>OZ007599.1:266730018-268025018 GCA_963931845.1 Maratus michaelseni
ATCTAATTAAAATCAATTTTAAATGAAAATAACTAGGACCATGAAATTGGTTCATTGCCAATGATGGAATATAAAATTTATTTTTAAACTTTTCCATCATAATTTTTTAAAGTTGTTTCTAACATCTATTTAATTTTGTATAATGTTTAGTCTGAATCCATTATTAAACTGTTCTTTTTGGTGACAAAACTTGGCTGCGTTTATAGCGTTTAGATATCTTATCTATTTACTCCATATAGAATGAACGAAGGTACCACTTTGGTTTTGATATATGTAGTGGTAAAAGGATAAAAAACATAATAAAATTGGTACTTTATACTTGAATTATATTCTCTTTCCGCTCATACCCTGAATGTTTCGTTTACAAGCTAAATAAAATTTATTACATTATATTTTATTTATTTATTTTATATATTTGTATGTATTTATACACAATTATATTTCTACAAAATCCAGAAATAAGTTATTTTAACTTAATAACAATTTATATTAAATAATTTTATACTCATTACATATTTTATACTTAGCGTCTTTTAAATAAATTGTTAGCTAAAAATTGTTCTCTGTTATACTTTGAAATTTGCCTGAATGTCGCAAATACCATTTTTATAGCCTCATCGATCTTAATCCTTTGAATAAATATACTGTGATTTAAAAAAATATATATTTATTTTGGACGACATGTGTTTAGGAGTATATTCCATTATAAAAAATGTATTAATAAATATTACAAAATTCTTTATATGTATTTTAAAAACCTTAAAGTTCTTACTAAAAGTGATATTCTTTTATGAAATAAAATTAACTAAAACAATTAATGATATTTTTCTTATGATTTGAATTAAATGGACTAATATTTGGTAATATTTGGAAAGTTCATATGTCTTGTAAAAATAATTAAAAAAATGACAGATTTTCTTCGAAATTATTCTTCGTTTTACTATTTCCCTATGTTTGCAAAGATATTTAATTTTGTGTATTTCTTCAAAAATTCTAATAACACTTTTTACGGGTTTTCACGCTAATTTTATCAATTATCAAAAGAAAATAGTAAAATGGATTAAGTTGGCTATTTTTGCACTTTATTCATTGTCTTGTTAAGAATAATGTATATGGTTCAAGACCAAATAAGATAGCAAAATGCTCAAGTAACACTTCATGTAAGGAGATTGGATGCGCCGTGCACTCGTCACTTTGACCACGATTGAGCGACTTCTGCTCAAATGAAACCAAAAAAGAAAAGAGCCTATTAATCTGCATAGTAGCCGCTATCGTCCCTACTAAAATGAACAAGCTATGATCATATTTCGGACGTTTGCAGCGTTTGAAACACGTAA
Source organism: Maratus michaelseni (assembly GCA_963931845.1). Classification (NCBI taxonomy): domain Eukaryota; kingdom Metazoa; phylum Arthropoda; class Arachnida; order Araneae; family Salticidae; genus Maratus; species Maratus michaelseni. The sequence goes on from OZ007599.1 coordinate 266,731,356, forward strand.
ATCAATTTTTAACCCATTTTTGATCTTTTCCAGGGTTTCTACATTTCAAGGAAAATTTCAGAAAAATACAATTATTTTCTTGTAAAAAATTTAACTAAATGAATTACACGAAATTTCGTCTCATTTAAGTTGAGTTTTCTTATAAGAAAACACTGGTTCCCACGAATTTTCTGGTCTGGAAATTCCCTAACCGGTAAGAACCCTGTTTTGTTCTTATAAAAGTCATGTTAATTAATACCGGATGTTTCACGAAGGACCCCTAACTTTGAAAATAAATAACTCGAAAAAGGTGATAGATGGAAGCATGAAACCAGTGGTATGTTTATTAAAAAAAATACCCGTAAGAATCTGATACACAAACATAAAAATTTTAGTTTAAATTATCGCCCATAGATGGCAGCATTACGGGTCCCTATAAACAGAGCTCAAACGCCAAGAACGATCTGTCGTCGAAGATTTTGTCGTTGAAACGTGATCGCTATTAGCGTACAGTGAAAGAAATTCCGGAAGGACATTGTTTATCTCAACAATCCTATAACACTCAACGAGCTATAGGAGGCTATTTATCAAGTTTCTGTGTGAAATACAACATACAGTGACATGCTGTCAGCGAGTCACTGACAATTTCTGTCTTTGTTTGCGACTTGTATGTTGTGTGAAAGGAGCACATTTTGAATAGCGTTTGATGTGATACAGTCTACGTATCGTTATACCACTTGGAGCGCCATATACCGGCGTTATTTTGAACTAAAATTTTAAGATTTCTGTATCAGATTCTTACGGGTTTTTTAATAAACATACCACTGGTTTCATGCTTCTATCTATCACCGTTTTCGAGTTATTTATTTTCAAAGTTAGGGGTCCTTCATGAAACACCCTGTAACTACAAATAGGATAGTAGTGAAGAAGATCTTTAATTTGCAACTGGTTGAAAAGTTTCTGAGATTTCACGATCCCCAATTTGGAAAATGTGATTTCGAGAAAAACGTGGTTAAACTTTCTATTCATTTTCCAACCTATTGAGTCCGTCAAAAGTATTTACATATCAGTCCGTAATACGGAACCGTTCATGCACACGTCTGCTTCATTGTCTTATTCATTTTGCCTTGTTATTGCTTCGTTTTGGGCTGTTTTGATGTCTTTGTACTGCCCAGAAGACAATCTGTCGGAGCGTCTAACATACGCTCCTCGTCGCGGCTTTGCACATAATTGTGTGTTTTTGCATGAGCATGAGCACTTCTACTTCCTTTTCCATCCATAGTGAAACTTTTTCACGTGTAAAAAGAGAAACTAAAACCCCACGCGAAATTGTTGCTTTTGGAATTCAAAAACTAGTACAACGAATTAAAAACAATGTTTATGCAGTCAAACAATTCACTTACATTTGTCGCCAAGACATTATACTCTCTAGTCATTTATAATAGACTAGAGAGCAATTAAAGGTTCGCTTGAGCGAGCGCGTCACAATTCGCTGCCAGTTCCTCAGAAGTGATAATTTCAAACAGTTGTTTCTCTAAGAAATAATTCCAGTTTGACCTTATAATTTTAAGATTTTATTCTTGAAATATATTTTCCAGTTCAAAACATGCTTATCGAATTTATCAAATAGGCTCTGTGCTCCGAGTGGTTGGCAGCTGTGAAATAATATGAAAACTTCAATATAATAAGAAACAGTCATATCCATCTATATATAGCTGTTTTGAATTACTATTATTGTAAAGAAATACATTAGAGCACTCAAGTATGTTACACAAATATGATTTTCTTTAAGCCAGCAGCTGTTAATCAAAATGAGCATACTTCTCGTATTATAAATCAAATATAAAAAGAAAATCAATTCATTTTATATAATAATAATCCAATAAGTCTGTTGTGTTTGTTGGAAATGTTTTTTTCTATATTTTTTTGGTTATACGGTGCGCTAAATTTTAAGAAGAAGAAAATATATAATATATTTGTTCATTGTATAAGGTACCTTTAGAATAGGGGCCTTCAACCTTTTTGCCTGAAATTCGTTTGCCATCTCAATTCACGCATTGTAATCTTTGCCTTATTAAGGAAAAGTTATCGTTCATGAAAAAATGATTTATTTTTGCTTTTTTCGAATCCCTATAGTGTGTAGAATAATCTCCTAGAACGGTTAGGTATTATTCTAAATAATTAAGAAGTTATCGTCAATTGAAAGGAAGTGCGTACCATTGAGAAATAGGTATACGGGACGCGGCGGGACACAGGCCCATACGTGCTGAATTATTTTCTTCGTATAGGTATAAATCCGGAAATCGTGAACTATGGTAAGTTACAAAGTATAACGATTAACTAAACATTTTTATACTCTTTTTCTTCAGTAAAACATGAAATGTATTTTTTTCTTGAAAAGCCATTTTTCAGCGTATAAATGGATCAACCTACCAACATTTTTCCTTTTTGAAAATTAAGGATTATTTATTTTGTGGTGTCATGAACCTTTCATATATAAAAATTATAATAATGATATTTTTTAAGCCACGTTGAAGTTAGAGTAAAAATAGCGAAAAAAGGACAGTTTTTAAATGACTAACATTTTACCAGATTTAATTCAATTTCACTAAAAATAAGTTCAAGCCCCCGCCCCCTCCCAAATTTAATATGTTTTCTGAATTTTTTTTATTTTGTTTGTTTCAGACAAACTGCGCTGACAAGCTGCGCACTACACGGCGCGGAGTGATGCGCGCACAGCATACCCATATCAACTGACAATATCTCTATAAATTCTAATAATTGTTGAATAATAAAAAAAATATGTAGTAAATACTATCAATAGTAAATTCAGTTTTTGTGACCATTCTTTTTATGAAAAAAAATGAATCCCAAATAAGACCTATTTATCGAGCTTATGAGCAGTAACGTCCCCTTAAATCGCAAAGTTTATATCATTAATATAAAATAAAATTATTTTAATCTAAAACAGTGGAAGCTATGTGGCACGCGGACTCCAGGATGAAGACCCATACCTTAGAAGCTATCATTCTTAGCTGTCCATAAATCAGACTATATCAGATTGGCATGAATGTCTATTTCTAAATTCGCAACCTGTGTGATTGAGCTGATTAAAATGTATTTTCGCCTGTCTTTGAAAAATGTATTCTGTTAGTAAATTGAATTTACAAGTTAAAATGATCTTGAAACAGAAAAAATAACATATTTACTTTCAAACATGACAAATGATTATAATAAAGATTATAATTATTATAATTTACGTTCATTTCAAGATTATATATATTAAAAAAATGAAATAAAGTCCTTACTCAGACAGATATACATTGAGGAGAAACTTAGCTTAATGTTACTGAAGTAACACTGTGAAAACTAATATAACTTACCGTCCATCTCTTTTCGAATTTTATTTCCCAAATTCCTTCAACGCAATAATTTTAACTTGACATTAAAACGTGACATTACGTTTATAATTTTTTTTTCATTTAAGCGAAGCAATAATTTTGATAAACGTGATAAAAAACAAAAATTGCTGCTTATTACGAAGTTTATTATGTATATTTCATATAATGAATATTTTATAAAATGTACGGTGGTTATATCCATCGCTGCCATCTTTAAAGATTTTCTGATACCACTAAAATTTAATAGAATTAATCTTATTTAATCACAGATTTTGCCGATTAAATATAGCAAAAGAAGAGAAGAAGAATGTGAGAAAAAGGATAAAAAACTGAGCTTACGCTCCTTGTATAATCCGGGTTGCCAGGTTGGCCTTTTTTTAAATCCAGAATTTTGAATTCCAACCAGAAATTAATAGGTGTTATTTAATGAGAGACATTTTCTGACCTCTTAATTTCCGGTATGAATTTAGAATTTCTGAATTAAAAAAAAGGGCCAAACTTGCAACCCTGAGTATAATGATGCATTTTCCGAACAGTAATCTTCACCTTATTCATTCAAAGAGTTTGGAGCAATCGGCAGCTATTAAAACTGGTAAACATTACTGTTTGGAAATTGTGGTATTAAGTGTTTGGAATTCTAAGGAGCGTATGCAGTCTGATTGAAGCACACTTAATGTACACTAAAAACACCAATGTTTAACACACAATATCAAACTATAGTACAATGGACAGACGTACGTTTCGTGAGTAACTTGGACTCACATCCTCAGTGTCAATAAAATAAAATTAAACATTATTGTATTCCCCCAAAGACATGAAATTGAATCGAGAAACCCAAATGAAAACAACAACACACCGAAAGACTCATCACGCATGAGCTTATAAATGGACACTTCATGTCTTATGGCACACTTAATGTCTCTTTAAAAAAAAACATTAAAATTTTTCCTAAGAAAAAAAATTAAATTTGAACATATCCTTTTACATATAATGAACATTGGTATAAGGTCATTGTGCCTAAATGCGATGATATTTCTCATAAATGTGTCCCATTTAGAATATATTTCGCCATGTATTAAATATAAACTGCTAAATATAAGCAGTAAAAGATTGTTTATCATGCTTTTAGGTCAAAATTATTTATTTTTGAAGTAACTGAATTATTATTTGTAGTCTAATCAAAAATAAATTATTGTCACATTTAGGTAATTTTTGTCACATTTTCACAAATTAGAACCTAAATAAAAGTCAAAAGCAATAGTCCAAAGTAATACCTAAATATGATAATGCATTTTATACATGCCAGTTCATCCTAATTTATTAATTTAATTGCAATTATAGGGTAGATGAGCCAGTAATGGACACCCTTATAAATAAATATATAAATAATGGACACCCTTAAGGAATAACTTTAAAAATTATTTTTTAATTAATAGTTATAATTGTTATATTCCATATTTTTTAATATTATATTAATCTACCTACAATATTTAACCATGCTCATAGTCACATTTCCCAATGTGAATCGAAATTTAATTGTAAATAACAGAAATAAATCAAAACACCCTAAATTCCAGTAATGGACACTCCACAAAAAAGTAACAGATAATTGATATTATGATTTTATTTAAAACTAGAATTTAAAGAAAACATATTAATGAAATAAAAAAGGCTGAATTTTTATTGGTTATTTTTTTATAAACCAAAAATTTCGAAGGTGGCCCATTGCTGGAAGGCGGTCCATTACTGGCACATCTACTCTATTTTAAAAAACTTACTACTGCATCATAAATAAATAATGAATCATTTAACATTCATGCTTTAAACGCTTTAATTTTGACAATTAATAAAAGATAAGTAATAAATAAATCACCATTACAAAATTAACTTTACCAAAACAATGTTTATTACTGTATGTCCTACACAACAAATTTATAAACTATTTTTTTATACTTAGGAATTCCTGGAATAGTTCTTATAGTACTTAGGAATTGCTGTAGATGTTCCCGAAATTTTAATAATTTTGGCAATGCATAGCTGGAAACCTTTCGTCTTTTTTCAAGAAACATAACTTAAACCAGATAAATTAATGAAATGTTTCTTGTTTCTAAGTGGTTATTTAATAACTTCTTGTTTTAGTTGATTTGAAAAAAAAAAAAAAAAAAACCTGAAAGATGGGCAGGTATATCTATAATTTTATTCAGTTGATAAAACGTTTTATCACAACGTCCTGGACACTCGAATTTTGAAAACAGACATTCAATGCTGTGACGTCGACGGGTTATTTAACATTCAATGATAAAGAAAAAAAAAGAAAAGAAATGATAATATTGATTTCGGGATTATTCCCCGTAATTAGGGAATGTTAGGGGAGTTTGATAATTGAAGATGTATACTGTAATGGGAAACTCTCCTAGAAGAAATGCTTTACGTAATGTAACATGTTTTATTATTTCTGAAATACGGATGTTTGATTATGTCTCATTTGCAAACGATTCTTTCCTTAGGATTTTACATTAAAGAACTTTGTTGCATTTATGGGTCATTACATTTAGTTACAATGACCTCATTTAATAAATTTCAAAATACTTTGAGTGGTGTCTAGCTGCGAATTATTTCGGAAGGAAAAAATGTTTTATTTTATAGAAAAAAATAGCAGCAATTAATTTAGAAGCTATCATTCAGCTAAAGCCAGCTTTCGAAATATTTGTGAGACCAAGGATACCCGCTGCTGATTGCCATTGCATAAAATTGCTATAAAACATTTGTAGAGAAAATTAAATACTGAAACGACAAATGGAAAACGTTTTTCAAAAAAACTGGAAAATGATATTATTCAACGATTGAAATCATTTATGTGTAATTTATTATTTGGTTTTTTGATTTTTTTTTCAGAATTCATTCAAATTTTGAAAAATGTTTATCCATTTGTTTACTTTTTATTAATTCAATAACAGGCTGTCCCGAATCTCGAATTAACACGGGTTTTGTGTCATAAAAGTATTTAGAAATAAATAGAACTAGATTTTTTTTTGACTTTTCAAAGCATCTATAATACGCTTGTTTTATGATTTTCTTTAACCAAAAATTCAGTTTAAATCAATAACTGCTTTACAAATAATGAAAAAAATTGGAAAACATATCGAAAAGGAAAAAAAAAGGTTCGTTAGAGAGTTTAAAGAGCGATTTTAGAAACAATCGTTTCATGTCGAATGTATTGCTAACATTGTTTTTATTTGTCTATAGTTTTTCTTTGATGATAATTCAAAATACGATAAATTAATGGTGGTGAGAGTCACCACATTTAGTATGTTTTGTGTTACAAAAAATTAAGAAAATCAGGTTGCGTACGAATGATGAAAAAAAAATATTTTTTCCTTATTTACCATTTTATAGGTAATTATTTCCAGCATAGCTGAGAAATAAAAGAAAAGAGGACCACACAATCTGACATCTTAATAACGTTGGATTTACGAAGTTAGACACACAGTCGCTGTAAATACACTGACCTCCAAAAGTTAAGGTACAGCCGGTTTTTTCCGTCTAATTTGCAAATGAATGAATATAGAAACAACAAATTTGGAGGAAATGTGCGCTAAACTGTTATTTATTAAATGCGACATAGAAATTTACTTAAGTTAAACGTATAAATGAAATTACAACAAAAAAGCACTCATGGTGGAAAATTCCATTCTTGGAAAAATCAGTACATCGCAGTATTATGCAGTAAAATGTGACAGAAACATTAAAAACTGGTTCTAATACGGAATATGTCCACCCTGGACTTGAATGCATTGGCGGCATCGACTTTCCATGCTCTCAATTAAATTGTCAAACACCGAAATATGTAACGCTGACCAGACTTGGAGTAAGCCTTGTTCCAGCTCATTTAATGACCTTGGAGGAGGACTTAAAGCTGCAACCTGTCTTCCAAAATAGTCCCAAAGATGTTCTATTGGATTCAAGTCTGGAGAGTGAGCTGGCCATTCCATTCTCTCCAAACCGTGATCCTCAAGATTATTCTCAACAACCACAGCTCGGTGTGGTCTCGCATTATCATCCATTAGAATGAAACCATTGCCAATAGCACCGGCATATGGTCGCATATATGAATCAAGGATCTCATCCCGATATCTCGCACCAGTCACAGTTCCTCCATGGAACACATGCAGGTCAGTGTGGCCTCCGAGTGAGATCCCTGCCCAAACCATGATTCCACCGTTTCTGTACCTGTGTGTTTCGACAGTGTTTGATTGATGGTATCGAGTGCATTGTTCTCTCCAGATCAGAAGACGTCCTGAATCGTTCTCCAGTGTGAATCTGGACTCGTCTGTGAAGAGTACAGAAGCCCACTGTTGTCTGGTCCAGGAAACATGTTCTCTTGCCCAAAATAAGCGGACTCTTCTCTGTCGTCTGTTGAGGATGACACACACAACTGGTCGCCATGCATAGAGACCTGCATTGTGAAGACGTCTTCGCACCGTAGTAGCGGAGATTCTTCTCCCTGATGCTGCAAAGTGGTCTGCAATGAGATGCGGCACAGTAGTGCGTCTTCTCCTTCGGGCCGAAAGAGCTATAAACCGGTCTTCTGCAGGTGTTGTAACACGTGGGCGGCCTGGAACATGTCTTCTGGACACAGAGTCTTCGGATTCATACTGATCCCAGAGCCGTCTAGCAGTATCGGCCTGTGACAACACCATTTCCATCCATCCTACCGCCCGCCACCTTAATGAATCGGGCAAACGACTTCTTCTAGACATTTCTAGACTCTACTGGCTGTTGGGAACAAAACTGACAACAATAGTTCGAATACAACAAAACTTACACGCGAAATTACGAAAGCTTCGTAATTGCATATTTTTCTCTCATTCACAAATATCTATTCTTTTCTATAAAATAAAAGTGTTCGCTGTAATTTTTGCGTAATTTTTTTTAAAGCTTATTATTGTCATTCATATAAACTATGAAGTTCTGGTGAGCTTCGAGAAACATGTTGTACCTTAACTTTTGGAGGCCAGTGTACAAAAGACAAAATTCGGTGACTGACAGAAATTTACGGTACCATTAAAACTCCACGAGAAAAATAAGTATTACATCAGAAAACAGTTGTTACCGGGCTTTTCTCGTTCCGATTACCACAACCAAGCTGAGGGGTCAGTTTCGGTACTGCCCGTCCCCAATCAGGGCGAAATGCGGGTACCGTCTTTTACTACAAGGTGGTGCAGAATTATTAGAGCCAGCGAATAAAACTATAGGTGGGAGGCTTCTAAATGTCCCACCTATCTCAAGCACTCTTGGAGTCTTGAGGATTTTTATATATTAAATTCAGATTTTTTTTTTATGTAGATGGTTGTCTTTAGAATTAACTATCACCGAAAACTATTGAATATCCTGATGGGACAACAGTAGAATTTGAATCTTCAGGACAGGAATGTTCCCTTTGAAAAAAAAGTGTTCCTATAACATGTGCAATTTATAAAATTATATTCGAAATTATATGTGAAATTATCGTGTTAGCAATAATTTTGCTGTAATGTAATTGCAATGTGTTCGTAAAATCAATTTTTATGGTCAATAATAGATGCATATTAAATATACTTTTAGTGTCAGAAAAAGTGTATTACTTCGATATATTATACTAGGTGGCCATAAATTATTATGGGGGTTTCCTTACTTCATAACATTTGATTTAAGAACATGACGAACAATATTATTAAACATTCGTGTAGTACAACTCAAAAAGTTTTTAATTAAACAAACAAAGTTACATATGCTTAAAATTGCAACTCAAAATGTTATTAATCAAATAATGATTCTAATCAAATAATATTTAATATTAAAATTTTATCAAATTTCTCAAAACGTTATTAATGAACTACGACGTTGTGTAGTGGTGATGGATTTGGTTTCGAAGAATCACAATACGCACATTGCTTTCTCGTGTGCATTCGTCCGTTTGAATTCTCACGTTTCAGCCTTCCATAATGCGAAGCCGGTAGTGTTGTTGCATAAATTGGCGAAGAATAATTAACTTTGTTTGTGTCATTAAAAATATTTTTGAGTTACAATTTACGAATATACATTAATATTTTTCGTCTCGTTCTCAAATCAAAAGTTATGAGATAAGGAAACACCGATAATAATTTATGAACACCTTGTATTTTAAATTCAAATGTTATTTTCCAAGCTTTCGTTATTCAACGGTATTCGGTATAACAGTAAAGTATTATAATCAATAATACTTTGAAAAATATTTATTATTTTCTAAACTTGTATTTAATTTTGAGTGTCGTTTATTAAAGAACATTGTTTTTGTACACTATTGATTTCTATAGTTATATAAGAAAGAAGCATTACGATATCCTATATTAAATTTATGATTTCATTGGCTAATTAATTGCTTTCTTCAATGGATAGAAGAATCGATAACTGAGTAAAAATAGGAAAAGAAACATCAAATTTGTCACCTTCACATCACTATATTGGAAATCCAGACACTTCCTAGGGAAAAATTTCCTCATTTGTTTTATTTTTATTATTTTTTCTAGAACTCCCTATAAAATAATGTGAAAAATAAGGTATTTCCCTGGACCATTTGATATTTTGATTATTTTTGAAAGTTTAGACTTCACCAGCTTGTGTGGGAATCAAGTTTGTGGAAATGATAGATTTTCTATTTTTAGTCTATGGCCTGCTAAAAAGATTTTCAAAATAAATAATACCTGTCAATTAGATTTATGCTCTATTCAGAAGAAGAAAACACGATATCTATGTTTGGCATCCAGAAGTATACTGATAAATATTATCTATTTACTTGTATAACAAGAAAGAAAAATCATGCGTCAAGCATAGATTATGAAACATTGTCCAAACATTCAGAATACTGTAACAAATCGTCCCCGTTTAATAAGGTGAACGATGATATTTAAGTAAACAAGGTCAAAGTCAAACTTTGCGGGGAGGCTTATCTATCGGCTTAAGCTCAACTAGCCCCGCCCATATTTAAGTAAACAATTTGAAGTAAACAATTTAAGTAAACAAGGTCAAGGTCAAACCGAGTGGGAGGCTTACCTTTCGGCTTAAGCTCAACTAGCCCCACCCAACAGGTTTGTTTACCTAATTATACTGAGCATTATTAAATTATACTTTGCGATATTGAGCAATAATTATACTATGTAATGCTGAAATACAAATTCTGAAGATTCCAAAAATACAAGATTCCAAAAGTATAAATTTTGAAAATACAATTTACCAATTCTTCTGAGCAGTACTAAATACTACTATGTGATACTGAGCAATAATACTACCATGTAATAATACTGAAAGATGCTGAAGTAAATAATAATAATGGATAGAAGTAAGTACTAAATGAACAATAATGAATGAATAATAATACTAGAGTAAACAATAATAAATTATGCTAAAAATACTAAATAACACTGTATGATGCCATTAAGAAAAACTAAATTGTTAAGGTTAGAGTTTATGTAGTGTGTAAACGTCCTTATGCATATTAGAAGTGCACTTCATCCTCAATTCCACTATGTGCAATGGAGGTAGCATGAATAAGTATTGATTGCATTCTAGCAGAAACATACAATCTGTTATTTTTTGAAGCAGTTTTGGCTGTTTCAGCACGTAGGCAAACCAAGCTGACAGATTCATCTGTGATGGCTTTCTAATGTGATGGTGGGCAGTCAGGGTACAGTCTAGGATACACTGTAAGGAGGTACCTCTTTTTGAAAAACGCATAACACATTTGAAAACACAATTTCAGCAATTACCATCTATAGTCGGAACAGTATTCAAATTCTTTTGTGAAGCCCTGTATGTGATGTATAGATCTGTATATATACGGCACAGTATGCTAAAATTTAGTTCAATTAGGAAACGCATAACACAGTTCAAAATTCCACTCTAGCAATTTCCGTCAATAAACAAAAATGAATTATTTTGTGCAACCCTGTATATGATTTATAGAATTTATATGCAACAACTAATATGCAAATAAATAAGAAAATTTTAAAACGCACACCACAACTAAAATCTCACTGCCAGCAATTATTGCTCATAATAATTTGTAACTGAATTGTTTTGCGTGTCCCTGTAAATGAACGATAAATGCTATGCACACTATATTCTACAGTAAGCATCTTGTAGTGCACCTCAGTGATGTATATTAATTTAAATAGGTTTGAAATAGCCTAACATTATTAAAATAAATTGTAAACGATATTCCTCCATAGACCATAATGTAACGGAATTCTTTTGAGCGTCCCTGTAAACTAACTATAAGTGCTACACACTTTTTCTTCAAACCAAACATGTGATAGCGATTGTCAATTACAAGGAAATCTGAATATATGTATCCTAGTTAGAGCACGGTCAGACAGACTGACGGCCGGATAAACGGAATTCATAAACATTTTCCAACTATGTTGGAAAGTGTTAAAAATTATAAACTTTGAATGATTTTATAAGATATATTTTTATATATATAAATGTTTACGACGTCTAGAATATGCGAAGCAAGTATTTTTCCAATGATGCATAATTTTCCCTTTTTTTAGAAATTATGAGGCAATATGAATAATTGTGATTTAGAGCACTTTTGATTTCAAGCGTATACAAGACAAACAATTTTCACAATCTAATCGATGTACATAAAAAAATTACCTTTTATAGGGATCATGTAGTAGCTCAAATAGTACATAAGTTCATTAAAAACTGAGAAATAAATCCCATATGTTTCATTTTAAAGTATATTACAGTGTAAAAGTTGTATTATTTTACCGATTTCTAAACTCACTAAAAAGTGAATTATTAGGAATGAAAATTGTATTTTATATTTTGTACTTATTGCTAATTCATACCAAAAGCAAATTTTATATGCAATTTTATGGATCAAAAAGTACATTTATATAAATTATGGTTTAGTTTTCATTATAAATCAGACGAAATTGCTAAAATCCGGCAGCTTTATTCAGTAGCAACATTTCATATTGCTGGGTTATATTCACTTTTAATCACATATATTTCAAACTGTGTTAAGCAATGATAAAATAAACATATCCCAACGAAAATATTTCATGTATAAAAACTCTACCTAGTTCTTTTCAAATATAGTGTCATGATTTACGAAAGCAGGTGCATACAATCCTTACTATTTCCAAGGATTATAGGACTATTAATTCCGAACTTAATCTTTGCCTTATTTTATCGTAGAATTTTAAATATTTTTCTGCTATTTTAAATAAGGCGATGTTTACTACTTAGAACTAGAGTTAACTCCAAAGTAAGTGCCGTACACACTCTGCAAACGACCGGAATAAAAATGTATCCATTTAGTCATCTATTTACTTTTAGATTCGATAGTAGATTACGTATTGTAGATTGAAGCATACATTATTTTGATTTCTTCTAACAATTTATTATATAACATTCAACACTACGTTTTATGTTTGACATTCGCCAATAATTAAATACATATTCTGCACATTTCAGCTAATTCCTTTTTAAAACAAGATCCTTAAATGAGCATAAAACAATGCAAAATATTACTGGAATATCTATTAAATTGAATTTCAGTCAATGATATGTCATTTTTAAGAATATGATTTTTAGACACTTTTAAAAAATTAACACAGAAACTATTTTCCCAAATGGAATATAAGGGCAAAACATTGTAAGAGACCCTCCTCTTTTTATTTACCAATAGGTATCATTGTTCAAATTACAATAATTAAGAACTCGAAATCTAAATCAACAAACGTCAGGAAAATTTGTATTTCGGGCATTTAAATTGAGTAGAATTTATTTCATTAAATGGTAGCAGGGGTGTTTATATTAATTTCTAGGCTGTGCATAATTTATTATGGACCTCAAAGTACGAGGGGCAGTCGGAAAATAAGTTTCCCTTGGCGACTGTGGACAGAAGTGTGTATGAAAGACAAAAAATGTAATGAGACATTAAAGATAAAACATAACTTTATTTTTCCACATAAGTACCAAGTACATTGAGACATTTGTCATACCTCTTTATAAGCTTCAAAAAGCTTTACAGGAAAAAATCAGGGCTTTGCAAACGGACGAGGCGTTGAACGGCTATGGGCGAAAGACGACACAGCAGGTGAACGCGAACGTGCAAGACACCGATACACCATTGGGTAGAGATCGACCGTGATCAAACAAATGGCGCTGTTGCCATATGTGCTCTGGCACTGTTGAAGCTTATAAAGCGGTATGACAAATGTCTCAATGTACTTGGTACTTATGTGGAAAAATAAAGTTATGTTTTATCTTTAATGTCTCATTACAATTTTTGTCTTTCATACACACCTCTGTCCACAGTCGCCAGGGGAAACGTATTTTCCGACTGCCCCTCGTAAAATATCGTCTTATGTTCTACTAGAATGCTAGAATATGTAGTTAATACTCCATTTATAGTGATATAAAATTGAAATGAGAAAAAAATATCTCCTAGTACTTTAATATTTTAAAATTTCATTCTTCTTATTAAAAATTTTAAAAAATGAAATATATATGATGACCTTATAATAAAATAACTGAAGATGACAGTTAGATGTACATGTAGATATTTTCCCTCCAGATGATGACTAATGACACATGGTTATAGTTTCGAGAGCTATTAATTAGCAGCTCTCATTCAAGTGAGCAATAAGTAGTAGACACAACAAGGGTAAAATACTTTCTGAAAAGAGGTATTTAATACAGAGGTTCAAATACGGAAACAAATATAGAAAAAGATGAACGCCCCGACCAAGCTATAAAGCTGTCAATAAGGATAGAAGTTTCTAGAAAAGAATATACGTGTGTGTGTGTGGGGGGAGGGAGGCCAGCCAACTATGAAACACAGTTAAATGGGAAGATAAAAATATACAGAAAACGATCCAAAACCCTGAATCAGATTAAAATATCGAAGAATGAAAAATACAGAGAAAAACGAGTTAAAATATAGTTAAAAAACAGACAGCACAATAAAGTAACGTGATCATAATAGTTACTGAAATAAAAGAAAATTTGTAATTATTGAAAGAAGAAGAATGCAGAGATATAGAAAATTATATATTAATAAATTATAGTTAATTGCTTTCGAAACTATAGTCGTGTGTTACTAATTACCACCTGGAGGAAACAGAAGGTCAACATCCATCCATATAAATGGTGATATCCTGGCAAACACATAATCAGCTTCCATAAAAGTTGCCAATGCCTAATCTTCATTATGATAATAATATTTCAATATCTTGATTTCCCCTTTATTTTTAAATTTTTATTCATTTAATTGATAAAAATATCGAACGTGTTTAGATACGTGATTAAGAATTCCGACGTCGTCGTATAAAAGTTAATTTACATGAATTTTTCAAAATTTTTCCATGTATCCCAAAATTTAAATATATCACGATTATTTTAAAGAATAAAAAAAAATGCAAGATTTCTATTTTGTGAAGATAAAATTTAATGAATTATATTAAAGTTTGTAAATAAAATGTTGCTAAAAATGAATGTTAAATGATTTTTAAATAAAAAAAATAGAAACAGTACTTGGGTATGTGAAGTAAATGAAAAATGAATGTTAACCACTTCGTTCGCATTATATCCACAAGTGGATACATCCTCCGTAGAGTTATTCCAGAGTTCTTTCATTTGGGAGAGCGAAGGTGTTAAAAGCATTTTACAAAGATGGAAACATCACTAAGTGTGTGTTTGAAAATAAAATTCTGCTGAATTTAAATGTTAAAAATATTTTATAAAAATGGAAACATTATTCGAGTGTATTTTTTTAATAATTCATACTTGAAACTACAATTTAATATTAACATCCAGTCATTTCATTAATAGAAACATATTGTGACGCTTTTGTAATTATTTAAAGCTAGATAATTTTTTTCAAATGTTACATATATATTTTCTCCTTACAGATCCTGTTATATTCAATCCGGTACGTTGGCTGTATCATTAATGGAAAATATATTAAATGAACCTAAATGGCGCCTTCTGATGTCAGACGGAAACAAGCACGATTTATTTAGAAGCTGAACCTGGTGCCAATGACATGGAAACATTCCTAGAGAGCATTAGTATGACACAGCGGGCTCTAATTAATTCGTCTGGAAATGTATTCAGGTATTCGGCTTAGTAATATTTCTTTAAATAATAAATGAATGAAAAAATACGTAAGAATTCCTCTAATATTGCAGTTAATTCACTTAGTATTTGAAAAGATGACAGGTATTTCTATTCTTGTTGTTCGAAAGAAATGACATTCACTGTTATATTGTTATTCTACTACATTATGTTGTCTAAAAATGCGATTTTTTCCATTTATTCGTGAAAATGTTTATCGTATAAAAATAAATTCATACTAATCCTTTTTAATAACTCAATATGTATCTGGAAGAAGGGTCTATGCCACAAATTTAAAATTTCGAGAAATGGGGAAAATGTATTAATGTCACTGATCAGCGGTGTACTCAGCACCTAGTGACCATAGATCTTTCTTCTGATCTTAATTACCCTCCACTTTTGCCTTCATGCAGAGCACTGACAAGTAATAAACTACTTAGGTTGATAAGGAAATTAATAATATTATTTTTAGTTTATTGTTTTAATTTTTATTTAAAGTAAACAAAATTGTATATTATGAAATTTTCATTTTTAACACTGGATAATCATTAGTAACTCCACGTAGGCCCTTTTCATATAAAAAATCCCAATTTTCCAAAATTTGAAATTTGTAACAGAATTATTTTGTGTGACCCTGTAAATGAATAATAAATGCTTTGCAGCCCATATTCTGCAAAATGCATGTTTTAGTGCGCTTTATAATATATCAATTTCCTCATGTTTCAAATGCCATAACATTATCCGACTGCACTTGAAACAATTTTTTTCCATTGACTGTAAAGTAACGGAATACACACCTCATTGTCAATAGGGAACATGCTATAGTAACCGCCAATAACATACACAAATTTCAGGCAATCGGAGCATATTTACGAGCGTTAGAACACGGATGGACAGACAGACGGACTGACGGCCAGACAAACAGAAGTCATAAACATTTTTCAACTATGTTGGAAAGTGTTACACTCTTGTTCAAATAAACATATTTGAACCAGGAATTTTATTTAATGAATGAAATCAAGGGAATTTCAAATGACTACTACATAGAAGCAAGATACACTTAATTAAATAAATTTTCTGCTTCAAAGTATGTTTTGTTGATTAGAAAAATAGAAAGTTAGCAAGCATGCATAATAGATTTAAATCCAGATTACATTGGTAATTTAATTATACTATTATAGCATCTTAGCTCTCAAACTAGTGCAATACATGCCGTAGAAATTATTATTGCATTTAAAATATAAAGAAAAAAATCCTCAGAAACATAATAAGTATAAAATACATTTATTTATCATAGTGATTCAATTTTCAATGTTTTTTTCAAAATAAAAAACTGAAAATGAATGTATTTACATTAAATTACGATTTGAAAAAGTCTGGCATTTCTTTTTAAACTTCAGTTCTGTAATTAATTAACTAAACAAAACAAACAGCTTCCCCTGATATGTTTACAGGTAATTTTCCAATTTGAAAACATGAGCTAAAGTGCGGCAAATAATGACGGAATTATCGTTTTGCATACATGTACTATTTCTAATGTGGGGCGGATAATGAAATCTGACGGTTAAAAGAATGACGGATAATAGAAGTTATCAGTCTTACTAATTTCTAGGAAAATTATTTTAAATTACGCTAGTAATTTTAATCATACTAATTTTTAAGTATGACAGTTACAAGTAGTCGAAGAAGTAAAAGAAAAAAATCATATGATAGTTGTGCAAAAAATTTGCATGGAAGAAAAAAAAGTCATAAAAGATAATTTAGTGTTTTTATTTAACTAGCAGAATGTTTTCTGTAACTAGATGGGAAAAGAAAATTGATGATAATATAATAGAGAGTTATTTAATCTATTTGATGAAAATTGTAATGAAAAGCATTTTATCTAGGGCAGAAATAGCCTAGAATTGAAATGTGTGGATCTATAGCATTAACAAATACGATATAGACTTATTATTTATATTCGATAATAAAATTTCTCACCTAATGCATTGATGTGAGTGTTTTGAATAAAAAAGACTCAAAATCAAGTGAAATATTCAAGCATTTTTTTAAAATATTAACTCGTGTAAATATTAATTTGTGTACAAAGAAAGTCTTACATACTTTTGCTACAAATAAAATATTAATGTTTTTATCTTTGTACAAATTTGTGCAACTTTTTATACTACAATTCTGTTTTTAACATACTTCTATGAATTTCGTACTTATTTTCTTTATTATGTAAGGCGAAGAAACTTTTAATAAAATAGACGTAGTCAAAGTCCGTAATCCTTGACATATATCGTGTTACCGCACTCCATATTATCGACGACCATTGGAAAAAACAATTTGAACAAAAACTCTATATATACTCAAGACTTGTCTTCGAAATCAAAATCAAATAGTTCATACGGAAAACAAAAATAAAATACACATTAATTTCTTAGAAAATAAACCAATGTTGAAATTTGGGGATGAGTCTAATTCTCTGTACGAATCACAAATGATTGCAATTTTAAAACCGAGTCCATGGAGGATTTTCTCATTAAATTTTACACTTTTTCCGCGTATTTTCAATTCACATACATATTCAGTGCGGCAAATACTGTGAAAAAGTTTATAAGAAGGTAACTTATGTCTCTGTTTTCAAATATCAGTGGCTTTGCACATTTTAACGAATTTGAAATCTTTTTTGTATTTTGTATTTGAATAAACATGAACGCGACTAAAACATAGCGAAACATAGCGAAAGCTTTAAGTACCATTATTTCTGAAAAGAAGTATTCGCTTTATTTAATGACAAATTTACAATTAAACAAGATGGAAGTTTCTATTCGAAAATAGTTACAAAACTTGGAAAGTTTGGCAGCTGTGTACAAAGCATCCAATGTATAAAACACCAATAACGTCGTAAATATTTTAAATTTTACTTTGCCACTTCGCAAATACAACACTAGATACTATAAAATTAAAAAAAAATGTTTTAAAACTTTTAATAGTGAATATTCCCCCTTAAGACTCTATTAGTGAGCTAACGATCATATTAGTAAATGCTTCATTATGAGCATGTTTCTCATATAAAATAATTTTGATTAAATATAGTTAAAATAACATATGAATTAATATTTTTGAAACTCAGTGATAAAGTGTCCAAGCCAGAAGTCGAACCTAAAACCTTTGGCTTAAATTGCCATCGCTGTCCCTACTGAGCTAACTGGATCGGCATCCGGCCGAAACAATTCAATCAGATAACCTTATTGGCAATAACATCTGATCTGCTATGTACACAGTTCAACAGATTATGTAAATAGGTAATGTAACTCCATAAAACAATGGATACGTAGAGTAGTAACACTTTATTATTTTAAACTCAATCAGTGTGATTTGAGTTAAAGATAATAAAGTCTAGTTAAAATATTTTGGACCCAATATAGTGATTTTATGGAATTATGCATTGTTCTTCAAAAGCACACGCGTCTGTTATTCTATTGAATTTTCTCACATTTTATTTAATATTTTTTTAAACTTTTTACAGAGGATTAGAGGCTTATTCTGCTTTATGTCCGTCTTTATAGTTTGTCAATAATACCCTTATAAAAATACACCGAAAGATCGAACAAAAATGGTTGAACCAATAGATCGAAAAAGAAAAAAAAGATTTTTCCATTTTGCGATTGCATTTCGCTTTTGCATTTTCATTAATTTGCTGAGTTAAAACATGGAATACACGTTTCGCAGTCTTTAATTAAATAAATGCTATATTATATGTATTCAGCGCAGTCAATACTTTAACCCTATCAGGGGAAATTAATTACGTTTCTGTAATGCTGAATTCACACCAAAATTTAGAAAAATTTGATTTGAAAACAAGGAAATGTAATTTTCCAACTTTTTATCTCTCTCTCCCCCCCCCCCAGTTATAAAAGTTAAAATTAGTTCAAAAATTCAGGTACAAATCTTCATTAAAATAAAATAATATAAAAAATATACCACAGACATTCAAAGAGTTAAGATGGCTTTATCTAATAATATTTTATCATTTTCAGTTTTATTCCTAAATTTTGTTGTACAGTGTATGATTGTCTCAGCAGAACATGATAAATTTAAAATACTTAGACAAATTAGAAAATTCTTTAACCTCTTTCCGACGACCGACTTCTACATTTTTAAAAATCTTTTATTAAAAGTAATTCGGAACAGAAAAATCTGCCTAATTGCAGAAATTCTGTGACTAAATAATGCAATTTCTATTCAAATTTACTAGTAGGAATAATAAAGGATTCGGTGCATATTATATGCGGGGCTTGTCGAGAAATTGTTTGAAAAATAATCTTTTGAAAAAATCTTAAAAACGCCGACATTCATACGTTTATTGAAATAATTCATTACTTTTTCTGAAAGTTTTTAAATTTAAATAAAACAAGGACATAAATATATATTGAAAAATATGTTACTATTACAAAGATGTAAAATGTTTTAAAAAGATTTTTATTTCGAAAAATACAAACGAGAGTATATAGATTTTATGAGGCTTCGCTTTCTAGAAAAATGATTTCTTCGAAAATCTTTTACATAAGGGAGATATTTATTTAAAAATTCATGGAGAAACGCTCTTTTTATTAAAAAAAAATGTTTAGACTACACGCAAAAATAATTCTGTCTCAAGATTTTTTGTAAATATTTTATTTCTGAGAGGAAGAAAAAAAAAATTATAAATACGCTTACTTACTTTTTATTTAATAAATTATTAACACTATCTGCTGCAGGATTTTAATTAGAACGTAATAAAATAAATATTTAATGTTAATATATGTGTAAAGCTCTTTAATTAAATCTTTTAAAAATTAGAATTACCAATAGTATTTAGATATGAAAAGATAACGCTAAATAAGGTGAAATATTTTTGAGTGAAACTTCAGCAATTTCACATTCAGGATGCACCAAAAGTTACATATTTATCTTGGAAATCCGTTGAAATTTTGGAAAACAAGAAAATACCTGTTCCACCAATTCAAAGAGGATCTAATCAGGTCAAAATATTTTAGGGGTTACAGCGCATGGAGGCAGTTAAGTTGGGTGGGAGGGGGGAGGAAGGCAGGGACTAAATTTTAAAACTTTGTCGGGGAGGGGGAGTTTCTTTGAGTGGGACAAGATTTTTTTTTTATCTTGTTGTGCACAGCTGAGTAGCAATTTATTCAGTTTTTTTTCTCATACATTTTTTCAAAATTAGCCAAAGTAGTCATTAATTATATACACTGCTCAAAACAATTAAAGGATATTGCAGTTTTAGGTGGATTTTGTATCTGGGAAACTTTTTAGCTGATTGATACATGGTCGACAGACATAGTAGGTTATATGAGAATAAATTACACATGTTTGGCAGAAAAAAATGCATTTTATTGCGCATTTGTGTACAAAAGGAAAAAAACACAATTTGTGCATATGAGAAAAAAAGAATAAGAAAAGGTGTTTTCTTCAAAGAAAATCATTTTCAGTAGGGGGTATGGTTTCCACGGGCGGCCAGCAACGTTGAACACCTTTGAGGCATAGACTCAATGAGGCTATTAATGACGAGTTGGGGTATTCTGCCCCACTCTTCCAGAAGAGCTCTTTCCAGTTCTTGGAGAGTTTGTGGGGGTTGTTGGCGGCCAGAAACTCGTCTTCCTAGAGCGTCCCAAACGTGCTCGATTGGATTCATGTCTGGAGAACACGCTGGCCATTCCATTCGAACGATTCCTTCCTCGAAAAGGAAATCCTCCACCAGGTTTGCACGATGTGGCCTGCAGTTATCGTCCATTAAAATGAAGTTATCTCCGATTGCTGCAGCGTAAGGGACTACAATAGGTCTGAGGATCTCATCCCTATATCGGCGACCAGTCAGAGCTCCATCTCGAATGATGTAGAGGTCAGTGCGCCCGTCAATGGAGATGCCACCATACACCAACACTCCTCCACCGCCAAATCTGACACTTTCGTGCACGAACGCAGGATTATTCCTACTGCCACGGTCCCTCCAGATGAAAATACGCCTATTATCCGGATGCACAGAAAAACGGGACTCGTCAGAAAACAGAATATTGCTCCATTCATTTCTCCTCCAGTTGACATGCTCGGTTGCCCACTCCCTGCGGTCGCGACGATGCCTTGATGTTAATCTAACACATACCATCGGTCGGCGAGCATACAGACCTACAGCATGGAGCCGGTTTCGGACAGTCTGAGTTGAAATCGTGGTGCCTGTAGCCAAGCGAAGGTGTTGTTGGAGAAGAGTAGCGTTCATGTTTCGGTGTCTCCGAGCTGTTAACGCTAAATACCGATCTTCATTGGGCGTTGTTGCCCGTCTACGACCTTGCCCTGGTCTTCGGCCTGCACATCCACTCTCCAAAAAACGGTTCCAGATCCTGGAAATGACACTTTGTGACACTCCAATGGCTTGCGCTACTTCGGCTTGAGTTTGGCCCCCTTTTAACCTACCAACAATTCTCCAAGCTTCTGAATCTGTCAAATGACTTCGCTGAGACATCGTACTCATCGAAACAAAGCAATCATTGAATGCCGGTCATCCTTGTCTTCATTCTCTTTTATCCAGTTGAAAGTCAAATTTCATTCGCTGCCGCTGAAGCGACGTTTTTGACGTCGAACTCAAAATTTGCATACTCCACAGTTTGAAAACCAGAAAAATTTGCATTTGTGATTCTCTTCTTCTATTTTCGGCAAAAAAAAATTTCGTTTATACCTTTATTTTATATAAAACATCAAATATCCTTTAATTGTTTTGAGCAGTGTAGTATACACTTTGATAATGTTACAATAGTAAGACTTTAGAAAATATTAGAAAATATTGATAATTAATCATTTCTGTGTTTAAACTGTTTATTTAATGCCAATGTTTCTATTTTAATTAAATCTGAAAAGTTATTTTTGATTCTCAGTTTTGATTCTAAGTTTTGAGCCTAACTTGTGATAAATGCTACACTCTAAAATATCAAATTCTTTGGAGGGGGCAACTACCACCCATATGCTCTCCCAAATCACGCACCTGGACGAGGGGTTCTTGTGGCATATTGCTGGAAATATCTTTTCAAGAAAAACAATTTAATCAAAATAGTTTTGACCTACGATGTTTCTTAAGAAAGTTATAACTAATTAAAATTTTAACTTATAATTTCAGAAAAAAGTTAATTTTTTTATCTAGCCCATTTTAACCCAAAAGATGCTCGAACGTCCACTTCTCGGCAGGAATAGATCCGCTGCCGGAGTTCATTCCTGACTGCTTTAAATGTGGCTGGAGCTGGCGATATGTTCTTACATCCTCCCGTAATTCGCCACTTCAACTATTTAATGAAATCGGGTGGCGTCTTCTATAATATTGTATTTAATTACCCCCTGAAAATAATGTCATTAGCCACCAAATCTAGAGAACTGGAATGCCATTCCAAAAATCATCTCCATCTATCTATTCATAAATTTGGATAATTCTGATCAAGATAATCTTTGATATTTTCTTCAGACATAAACTGCTCTTCAGGAAAATCGACAGAATTTTCAATAACTCGTGAGATCACTGGATTGATTGCGTCGTGTAGCATTATAAAATAATGATTGCCAGTTTAATTTTCAGTCAGAAAATATGAGCGATTCTATTATACATTAGAATTCCTACATAGACATTAATTGTTTAAGGATGCTTGTTCTTGGTATTCCAAAATATTCGTGATGTTATATCCAAACCAGAATCGAAAGTTCGGATATCATTCCGTTTCCCGGATGTAATGGGAACACTTGAAATCGGTATTTTGCAAGAAACACCCAATCGTAATCCAGCGTAAATAGCGTAAATTATCGAGAAGTTGGAGCAGCGAATTACGGAAGCCAGTAATAACATCTCTCAATCTCCTTTTAAAACAATCAAAAATGAATTTATGCAATGGCTCTATTATTATCATGCAGTGGCGCAGCCAGGGAGGGTATCCAAATGCTCTGGATACCAGTAATATTGTAAAGTTTTCTGGTCCTCGATTATCGCATAAATTTTTCGGGTTGGGTTGGGTTGATTTATGACGGCTAATTATCAACACGATGGATATAGGCCCTAGGGGGGAGTGCCCTTCGTGGGGGTCTTTTTAAGGGATCCTAATCCGTATTTACGCAACAGAAAATTTTCGGATTAGATAAGATAAAGAAAACTTAAAAAAATTAATGGTATCCAGAGCATCTGGACCCCTTCCTGGCTACACCACTGCTGCGAAGAAGCGGAAGGCAACTACAGAGTGTTTCACAAAGGACCCCTAACTTTAAAAATCAATAACCCGGAAACGGTGATAGATAGAAACATGAAACCAGTGGTATGTTTATTAAAATAATCGTAAGAATCTTATACGTAAATCTCAAAATTTAGTTAAAAATAGCACCGACAGATGGCGCTGAGAGCGTTAAGAATCCTTCTAAAGAGAGTTCAGAAGCATAGAAAGACTAGCCATTGAAATCTGACCGCTATTTTCGTATAGTGAAAGTAATTCGCATGGGCCACGATGCCTGTCTGTTGAATTTTTTTGAAAAGCTCACGAATTGTTTTTTCATCTGGCCTTTTGCGACTTGAAATCGCGTTTGAAAACTTCTCCTTGTGGCAGTAGGACTCTGATTTAATCGGTGGTATTCCAACACAATAAACACACGTTCCTCCACGGTATACACCACTTTCGGAATTATTTTCACTATACACTAATATTTGCTCGATTCCAATGACGAAATATCCGACGACTAGTCTTTCTATGCTTCTGAACTCTCTTTAGAAGGATTCTTAACTCTCTCAGCGCCATCTATCTGTGATATTTTAAACTAAATTTTGAGATTTGCGTATAAGATTCTTACAATTTTTTTAATAAACATACCACTGGTTTCATGTTTCTATCTATCACCGTTTCCGGGTTATTGATTTTTAAAGTTAGGGGTCCTTTGTGAAACACCCTGTAATTCGAGCATTGTTCGGGTTAAATTGAGTCAGGTTAAAAGAAATTCACTGTTTCATGAAATTTTAGGATTTTAAAATTTAATTATTCATATATTTTTTTAAGAAACACTGTAGGGCAAACAATTTTATTATATTGTTTGTCTAGATATATTTCAAGCGGTGTACCAAAAGATATCTCTTTCTTATTGGAATTTTAAATTTAACTCAGCTCCCAGCTGTCCTCGTGACCCTCCAGCTACAGATTTTTTTTAACCAGATGACCACATGAGATGCCTTGGGAATTATAATATTTGAACACGCATTTCATCGTTTTGTAAAATTCCAACGCATTTCTGAGATAAGGGGTGGGGGTAGGTAGTAACTTTTGTCGAACACAGTACATCTCAAATAAAATCATAAAATGTTTGTATAAATCTAATACATTTATTAAAATTTAGTTGAATAGTTTTATTGGAAGATTTCTCATTAGCCATTTTTATTTCATTTGTTGTAAAAGGTTTGTTATATTTATGTTATATCGTAACAATCGTTGTTCGGAAATATGTATGTATGTATTTTATGATGGGTATGTAAATACACAAGATGAATGTAAAATGGATGTAAATATATAAGATGTATGTAAGACTATAAGAAAGGAAAGTATGTATAAGTAAAGAGATAAATATAAATAAAAAAATAAAAAGCATTTATTAGTCTTACCCATACTGGAGTGTAAATAAATTTGACAATAACGCAGATTTTAACACTTTCCATCATAATTGAAAAAGTTTATGACTTTGGTTTGTCTGCCCGTCTATCCATGCTCTAAATTTCCTAAATATACTCTGATTGTTCTGTTATTTTTTAATGTTATTGACGTTTACTATAGTATGATAGCTATTGAAAAAGAAGTGAGTAGTATTTATAGTTCATTTACAAGGACACTAAAAAACCCATTACATTATGGTCTATGAGAAAAAATCGTTTGTGTCGTATTGCAATGATGTTACACTATTTCAAACATAATGACATTTATATGCATTTATGAGATTCACTAAAACATGCTTTATGTAGAATTTGGGATGGAAAGCACTTGTTATTCATTTACAAGGTCACACAAAATAATTCCGTTACAAAATGGTCTACCAGGGGAAATCGTTTGTGGCGTATTTTAACTATGTCACACGATTTAAAACATAACTAGATAGTACCGGTCAAGACTTGACGGTAAATAACTTGAAACTTCTTTTAGAAATATGTTTTAATTTTTACTTAGTTGTTTTTAAATTAATTAAGTGTTGAAAACTTGATGAATTGTTATATTGTGTAAGCTGTTATATTGTCCTTTAGATATTTTGCTGATTTTTAGACCTTTTTAACACTTTCTAATATAGTTGAAAAGTGTTTATGAATTCGGTTTTTCTCGCCATCTGTCTGTCTGTTCGTGCTCCAACTTTCGTAAACATTGTCAGATTGCCATGTAATTGATGTATGTTATAGAGGTTTACCATGGCATATTCGGTATTGAAAATGAAGTGTTTAGCATTTACAGGTCGTTTACAGGGGCACTCAAAAGTATGCCGTTACATCCTGGTCTATGGGGGAAAATCATTTGCGGTGTATATTAATGACGTTACCCCATTTAAAATATATTCAAATAGATATACATTACTTATATGTACTAGAAGATGCTTTCTACATAATAGGGTGTGGATAGCATTTATGGTTCATTTACTGGGACATACAAAATAATTCCCATTTAAAATATATTCAAATAGATATACATCACTTATATGTACTAGAAGATGCTTTCTACATAATAGGGTGTGGATAGAATTTATGGTTCATTTACTGGGACATACAAAATAATTCCGTTGCAGTAGTGTCTATGAGCACGGCACGTTTTCAGCTGTGGTATGCGTTTTTAAATTTAACTAATTTTTTGCATATAACTTGGTGTATATAAATTCTATGGATTATATACAGGGCTGCACAAAAGAATTCGAGTATATTTTCGTTTATTGACAGAAATTTCTGAAATGGAATTTTAGCACTGTGTTATGCGTTTTATATCTGAGCTAAATTTTGGCATACTATGTAGTATATATACAAATCTATAGATGATATACAGGTATGCACAAAATAATTCGGATATTTTACCGACTATTTATGGTAATTGCTGAAACTGGATGTTTAAATGTGTTATTAGACATCATCTTTAACTTTATTAAACGATGAAGTTTTGTCACAGTATTCTGAATGTGTTGGAAAGTGTGTAATAACCTATGTATGACGCATGGTTTTTGTTTCTTGTTTATTTTTTATATCTTACGCTGAATCACATTTCTTATTTCAAGTTTGTTAAAGAAATATATTGCATTTGAGAATAACATTTAGTAAACATTTGCTTAACCATAAATGTCATTAGGTTTTATTAGAAAGTGATATAAGCAAATGTTATTGTTTTACCGATACTAAAATCTGTTACCTAAAAATGTAATCACATTAAACTGACAATTCAATTTATCTTTTCATAATTCATAATTTAAGAAGTGTGTTGTAAATCTTTATTTTATTGTCCAGAAAGTTATTAAATCTGCAATAAAAATAAATTATTTATTGGAAGAAACTGGCATTTATAGTATAATTTTATTCATGTTGTAAACAATACAGTTTAGAGTAAAAGATCATTTGAGTGGCTCATACGCAACAAATAAAGAAAATTTAAATTGCTTCTGCAAACAGTTATTGGAATATAAAACGGTAATAAACGTAAACCTCTATGAATTTTAATATAGTTTAAAATTTTATAGAAAGATAAAACCCATGTTTAAATTCTGGTAAGGACAAACTTATATAAGATCTTAAAACTGTTAATTCAGAGTTTTAAACTGAATAAAAGCTCCTAATTAAAATAATTTAGCATTAATTAAATTCATTACTGAATAAATCTTTGAATAAATGTCTTGCATTACTTGAACCATTATTATGTAAACTGACACCTTTGCAAATTAAGAAATCTTGAATCAGTGAAAAATGTTAATTTTAATTATAAGATTAGCAAAAATCAATTTTTTCCCTATGATTTAGTCACATTTGAAAGAACTATGACCAGGGAGTAATTATTCTTCCATACTCACTTCATTATTAAAGGGAAAAGGAAATTTAATAATGCACAGTAAAGCAGATTTTATACATACAAAAAGATGTACAAATGAGAAATGAAGTAATAATAAATTATAAGTGAAAAAAAAGAGATAAAGACAAACTCTTATTATAATGTACTAAAAAATAAAAAAAATAAATGAAAGAGACTTGATTGAAATAAATACATTTTTGAAAAGAAATGATTTAAATTACGAGTGATTTTTTATCAGTTTGTTTTAAATGAATAAAATGGATATACAATTTTAAATAAGCTTCCTGGCAAGAAAAAAAAAATGATCAAAACTTTCCTGAGGCTCGTACACACATTCATTCAGCATCTGGGTGAAACTGAAAGATGGCGCATTTAACAACCATGCTATGGTTTAGTCGAAGAATATCAGCTTATTTCTGAAGCAATGGCATTCACGTGATTACATACGTCATGACATTTACGTACCCTTATTGGACACATGCTTTTGCCCGCTGAGGATTGGCGGAGGTAAATTTCAAGTTTTTTTTTATAGAATCTGGTATTGTCACCGGAAATACGTCACACTGCCAAAAATTAGGTCAATTGTAGCAGAAGAAGTGTATTAAAATTGGATTGCAAGATTTGAGCCGAACGGACATACAAAGCATGTTAAATAAAATCTTGTGAAAAACACATCTATTGAAGGCATTTGAGAGTTTTTATTTCGTAATCTGAAATTCTGAATTTCGTTCGCTCCGTATATTGACTGATAAAATAGTCTCAAAAAGCATCCATGCGTTTAATCTACATTAATATGTGGAGATGAGACAAACTCTTGAATCTTATACACGCTGCAGATTCCATTAGCTACTTCTTTAGACGAAATTAATTCATATAGAGAAGTAGGTAAAATAAAATTAAAATTCATGTATATTATTCACAAATAAGGTTTGAACAACAAGTAGGATTACTAAAGTTTTAATTTTATTATTACCAAATTAATTATATAAATTACTTATTACACTTATTTTTACAGGTAATTCAACTATATTTGTTATTTGTAAGACAACATTGCTCTTGTGTTTGCTGTTTATTTTGAAAATCAGCCAAAAAGAGAATGACACATTTGGAAAACGTGTTGTGTAATTCTAGGAGAAAATTGTTAGAAGACATAATTCAACGACCATTAACTTTTTTAAAAATAAAGGAAAAAGAAAGGTAGCGATTTATCGAATATTTAAGTGATATGAAAAAATAAAACAGCGGAATACGAAAAGACTGAAGTTCGTACACCATCGAAATCTACACATTCGCAAAGTAGAGAATCTCTTCAAAGAAAATTCCTTCTATTTCCACCCGTGTCGCTTCAAAAAATTGAAATGAATGCATACTAATAAGATTATAAAATTAATGTAAATTAAAGTTAGACGTTTGGTTAAAAAAAATACTGTTTTAAATATTCGAAGAATCAATCAAAAATCTGGATGTGAAAACGTCTGAACAAGGATTAATGTTACTAAAGTTTTATTTTTATTATGAACAAATTAATTATATTTAATACTTATTACTCTCTTTTACTAGAAACTCAAATATTACATTTTTGTAATCAACATTGCTTTTGTTCATTTTGAAAATGTTTAACGGTCTTTGCTTTATCTCTTCCAGTAATGTTTTCACAGTATTAGACAACACGTTTTGCAAATGATTAATTTTATTTTCGGCTTATGTTTTGAAACAAAGAACCAACATAAAAACAATGTTGTATTACGAATTAATAATCATTGAGTTATCTGAAAAAAGTAATACTCATTAGATATTGTTATTTTGGAAAAATAAAAATAAAACTTTAATAACCCTAATTCTTGTTCAAACTTTAAAGTTGCAATCAAACCGTTCCGTTCTATAACACCAATTGCTTCATTTTTGTTTAAGAAGCGATATTTTTGGGATTAGTAAGTCAGGTTTTAAAAAACTATGTTGTACTATTTATTTTTTTATGCTATACCATACAGCAAATTTTAGACTCCGTGCATTTAAAACATAAGTTCTTATGTTTCTAACTGTGTCTACTTTTGTTTGAACAAAAGAATATCGCAATTTTCAATAATGAAACGAGCAATAAATTTTCTTGGACACACCAGGCATTTTCACAGTAACTTTTCAAATAAAAATAATTAAAAATCAGCCTTAACAAATCATTTGAACATTGTTATGTATGAAAACGCTTATAGAATAGATAACGACGACAGAGAATAGGTAATGATGGATAAATAGAAAACCGTATAGAAAAGCGTTTTTTGAAAGAACAGCCATAAAACTGTTATATTTGATAACTCGAAACATAAATTCAAAAAAAAATTCAAATTATTAAAATATATTTTCTTCTTGTCTTTATATATAAAGTTTTGATATCTGAAGTATATTTTTATAAAGAAATTAATTTCAGTAGCGTTAAATAAGTAACGAGTCAAAGGCACAAATCACCTACATATCGGATAATACACTGCTCAAAACAATTAAAGGATATTTGAAGTTTTATATAAAATAAAGATATAAACGAAATTATTTTTGCCGAAAATAGAAGAAGAGAATCACAAATGCAAATTTTTCTGGTTTTCAAACTGTGGAGTATGCAAATTTTGAGTTCGACGTCAAAAACGTCGCTTCAGCGGCAGCGAATGAAATTTGACTTTCAACTGGATAAAAGAGAATGAAGACAAGGATGATCGGCATTCAGTGATTGCTTTGTTTCGATGAGTACGATGTCTCAGCGAAGTCATTTGACAGATTCAGAAGCTTGGAGAATTGTTGATAGGTTAGAAGGGGGCCAAACTCAAGCCGAAGTAGCGCAAGCCATTGGAGTGTCACAAAGTGTCATTTCCAGGATCTGGAACCGTTTTTTGGAGAGTGGATGTGCAGGCCGAAGACCAGGGCAAGGTCGTAGACGGGCAACAACGCCCAATGAAGATCGGTATTTAGCGTTAACAGCTCGGAGACACCGAAACATGAACGCTACTCTTCTCCAACAACACCTTCGCTCGGCTACAGGCACCACGATTTCAACTCAGACTGTCCGAAACCGGCTCCATGCTGTAGGTCTGTATGCTCGCCGACCGATGGTATGTGTTAGATTAACATCAAGGCATCGTCGCGACCGCAAGGAGTGGGCAACCGAGCATGTCAACTGGAGGAGAAATGAATGGAGCAATATTCTGTTTTCTGACGAGTCCCGTTTTTCTGTGCATCCGGATAATAGGCGTATTTTCATCTGGAGGGACCGTGGCAGTAGGAATAATCCTGCGTTCGTTCACGAAAGTGTCAGATTTGGCGGTGGAGGAGTGTTGGTGTATGGTGGCATCTCCATTGACGGACGCACTGACCTCTACATGATTCGAGATGAAGCTCTGACTGGTCGCCGATATAGGGATGAGATCCTCAGACCTATTGTAGTCCCTTACGCTGTAGCAATCGGAGATAACTTCATTTTAATGGACGATAACTGCATGCCACATCGTGCAAACCTGGTGGAGGATTTCCTTTTCGAGGAAGGAATCGTTCGAATGGAATGGCCAGCGTGTTCTCCAGACATGAATCCAATCGAGCACGTTTGGGACGCTCTAGGAAGACGAGTTTCTGGCCGCCAACAACCCCCACAAACTCTCCAAGAACTGGAAAGAGCTCTTCTGGAAGAGTGGGGCAGAATACCCCAACTCGTCATTAATAGCCTCATTGAGTCCATGCCTCAAAGGTGTTCAACGTTGCTGGCCGCCCGTGGAAACCATACCCCCTACTGAAAATGATTTTCTTTGAAGAAAACACCTTTTCTTATTCTTTTTTTCTCATATGCACAAATTGTGTTTTTTTCCTTTTGTACACAAATGCGCAATAAAATGCATTTTTTTCTGCCAAACATGTGTAATTTATTCTCATATAACCTACTATGTCTGTCGACCATGCATCAATCAGCTAAAAAGTTTCCCAGATACAAAATCCACCTAAAACTGCAATATCCTTTAATTGTTTTGAGCAGTGTACTAGCAAGAGCAGAAATAGTAGTTAAAATTTACACGGCGATGACTTTTGTCTACTTGGCTGCTAAAAGAGACGAGAGATTCGCGAGAACTGCTTACTCCCTTTCATGTAAAGTTGTCTTTGTGTTCAACAGTAGGCAATGGATGGCTTTGTGATGTCAATTTGTATGTTATAAATGTTATAAATTGATCATTTTTACTGCAGAACTTCCCTAAGAACATGTACTCTATCTTTCCCGAAACACAGACAAAAAAATAACTGAGGGGAAAAATACTTGGTAGATACTTGAACCTTTCCCGGCTTTTAAGAAACGATGCGTTCTGACTGATATTTGAATCAGCCATCTTCTAAATGTGAACGAATTTAGGTAAAAATTTACATGGGTATGAAAGCAGAGTGGCAACAATGGCATAGGTGGGGTATTTAAGTGCACCAGACCGATCGTTGTCTGTTAGGGATACTCGTCCCTCTCTAAAGCGCTTTCACAATTCCGCTAACATTTCCAAAGAAATCCATTATTCTTCTCATATCCTTGACATGGACTGATGCTTCTGCCGTTTAAAAAACGCTGTTAGTCTTTTCCTACATTCGTATTCCGAGCTCATTCTACCACGCGTTATTCAAAGATGATGATTTGAAGCATAATGACTACCAGAAAGTGCGCCCAATTGACTGTTCTACTGTTTGTTATTCCAGTCGATTAAGTGTGATACTTCACATCGCATTTATGCATGAATAAGGTCGTCAATTAGCCTTCCTTCCACACTTTGATAGCATCGTCCGATACGTAGGAATCTTGAGAGAGCCTTTGGTTCGTTATTTATTGATCGCAATTTTTCGGATTATATTTTAGTTTCAAACTGTCAAATTGCTGTCTTAAGTGACGTAATGGTGAAGAAATGAAACAGATTGAACGCGTATATTATTTCACATCTTGGAAAGTAAAACAAAAAATAGATTTTAGATGCAGGTTTATTTTAAGACACAATTCGCGTAATTATTACGTTAATGACACAAATTCGATTTCATATCATATACAACTTGCAAGATCATTTTTTAAAGAGGAAATATTCGTACCTGATCAATCATTACTTGATGTTTTAAAAATTCATTATATTTGTAGAGTTATGTTAATTTAAAGAAACCTTGTATTGCTGTGAAACCTACAGCATAGTGAACGAATATATCAGGTCGCGGCGGTGAGAAGGTTAAAACGAGATTTGAAGTTTTACATTTATTCAACCATATTTGTATTGAATTTTTCATCAGAATACTTTTCGAGCTTGTAACCACTTTTCTCTTCATAAATTATCATATTCTTACACAAAGAATTCTATATTAAAGAATATAGATAATTGCTTTTTGCAAAATGAATAGTAATATAGTTTAGGAAACAATTTTGCTATCTTGAAAAATTTAAAAATACTTTTAGAATTCTTACTGGTTATATATAATTTGATGCTACTCAAAGCTCTGTGTAGCTTTATTACTACCGAAATATCATAAAATTTGGTAGCGAGACTAATAAATAAATAGCAGAAAAAAAGTTACCAAAAACATTAATTTGTATATGGATGATATGGGTAAAGGAAATTTTGGCCATTTAATATCTTAAAATCGCTCGAAGTTTCCGTAAAATGCAGATAAAACGACTAATGCAAATATAACAATTCTGCATGTTACAAGTACGCCAATAAGTTGAGCCATTGATGGAAGGCGAATGTTCGCATAGATATTTAGATTATTAGTTGTTGTAAACATGCATGTTATTGTGCATTAGAGTATGTTTCTTGTAAAATCCTTTTACGTCTACCAGTTGAATGTAGCTATGAGTAAGGGTATACCTTCATTGCAGCTATGGGTATAATTTTTATATGAGTGTAACTTGATCATAAGCCGTTAGAACTTGTAGGGGACATAAACACGTTACTAAAGTTTCAACAGATATCTTCAAGAGAATAAAGAAGAGCCTTTCTGGTATTGTCTGATGAGTAGCATGACGATTACATATTATATGTTCTGCAATGTCCAAAGTCTGGTGACAAGTCAAAGTTATTATCTAAAAGAACACGTGTATTCATGGATTGAAATTAAATGTTTATCATAAACGATTGATATTTGGTCTGAATTTTGTTTCCATGAAGGAATTCGATGAGACATTGTCTTGGAAAGTTATTTGGTTAGGTTAAGCTGCATTTCAAAGACCGTCAATACATAAAATTGTTTCCAAAAATAGTTTCTATAAAAAGTGTGTCTTCGTTTAGTTTCGTCATTTTTATTTATTTATCTACCCATTGTACTTTTATTACGCATTAAAAAGTGTGATACTGCACCTAATTGGTAACTTTTATTTCTAAAAATGTTGTGGCGGAAATCTTTTTTCCTCTGCTTCATCACTCACCCTAATCTACGTATTTTCCCCCATTCCTGTTATTAGATCGAGCTACAGATGAATTGAATTATAGCAACGTTGTACATAATATTCTTAACTAGCTCAAAGTGGCATTGACTCAAAAACTGCTAAAATAATCTCTACTGATTGAAGTTTCTTAGTTTTTATCATTTCTTTCATCGAATCTTTTATCTTTCGATTTTCGAATATTTGACATCGGAGGCACAAATCAATGGAATTAAGTTGACCAAATAAGCACTGATGGTTGAAAAATTAGATATAAAACTTACTTTTCTACGTTTCTCCTTGCAGTGGAATTAAAAGCTGTGTTCTGGACTGTTCTTTGACGGCTGGGAACATTTTGTAGTCTGCCACAGCACTTGCAGCATACTGAGAGACCCAAGCCATTTATGCATGCAGTCCGCGGCCAGTGCTAGGTAGTGAGAACGAACAAGCCCAAAATATTTACAGAGAAAAGCATAAGTGCAATCCACTGAAATGCGGGTTGGACGCGGATGTGGTGAAAAAGCCCTGACTAAAAATAACCACCCATTTGGGATATTTGATCGAAATTCCATCATTCTCGGAAGCTTTTCGATGTGACGTGACGTCCCGACATGCCTCGTGGAAATGCTACCATGATCCATCAGAAACGTTTTGGCATCGGTAAGGGTGCGTATACACAACACTTGTTTAAAAACTCGTAAATCATCCTCTGGTCTTTGTTTTCCAAAGTTTCTGTGCTCATCAACAAAAGAAAATGGAGTCTCAACAAAAGAAAGAGGTGGTAATGAACATATCAGGGATTTCCTTGTCTAACCTCTGACCTCTAGACAAGCTTCTAAAGACTGACCACGAGAAAAAGACTTCCTGACTACATGAAAGGTACCGCTTAGTAATAATGTATTCTGTTTGAACCTTAAGGCTTTATACAGATGAAATTCTGGAACGAGAGTCTACCAAATTTCTGAGAACTTCCTTTCCAAAGAATAGAAAAATGTGATGAAGATTTTTCAGTGTTAGAGGCACGTTTAGTACCACTTATCGAACAAGAGTTGCAAGGAATTCTGAAATCTGAGTTCCAATGTCACGGTTGTATATATAATTCCTCTGATCAATTACGTCATGCTTGTATGACAACCAGGGCATTGCAAAAATTCATAAATGTTAGTGATATGCGTCTCCTATTGATAAGATTTGAAAATACAGCCCAAGTTTTTGTTTTTGAACACCCATTATTTCCTTGGAAATTTAAATCTTAATGTGTGAATTTGTGTGCCGTTTGAAACACCCAATGATCTATAAATCTTAGAAAAAATAAAATAGCATGTCTTATATATGTGTAGTTATTGAGTTAAAATAATAATATATTTTCTTTTAAGGAAAAAAAAAATATTTTTTTTAACAGAAAGAAGATGAAATAAAAATCTATGAATGAATATTTAACAAAAATTCCTTGAAAGATTTGGTAGAAAAACTTCTACAATAAAAAAGTTTGTAAGAAAAAAAGATTGTAAATTAAAAAAAAAAAAAAAAAACTGTTGTAAATTTTTAAACAAAAACATTTAACAAAAAGAAAATTTGTATAAAAGAAACTTTTACAATAAAAAGTTTGTAAGAAGATTTATAACAAAATCATTTTTGAAGAAATCATTTTAACAAAAAGAAAACATTTGAAAACATATTTTAGATATAAAAATTCTTCATGATTTTTACATGAAAAAATAAATGTGTTTAAGAAAAGATGGCACATGAAAATATGAAAAATTATTTTATTTGTATAATTTTTGCCAACGTAATACAGATGGTTTTGAAAGCATTCTTTAAGGTTTAACAATTGACGTTTTCGTTTGTTGTGTGTCATTTTAATTTTCAGATCCAACATATTTAATAAAAGTTGGTTTTGTTGAAATATATCACATTGTAGAGGTCCAATCATTTTCCGCACTTTTCTTTTCGAAGTTAATTCATATCTTTTTTGTAAACCAGGGTTCGCAGGGAACGCTGCGTCGATTGTATCAAAACATTCACAGGAAAGCAAACTTTTCTTAGCGTCTTCTCCACAATTCAGTAAAGTCTCGATAGACTTTCGGTAGGGACAGATATTACTAGATGAAGAAATCGCTCTCTCGTTCAAGCACACATCCACTTGAGAAAATAATACTTGTAGAAATACATTAACAGGTGTTACGGGTATCTTGTCGGGTATAGGGGTTCCTTCAGCATTAGTCAGTTTCACTTTCACGTAAAGATAAGACGCTGATAAATCGATATAATCTTCACAGTTACCTCTAATGTTAAATTCTACAGGTCCTCTCTCAGATATGTGAGATAGCGGGTGACAAAATGCTCTTTTTCAATAGCCGTTTGG
This sequence comes from Maratus michaelseni, assembly GCA_963931845.1. Classification (NCBI taxonomy): domain Eukaryota; kingdom Metazoa; phylum Arthropoda; class Arachnida; order Araneae; family Salticidae; genus Maratus; species Maratus michaelseni. The sequence continues at coordinate 266,767,728 of OZ007599.1, forward strand.
GTGGGTAGAATCATAAACAAGTCCTGTTCATATTTGGCACAGGCGGGAGAATGTTTATGAATAAGTTCAGATGTCTTTAAGCGAAAATGTCACGTGCTTTCACTTCCTTAGATTTAGGTTGATTGAGAGATCTTTGAGGTCTATTTCATTTTTTATTCCTTTGCTCCGATCCAATCATGGATTTCACTTTAACCGCTGCCTTGTCTGTTAAGTTTTTCAGCTTCCTTAAATCGTCCTTTAGCTACTGCTGTAATATTATCACCTTGTGAAATATCTTTCAATACATCTACACCGTATGAAATAACGGCTTTCCAACAGCTTTAGCACCTGATTTAAATAAAGGCACAGCTGCAAAAAGTGAGCAAAAAAGTCCGCCGAAACCATATCCTCTCTGAAAAGTAGTTCCAAGATTATAGTTCAATCCGCTACCCGTCTGATGTGTATAATAATCTTCAAAAGATTGGTTTAAGCACTGATAGGGAACAAACATTTTGAAAGATATTTTTGACGAAAATGTAGTTTCAGAATCAATTCCCAAGGATCGAGTGACACTAAGTGTCCCGTGTGCGTAATTATAACGGTTTCAATCGTCTGAAAATTCTTTCAAGTTACTGGTATGTAATAAGGTCTGTTAAACACCTTATACATCATATTATCATCTTCACCTTTTACAGGATTCACTCGTAGTAACGGTGCTACTGTATCCCTCACAATCTGCGGTTCTACAATATCGCTGTACAGGTATAGAAATTTAAAATTGGCGTGTGGGTTGACTATAAAGGGACTTTCAAAAGATGCTGAGGGGATGATACATTTTCAACTACTTCACCCAGTGGGAATTCTAAACTTTCAGCTAAACCTGATGAAAATTTCAATTGTGCATCAATCAACCATACTAAAAATAAAGAGTAGTGAAAAACAATACATTGTCCTATAAGCACACAATGCACTGATTACTTCACCGTTAAACACCATTAAAAAACAATCTGAAAAAAATTACAATTACTGTATGTTAAATCTTTTCTAGAAATGGGTCGTCTAAGGCGGTGGTAGTCGTCTTAGAGGAGTGATGACTGCCTAAGGATGTGTTAGTCCTCTTATAAGATGTTATAACGTTCTAAGGGGTGTTGGTAGGTAAATTTAACACCTTCTTATAGTTAAAACCTCTTTTTTACATAAAAACGTCCTTTTTTCCGCTATGGGGAATTCGAATCGATCTTGAGGGGTGCACGGATAGTGGTGGCACGGGAAATGCGACGTGAGGTGGAACGAGAGGTGATGCAGCGGTGGTGGATGTACGGCAGGCGGGATGGTCCCGCCTGCTGAGTCCGTACTGTCGTTTTCGTACTACTAACAAATGATGCAATCGAAGTGCCTGAGTGAGAGCAAAAACGTGCTTGTCTGTAATTATTAAATCAGAATCCAATTCCGGTAAAAGTTTAATCGTTCTGCTTGAAATTCGATACGTTTTGCCGATGATATCATGGTAGTGCGTAAAATGAGTATCGAATATATTTTGTCGAGACATGCACATCCGATATCGAAAAGTTACTGATTCGGCTACGATCCCCTCGTGGCGTATCTCTTCGTGGTAGGCTTCAAGGTGCGGAGGGTAAGGCAGCCAAGAATTCTTCTACGGCTGGCCGTTAGACACCAGTCTGAACAGAAAGAGATACACAAGCCCAGTCAGCAGACAAGGACTGGGCGGCGAAATTAAATAATTGGGAAAACTTTACAGAGAAAACACAAAAGTTTAAGTAAATGAATCTTCGCATGTTTTTTTTTTTTTTTTTTGTAGACACCAATATTATATCCTAATTTTCCGTATTCACCAGCACTTCAAATCAGAAACGGAGTAGGGTAAACCAAATGTCTTGCCCTGTTTATAAATATTTATTGTGCTTAAACTATTATAATTAGACATATGTTTGTTTGGATACATGGTAAGTACTGTTATACATTTTTTATAAGACCATATACCTCAGTAAATTTCAACGTGTGCCCCCTTGGTAGCTCGGAGAATATCTAACAAGGAGAGGACCAAGCTTGGTAATCGCAGATTTTGATTATTTTTATATATGTTGTAGGTTAGCAGCCCCTTAGTCTCAGGATCAACAGATTTTATATAACGCTCGTTAGCTTTCGAGATATCTAATTCGAGTCTAATATTTTAACACAACTTAAATACTTACTTTGTAACCAAATTACTGTGTTGGTCGTAGCTCAGTTGTTATGACGTCTGCTCATTGATCAGAGAGACCGAGATGAGCTACGTTTGTTTTTTTCATTTTTTGTTTTATAAATATACTTGTAAATATTATTTAATAAGCGTAATTAAAAATTATAATATTGTGCATTAATTATAATGTTAACCTATTTATTTTTTATTTGTAAATAAATCGTTGTACAATACATCATTAAAAATTTAATTATTTTTAGTCACTTTGTCACTTTTAAAATGTATTTCATATATGCTTTATCGATGCAATAGTATTGAACAATTGTGTCAAGCTGTGATTTTAAAGAAACATCGTTTATATATTGCCTTAACAAGGGAAGTCAATGCGATGATATTACTACTCTGTTTTTAAAGTAAGAAGCATAATTATATTAAAATTTAGAATTGCAATTAAATTACAAAATTTTTCTGCATATTAAAGATTTTTAAATTTATAATACACATGCGTGCGCTTTGAAATAATTTATAATTAATAAAATAAGGTATGATTTTTTAACGATTTTGTAATTTTTACTAGTCAATAATGGATCCATTTAAAAATAAATCTCTTTAAATGATGAAAAAAGTTTAGTAATGGCTTAAAAACCAAATAAATTTAAATTTAAATTTAAATATGTTAACATTTTAATTAATGTACGATATTAATATTTTAATTGAGATTATTAACTTATAATTAAAAACATATTTATAAAACAAAAAATGAGAAAAACAAACGTAGCCCCGTCCCAGTCTCGAACCAGGGCCCTCGGATCAACGCGCAGGCACCATAACAACTGAGCAACGACCAACGAAGAAATATCATTACAAAGTAAGTATTTAAGTTGTGTTAAAAGATTAGACCCCCTATTTCTCGAGAACTAAAGAGCGTTGTATAAAATCCGTTGAACCTGAGACTAAGGGGCTTACCCTAAAACATGTAAAAAAATAATCAAAATTTGGGCTATCATGTCATACACTCACGCACAGTTTTTTTAATCGGTTATAAAAAGGAAAAAAGTCGCCAAATTTAGGGGATTTTTTCCTTTAATGGCAACATAGCAATTGTATTAAGTTATTGGTTAGGTGCGGGTTTGAAAATCGCGCCAACCAAAAAATCGCCAAAAAACGCTGCCTGGGTATAAAGCATCTGTTCCAAAATCTGTGATTACCAAGCTTGGTCCTAAGTGGTATTCTAGTTTCCGCCAAGTGTTATTTAACATGTTTTCTGTTACAGTGCACACATCAGTTTGTATCATAGTCTTCAGTTCTTCGACATCAGAAATTGGTGTGGCAAAGAGTCTGTCCCTGATATAGCCCCAGAAGAAAAATTACAGAGGACTTCTGGGCAGAACGGTAACGCTGCCTGTTTCTTTAAACCTGTCATACCATCGCTTTATTGATTTTTCATCAGGAGGGTTGTGTTCATAACAACGTCGAAATGTTCTCTGAACATTAATGGGCGATTTCGTTTCGAGAAACCAAAGCACACGTTGAACTTTCTCTTGAATGAACGCCATTTTGGCCGAAAATGATGGCTTCCTTACAAATGTTCTCCTGAGTCACTCTTGAGGGAGCAATTACGCCATTTATTGCACAAAAAAACTGATAAGACTAACCTATCCAATGACACAACAAGTTACATTATTATACAAACGGTTATTTTGTAATGAATTATTATAATCAGGGCAAGACTTTTGGTTTAGCCTGTATAATCTTTGTTTAATCTTTGACATCTCAAAAAGTTTTCCTAGAATCTTATATTATTTCCATAGGAAGTAAAATGGGAGTCACTTATTCCTTTCAAAGTTATTTCTTCCAAAAAGTAGCTTTTAACATGATTATTTCACACAAATATTTAAAGAAACCTAAATATTTTAAGTTATATCTTAGAATACTTTCAAAGATTTTAAAATATTTATATATTAATTGTATTAAGCAAGATAACAGATTTTTTTAAGTAAAAATAAAATTAAAAAGTAAAAACTATTGTTTAATAAACGGGCAGTTAAAAAGTAAAGCAGAAAAATCTTCAATTTTTAGTCTGGACCATTTTTTTCTATTCAGTAACTAACTCATAGTGATTAGTTTATAAGATTTAAAAAGTTTTTCAAATTAAATTTTTATGACGTTGATAAATTTTAGAATTAGTTTGTTCTTATTTTAAATTAGAAAAAAAGATGGACTAAAAAATATCATATTCTAGCAATTTTTTTTCAGTAGAAAATTGGCCTGCATAATGTATAAAACACAATGAAGGTCATTTATAACTTGTTATTTTCGCCTTTTAAAAATAAAATATGAAAAAGAGATGCTATATAATCCAGCTGCGTTTTTCTGTGCTCTATTAGCAACGCCTACGCTTGATAATTTTTGCTGCATATAATTTGCGTAATTTTGTTGTCAGTAAAGAGATGATAAAATATTTTTTTTCATTTTTTAAAAGACTTATTTTTAAACTGTTGTGAAACAGTTATAAAAACCTCATAAGGAAAATATATTTAAAACAAATGTTTTCTATTATAATGGTTAATTTAAAATAGAGGTTGTGCGATTTTATCTTTAACTGCTGATAATCGAAACATATCTCTTGTTATAAAAATTTACAAATCAAGTATATCTTTTAGATATGGCATTTGTTTTACAAAGAGTAAACAATCTCGTATCATCGTACAATCAAGTATATTTCGTAAAATACGAAATTTAAATTTTATCAGGCCTTTTTTCTAATAACTTACATCTAGAAAAATGTCTCTCTGCATCTAAGAAATACATTATACAGTCCCATTCTTTTACGACCAAAACTTACTGTGATATTCAAACTATCATATTCGAAATCTATCAATTTTCATTGTTAGTGTCGGAAAACACAAAAAATTCCTTAAATGGAATGTATCATAACTCCGTAAGTTTTAGTCGTAAGAAAATGTGACTTTTTAAATACCATTCGAAGACGCAGGGCAATGCTTTTCTAAATTTGTAGTTTTTCTTTTTAAGTTTTAACTTGACAAAATATTTCAAATCTGTGCTTAATTTAGCATCTAGGTATATAATTTGCATAAGAAATTTTAAATAAAAGTTTTTAAAAATTTGCACTTCTAATATTAATATAATTTATTTTCATTGACATTTCTAGGAAATTGCAATCTTGTGCTGATTTTTACATTCTTTTATTTAACTTCGTCTGCTGTCTGTCCGTCTAGTTTTCTGACTGAAATATTGCGATTGATTTCTAACCCACTTACGACGAACCGATTTTCTTCAAATGCTGTACGCAAGTTCATTGTTGGTGACACTGCAATATGCATATATTGTCCGGGTCATATCTCATTAGGGGCAAGGCCTAGGGGCAAAAACATTCTTTGTGTATTTTTGATTGAAATCACATAACTAACAAACCGATTTTGCTCAAATTTTTTGCACAACTTTATTGTAGGTGACAGTGCAATATTCATATATTTACAGGACCGTACCTCATCAGGAAAAAGGTTCAGGAGCAAAATTCTATGTTTTATTTTTGTTTGAAATCTTATTTTATTTTGTTTTAAAAGCGTGTTACGTAAAACTTTTAAATTATACGTCTTGTTCAGATGAATGCTTTACTAAGAAGTTTAAACGCCAAATTTTAGGTAGCTTCTAATACCAAAAAGTATTTGGCATGTGTACAGTATATACCCATGTCTCGACGGAGTTGTTTCGGCAGCTTCATCGGTCATCTTGTTTAAAAATGGCGACCACTTAATTTTTTTTAATATTTTAAAATTTAAAATGATGTACAGAATATTAAGAAATGAAAAGTTTTTTTTCTTTAAATGTTAGACCTTAGTAAAAGGATTTTGAAGTATTTTTTGTTTTGCCTTTATCTTAAAAATTGGCTGAGATATAGCAGTTTGAAATTTTAAGGTCGCTGATTTTATGAAGCAATCTGAGATTTGTCATGCAATTACTCGTATTTATTAACCGATTTTGATGTGACTGAGCATGTGCACATGAAATAACAAGATAAATATTTCAAATTCGATGTGAAAAAAAAAATTAGAAACCTAAAATGTTTTTCCACCTAAGTGTTCAGCCTTGACACAAGAATTCGGGAACATTTTTTTTTGCCCTTTTCTTAAAAAATGGCTGACATAGAGCAGTTTGAAATTCTAGAGTGGCTGCTATTCCATAATTGGGTTTCAATTACGAGCTTTAGAAAGCAGGGTTTCTCGAAAATTTACTTCAATTGTTGTAACCATTGTTTTTACTCTCTTATGTTTAAAACTACATAGTTATATTCACCAGTAGCCAATCCTTGCCAAACTTGGCAATATTTGGCGAAATACCGTCAAGTTTGGCAACCAAAAAATCGCCATAAATGAAGCCAACTAAACTTGGATATAGCTGACTTATTTGGCGAAATTTTTATTCAAATTTCGTATTGACAAAAACCGGGATTCAATCTTCTATAATCGAGTTCGAAGCATCTTATCTTCGTGTGCTTGAGTAAAATCAGTTGAATGTTTTGAAAACAAGGAATACCGAAGCTACTTTTTCCTATCAGTACAGGCCGGAAGGACTTTTTGATTTTAATTTTTTCATACTTTTAATACTTTTATAATTATATTGAATGATATAAACATTCCAAATAGTTAGGAATTATAACGTATAAATTTGTTATTATATTGTAAATATTTCCTATACGTCTATGTAAAATTTTAACTTTTCCCCTAAATTTTTGCATTGTGTTTAAAGAATCATAATAGCACAAACTTGAAGGGGTAATCCACAGAAATTAAAAATTCAAGCGAGATTTTTTTAATCTTTTCGCCAGATCGTGATATAGAGAAATCATTCAAAAGTATTTAAATGCGTAATATTTTTATAATGGGACCGAAATGTTTTATTTGCAGTAAGTGTAGAAATTATGAACGATAGGGTTCGGTAATATTGTAACTGTATATATTTCGTCGTCAGTACTTTGGAGGGTGACCTCCAGAGAATACTGCAATTCTGATTGAGCCGTGGAGATGTTTGAGACCAACAAGGAGAGGGCCAAGCTTGGTAATCACAGATTTTCATTACTTTTATATATGTTGTAGGGTAGAAGCTCCTTAGTTTCAGGTTCAACGGATTTTATACAACGTTCCTTAGTTTTCGAGAAATAGGGGGTCTAATATTATAACACAACTTACTTACTTTGTAACGGGTTTACTGTGTTACAAAGTCTGTTGTGGAGCCCTCTAGTTATAATAAAATAAAACATTTTCAAATAAAATAAAAATAAATGCAGGTTGGTTGATTTATGACGGCCGATTATCTACTCGAGGGATATAGGCCCTAGAGGAGAGTGCACTCCTTGGAGGTCTTTCTAAGGGATACTAACCCATATTTACTGCAAGGTTAGAAGAAAACCACGGAAAACTCCGAACGGTTAGATCGACGAGCGCGACAGGTGTTTGAACCCAGCACCTCTTGTCTACCAGCTTTGAGAGCAGAACCTCTCAGCCACTGGTGGGACAAACTAAAGGAAGAAAGAAGATAAATGAGAAAGCGAAATAATTGAAAGCGGAAGCATACGCATTACAAATATAAAAATATTTATTATGCAAAAAAAAGATAGTGTAATTTTTAACATATTTATGCTTTTTATTTTAAAAACGGAATAGTATAATCATCGCATGGACTTCCCTTGTTAAGGCAATATATAAATGATGTTTCTTTAAAACGAAGAACTGACACAATTATTCAATATCTTTGCATCGATAAAGAATATATGAACAGGGTTCGCACGCTTTTACCATAATTTTTTAATAGAATTTTTTGCCTTATTTAAATGCAGAAAAGTATTACAAATCCCGCAAATAAACGCAGCGTCTGCAATTTCTGCTATTTAAATAGTAAATAGAAATTTTTATAAAAAAAAATTGTGGTAAAAGAGTATGAACCCTGACGAAATACATTTTAAAAGTTATTAAAAAATTAATCGTTTAATCATGTTTTATACAACGATTTAGTTACCAAAAAATAAATATGTTAACATTATAATTAATGTCCAATATCATAATTTTTAATTGCGATTATTAAATTACAATTACAAGTATATATATAAAACAAAAAAATGAGAAAAAAAAATGTAGCACGTTCCGGTTTTGAATCCAAGCCCGCAGATCAACGAACAGACGCCATAACAACGTAGCTATGACCAACGCAGAAATTTTGTTGCAAAGTAAGTATTTAAGCTGTGTTATAATATTAGACCCCCTATTTCTCGAGAACTAAGCAGCGTGGTATAAAATCCGTTGAATCTGAGACTAAGGGGCTTCTAACCTACAACATATATAAAAATAATCAAAATATGTGACTACCAAGCTTGACCCTCTCTTTGCTAGATGTAAAATCAGTGGTGTGGAGTTATCTCTCACTGGGAGAAAGAGTAATAACCGGAAGATTCTTCACTTATGGTAAGAATTAAATTTGCGGAGAAACTTGTGGAGCATTAATTGACATGAGGCAAATAGGTTGGCATCTGCATAAAGTCGAAACTCTAATTTAATAACATTTTTGAAATATAAGAAGCATTTTCTTCAGTCCCATTAACACAAAATTCTGAATTAAAGGTTTCCTGCATTTGCAGTATAAACAATTTCGATATTACAATGGAAAAAAGTTCGTTATTTTAAATTTTAACTACAATAAATGTATTTCAAGTCACTTTGCTTTTAAAATTTAAATCAATGTATCGTTTTATTATGTTCAAAATCATCTATTGTTGTTGAACATTAGAATGAAGTACATTAAAAATTACTTTGCAGTTCTTAACACAATGGAGGAATAAATATCATTCTAATCACTTTTCATTTAACACCTTTATTTTTGTTCATTAAACATTTCTGACATTCTAATAAAATATCAAATTCTACATACTAGATTTAAGTTTGGAGATACGTAGGAGTGAAGGATTAGAACTTTGAATACCACTATATCCGAATTGTAATATTCACCTTATCTAATGAAGAAATTCTGTTATTAAATAAGGCTATGAGTACTGTTCGTAAATAGCGGTATTTAAACTATATAATATTTGGCATCTATGGAAATAGCCCCTGAAATCAGTTAATTTTTGAAATAATCAATAGTTATAACTCTGAAGTCAATTATAGAAACGCGGGAAAACTAATAATTAAAAATTTATATATATATATTTATAAAATTTGGTTGTTACTATTTAAAAATGTAAATTTTAAGTTAATGTTTGCATTGCACACGTAATGTTTTTTGGTTGAAAGTTTATTTAACATTTGTAACGCGAAGATCATGATACTTTGAATGAATATAATATCAAATCAGGACGTTCCAAAATTGTGAACATTTTAATTCTATTTAAAAAAATAGACATGTTCACATTATTTATATAATTCATGATAATGCATGCCTGAAAACGTTGGATTAAATTAATATTCTTAAAGTTACTAAAAAAACTGTTATTTGGTATGCTTCAAATTAAAGAAGAAAATATGCTAAAATACAGATAATTCATTTGAAAAATGTAGAGCTAATTTTGTATACGAGAAGTAACTTATTACCCATTGTCCAGAAATGTAGTTTTCATTGTAATGTATAACTTATCACTCTTAGTCTAATGAAAGGAAAAAGAAAATTATAAATGTTATCTATGTTTAACTATTAAGGCCATCACAGTAACTATTTCAATTCATTGAAGTTTGAAAAGAAAATGCACTTTAAGATAAATAGCAGCTAATAATAATTACATTATTGCTAATGTCTCACAGTTTCAGCCATTATTTAGATACTAATGTTGATGACAGTAGTAAAGTAGGGGACATTAATTTTCTACTATTTACGTACAAAAGCATAATTTATGCGGCCTTTTCTGACAAAGATTTTATGTAATTTCAATTTCTAAATTCTATAATTTTTGTCATTTAATGCCTTGGCGTCATAAATGTTAAATTTCAAAGATTTCTTTAAAAACATTCAAAATGTGACTTCTTAATGTTATATAAATACAGTAAAACCTCCTAATAGCGGCCAACATTGGGACTGAGTAAAAATTGCCGCTTCCTAAAGGTAACCGGTGTATGGAGGTTTTGGCTCAACGTATTAGAAAATCAAAAAAAAACTTTTTAACACAATAAAATACTTCAAAATGCATACATTTTTAAAATTATTTTCCATATTAAAGAAATATCTCACTTCCATTTGTTTTGTACGTTTTGAACTTAATTTTATTTCTATCGATACGGTAATATCTGTCGAGTTTTTTTTTGTACAAATCTTCGTAATTTTTCTTTAACGCAAAAATTTTAATGTGTCGGACTTTTGAAAAGACGTCTTCATACGGCATATGTTTGGTTCAATTTTCTTTTTCATTTTCCGCTTCGTCCTCACTTAAAGTTTCGGGTCGTCTTCCTTCATCACACACGTGCATGGTTCCTAAATAAAGGAATTCCTAGAATTTTCGGAATTTGTAGTGCCCTCGGCTGCTTTCGGTAGCCGTTTTGGAGTGATTTTGCCCTGGCCGTGGCCGCTTTTCAAAGGGGACGGTATTCGGAGGTTCGATCTAATGTTATTTCAATGTGACTCATTCCATTCTATGGATAAGTGGCCGATTTAATTTGAGTGGTTAATGGAGGTTTTACTGTAGTTTATTATTTTCTATTAATAGCCCATTAGCCTGGTTTTTGGAATCACATAAATGAAAAAGGTTCATTGAAGAAGAATTCATAATGCACACACATGTTAGTATGAAAATATAAGAATAAAAAAATCATCAATATTTAAAAAAAAATTATTTTCGTTTGGAATCTTTAGCGGGTGTAATTTTGTGTTGATGGTAGACAGGAAGTTTTATTTAGAAAAACTAAACTATTTCGTTCAAGAGAATAACTTGTCTTTATCGAACTTATAAATTTACTTGTAAGAATCTTTAACTTCTGTAGATAATATAAATATGCGGGGCTTTTTAGAGGCCATTTTCAATTATACATAGTAAAAGAAGTCATGAATGCCACATAGTGCATATAAATGTATATATATAATTCATGGGTGATAAAACAATTTCATGCAGAATATATTGGGTCATCCGGAAAATTCTGCGTTTTTTTCAGAGCGATGCGTGGTTTCGTCTAGTTATTTTGCTACTGTTGATAAGGGCTGATCTTGAATGACCCATATATGTACAATACATTCGGTATTTTTTGTTTGTTCTGCATAATTCTCGCTTGTGCTGTGGCAAAATTATTGTTAAGTATGGAGAACCAAAAGATTTATTTTCGTCAACTATGCTCTTTTATTTAAAGAAAGGTAAATATTTTATTCAGACTGCTCGTAGAATTTGCGCTGTATATGGACAAACTGCTGTTTCAGATGACACAGTTCGAAGGTGTGGGGAAATTGCAGCCTCAAAGATGATGCCACTTTGGACGACAAAAATCTGTAAAGGAAAACCCATTGAAAGAAGCTATCTTTGAAAATCCACGTTACACAGTTCAGAAGATATCACACAGACAAAATACTCCAAAAAACACTGTATGAGCTTTTGATAGCTTCTTTTAAGAGGTCCACCTTTACACACGATGATGGTCGTCCAGTGCGGGCATCTTCTCCCGAAATTTTCGAGCATAAATTTCTTAAAACACCTTCGAGCTATGTCATCTGAAACAACAATTTGTCTATATAAAGCACAAATTTTACAAGCAGTTTGACTAGCATTTTTACCTTTCTTGAAATAAAAGAGCATAATTCACGAAAATTAATTTTTTGGTTGTTCAGTCTTAGCACTGCACTGAAACTAAAATTATGCCACAACACAAGCGAGATATATGCAGCCCAAGCAAAATAGACCATTTTTATATATCTGTGCGATTCAAGGTCACTCCTTATCAGCAGTAGCAGAATATGAGAAGACAAAACCGTGCCTTGCTTTGAAAAACCGCAGAACGTTCCGGATCACCCAATATTCACAGGAAATATACATTTTATGACGAATGTCATGTCATGTGTTTGAAATAGACACATTTCGCTGATTTGAGTACTAGACAAATATGAAGATCGAAATGATAACAATAAAGATGCTCCCCATTATTATTTCCCCTGCCCGCTAACAGCACAGTGGCACTTTAAGAAGCCTGCCATCCCTTCCAAGAAATGGCTTCTTAATATTCTAAATAGGCACACCCTTAACAAAAAGCTACATTTAATCTATATTTTTCTGACAGATACTTCAAACCTTACCTAGTAGTCGTCATCTGCCCTTCCCAATGCACAACTTCTACTCAGTCGTTGTCAACTGTCGTGTATAGTGTCATTCCCTGCCAGGGACGGTTTATATGCGATCTGGTCTTTGACCATAGTTTGTTTTTCTTGTTATTTTTTTCTAAATTCACTTATTTTCAATCCCGCCCCTTGCCGAGTTCAATTGCGAGTTCAGCTCCGGCTGAAGATAGTATTTTTTAAGACCTTAATAAAGGGGACCGGGAAGGACACTATGCTCTACGGACTTGTTTACTGGTCTGAGCAGTCTCTCTTAGACTATCAAATGAAAAACTACTCTAGTTCAAAACGTGTCGTCTTTTTCTACTTTCACTTCTAGTTACAGGGTTCGCACACTCCTTGGAATTTCCAAAGAGTCTTGCACTACTATTAATGATAAGAAAATGTCTATTTAATTTTTAAAACGCAGAATTCATCACCGCCTCGTTTATTCACAGAACTTGCAATATTTTAATGCAGTTAAATAAGGCGAAAAAAACTGTTAAAAATTTGTGGTAGAATTGTGTGAACCCTGCGGTTCATGTAACAGACCTTCAATGTCGTGATGTCTATGGGGTTATTTGGCATTCAAAGATAAAAAATGAAATGATAATATCGATTTCGGAATTATTCCCCGCATTTATTAATTGTTGCCAGAATCTGATAATTATCAACGTATATTTCAATGGGAAATTCGTCTAGAGATAGAGAAAATGCTTTAAATGCAGTAATATGTTTCCCGTTTCGTTCCTGAAATGCAGATGTTTAATTTTCTTATTGTGTTGTTCGAAAAGTTCTTTCCGTTTGGGAAAGATGGTTCGTACCGGGAAATTCTATCATATAATTATTAGACATTAATTCCGATAGCTAATGTCTAATAATTGACGGGCGACGGGCAGAATTTTCCATTACGAATTTGTTTTCTCAAATGAAAGGGACTTTCCGAACAACCCAATACATTTTTATGCTATTCTTGCGTTACGATTTTAAGTACAAGAATCTCGTTGAATTTATTGGTCATCACATTTAAGCACATACAAATTTAACTTTCTTATTAGACAAAGACAGAATTTGAATGTAAAGGTGCAATAAAAATAAACAGCTTTTTCTTTAAGCTGTTCAAATGTGTTTCCATGAATCAGAATGGTAATTCTAAAAAATATATAAAAGCATCTGATTTTTTAAGTATACGAGTACATAATGTAGAAATGTTCGCATTATTAAAACAAATGTGGCCTTGGAATGTGGTTCAACTGTTACCCGTGTGAAACCACTAATATCTTAAAGAAATTTTCGCCTTATTTAATCACGGAAATTCGGTAAATTAATAAGGTGAAGGATTTTGTTAAAAATAGTGGTTCCACGAGGGCCACAGTTGGAGCACACTGAGTTAAATTTTTAATTTGTTTTGCATATAACCATACTTAAAATGTCTGAAATTTATCAAAGGTTAATGGTAGGATGATATGAAAAGGTAAAAATGCATTCTTTATCTCAATAAAATCACATTACGTGTAATATTTAATCTGCTGCATCGTCCAATAAACCACATTAATTTGCTTAAGAAATAATAAAATTAAAGATATAAATGTTTCATACTTCGAAAAATTGTGTGACCTTATAGAAAGCTTGAATAATAGTTTCCTGATTTATTTCTGTCTGCAAGGGAAAACTAATTTCTTATGACACTAATCACAAAAGAGATATATTCCGAATTAATATTTTCCATTAGTAATCTTCTCATTGCCAGTAAAATGAAAGTTTCTGAAATACGAAATTATTAAAATATTGTTGTTGTATTCCTGCAGATAATTTTCAATAGCAATGTGAAACCCAGTGAAAGATTTTATTTCGCAGGATATGATTAAAATATAAATGTTTTACATATTTATAAAATTATAAAAATCTCTTGTAAATTGGATTTTAAACATGAGTAGTAATTCAACGAGACATGTGTGGTATTAACCTTATAAAAAATAAAGAAACTCATGAATCAGTATTTTGTTAATCATTTTGTATTATATTTTAAAAACATCGGACATTTTATTACATTTATTGAAATGATAAAACAGAAAAATTAATCTTCAGCTTTCGTTGTTTATGAAATTTCTTGAAAGCTTCCTTTTATTTAATATAGGATGAGCACAAAATCTTGACCTGATTATAAATATTTATTGCGCGAAAACTATTATAATTAGACATATGGCTGTTTGTATACATTGTAAGTTCTATTATAAAGTTTTTAATAAGACCACATACTTCATGAAATTTCAACGTGTAACCCTTGGTAACTCGGAGAATGTCAACACTTTATTCTAGTTCTCCCCAAGTATTTGCTTCAACCAGGGATGGATTATTTATGAGAGAGATGGAGATACTCCCTCTCTGGGGCTCCATAGTTCATGGGTTCCTAGACGAAAAATTTCCGGGCCGGTGGATTGGAAGGGATGGACCAACACCAGGGCCTCGACGATCTCCTGAGGCGTAATGCCTCTTGATTTTTCTTTTTTGAGCTATATAAAGGACAGTATTTGCCACACCAGTTGCTGACGTTGGACAACTGAAGGGTAGGATAAATGATGTTGTGTGTACTGTTACAGAAGACATTTTAGTGAACACTTGGCAAGAACTAGAATACAGCGTTGACATTCTCCGTGCTACTAAGGGGGCACACGTTGAACTTTCCTGAAGTATGTGGTCATATAAAAAAACTTTATAACAATACGTACAATGTATACAAACAACCATATATCTAATTGTAATAGTTTTTGCAGAATACATTTTTATAATCAGGCAAGACTTTGTGCTTACCCTATGTTTCGAAAGAATTATAAAACAAAGATAAAAAATGTTATGAATTTATTATGAAAATCTTGCAGCAGTTCTAAAGAAAAGATCTCTTAATATTCAGAAACAAAGAATTGCGTTTAACATTTTACATTGGTTCATTTGTTTTTGAAAGAGGAAAATGATTTTATTTATAGCAGTCGAGTAAATGAAAGTGAGACTGTCGATAGTTCACCCGCGTTTAAAGAGCCAGTACACTGCGCATGCGGTAAAAGAGAGTTTTGAGTACGATGAAGGCAGATGGATATTATCAGCGGAACACGGTAGTTCGCTGTGAGCTAGAGTTGAATCAAGGTGACTGGAACATAGGCGACTAGAATATGGATGTCCATTCGTTCTCTGATTCGACGTTGGCATCTAGCTGGTTAGCATTATTGGCTCTTCAGAATATTCAGTTGATTGACTCTTCAGAATAAGATATACAGACCATACTAACTTTAAGGCGTTGGAAGCGGTAATCGATTGCTTCACGCAACTATGGTTCAAAATTAAGAGACCATCTCTTCTGGACGGTGCTTGTGAGTGCTCATGACATTTGGTAGGCCTCCCCATCCAGCTTACTCTTGCTTCACGCGACCATTAAAATTTTGTTGTAAGCTGTTTCGGAATGAGTGCGTAGTAGCTATGTGGTATGTCGTTTGCCTCCAGTTCTGTAGAAGCCCATTTCTGATCTAAACATGGGACAGTTTTTATTTTTCAATATTTAGTTAAGTTATAAATAATAATTCTAAACAATATTAACAATTTATATAATTTGAATTATTTTAATATTCGTGTTTGCGATTTTAACGAATTTCCTAGTTTTAGAGATTCTAAGACAAGGATTTAGCAGAATCCACTTATGTTTTGTTTTGGTTTTAATGGGCGAGAATCGTTCATACACGCATTTCAGTGATAACTGCCTTAACAAATTTCATGCATTTTTGAGATTGCTACACGACGAGGTTCATTGTTTTTTTTTGTTTTGTTTTCATGGGTGCGAAGCGCTCATACACGCGTAAGTGATCACGACATTAACGAATTTCATGTATGTAGCGTTCTCATACATGCGTTAGTGACTGCGGTTTTCAGGAACTTCATGCATTTCTGAGATTGCTAAATTTTATAAAAAAATATATACTTTTAGAAATTTATAATTTTCTTATTGACGGGGAGAAAATATTAAAATATTCAGAAAAGATGTTATAACATATTCAGCAGATAACACAGCAAATTGTAAAAAAATTTTTGCTTTATCTTGTTTGTAGAAATTAAAAAAAAATAATTTTATAAATATACGTAAATTATTTATATGTACGTATTTTTTAAATTATTCAGAAACATCATTAAATTACGTTTTAATTAAATAAAAACTAAATTAAACGTTTTAATTAAATAAAAACTAAATTAAACGTTTTAATTAAATTAAAACTACGTATTGTGTGATGCAATCGATCACCGCTTCCAAGACATTAAAAGTCAGAATGGGGTGGATATCTGGGAACCTATCAGAAAAATGCTAACCAGCTAGGTGCCAACATCGAATAAAAAACGAATGGACATTCATATTCCATCCGCCTGTAGCAGAACAGTTCATATCATGGATGCCTCCAAACATTCTCAGCGCCACCTGCATCACCTGCCATTATGTTCCCAATGTATCACTTTTATTCTGTATAAATAACACACTTATACCATTAAACCATTTGTCAATACTAACAGTAGTCTAACTTTCAAGTGTGCAATCCTTATATTAAATCTAATATTCTTTTAAAACGAACATGAAGTTGTTGTGAAAGCTTATTATAAATCTGATCAATTTTATAATGAGGGTTGCCAAGGGCAACGATTTCTTTTTTTATCCTATTCGTACCGCTCTTTAAAAAATAATCATTGCTGTACACTTTTAAGACAATTTCAAGAGAAATATACCACAAAGTAATTTTTTGTAAGTAAAGGTACGAATGGAATAAAACAATAGTCGCCTGTAGGAAGCCTACATAACTAAAAACTTTAACAATTGTCTTCTTAATTCGTATTGCAGTTATATTATGATGAAAATTACTGTAAACTATATTACTTAATTAAATTACTTAACTTTCTATTCATTGTTTTAGTTTATAGATTGTAAATAATTATACTTATTTTAAATTAAAACGAGAGGGGTGAACTTTATGCTGTTACATTAAGAAACAAATAGTCAATGCGACAAAAGCAAAAAATAAATTATGGATGTTAAAAAGAGGGACAGACAGCTGTTTTGGAACTTCTAAGTATTCGGCATCAGTTCAACGTTTAAAGATACAAAAAGCGAATGCATAAAAACATGGATGAATACAGCCAGCTGTCAAGGGTGAAATGGCGGTAATGCAACAACAGTGGTGTCATGAAGTCCCAGTATGGATGACGTATACAAGGAGACCAATGAAAAGACAACACCTAGTTGATTCCGTTAGAGGTAGAAAGTACATATGTGTGATGGAGAGTGTCGGAGGTTGGGGGAAGGGGAGGGAAGAAAATGATTTAAAGAAATGGTAGCCAGACTTCAGAAAAATCGAGGTCGTATATTGATTATATACGATATTAATCAATATACAATCTCGATTTTGGGAAGCTTTTTACAGGGAAGAACAGCGATGACCATCTCAGGAACTCTGGAGCTTTTCACATATGGAAGATTTCTAACAATTTAGTAAAGGATGTATAAAGTACTCTAAAATTTTCTAATGCCTCCACTACCTTTTCTTTAATTCACCTTCCTCCCAACTTTTCCAACACTCTCTATCAACCTTATGTACTCCCTACCTCCCTTGGAGTCGACTAGGTACTGCCTTTCCATTAGTTTCATTGGTTGCGTCATCCATATTGGGAATTCTTGACTCTGCTGTTTTCACACTTACCCGCCATTTCACTCATGACCGGGAACTACATTTCTTGCTACTTTCATGTTTTTATGCATTCGATTTCTGTATTTTTTACCATTGCACTGATGATAGAGCTTTAGAAGCTCCGAAGCAGCTGTTTGGCTTCTTTTTTATGTCCATAATTTCATTTGTGCTTTTGTCATGTGGTCTATTCGTTTCTTAACTAATATTAAACTCATTACTTCTTGAAAAAAAAACAGAAGAGATATATTAAATGAATAATCGCCTTTATAATACTTTAGAGAATTTTTCATGGCATCATACATGAGTCTACTGATTGTTATCAGCATACTTCTGCTTAAAATTTAAACACAACTATGCCTTAAATAAAGTAGGTATTTTCTTATATTTGTGAACAAATCATCGTAAACTGTACCTTGTGCATCAGTAAGTTGTAGATGGTTTTGTAGATAACACAAAAGAAAAACCCTGATCGGACACAGTAAAAAAATTGCGTTCGATCAATATCGTTTTTAATAAATAATTTCGTTAAATAATTAACTTCAAATTAATGTTGTTTTAGTCTAAACAGATTTCTAACATGTAAACTAACAAAAATTCTTAAACAGACTACGACATGAATTACTGTTATTTATAAAATCCTTCGACAAATTTTGCGTGCTAATTCGTTACTTCTTACATGTTAAAAGAAATTAAAACAGGTTGGAACGTTTGATTTTTAGTGATACCTTCGTACATTTTCATCTCTTTTTAAACATAGGCTTTCGCCATTACTACAAGTCAAAATTTTAGAAAAAAATGAATCTCTTTGAGTCTTTGAAAATGCTAATAGGACGGAAATTTTTAGTAGTGTCGGAAAAGATGGTAATCACTGGGAGCGAGATCAAGAGTGTAGGTTGGAAGAGTGTAGGTCAAACCCTGCCAGGGAAATTACATCAAAAGTTACGTTATGCGGCAATACGGCAAGCGATCGGGAAATGCCAACTCTCGCATAAGACCGGAAATCTGAGGCATTTGCCCGTGCTACTCTTAATACATGACTTGTCATCTAACAGCGGCGTATAAAATTTATTTTCAGAATAACTTCATCAGTGCAAATTTTGTTATAATTTACGAAATTTGAGTTATTTATTAAATGCTTAAAATTGCGTATTACATAAGCAGCACACTTTTTAACACTTTCCAACCGAGTTGAAAAGTGTTTATGACTTCGGTTTTTAACACTTTCCAACCTAGTTGAAAAGTGTTTATGACTTCGGTTTGTCTGGCCGTATGGCCGTCTGCCTTTTGTCGTATGGCCGTCTGTCCGTGCTCTAACTCCCGTAAATATGATCGGATTGCTCTGCAATTTTTATATGTTATTGTCGTTATCTATAGCATGTTCCCTATTTCAACGGAAATGTGTAGCACTTAGTTTTTTTTACAGGGACACTCAAAAGAATTCCGTTACATTGCGGTCTATGGGGAACAATCATTTGCGGTTTATTTAAATAATGTTTCACTATTTTAAACGCATTTAAATTTATATATATAACTAAGGTGCATTAGAAGAAGCTTAATATGGAATAGGGTGTGCATAGCACTTATAATTACTTTATAGGGACAGTCAAAAGAATTCCGTTACATTACGTCTATGGAGAAAAATCGTCTGCGGCTTATTTAAATAATGTTTTACTATTTTAAACGCATTGAAATTTATATATATCACTAAGGTGCATTACAAGAGGCTTACTACAGAATATTGTGTGTATAGCAGTCATCGTTCATTTACAGGGACACACAAAATAATTCTTTACTGTCTGTTAACAATAATTCCTGGAAGTGCGTTTTAAGTTACTGAACGCGATTTTAATTTTAACTCGCTTTTTGTCTATTACGTGGTGTGTATAAATTCTGTAGATTCTATACAGGGAAGCATAAACGTTCGCGAACACATTTCCGTTTATTGACAGAAACTCCAGACAGAGAATTTTAAACTGTGCTACGCGTTTCCTAACTGAACTAAAATTTAGCATCCTATGTATACAAATCTATAGATCCTATACAGGGCTGAATAAAAGTATTCGGATGTTTTAACACTAGAACGGCCGGAAAGTTTGACATCCTAAAACAGCAGCCGGTGTCTTTTCGACACCACTAATTTAATTATGCAAAATTAACTTTATAAATTCTAATTTAACACTATATTTTGTCATTGTACTTTAATTAAGCTTATATCCATAACTTTTCACAAAAGAACGATACTTTATTTTACAGAAAAATACATTAAATCAAAACGGCGGGTAATTTCGACATCCGAAAACAGCCGCCGGTGTCATTTCGACACCACTAATTTATTTATGAAAAATGGACGCTATAAATTCTAATTTAACACTATATTGTGTCATTGTGCTTTAATTAAACTTATATTGTTATATTGTCACAAAAGAACGATGATTTATTGTAAATTCTGCTTGGTGTCGAAATAACACCAACGGACGTTCTAGGTAAATTGGGCTGTAATGTTTTAAAAATTCGAATCACATAATAACAATTTCGACAGTGGGTTTATTACGTAAAATGATTAAAAGTCATACAATTTGAAGAATATAGGTAAAAATATGTGATAGAGAGATAAAGCTAAATTCGGTTTGGTGTCATAATGACACCAATGGACGTTCTAGTGTTAATGAATATTGTATATGTTGAAAATTCCTGAAAGTTTGTTTTTAAATATGTTATGCGTTTTCCAAATTGTTTACTTAGATGCTATCGTTTAGCTTATTAAACGGTATGATTTGTAAAATTATTTTGGAAGCGTTGGAAAGTGTTACATAATCTATGCTTGACGCATGATTTTTCGTTTTTGTTCTTTTAAAAATTTAAAAAATGAAATCACATACCGTTAACAAAACTGTACCGAAAAAAAAAAATAAATGTGAAAATGTATTTCGTCTCTTTCAATATTTTTCAATTGCTTTAAATAAGAATGAAAACATTTTTAAATTCAAAATAAGCTCTAAAAAAATTAATAAGAATTTTCCATAATTTTCTCATGAATTTCTCCAAACTAACGCAATATCGGAATAAAAAAAATATTCAACTAAGATAACCTATACTGGTGAAAAATGTTTACTTTAATTATGGAACTGTATGCTTACTATATAATCTATTGCTGCAATATTACTTTTGCAGCAATGGAGCTATTTTTTCAATTAAACAATAGTAACGTTATTTCTAACGTTATTTATATTCTTCTATTTCTACTTTTGAAAATGAAAATAGAAATGTTTATAATATTTTTACTCTAAATCGGTTTTTAAAATCTGAAAACTAAGTTTTCTTTGCATATCTTGAACCAGTTCATGCAGCAAAATCTCCTAAAACAGATTTATGCAGCAAAAAATAACATTTTAGAGATAAATACAACATTATATATATATATTAGAAATCCGATTTCATCCGTATTTACATATCAAGGAATTTCTTTGGAATGAAGTTTAGCAGAGCACGATGTACTGAAGAATTGCTAGATAAGTTGAAATTTGTTTCGTTATATTTTTAGCTGAAAGGTTTTTACAAAAAATAGAAATAAAATTCTCTGAAATAAGGGAACTATGACATCCTTCTTATTCACCTCTAAACTATAAAATGTAACTAACGTTTAAATCACAAAGAATTATTGAATTTGTGAATTTTCCCCGACATAAATATTTTTCTTTCAATGGGATACAAATATATCTACTTTTAAAAGAATTGCTTTTTATCGAAAATTTATATGCTTATTTATTTAAGTTTTAAAAATAGAAAAGCAATAAAATAGCTTATGTTCTTTGTTTGTTATTTTAAACACTCAAGTTAGAATAAAACCTCTCCTACAAATGATTTTCCGTCAGATAAAATTTTGTTATATTTAAACTATTATTTCTTTTTTTAATTCCGAATTTAAGCAAATATCCTATATTTTTCGCTTAAGAAAATCAAATATTCATAAAAAAGCACAGGGTTAGCGAGAAATAACCTTCCTAGTTCATAGAGATTTAGAATGCATTCTACTGCTCCAAGTAAAATTTGAATTAAAGATAATTCAAATAATGCGCTTGACGTTTATTAAATAAAAAATATAAATATCTAAATTCACAAATACATGGTGCTGTAACACGAATAGTTTTTGTTTGCATATATTGTACCAGCGAAACAGCATTCTAATTACAGCGCATGCCCATTGACATTATTTATTGGATAAGAAGAATGTGGATTGTGCACGAGCATTTGTTACTTATCCGGCAACTTATGCCTACTTTGGAAGAAAAAATTCTACTGGTAAAATTGTTCTTAGAGAATCAACAAAACTTCGTTGCAGCCAAGGCCTGATTCCCGCCGGGGCAAACTTCCACCAGTAAAAACCAAAAGAAATTTTCGCACTTAAGTAAATGCCTTATACAGTCAGAATTTCTATCGTAAAAAAGGGACATTTTTCTATTAGTTTTTACTGGTGGAAGATTGCCTCGGCGGTAATCAGGCCCTTGCTACAACGACGTTTCGTTGTTTCTTGTAGAACAATTTTACAAATACAGCTTTTCTTGCAATGTTGGCTTGATGTGCCGGATAAGTAACAAATGCTCGTGTTCAATCCGCATTCTTCTTATCTAACATATAATGCCAAAGGGCATGTGCTGGAACACGAATGCTATTTCTCTTGTTCAATATATGCAAATAAAAACCATTCTTATAAAAGCGTCATCTATTGGTGAATTTCAGTTTTTTTAAAAATTTATTTAATAAATTTACGGAAGATGAATAATGGATTATTTTATGTGAATGGATTATTATATATAGATATACACACACACACATATATATATAAATCAACATTTGAACGGAAGATGGTTTTGAGGTCTGAAGGGTCATGATCGGTGAAAATATACCAACATTTTTTGGAATTGCTTTTCTCCGAACGGCTGCTTTTTGTAATGAAAACTACCTAAACGCTCACCATTGCACTCCATTCATTTTTATAGTGTTCATATTGCACGATCGAGGTGTCCAATCAAACAATGGGACATTGCTATCTTTGATCCACTCTTTCGTAGCTTTTGAGGGATGGCACGATGAATTATCTTGTGAATTTTCACCTCCTAAATGCCACCAAAGGCCAAAATCTGTGCTTCTAAAACACGAGTGTACATTTTTGAGTTCAGCTTCTTAGAAACAATAACTAAATTAGTTTTACACTGAGCTAACACAGCACCTGAAATTATGAATGTTCCACTTTTATTTTGACGGCTCCATACAATGATTTTATTTCTCATCAAATGATGTCAATATTAAAGTATAACATATTGCCAATAAAATTTGAACAGTCTTTCACCTATCTGAATTTTATACGTTATTATGGGAACTGTGTGTTGGGAATAGGAACGTCGCAAGAATCCGTAAAATTAAAGAAGGTTTAGTCACGATTTGGGCTGTTGTTTCAACTGAAGATAAGACTAACTGAATTATTGTATTTAAGAAAATGAACTTAAAAGTATACATCCAAATTTTAGAATCCCAAATTTTGGTATTTGGTTGCTTTTAGGAGAGGCAAATGCATTTTCTAACAAGATAAGGCATCGTACTCTATTCTGCAACAGCTATGAAATAACAATATTCCAATTTATGATTAGCAAACAAACTCTATCGCACGATATGAGCATAATAAAATTACGAATGAAGGATAGCTGCGCACTTTTACACCTTTGTGTTACCACTAAAATTTGATAGCACTTTTTGTTTTATTTGATTGCAGATTTCGGTGACTGATTAAGTAAAAATTTACTATTAAATTTTAGTGGTAAGAAAAAAGCGTAAAAGATGGCAGCTATTATGGAGTAAATTGGTGAACTTTTATATGTAAATGGCAAACAATATTCATCCATTATAGAACTTGGGGAACATACTTACAATCCAATGGCAGCTATATCCACTTCATAACTTTCAAAACTTCTTCCAAGCATGTTGAATCGTACAAATCATTGTCTACAAAAAACAGTTGGCTACATTTCGTATTAAAATTTTATCTATTAAACTTGAAACCACATGTCCTTATAATTATGACTGTTAAATCATTTTTCTTTTTCATAATTTAAAAATAAATTATTATTCGTTTTAATAAAATGTGCAAGACAGTTCTCGTTGTATTAAATACACATTTTCTATCATTTTTATTAATACCCTATAATCCAGTGTATAACGCCCACCTAAAATTTTAGACTACATTTTTCTATTTTTAGATATACTCGTCGTATAATGCGTACCCCTTTCATTGCAAAAAAATCATAAAATATGTAGCAAAAACTATAATAAAGAATATTAAAAAGCATAATAACTAGTAATTTTCCTGTAATCCGATAGTCAAAATTCCTAAACTCATACTGCTTATATTTTTTTGTAAACAAAAAGTATGTTCTTTAACATAGAAATCGCAATTATTATTTTCACCTTTTTAACAATTTCCAACATAGTTGAAATATGTTTATGACTTCGGTTCGTCTAGCAGGTGATCTAACTCACGTAAATATATTAGGATTGCTATGCAATTGATATATGTTATTGAAGCTTATGGAATATTCTCTATTGAACATAAAGTGTGTAGCATTTATAGTTCGTTTACAGGGGCACCGATAATAATTCCGGTATATTATGATTTTTGGGGCAAAATCGGTTGCATGTATTTTAATGATATTCCCACTATTTCAAACATATTGAAATTGATATACCGGGTGATTATAATTAAAGTTACGATTTCAAAATTCGATAATTTTAAAACTGTTGATCAGAATGACTTGATATTTTAGCAGAACAATCGTGAGGCAATGGAATTTTGTTTGGCGAAGAAAAAAAATAGTTCTAAAATGTACCGATAGATGGTGCTGTCAGGGTAATGTCAGGGGAAAGAGCAAAAATATATTCGTTAAATACAGGAATGTTGTTAACCAAAAGAAAAAAATAGAGTTCAGGGATTTACTAAAAAATTTATTAGCGAAAAGACAACAATACGTGTTTACAGCGACAACAGCGATAGTGACAAAAAATGAAAAAAAAGAGCTTCATGGAACAAACACCTTACTGATGATTAAGGCATAAGTTGTTCGATGTGTCCTCTGGCATGTTCCGCTACTAATTGGAAGCGCAAAACGGCATGCTCCACAACAGATCGGAGGGTATCTGTACTGATGTAATGGATGTGGTGTGTGATGCTTGCCTTCAAGTCGGCCAGATTCTCTGAATCCGCCCACTGTAAACAACATTCTTCAGGTACTCCCAAAGCCAGAAATCACACAGGTGGCGGGAACGTGGCGGCCACGTTGCTGGAAAAAGGCGTCTTATAATCCTATCATATTCGAAACTCAGTATCACTTAGTATCACTTAGTAGCTGCTTCACATGAGTCGCAATGTGCGAAGGAGCGCCAAATTTCATGAATATTGTGCGATTCACACACTGACGCTGCTGAAGTGCTGGAAGGACAGGTTACGCAAAAGTGCTTCATACCGCTTGCCAATAACGGTGCAAGTAACGGAACCCGCAGGTGTAATCTCCTCGAAGAAAAGCGGACCGACGATAAACGCTGTCGTTATTCCGCACCACACAGTGATGCTTTTCAGACTGAAGAGGTAATGGCTGTAGCTGGAACGGATTCTCGGTCGCTCATATCCTGCAATTTTGCATATTTACAAAACCTTGCAAATGAAAGTGGGCTTCGTCAGACCCCAGAATGTTCCAAGGCCATCCGTTGTACACTTCCATCCGGGAAAGAAATTGTAGTGCAAAAGATTGATTGCTTCCCGGTCAGCAGGTAGCAACTCCTGTACATGAGTTATCTTGTACGGAAAACAGCGCAAGATGTTACGTAGGACTTTACGCACCGTGCTGTACGGAATATTCAGCTTACGGTTAATTCCCTGTGCACTTCTGATTCCAGCATCACTGTTAGTCTGTTCTTGTAATGCTGGAGCCATATCTTCTACTGCCGCAGCCGAAACTGGTTTCCTTCCTCTACCCCGTTTAACGTCAAACGAGCCGGTCTCTTCGAATTTAGCAATCATTTTTCGCAGACCATTTGTGGTTATTGGACCTCTTTTTATGGATATTAATGTCCGAAACTTCGTAATAACTGTAAGGGCACATTCATCGTTCTTATAAAAATGCTTCAAGAGCAGAGCGCCGCGATCCTTCATAGCCAGAGTCATGATGAAGCATTCAGGCAAGGAGCTGGTGCTCTGCATTTTTATGTCAGCTATGTCTGCGTTGCGCATGTCACGTATTAGTAATTTGCATATCTGCAGACAATGTGTACCCTGACAGCGCCATCTATCGGAACATTTTGGAACAATTTTTTTCTTTCGCCAAGCAAAATTCCATTGCCTCACGATTGTTCCGCTAAAATATCAAGTCATTCTGACCAGTAGTTTTAAAATTATCGATTTTTGAAATCGTAACTTTAATTATAATTACCCGGTACTTCGCTGGGGTGCACTAGAAGATGCTTACTGTATAATATGTTGTGCATAGTATTTATCGCTCATTTACAGGGACACGCAGCAGAATTCGGTTACAGTACTGTCTATGAGCGATAACTGCTGCAAATGAGTTTTCAGTTGTGGTGTGTTTTTTTTAATTTAACAATTTTTTTCATAGTACTTGGTGTGTATAAATTCTAGAAATCATATATATTAAAAGAGTTAAGAGTACATTTCCGTTTATTGTTGGAAATTGCCAAAGGAAAATTTTCAACTGTGTTATGCGTTTCCTGACTAAACTAAATTTTTGCATACTATGAGGTATATATACAAATCTATAAACCATATGTCAACTGCAACAAAAAAATTAGCATACTTTTCCGACTATAGATGGTAATTGCTGAAAGTGGATTTTCATATATGTTTAGCGTTTTCAAAATTGTTTAATAAATATCACCTTTCATCTTATTAAATGGAGAAGTTTTGTTACAGTATTAAGAAACTTGGAAAGTGCTTCATGATCTATGCTTGACGCATTATTTTTCTTTCTTGTTTCTTTCTTAATTTATAATATTTCATGTTTTTAACCAGCTTACAACCTACACTTGCAAATTTCCGTCACTTTTTCGGTATAAAAAATGCGAGTTATACGTCGGAATATACGGTAATTTGAAAGGTATAAATTTTATGATTCTGTACATATTTTAGGGTGTTTATAATTTTAGAAAATGAGGGTATAAACAGTTTCAACCAATTCAGACAATAAATGGGGAATGTTACTAGCAACAAGTAATCAATTTGAAGAAAGCAGAATTGAAGTAAAACCGTCGAGAATAAAGCTGAAAGACAGAACAAGGTGGTAATAAAATGTGACAATGTTCGTCCAGAAGGTAGTAGATTTTTCAATTAAACTCTAGAAACATTTAGCTGGGAAGTGTTGTCTTCTACGCTGTATTCACCAAACGTTGATCCTTGAGATCTGTGTTTGTTTCGTTCAATGCAAAGCGCCCTTTCTGAGTAGTGGTTCAATTTTTATTCAGAAATCAAAAATTGGCTTGACAAGCGTATTATTTAAAAACAACCAGACTTCTTGCATACAAGAATTTGTTTGTTAGCGGAGAGATGGTCGAATGTTGAAGTTTCTAATGATAAATACTCTGAATATATCTTTCTTTTGTTTAGACTAAAAACAAGTGTCTTTCAAGTACTTGAAAAAGGGTGAGGGTCATTGCAGGATAGTTCTCACTAAAAAAAAATTACAAAAATTACAAAGGAAAATAAAATCCAGATAAAACTTCAGCATGTATAGTTATCTTAAACATAACCATTAGTAAAGTTTATGCATAAATAATTTTTATTTAGTTTTTTTTAAGCATGGCAGGTGAAAATAGGATACAAACAATTTTTGCAAAATTAAGTTTTTATGGTTCTTTCAATGTTGATACCCAAAATAGATTTTACTTATTTAACAAATAATACATTTAAAAAAATAAACCAGAGTAATAAACCAAAACGAAAAATCATGCGTCAAACATAGATTATGAAGCACTTTCCAACACATTGAGACTACTTTAACAAAACTTCATCGTTTAATGAAGTGAAAGATAAGTAAACAAATGTTTAAGTAAACAAATTTTAAAACGCATAACTCATTTGAAAAAATCCAATTTCAGGCATTACCTCCAGTAGTCGTAAAATTATTTTGAGCTGTTCTGTATATGATCTATAGATTTGTATATATACTACACAGTATGCTAAAATTTAGTTCAGTTAGGAAAGGCATAGCACAGTTGTAAATTCTCCTCCCTCAATTTCCGTCAATAAATGGAAATGAACTCGAGATCTTTTGTGCTGCCCCGTATCTAAAGAATTTATACAAGCCAAGTAATAGGAAAAAAATTAGTTTACTTTAAAAACGTACCGCAGTTTAAAACGCGCTCCCAGGAATTATTGGTCTTAGACAATACTTTAACCGAATTCTTTTGTTTGTCCCTGTAAATGAACGATGAATGCTATGCACATCACATTTTATAGCAAGCCTCTTGCAATGCACCTCAGTGATATACATCAATTTAAATATGTTTAAAACAATGCAACATCATTAAAATTCACCGCAAACTATTTTTTCCCATATACTGTAATGTAACAGAATTCTTTTGAGTGTCCCTGTAAATAAAATATAAACGCTACATACCTCATATTCAATACCGAACATGACATAGTAAACCCCATTAACATATATCAATTGCAGGCAATTCGAGTATATTTACCCGAACTAGAGTACGGCCAGACAGACGGCAGACAGGCAGACAAACCGAATTCATAAACAGTTTTCAACTATTTTGGAAAGCATTAAAAAGAAGAAACTAACATATAAGACGAAAAATGCTTATTTATACAAATCAATATATCCATAACTTACGTCAAATTAAATACTTATTTTAACTCTTGGAAAAATAATTATAATGTACTATTCCCACTAGAACTGGTGACAAGAGATTCTTAACAATGTCATCAAAAATGTGTTTATTTTTCTTTAGAAAGATTATCATAAATATATCTCGGAATAATGGGAACATACTGCCCGTGAATCATACCTCATGGACTCGGAAAGAGTTATTCTTTGATTTTTAATTCATTCTTGAGCGAGCAAACTCTAGCTATGCAAATTTTTCTATTAAATTCATATCCATTTCTTTTTAAATTTGCAGGATATGGCTTATACCAGGGGATTCAAATTCACAGAGGAAATAAAAATTCTATAAATGGAAAAGTATAAATTGTAGCACGATGCGAGTTTAACTGAACTGGGCAAAAACATATGGGGATTTGTCTTAATAGTAAAATATTATTGCAAGAATAATTACATTTATCATCTAAAAAGTATTCTTTATGTCGGGTGAGCTGTTTGCACAGCAGCACAGCACAGTTGACAGCGCAACTAGGATTACAAATGTTCAATTTGATGGATACATTAGCGAGTATAGGTGTCAAACGTGGCGAAATCTTTTGGAGAGCATCAAAAAGGATTTTTGCCATCACATGACTGTTTAAATAGTGACAGGAAGTAGCTTTGGGACCATTAGAGCGCTAATTGTCGGCGGAAAATTCAGCTATTTTGGCACTAATTTTTTCATATAAAAACACATCTATTTCTCTGCATTTATGTGATGTCTACACGTTTCGAATTATTAAATTTTTTTTTAAATTTTGTCACTTTTAGATGCTGCTACGATCTTACATATATAATCTTATGTAATACATGAATTGTTTTTTTCCTGGCATTGAGTTACCAGTAGAAATATATTTTCAAAATTTTTAAGACCTTTGTCTTGATAATTTAGAAAATCTCTTTCTTCTAACTATAGAATACATAAGTAAATTGATAACATATATGTAAAAATAGTTTCTGAAAAATGTATGGGAACAGCCAGGAGAAAGACATTTTGTTTATATGAGCTATTGAACATTTCAAAAAAAAATATATATAAATAAAAACTATATGAATGATGATGATATACATTTTAAATATAAGTTTATAATAGTGTTTAAATATAAGTGTAAGTAAACAATAAAAATAATAAAATTCTGAATATATATTTTTGAGTAAATTGGTAGGGACATATTTTGTTCCTGTTTGGTAAGATTTTTCCAGTTTTACACCTACCTAATAATAATTGGTAGCTCGTAAAGTTATCCCATGGTACACGTTTAATTTATTTTTCCTCTAATACAAGATAATTTGGCTTATTTCAACTTAAAACAAGTTGGAAATTGTACGTTAAACGTGACAACTGAGGTGCGTTCGTTTCGTGCTATAACTAGTTTTACAATGTAAAAAAATCATCGTTATTATTTCAGTGAAATATATTATATCGTCTGCTATGAGCAAAATGAAGATGTTATTTTAACACTTTCCAACCTAGTTGAAAAGTGTTTATGACTTCGGTTTGTCTACCGTTTGGCCGTCTGTCCGTGCTCAAACTCCCGTAAATATGATTGGATTGTCCTAAAAATTTTATATGTCATTGTCCTTTTTTATAGCATGTTCCCTATTTCAACTGAAGTGTGTAGGAGTTATAGTTTTTTTACAGGGACAGTCAAAAGTATCCCGCTACATTACAGTCAATGGGGAATAATCGTTTCAAGTAAATTTTGATGACGCCACGTCATTTAAAACATAATGAAATTGATATATAATTATGAATCGCATTAAAACATGCTTTTTGTAGAATATGGGGTGCAAAGCATTAATTATTCATTTGCAGGGTCAAACAAAAGAATTCTGTTACCCTATGAGGACATATCGTCTGCATTGTAATTTAGTGATATTTCACTATTTCAACCATAATGAAAATTATATGCATTATTGAGGTGTACTATTAATTGCTCTCTTGTGTGCATTGCGTTTATTTACAGGGATACACAAAAGATATTGGTTACATGTACTGTAACATGTGCGATATTTACAGTCTATGTGTGACAAGTGCGTTTTCAACTTTGGTTTGCGTTTTAAGTTCAATTTTTTTTTCATAGTACGTGTGTGTTTATAAACTCTATTGATCCTATACAGGGCTGCACAAGGGAATTCGTAAGTATTACAGACTATGGTAGTGAATTGCTTAACCGTTTAAACGCCAATGTTCCAAAATTGGAACAGAAGTTTTAACTAAATGTTACAAATGCAAATAATTTTCGAATTATTACGGTTTTTTTTGTATAATGATAACAATGATTATGAAATATTTTTTTTCATTAAATATTAAAAATTAAATTTTTTTTACGATTTTTAGAATTTTTCTATTTTTGAGGTATTTTTCACTATTTCAAATAACATTCTCCAACACATTTATTATGCAAAAAATTTAAAATTATATTTTATAGTCATAAGAAGAGAGCTACTACTTGTAAAAAAATGCTACTAAAAACTATCTAAAATAAAATATAAATGTTTGACGCAGTTTGAAAAACTCATGTTCCGATTTTGGAACATTGGCGCTTTAGCGATAAAGTTTTCAAAAGGAGTAATCGTATAAATAAGTAATTCAAATCTCATTACATAATCTGTTGACTGATTCAACGCTTCAACATTGGTACCGTCAAGGTCAAAGACCAGACCGTGTCAAAGCATTTACCCGGAAGAGTTTATTTTATTAGGTAAGTAAAGTGTAAATTGAAGGGAGGGCGCAAACACAGAAAGAGGAAAACAAAGCTTTTCTCTTTTCCTTTATTTGAATGGAACTTTCGTGTTTTGTTGACTCGCAGTTGGAATAATTTGTAACATTATTAGAAGCTAAAGTAGAATAGATTTCTTTAGTAGAATACATATAATATTCAGCAGAATATATTTTTTTAGTCGAATATATGTTTTTTTTTTGGTTGTGATTATGAAGCATGTCGAAAAAAAATTTTAACTGTAGAAGAAGCAGTAGCGTATTTAGAAACTCTTTCGGATTAAGATTTATCCGATGTTGATATATGCCAGTTACCTCCAGATGAACCAGGCGATATAACAGACTAAGAGGATATTGTGGAAAATGACTTTGAGCCCATTATATCAGCTGACGTGACTAGAATGATAGACGTAATTTGCAAAAACGATGATACTAGTTGCCAAGAAAACGTGATACACAATACAGAAGCCGGTCCTTCGAATATAAAAAATGAACTTCCGGGAAGAAAAACGTAAGTTGGAATCTACAGATATTATTCCGACTTCTGAAAAAGCACAGAAAGTAAAAAAACCTCCTAAAAAGAAAATTGCATGGAAGAGAAAATGTGATTTTAAAAAACCTATTATATCAAACAGAATCGAAACAATTTTGTAGACGTTTCCTAACTTAGTAAATCTGTCGCCTATCGACCTATTTTTTAAAATTTTGCCTCATGACTATATTGAACTCCTCGCTAAAATGACAAAATTGTACGCTTTGCAAAAAGGAGAAGATATTGAAGTAGTATCTGAAGCTATTTTGCAGTTTTTGGTCTACTTCTTCTAAGTGGATATCATTCTGTTCCTACTGAAGATATGTATTGGAGCACAGCGGAAGATACGCCCGTTCCTATTGTTCCAACTGTTATGACCCGCAATCGGTTTAGAAAAATGAAGAAGTATTTTCACTTGATGGACAATAATCAATTGAAAAAAGATGATAAAATTGGTAAAATAGCACCGATATATGAAAAGTTATCTAAAAATCTGCAACAGTTTGGAATCTGGCACGAGAAGTTAAGCAATGACGAAACAATGGTCCCGTACTATGGCCGGCATACATGCAAAATGTTTATCAGAGGAAAACCTATTAAGGATGGATTTAAAATATGGATGATATGTTCATCAAATGGATATCCATACGCTATGGAGATATACAGTGAAAGAAAAGGGTCCTCGTCCGTTGTACAGTTAGGTTCGAGAGTTGTGAACGAATTATTATCTAACTTGCAAGAAAATTCAAAACATGAAATATACTTCAATAACTTTTTTACTTCCTACGATTTAATTTCGGAGCTTGCAAAATGTGGAATACGAGCGACAGGCAGAATTCGTGAAAATCGCACTGCCCTTTGTCCATTGAAATCTAAAAAAGAACTCGCTAAAGAAGACAGGGGAAATTATGATTTTCGTTCCGATGGAGCGGCATATATCTGCAGTTACAACGATAATGCGGGGGTCACAGTAGCATCTAACTGCTACACACATGAACCCGTTGGAACAGCAAAAAGATATTCAAATGCAAATAAATGCAAAATTGATGTTACGCAACCTCATATTATCAAGAAATACAATGAAGGCATGGGAGGCGTTGACGTTTTGGATTAACTTTTAGGTAGTTATAGGCGAAAAATGAGGAGTAAGAAATGGTGGTGGAATCTTTTCATAAATGCTTTAAATATGGCAGTTGTTTCAAGTTGGATTATACACTCTGAGGTGTATGACATCAAAATATCGCATTTGGAATTTCGTAGGCAAATTACAACTTTTCTTCTACGGAGAAAAGAGCGTCTGGTCATTCATCATGGACCCCGTAGTCATGTGAAAAAAGAAGTAAGAATATCCGATGGACATTACATTGTACCTACATTTCAAGGACGTTGCGTAGTTTGCAAAAAAAAAAAAAAAAAAAAAAAACACAACAAAGAAATGTTTTCAGTGCGATAAACGCATTCATCAAAGTTGTTTCCTAACATATCATGGACACTAGAAATGAATATAATTGAAGAATTTTGTTTAGATTTTCCAAAATCAGGTATTTTATTATATTTTAATATTAATTAATTATGTAATAATACATGTTAATTGTGTAATAATACATATATATACTCAGTAAATACCACAAAATATTCTCTGTATTGAATATTTCTTTCTGTTGAAAATTTTGTATAAAAATATAACCCACGAAACGCCAATGTTCCAATAATGGAACATAGCAAAAAAATAGGAAAAAAGTTTTTTTTTCCGAAATTTTATTATTGTAATAGATAAAGGTGCTTTAAAGAAGCCTAATTCTAAAATTTTACATTAATAGGAAGATCTGTTCATAGTACGGCGTTTAAACGGTTAAGGGTAGTTTTTAATTGTGTTTACGCATTTTGCTGCTGAACTATATTTAGTAGACTAATAGAAGAGTTTGTGGAATATAAATAAATTCATATACAGGGCTACGCAAAAAAAGATACATTGTCGTTTACGTTTGGTAATTACTGCAAGTGAGTTTTAAGTTGCCTTTTAGCTTAATAGGTGGTGTGTACAGATAATATACAGGACTGTACAAAAGATTTCGAGTGTATTTCTATCGATTGGCGAAAATTGCTAAATGTGAATATTCTAACAGAACTATATTTTATCATCACGCCTCATCATGCTATATACCCACATCTATTGATCATATACAGGGCTGCACAAAATAATTCGACTACTTTTTTGACACTGGAAGGAAATTTCGAAAACAGTATTTTTCAATGTGTTATGGTTTTAAACTGTTTACTTAGATATTTTCTTCCACATTATTTAATGGTGAAGTTTCGTTACAGTTTTCTGGCTGTGTTGGAGAGTGTTTCATAATCTATGCTTGACGCATGATTTTTCGCTCTTGTTTTTTCTTATTACGTATGCCATGTTTACAGATGCGGATTTTTTTTTCGACGCCAGACAGCCCTGTAAAAACCAGCATGGAGATCTTGCTTTGCGAATGATTACCTCCATGGTTTAATATTTCTATGACTCATGATAAATGAATATTTTGTTTATTTACTTTAATGGATTGAGATATTCGGCTGTTAACCTAATTTTCACAGAAGTTATCCCAGAATCTACACATTTCTGAATGAGACTCATCTCTCAAGCAAACAATTTTTTTGAACGATCTTTCTAAGAATGTAACTTTTATGCAATTTTATTCCAAAAAATAATTTCGAATAAAAATGGCCGCTTGGCATATTGAAAAAGATGTGGTTAGACCATCCTATTGTGGTTAGCCCATTATTTATTTTCATCAGTCACATGACTTGCGTTTTTACTTTGTAGATTACGTATGATAGGATTTAATAGAATAAAGAAAACGTTTATTAATATCTTTTTAAGTTTTGATTCGATTTTCATAACATTTGAAATCATTCAACAAAATTCTGCAACGATTATATATATTAAATTTCATACCATTCGGTTGGGTAGTTTTTGCACTATTATATGCGGACAGACGGACAGACGGACGGACGGACCAGACGACGACTATAGGTGCTACGTATTTATATAATTACGAACGCACCTAAAAACACTATCGAGGTTCAAGAAGCAAAACCCCCTTCAAAAAAGCCTTTTGACTTAAAGGCTTTAACACTTTTGGGTCCAAATTTTTCTTTTCTTCAGAAAACTTTATTTTTGTGTTAGATAGATATATAGGCAAAAAAAAAAGTACTGCAATCTAACGAAAAGACTGAAATTTACCCTTTTCTAGGACAATGGAGTTTAGTTGAAAATGTTGCTTGCAAAATAGTCTGTTGCATTGGACTGAAATGGATA
Source organism: Maratus michaelseni (assembly GCA_963931845.1). Classification (NCBI taxonomy): domain Eukaryota; kingdom Metazoa; phylum Arthropoda; class Arachnida; order Araneae; family Salticidae; genus Maratus; species Maratus michaelseni. The sequence continues at coordinate 266,803,409 of OZ007599.1, forward strand.
TCTCAACTTCCACATTCACGTAGAGCCACGTAGACCACTTTTTACTAAAAGTCTGGTAATTTGTGCTTGACTTGCCCGTTCAATATATTTGTAAATTTTGTTTGAAAAAAAAAATTCGGTAATCATTCTAATAGTTAAAAGGTATCTTGTATCAAAATAAATTCTCATTTATGTCAATAGTATTCTAATCACCCGAAAATAAGTTATTTTGCTAATAAAATATTGCAGCAAAATAGTGCGAGTTATTTGAATTTTATTATTTTGATATTCTTTAAAATAGGGTTGCTAAGTAACTAATAAAATAAAGAGAAAAAAAAGAAATGCATTTTAAAATCTGTAAAAATAGGATTATGAAATGTTTTATATTTCCTGAACAGTTGCAAAAAATGTTCCAATAATTTAAACAATTCATTTCTACATTCTAATAGATGTATCGCCAAAAATTGAAACCTATTGGATATATTTAAGACATCCATATCAAAAATTTAGCATTCATAATTTTATGTTTAAATCCATTATTCAAATATGGGATTTTTATCTCAATTAAAAATGAAATTTGAAAATCGTCTGTATTCCCATAGGAAAACTATATGACCTAAAAAGAAATGTTCTCTTATTTTTCGAACGAATGAACCAAATTTAACCAAAAACTATACAGCTATTTCCGAGTTTTTCGCCAACATACCTACCAAAAATCAACCTAATCGGACATTTTTTATGGCAGTTATCGCGGAACAGAAAGACAGTCAGACAGACAGAAACCAAAAACTTTTCGTGTCTAACATATTGAGCCTTCACTAACTTTTCGGCAATAACTACTTCAGACATTATAAGAGACATGACACTGAATAAATCCTTACCCAAAATAGATAAAAAAATTGTAATTTTGGATGTTATTGGCTGAAAAGAAAATGGGGGTTCCATATAACCCAATTCTAAATGATATACACCATTTATTTTGTCAGAATTCATGCTATCCAATAAAAAAGACAAAAGTGTAGTAAGAATTTTTATTTACTATTACGACGAACCTTTTTTCAATATGTTTCGATGATATTTCATGAGGAAACAAAGATCTTTTTTGTGATATTGTATGAAATTCAACATTCACATAGAGCGAATATATATTTCATTCTAACAAATTGAATATATCAGAGAAAAAAGATAGAAAAAGAACGTTTACAAATTCTTTATTCAATTACATGTGATACAAAATAAAATGTGACGAAAAAAAAATTGTAATGTCAAATATATATTCTTTAAATACTAGATTTTATTCAAATTGTTATTTTGTATTTGTGATGTAAATTCAATAAAGTATATGAAAGAAACATCGACTGGGTCTTTTTATATAGATCATAAAAGATATGTGCATTTGAATAATGCATGAAAGTTGAATTAGACTTAACTTATTTTAAATACATTTCAAGTAATTTGAAAACGGCCTTTTTTTAAATGGAGAAACTTTTACAACAAAAATAATGTTTTTCAACTGTTTAAAACATTTTCAATTGTGATGTCAAAATGAATTATTTTGAGCGTTTCATAAGAAGCATTATTTTTTAAATTTAACGAATATTTTACAATTTTCTATTATTCGGTAAGAAATTATTACACCAACATATTTGTAATCAAGAAAATTTTGAAATTTAAACAATAAACAAGTAATTAGAAATAGTGGTGTGGTGCCAGGTGTTGCTGCATCACTTTACCAGTAGTATTATTATATGCTAAATCTGGCCTTATTTAATTGTATACTGTTCAAAGATTAAATACGGCCAAATATAGTATACAGTAGTGCTGGTAGTAAAGTGAAGGAGCATCTTTTAGACGGTACGCCACTGAATTAGCTTTAGTTTAAACTTTATTCACTGGGTAAATCGTATTCAGTGGTTAAAATTTCTGAATAATGAAGATAAAAAAAAAGCCTAATGAGTTGTATAATATAAAAAAAATATTATTTATTTTGAAGGCACGAGTAAATTGGTAAACGTTTTGCCAATTTACTCACCTTATTTCTAAAGAAACACAACTCAAAAAACGTGAATTATAGGATATTACTATAATTGAATGAAAAACATATTTCCCCATCTCTCATTAATAGAGAGTTTAAATATCTTTAAAAATGACCGAATTAGAATAGTTTGATCCTTTTCAGCTTATGACATTATACAACCCTAATGATTACACTTCTTTGTTCATACAAATCTTCAGATAATTGTGTGTAATATGACTCATATTAAATGCGCTGTTTTTGACTCTAGGTATAAAAATTTCTTATTACTTCACGATGCATTTTAAATAAAAAGCTATTTTTTATGCCTGAAAACTACATTCGCGTTTCCTGGAAAAACTTCACTTTCTGAGTTGTGTCACATTAGAAATAAACCTGTGACCGGTATAATTTAGTTTTGATTTGGTATTTTTATATATATATATATATTCAAAAGAGCTCATAACCATAGGTTTATATTTTTTGCGGTACATTACTTTTTTCCCATCTTTATACTTTTTTCGCGCACTGTATCTAGCCCTCTAAGCGTGTGGAACGTAATATTCCGTTCACTAAGCTCCAGGTTTCACTGCAATATATGCAATGTTTAAGATAATATAATTCTATAGATTTAATGAATTTTCAAAACATTGAAGAATGATTAATACTCTCAAGGGTTACATTCATATTTGTAATCAAGTTTTATTTATAATGCTGAAAGATTCATATTTTTTTAGCATTTAATACAAAATGCAGATAAAACAACATTACAATTTTACCCTTTTTCAAAACGCTCAGAGGGCTAGAAAACATACCACTTGAGAGAGAGTGAACACAAAGCAAAACGTTTTTGTGGCCTTTTAATATTTAAACTTTGGGCAGTTTAAGAACGGCAGTATTTGTCAATGTAAACCTTGTTTAAATCAAACAATTTCACAAGTGTATAGATTTTTTAATAGCTATTTTAGATGTTTTTACTTAGCAAATTCTGTGTTCCAAAGCTTAAATGTCTCTTTTTCTTTTCTCAAGTTGAAACAACAAATAAGGAGGCGCATATGAATTCTTTAAAATTCTTAAATACGTTTTAGTAACCAATATTTTATATCAAGTTATACAAAGCACACATAACTCCACATATGATTAAATGCTGGTTTTAAATGTGATTTATAAAATTTAAAGATAATTCATCACAAAGAAAATATATTTATTTTCTTAAATGTACGATTAAAAATATTCTCGATTTATTTTTGGGAATATCACTTGTAATATTAATTATGAGTACCATTCGGAAGTTTACGGCATTTGAATTTTCTGCATTTTCCTATTTAATGGCACTTTTACTTTTGGCAACATTTTATGGATTAGGTGTGCTATTGCCCTTTTGATTGTGTGGGTGACTGCGTATATTATTTCTGTATTTGGGATATATAGCGATTGATTATTTTTCACGCACGAAGCAGATACTATAACGCAAAGTTCGTTGCAGCTAAGTAGTTAATACAGGGTGTCCCACAAGGTACGCAGCGTCTAACATGTACAGATTCGGATAGAGTACGTCAATATGAGTATTTTGAATGGTAACATGTGGGCATCCGAATATAGCGTGATAGTGTAAGTAAGGTGTGAAGCTTGTCATATGAAAAACACAAGAAATGAGAAAAAAACCAAGTGAAAATCAATGTTTATTGAGAACTTTCGGCTATATTCGCGGACCCCACATGTTACCCTTCAAAATACTCATATTGACGTGCTCTATCCGAATCTGCACATATTAGACGCTGCGTACCTTGTGGGACACCCTGTATAATCAATGAAATGTTGTCCCTGTATTTCCTTGTATTAACACTCTTGCTTATTTTAGTCCGATATGAGGTTCTTATCTTAAATTATAAATCACCGGGTTTTAAAAAGAAGTTATTGACTTTTATTGAGAGTGATATCTTTTAAATATCCAGTCCTTATTTACGGCATAAATCACTTTTGATCACAATATTTAATCCTTTGATTACGATTTGAGACATATAGGGGAGACCGGGGCAAGATGAAGAGTGGGGCAAGATGACGAATGTCTTAATTTTTTCGTTTTCCGCTAGGTGGCAGCATCAACCGGACACTACTGGCTCTCCTATCGGCCGTTCGTTAAACAATACTATAGAGACGCTAAAATCGCCATTTTTGTGTCAGTTGTGAAGCTTTGATTGTTTTCCACTGCCACGTTATAACTTTTATGCATGTATAAATAAGCTCTGCTACAGATACAGGTAAGATATATCGTTTCTCTTTAATATTTACGAGTAACGTAGTTTAAATACTACTTACTACCATGAATAAATGTCAATTAATCGCCTTCCTTCATGACAATGAAAACGAATATTTTTAAACAGGCAGTCCGGGGCAAGATGACGACCTCGTCATCTGGCCCCGTGTTTCGGAATTTATTAAACTAACTATGTTGTCCATTTAAATCCTGTAAACGCTTGTTTGTCTGTGTGTTTGTTCGCGCGACCTTGCGCTTCTATCTCCTCTGGGGCTAGGGGTGCATGGGATCGGGGGAGGTGTCGTTCGAAAGGGGGCGACCAGAGGAAGACATTTTTGCCGTCCGCTAAGCCCCCCTATCCTCCAGTAATAAAAACCCTATCGGGGTCCGTATCTCTACTTCCAAGCGTCCGATCGGTACGAGGAGTGTACCGTTCGACGGGGTCAAGACCTCCCCCCTCCCCCGCTGGTCCCCCTCCTCCCCAAAAAATCAAAAAGCGTTTAAGGCCAACTTCCGGCATTGTGACCCACCAACAGAAGAATAGATCCAGTGCTGTAAATGCCAAGAGTGGTGGCATGAGGAATGTTCCAATTATGAAAATGGCATTTTTATTTGTGACTATTGTTAGCTGCACAACTAAACACTTCAACATTACGTTACACTGCATTATGCTTAGTTTGATACTTTGTAAGATGTAAACACACAGTTATCATTTGTTAAACCATGTAACATATTCAAAAGATAAAATATGTTCAATCTTTTTCAGTGTTGTCATCTTGCTCCAAGGCCAAAGTCATCTTGCCCCAGTACTGGGGCAAGATGACGATTTGTTAATGATATGAAAAAATAAAATTATCCTTTATTTTTTTTTATTTGAAAAATTAAATGGTAATGTATTTAATAGTACAAAGGTATACTCTATCAGTTCATGTAAAATTAATTTTACTATTACTTCAAAATAAATTAATAAACAACAAAAATTGTTAACATAGTCATCTTGCCCCGGTCTCACCTACGTCCCAGTGGACTATTTTGCATTCTACCACTTTTTGAAAAACAATCTCTGCCATACACGTACACTGGGATACTTTCAAAAGAAATTTACCAGAAATAATTTTTTTTTAAAATTGGGGCGCGATTGGTCGCCAGTCCTGGCTGGTAGTCAAAGGGTTAGTAGCATTTAAATTATGCCAATTCAAAGAATTATTTGTGAACAATAAATGCGTGAGCGAGAGGGTTAAATATTTGTGATTTCACTATAATATTTTTCTAGTGTTACTTTGCCAAAGGATTTCCTTTCAACTGTTTCGAGGCCTGTGTGTGCCTCAGATAACGATTGACTCATTTCTTTTCCGTTCGCGCTCTAAAGCTGCGTTTAGAAGCGATCTTGAGCAAGTCGTCCTGATATGGGAAAAATCAAATCTCTTCCCATTCTTCTTTAATCATTTTGTGGTCAATGACAAAAGAAAGAGGAGTTTAAACAAAAGAAAGGGATGTTTCCGAGCTGTCAACAGTTCCCGCTCTTGAACTCCGACTTTTAGACATGCTAAGAAAGTCGTAAAAGATGAAAGGAAGCACTTCATCACATAAGTGACGCCTCATATTTAGACCGTAGTCTGATCGGTCGTCATGAACCTTGATAGGCAACGGGACACTGCTTGCTATTAAGGGGTTACCTCTGGTCACGACCGTCATTTTTCACATTTTCTTTCTCCGAAAGTTTAAAATAGATAAAAACAAGAATTAGTACGTTCGAAAACATCAGTCTTAATGTTTATTTACAAATTTTTGTGTACAAAAATAATGAAAAATGGTGGAGTATTGGCCCGGATCCGGGGGCACTTCTCAGCGAAAGTGGTGTGCGTTGAACTAGGAAACCGCTTATCTGAAACTAACGAAACCAATCAATTTTAGTAATGTACTTCATAAACTTGCCCTTAAGCGAAGGGAATTAATTTATGGCAATTGTAAATTAATGACGACCGTTTGAAGGATATTGCTATTTTTGGCCTAAAATTTAGCTATTCTAAGGTGCATAAGAGTATTAATTTTGATCAGATATAAAATTCCTTCGTCCAAAGGCAAGATAATTAATTCAAATAGCTACAACTTGAAAAAGTTTCATTGAATCCGCTCCGAGACAAACGACTTTAAAGTTTTGAAATTAAATAAAATGTATATAACATTCATAAGAAAAGATGGTATATAACATGTGTTTCACATTTTAAACAGGCCAGCTTGCTTGCATGAGTAAAAGACACAGCTACTATAAGCAGCGGCTGGCTCGCTGACTACTGTAGCCGGCAACAGGGGGGGAGGGGGGGGGGTCAGCGTTCTCTTCTGCAGGTGTGGAAAAAATAAGTTCTCCTATCAGATCGACTTAAAATTTTGGAATTGAATAGTCTACGGACAATACTTTTGCATGGTTAGATTTGCCCAAAATCAATTTTTCCAAACTTTATGATTGGAGGTAACCCCTTAAGAATTAAATCAAGCGAAATTCTATTCATTAGTATACAGTAAGTTATGAAAAAGTCCGTAATCATTATTCTTGCTTACATAAAAGTACATTTAGTGATGTAAAATTAAGTTAATAATTTTTACGAAGTAACAAATATATTTAAAGATTTTTTCCGATGAAACTTTTAAGTATTTCTTAGCAAAGTATTAATTCTGTCAGAAAATATATATATACTTATTCACAAAAGATGTTTTTTCTATTTTTTTAATTGCTATTTTCTGTCATTATTTATGCTAATAGAGATTTTTATTCTCGTAGTTTGCATTTTCGTAACAACATTTTAATTTTACGGCTAAGAAAAATAAGTAATTATAGCGCAATTAGTAAAATGTTGCTGTCAATGCATTTATTTTTAAAGCTTCTTTTATGTAAACGAGCAACATAAAAGAATTCCAGAAATGAAGTTTCTTAAAATAAATTTGATTTATTCTTTAGAAAAGAGTTTTTTGGTTACATTATAATTTGTTGCAATAGAATCACTATTCAATTTCTTGCCTAAGGGAAGCAAGTGAAAAATATATAAAACTATGCAAACAAATGTGTTTTAAAAATTTATCTCTTTTAGTAAATTTTATCGAAAGATTTATTACGATAAGATTTACAAAAAATGTTTACAAAGTTTTAAAACTTAGTTTAAGCTCAGCTAGAAACTTTTCTAACTGTTTTGGTCAATTTAGAAAAACTTTTAAAAGCGTAATGCATTTCGAAATTAATTTATTGTGTGATATAATTGTATGTAAATTTTCCAGTTTCACTAATGCTAATTTTTTTACTTTTTATTAACAAAAAATATTATCATTCTGCGAAAACATATTTCAAAATTTTTGAATGGAACTGAGGGATTTTTATCTACCTTAGAAATTTAATAATGGGTATTTTCAAATAATACATTTAAATTTTACTGACACTTCATTAAGTTTACATGTAAGAAAAAAGCAGTATTCGTTGCAGTAATGTTTTGTCTACCAGTATTTCCTAACAGTCATTTTCCTGGTTGATCTCTACAACAGTTAAGAAAGATATCTACCATGATGATTGTTTCGAAATAGTGTTGACAGCGTCGACCCCTGGAAAAAGAAAGGAAATTAATCGCTAGATATATGCATTCAATAATTTTATATGTAAAATCATGCATTAAGCATAGATTTTGAAAAACTTTCCAACACTTTACTTAAAAAAATTCGTTGTTTAATAAGGTGAATAAGATACCCACGTAAACATTTTAAGCAACGCAAAACATATTTGAAAACCAGATTTTAGAAATTACAGACCGTACACAGAAAAATACTCCAATTCTTTTGTGGAGCCTTGTATATATTCTGTAGATTTGTATATACTCTATATAGTATGCTACCATTTAGTTTATTAATAAACACCTAACACAGTTGAAAATTCATCTTCAGCAGTTTCTACCAATAGACGGAAACATATTTGAATTATTTTATAGAGTCCTGCATATTACCTTAAGATTTTTATACACGCTATATATTAAACTGAATTTTAATTCGAGGAGAAACATGTTTTAAACCACTGAAATTGCACTTTGAGAAGCTATCATACACTAGCGGCCATGAATCCAGTTCTTTGCATGTCCCTGTATATGATGTTATTTATATTCAACAAACATCTCTTAGTATACTAAATACATTTCACGTTCAAAATACATTACTCGATTAAAAAAAAACCTTTAAGTAAATTATTCTGATACAAAGTAATGCTTACGAATTATTTTGTGTAGCCCTGTATATGATCTATATAGCATTTATACATACCACATAATATACAAAAAATAACGCATACCTAACTGAAAGCGTACTTCCAACAATTATGACTGAATCATTTGTGTGTCCCTGTAAATGAACGATAAATGCATTGCACATCACATTTGCAACAGGTATCTTCTGGTAAACCTCACTAATGAATTTCATTATATTTGAAATGGTGTAACGTAATTAAAATAAGCTGCAAACAGGTTTTCTCCGTAGACAATTATGTAACCGAATACTTTTGTGTGCCCCTATACACCAATGGTAAATAACACGGCATATTTTACGGAAAGCACGTTTTATTGCACCTCACAAATCTATATAAATGCCATTATGTTTGTTATAGTGTTACATGAATAAAATGCACCGCAAAAGATTTTTCCCCATATACATTAATAAAACGGAATTATTTTGAGCATCCCTGTAAACTAAATATAAGTGCTACACGCATCTGGTACACTGTAAAAAAAAACTCGGAGGAGTTACTCTATCTGGTGGGGCAGCAATGTGGCCCGTCGGTTCTGTTATGTTTCCGCATATTTCGGTCAGATATTCGTAAAAGTATCCGCAATTTTCGGTCAGATATTCAGAAATGTTTCCGTATATTTTGGAAACATTTACGTGCATTTTGGAAACGTTTCTTTATATTTCAGTTAGGTATTCAATAACGATTCTGCATATATCGGAAATGTTTTTGTATACATCGGAAAGTTTTCTGCATATATCGGAAATGTTTTTGTATACATAGGAAAGGTTTCTGCATACATCAGAAATGTTTTTGTATACATCGGAAAGGTTTCTGTGTGTTTTGGAAATGTTTCTGTGTATTTCTGTTTTATAATTTCTTTTATTTGAGAGAATAATATGCTTTAAAAAAAAATTAATATTACATTCGCTCGAGGTGAAACCCCGCTCTACATCATCGTGCTTGGGTTTTCGGGGAAGTTTGGTGAGCGAACTCGTTAATTATACTATAGAAATGATCCTATGAAGTATGATCTTGTAGCTGAATTATACTCTAGAATTAGCAATATTATAAACTTTCTGTAATTCCTGGTGTGAAACATATATTTTTCTGAACTCGTTTTATTATTCACCTTTTATTATTAGACTGCTACTCAAGATATCACTTTAAAGTTATTTATGCAGGTGAAATAAACTTTAAAAAAACTTAATTCTATGACAAATACTTCTGTCATTTTAAAATAACTCCAAATTTGAGAGTATGTCCTTCTACTGAAGAGAGGCTTCCAAATTTTCTTTGTAGGAACAGAGTTGAGTCGTCTAAAAACTTCTTTAGTTTACCTACTACAAGTTTACAAGTACAACAAGTTTAGAAGTTGTTGTATACACAGTTACATAATTCGTTCGATAGTTTCTTTATACTCTTGTTTCATGAATCTATAATAAATATTAGATATTTGATTGATGAATAATAATGCAGTACTAGTATTAATGAAGTACAGATAGAACCGTATATACGTCTTTAACATCTTTTCGTTTTGAGATCGGTTCCGTTTCATAACTTTTCTAATGATCAAATGTATCGTTTATATGACAGAACAAATTCCTAATTTCACTTATACTATACGTTTTTCACTCAGTTTTTATGAATCATATATTTGTAAATAAATAACGTTGAAAATTTGATTTATGGATCTATAAATAATTCTTTTTTAAAATGCAGCCTCATGAGTTCCATCCTCTAAATAGATACTCAATGAAAATATTTAATTTCCCTATACTTATAAATAGATAGATTTTAGTAATTCCTTTCAACATTTTTTTAAATTTTGTAAATAGTTATACTATTCGAGAATATTTTATATCTATGGTAATTGTTTTATTTTCACGAATTGTATACTTATAAATAGATATATTCATAAAAATGTTTTGTCTGTTCGTAAATATTTTTAATATAGTGTTTTACAACTATCATGCTTCTAAATATATTCATTTAAAGGTATTATTTTATTCGTATAACTTGTGAAGTGCTGAGATACCTGAGAAAAGAAATATATTTTTATAAGTATACAGTTCATAAAATAAAATAATTATTTATAGATACGAAATCTTTTGACATAATATCTATACTTACAAGATTAAAAAATATATTTATTTAAAGGTATTAAAAATAATACATTTTTGGGGAAATAAAGCATTTTCATAATGCATATGTATCTGTTTACAGCATGGAATTCACGAGACCGGTTTTAAAAAGAATTATTTATAGATTTATAAATCAAATATTCAACTATATTTATTTATAAATATCTTATTCATAAAAAATGAAGGAAAAACGTATAGTATAAGTGAAATTAGGAATTTGTTCTGTCATATAAACGATACATTTCATCATTAGAAAAGTTATGAAACGGAACCGATCTCAAAACGAAAAGATGTTAAAGACGTATATACGGTGCTATCTGCACTTCATTAACCCCTTCGCAACGAGCGTCCTTTATAGAATTTTTAATCTTTTACCACCGGTTTTTCAAAACAGAAATTTTAGCCTTGTTGAATCGCAGAAATGCTAAGATTTAATGAGGCAAATCTTACAATAAAAAATAACTGGTGGGTAAAATCGAGGATTCTGAGTATCTTATGCGTCACGTATACGTGTCGCTCGTCCCCAAGGGGTTAATACTAGTCCTACATTATTATTCATCAATCAAATATCTAATATTTATTATAGATTCATGGAACAAGATTATAAAGAAACTATCGAACGAGTTATTTAACTTTGTGTATACAACAAAAGATTAACTGCAAATGTAATATTAATATGCAATAAAATAGAATCTGATAATATTAATTTTTTTAAAGCATATTGTTCTCTCAAATAAAAGAAATTATAAAACAGAATACTTACAGCTCATATAAATATGTTGCATCTGCATCTGTTTTAAGCTGTTTTTCCTCTCAAGAACAATAGAAATCACGTGATAATGACATGTGCAATAGGTCGGAGTAGATGAGCATGCGCAAATATTACTTCATTTCGAATTCCATTTTAAAACTTTACAGGGAATGAGTGTAACATTTCCGAATTTTCAGTAACCATCATTTTACACTACCTATTCGAAAACATTTCCGGTATGGAATGTAACGTTTCTGACTTCTTCAGAATAACTCACCGCTTTGAATATTTTTCCGAAAATACGTGTAACGATTCCGAAATAACAAGTAACTGAGGAAAACACAAAGTTTACTATAAATTTCCGGAAACCTTTCCGCCTTGTGCCGAAACGCTTCTGAGTTTTTTTACAGTGTAGTGCACTTCAGTGATGCATATTTAAATATATTTAAAATAGTCTATCATTATTAAAATACACTAGAAATTATAGTTTTTCAATAGAATATAATGAAACGGCATTCTTTTGAGTGCCCCTGTAAACGAAGTATAAGTGCTAGTTACTTCCTTTTCAATACCGAACATGTCATTACATATATCAATAACATATATCAATTGCCTGGCAATACGAGTATATTTACGTGAGTTAGAGCATGTCCAGAGAGACAGACAGACGGCCCGACAAACCGAATTCATAAACAATTTTAAACTATGTTGGAAAGTGTTATAAATTGTATTTATTAATATTTTCATTTGAAAAGAATTTTCCTTACATAGTTAAAGCATTTGCGAAGATTCAACGTAACCTAAAAGCCATTAAAAATAGGCTTCTGATGATCTGTCTTCTGATGAAGATGGTTCTCAAATGACCTGTCATTTTCGGAAATCTGTTGATTTCTTATTATTACACACTTTCTTTTAACTTACATTTCTGTATATATGTAGCAGTCAAATCTTGATACTTATTTATCACCCACTTCTTTTTGACGCAGAGCTTTGAAATTTTAAATATATATGTATTCTTGAGAGCAATACATGAATTGGACATTATTTTTTTAAAAATGCGATCCCTAAGAGGTGGGGGGGGGGGGTCAACGTCGGCCCAAAACTTACATTTTCCCCATATAAATAAAGTTACGATTGTTTAATTGAAAAAAATAGATCCACTGTTGTAACATTCATCCATTTTCCCCACATTGTTGCCCTCATCATTATGACGTCAGCATTGAGTGACGCACACATTTGTACTTTATACTAAAAGTTGACTTTTTGTGAATTTTAATGAAAGTATGTTAAAAGAAATACATTTCATTTTTCTGATTGGTTTTTCTTCAAAATATTTCAGACGAAAAGAGAAAGGCTTCGAGCATCTCGAGTAACTAAGAGGTTATATTAAAACTGTTTCCATTTCTTCTACCTAATAAGTGTTTTTGCAATATTTTGCAATGTTCTTTGTATCATTTAATATAAACATGCTGTTATCATAATGCTCTTCAATAATGACTGCTTGTATAAAAGGTTATATTTAATTAAGTAGTATTTGCAGTTAGTATGTCTTGAAATGTTTACTTATATTTTATATTTGTGAAGTTTGCCTTAATATTTTTAGTTTAAACAAGCATTATGCCATGCTTATATCTTTCTTTTACAATTTCTCTTTATTACTGAAATCTCTGCATGCTATTCAGAAGAATAGAAAAAAATCTCTTGAGAATCATTCAATATTTTGTTTGTGAGGTTTCTTTAAGGTTTAACTTTAAAGAGAAAGAAGTAGGAGTAGGTATGTCTTTGTATTAGTAGTAGGCAATGGTCACTTTTAGACATAATACCTCTGGTGGGATACCTTCAGGGAGGACATTTTAAAGTAATGGTCAAATAGTAGTTGTCGCACAAGAGAATGCATATAAAGCTTACATAGCAATCCCTCTCAAACTATGTACGTTCACTTTTATGAGCATAAGCATCTCCATTCCCATGTAGCATGGTTACTAAAATGTTAAGTGGCTCCACTAACTTGATGTAAAAGATAGTAACAGCATAAGCAATTATTCAGTGGGTACGAAAAATCATTAAATTTCTGTTCATTTATTCAAATTCTTTTTTCGGTTTAGCTAAGTATGCGTTACTTAGTGTGGTTATTAGTAGTATGTGTTACTTGAGGACTAAGTATGTGTTTGTGGTAATAGTAGGCAGAAGGTTTTTTTGGTCATGCAATTATTGATAGTATGACTTCAGGGAAGTATTTTTCTATGTAATAAGTCACAAATGATAGTTTAATAGCAAGAAAATATTTTAAAACCTTACTCAACAATATCTCTTAGACTATGAAGATTCGAGTTGGCGAACGTCGGAATTCCCATACTATTAAAGGGCCGAGTGATATTTAGACAAGATCAATGAATTGACACACAGAGGAGTATTTTAGGCAAAAACCTGACCAAAAGTGGAAAAATTAAAATTTGCTCAACAATTCTAAAAAGCATATTTTATAATAGCTGATTAACTGGTGACTCGACCTATGCCTATTTCAGGAGCATGAGTCATACCCGGCGGCTCCTTATTCTCAGTTGATGAGAAGGTTTCTTTGTGAGAAGACGTGATTTTTTGTTACGTTTCAGTCCTTGTTATTCTGTTTAAATGCATATTATTGTAAGTGCATTTAAATAGTTCTATTGTTAATATAATAAAAAATAAAAAATAGGTTATTTTAAGCTTTTTCTGCTATAATTTAGATATACTGTAAGATTTTTAAAGGTGCGTTAGGGTTTGTCAGACCCTTTTTGAAATATAATCCTATTGGTTATAGTTTTGAAGGCCAATTAAAAAAAATGTTCAGCATATGGTTGCCATTTTTAGATATAAATATTTTTCTATTAAATACACTTAAAAACACCAGCATCTCCGTACTATAGAGACTCAGTTTTACTAAATACTAAATGCAAATAATATATATATTATATACATTTGCTTATATAAATAATTATACTTTTATATATAGTAAAAACACACACATTTAATTAAACATTACTTGTAAATAAAAAAAATATATATATATTAACAATTACTTTCCTGTTATAAACAGTAAAAAGTTAAGTAAACTTTGTTTTAAATATTTATTTTTTAAATAAATACATACATTTATGTGTATATAACATTAATTAAGCGTATTTACTATATGGGTCGCCCAAATGAAAGTGGCACTACAATCGGTTTGAGAAATGGTTTAATGGTATTAATATAAATTAGTATACAAAAGAAAGAAGTAATACAGACGTAACAGATACGCTAGACAAAGTCACCTTGCAGGTTGTCACCTTGTACGTCCTTGGTGATAACCACATGCGCTTGACCAGGTCGTGACCTGTCGTCAGTACTGCTTCTTCCACTACAAATATCCCTATACCATCGGAATACCAATCTGCGTGACATACACTCCGTGCCATACACATTTTGCATTAGACGACAGATTTCACTAGCACTCACATTTTCCGCTGTTAAAAATTGCACGACCGCGCGTTGACATCGTTTGAATGCGTCCATGATATGAACGATGAATTTTAACGTGCTCCCACGCTATCACACACGCATCTGGCAAGATCTGACGATATCGCATGCATTCCCAGCACTCTGTGCCCTCTATAGGAGAATGTGCAGTCATCTTTCTCTTCAAATGAAGGAATTATTATAGCAATGCCACTTTCATTTGGCCGACCCTTATAATAGTAAGTAAACAGCAAAGGTTTTAACTTTAAAACACAAGAAAAATAATTTTGGTCAAGATTTCGTCACAAATACTCCATTGTGTGGCATATACAGGGTCTCCGAAAAATGCATTCGGTTCCACTGAAAAGTCTGGAAACGGTCAAATAACTCGAGAAATGTACATCGGATTGAAAAACGGAAAAATACGTGTTCAATATTTTAGAAAAATCTGATAGTGTTATAAAAATTACCATTTTTCCACAATATTGAACACTTATTTTTCCGTTTTTCATTGCGATGTATATTTCTCGAGTTATTCGACGGTTTTCGAGACTTTTCAATGGAAACGATTCTCACTGCATTTTACTCGATTACAGCTCCATCTACGATTTTCCGAAGAAAATGTTAAATACAAAAGTTACGTATTTTGTCCCGTATAACCCGAATCTGCAATAAAAAAGAGGCGTATCATTTAAGATTTCAAAGTTGCCCCCCCCCCTTTCCCCCCAGACGGCAGAGGTGGTGGGGGGGTGCAACTTTGATATCCCTAAATAGATTTTTCAAAAATATTGAACACATATTTTCCGTTTTTCAATCCGATGTATGTTTCTTGAGTTATTCGACCCTTTCCAGACTTTTCGGACACCCTGTAGTTTCAATAAAATAGATACATTGACATTTCAAAAATCTATCATGTTTTTAATAGACTTTTGTATGAAATGTAATGATATCACTCTAAATGGTGGAGGTGCCATTTGCTTCCAATCAGCGCTGAACTGAACTCTTTATATTTTGAAATAGAATTGACATCGTAAAATGTGTTACTGACTAAATTATTGCTCACTTCGTGTCATCGGATTATCGCATAACACACAACGCAAGGTAAGTCTGTTGAAGATTTCTTTATAATATCGATATTTAAGAGCCCACTAGCGCTATCTTCAACTTTGCTAGTTTGTGGGAATAAAAAGTTTTGACTCTTGCATAACTCGAAAACTTAAAAATATATTCTTTTTAGAGCTCATTATACACATTCCAATATTGCAGAAGAGTTTTAAAACCAAAACCGGGCGTTTAGCGTCATTAATACATACAAAATCACTTATGGTAGTTTCCAGCCTAAATTTTTCGGATAAAAAAAGTATGTTTCAAACCAGAAATGTTTCTTCAGATATGAAGTCAAAAAGGTAACACAAAAGATTATTTAAATTTCATTAAGTAAAATTTCTGGTTTGAACATGTTTAGTTGATTTGAAGATTATAGACCAGGCCAATTGACTAATTATATACGTACGTATTCCAGAAGTGATTTAAAACCAGGAGTATGCGTTTAGCGTCATTCATACATACAAAATCACTTATCATGATCCGAGAAACTTACCGAGAAACTTACCTTAAACTTAAATTTATCCGAGAGACTTACATTTTTCGGATTGAAAAGATTGCTTCAAATCAGAAATTTTACTTTAGATATGAAGTCAAATAAGTACCAAAAAAGATTACTTACATTTTATTAAGTAAAAGTTCTGGTTCAAACATGTTTAGTTGATTTGAAGATTATAGACCAGAAATTATGATAATTAAATCAGCTCTCTGAATAATTATAAAAAAATAGTATTTCATAAAAAAAATAAAATGTTATTAACCATGAAAAAATGCAAAAATTTGCATCGAGCTATATAAAATTTTATGATAGACTTTTAATTATATATTTTTTAATATGCTACAGATCTTGTAATAGTTGTTAAATTATATTGTTAGATTATATGCATATTATGATTCTGAAAGAGAAAATCACACTAGCTTTTTCTCTAATTTAAGTCAGAAAAGGCAAAAGAGAAAATCAATAGTTCCGATGAAGTTAATTGAAACTCATTTAAAAAGAACGTAATTTATTGGTCACGGAACTATATAGCTGATGGTTAATAGATTTTGTGATAAATCGCAGCAATGCATAAGAATGACAAGGGATAGAGGGAGGTGCCATTCATTTCTTAATAGAAGCAAATTAGGATCCCTACTATTTCTAAGGAGTTTTCTAGGAAAAAATATTTACTTGACAACATTTGAAAAAGTTATTCCGTGATAAAACAAGCTAAAAGTAAGAGAAAAAAATTGTATTTATAACGCTATGAAAGTCAAAAAGTAAAAGATGAAAAGAAAATAGTAAAATATTTTTTATTATTGAATATAATCTAGGTTTATTAAGGAGTTTATTAACTTTATGTGATAAATAAATATGATTGGTAATGCCCATCGCCATTGTGACTCATTTTAGATTTTCGTGTGAAATATCTATGTTTATTAAAGAGTTTATTAACTTCGTGTGAAATATTTAGGTTTATTAAGGAGTTTATTAACTTTATGTGATAAATAAACATGATTGGGAATAACCCTCGCCATTGTGACTCATTTTAGACTTTCGTGTGAAATATATTACATTTATTTAGGTTTTGCTATCATTTGCCTGAATAATATTCTTAAGAAATTTTCTGTATAAATCAATGAAATTTTATTGTTAACTGTGAAATGCAATGTCTGCTCTTATTATTTTTTAAATTTTAGTAATAGGACATTTTTTGACCCACCTAAAGAAATACAAAAAACATTTCATATCAGTTTACCAAAATAAGAGCGCCTATTACAGGAATAGCTGATTATAAGAGGTAATATTTTGCTTGTATTTAATTAATTTGATTTATTTTACTAACTACAAATATAGAAATGAAAAAACATTAAATAACCTAAGTTGCGTAACGTCTGTACGCTTTTAGTTGCAAAACAGTTAAGTAGTTTTACAACTGAATCTTAGCTGTATTCATCATTATAAATTTTAAATATGTGAATATAATAAAATTATAAATTATAAATGAAGATTTCTTTTTAGATTACTACTATCGCATTAACCAAATCTGCAATAATTAACATTCTGTATTCGGTATTCTGAAACTTTACAATCTTATATAATGTTTCATTAAATCTATCTATCAGTAATTTTTAAACAAAACATTATTTTTATTCGAAATAGGTAAAAGTAGTTGTCCAAAGGCAAAATCAAGTTTTATGTGAATATCATGAAAAAAAAGGAATTTATAAATTGTACTGTTTCTACAATAATATAGTGATTACTGTAGTATTATTTATTATATTACTGTTTCTACAATAATATAATAATTATTTGGAAATGTTGCAGAAAAAATATTGTTTTCATTTAATCTTTTCAGAGACAAAAGACACCTGTTGTTAAAATGGTGAAATTATTGAATAGGCTATAGTTAAAGTGCACGTGCTTGAATGTCTCTACAAGGTAAACTATTTGGAATATTTTTAAAAGCTTTGGTATTTGTACTATTTAGAGTATGCGGAAACTAGTTATGCAATAAAAATTATTACTTCGAAATTTTACCAATAGATGGCACTTAAATGTTAGGGATATTTTATTAGCAAATACAAGACCTCCTTATCATAGTATCAGACCTCTCAATCAGCAAGTTGCCTTTGACCGCTATACTTGGCCTGCTACTAGCGCCATCAATCGTCAGTAATAGTATTTACGACACGAAATCACACAAAATTTTTTCACAGCTCCATTTGTTCTATGCATTTGCTTATGAGCTAGTAGTTTTCCTACCACTAAAATTTTATAGTAAATTTTATCTTATTAAATTGACAAGATCGTGTGATTACATGACGAAAAAAATTCTATTAAATTTTAGTGGTAAGAAAAAAGCGTAAGAGTTGGCAGCTATGCGGTAGCAGACCAGCTAGATTTTTTTATAGATTTTTCTATTATATTTTTGGATACCAGTTTTTTAGTAGAGACAATTTTGTTTTGGTTTGATCGGAGAATTCTGGGATTTAAAAGAACAACATTTTCTCTAAAAATATACTGGTGTTCAAAAAGCCCGAAACATGGCAACTGTGCGGTAGTATCCACCAGGCGGCGATACTTTCCGGAGAAAGTCAATTAATAAGTTGGCAATTACCGCGGACATTTTCTCCCATAGACTTTCTCCGGATTGTCAAGTCTGATCTATGATAAGGGAGTCTTGAGCAAATATTGCCAAAAATAACCCATTTTAAATCAATATCTTTTGAGACGACAATATTATTTCATAGCAGCGTTATAGTTACTACCATTTTGATTAAAAAAAACACATTATTAACAGAGCGCAGCTTTTTCTTTGGCTAAATTTTTAGTGCTCATAAGGTTCATCATGGCTAAAACCTTAAGCGAGAATCGTGTGAAATTTGAGATAAAAAGTTTTAAAAGTTAGCTGGTAGGTAATTCTCTATTTTCCTTTTATTTTTATTATTTTATTTTAATGATATACAGCGCCACCTATTGGAAAATGTTTAAATTTTTTTATTGCAGAGCTTGTTTCCGCATGCTCTAAACCGTATAAATGCTAAATCTTTTAAAAAAATATTCCATATAGTTTAGCTTGTAAAGCCCTTCAAACACGTGCATTTTAATTATGGCTAGACTGTATTATACCACCGCCTTTCAAGAAGTTAAATTTGCAAAGACGGAAAAATCCCGTTTTGAACCTAAAAAAGAACAAGAAAAAAAAATAATGCATCCGGCAAAGATTATGAAAGATTTTCCAACACACTAACAGATTATTATTAAGAAAATTAAATTTTTCGTAGATTGAAACGAGATATATCAATACGCAATTAAAAAATACATAACTCAGTAAAAATCCATTTTCCGCAATTACTGCCTATATTCGAAGTTTTTCGTGCAGCCCTGTATATGATCTACATAATTTTTAAACAATACGTAACACACTAAAAGTTACATAGGAATGTATACCACAGCAGAAAAGGCAATTCCAGCAATTACAGAACATAGTCAGTACTTTAACCGAACTATTTTGTGCGTCTCTGTAAATGAACGATAAATCCTACGCTCTCCATAATGTATAGAAAATAAGTTGTCGTGAACCATAGTTATCCTTTTAAATATCATTACGTTTCAAATATCATAGTATGCTCAAAATGTACCGCAAACGATTTTTTCACATAAATCGTAATGTAAAAGAATTATTTTGTACGTCCCTGTAGCTGAATTATAAATGCTACTAACTGTATACTCCGGTAAAATCATACTGTAATCCGCCTCAGAAATGCACAATAATTTCATCATGTTTGAACTATTGTAACATCCATAAAATCCGCCGCAAATGATTTTTCCCCATAGACCATAATGTAACGAAATTCTTTTGTGTGACCTTGTAAATGGACTATTAATACCACACACTTCATTTCCAATACTGAACATTCTTTAGTAAAATTCAATAATGTGAAAATTTTCATGACAATCTGAGTATATTTACGAGAGTTAGAGCACGGACGGACGGACAGGCAAACAGACAAACCGAATTAATAAACACTTTTCAACTATGTTGAAATGTGTCATAAACGTGCCTTTTACAACAATATTTTCATTAGACATAAATAGCTACCACAACTTTTCTCATTCACATAAATTTCTTGGAAAATCTATTTTTAGACAATTAGCGCATATTTTTAATAAAAAGAAATGAAATGCATATCTAAAGTGAAAATTTCCATTAAAGAATACAACACATAAGAAGACTCTTAACTTTACTGATTAATTTGGTTAATGAAACTTACATACGCCATAAGTAGAACATAAAACTTCAAAGGTCTTTAAAGAAAACAATGCACTAATCCCATCTCAATGGAATACCTTTGTCCTTTGGGGTTAAGATATTGCACACTGATTCAACTGTTACTAAATCTATGTAATAAAGAAATAAAAATTATAATTCATCATACTGACGATTTATTTTGTCTCTATACTTTCATGCATGAATTATATTTAAATGGATGCATTTTTTTTTCCATTTAAAAGAAATTAAAAAGTATTATTAAGAACAAAAAATGCTGAATTTATAAAAATCTTACTTTTTTTTTACAAAATTACTAAACAACCCTGATAAACAGGTACATAGTGTACATGCACTAACAAAATATTATTAAGATTTATTAAAATATTTTTGGTCATGTCTTTGTTTAGATTCCTGAACAGAAATTGTTTGAGAAAATCTTTCCACGTGAAGAACCAAAAAGTCAAAAGAGGATTTTCCAACTGAATATTCGAAAAAGAAATGGATCTGCTACCTATTGCTGTATTTCACAACCATTTTTGAACTTTATGTTATATTTATATGTACAGTAATATAAATAAAATATACATATTTCGCTGGGAATTGCTTTTCAGTACAGTTACATACGAGATTCCCATGATTGAGAGAGTTAGAAAACTTTATACATTTTGGCATATTGATGAAGTTTTTAACACTTTTCAACCTAGCTGAAAAGTGTTTAAGGCGGGTTTGTTTGTCCGTCCTTCCGTGCTCTAACTCGCGTAAATCTACTCTGATCGTCCTGAAAGTTTTGTGTGTTATTGTTGTTTACTGTAGCATGACCCCTATTAAAAATGAAGTGTGTAGCACTTATAGTTTTTTTACAGGGACAGTCAAGCGTATTCCATTACATCACGGTCGATGGAAAAAATCGTTTTAAGTGTATTTTGATGATGCTACGCCATTTGATACCCGATGCAATTGATATGCAATTATGAAGCGTACTAAAACACGCTTTTTGTACAAGATGGGGAGCAAAGCATTTATTATTCATTTACAGGGTCAAACAAAAGAATTTTGTTACACATTGATCTACGTTTGCCGTGTAATTTAATATGATGTTTCACTATTTCAAACATAATGAAATTTATATGCATTACTTGGGTGCACTATAGATTGCTTACTTAAAACTATGGTGTCCATTGCGTTTATCGTTCATATAGAAGGACAGACAAAATATATCGGTTACAGTATACGTGCAATAACTACAGTCTATGTGTGATAAGTGTGTTTTTAGCATTGGTGTGCGTTTCTATGTTTAACTAAAATTTTTAATAGCACGTGGTGTGTATAAATTCGGTTGAAAATATACAGGACTGCACAAGGGAATACGTAAGTATTACAGATTATGGGAGTAAATTGCTTAGGGTACTTTTTATTTGTGTTACGCATTTTCCTGCTGAACTATATTTAGTAGACTAATATAACTTTGTGGAATATAAATAAATTCATATACAGGTTTACGCAAAACAAGGTACATTGTCGTTTATGGTTTGTAATTGCTGGAAGTTTGTTATAAGTTGACTTATGCGTTTTTTACTGAATTAAAATTTAGCTTAATACGTTGTGTGTACAAAATCTTTAGATAGTATACAGGTGTGTACAAAAGATTTCGAGTGCATTTCCACCCATTGGCGAAAATTGCTAAATGTGAATTTTTTAAATAAACTAAATTTTTTCATGCTATGTAGTAGATATCCAATTTTATAGATCATATACAGGACTGCACAAAATAATTTGACTAATTTTTTCACTATGGAAGGTAAATACTAAAACTGATTTTTTAAATGTGTTATATGTTTTCTAAACTGTTTACTACATATCTTATTTCACCTTATTTAAAGGTGAAATTGCGTTACAGTTTTCTGGATGTGTTGGAAAGTGTTTCATAATCTATTCTTGACGCAGAATTTTTCACTGTTGTTATTTCTTTCAAAAGGGTACCAACCACTTTTCACACTATATATTTGTTCCTGGGATTAAGACAGCCCGGTAAATAGTTTATATGCTTTTACATCTTTATAGTGATACAGGAGCTCAAAGTTTGAAAATGCCATAATGTTAAATGCACGTGACAAAGGCACGTTTTCTTCTCGCATAATCATCTGATTAGTTATTTAATGAGATACAATGAATAGACCCAAACATATTTTAGGCATTTTTTCGATACATTTTTATGTATGGAAATTATTAATAGATTCATATTAAAAATATTACGAAATACAATATGTTTTGCATAAAACGAACCACAGTTGGGTGTGTAAGATTACATTTTACCCGTTTAAATCAATAGATTTCGAGATATAGATAAATATTGCTTTTTCAGAGGTCTAAGGTAGACTGATTCAACGTCATGGCATCGCCAAAACGAGTAACCTCCGTTACGCATTAAATCTTTGTCTTACGAGCCACCAAGCTACTACTATTCAGAATAGAGAAGTTTGCCTTATTTATGACAGACACGTTTTGATTAAATAAGGTGATGATTAAACTTCAGCATTTGTAGTAGATTTTCAGACAAAAATGTTGAAGACCCCTAGTCTGAAGGGAAACCTCTTTTTTAGGGTTTCGTTCATCTCACGAAACCCTATCACTTGCGCTCCGCTGTCTGTCCGTCACAGAGCCATTCTCAAAAACTATATAACTTACAGAGTTGAAACTTTGTGTATATAGATGAATATCAGCTGTAAAGAGCTCAAAATATTAAAATTTGAAAAATTCGTATTATTTTATTAAATAGAGATAAAAAACCAAAATTCTAAAAGCCTTTTCCTATTAAATTTAAACATTTTTCGTTATAGCAGATGTCAAAAATTAAAAATCCACGATGAAATTCTTTCTACAATAATTAATTTTCTATCAGACGATTTCCACGTGAAAAATGAAAATGAAATAAAAAGTTTCACCAATTGAAAGAAAAAGATAAATATGAAATAAAATTGATTGACGTCATAGTGGTAAAAAAACGGAAAATGGCTAAGATTTCTCAATTATACAAGGAGTATGAGTATGTGAAAGTACACAAAGCAGATTAATATCATGTCATTAGAGAATTAAAAAGAAAATCTGACGTCATATTGGAAGTTTAACGAATTTTTCATATGTTTGAGAATAATACAAAGCAAGTATCAATATGAGTAATAAAGAATAATAAATATATGAGTTTGAGAAACATATTGAATCGTAATAAAAATCCGATTATGGAAATATTCGCATATTTCAGCATTCTGAAGGTGTACAATTTGTTTAGTTTGGAAATTATTTTTTTAAATATCGCATTTAGTCCGCATGACGGATATTATTTTAACAGAATATAATAGCGGGCTGGTTTAGATATTCGAAAAAACGAAAAAAATAGAGCGGTAAATTTTTACTTTATAAAAAACATGACTTTTTTTTTGTTGTTGCTAAATGAAATTTATTTGAATTTATTAAAGAAAGGATAAAGTGTTTTGAAAGGAATATTAAACGAAACCCTTTGAGCGATCTTCGATCACACTTACCCACTTGTTTACTTTTGGCATCCACAGAAAACAAAATCTTAAACAGTCACAGGAAAAAAAATGTCATTTTCTTTCCTATAAATTGAGTTTAATATATATATATTTAGAATTTCTATAAAGTTTTATCCTGGTAATTTATTTAATGATCCCATTATTTCACATTGTAAGATCTTTCTTTTTCGATTTATGGATAATAATTATTTATGTATAAACCCTAGACACATTTTCTTTTGTAACTCTATAAGGATTTTAGAAAAAAGTATATAAACTGCACTTTTTTCAGAGCTGTATTGATTCATTGAACTCAAATATGGTGTAAAAAGTGGATGTTACCACTTGAAAATTGAAAGTAGGTACGATTTTTAATATCTAGATGGCCCATTAAACCCAATTTAAAAAAAAATACATTCTTACTCGGAAGTAGACACACTTCTGAGTGAAACAGTATCTACCTCATCTCTCTTCCACAAGATATTATTAAAATGTGTAGTGTGTTCTCTGATTTTTGTATGACCGTACTCTGCAGTACATGCAAATAGGCGAACCTTTATAATGTAGAGCATTATGCACTGCATTAATAAAAGATGATACACAAATATATAAAAGAAAATAGAAAAAATTACTAAAATTAGTAGGTACTGAATCTTTTCCAAATGAAAACATGCCACAATTTGATTTTAAGTATAAGGATTTTTTAAAAGTTATTTTACTTCTAGAAAGTACCGTGATAAAAGAAATTGCATCAATCATTGTAATTTCCAAAAGGAATTTTAGTTCCAGCAAAGACCACCTATTGAAAAATATTTATTTAATTAATTTTAAAAAAATACAAAGCGTAGTCAGCATATATAGTATATATCCAATTTTATAGATCATATACAGGACTGCACAAAATAATTTGTCTGCTCTTTTCACTATGGAAGGTAATTGCTAAAATTGGACTTTTAAATGGGTTATACGTTTCATAGTCTACTTACATATCTTCTTTCCCCTTATTTAACGGTGAAGTTTATTTACATTTTCCTGGATATGTTGGAAAGTGTTTCACAATCTGGACTTGACGCATGATTTTTCGTTCTTGTTAAATAAATGTGCAACAAAATGTTTTTGATTTATTAAGCAATTGAGATTCTCAGTTTTGCATTCTGGCGAAAATTTTAATATCAAACTAAGTTTATCAAAATATTTTTAATAACACTGCAAATTTCAGAAATAAATATAGATTTGTTTACATTTATTCTGTATACATTTTAAAGAATATGTACAATCGGACAAAAACAGAAATGCATAGAGAGAAGGAGAGAACACCACATCCATTTTATCACATCACGAAATTGTCCCAGAAAGAAACGGAAAAAGGCATTGGACTGGAAATAATTTCTTCTTCCTATTTATGTTAATAAAAACCTTAGGGGACTATATTCATAGTGAGTTTGTACAAAATTCTGGTATTATGAATATGAACACCTAATGTTGACATAACAGTTGTTCTTTACCGTAATATTCACCTTAGGATACCAAACGGAAAGTCCTTTGGTCAAGTGGTTTAGGAATTATGAATGTTTAAAGCCTAATGTTAAATTCATTTGTAATCCTTGCAAAACAGTTTGCAATGAGGATAGTTTCTTAAGAATACATTAAAAAAAACTACCTGGTGGAATGAGATGGGATTTTGGATTTGCATATTTCACGCTTCTTGAAATCGAGTTCTGTTAAAAAAAATCATAGTTTAAAATTCTTTTTTTAACATTATTTCGAATATACATATATTTTAAATAAATTTTCAAAAATATTATAAATTGTAACCAATCATTTTTTTAAAAACATATATCGATTTTTAGAAGTTTCAAATATGCGAATTTTAAAATACGGTTTATTCCGTCTTGTAGTTTTCGATGCTTAAAAAACTCACGCCTAAAAAGTTCATGCTTAAAAAACTACCGCATTGCAATGTTTTTCAACGATTAGAAATCAATGTAACATTAGAATTTCTAACATTTAAACTTCATAATTCCTAAACTACTTGACCGAATGACATCCCGTTTGGTAGGGTAAAATTTTCCAGAATAATTATACGTCATAATTAGATGTTCGTGTAGAACATTTCAGTTTTTTGTATAATTTCAGTATGGAGACGACCTCTTAGCTTATTTTTTAACATAAATTACAATAAGGTATAATGGTTATTTCCGATTTCTTCAGTGACAATTTGAAGATTAAAATGCATGGGGGTGTTCCCTTTTGTTTGTCGACAGTACTTTTCAAATATTTAAAAATGTTGAGTATTTGTTTTTTATCACTTTCCAACATTAGTTGAAAAGTATTTATGAATTCGGTTTGTCTTTCTGTTGTCTGCCATCTATCTGCCGTCTGTCTGCTTTCTGTCTTCTATCTTTTCGTACTGTAACTCTTGTAAATATACTCGATTACCATGTAATTGATATATATTATTAAAGTATAATATGGAATGTTCTCTATTGAAAATGGAGTGTGTAACAGTTATTGTTCGTTTACAGGGACACGCAAAAGAACCCCGTTACATTATGGTCAATAGGGAAAATTGTTGCTGTGTACTTTAATGATGCTACACTACTTCAAACATAATGAAATTGGTAAGGTTTTATGAAGTGCACTAAAACATGTTTCCTGTGTAATATTGTACGCAAAGTACTGATCATTAATTTATAGGGTTACTCAAAACAATTTGCTTCATAATGGTCTACGTGGGAAAAATGTTTCGAGCGTATTTGAATAATGTTCATTTCAAACGTAATGGAATTTGTATACATTACTGAGGTGCACTAAAAGATGCTTACTGTAGAATATGACGAGCATAAAAGTTATCGTTCATTTACAGGGACACGTAAAATATTTCGTTTACAGTACTGTCTAAGACTGATAAAAGCTGGAGCTGCGTTTTCCGATATGGTATGCGTTTTTATGTTTAACTTAATTTTTGCATACTACGTCCTGTGTATAAATTCTATAGATCATATACAGGGTTACACAAAATAATTCGTAAATATTACCGTGTATGAGCGTGAATTGTTTAAATATGTTTATAATTGACTTACGCATTTTACAGCTGAACTATATTTAGCATACTAAGAGATTTTGAAAAATATTAATAAATTCACACTCTTCGTAAAAAACCGGATACATTGACATCTTTGGTTACTAATTTCTAAAAGTAAGTTATCAGTTATGCTTTGCGTGTTTTTCCTGGATTAACATTTAGTTTAATATGAGGAGTGCATACAAATCTGGAGATAATACACAGGGCTGTAAAAAAAAAATATTCGAGTGCATTTCCGTGTATTGGTGAAAATCGCTGAAGGCGAATTTGCGACAATGTTATGCGTTTTGTAACTAAGCTAAATTTTAGAACACAAGGTAGTGTATGTACAAATAACTAGATTATACACAGGGATGCACAAAATAATTCGAGTACCTTTCCAGCTATAGACGGTAACTGCTGAAATCCGATTTCACCATTGTAAACAGTGCAGTACCGTTGTAGTATTCTGGAAGTGTTGGAACGAGTTTCATAATCTATGCTTGACGCATGATATTTTGTTCTTGCTTTAAAAGATGAAGCACAATTAATTATATGAAGGCAAGTGACAGTGTATAAATAGTACGTCAGTTACCAAATTTTAGTAGTACATGTATAAAATAATCCTAGTATATATATATATATATATATATATATATATTAATAATAATCCATGGCACTTTAGTGAACGTTAAATGAAAAGAAAAACTATCTCTGACTGAATTTATCAACCATGTGTCAAGTTTTATATCGTGTTTGTTATGGATGTTTGGCTTTACATAACTAAAAATATTATTGAAATGTACGATAGAAATTTTTGCAATCTGTTGCAATGTTATATATTTGACCTAGTGAAAAAAAATGTGTGATCAGATTGAATTTAATCATTCATATATAGAAAATACATCATCTATTGTAACAGAATGTTTGGAATGCGATAAAAAAATAATGCTACAAAGAAATTTATTGACTGCTATGACGGATATTGTGGCAATATGTTGCAATGACATATATGTGAAACTATAAATCAAACTTTTTTGGTGATATTTTATGTAATTCATCATTCGCAAAAAGCAAAAATGTCACCCAATTTAACAAACTGAAGGCTGTACGACTAAAACGATAGAAAAGATGTTTACAACAGACTTTTATTCAACTATATGAAAAGCTAAATAAAATATGACATTTCAAAATATTTTACAAATTTACGCTTAGATATATTATTTTCTTTAACTATAAAATTTTATTCAAAATAATACTTACTCCTTGTCGTGTAAACTCAATAATCGCAAAAATATTCAGTCTGGGTCTTTCTATAACAAAATAGAATAGAATAAAAGATATGTAAATGTGTATAGTATTCAAAAGTAAATTTGATTTATTTTAAATATATTTCAAGTAACCAAAACACTCATTTCAATAAATGAAGTGCTTTACAGTAAAAAGAATTGATTTTTCAGAAATTAAACATTTTTCACTTGTGTCAAAAATATTTATTTACAACTGTTTCATAAAAAGCATTTTGCGAATTTAACGATCATTTTACGAAATTTTCATTATAACAGACATGTGCCATTAGTAGACCATGCACAATACGCATGTATTACAGATATGTGTCATTAGCAGAACACTAGACCCCAATGATTATTATAGAAAAATTATCCTAACTCCATCTTACCCACAATAGAATTCTTTAGTCATTTGGGGTTAATATAGTGGACACTGATGAAACTATTAGTGTCATTCCATGCTAAATGAGCAAATCAGCTGTGGCTGACATGTCATAGATTTTAATGAAAATCAGCATATAAGTAGATCATATTTATTTATGAGTAAATGTAAAATAACAGATTTCAGGATTGTTTATTTAAGTATTAAAACTTACATTAAAAGTTGATATAAGATCGAGGTTGTGTCTACATGCTTGAAATTTCAATTTTCATTATTAGCCGTAGGAGTGGAAACACTATATCAAAAATTATTTATAATTAAGAATGAATAATAAGTAACAGATTGGAGTGATTTAGTAACTGTCCTTTTATTCCATAATGAGAAAAAAAAAATAATGAAAAATTTTGAAAGGAAAATGCAATATTTCTATTACTTGTTTAAACATGAAGGAAAGGTCTTAAAATTTTAAAATTGTTTGACGTTATAGATAAAAATATATATTTTAAATATAGAAACTTTCATTATTGCCTTTTTATTCCTTAATGAGAAAAAAATAAATAATGAAAAATTTTGAGGGACAAAATTCAATATTTCTATTACTTGTTTCAACACGAAGGAAACATCTTAAAATTTTTAAATTATTTGACGTTATAGATAAAAGTGTATATTTTAAATATAGAAACTTCCATTCTTGCCTTCAGTTTATTTTTCCTCAACAATATTTTAAATTAGAGTAGAATAAATTATTGATTTAAACGGGGCAAATAATTATATAGTAATCAAAGCTCCGGATAGATGGCAGCACTACATTTTTTTTGCAAGATGGCAGAAAAGCATGGAAAGGCGCACAAATTTGCCCAAAGAACATAACAAATATTACCTTTTTATTCTTATGTTGGGAATCAAAAGGCAATCTTGAATTTTTTTCAGCATATCATGGGCTTTTTGAACTTTATGCTTCTGCAATATTGTTAATGTCAGGTTTTTCCTTCATTTGATTTTTTAAATATACATAAGAGGAAAAATTGTGATTTTGTAATTTTTTTTAAAGTTTCTAAGCTATTTTGAAGATGAAGAAAGTTAATGGCAACTTCCAAATTTGAGAAATTTGGTTTTCATATGTAACATTACATCGTACATCAATTTCACATATGTTTTTGAATTTCTCCGATTTTTTTAACGCTTTTAATTTTCTCAAAATTTTCAAATTTTCAATTTTTACAACCAATTTAAGGTTAACCATGGTGTTACGAAATTATTATTACTAAATAAATATGGTAATAACTGTCCATGGGTTACAATATTGTGAAAATTTTTTATTTATGTTAAATAATTTTCAAGATACGGAACTTTAAACTTGCAACTTTGAACGATTCCATACAAGCCATTCTATGTCACAAGTTTTTTAAATGTCCAGAACTTCCAAAATATTTAATTTTTTGTCAAGATATTTTGAATAGCTCTATTTAAATATGAATTGAATCTGTGTACCAAATTTTATTAAAATCGGTTACTATGTGGCCACGACTTTTTTTAAATTTTTGCTCATTTCGCATGGAAGGACCCATTACGAAACCTAGTATGTATACAGAAAATAAAAGCAATATTTCATCATATTGATAATTTAAATTAACTTAAAAAAATCAATTTCTATATAGAACATTGGTAATATATTACTCTTTACTCTTATTCTTTATACATAAATGTTGCACAATATTTGTCTCCTGTGTTGAAAAATTGCTATTCTTCTTTGTGTATTTTAAGAAAAATCTTAATATGAATCTAATTTTAATAAAATATTTCTGGCATACTGAAAATTTCAGAAACAAGAATAGATTTTTATATAATGAGGAATCCTCTGCAATAACAAGACAAGTGAAAAATAAAGTTTTCAGCAGCAAGTCTTTTAAATTTATTTTCAGCATTTTAATTTAGAATATAGCTTCTTTACATATATTCCTATTAAGAAGAGTTTTCTAGCATCTTTTCTTTGTTTATGATCATAAAATTTATCTTTCCTTATATGCTGAATAATGCATTATGTAAAAATGAAAATTGAACACTTCCCATATTATTGCACATCCTATGATTTTGGGTGAAATAACAAGTACATTTGGTACACATAATGACATTTTTTTACAATTTTATCGAGTGTAACACAAGAGTTTACCAAATATGAGAGTTTTTTCTTCAAAAATGTTATAATACTGCCCTCAGTCCTGTTATCAGAATTGGGAAACTGAGACATGTTACATTTTAAAAAGTTTTTACGAGCCACGACGGTTCGAATACGAAATAGAATCTAAGAAAGAGCAAGGTAGAACAAAAAGCTTTTTTGTTTACATTGTTTTCCAGGAATCAAGGTAACTCCACTTGCCTTGCTTTGTAGAGATCCCTCAATTATACTGTTTACCATTTCAAGAATTTTATTAAATGTATGGTCAATGTGCCTAAATATGATGACTCATAAATGTGATACATTTATTGTACCTAAAATCCCCAGGCAAGAATTATTTATAAATGTGACATAATCAAACATTCGCAGTTCAGGAACAGAATGCGAATCATGTTACTGCATTTAAAGAGTTTCTTCTAAGAAAAATTTCCATTTCATTATGCATTTTTAATTATCAAACTCCGATTCACTATCTATATGCACTATACAGGGAATAATCCCTAAATCCCGAATGCCATTTCTCTTTCTTTTTGTGAATATTAAACTGGAAGTGAAAGCTGGAAAAGACGACCCATTTTGTGTTGGAAAAATTCATGGCCAGCAGACCCAAAACAAATAAATCTTCGGTAGATAAAATCGCGCTCTCTCGTGTTTAATTAAAATAAGAACTCTCATAAGTGGCAATTTTTATAATACACATTAATAATAGACGTAAGTGAATGGGCTTACCTTTTTATACATCAAGGCTCAGGTAGTCATCGATCGTCCATCATCCAATATGGCACTTATAATCCATTTTTAAGTTATGAAATTCACTTATATTTTTCTAATATTTCGTTTTGTGGTTTTATTTATTATTTGATGAACACATATTAAATTGTGTTTTATATTCTTGTGATTTGTTCATCATTAACTGGAAAAAATAATATGTATTAATATATGTTGTATAACAAAGATAAAGACTCCATTTTAAGTTTAAAATTATATAATTCAAGAATCATCTTTCGGTTGCTACTTTTCAACCCTGTTACAGATTTAAAAGTGAAATACAAAATTGTGTGGCGTTTAAAACACACGTGTCACAAAAAATATAAAAGAGTCTGT
Source organism: Maratus michaelseni (assembly GCA_963931845.1). Lineage (NCBI taxonomy): Eukaryota > Metazoa > Arthropoda > Arachnida > Araneae > Salticidae > Maratus > Maratus michaelseni. The sequence goes on from OZ007599.1 coordinate 266,835,689, forward strand.
TTTTAATCAGCTAAACATTTGCTGAGATCAGTCTTTCTATTTAGTTCAAAACAGTCATTAGGGTAAAAGGCTGCACACACATTTTTCAGATCTGTTCGTTAACTAATTGGATTCTGTTTCGTGAGTTCATCTGGATGATTAATTTTAAGACCCCTCCTTAATCACTTCAGATGGATAAGGTAACAGTCTCATTGTTTTTCTGTGGTACAATAGTTGAGGTTTGGGTATGGGTTTCGGCAAACCATCCGCAATCCTGTGTTCCGTAGGACAGTACTTTAGTTCAATAATTCCATCTTCTTTTAACTGTCTTATGTCGTGAACGGTAATATCTATGAGCTTCGTCCTCTTCGAAAATTTTTCATTTTCTATCATCTTAATACTGCTTTCATTATCATGGTAAATCCTAATGGGTGCGTCTTGATGTAAATTAAGATCTTCTAGCAGTTTTAAAAGCCAGATAATTTCTTGTCCAGCGCTTGCTGCAGAAACGTATTCTGCTTCAGCTGAAGAATATGCTATGCTGGATTGTAGTTTCGTGTTCCACTGAATGGGATTTTCACCAAGATTAAATAGATTCCCATTCGTACATTTCGTAGTTTTCGGGTCCCCAGCCCAGTCAGAATCCGCATATGCAATAAGTGTTGGTTTTTAATTTTTGCTTATTGTTAAGCATAAATTTTTCGTACAATTGAGGTAACTTATAATTCGCTTTGCTGCTTTCCAGTCTTTTTCACGTGGAGTTGCACTCCTCCTACTTAATATGTTGTCTGAAGCCATTATGTCCGATCTTGTGATGGTGACAATATACAGGAGCGAACCGATCGCTTGCCTAAATTTCGTGTTGTTTGGAAGTAAATTATCATTATCTTCTAATTTATAAAAACCTACTTCCATCAGTGTACTTATAGGTTTTGCGTCTTTATAACTGAATTTTCTTACTAAATCTTCTATTTTTAATTTTTGGTTTAGTTTGAAACCACTATCAGTTTTATTTCTGTTAGTTCCCAGGTACTGACTTATTTCGCATATGTCTTTCACTCCGTACTCTTTTTTCAATTCGTTAATTATTTCTTGAATTATTTCATTTTTACTTGCGATTAAAATATCGTCAACGTAAACAATGATATATGTGAAATTTTCATTTTCTTTTCTTGTAAATAGGCAAGAGTCAGCAGTGCTTTGCACGAATTTCATATTGTTTAGCGAGTTTGCGATTTTTTTGTGCCAAGCTCTAGCTGCCTGTTTTAAACCGTAAATGGTTCTGTTAAGCTTACATACTTTATTTTCAGAATTTTTTTCCAGAAACCCTTCTGGTTGTTGCATGTAAATATCTTCTTCCATTTCCCCTGAAGAAATGCGGCGTCAATGTCTATGTGTTGAACAGTTAGATTTTTATAAGCCGCCGAGGCTAAAAATGTTCGAATTGTTGTGTGTGAAACTACGGGAGCAAAGGTTTAATCATAGGCTTCGTCATATTTTTGGTTGTATCCCTTTGCCACTAAACGAGCTTTGTACTTTTGTACGTTTCCTAAATTGTCCAACTTTCTTTAAAAAATCCATTTACAACCGTTAATTTTCTTATTTGGTGGGGGATCCACTAAGTCCCAAGTTTTGTTTTGTGAAGTTAATTTCCAATTGAGTGGCTTTGAGCCAATTTTCTTTTTCTACTAAATTGTTCATGTTGTTTATATCGTTTTAGTCAGTTGGTTCGAATGTGTCATTTGTTTTGACGTGACAAACGTATCTGTCGGGTGGTACTCCTCTATTTGATTTCTGAGATCGTCTTGGTTCTACGATGGGTTGTTTGGTCGCGGTTGGTTCTTCGTCCGTATTATTTAACTCTGTTTGAAAGTAGTTTTTGTCATTAGTTGAGTTTTCTACCTCATTGCTTTCTTTTAAGTTGTTTATACTATTTTCTATAAACTTTACCGTTCTTGCAATTACTATTTTGTTTTCTATAGTGAATATGCGATAACCTTTTGATTTGTTATCATACCCTACTAGTATTCCTTCCTGCGCTCTGTCATCTAATTTGTTTCGCTGGTGTTTGTGTATATATGCATAAGCTTTACAGCCGAATGTTTGCAGGTAGTGTAAAGTAGGTTTTCGATTGAACCATATTTCGAACGGTATTTTGTTTGTTATTTTGGTAGGTAGCTTATTCTGCAGGTGATTGGCAGTATTTATGGCTTCGCCCCAGAATTTTTTAGGTAAGCCTGCTTCAGAGAGTAGACTCCTTGTCATATGTAATAATGACCTATTCTTTCTTTCGGCTATTCCGTTTTGGCTCGGACAAAATGGTACCGTAAATTGATTTTGGATACCTCTTGCCCTAATGTATTCTTCCGTTTCTTTACCTAAGTACTCCCCTCCATTATCGGATCTAATCGCTTTAGGGAATCTTCCGAATAGGGTTTTCACAATGGATACATATCCCTTTAATTTTTCGTAAACTTCATTTTTTTTGCGAAAGCAAGTATATTACTGTGAACCTTGAATAATCGTCTATAAAAGTGACAAACATTGTTTTCCCGCCGATAATGGGTGTACCTATAGATGTACATACATCTGTATGTATTATATCAAGCACTTTGTCTGTTTTGGGTTTGCTTGTTGATTTCGGATATGGGGCATTGCTTATTTTTGTTTAAATACATATTTCACATAATGCATTATGATTGCAGTTATTTAATTTTATTCCGTCTGCTAAGTTTTTATTTATCAATTCTTTGATCTCATTATAGATACGATGGCCAAGCTGCTTGTGCTAAATTTCTATGCAATCTTTATTTTTACATTCATATGCAATGTTTACTTTGTTGGTTTCAGCGCTCTCTAATAATTCGACTTGATATAAGTTGTTTTTCATTTTTGCTTTAAAGGTAAATATTCCCGTTTCGGGACAGGGTGCATTTTTCTTTATTGAAAATTAATTCATAGCCGTTCTGTGTTGCTTTGCTTACCGATATGAGGTTTGATTCTAATTCTGGTACGTATATACTTCTTTTAATTTTATTTACCCCTCCATCGGATATTTTTATCATGAATGTAGTTTCTCCTGTTCCGTTTGAATTTAGTGTTTTTCCGTTGGCAATTATAACGGTTATTTTTTCAGTGTCGTTGAATTTTGTAAATGCATCTTTACTGTTTAATATATGTGTCGATGAACCAGAGTCGATAATCGAGTTTTGTTTTCCTGGTTTCTGGACTAGAAAGGCTGCGTCGCTGTTTTTTTCTGAATTTCCCTATGATTTGCTTACTCGAATTTGTTCTCTTTCTCTGTTTTGGTTTTCTCTATAATAGTTTGAGTTTTCATAGCACAGTGAAGATGTGTAATGTTTGGGTTTGTACAGCTCTTGTTTTTGTGACGACGAGTAAATGCTTCTGTTCTTAAGGTGCCAGCACTCCTTATACGTGTGATTTTTTAGCTTACTGTATTCGTGTAATGTATACGACATGTACAATACTGTATACATGTCGAATATGTACACTGTTTTTCTTTTTTGTTGTATTCATACGGAAACTTTTTTAGCGTTTTTAACGCTTTTGCTAAATTTTCACTCTCATTTGTGTTTTCCAATCTTCTCGTATATTCGTCGGTAAGTTTCCCTTTTATAAATTCGGAAGTGAGCTCAATCTAGGGGCATGCCTCAAGGGCTGTTTTCAAAGTATTATAACTAGGTGGAGTACTAAGAGCACAGTAATAGTGCAGATATATGCGAATCATTTATTGTTTTACCGATAGCCGAGAGTTTATCTATAATTTCTAAAATGTTTGTAATGTGTTTTATCAAGTATGTACACTGTTTTTCTTTTTTGTTGTATTCATTCGGAAATTTTTTCTGCGTTTTAAACGCTTTTGCGGAATTTTCACCCTCATTTGTGTTTTCTATATTGAGCTTATTTTCGGGGCGTGCCTCAAGGGCCGTAATCAAAGTGTTGTAACTAGGGGGTAAAGAGCACAGTAATAGTGCAGATATATGCGAATAATTTATAGTTTCACCGATAGCTGAGAGTTTATCTATAATTTCTAAAATGTTTGTAATGTGTTTTATCAAGTTTCCGTTTTCTGGGAGTTTTGCTCCATACAGCTTTCTTAACAAATACAACTTGCTTGAGAGGTTTGACGTCTCATCAATTATTTTTAAACTATTCCAGGTTTCTCTGGCAGTACTTAGATGCTTAACGTGCACAATTTGTGAATACTCAATACTTAAGTTTATAATGGCGCGTGCTTTGTTATCCTTTTTGTCCATTCAGGAGTTATCGGAACAGGTGGATCTTGTGTTATTATTTCATAAAGTTCTTCTTTAATTAATACCATTTGGAGTTTAAATTTCCAGTTTGAATAGTTATTCCAGTTTAACTTGTAGACCATTTGGGGTATCTTTAAGCCCTGCCATATTTATTTTTTTATTTGTTTATTTTATCGAACGTGACGAGCCGATTTATTTATTTATTTTTATTTACTTATAATGTTCAATTTTCTTTATTCTAAATTTTCTTGTTCAATTTCCTCTTTTTCTTTTCATAAGCAAGAAATTGTTCGTACATTTATTTATGCACTTTTTAATTCAATGTAGCATTTTTCATGCAATCAATTTAAGCCACTTTATAAAATTTTCCTTTCAATAAGCACGAGACTTCTTCAGTCTCAATAATCTTTTGTTCGAAAAAATGATAGCCAGCAGAGCCAAAACAAATAAATCTTCGGTAGATAAAATCGCGCTCTCTCGTGTTTAATTAAAGTAAGAACTCTCATAAGTTGCAATTTTTATAATACTCATTAATAATAGAGGTAAGTGAATGGGCTTACCTTTTTATACATCAAGGCTCAGGTAGTCATCGATCGTCCATCATCTAATATGGCACTTATAATCCATTTTTAAGTTATGAAATCCACCTATATTTTTTTAATATAGTTATGGTTTTATTTATTAAATGCTGAACACATATTAAATTGTGTTTATATTCTTGTGATTTGTTCATCATTAACTGGAAACAATAATATGTATTAATATATGTTGTATAACAAAGATAAAGACTCCATTTTAAGTTTAAAATTATATAATTAAAAAATCTTTTTTGGGTTGCGACTTATCAATCCTGTTACAGATTTAAAAGTGAAGTACAAAATTGTATGGGGTTTAAAACACACGTGCCACAAAAAAGTTTTAAACAAGAACGAAAAATCATGCGTCAAGCATAGATTATGTAACACTTTCCAACGCTTCCAAAATAATTTTACAAATCATTACCGTTTAACCCATTTTCGGCCAAAGGTGCGTAAACGCACCATTTCAATAAATATTTTTTTATTAACACTGTGACGTATATTTTTCGCTAATTTTATTTTTCTGCTATTTTTAAGGGTTCTGGAGACATATATAACATGTTAGTAATTCAATTGAAGTAATCACTTTCTGTTGAGAAATTTTCAAAATACGCTGGTTTTTTACTTGAAACGGTTATTGACAAATTCGACTTTTTGAATATGTATAATTATTCCAATTGAGATTAATCATATGTTTTTATAATGGAGTAAAGTTGCAAGTTCTGTAAATAAAATAAAAATAAAACAAATGCCTTAAGAAAACTTACAATTTTTTATTTAAATTTAATGGTAAATTATTAATAATAAATTAATAATGGTAACGTCAAATTAAATAAAATATTATTTTTCATGCACGAAATTTTTTAATGTCTTAATGAATGTAATTTAAGCAAATTTCAATGCAAATAATACTACATTTTATAAAATTTCTATGCTTGGCCTAAAATGGGTTAATAAGCTGAAAGATAACATATAAGTAAACAATTTGGAAAACGCATAACATCCATATACTTAAAGCTAACCTGCTTTTTAGTTTTTCGTGCAAAAATGCTAATTTTACGCATGCGCGAGCATTCAGCTAATCAGCTAGAGGCTTTTACTATCTTCAGACGCGATGTTCCAGCCAATGAGGTGAAGGCTTTTTCCTCTCTCTAGAAGCGTCTGTGTTCCATTTGGTTGTTCGGTTGTTGAAACTTTATAGATTTCTTTTATTAAGGTATTTTTTCATTTTACCGTATTTATTTTCTTTTTAAGTGGTATGTATTTTACTAATTTGAATTTTTTTATAACTAACCCTTTTTTTGAGAGAGAGAGAGATTTCGTGGCACGAAATTCCGCGAATCGTTTCCGATGTAAACAAACTAATTTTAAACTTTTAATATGTAATTCTTTGTGATATGATTAAATTCAGGTTTTCTCAGCGACGATCACAGTATTTTTACCAAATAATTTTTGTATTAATCAAGCTTTTTTGGTTATTAAGCATAGCTAAACACGAAAGAAAACTTTGTTATTTTAAGATTTTGATGTGAATTATTTGCGTACATTTATAAGACGAGTTTCACTGAATAATTCAAGAAAAAAAAAATCTCATCATTATACATATTTAGTTATGCATTATTAATTATTTACTTCGCCTTTACTTTTAATATTTCAAACTTACAGCTGAATGTAACTATTAAAACATTTGAAATACTGTATTCGTAAAATGAAATTTCAGCTTAAACACTCGACAATTACTTTTAGTTATGCATTATTAATTATTTACTTAGCCTTTACTTTTAATATTTCAAACTTACAGTTGAATGTAACTATTAAAACATTTGAAATACTGTATTCGTAAAATGAAATTTCAGCTTAAACACTCGACAATTACTTTTACTTATGCATTATTAATTATTTACTTGGCCTTTACTTTTAATATTTCAAACTTACAGCTGAATGTAGCTATTAAAACATTGGAAATACTGTATTCGTAAAATGAAATTAGTTTAAACACTCGACAATTACTTTTAGTTATGCATTATTAATTATTTACTTGGCCTTTACTTTTAATATTTCAAACTTACAGTTGAATGTAACTATTAAAACATTTGAAATACTGTATTCGTAAAATGAAATTTCAGCTTAAACACTCGACAATTACTTTTAGTTATGCATTATTAATTATTTACTTGGCCTTTACTTTTAATATTTCAAACTTACAGCTAAATGTAATTATTAAAACATTTGAAATACTGTATTCGTAAAATGAAATTTCAGCTTAAACACTTGACAATTACTTTTAGGTTAAATTCAGGTTTTCTCAGTGACGATCACAGTATTTTTACCAAATAATTAAAAGTACTACATGCATGCATCTATCTATCTATATTAGAAATTGTGCAGGTTTCTGGTCACTGTTTTTTTTACATATTTTAAACAAAAATTTCAATTTAATAATGCACTGAAAATTATAATGAATGCTTACAATTAAACACAACAACACAAAACAAAAAATTTCACAAAAACACATTATTTCCCCGATATTTTCCCACAACTAATCAATAAATTTCATGATATTTTATTACGATTTTAAACCATGAACTTTAGTACTTTTCTGTTATACGGACACTATGCCAAAATGTATGTATGTATCTTTGGCGACAATGGTGTACGTATAACGGAAAAGTGCCTGAATTATTATTTATATATATATATATATAAAATATAAACATAATTGGCGACAGAGCAAGTTTTCTGGATTTCTCCCTGTCTCTCTAACCACATTGTTAACAAAACAAAAAATTCACGAAAAACACATTATTTCCCCGATATTTTCCCACAACTAATCAATAAATTTCATGATATTTTATTGTGATTTTAAACCATGAACTTTAGTACTTTTCTGTTATACGGATACTATGCCAAAATGTATGTATGTATGTATGTTTGGCGACAATGGTGTCCGTATAACGGAAAAGTGCCTGAATTATTATTTTTTTATATATATATAAAATATAAACATAATTGGCGACACAGCAAGTTTTCTGGATGTGAAAGGCAGAGATGAATTTCATTCATTCAATGACCGTTTTAAAAGTTTCAAGTTTGGATTGAGTGCACCTGAACATAAAAACCGATACCTATTTCTATGTTCATGATTGAGTTATTTGGATATCTTTTCGTATAGCACAGAAAATCATTTCTCCCGCTTTCGTAATACAGATAAATTCTGGTGTATTTTTTTTTCTTCTTTTTATATCATAAGTACTTTTCTACTTTAAATTTTTTAATTGTCGAGTTTCTAAGCTGAAATTTCATTTTTCGAATGCAGTATTTCGAATGTTTTAATAATTACATTCAGCTGTAAGTTTGAAATATTTAAAATATTAAAAGTAAAGGTCAAGTAAATAATTAATAATGCATAACTAAATATGTATAATGATCAGAATGACATATTAAAATGTGTACAGAATGACATGAAAATTTTAAAAAACTGAAATTTTGCACTTGCAACTTAATTGTAAATTTCATTGTTTACATTGGAAACGATTTGTGGATTTTAAGAATTTGCTGAACTTCGTGTCACCAAATTACTAAATCTCTCTCTCTCACTCTCCAAAAAAAAAAAGGGGTTAGTTTAAAAAAATTCAAAGTAGCAAAATACATACAACACAAAAAAAAAATAAATACGGTAAAATGAAAAAATTACTTTAATAATAGAAATCTATAAATTTTCAACAACGACATCAAACGAACGTATCTCATCTTTCGTTTGTGATAAGGAACGCTCCTTTGGCCCCCTCCACTCATTGACTGAATTGTAAAGGGCAAAATTGGGGGACAAAATGACTACAGCATTTCTGAGAAAAGAAAAAATCAGAAAATTCACAGAAAATAATTATTTTTGTTGCAAGTTGGGTTAACTGTCTTTATGGTTCGAGTCGATTTCAGACTGAGTGTAGATTTCTGCAAGTTGGATTTGGGTTAACCCGATTTTTCAAAAGTTATTTCAAGTTCAGTATATTATTTCAGATTAAAACTATGCCCATCAGGGCTTGAATTTCAGGGCGGGATTCGCACGAAAAATTTTGAAATCCCGCCCAAAAAAGATCATGAGCGGGAGCCTCCCGCCCAAAAAATTTCAGCATTTTTGGAGAAATTTGCATTATTTAATTTACCTGCAACCGAACGATAAATTTCGTGATTTTTTTTTCCCGCAACCGATTGACGGACTTTGTGTTTTTTCCGCGACTGATCGACGAACTTTGTGGTTTTTTCCGTGACAGATCAACGAACTTTGAGTTTTTTCTGCGACAGATCGACGAACATTGCGTTTTTTAAGCGACTGATCGACGAACCTTGCGTTTTTTGGGGACATATCGACGAACTTTGCGTTTATTCCGCAATCGATCGCCGAAATTTGCTTTTTTCCGCAACTGATCGACAAACTTTGCGTTTTTTCCGCGACAGATCAACGAACGTTGCATTTTTTTCTGCGACTGATCAACGAACTTTGCGTTTTTTCTGCAACAGATAGACGAACATTGCGTTTTTTAAGCGACTGATCGACGAACCTTGCGTTTTTTGGGGACAGATCGACGAACTTTGTGTTTATTCTGCAATCGATCGACGAAATTTGCTTTTTTCCCACGACTGATCAACGAACTTTGCGTTTTTTGGTGACAGATCGACGAACTTAGCGTTTTTTCCGCGACAGATTGATGAACTTTGCGTCTTTTCCACGATCGATCGGTGAATCTCAATCAAGTAAAATCTAAAGTCAGAAATTTATTTAACAACCTAATTGTTAAGGGTCCCTAACACATTTAATGGAACTTGAAAAATACACTGCATATATAAAACTTAACTTTCTTCCCTTTTTTATAATAAAAATAAACATTTTACATAATCATTCTCAGTTGACTTAATTTTTTCAATGGTATTTTGTCATGTCTGCATTACTGTAATTCTTTAAATAACACGTAAAAGAATAGTGGGGTTTAAAGATTTTTTTTCTCCCTCCCAAACATTACAACTCCCCTCCATTTAAAAATGTTGGTAGGGAGACTCCTGTCTTTGGAAAAATTGAATTTCAAGCCCTACCTATAATATGTTTGTGTGTATTGAGGTTTGTATAGATGTTTGTGTGTGTGCTGTTTTTAATACAGACAGTTTCATTTTTCACACGAACCTTTCAAAAAATTCACATTCTTTGCGCAATCCTTTAACAAAATTCGCATTTTTTTTCGTGATTCTTTAATGAAATTCGCATTTTTTTCTGTATCTTTTTTTTGTCGAGATTCATAATTTTTTCAGCTATCCTATGACGTAATTAGTGTTTTTTTTTCAGCGATAATTTGACGAAATTTGTGTTTTTTCTGCAATTTTTTTTTTTTCACGAAATTTGCGTTATTTTCCACGATTCTTTTATGAAATTTGCGTTTTTCTGTGATCCTTAGACGAAATTTTCTTTTTTCGCAATGCTTTGATAATAATCACATTTTCTCTGCTGCCTTTTGATAAGATTCATGAATTTTCAGCAATCCTTCGATGAAATTCGCGTTTTTTCAGCAATCTTTGAAGAAATTCGCATTTTTCTCGCGATACTTTAACGAAATGTGCGTTTTCCAGCGATTTTTTGATAAAATACATTTTATTCCGCAATTTTTAGACGAAGTTTGGCAAGAAAGCGCTATCTTTGGGTGAAATTTCCTGTTTTGCGATTCTTTGACAAAATTTGCTCATCTTTTGTGTAAATCGCGTTTTTCTGTGGCCTTTTAACAAAATTCACGTTTTACATGATCCTTTGATGAAATTAGTGTTTTTCCCGTGATTATTTGACGAAATCTAGGATTTTTTTCCCGCGAAGATTGATTATATGTTTTTAGTCTGCAGGTGCCCTAAAAAGTTTAAGACGCCTGTTGCTGCATTGCACGCATTCTGCCACGGTGTATCAAACAAACAAAATTCATCCTAAAGAATTATTGTTTCGTTTCTAGAAATGAACAGCCGTCAACTCATTGGCTGAATTATAAAGGGTGAAATGTGTAGGCGCTGAGTATCATCTATACTATTAATGTCGGTAAACGTCTGTCTGTGTGTGTGTTGTTGTGTCTGGCGTCTGCAAGCACAAAACTCTGCATGCAGACGACAGACATAAGTGCTTTTGGTATAAAAAAATTCGTAAGTGGAGTTTTTAAAATTCACAACATTTTGCGGGAGAAGAGGAGTGCGAACGAATTTAAAAAATGAGTCCGCATCAATAATTATGGCGGCGGGGGGGAGTATGTTTTGCCTACACGGGGCGGAGACTTTTCTTTGTTGACACCACTCATATGATATATCGTTCGAAAGGCCTGTGACTGCCTTTTCATGTTATGCATCTGTGTGGTCCACCCCCCCCCCCGCCAATTGGGGCACTTTTCTAAATTTTGCACATACCACTCATGTTATATATCGTTAAAAAGGTCTGTGACCGCTTAATCATATTATGCATCTCCGGTGTCCATCCCCCCACTTTGTCCCCCCCAAGGGGGTACTTTTGTAAATTTTGCACAATCCCTTCATGTTACGTATTGTTGGAAAGGTCTTTGACTGCTTATTCATGTTATGCATCTCCGGGGTCCATCCCGCCACTTCCCCCCCCCTTAAGGGGGGCAATTTTCTAAATTTTGTTGACACCCCTCATGTCATATATTGTTGGAAAGGTCTGTGACCGCTTAATGATATTATGCATCTCCAATGTCCATCTCCCCACTTTGCCCCCCCCCCTCCCCCAAGGGGGTACTTTTCTAAATTTTGCAGACAACCCTCATGTCATATATCGTTGGAAAGGTCTGTGACTGCTTAATCATATGCATATCTCTGATGTCCATCTCCCCGCTTTGCCCCCCACCCCCAAAGAGGTACTTTTCTAAATTTTGCACACAACCCTCATGTTATATATCGTTAGAAAGGTCTGTGACCACTTAATCATATTATGCATGTTCTGTGTCCATCCCCTACTTTACCCCCCCCCCCCAAGGGGGTACTTTTTAAAATTTTGCACACACCCCTCATGTTACATATCGTTTGAAAGATCTTTGACTGCTTATTCATGTTATGCATCTCCTTGGTCCATCCCGCCATTTCCCCCTCCCCAAGGGGGCACTTACCATTTACTTGCACAACAGCGCTAAATGTGTCAGATGAAAGAAATTCTGTGAGTACATGTGCCAGTGAAACTTAGCCAATTGCTGTTCTTCAACCTAGCTTTAATTCATAGTGGGTTTTTTATTTATTTGAATTATTCTGCAAAAGTTTCAAACATTTTAAAGCAGCTATGAATTTTATTTTTATGGTACTATCAAGTTTTTTGCCGTCAAATTTTGACGGGTTCCATCTAGTATTTAAAAACGTAATTTCAGGAATTTCCAACATATGCAATATTCTAAAAAATATCCGAGTACTTTTATTCAGCCCTGTATATGATCTATAGATTTGTATATATACTACATAGGATGCTAAATTTTAGTTTATTTAGGAAACACGTAGCACAGTTTAAAATTCTCCTTCTGGAATTTCTTTCAATAAACGGAAATGTGTTCGCGAACTTGTGTGCTACCCTGTATATGAAATACAGAATTTATACACATCAAGTAATAGACAAAAAGTGAGTTAAATTTAAAATCGCGTTCAGCAACTTAAAACGCACTTCCAGGAAATATTGTTAAAAGACAGTAGAGAATTCTTTTGTGTGTCCCTGTAAATGAACTATGACTGCTATACACACAATATTCTGTAGTAAGCCTCTTGTAACGCACCGTAGTGATATATATACATTTCAATGCGTTTAAAATAGTGAAACATTATTTATTTAAACCGCAAACGATTTTTCTCCATAGACGTAATGTAACGGAATTCTTTTGACTGTCCCTGTACAGTAAATATCATTGCTATGCACACCCTATTCCATATTAAGCTTCTTGTAATGCACTTTAGTGATATATATCAATTACAATGTATTTAAAATTGTGTAACTTCATTAAAATAAATGGCAAATGATTTTTCCCCATAGGCCGTAATGTAACGGAATTCTTTTGAGTGTCCCTGTAAAAAAACTATAAGTGCTACACACTTCAGTTGAAATAGGGAACATGCTATAGATAACAACAATAACATATAAAAATTGCAGGGCAATCCGAGCATATTTTCAGGAGTTAGAGCACGGACAGACGGCCATACGGCCAGACAAACCGAAGTCATAAACACTTTTCAGCTAGGTTGGAAAGTGTTAAAAAGAGTTTTTAATCAGCTAAACATTTGCTGAGATCAGTCCTTCTATTTAGTTCAAAACAGTCATTAGAGTGAAAGGCTGCAGACACATTTTTCACATCTGTTCGTTAAGTGATTTTTGTTTAATAATTGGATTCTGTTTCGTGAGTTCATCTGGATGATTAATTTTAAGATTTTGAGCTATGTTGTTCTAAAATTGCCTCCCATTTTAGTGTCTGATTTTTTGGTAGACCCATTATCTACGAAATAGATCCTTGAAATTCGGAGAGGCTTTCCTTAGATGTACTAAGGTGATATGTTTTTATACATTAAATTAAAGTTGTGTTTACATGAAGAAATCGTGTATCAAAAAGTAGGCTGTTAATGTTGGTGGACTGTCATCATGGCAGGCCAATAGGAAATATAATATTCCTCACTCAAAAATTTATAGTTGGACTTTTCGGGACAGCCACTCTTGCTTATCTGATAAAATGCTAATTGAGGAGCCTGATAATATTAAGTTTAGCCTCTATTGAATTGTTGAGCATGAGGGTGAATTTTCCAGGTACTACTGTTATTATTAAGATAGATAAAGAAGTCGAAGTAAGCATGATTGTAGTTCATGCTCCCAAAAGTTGGAAGTAGCCAGAACGATAGGATAAAACATTTTTAACTGAATAAAATTAAAGACAAACAGGATAAGTTTCGGGAGATTTTCAAAGCAAATAAAACCAAATTGAAAAAAAAAGTTAATAAATAACCACGTTTAAACAAGAAACATTTCATTAAGTAATTTTTCTGGGTTAAATTATGTTTATTTGACATGAAAAAACACTAGAAAGTTGCAGCTATGATTTTACCACAGTTGTTAAATTACACAAACAATTGCAGCATTCCAAGAGTTTTTAAGTACAAAAATTTAGTTTACGAAATAGTTGTATACAACATTCCGTAATACACATTGTTTTGGTAAAATTATGTTGCATTCGTCATTCATTTGTAACTTTTCGTTTATGTATTATAAAAGTTAGAAGTATTTAAAGTATGAATATTATATGATTCATTGTTTAATTCTAATGCAGTATTAAATATTTTAAAAAACTGAAAAAAAAATTAAGATGAACTGACATGTATAAAATGCATTGCCACATTTAGGTACTTGAGACATTTAAGTTAGTTTTAACTACTACTTACTGTATGACTATATTTAACTATATGACAAAAATAACCTAAATGTGACAATGACGTATTTTTGACTATACAAAAATACTTAAATATATTTAAAACAAATTAGTTCTGACTTAAAACACAACAATAAATCTATTTTTGCCTATATTTGGCATTTTATATTTAATAAAATGCGAAATATATTCTAAATGTGACAAACTTATGAGAAATCGAATCGCATTTAGGAACAGTGAGCGATGTTGAAAAGTGTTTATGAATACGGTTTATCTGTCTGCCCGTCCATGCGTTTTATATGTTACTGATTTTTACTATAGACGATTCGGTATTGAAAAATGAAGTTTATAGTTTGTTTGCAAGAACACACAATTTTTCCACAGATATTCCCTATTAGGTTCATTTTATTGATGTCACGATATTTCAAATATAATTATAAAATTAATATGTATAGCTGAGGTGGGCTACAGCATGTTTTCGCAGGAGTAAAAAATAAGTAGCATTAATAGTTCTTTTAAAGGGACGCTCAATAGAATGCCATTACATTATGATCTACGGAGTAAAATCGTTTGCGCTGTATTTTAATAATATTATGATACTTGAAATATAATGAAATTAAAAAGGATAACTGATATACACTACAACATGTTTCCTATAATTTAGGAAATTCGTAGCATATATTGTTCAGTGACAGAGATACACACAAGAATTCGGTTATAAGACTAACTATGATTGATAATTGCTGGGAGTGCATTTTCCGCTGTGGTATTCATTGTTAAATTCTTCTAATTTTAGTGTAATTACGTGGTGTGTTTAAATTATATAGATAATATACACGGATGCACGTTCATTCACATTAGAGGATATAGACAGCTGCTGAAAATAGATTTTTACTGACTTCTGTGTTTTTTAATTTGCTTATACACTCTAAAATCGACATTTTCAAAACTGAACAAAAAAATACTCAAATCTGAGTATATCGCATTGTCATAATGGTCCCAAATCAAAATTACTCAAGTTTGAAACATGTGCATACTCATATCTGAAGACATGCACACACTCAAGAATAAAACATCATGTGCTCATATTTGAGTATGTCCATGTTTCAAATATGAGTATGAACTGACTTCTATGTGCTCCTTTTTGAGTATTTCCATGTTTCAAAAATGAGTTTGAACTAATTCTATCATTTTTGAGTCTGTCCGTGTTTCAAAAATGAGTATGAACTGACACCTATGTGGTCAGTTTTCAGTATGTCCACGTTTCAAATATGAGTATGAACTGACTTCTATGTGTTCATTTTTGAGTATTTCCATGTTTCAAAAATGAGTTTGAACTGATCCTAATCATTTTTGAGTATGTCCATGTTTCAAAAAGTAGTATGATTTGATTTCTATGTGCTCAGTTTTGAGTATGTCCGTGTTTCAATATTCTCAGATTTCTGGTACTTCAGAATTAAAAGCATTGGGTCGTCATATTTGAAACAAAAAGTTTCATAACAAAATGAAAGCATCGATTTACTCAGATTTGAAAGTGTCATTTTTCTCAGTGTATCACATATTTTATTGTATGAAAAAATAAAATTTTAAAAAAATATATTTTAATAATTTTAATAATATTCTGTTATTGCTGAAAAGTATTTTATAATCTTTATAATTTTTCGTTGTTGTTTATTATTATTCAGTGTTGGGTATTGGAATTTTTATGTTGATCTATAACTAAGTTGATTAAATTTTCTTATCGGTCTCAAATTTAAATCTGTCAAAACTTTAAAATTTATAACGTTTTTAGCTTTTTCTTTTTATAAAAGTCACGATTTATTATTTATCCTTTTACAAAAATCTTAAAAAATTTTTTAAAAATTTAAAAGTATCATAAAGCAAAATTTTTATATTTTTTGTTTTTTAATTAAAAATCTGCATGAAGTCTGGGACTTCCATCCCCAAGTTTCGGTTAATTTTAGTCACATTATTTGTAACTCCAAGCACACTCATTTCAATAACGTTAGAGAGTACGTAAATAGTGTTTGAGGAATTCAAGAACATTTAGAAGTGTAAGAAATAAATATAACTAAAAAGCAAACTATAAAGCTATATTTAAACATGAATGAAAAAAAAATATATATATACTTGACTCATTTCAGCCATCTCATGTAATTTCATATCTTCTTCTTGTGTTATTGAAGTCTATAACAGAAATTTTTTTAGTCTGTTAAATTGTCATGCATTTGACCTATAGAAATGAGAAATATTTCTGATCATATTGTATTTAATCATTCATATAAAGACAATACATTATTTATTTTAACTGAATATGCCATATGCGAAAAAGAAACAAAAGAATTCTTGCCAGAAATGCTATTGACTGCTATGACAGATATTTTTGTTTGACTATATTTTGTTTGATATTTTTGTTTGATATTTTTGTAGCATGTTGTGATGACGCATATAAAACTTAGAAATTAAAGTTCTTTGATTCTATTGTATAGGATTTATCATTCAAATAAATTCAAAATGTCATTTATTTTAAAATGAATGCTATATGGCAAAAACGATAGAAAAGTCATTTACTACAGACTTATATTTAACTACACGAAAAGCTAAATAAAACGTGGCATTCGAAAATGTATTATAATTTCAAATAGATATATTTCCTTTAACTATTACATTTTATTCAAAATGATGTTTGGTATTTGTCATGTAAATTCAATAATCATATAAAAATGCAGTCTTTGACTTTTTAAGATGAGAATGAAGAATATGTAAATTTGTATAATGTACAAAATTAAATTTGATTTATTTTAAATATATTTTAAGTAACTGAAACAGACATTTCAATAAATGATTTCTCATGTATGAAACAATATCTAGGTTTGGGTAAAGAGGATTTATTTGCAAGACATTTTAAAATTTAAGGAACATTTTACGAATGTTCTTAAATTTAGCATGAAACTTACAAGAAGACTGCTAATCTAGTAACTCATGAATTTGATGAAATTAAAATATAGTAAAACCTCGGTTCTCGAACGCCCAAGTTGTCGAACAATTTGTTTCTTGAACAAGAAATTCGAGCAAGTATGTTTCGGTTCCCGAACAGAAATTCAGTTCAATAGTGCGAATGTCACACAACACTGATAGAATGAACATAGCAAAAGCAAAATAAATATTTTTTGGATGCAACGTATACATTCGTAAAGCGCAGTGATCTCAGAAAATAATTCATGCATTTTCAGATTCCTGTACAGCGAGGTCGCCCAATCTATTAATTTTAATTTAGGCTTGTCATTGTTTTTCATTTTTCTTCATTTTTCTTATTAGTTCTTTTCTGTTTTGTTTTCATTTTATAAATGACGAAAACGAATTATTAATGAAAAAGTAGATTCTGGGCGTTGCTCGTTGTGACTGCCACATTAATTAATGAATAAATTAATTTAAATTTGCATTACTAATCGGCCTACGTATTGTGGGCCGATAATAATTGCAAGTATTCCTTGACGGAAAAGTTAGGGATAAGATATGAACAACATATTTTAATTTAATCTAAACTTATGAGTCACATGTTTAATGCACTTTTTGTTAGTAAAGAAAAATACTTGTTAACCATAAAATATTTCTATCGTTAACAAAAAACAGTCTCATTAGTTTTGTTTTATACAATGTTTTCCGGGATAAGCAGCTTAATACAAACGCAGGGAAGAGTGATTTCTAACGGGAAACTTCTTTAATTCTTGTCATACTTTATTCAAAATAAAAGAAAAATTGTTGGAAAAAAGCACTACACACTGGAATTTAGAAAATGCTTTGTTAGGCTTTAAGAGATGGACTGCTTTTTTAAAAGATCGTACGTTTTTTTCAATCATGGAATTGTTTTGTGGGTCACAATACATGGAATTTGTTGAAACATTCGGCAGGGCCAATGGGATATGTGGAAGTCTGAAATAAATAAAATTATTAAAACATATCTTATGACTAAGGTAGCATGGAAAAATAAATGAAAATACCAATTCAGCAAATATGAAAATTTACATATACGAAATTATACAATGAAAAATAAAAATCAAAAATATTCGATGCTTACAGTTTTTTTCCTTTTTATCTATTTTTGGTTTTAATTATTTAGTTATAACATCATTATTGGCATTCCAAATGGCAGTCCAATAATTTGTTGGTTATTATGTACTGAAGGCAATTATTAATTATTACTAATATTCATAGTAACATCAAGGTTATAAAAATGTAATATTTTCTTTAAAACTGTAATACGAAATAGGTTAAAAGTTTATTAAGTTAAAATTAAGGAGATATAAGACATTTTTTCATTTATTTCCCTTAACACAACCATCTGTGCATTTTGCATACATTTAAAATCATTAATATAATTATTTAAGTTCCCTCTTAATAAACAGAGCTGAAACATATTTTTTAGTTATTTTATTTAACTGCATCTTACCTATACTTTTCTTTGCTTTTTATTAAATTTTGTCGTGTTTTCATATTCTTTCTTTTTTCTGATATCTTTGATATATATTTAGTATGTTTTACTTCTGAAATACTTTTGTCTGTTTGATCAACCTCATTTGAAAATATAGTAGATCTGATACATTCAATATCAAGGTCAGCATTATCTAGAATAATTTAAATGATAAATAAGAAAAATAAACTTTAACTTTTACACGGAGCATAGTTAAACCAATCATAAACAAAAATATGTTTTAATATTCTACTTGAAACAAATTGAAAAATATCTACATTTGTATTTTCTGAGGATACACATCATCAGACACCACGATACGGTTGTCGAACCACCAGCCCTCCAGAAAAGAATAAGTAGGCTATCCCGTAAAGCGTCAAACACTTTTATCTTGAATAACTCCATGAAAATAATTATTTTGATACCACAGAGCAAAGACAATTATTCATATCGCTCTCCAAATATGGTACTGTCAAGTCAAAACAAATGCGTAGTCCGTCAAACCTTCATCTCTATCTGGTCAAATCGTCAACATCAAAATTCGTCATCTAACTCATTCAAAAAAAAAAAAAATTCAAGAAATCACCATCACGTACAATGCTTAATGTTCCACAGAATTCCTAATAAATTAGTGTAGTATCTCTATCTAACACTTTGCAAAGAGCACGGAGAAATGGTTGTGAGCTTCGAGTCTCTTTTCTCCTCTATTGACTGAAACTGGTATCTCCGTGATTATGTCATAAATCGAGAGTTGTAAAGCACTCAAGAGTATTATGTCCTCAGCCATATAGCCCAACAATATGGCACCAATGAAAATAAAAATATTTTACCTATACATGAGGTTTCCATAGAGAAGTCCATTAAAATACGAAACATTAATACACAATTAATCAAATATTAAAAGAAAAAGAAAACTGCTCAGTTAAACTGCGGGCACTGAGCTCACAGGCTATTCACATTAATTGTATATTATACTCTTATTTCAAATAATTTTAAATAAGCCCCTCGAAAAATAAAGAAATCGACAATATATTAAGGGGGATCATCCCCCGTTACCCCCTTTATACTTATCCAATGAAACCCCAAAACTAATCAGGGGACCGCCTTATCACAATGAACCTATATACAGAATTTAAAGAACATCGGATAATTCTACATGAAAAACTCATTTATTTAAATTAAGGGGGGTAGCCCCCGTTCCACCCCTTTATACTTAGCCAATGAAAGCCGAAAACTAATCAGGGAAGCGCCTTATCAAAATGAACCTATAAACAAAATTTGAATCAAAACGGTTATTTCTATCAAGAGTTATCGCGTTACGTACATACATACGTACTTACTGAACCGGCGGGCACATAAGCTCTCAGGCTTTGATAGCATGTGAGCTAAAAAATAATAAAAACATAATACTCATAATTCTCAATAATCTGTACTGAAAATAATTCTTACATCTTCTTTCTGTGCAGATATATTATTAATAAATTTTTCAATTTCGCTAATTTCTCGTTATCATCCAGAATGTTGAAAGAGAAGAGTGAAGTACGATTTCTCTTCAGCAACTGGATTTCTTCGAAATTAATATATAAGAATGCATATTTAATAAATTTCATAAACCGAAATTGAGTTTCTTAAAATTTTATTGCTCAATATCATTTAACATAAATATTCTGTTGTTACAATGTTCTTGTAACAACAAATACTTAATTATATATAAAATTCCATACAAGTAGGGGATAGTAGGGTAGATTCGCATACCTTATTATTAGTTACTTTCTAAAACTAGAGTTTCCAACAAAATATAATGGAACATTGCGTAAGTACTCTGCACTATCCTGGTACAATAATATCAATATAAATGTAGGATTTGTTTAACAAGTTTTCATTAATGTTTCTCTAGAAATAGTCAAATTATCCGCTCTTACCCAGCTAGTGTGTTACGATTGCATGGATATATTAATCTTACAGGTATGAAAAATTTTAGACTTTCTTTAGAAAATGGAGCAAAATATTTTATTTGGAAACTTAACAGGGTTCATACGCTCTTACCACAAATTTTTAATAGAATTTTTTGCCTTATTTAAATGCAGAAAAATATTACAAATCCTACAAATAAACGAGGCGTCTACAATTACTGTTATTTAAATATTAAAAATTAAAAATATTCAGAATATTACATTCAAATATTATTCAGACCGATCGTTTCAAATATTGGTACCTCCTCCTATAGATTAGCGAAATATCTCGTTACTATTTTCTCCCCGTTACTCTCCAACAATATTCATACCTGCAAAAATTCTTATGATTTCGTAAATAAATTACGTAACTTCCCATTTACTCAAAGCCGTATGGTTTCATTTGATGTCAAATCCCTCTTTACAAATGTACCGGTTCAAGGTGCCTTAAACTGTCTCAAATTACGCCTTCAGGAATTTCACTTCTCACAGTTTGAAATAGATGAATTATTGCGCCTTACGGACAGTTGTCTATCACAAAACACGCTCATTTTTAATGGTGATTTTTATCGCATGACCGATGGGTTGTCTATGGGCTCGCCCCTGAGCCCAATTCTCAGTGATTTCTATATGCATTATTACGAGTCAAACCTTTTCAATAAGTTAAATTTTCCATTTTACACCCGCTACGTCGATGACTGTTTCGCTTTAGTTGATCCTAGTGATATAGATATTCCTCATATCCTTTCTGTTATGAACTCTGTAGATGAACATATACAGTTTACATCTGAACTTGAAAATAACAACCAACTACCTTTCCTTGATGTCATGGTTTACCGCGAAAATGACTCATTTCAAACTACAGTTTATCGTAAACCATTCGCAGTTTCATTACCGCCACACCGTCTTTCATCTCACCCCCCGAATCAAAAATTGGCTGCTTTTAATACATATGTTCATCGCGCCCTAAAAATTTGTTCATCTGAGAATTTACTCAAAGCGGAGTTAGACTACATCAAATCAATAGCCTTTGACCGGGGTTATCCTGTTGAAATAGTTGATTCAATTCATAATAAACAAATTAAACGTACGCATTCCAATGTTAACAATGTTCGCAATGAAAATTTAATTATGCTTCCATATTTTCCGAGAATAAGCCATCAAATATCTAGAATTTTGAAAAGTTTCGACTTTAAAATAGTTTATGCACCGTTTAACAAAATCAAATTTACAGACCTCAAACATCCAATAGACAGATTTTCACATTGGGGAATTTATAAAATATCTTGCGAATGTGATAAAATGTACATAGGTCAAACTAAGAGACCGCTTAGAGTCCGTTTGGGGGAGCATAAAAACTATGTTAAAAATTGTGATATTAAACGATCTGCAATAGCTAACCATTGTTGGTCTGAAAGTCACAGTTTTAATTTTTCGGAAGGTGCGATAATTCAGAAATGCTCATCAATTTACGACCTAAATTTCTGGGAAGCTTATTACATATGGAAAAATTCGAGCAGCTTGGTTAATGATTTGTCCAGTACACCAAATTTTTCAAATGTCTGGCTACCTTTCATTTAATTCATCCTCATTGCCCACCCCCCTTTCTGGTTTTTTCTCTGCCGTACAAAGCGTTTCAAACGTCTGGCTGCGTTTCGCTTAGTTCATTCTCTTCGTCCCCCCTCCTTTATTCGCCTTCACACTTAAACTTTCCCGGTCGGCGGAGTGTTCCTATTGGTCTCTCTGTCACGTGTGTTTCCTCGTCTCCGCTGTTGTTTTGAAAAATTCAACGCCATTTCATCTGGCCGCGGGGCGAGAGATGGCAGGCAAGCGGTCATGGCCTAGGAGTTTTTAATTCGTTTTTACCTTTTGAGTTGGCACTGAAGATGGAGCTTAAGGGCTCTGAAACAGCTGTTTGCCATTAGAAATGATTTTAATTTGTGCTAATTTAACGTTGCACATTTATTTTTAATATAGCGGCACAAAGTTTTAATCCACCTTTTAGATATTTAAATATTAAATTGAAAATTTCTACCAAAAAATTGTGATAAAAGCATACTAACCCTGCTTAAGTGACAATATTTCAATTATAAGTGAAATGATTTAATATTTAAAAAAATGATTATTATATTCATTAAAGTATTAGATATTACAGAAAAAAAGTTCACATTGACAATTATCGAAAAATCATAATTGCTACTGTGCTTGTAATTTTGACTGCCCTTTTTCGAGCATTGTTTTTAGGTTTTTCAAGCACTGTTTTCCAGTATCCCCTTTTATCCTACTTTCATTTCCGGTCTTACCCCAAGAGACATAAAATCGGAAAGCAAGACGCAAAAATGAGCCATTAAATGTTTGCAACATTTCATTGCGGGAATAAGTCCTTATTAAATATGCTACACATAGTAATATAACAATATTTAATAACTCTAACTTGGCAGTGGGCACAGCCCGGCCCGCCCGTATCAATAATCGTCCTCTAAGACATCTCTTATTATAAATAGAATAGTTAGATTTCATGTAGCTGACCTTAAATGTTTCTCCTGTCCCGTAGTAAAGTTACGTGACATTCTAGCTTTTATGCAAGTATATATTGACGAGAAAATTAGAAATTCGTTGAAAAGACCACGACACAATCACAAGTGAGAGTTCCTTTTCACGCTTTCCAAATGCTTCATAGCCCGTAAGAAAACTGACTATTTTCACTAAAATACAAATTTATAACTTCATTGAAAGGTAAAAGGTGAATAGTCAATGAAAACTGCTTGTTATTTTCCAGTTTCCGCCAGCAAGCACCGGCGGCAAAAAGCATTCTAAAAAATAGGTGACTCTTCTCAGTTTAAATGTGTTCATATTTGAACATTTTGAAAACTAGCAAACATTAAAAACGAAAAAAAGATAAAATAAATTCTCTAACACAGAAATTACACAAATGCCAGATTGGAGATACCATAATTGCTAGTTTTTATTCTTGACAAAATCTAACAATGAGAGGACCAAGCTTGGTAATCACAGATTTTGATTATTTTTATATATGTTGTAGGGTAGAAGCCCCTTAGTCTCATGTTCAACGGATTTTATACAACGCCCCTTAGTTCTCGAGAAATGGGGGGGGGGGGTGGTTGTCTAATATTTTAACAAAACTTAAATACTTACTTTGTAACGAAATTACTGCGTTGGTCGTAGTTCAGTTGCTATGGCGTCTGCTCGTTGATCCGAGGGCCCGAGTTCGAACCGGGACGCTTTTTCTCATTTTTTTGTTTTATAAATATACTTGTAATTATTATTTAATAATCCTAATTAAAAATTATAATATTGCGCATTAATTATAATGTTAACCTATTTATTTTTTATTTGTAACTAAATCGTTTTATAAAACATCATTAAACAGTTTTTTTTAAACACTTTTAAAATTTATTTCATATACAGGGTCTGTTCTGAAATTAGTAGGACTCATTTAAAAAAAAAAGGGAGAATAGTACAAACGATTACAATTTTTCAAAGAAGCACCCTTCCGTATCTAAACACTGCTGCCAATGGGTTTTCCAGTTTTCGTACGCTTCCAGGAACGTCTGGAACGGAATGTTGTTTAGCTCCCTCGTCACGACCTGTTGAACCGCCTCTACCAAGCCGTGATGTTTCCCCGCGTCAATTTTGTTTTCGGGAATAGACAAAAGTCTGGTGGTGCCAAGTCGGGGCTGTAGGTGAGATGAGGCAGCGTTGCCACATTGTGCTGGGCAAGATACTCCAATACGAGAAACGCTGTGTGGCTCGGCGATCTGGCATGATCTCAAAAACTTGGGTTTGAGGAATGCTCAATTCATCAGCAATCATTCTGATACTCATCCTACGACCACTGTTCAGTAAATTTTTCACTTGCGACACATTTTCTTTGGTCTTGCTGGTCGAAGGACGTCCGGAGCGGTCGTCGTCTTCCACTCTTTCCCTACCTTCTCGGAATAGTTTGTGCCACTCAAAAACGCCTGATCTACCCATGGCAGCATCACCGTCGGCATCCTTAATCATGTCGTGAGTCTCTTTGCCCGTTTTACGAAGCTTTACACAAAATTTGATTTCGTAACGTTGCTCCAGAAAACGCTCCATGATTCTCCGTGACGAGGCGTTTCGACAGGGGTTCACAGTACAAGCGCTTTGACGGCCGAGAGCCGACTGCTGATTTTTCCCAGCATTCCCAATATTCCCCTCTACCGATCGAGTGCGTGCAGACCACCTCTTGTCCGCCCGTTCGCGCAGGAAAAAAACAGTCCTACTAATTTCAGAACAGATCCTGTATGCTTTATCGATGCAATGATATTGAACAATTTTGTCAATTCGTGATTTTAAAGAAACATCATTTATATATTGCCTTAACAAGGAAAGTCAATGCGATGATAATACTATTCTCTTTTTAAAGTAAGAAGCATAATTATATTAAAATTTAGCATAAGACGTAAATTACAACATATTTTTTTTGCATATTAAAGATTTTTAAATTTGTAACACGTATGATTGCGCTTTGAATTAATTTATAATTAATAAAATAAAGTATGATTTTGTAACGATTTTGTAGTTTTTACTAGTCAATAATGGATCCATCTTTAAAAAAAAATACTCTTTAAATGATGAGAAATATTTAATATCTCAAAATCAGGCTTAAACATCAAATAAATTAAATTAAAATTAAAATATGTTAACATTATAATTAATGTACGATATTAAAATTTTTAATTGAGATTATTAAATTATAATTACAAGTATATTTATAAAAAAAAAGAGAGAAAAACAAACGTAGCTCGTCCTGGTTGTGTTAAAATATTAGACCCCCCCCCCCATTTCTCGAGAACTAAAGAGCGTTGTATAAAATCCGTTGAACATAAGACTAAGGGGCTTCTACCCTACGACATATATAAAAATAATCAAAATCTGTGATTACCTAGCTTGGTCTTCTCCTTGTAAGTATGTCAATTATGACCTGGTAGAGGGCTGCTCAAATAGTGTCAAAACTGAGATATCTGGTTTCACCAGGCTATACGGTTTTACTAAACTTTCTCCTACTTCATGTAAAACTGTGAATGTATGTGAGATTTAATTAGTAAGCATATAGGAGTAGATAGTGTACTCAGAAAATTGACAAAACAGACAGCAATTAAAAACCATTGTGCATTAATCTATACTAATATTATAAAGGAGTAAATCTTGTTTGTTTGTTTGTAGGGGGTAATCTCTGGAACTACCGAACAGATTTCAAAAGTGATGGTGGCAAATTGATGGTGACAACCCCTGCTCCAACATAGGCTATATTTTATGTCGGTGCCACTAACCCCAGGGGGTGCAGGAGCAAAAAACGTTCTAAAGTTGCGATTTTTCAGTTATCACACTGGCTGTCAAGCCCTGAGAGCTTGGCAGCCGGTTCTGTATGTATGTATGTATGTACGTACGTAATGCGATAACTCTTCATAGAAATATCCGTTTTCCTTCAAATTTTGTTTATAGGTTCACTGTGTTAAGGCGCTTCCCTGATTAGTTTTCGGGATTGATTGGTTAAGTATAAAAGGGGGGGAACAAGGGGCTAATTCCCCCCCCCCTTAATTTATATAAATGGGTTTTTCATGCAGAATTATTCCGTTTTCCTTCAAATTTTGTTTATAGGTTCACTGAGTTAAGGCGCTTCCCTGATTAGTTTTCGGGATTGATTGGTCAAGTATAAAGGGGGGGAACAAGGGTCTAATCCCCCCCCCCCCTTAATTTATATAAATGGGTTTTTCATGCAGAATTATTCCGTTTCCCTTCAAATTTTGTTTATAGGTTCACTGAGTTAGGGCGCTTCCCTGATTAGTTTACGGGTTTGATTAGTTAAGTATAAAGGGGGGGGGATCGGGGGGGTATAATCCCCCCCTTAATTTATATAAATTGGTTTTTTATGCAGAATTATTCCGTTTTCCTTCAAATTTTGTTTATAGGTTCATTGGGTTAAGACGCTTCCCTGATTACTTTTCGGGATTGATTGGTTAAGTATAAAGGGGGGAACGGGGGGCTAATCCCCCCCTTAATTTATATAAATGGGTTTTTCATGCAGAATTATTCCGTTTTCCTTCAAATTTTGTTTATAGGTTCACTGTGTTAAGGCGCTTGCATGATAATTTTCGGGATTGATTGGCTGAGTATAAAGGGGGGAACGGGGGGGATAATCCCCCCTTAATTTATATAAATGGGTTTTTCATGCAGAATTATTCCGTTTTCCTTCAAATTTTGTTTATAGGTTCAATGAGTTAAGGCGCTTCCCTGATTAGTTTTCGGGATTGATTGGTTAAGTATAAAGGGGGGGGGACGGGGGGATAATCCCCCCCTTAATTTATATAAATGGGTTTTTCATGCAGAATTATTTTATTTGCTTCAAAATTTGTTTATAGATTCATTGGGTTAAGACGCTTCCCTGATTAGTTTTCGGGATTGATTGATTAAGTATAAAGGGGGGGAACGGGGGGCTAATACCCCCCTTAATTTATGTAAATGGGTTTTTCATGCAGAATTATCCCATTTCCTTCAAATTTTATTTATAGGTTCACTGTGTTAAGGCGCATCTCTGATTAGTTTTCGGTATTGATTGGTTAAGTATAAAGGGGGGGAACAAGGGGCTAATTCTCCCTTATCTATACTAATATATAAAGTAGTAAAGATTGTTTGTTTGTTTGTTTGTTTGTTTGTAGGGGGTAATCTCTGGAACCACTGAAGCGATTTTAAAAGTGATGGTGGCAAATTAATGGTGACAATCCCTGCTCCAACATAGGCTATATTTTATGTCGGTGCCACCACCCCCAGGGGGGTGCAGGAGCGAAAAACGTTCTAAAATTTCGATTTTTTGTGTACTGAAGGAGATAGAAGTATCAAATTTGGTATGGTAGTTACTTATAAGATGTAAATGCTCTCTAAGAACAAATTATAAAAACATTCGCAATTTAAAAGGGTGAGATGAGGAAGAAGCTTTCTAAAAACATTCTAAATTACAATTTCTATGGAATCTCTGAAACTACAGAACCGATTTCAAAAGTGATGGTGGCAAATGGATGGTGACAGTCCCTGCTCCAACATATGCTAAATTTTTTGTCCGTGCCACTGCCCGCAGAGGGTGCAGGAGCGAATAACGTTCCAAAATTATGATATTTTCAATAATGAAGGAGTTAGGAACTTGACATTTTGTATGTCGTTACTTACAAGATTTAAATGCTCTATAAGAACAAAATCTAAAAAAATTCGAAATTTAAAAGGCTGAAATAAGCAAAAAATTTTCTAAAAACATTCTAAATTACAATTTGTATGGAATGTCTGGAACTACTAAAGCGATTTCAAAAGTGATGGTGGCAAATTTATGGTGACAATCCCTGCTCCAACATAGGCTATATTTTATGTCGGTGCCACTACCCCTAGGGGGGTGCAGAAGCGAAAAACGTTCTAAAATTGCGATTTTTGCGATGCTGAAGGAGCTAGAAACTTCAAGTTCGGCATGATTGTTATTTATAAGATCTAAATGCGCTCTAAGAACAATTTCTAAAGAAAAATGATCTAATGATTCTGCGATTTTTCAACTATTGAATTTCTAAAATTACCAAATTTCACAATAGAGTACCATAGCGAAACCTTCACGCGTAAAAAGATAATGATAAGGGCGACGTGTCCTGACGTGTATATTGACTATAGCACGAGTCACAAATTATAGTATCCTTATTATTCTGTTAAAATATAAAAGTGAATTATGAAATGTCAATATTTTGTTTGATTAAAGGTTCGTTAAGAGAAATTGACCAGCGTAGCGGGCGTAGCTTGCTAGTATGTAATACATGAACAGGATATATTGTGAAATAATAAATATATCATATATTTCTATGTTTCCATCTTTATGCCTGAAAGTTTTCTCATAAAAAAAATTAAAAATTAAAAAAATAATAACAGCAATACAAACAGATAATATCAAAAAGTACAAATATTACCAAGCAACCATGTAGTGAACAGGCTTTATTGGTAAAATATTAAGTATAGCATATCGAGCTATATTTCAATATTCATATCTGAATATTTTCTCCAAAAAGTTATAGAAAATTAATATTTAAAAACAAAAATACGAAAAGATATTCATAAAAATCTACAGCCATTACCATCTAGATATTTAAGATACAGAGCTGTTAAAATGTCGAACAATTCTAAGAAATGTATTTTCTTCTCAGACTGTCACAGACAAAAATTTACTGCTCTTTGTTTAAGAATTGTAATTGTTTAATAAAAGTAACTGTAATATTACGATTCAGGAAAACTGTCGCCATCACTTATTCTGTAATTGAAGTCAGAATCACACAAAAGAGTAAAAAGCAATAGTTCTCATAAAATAGATTGAAACTGAGTTAAAAAGAACGCAATTTATTGGTCATCGAACTACAAAGCTGATGTTTAATAGATTTTGTAAAAAATCGCAGCAATGCATTAAAAGGAAAAAGGAAGGAGAATTGCCACTATTTTATCAATAGGAGCAAATTAGAAAATAAACTTTCTTTAAAATACTTTCTACAAGAATTTATTTGCTTGAAAGCACACGAAGCATTTATTTCAAAGCAAACAATACAAGTAAAGGTACGAGTGATTATCTGATTGAAATGCACTGTAAAAAACAGACATGTTACTTAATTTAGCTCTTATTTTTCGTAAGGTTTCCGAAAATAAAATATAACCTCTTACGAGTTAACCGCGATTTCTAAAAGTGCTTTTTTGTCTTTAAAAGCCTCTGAAACCAATAGATTTCAAAGAAGTATTTATGAAACAGAAGTTTGTTTTGCTGCTCGTAATTTTCGAAACCTTTCCGTGTAGTTGTTGCAGTGTATTCATTAGTTTTCTCTACCCGGAATATTGGTTTTTCGGATGCTATCAATTCTCAAGTAAACATTTTCCACCTCTTAATACATTTTATACATGCAAGAATAATACAATAGTGTTAATTTTAATGTTAATGTTAATTTATTATGTTAGTTGAAGATGAAAACTTTTACCTGATAATTAAATGCATACTAAAAACGAATGTTTCGGTTTAAAAAAAAAACTACTCGGAAACGTTTCATCAAATAACTGGCAGCAAAAGAAACGACTGTTTCATAAAGGTTTATTTAACGTTTAGAAATTTGTTGGTTTCTGAGGTTTCTGTAGATAAAATAATACTTTTCGGAATCGCGGGTAACTCGAAATTGGTTATGTTATAATTTTTGTAAACCTTCAAAAAGATAAGAGATAGATTAAGATTTTTTTTTCAGTAGAGGTCTTAATATCGTGTAGAGTAATTATTGGCGCAGTCATTACTTTTTGTCTACCACTATTTCTAAAAAATAATTATCTCGGTAGACTTTTCCTGCAAATGTGAAAGTAATGTACCAGAACTTCTAATATTCTCTGTTTATGACATGATTGTGTGGTAATTGTGAAGTAATATATATAGATTCGTAAATTCTCTCGTTAAATTCAGAATCGCACAAAAGAAAATAAATCAATAGTTCCGACGAAGTAGATTGAAACTTAGTTAATAAAAAACACATTTTATTGGTCACCGAATGACATAGATGATAGTTAAAAGATTTTCTGAAAAATTGCAGCGAATCATTAAAAGGAAAAAGGAGAGAGCATTAGCGTACTTTACGTTATATGAGCGAATTAAAAAACGTACTTCCGTTAAACCTTTTTCTAAGAGATATTAATACCTAGAAGAAATTCGAAGAAGATATTCAGAAATAAACAGCACAAGTAAATATAAAAATTCAGAACGCGATAAACGTTTCATAATAGAAGACGAAGAGAAAATATTAATTTAAATTTAAAAATGAATACATTATTGTTTTAAAGTAGATTAAAACTTAGTTAATAAAAAACACATTTTATTGATCACCGAATGACATAGATGATAGTTAAAATATTTTCTGAAAAATTGCAGCGAATCATTAAAAGGAAAAAGGAGAGAGCATTAGTATACTTTACGTTATATGAGCGAATTAAACAACGTACTTCCGTTAAACCTTTTTCTAAGAGATATTAATACCTAGAAGAAATTCGAAGGAGATATTCAGAAATGAACAAAACAAGTAAATATAAAAAGTCAGAACGCGATAAACGTTTCATAATAGAAGACGAAGAGAAAATATTAACTTAAATTTTAAAATTAATAAATTATTGTTTTAAAGTAGATTGAAACTTAGTTAATAAAAAACACATTTTATTGGTCACCGAATGACATAGATGATAGTTAAAAGATTTTCTGAAAAATTGCAGCGAATCATTAAAAGGAAAAAGGAGAGAGCATTAGCGTACTTTACGTTATATGAGCGAATTAAACAACGTACTTCCGTTAAACCTTTTTCTAAGAGATATTAATACCTAGGAGAAATTCGAAGGAGATATTCAGAAATAAACAACACAAGTAAATATAAAAAGTCAGAACGCGATAAACGTTTCATAATAGAAGACGAAGAGAAAATATTAACTTAAATTTTAAAATGAATACATTATTGTTTTAAAGTAGATTGAAACTTAGTTAATAAAAAACACATTTTATTGGTCACCGAATGACATAGATGATAGTTAATATTTTCTGAAAAATTGCAGCGAATCATTAAAAGGAAAAAGGAGAGAGCATTAGTGTACTTTACGTTATATGAGCGAATTAAAAAAACGTACTTCCGTTAAACCTTTTTCTAAGAGATATTAATACCTAGAAGAAATTCGAAGGAGATATTCAGAAATAAACAACACAAGTAAATATAAAAAGTCAGAACGCGATAAACGTTTCATAATAGAAGACGAAGAGAAAATATTAACTTAAATTTTAAAATGAATACATTATTGTTTTAAAGTAGATTGAAACTTAGTTAATAAAAAACACATTTTATTGGTCACCGAATGACATAGATGGTAGTTAAAATATTTTCTGAAAAATTGCAGCGAATCATTAAAAGGAAAAAGGAGAGAGCATTAGTGTACTTTACGTTATATGAGCGAATTAAAAAACGTACTTCCGTTAAACCTTTTTCTAAGAGATATTAATACCTAGAAGAAATTCGAAGGAGATATTCAGAAATAAACAACACAAGTAAATATAAAAAGCCAGAACGCGATAAACGTTTCATAATAGAAGACGAAGAGACAATATTAATTTAAATTTAAAACTGAATACATTATTGTTTTAAAGTAGATTGAAACTTAGTTAATAAAAAACACATTTTATTGGTCACCGAATGACATATATGATAGTTAAAAGATTTTCTGAAAAATTGCAGCGAATCATTAAAAGGAAAAAGGAGAGAGCATTAGCGTACTTTACGTTATATGAGCGAATTAAACAACGTACTTCCGTTAAACCTTTTTCTAAGAGATATTAATACCTAGAAGAAATTCGAAGGAGATATTCAGAAATAAACAACACAAGTAAATATAAAAAGTCAGAACGCGATAAACGTTTCATAATAGAAGACGAAGAGAAAATATTAATTTTAATTTAAAAATGAATACATTATTGTTTTAAAGTAGATTGAAACTTAGTTAATGAAAAACATTTTATTGGTCACCGAATGACATAGATGATAGTTAAAAGATTTTCTGAAAAATTGCAGCGAATCATTAAAAGGAAAAAGGAGAGAGCATTAGCGTACTTTACGTTATATGAGCGAATTAAAAAACGTACTTCCGTTAAACCTTTTTCTAAGAGATATTAATACCTAGAAGAAATTCGAAGAAGATATTCAGAAATAAACAGCACAAGTAAATATAAAAAGTCAGAACGCGATAAACGTTTCATAATGGAAGACGAAAAGAAAATATTAATTTAAATTTAAAAATCAATACATTATTGTTTTAAAGTAGATTGAAACTTAGTTAATAAAAAAACACATTTTATTGGTCACCGAATGACATAGATGATAGTTAAAAGATTTTCTGAAAAATTGCAGCGAATCATTAAAAGGAAAAAGGAGAGAGCATTAGCGTACTTTACGTTATATGAGCGAATTAAACAACGTACTTCCGTTAAACCTTTTTCTAAGAGATATTAATACCTAGAACAAATTCGAAGGAGATATTCAGAAATAAACAACACAAGTAAATATAAAAAGTCAGAACGCGATAAACGTTTCATAATAGAAGACGAAGAGAAAATATTAATTTTAATTTAAAAATGAATACATTATTGTTTTAAAGTAGATTGAAACTTAGTTAATAAAAAACATTTTATTGGTCACCGAATGACATAGATGATAGTTAAAAGATTTTCTGAAAAAATGCAGCGAATCATTAAAAGGAAAAAAGAGAGAGCATTAGCGTACTTTACGTTATATGAGCGAATTAAAAAACGTACTTCCGTTAAACCTTTTTCTAAGAGATATTAATACCTAGAAGAAATTCGAAGAAGATATTCAGAAATAAACAGCACAAGTAAATATAAAAAGTCAGAACGCGATAAACGTTTCATAATGGAAGACGAAAATATTAATTTAAATTTAAAAATCAATACATTATTGTTTTAAAGTAGATTGAAACTTAGTTAATAAAAAAACACATTTTATTGGTCACCGAATGACATAGATGATAGTTAAAAGATTTTCTGAAAAATTGCAGCGAATCATTAAAAGGAAAAAGGAGAGAGCATTAGCGTACTTTACGTTATATGAGCGAATTAAACAACGTACTTCCGTTAAACCTTTTTCTAAGAGATATTAATACCTAGAAGAAATTCGAAGGAGATATTCAGAAATAAACAACACAAGTAAATATAAAAAGTCAGAACGCGATAAACGTTTCATAATAGAAGACGAAGAGACAATATTAATTTAAATTTAAAACTGAATACATTATTGTTTTAAAGTAGATTGAAACTTAGTTAATAAAAAACACATTTTATTGGTCACCGAATGACATATATGATAGTTAAAAGATTTTCTGAAAAATTGCAGCAAATCATTAAAAGGAAAAAGGAGAGAGCATTAGCGTACTTTACGTTATATGAGCGAATTAAACAACGTACTTCCGTTAAACCTTTTTCTAAGAGATATTAATACCTAGAAGAAATTCGAAGGAGATATTCAGAAATAAACAACACAAGTAAATATAAAAAGTCAGAACGCGATAAACGTTTCATAATAGAAGACGAAGAGAAAATATTAATTTTAATTTAAAAATGAATACATTATTGTTTTAAAGTAGATTGAAACTTAGTTAATAAAAAACATTTTATTGGTCACCGAATGACATAGATGATAGTTAAAAGATTTTCTGAAAAAATGCAGCGAATCATTAAAAGGAAAAAAGAGAGAGCATTAGCGTACTTTACGTTATATGAGCGAATTAAAAAACGTACTTCCGTTAAACCTTTTTCTAAGAGATATTAATACCTAGAAGAAATTCGAAGAAGATATTCAGAAATAAACAGCACAAGTAAATATAAAAAGTCAGAACGCGATAAACGTTTCATAATGGAAGACGAAAAGAAAATATTAATTTAAATTTAAAAATCAATACATTATTGTTTTAAAGTAGATTGAAACTTAGTTAATAAAAAAACACATTTTATTGGTCACCGAATGACATAGATGATAGTTAAAATATTTTCTGAAAAATTGCAGCGAATCATTAAAAGGAAAAAGGAGAGAGCATTAGCGTACTTTACGTTATATGAGCGAATTAAAAAACGTACTTCCGCTAAACCTTTTTCTAAGAGATATTAATTCCTAGAAGAAATTCGAAGGAGATATTCAGAAATAAACAACACAAGTAAATATAAAAAGTCAGAGAGCGATAAACAATTCATAATGGAAGACGAAGAGAAAATATTAATTTAAATTAAAAAATGAATACATTATTGTTTTATAGATATTTTCACCGGCACCCGGCACCTTTTGTCTAGTAGCAAGCGCCCTAACCACTTGACTAGTAGGTGGGTCAGATGTACCGTTATGTGATAAATCAGCGTACTTGGAAATGTTTAAAGACAGTTGTGTTACACCATTCTCGATTTCGTAAAAAATAACTGTGCTGTTATTAGAATTTATTTAGGTTTTCTAGCTAAAGACTTTGCTATACGATTCACTAAGTTTTTGTTAATAACTGTCAAATGCTATGTCTATCGTTATTAATTTTATATAATTTACTAATGTGGCATTTTTAAAACTATCTGAAGAACCACATGGACATTTCGTATGAGTTAATCACAGTGCCTAAGCAATTAGAATTAGATTTAGCTCTAAAATAAAGTTTTTTTATTATAGTATATTTCAATTTGCTTATTTTATGGATTACAAGAATTCAAGGGAAAAAATTAATAGCCTAAAT
Organism: Maratus michaelseni; assembly: GCA_963931845.1. Classification (NCBI taxonomy): domain Eukaryota; kingdom Metazoa; phylum Arthropoda; class Arachnida; order Araneae; family Salticidae; genus Maratus; species Maratus michaelseni. Next base: position 266,870,708 of record OZ007599.1, read on the forward strand.
TTAATTATGGCAATAGAATGACATCTAAAATCATTTTACACTTGATAGATAAGCCGCTTGTTCTTATTCAATGTAAAAATACAAAATTGCATTATGTGAAATAAAAGAAGCAAATTTATTCATTTATAATTAAGTTGACGCAACTATTGGAAACAATTCTTATGCTCTTCATAAGTGGCGTAGTCAGAGTGGGGGTTATGAAAGCCCCTATTTTTGAACAGAAATTTCCGCCTTATTTAATCGCAGAATTCGTCGATTAAATACAGCGAAAAAATATGTACGGAAATAGTGGTATCTATAACAACTCTGTCTGGCTATGTCAGTGCTCTTGATGGATTTCATGGTGTTATAACACTCTCATCTGACTCCATTTCTTCGTGAATAACTTTTTTTTATTTTTTAAAATCTGATATTGGAACTGCGAAATATTCTTATGATGTTCCTAATGAACAAAATAAGTTGAGTTACTTCGATCTATTTTTTATGTACAAAACATACTAAATTGTTAATTTTTTTTGTTTTTAAACGGTATATATCGTAGACGTTTCAATTGCAAGATATCTCTTGAACTGGAATGTTTGACAATGTTAGAGATTTTTTAATTTAAGTTGTGTAATTTAAAATTTAATTTGTATCTTAAAACATTTTTTTTAAACTCATTCTTTTTTAGTATTTAATTAAAACCCTTCTCCTTTTTTCTCATATTTCTTAAACATTACTAATAAAAATTCTTATTTCCAAAATTTAAATATCTTTGTTTTTCTGTAAGTAAAGAAAACACCCAGGATTTTGTTTTGCACTTTTTAGACCCCACAAGAAGCTGAGAAGATAGTTTCCCACGTTTGAAATTGTCACGTACATGCAGTGTTGGTCACGGACCACACACGTACAAATGGACAATGTACACAAACTCTTTGTGAAAATTCATGGGAATAGCAGAAAGCCTCGTTTCACTTGTATTGTACGCAACTTTTATTACCCTGTGAATAGACTCATAAAACTATTTCGAAGGCATGTTTACAAAAAAAACAACAACAGAATTCTGCCTTTTTATGACTTGTGCAGGTGATTGCAGAGCAGTGCGACAGATGTCCTCAGCTGAAGTTGATTTCCGAGAATCTGGGCGATGATTTTCCACATAGTAACACCTCACCCAATAAGCGTTGGTTTTTTTTTTTTTTTTTTTTTTTTTTTTTTTTTTTTTTTTTTTTTTTTTTTTTTTTTTTGCAACAATTCGGTGATCAATCGAATATTCAGAGTCTGACTACTTCCACTCACCAATCGATTAACGGTAACCCAGAACGGCGGAAGAAAAAACGCAGACGAGCTATGTTTATACCACCAGCAACAGCAGCGAACAGGGATGAAGCATTGCCCATGCAATCAACAGCTAACAACTTGCCTTCACTAGTCACCAGCAGCGAACCCCTTTCCCCCTTACTTACTTACAGAACCCCTTTACTTACAGAAAACTATTCCTTCAGCCGAGTTCGAGAACTCACGAGCTGAACCCACCCCCTCCCCTCCCACGGCTGCAAATCCAGTTACGGATACGGAAGACATCTCGATAACGAACGAAATTGCAGCAGTTCAGTCCACTGACAACCCTTCAACCAGTCGTATTCCGACTTTAATCGAAGGTAAACGTAAACCGAATAATTCGATTTCTTCGTCCAGGAATACTTATGGATTCAGAAAAAGGGACAAACGTCCCAATTATAAACTTTAAACAGTATTAGTTATAGTATTTTTATTTAATAACCTTATATTTTGTTTGTATAATGTATATAGATAGTCTAGAATTAGTTTTTAGTGCATTTTAACTTGTAAAATAAACTTTTTTGAGTACTTATACTGTTTGTTTTGATTAGCGGTAACGGTCTGAGCGGTTGTGTTTTCATCACATTTAATGTTCTGCATAGCTAATTTTAGTGTAAATAATATAGATTTAGATAGTTTTAATGCAAATAACCTCTCCGCAGGTATCTTTTTAGAATTATACTACGTTTTTTCTCGATTTTTAGGTAATTTCGAGACTTTGAAAATGTTTTGAACATTTTTAAAATGAGAATTCAAATTTTTTCCCCCTTTTTTCATGTAGTATTCCCTGTTTGAGTAATATGATAGTATCCATCGATTTGCATATTATTTATATTTAAATTGATGTTCTAGTTAAGTTCTCAGTATATGGGTATAGGTGAATTACAGTGTAGTACAATATTTGAGGGAAATATTAATTTTACTCATTACTAGATATAATGTGTAGTTATCTTGTAGTGTAAGGTAGTATTAGTGTACTGTTTTTGTATATATATTTTTTCTGAAAATTTGTGAGGTTATTAATTCTTTTTTGAATTACATTACTTCATTCAAGTGTTTCAGTGTGGTTGTATTCAAAAATTTATAAAATTTTGTCTGGTTCTGTGCTATTTTTCCTGTTTTTAAAGGATTTCTTTTGTCAAAATTTTACTTTTTACTGTGTATATTAAATTTCTCCTGGTGATAATCTTCACCATAGCTTTTTGGTCTTTTTCGCCCCATTAAGCTTCTATTTTGGCAATTGTATAGCACAGATAAATGGGTTGCTCTTCCAATATGCACAGTGTCGCTGTAAGTGCATATGTAAATAACTTATTTCATAGTTTCAACTTGCATATCATCGAATAGAGAAAATGTTTCTCAATTTTTACACATTGATACAATTTGTATAAACTCAACATTTAATTAGTGAAATGTTTTATATTATGATTCAACTGTATATAGTACAAGTTGCCTTTTACCCATTTATATTCTTTTTGTTTGTGTTTTTATATGCATATACATTGCTAGTTAGTATGTTTTTATATATCTGTGTACATCGAGCTAACAATTTATACCTATACTGATATGCATTATTATTGTAATGGATTTGGCGATTCTTCCGGTTGACAATGTTCTCTTCCAAATTTTTTTTTCAAAATTTATTTTTGGTATAGCAAACAGTGTACAGGTAAATGTAATTGGTAAATGTATTATGTGTAACCTTCCCGACTTGTAAGGTTAGTGGTGACAAATCAGTGTCCAGCCTTGTGTTCATCTTTTAATTTTTTTTTGTTATTCTACGGGTGTGTTTAGGATAATTGTTGACGAGTGAAGAGAGTTTTTTGTATGCAGACTCAAGTTATGCATTCCGGACTGTATGTCTTGAGTGGTAGGCTTGCTAGGTGTTTCTTGATAATTCTTCGGACAGCTGTCTGGCCTGTTTGAAATATTAGGCCCCATTTAGTGATTTCTACCGCATACATTGAATTTTAACTCACATTTTTTTACATAAAAAACAAATTTTTTTTTATTTTTCAAAAAATTGTGTTTTTTTATAGAAACGGGGGATTCTTGTTAGAGATTTTTTAATTTAAGTTGTGCCATTTAAAATTTAATTTGTATCTTAAAACATTTCCTTTTTTAAACTCATTCTTTTTTAGTATTTAATTAAAACCCCCTCTCCTTTTTTCTCATATTTGTTAAACATTACTAATTAAAATTCTTATTTCCAAAATTTAAATATCTTTGTTTTTCTGTAAGTAAAGAAAACGCCCAGGATTTTGTTTTGCACTTTTTAGACCCCCACAAGAAGCTGAGAAGATAGTTTCCCACGTTTGAAATTGTCACGTACATGCAGTGTTGGTCACGGACCACACACGTACAAATGGACAATGTACACAAGCTCTTTGTGAAAATTCATGGGAATAGCAGAAAGCCTCGTTTCACTTGTATTGTACGCAACTTTTATTACCCTGTGAATAGACTCATAAAACTATTTCGAAGGCATGTTTACAAAAAAATAACAACAGAATTCTGCCTTTTTATGACTTGTGCAGGTGATTGCAGAGCAGTGCGACAGATGTCCTCAGATGTAGTTGATTTCCGAGAATCTGGGCGATGATTTTCCACATAGTAACACCTCACCCAATGAGCGTTGTTTTTTTTTCTACCCCCTTGTTCTGTGTTGCCAAGGGAACATACGATAGCTAGTAGACTGAGTCATGAGGTGATACGCGAAGTAGAAGGGTGTGTGTGTGTGGAGGAATTTTTTCCCCCACCCCACTTGGGCAGTCGGGGAGAATGTTTTTAGATAGAGAAGGTGCGAGGATGTCCAGAAACGAACTGACAAAAGATGATGGAGGCAGCGGAAGAATGAGTGTTGATGACCGTGAATGCGCTGACTGAAGATAGAAGGTTTCTTTTCTGTCGTGAATTTTGGAGTCCGATCAGCGTCAGTTCTACCTCATGTTGTGACTCAATACGACGAGTGTTTGTTCCTTCAAACGCAACAACTTGACACCAAAAATGGATATAAATGCATAGAACAGTTCTTCGTACTTCCCGTTATATACCAAATCCAAAATATACTTGTGCACAGCACTTTCGAATTGCAACTACTTTACAGAAACCTATGATTGATCTAGCAGGATGTACTCTTAAAAATATTTCATCGTGCGGCTCGTCAACTTTTAACAAATCGTTAGACTCCAATTAATGAGAACACACTTTTCTCTTTAGTCTCGAATTGTTTGAAAACAATTTCGATCGTCTGACCATCAACCAAACATTTATTTGATAGCATGTGCACGAAAGTGAACCTCTACTTCTTGTGATGATTCCCATAGACTAACACTGTGTTTATTAACTCAGCTGTAGAGCTGAAAAATACATAAAAGAAAAACTTATGTAACTATTATTCTTGGACTCACAGTTAGAGTCATTATGGGAAACGTAAAAATAAATCAAAGAACTGCCAAATCCAGTTATGTCTGAACTACAATAGCCATCATAACCAACTATCGTTCTATGGTAAATATACGATTTACATTTCTAATTGATTTAATATGGTTATTTGTGTTATATTTATAGCTCTGAATATGTCTTTTATATAGATATTCATGACTATTGTTATTCATGATTATAGCGATGGAGTATCACTTAAAATTGAGTAACTATTTTAATTAATGAAAATCATTGATAATATGTCTTTGTAAATAAACATAATACTCAGGCAATTCTCTCTCTATTTTCTTTTATTATTATTTTCTTAAATATTTCAAAAGGTTTTCTTTTCAGCATTTCACTTTTTATTTAACTTATGAGAATCAATCTGGAATATATATATTTAGACTGTCTTAGCAATCCAAAGATTTATATTAATCTTTTTACTTAATTTCTTTTAATTGATTTAAATATTAATTCTGGTAAAAACTTAAAAATTAATTAAAGTAAATTATTGTATTCCCTAATCATGGAATTCATACTTGAGAATTATAATCAAAATTTATTGCTTTTTTTTTATATGGGAAGTAAGGTATTTTTCTTAAATTTAAAATCTAATTTGGTTTCTGTTACCATAAATTTTTGCTTCATAAATTTTCAGATTCTAAATAATATTTTAAGCACTAAACCTGATGAAAATAAACTACTGTTTCACTAAGTATTGAATTTAATAACATTCAAATTATGTTTTTTTTTAGGTGAGACCTTTTCCTTTTCTTTAATTGATTACATAGGATACATGTCTGAATTGATATATAAAGTAATTTTAATATTTTAATTTAAAATATTATGAGAAGTATTTTATTATAATGAATTACTTTATTCAAAATTTAACTATTTACTTATGGTCTCTTAAACTTTATTAAACATTATACGATCACAGTCTCAGCATTGTGAATTATTAAAAATTATATGGTATTTCTAATATCTGTTAAATGTTATTTTTGTTTAATTTATATCATTAATTTTTACCCTCCCTCTTTTTATACTTTCTTTAAAAGAAAGGTTTTGTCCCCTTTATTTCAAAATTTTCATTTTTGTTCAAATTATTATGTTTATGAAAATTCCTAGTAATCATATACCATATTAATCCTTGAATTCACAATGCTGATTGTTGGGGAATTGGATGTAATGCAAAATGAGAATCTTGTCAGTGTTTTTAAATGATTAATTCTAGTATTGTTTTGAATTCAAGATTTAGAATTCAGGTAACTCTAAATTCTTTAAATTTTAAATGTTTCTGTTTAAATTCATTTTATTTGTTTTCTTCTAAATTCATTTAAGTTTTGGAATAAATTTGTAAATATATTTATATTGACAGGATTCATTTCAATCTCAGACTTAGGTAATTTGCATACATTCATATAAGTAAAAGGTAATAGGTTTTATAAAATAAAATAAAATAAACCAACCCAACAACAAAGATATGTAAAACGTAACGAAAAAATATATTTTCTGCATGGTTTTTGTGTCTATTTTATAGTAACTGAAGTTTTGGAATTGAAAAATCACATAAAAATATTAATCATAAAAGAGAGCCAGAATCACATAAAAATATCGATAATCAGGAGTAAATATATTGGAGTTCTGTGACACACCCTTCTGGGCTGTGCACGTGATAGGAAGCCATGACACAGATCTTAATATAAACACAACAATACATTTAAAACGATAAACAGGGCGATTTTCAGTGGAGCGAGCAGACTTAAGTACGGGCAAAGAAAATTAAGCTCAATTTCTACTAATGACTGAAAGGGGGAAAATATCATTTCCGAAAAATTATTAAATTCAAAACATTTAACTCAAATCCAAAATGGCCTCATCCTTTGTTTTCTAAGAAGAGTCACCTTACTTTATTATAAAATGTGACTGGAAACACTGTAATATTATTGCAAAATGTCACTATAAACACTGCAATAAAACTATAAAATGAAACCTCGTGGATTCCAATAATCTTTTGTTTGTTTTCCGAATATTTTATTTCTTACCACGCTGCCGAAACTGACAGACGTGTTTTCTATCTGAAATCCAATAAATAGAAAACACCTCTTACAGGTAAAACGTGGAGAACTCGACACTCGACCACAGAACTCAGCTGCCTTGCGACAGTATGCGTTTTAAATCCACCAAATCCAACTCCTACCGCACTATATACAGCAACTGGGCAACCACAAATACCTAATTATCATATTATTGCAGCACATAAAAGTGACAATCAGATTCTCAGAGATTCGGAGATACTTTGCAAAACTGAATGAAATGACAGAATTGGTAGTTCATTCACACACAAATGTTAGAAATAAAGATACCACGTTCACATGCAAAATCTCAAAACTCACTCAACAACAGTGTACCTATATGAAAGAAACGCTATACACTATGCTACAACCCGCCCCCTGGATATGAAAAGTATTTCTTTGTCTAAACATGTCCACGATATATATTTTAATTAATTCAGAGCCAAATAAATAAATAAAACTCATGATGCACAACAATAATTATCATTTTTGTCCAAAATTCAATTTTTTACCTTTCATTATATTTCACACATCAATATTGTGATCGCTTATAAATGCAATTAACTTTCTTACGAATAAAATGGTTGGACAACCATTGTACAATTCTTTAAAATAGCACTTTAAACAACCGAAGTTTCGAAAAAAAATTGCGATGTTAGACTTAGGTCTGGTCCTGCTGTTCCACATCGATCACGTGATAAACTTGATAAACTTGATATCTGAAACAGCTGAATGGTCGTTCATTTTCTTTCCTTTAAGGTAAATATTTTATTGGTTGTGTAATTAGAAATCACCCGTTGTAGAATGTCGTGGATTTCTCAAGTCATAAGCAGATAGGTATGTTTAAATTATACTCCGATATGAATTCTCGGTCCAATTTCGACTCAACATACAATTTACCTGTATGCATATCTATCTGAAATGAGATGTATTCATCAACTGAAACGATAACAGAAACTAAAAGTCCGCTATACCCTTTATCTGTATCCCTTGATTTTATATCTGAACCGATTGGTAAGTTTTCATTTATCCACACTGCAGTAGGTATGCCTAAATGAAATCTGAAGCATATTTATTATCAAAAAACTTGTTGGGGTTGGTTCAGTTATATCATTATTTCAGTTATTTGATTTAGGCAGATTTAATTGTTTCTTGTATCTCTCTGTAATTTCAACACCTTTAAAGCACCTCTATCTGTTAGTCTTTGATTTCTGTTACTGTTTATAAGACTTTTCTGTGCAACAGTAATGTTTTGACGTTTTGTCAAAACAAGCTTAGATGACACGCAGCTACCGGCGTGCCTTCTTACATTTTGCAATCTACAGTGTTCACCATTTGTTTTATCATAATTATTTTTAAATGTTATACCCCTCCTTGCACAGTCTCCACACTGGTAACTATTTCGACTTGGAATTGATTTATTCGAAGATGAATACTGAAGCTCATTCGTTGAACCACAATTTGTTGGAGGACAAAAATTATCATCAGGACGACACTGAGACGAAACAGAAGAATCACTAGAAGACTTACTTGATCGGGGAAGTTGAGATTCGCCACCTGACTTTCGAAAGAACTGATTATTATTCACAATTTATACATTCTGACCTGATCCTATTTAACGGTTGTCCTTTCACCCTCAACATCTATAGTCAAATTATTACGATAGAGGGTATCAATTTATTCGATAAGGTATCGAATAAAGGTGGGAGATCTCCAGCTTATTACATAGAGCCTTGCAAATATCAGAAACAAAAAGACATTATCGCTAACAAATTGTACACGTGTACCATATTTAGAAAGTAAGTTTTCGAAAAAAGTGTCGGCGACAGCTCTCGCAGAAGACTTTCTGAGGGGAATGAATTCTACCCATTTTGTAAAATGATCTACTATGACAAGAACATATACCTTTCATATACACTTCATAATACAGTTTCATATACAGTTTCATAAGAACATATACCATACATAATACCTTTCATAACTTTCAGGATTAGAAATTAGATACGGGTCACTTAGGCTGAGCCTCATAGACTCCAGAGGGAGCGTTACTTTAATAGGTTATAATTTGCCAGCTGGACACATATTTAAATGTTTGGATAGTACAGCAGATGGAGACATATTCGTGCATTATTTCCCTCATTTTGAGAAAGTATCAAGAATCCAAAATTCGGGAACACATTTTACGAATACCTGAGCGTCCTATTAGTGGATTATCATAAAATAGTTTACGAATGACCTTACAAATTCTAGAAGCAATACAAAATCGAGATCATCCTCGTAAATTAACAGTTTTAGAATAAAAAAGTAAGCCATAAATAAATTTAAATGACTGGAGACATTTTTCGAAAATGACTGTATTTAAACTACTAATACCATATTATAGTCTACTAATTTTAAACTCTAACGAACTGTTCTCGACAAAAAAAAACCTTGCCATTCGTTAACTGCAATAAAAATGAATGATTGGTAATCACCTTTACCGGTAAATCTTGAAAATTGGCCCAAATAACTGCAAGAAACTCCGTTTCCGTAATCGAATAATTCCGTTCCGACGAATTCAAAAATTGATATGCATAGAATTTTGCTGTACCTTCTTGGGATAACAATGAAGGAAGCCGAACTAAACTAACATCAAAATATATTTCAAATTGCAATGAATAGTTTGGATGGCTGAAGATGGGGGAGAAATCAAAGCTTCCTTTAACTATTCAAACGAACTCTGAGCTGCCGTTGACCACATAACCTTTATTCTCTTTCTCATCAAAGCATACAAAGGGTAACACAACTCAGAAAAATGAGGAATAAATTATGAAAACTGTGCATGCATGCCTAAGAATGTTGCAACTTGCTTAAATGTTTTACGGTGTGACATGGACGTAATAGCGTCGGTTTTCGCCGAGTCACTTTTGATTCAATACTGAGTAATTTTAATAACTAAATACTTTATTTCTCGCATTAAAAATTTACATTTCTCCAGTTTAATTGTTAAATAAGTATTACGAAATAGGTAGAAACTTCCCGCAGGAATTTTCAGGAGCTCGCATTTCTATAAAGTCCTGTATCGACAAATGAAACAACGATAATAAATTCACCATATGTTCTTCAAAAGTGAAGTGTAGTGTAAATTTGTTCGTAAGTTCAAAGTAAAGAAAAATGTAGATGCTTTTTGAAAAAACATTCTGCTGATTTCAATAAAATTCTCTTCGCCAACTACTTTTATCACGTATAGCTGGAAATGCATTTTTTAACTCAACTACTGTCTGTTCATATCTCTTAGAATGATCATTTATGGAAAATGTGTAATGTTTTCAAGCCATAAACGCTCACCTCCTTTTAAAAACACGTTAACAATAAATATTTATTTGTATCAGGAATATTGTTCTATAGAATATACTCTTGGAGGTGTAAGATAAATTCATTAACATTTTGATCACCAACAACACAAGCTCTTGGCACAACTTTGATTGGCCTAGCTTCGAAATCATTTCATGGACCATTTGTAACATCATTACAATAATTTCCTGAAAAAATGTCTAACCGCCTGGATTCGAAATCAATTCGGGTAGCATTTGTAACATACTGATCCGAGCTGTGCACTTGAAAGAAAGCCATTACACAGATCTTAAAAAAAAAAGAAAAAAAAACAATTTATTTAAAAAGATAAACAGGGTGATTGTAAGGGAGCGGTCAGATTTAAGTATCAGCTATCAAAATTAAGCTGGACTGACAGGGAAAAATATTCCTTTCCCAAAAGATTTACTAAATTCAAAACACTTAGATGAAATCCAAAATGGCCTCACTATTCGATTGCTAAGAAGTGTAATTTTGACTCACTGGAAAATATACTACACTACAGACACTAAAATTGCTATAAAATGTCACTATAAACACTAATTACTTTACACTAAATACTGACTAAACTATAAACATTGTAACATCACTATAAATTGGAACCCCATGGATTCCAATAATCCTTTATTCGTAATGCAAATTTTAAATTTTTACCACGCTGATGAAATTCACACCCGCGGATTCTATCTGAAAATCGATAATGGTAAAACACAGCTTCTAGATAACACTAAAGGGGAACTAAACGCTCAAACCCAGAACTCAGGTATCTAGCGGTAGGATGTATTCCTGCTGCCGCAATATAGTGCACGATACTGCTGCCGCACTATATAGCGCATCTATAATCATATCATTGTAAGAAATAACCGTGAAATTCAGATTCTCGTAGATTCAGACATAATTTGCGAAACTTATAGAAATGACAGAATAGATAGCTCATTGAAGCACAAATGTTAAAATTTCGGCCATCACGATTGTATGCAAAATCTTAAAACTCACTCGACCACAGAGTACCCATGTGAAATAGTTGCTAGGTACTATACTACAGATAAATACAAAAAGTCCTTCCGGCCTGTACCGGGAGGAAAAGGTAGCTTTCCTATATCTTCGTTTTAAAATTTTAGCTAATGTTACACGAAAACAGCAAGTTAAAATGCAAAGTAACGTTTACAAAAGATTCGTTAATACTGAATTTGAATAAGAAATTCGCCAAATTATTGAGCAATAGCCAAATTGGCTTCATTTATGAAGACTTATTTTGGTCGCCAAATTTGGCGATATTTCGCCAAATGTCGCCAATTTTGGCGAGAATTTGGCGCTAACGGATATGAATATATAGTTTTATGCGTATGATTGGGAAAATTATTACAGCAATGAAAATTTTTGTAATGTGCTGTCTTGTTTCAAAATGTCAGTCACCCTAGAATTTCAAACTGCTCTATCTCAGCCATTTTTTAAGATAGAGGTATACCAAAAAATGCTCTGGAATCCTCGTATCAAGGCCTAACACTTAATTAAAAAATAAATTTGAACTTTTAACTTTTATGTATATTTATTTTAGTTTAAAATTTTTAAGTGGCCGCCATCTTGAAACAAAATGGCGGACCAAGCTGGCCAACGAACTTGGTTGAGACATTGGTGAGCTTAATACACACAATTAGTTTCATCAAAATTGATTTATAAATACGAGCGTTATCGTATGACATAGGTCAGATATATATATATATATATATATATATATATATATATATATATATATATGGATATATCTATATATATAAATCAACATTTGAACGGAGGGTGGTTTTGGGGTCTGGAGGTCATGATCGATGAAAATATATCGAAATTTTCCGGAACTGCTTTCCTCCGAACGGCTGCAATAGATAGCTTTATACTTTTTTGTATTGAAAGCTACCTAAAAGAATGAAATATATTGGTCACCTAACTATTCAGATGATGGAAAAAAGATTTAGAGAGAAATCGTGTAGATGTATTATAAAAGACACAAGAATTAGTATTCTTTTCATACGAACGGCAAATTAAAAAAGTTCTGTTGTTTTCTGCAAGAGAATGCACTTGTTAGAGCACATTTAAAGAACTTATTTATAAATACTGAGAATAAACAAGAGAGAAAATGGTAAAATTTTATTTTCGTGAAGAAATAAGAGCAGTTATATGAAAGACGTGGAGAGAAGAAATGAAGCGTTTCTCTATACGAAAAGTATAATGCCACTGTGCATTAGTATAAAAAGTAAAATGGATATTTTTTGTAAATTTTAATACCTGGACCTTTCTTAATCATACGAAAGTATATACTCTATTTTTATTTGATATATGATTCTGAAATAGTTACTTCTTTTTTTATGGTGAATTATACGTCCCAAAATAGTTACTTATTTTTTATGGTGAATTATATGTCCCAAAATAGTTACTTCTTTTTTTAATATTATACATATAATATTAATATTTCAATAACAATATTAAATAAGTAATTAAATTTAAATATGTTTTAAATGCATTTTTCCTTTTTTTTAATTTTTGACTTATATTATTGAATTTAAAAAGACTACATGAATTGCCACTTATATGGATTATATGTATATTAAAAAAAATATTTTTTAGAATGCATTAAATAAAGATTCGAAAATATATGATTTTCTATTCCAATTTTATAGAAATAAAACTGTCTCTTTTTAACACTTTCCAACCTAGCGTAAAAGTGTTTATGACTTCGGTTTGTCTGGCCGTCTGCCGTCTGCCACCTGGCCGTCTGTCCGTGCTCTAACTCCCGTAAATATGCTCGGATTGCTCTGCAAGTTTTATATGTTATCGTCGTTATCTATAGCATGTTCCCTATTTCAACGGAAGTGTGTACCACTTATAGTTTTTTTACAGGGACACTCAAAAGAATTCCGTTACGTTACGGTTAATGGGGAAAAGTCATTTGCGGTTTATTTTAATGATGTTACACAATTGCAAGCACATTGTAATTGATATATATCACTAAGGTGCATTACAAGAAGTTTAATATGGTATAGGGTGTGCATAGCACTTATAGTTACTTTACAGGGACAGTCAAAAGAATTCCGTTACATTACGTCTATGGAGAAAAATCGTTTGCGGTTTAATTAAATAATGTTTCACTATTTTAAACGCATTGAAATTTATATATATCACTAAGGTGCATTACAAGAGGCTTACTACAGAATATTGTGTGTATAGTAGTCATCGTTCATTTACAGGGACACACAAAATAATTATCTACTGTCTGTTAACCATAATTCCTGGAAGTGCGTTTTAAGTTACTGAACGCGATTTTAAATTTAACTCACTTTTTGTCTATTACGTGGTGTGTATAAATTCTGTAGATCATATACAGGGAAGCACAAAATTTAGCGAACACATTTCCGTTTACTGTGAGAAACTCCAGAAGGTGAATTTAAAACTGTGCTACGCGTTTCCTAACTGAACTAAAATGTAGCATTCTATGTATTATATATACAAATCTATAGATCATATACAGGGCTGAATAAAAGTATCCGGATATTTTTCCGAATATTGTATTTGTTGAAAATTCCTGAAATTATGTTTTTAAATATGTTATGCGGTTTCCAAATTGTTTACTTAGATGTTATCTTTCAGCTTATTAAACAGCATGATTTGTAAAATTATTTTGGAAGCGTTGGAAAGTGTTACATATTCTATACTTGACGCATGATTTTTCGTTCTTGTTTTATATTGATCTGAAGAAATGTTTGTGGGATGTTCTGAGTATTTTTGGATTGTAAAGTAACTAGTTAAGATACCATATAAATTTACCTCTGTTGTTATGAGTAGATATTAGATGTTATTACACATTTTAATAAAATAGATATACTAGGTAGATCTTTTGAACTTACATTGAAATCACTGAACACTACTGAATTCTTTTCTAGCATTCTTAATTCCCTGGATTTGAATTAGCTTAAATGAGATGACTAGAGATTGTACAAGTGTACTCACTAAAATCCTTCATCTAGGCGTTTTATTAACTAAACTAGCATATGCACCCGTCAAAAATGAGCGAAATAGGGTATTTTAAGTTTAGAACGTTAAGTCTATTACTGACGTATTATTTCATTTAAAGAGATGATATAAAATTAAATATTGCGTGTGTTTTAATTGGAGATCCAGTATGGGATTTCTGTAATGTTATCTTACTGTAATCTTGTGTTATGCGCGATCCTTCCGATAGTGGCATGGCATCAACATCACCTCAAAAACTGTGCAAAAGTCAACCTCAAGAGGAAAAAAAATATTATACTTCCTATGCTTTTAACTGTAATTTGAACATGAATTTTTGCTTAAAGTGCGTAAAAATTTAAGAATAGTTAAAAATTTTAGGAATATAAAAATCTATATTTTTTCTATATTAATGCTAATTTTCAATTCTAAAATGGTGAAAAAAATTTTACTTTGAATCAAGACTTTTTTTCAAAACAGCTTAATCAACTGATTTTTTTTTTCAGACATCAACTGAATTTTCTTTTGCGTAAGTTGACAGCTAGTAGCCATAAAAAAAAAAAAAATTGTATAGATAAAAAAAAAAGCTTTTGTATTTTTTAAACAATAGAATATAATTCTCAGAAATATATTAAATTCAGCTTAAAATATGCATAGCTTATAAGAAAAAAAAACCTGTTGCAAATCTCATTATAACTATTTTATTAATAATTAGAACTATCTATACTAATAAAAGAAAGTTTCGCTCTGCGTGTGTGTCTGTGTGTGTGTGTGTGTGTGTCTGTTAGAGATGGCTAGGAAAATTTAGCCCACCTAGAAGGCTGAAAATTTAGATTTAGGTAGTCCAAACCCTCTCCTGGTGCAACATTACTTCAGAATTTTAATATTTTAATTACTTTCAGGAATATTAATTAAAATGCACAAAGCACTCTCATTAAAAATACGCTTTTATTCTCTTGGGTTGGTTGGTTCACTGGTTGGTTGCATCGATTCTTCACAGAAGTAATTAAATAAACCAGAGTAGCGATGCAAAAATAAGGATTTCTAAGGAAATAGTGGTCGCACGGCTCTGCCGTTACAAACATACAACCGTGCACACGTAGCGCCATCTGCCGACGCGGAACTGAAAGTGTCATTAACGCAGAAGAACTGATGCAACTGTCCTATTCGAGCGCCATCACCATCTATTTGAAACATTTTAGAGGGACGTTTTTCGTTAGAAATCTTTGGATGAAAGTCGAGTGTTTCATGAATTACTGTTTTTTTTTTCAGCTAAATATTAATATTTTCACACAAAAATTATACCCATGCTTAGGAAACATTTTTTTTAATACTCATAAAAATTTGGATAATAAGGTTTTTTTAAAACATTAAATAAAAAATTAGAACACTTCTAACAGGCAATTTTGTCACTACAAATTGGCAATTATTAATTTCTTGCTTGAGCTGCGGATAGTTTAGCGGGAATTCTTGAAACTTTCTATTGCAAATTTATTAATATTAATATTTTATATCTATATTAATAAAAGAAAGTTTCGCTCTATGTGTGTGTCCGTGTGTGTGTGTCTGTTTGTGTGTCTGTTGGCGATGGCTAGCAAAATCTAGCCCACCTAGAAGTCTGGAAATTTACGTGTGGATAGTCCAAGGTCTGGCCATGTGCACCTGAGCCTCAGAATTTTAATATTTTGATAATTAGCCTAGATATTAATTAGATTCTCATTAACCATCGCTTCTAAAATGTCAGCTTTTAAGTCAAAATGGCGAAAGAAACGAACTGGCGCGTTGGATTTGCAAGCGGAAATGAACAAATTCGAAATTATTTTACTAATTAGCGAATTTTAAGAAAACTAATTGAGATATCAATTTGAAAATTTCTGAGCATATGTAAAAAAAATATTCTCTATCTGAATGTGTGATTTTTGAAAAATTCGGTTGGTAATTATTTTTATTTATGCAAAAAACTACCAAAAATCTGCCGGCGCCAGTGAAAATGATCCGAGAAAGTTTCAGACAGGGATCTGCTTTCATTAAAAACTGAACGACAAAGAGATCTGTTTCTCGGGCCGAACCCTCCATTTAGTTTGCGAAAATGAAAGGAAATAATTGCCAATTTTTACTAATGAACAAAAATTTAGGTAACTAATTAAGATATAGATTTGAAATTGAGGTCGGGAAGGGGTGTCATCTGCCGGCTATTTTAGCGTAGCGTCTTCGTTATGTTCTAATTATCAGAAAAATGTAATTCTTTTTTTAATGATCGCGTTAATGTAGGTGACGGTGGTTCTCTTGAACAAATTATTCATTATATTTGCGGGTATGGGGAGGGAGGGGGTTAACGCCTTTCTCTGAGATTGTAATTATCTCGGGCCCGGACAACGCCCTGCGGGTTAGCTAGTTACTAATAAAAGCAGTAAAATGCAATTTCATTATGTATAATAATTAACCGACCTTATATCTGAGATCGATCCAGGCAAAAATTAGGGTCCTTCAAAAAATTCTATTTAATAAAAAGAGACTTTTCACAAAATTTAATTTAATGAAAAGAGACTATTCTCAAAGTTTTATTTCACAAAGAGAATCCTTAAAGCAAAATTCAATTCCAAAAAAGTAAACTCATCATAAACTTATGTTGGTAAAATTTCTCAGGCATATTTTATAAACAATAAATTTGCTCAAAGAAAGAAAAATGTCAGGGACAGGCTTTTAAAAATGCTAATAATAAATTCATAATTTGCAGCATTCGATCTTTCACTGTAAAATTTTATTTGTCATAAAAAATAAACTTGCATCAATTTTTACACCTTAAAATATTATATTTTACGCAAGGTAGATTGCGCCACCAAATTGATAAGAGAATGATTTTTTGAAAATTTCGTTAAAAAATTAACAGTGGGGAATTAAAAAGGCCTAAAAAGGGAATTAATCGCAGCTATCTATACAGATGTCGTATAAACACAGAACACTAATTTCACATGAAATCTGAAACTGTGCGAAAAGAAAAAAATACAAGCGGGAAAAATTCTACCTTAGGACAGAATATAGATTGGCCACCCACGGCTTTTATCGTTGAGATTTTTTCAGCCAAGTCTAACTCGTCAAAAAAAAGTATTTGTTAGCATAAGCCAGCTTCTCCACTTTAGAATTTAGTTAGCGCTCTAAGATTTTTTGTGAGGCTCGCGGAACATATTAGGCACGAACACACCAAGTTTTAAAAAGATTCGGTGACTAGAAGTATTTTTTATAAATATAATAGTAAAAAGATGTGGCTCCAATGGGCTGAGACGTGGCGAGGTAGTTGTTGTTTACAAATGTGCTGGCTTAATGACACCCTTTAAACTGTTTTTAATGGTTCAAGGCATTTTAGCACTTAATAGATAACCTAAAAAAGGTAATGAAAAGTTTTATGATAGCAGTTTTTATGATGGATACAGCTAAGAGAAGTTGTTTAACAAATGATGAGTTAGCATTAATTGACGGGATCTTGGAAAGCGGTGTGGGGAAGGTAGGGGGGAGCTATACAAAATACAAGTGCTCTACGAGACTCGATTTAAAATGAATCCTCACTTGCAATTGAGAGATGGGTCTTTAAAAGGGATCCCCTTTTTCGCCCCTCTGACGGGCCCCCCAAGAGAGATACGTAAAAACCGAGGGCGCCAAAAGAAGTGGGGGGAGGGGAATACCTTTAGGCGGTTTACAGCTAATTTTGGTGAAATTTTGGAGCTGTCCGGCCCATAGAAACAGAGAAAAATGGGAAAAACTAAAATAAATATGAGAAATTGAAAAAAATAAATAAGAAAAGTGTTCCTGACAGGAGACAGGAGAGAAGGAGGGAGAGAGTAGAACCAGACAAAAGTGCTTGATGAGATCAAACTTTTGATATGGTACATGACGGGGTTTGAACACCTTGAATGTCTCCCCCGTGGGGGGGGCTAACTCCGGTCCTATGGGAGAGAGAGCCTCAAGACCCTCTTAGAAATGTCGGCCTCGACGATTTTAACTTCTTTGGACTTTTTGGATCCTTTAGAAGAGGCTTACGTCCTCTGTGGGGCTTAAAGGGGCTGAGAAAGATGGGAAAAACTAAAATTTAAAAAGAGTTGAAACAGAGAACTATGTTTCTTAAGGGAGAGGGGAGTGAGAGGCAGAGAGTAGGACCAGACCATAGTGCTTGACGAGATCTATCTATTGATATGTTACATGAAGGGGTTTACATGGGGTTTACATTTGGGGGGAGCACCAAAACGGTCGTACTGAACCTTTCCCATGATTATGCCAAGGTTGCAGTTATGATTTCGCCAAGATCATCTCAAAGCTTACATAGGCATCCTATATACGCGTATATATATTCCAAACACTCCTATATGTGCCATATACGTCATTATACACATATTATTTATGTTTTATGTCGTATATACATCATATACACATGTCATACATATACCTCATATATGCATCATATATGGCTATAACTTGGTCACATACGTACAGAAATGTTATATATATATCTATATATATATATATCATATATTATTATAATGTCATACATGCTTTATAATTTGGCGATAAATCTTGGCCGCTTGGCAGTTCATCCTTGGAAGCCGCTATAACACGAAAGTACCAAATTTACAATATATTAATGAAAACAGAAACAAAAATATTTCATGATTGGTGACTGCTATAACACGAAAGTACCAATTTTTTTTTTTATCTTTCATATCTGATTATTTGCATCGATCCTTTTTTGTAATTTTAACATTTTTGTAACGATTTTACACATTTCTATTGCCTATTCAAAGAAAAATTCTTCTAAAGTTACAGAATTTCGTTAAAAACGGTTAAAATAGCAAAATGCGAACATCGTTTGGTCCATTCTCGACCGAAAGCAACAACCGTTATCATTATCTTTATACGCTTGAAGGTTTCGTTATGGTACTTCATTGTGAAGTTTGGTAATTTTTGAAATTCATTATTTGAAATATGGCATAATCATTCGATTTGAAATTTATATCAAGAAAAAAACAATTTTTTTCCTTTCTAACGCAGTTTGTCTAACAATTTTGTGATTAATACTTTTTGAGCTATTAATTTTTTTAGTAACTTCAAATGTTTCATTTTCCGAGATTAACCTGTGGCAACGATGGATTGCTGTGACTTTTCATAAACATGAAAAATGATAGAGATTGAAAGAATAAGCTTCCCTGTGGGTGGCTAATAATACCTATGAACAAATCAAAAATACATAAAGTGCAATGGGCTTGAACACAGAGTTCAGAGAATAGAGAAGTTGCAATCAGGTGATCAACCATTGTACTTCACTTGGAGGTCAGGGTACTTCCACCAATCAGAACTGCCTATTTGTAGTGTGTGACCTCCAACATGACGTCAATTGCAACTGCCCTTTGTGACGCTGAAAATGCAACCCTGCAGTCGGATGAATCGGATGTTAGCCGTATTTTTTTAATGAATCGTCAAAGAGTCGTTCATATGATAGTTTCTTGATTTGGAAGTTGTGTTTCTGAATGGCAACGGTGTTCATTTGTTTATATCGCTAATCTGCTGTTGATAGCTGCTTATTTTTAATTTAGAACTGAAAACATTATAATTGTTTAGTTTTTGAAGGTTTTAGAGAAAATGAAGAAGAAAAGGTGTGATACAATGTAGATTAAATAACACAATTGTTCAATTTATAATACGGCATCGGAATGCTTATGTCTAACATGGCCGCGATATGTTTTTTATCCTTTTTCGAGGATGAGCTCGACCCGGCATCATTACATTACCGTATTATATCTAGTATCATTACCCATATAGATCTATGCCATCTCTATACGTATCAATTTCAAATACCTGAATATAATAGAATTAGGTTTATTAAAAGATGATCACTTTTATAATTACTATCGTATATCGAAATTTTGAAATAACGAATACACTATATTGCCAAGATGACCGGTCACTTGCGATTTTAGACGTTTTGTTAACTATCTAGAAAAATACATGAGGAATTAACCTGAAACTTCAGGTGTGTAAACAGAATAGTGTTGTTATATATTTCCGTGAAGATTTTTTCCCGAAACCCCATACGGGACTGTCAACAAATTGAAAAAGAGCGAACATCTTTTGGATAACCCTGTAAAAACTAATGTAGCAAAAGCGTTCAAACTCGAGATTATTAATAAGTGGCTTATTGTAATATACTGTGTACATTTTTATGAGTATAGCATGTGTACTCGTAGAGAAATTAAGATTTTTATAAAAACAGTCCCAAATTCCGCAAAGTTTTTTGCTTATAATTTGCAGAGTTCTTAATGTAAAAAAAAGTTCTTTTCAGAAAATATGACAAACAACATTGTACATAATACTCTGCAATCAGAATTTGAAAATAATAAAAATTGGATGAAAAATGAGCAGGATTACTAAAAAATGTTTCACTGCGCATGCGGATTGCAGTCAAAATATAATGTGCATAATGTATTAGAAAGTCTCAAAATCATAGCTTAAAAATTCTGAAAATTATCGTCGATAGAATAAGCTCGAAATCCGTTGTTCCCAAAATGAAGCAAAATGATGAGGGGTTGTATCCAAATGTACGTGCAATATTGTGTACGCTATCTTGGCAATAATCATCAGATATTTGATACAATTCCTTATCTTTTTGCTTCTTTTTGGAAACAACGAATTTCGAGCTTATTCTATCGACTATAATTTTCAGAATTTTTAAGCTATGATTTTGAGACTTTCACAAAGCTGCTCTATATACTTAGCTAATGCATTATGCATATTATATTTTGATTGCATTCGCGCATGTGCAGTGAAACATTTTTTAGTAAACCTGCCCATTTTTCCTTCAATTTTTATTATTTTCAAATTCTGATTGCAGAGTATTATGTACAATGTTGTTTGTCATATTTTCTGAAAAGAACTTTTTTTTACATTAAGAACTCTTCAAATTATAAGCAAAAAACTTTGCGGAATTTGGGACTGTTTTTATAAAAATCTTAATTTCTCTACGAGTATTCATGCTGTCCTCATAAAAATGAACACAGTATATTACAATAAGCCACTTATTAATAATCTCGAGTTTGAACACTTTTGCTACATTAGTTTTTACAGGGTTATCCAAAAGATATTCGCCCTTTTTCAATTTGTTGACAGTCCCCTATGGGGTTTCAGGAAAAAATTTTCACGGAAATATATAACCTATACTATACTGTTTACACACCTGCAGTTTCAGGTTAATTCCTCGTGTATTTTACTAGATAGTTAACAAAACGTCTAAAATCGCTAGTGACCGGTCACCTTTGGCAATATAGTGTATTATAAATCTGTTTATAGCAAGTAAATATTTAAAATATTGCAAAATTAACCTATGACGTGTTCAAGCAAGTTATGTTAAGGATTAAGTTAAAACATAAAATTATTTCGAATTTCTTGGATGCAGTGTTACACAATGTTCCTTAATAAATACTTTCCCAGCATATCAGTTACAAACAAATGCTAAAAATGATTATTGATATGCTAAATATAGGATTAGAAGCTATTTTTACTATAGATAAATTCTAAGAACGCTAAGAAACATTGATTGCACAAAGGTACAATAATTACACGTTGCTTTTTATATTTCTAAATTTTAAATTACCTTTATTCAAACACTTAAAGCACTTAAAAATATAAGAATTAATCAACGTCAAATTAACTTGAGTCTTTTTAAAAGAGGAACACTTCTAAGGAATAAACATCAGCGTTGAAAGTTATTTATTCATAAACTACCGAGTCTTTATTAATTTTCGCATTAAAATGTTATATTGAACAACAATTTTAGAAAAAAAAATTCAACGGCTTAGCTTATCTTTAAGTGATAATTTAAGCTCTTTGTCTTCATTAAGAATAATTTTTGCAATTGTTACATTTTACATAAAAGTTCATCGCCACTAATAGAAAATTAAAACTACTGTTCGTGTAAAATAATATAAAATTGTTTCGGTAAACTGATGTAACTTGTGACTCCAGGTGCTTACAATTTTTGTATATTCACACACAAATTAAAATACATTAATATATGTATTTAAATAAATACTTGAAGTAATGTAATGATAGGAATTCAGAAAAAATGTTCATTAATAAAGTATGTAATAAAAATGTTCATTAATAACTTCTACAATATTATACTAGATGTGAGTTGTTGGTAGATAGATACCAACAATTTAAATAATTTGGTGCAATAATAAAACAAATATGCGAAAATATTTTCATAAACTGTAAAAAGCGTATTATTTCGTACTTAACGTTAAGAGCCATTCCAATTGCTATTATAAAAATGACCACCTTTTAAATAAAATATTTAATTTTTCTTTTTGGAAAATATATTTAGAAAATCTTTCTGCCTTCTTGAAATGGAATTATATTTCCCATCCTCAATAGTGAATTCTTCCAAATATAAACAAGAAATTTATCTTTGGCTAAAACTTTGGCAAAGAAAATTTTTAAAAGCGTAAAAGGTTTTTCACGTGATACGACAAGTGAAATTGTTACTAAAGTCTGGATTTTCTTAAAACAGAATAAAGATATATACATCTCTTACAATATTTTTTTTAAAAATGTGTCGGAGAAAAAGACTAAGTCTTTTAAAATATCTTAAAATAAATGTATTTTATACATTCTATTTTAAAAGGAAACGTTTAAAAAAATCAAAATGTTCTTAAATACAAAATTTACATCTATTTCTACGCAAATACATACTGACATAGCTTTAGTGGGGTCTAAGAGTTCTGAGATGTTATACGAAAATTAATTTGAAATAAAATATTGAATTTAGCATTTAAAACGCAGTGTAAGCGAAGTGCGTTGAAATAAAAGTTGTTTTGGTGTTTAATTTGGTTATTAAGTATATGTCGTAGCAAATGCTAGCCGGAACTCTATTGTTCCATGCACATAATGTTCAAAAGGAAAAACATTAAAAATTCTAAAAATTCTAGTTCATGGGAAAAAATGTTCCATTGAACGATCACGATTCATGTGCCTAAAGCATAATCCTTTATTATATACAAATATTTATGCCTTGTAGTTTGATTGTAATCACTTCTACATCCCTTATGCAAGCAGGGTGTGATTACCGCAAGTTCAAACTTCCACCAGTATTTTCGAATAGTAATTTTATTATTATTTATGTCAGAAATTCTGCTTTTAAAGAAGGCAATAAGAATTATTATTGAAAATATTGCTGCAAGTTTGCCCATGTGTTAATCAGGCTTTGATTACGAGTTAGTATTGAGTATTTGCTGATGCATGCAGTTTATGCTACGTTGACCTCTGTAGTTCCATACACATAACGTGCTTTATTCAATACATAATGCACAATTCTGTTTAATCATGGATGCTTGGTATATATAGCATAGGATAGAAAGCATAGCATTAAGGAACAAGAAGGCTAACACACAGGAAAAACTCCACAATGGAGCCTTCGGTAATAGAACTCTTTACCGTCACAACAGCAGAAGCGTGATTAACACGCTTAACCAAATCTCTTTTTATCTAGCGTGTACATTACATTTCTGGAAAAATAATAATGATGCATTAAAATCTTCTATAACTTAAAGAATGAATGTGTACATTATTCTTCCTACATTGAGTTTGATTCCGAACAGCGTGATAAATGGATCCTATGTCAGAAAGTTTTGGAAATCGCAACAGGAAAAACAATATCTTTCTTTAATATTGAAATTTAACTGAAGGTTTCAGAATCAGGGCGTTAAATTTAGTCAAAATAATACTAGTGTAAGCTACACCATAAAACCCAGCTGCCAATGTATCACATTTTAACCCTTGCAAGGGCGGTGATATATACCACATAATTTTAATTTAAACAGCCAAATGGAATACAGAATTTAATAAAATTTAACTTTTATAATGTACATGAAAAAATTACTTATTTTGAAATCAATTTGTTCGTAAATTCTGGTGACATTCAATCATTATAAAAATTTACTGTGTGTTAATTACTGTACTCCTGAATTGGTTAAAGAGGGACAGTTAATAAAGCCCATAGTACTTCTAAAATAAATGTCACATTGTTTCAACTTTTTCGCATATTTTAGATATTTTATCGTTAATTTAAAAACCGATTCATATTTTAATAAGTGAAAAAATTAGAATATCTCTTATTTATTGTTAAATTTGCACAATATTTTCCATTTTATATTTCTTCATATTTTATGGTAATAAATTCCCCGAATAAAAATCAAAGGAAGCTAAGATGATTATGAAACATTAATTGAGTGAAATAAGGATGCCTTTTTTCCACGTATTTTTTCCCTTTTTAGTACCAGTATTTCTATAAAGAAACTTTCGCTGTATATAACGGAAGCACTGGTAAACGATAAAAGATCTCGGACAGAAATTATGATTAATCGATTTGCATGATTCTTGAATATCTTCTAAAAATATGTACAGGGTGGCCAGAATTAAAACACCTCCATTCCGACTTCTGAATTTATTGAACTACTCAATATCCAAACTTCAAAGTTTAAACACATGCTATTCACGACATGGGGAAACTTATTATGTGAAAAATAGTTCTATAAATCACCGATAAATAGCGCTGTACAACTGGGCATATGTTGAAAAGATACAAACGCACTTTTTATGTCAACGTACAAAACATTCATGTGACAAGGACCTTATCAACGCAGGGAATGCTGCTCAATATTGTTCCCTTCTTGAAGATGTGAAATCTTCAGTGTGCGGTGAGCTTGTTCAACTGCGAATTGTAACTGGTCGACTGAGATTTTTCTCACGTGCAGAGTGATACCTTCTTCAAGGTTACTTGACGCACTCGATAAACATAATTTTTTAAGTGTTTCCACAGTCAAAAATTACACGGATTAAGATCCGGAGAACAAGATGGCCAAGTTTTTGGAAACGCTCGAATAATTACTCTGCCATTGGTGAAACGCTGCCAAAGAAACTGCTGTACACAGATTTCAATGTGTGGAGGCGCTCCACCTTGCACAAAGGTAACTGAGTTAAGACATTGCCGCTCTTGCAAATGGGATATTACAAAAGTTTCGAAGATCCTTTTGTACTCTTTCCCGTCACAATGCATGTCACAGGGCCATTGCAAATAGCCAGTTCGAAAAAGAAAGGCCAAAGAATGACTGTGGCTGGGAATCCACACAAGGCTGTAACTTTCGGTGAGTGGAGTGGAATCTTTTGGAAGGTACCGGGGTTTTCAGTTTCCCCAATGCTACAGTTATGGGTGTTCATTGTTCTACTGAGGAGGAAATGGGCTGCATCGCTCCACCAAATCTGCCATGGCCATGATGCATCCACTTCAACTCCTCTTTTTTTTCATATTTTGTTGTACAGTGCCATCTATCGGTATTTCTGGAACTAAATATTTTTCACATAATCCGTTCTCCCATATCTGGGATACTATGTTCAGAAAATTTGAAGAGTTTACACTGAGTAGTTCGACATATAGGGAGGTCAGAGTAAAATTTTAATTCCAGCCATTCGGTACTAAAAGTTGTACAAGGAAACCCTTATGTAGCCAAATTAGGGACAGCTTTTATTCAAAATATCTGCCATTTTCTTAATAGTTTTTTCGCCTTATTTAATCGGAGAGATCTGTGATTAAATAATGCAAAGATTATGAGGTAGAAAAAGTGGCAGTAGATATTTTGAATAAAAAATGTCTAATATTAGAAAAATCAGGCAACTCTGCTTACAATTATCATGCCATTAACGTTTGTATGCCTGCAAAATTATGATAAAAAATGCATATTTTGTTTAGGCTAAACTGGTCTTTTAAAACCATAGTTGTTTTTTCAAAAAATATATAAAAGTGAGGGAAAGACGGCGGGTAAGGTATGGGCTAGCGCTTAAAAAAACCCTCAGATATGGTTTTGCCTCCTTAGGGTATCGGGGTAAAATTAAAAAATATCCTCGTATTACATCGCTATATTTTAAAATTTAGCTTCTGGCAAATTTTTATCTGTAACGCCCAGTTAGATTATGATGTGTAGATTTGCCCTCTGAGAAGGGGGGGGGGGGCAGGAAACTGAGGTAAAAAATCCAGTTACCCCATGCCTATATTTTGAAACTCGTCATTCCTGAAATAATAATCAGTTTTGTCCTCCCTATCTGGCAGATCAGAGAGGCAGATTTAAAAAAATAAATAAAAATAAAATAAAAAAATCGCGAGATACAGCTTTGTACCCTGGGGGGCGCTGGACAAAATGAAAAAAATCTTTACAACACGCCGATATTTGAGAGTCACTATTATGGAAATTGTCAGCTATAAGGCCTTTTTGTAGATCTTGTGATACGATCCCCCCTCCACCCCCTGAGAGTTAAGGGGATCGATTTTAAAAACATTACGTATTCCTTCGCTATGTTCTAAAATTTTCAAAACAGCAAAATTTCATGTGTAAGGCGTTGACAGATAATAAGATAGAACTTTTCTCAGTGTTGGAGCGGGGCAGGGGCGCGAATTGAAAAAACTTCTATACTCCAGTACCAATAATTTGAGAGTCTTTCTCCTTGAAGAATTCATTTGCAAGGCCTTGATACATTCCGAAATACACTTTCCTTCTTGGAAATCAATGTGCTGATTTTAAAAAAAAATCTTATTCACCTATCATATTAAAAAAAAAATAACCTATCAGGAAAATATCATCTGTGAGGTTCTGACAGATCATGAGATAGAATTTTGCACCTGGGAGGAAGGGTAGAATAAAAAAGATCGGATGCAAACTCCGTGTCCGTACTTCACGCTTATATTTTGAGAGTCATCATTCTAAAAATTTTCATCTGTAAGGACTTGGTAGATACCGATATATGGTTTTGTCCACCGGGGAGGAGGGAGGAGGTCAGGAAGCCGATTTTGAAAAAGAGAAATCATTCATATTCCGCTTTTATGTTTTAAAATTCATTTTTAAAATCTTTTCGGAACCATGCTATTTAAACCAGTTCAATTGCTCTGGTTCAACCCATATCTTTTTCGGAACCATGTCATTTTTACTAGTTCCATCGCGCCGGTTCGAACTATATGTTTTGCAAAACCATGATAATTGATCTATCGCGCACGAAGCACTTCAAGTAGGAGAAATTAGCCTGGGAAATGGAAAGGTCTTTCACTCAGTGGCCAGTTACTATAATTTATGTTGGATTTTAAAATGTTCCTGAAACTTTTCGTCTATCCTACTTATAATTCTTCCATTTGGTAAAAAACTTTTTCATGATTTTTGATTGCACATACTTAAAAATATATATATTGTTTGGGTGATCGTCGTGAAACAGGACATTTTAAGTTTTTTCAAGTTGAAAATTCTTTAAAATATTTCAATCGTAACTGGTACTCTGAGATCCTTCTCACGTGAAGAGTGATACCTTCTTTCAAGTCTGCCAAGGTTACCCGACGCCGTCGATAAACATAATTTTTTATGTGTTCCCACAGCCAAAAACACTTCAATAATACTACTTGACATAAAAAAAATATATTATGATGGCATTTTAGAAGTTGTTACAATGTCAACCCTGACCAGTGATATGCCAAGAAAATGACTTTTCTTATTTTTAAAATTATCATTTAATATGGTTTCTGTAAATAAACGTAATAAAAAAGATTTCATCTCATATAGACACATATTCATAAAATTGTTTTTCATCCATCATATAGAGTAAAGAAAAAGGGAAGTAATTCCACGCAGTAATCATTCTCATGTTTGCTTTGAGTTTTTTCGAACTGAATAGTGGATGTTTAATATGAAAATAAAATTATCGTTGTAAAAATCCTGGTTCACACATGCCAGGACAATGTTTAAAAGAAAATCGTCGTATTAATATAAATAAATAAATAAACTAGTCGTTGGGCGCCACCGTAGTACTTACCCATCATGGATATGCATAATATAAAATATGAAAGTAAAACATGTGTAAACTATTTATAAAACGCATTGCAATCGTGGCTTGATGATGTGGTGTTTGAATGTTCTTTCCTAGACAATTAACTATAATTTTAAATTTAAAAGAATCACTTACAACTCTCTATTCACTTGGCAATTAAAATTAAGTATACCTTGATTAACTCCACTGAAATCTGTTGCCATGGATAGAGGAGTAATTTACATTAAACTTATCAAAATATCAAAACTTAAAAATCCGAATAAATTAATACAACAGGATAATTTTCAAATCTTCATTTTAAAATAATACTAAATGTAGTAAGGGGCAACAGATTTCTGAATCAAATAGTATACTGTAATGCATAAAGAACACCCAACTCCACTCCAACCCGATCAAGCTCAAATCTCCATATACACAAAATTAACAAAATATAAACATCATTCAATTTGGAAAAATAAAGGAAGCCTGAAATTCCTCTAATATGAGGACAAAAAGGGGATAGAGAAAGTTTAACAAAATAAAAATATGAGGAGATACCAAAAATTTAGAATAATTATGGAGGTTTTGAACAAGATCAGATCGGTTAACCGAAAATCGTATAGTGGCATAGAAAACTGAATACTTTTTTTTTTTACTTTTTAAAAATAAACACCTTATTGTTTATTTTAAATAATATTCCAAAGAAAGGAGAACTAAGAATTAAATTAATCAATTATGAAATTAAATTGAATATTACTGTATCATCATTTATTAGTTTATCCATCATTGAGACAAGATCAAAATTACATCGAATAACTCTGAGTAAACCTTAATTAATGTTCACTAAAACGATCAGTTGTGAATATAAATCTAAGAAATTCAGAAGTTTTAATTTAGTAAAATTATAGTTTTCATAATTAAAAATATTTTTTTTTGGAAAGGTTAAGTCTCTCTTATAGGTTTACTGTGAATATAAAATATTAATTATTTAAAGATTGTACAAAGAAAAACATACCATCTTTGAGAATAAACCAAATCTTCTTTATTTGAACATTTAAAATTATAAAGCAACTAAGTTATCAAAATAATCATAATAACACATTATAACGGATAATTCATTAAATTGAAACTACTCATTGATTACTTTAAAATTAGACATAATATTTTAAAATCATCACCATATCACCATTTAATAATCGTTCAGTTATACAGACATTACATATTCACCTACAAACTATTTTAACTCATAATGCAAGTCCGTATTAATATCATTTAGACATATGTATTTTACTCTCAAACTTTAAAACAAACAAACATATTATTTCATCAGGAAGATATGTAAATAAAAAAATACTATGTAAAGTCTACTTACAAAAGATGCGGAATTCTACAACTAAATCAGCTGGCAAGCTCTTGGCCTATACAAAAGCTCCTCACAGTTTTTTTTCTTTTTATTTCACAATTCTTTGCATTGTCCTCTAAGGGTGGAATATTTCACTAGTGCATCAGTATTATAGCACAACACGGGTGGAATATTTCACTAGCGCATCAGTATTATAGCACAACACGGGTGGGTCCCTTTTTTTGGTCTTTCCTACATGAATACCGTTGCTCCATACATCACTTGGAGATTTGGGTCCATTCTCGATTCAAGACATCCTCACATCACAGAGACCGTGAACAGCGGGCAAGTCTTCTCTGCTATTCAAACCCTAACTCAGTACTTATCTAGGATTTAGGATTGACAATGCTCCATCCCAAAAATAATGTTCGTCTTCTAAGTCATTAACTCATTTCTTCGTTAAGACAACACCAACCGAAGATTTAGAAGTCAAAACAAAATAATACTTTTTCTTGGAACGCTGCTACGAAAAACGGGCCAAACATATCTTCTTTTCATTCGGCCACTACCATATACAGATCCGTAACTCGAAAATAACCTCACAAAGCAAGTCTTTACATCATAACCCTACAATTTAAGATAGCTAGTGTAGGACCGCTAATGCCCCATCAGTAATAATCTTTCAAAAAAAAAAAAATCACCGACCAACAGTTTCACGATCCAAAACAACAAGTCTTCGATCAAAGAAACAAGTGACGTTAAACATTTTCTCTCTCCCTTACCGCTTCAAAACTGGACGGAACCAAAATCACTCTGTCAAGGGGGTTCGGGGGTAAAAACAATAGGAAATGAACTAAACCTGGTGGCGGCACTGTGTCGCTCCCCATAGGTCACTCCGTTCGAAAACAACCGTGGCTCCCTTTACTATGGTGCAGAAAAGGTTCACATGAACGTATGCTTACATTCGCGTCACTCAGACGAAAGGGAAAAATAGGACTATTGTATCGGGTTGTAAAATACAATGCCAGCATACTTGGGTCGCCTTTACATAAGATAACGTAATCTCATGCAGGGCGGTCGGTCTTTCTTTTAACCAAAGCCAGACTGGGTGTCTCCAAATTTGCCACCTGTGTGGTCTTTAACTGACAAACATCCCTCCTTGCTATTTATCTCTCGCATTTGAAAAGGAAGCTAAGTTACGCTAAAAGGTTGCAATTATATTTGCCTAAAAGAAAAAGAAATAAGGAAAAAAAACTGCTTTTACTTTTACTATTATTACAATTACTTTTATTTATTTATTTATTTATTAAAAACATAAAAAGAGTGTTGTTAAATAAATGTTGAGAAAGTGATTTAAGGTATTTAATGTAGATAAAAAAAACTGGTTAAAACTAACCGTAACAAGAATGCTCCCCCATGCTAATTAAAAAAAAATTTTATTGGAAGAAAACAAATTTTTTTTGAATAGGCAGCTGGGTACCATATGGTATGCTGGGACCTCAACACTGAACAACTGACCCACATACAGAAATCATACTTCGATCCGAGACGGGATCCAGAGCGTTCACCGCTGAAATACCACCCCGATAGCATATTCCGGATATATACAACCAGAGCTCGCACATCCGTAGCAACAATTACCTAAAACACTACCTCAGACATTACCATAAAAAGTATACCCATAGGAGGGACCACAAGGCTGATATTTCCACCAAAATGAGAAAGATAAACTCTCTGCACCTGTAGAAGAACACATGTTCCACTTGGACTGTGAAACCTCACTTCCTTACTACTGTCATTCCTACACACAACTGCATCTCACCTGAATTTTCTGGAAGCAGAACTGTAAACAATACATAAATTGAATTTTGAAAAGAAAAAAAAATAAGCCGAAAAAGAGGGAAGTGCCCACTGATTCAGTTTCTTATTGCTTATATATAGAAATTCATTAAATGGCATCACAGTATATTACAACACTATATATTAATGTAAATAAGTACTAGTAATATTATAGTTATAACACTGTACATGCAATGCATTTTCTTGTTTAAAACACACATTAATTCTACCATACAAAAATATACAGGAGCAACTGGTGACACAAATAAAAATATATACATACTGTAATAGAAGGTTAAACATATAGTAAATTAAGAGCAAGACACACAATTTGGTAATTACAGATCATGTTATAGGATCACGTACACATTTATACGTGAAGCTATGTTTGTATTCGAAGAAAGATCATTGAACTGTGTCACTGTGTAGAATTTACAAATGCACTTACAAGTAATGTGCAAGGGAAAGAGTATCTCTGCCTCTATGCTACTTATAGCAAAAGCCCGAAAGTGCTTTTAAAACAACAGGGAAAACATTCCACAAAAAATTAAAAACAGGGGTGGTGAAGTATATCACCAGGAAGGAAAACATACACTCCACAAAAATAGGAAGTAAAATCAAGAAAATACTTAATTTTAGCAATTTCAGCCATGCACAACAACATCCAGGTGTGTACATGAGATAGAATGTACAAGAAAGGAAAAAAATATATATATAAGGTCCACAAACCTTCAAGTTTAAGTTCAAATAAAACCACAAACTGCATAATAAATACTAAATCCACCTAGTTAAAATTCAGTAATTAAAGTAAACACACACTTAAAAGGTTATATACAAAACACCGATGCTTAGAAAAAAGGTAAAAACAGAACTATTTCGGCAAAAGGGCATAGCAACTATACCATCCTAAAAAAATTTAAAGTAACGAAAATTACATTCGTTTTTTCAAAAATAAACCCAAAATCTACGAAAACGGGGTGCGGAAGGGTATATGTCACACAATCTACCATAAAACAGACGAAAATTTGCAGGTAAAAGCATAAAAAGGGTTCAAAATGCATATATGAAAGTATCAAAACACAACCAAAACAAACCTTTAATACGCTAGAAGAACTAAGTTCCGTTTTAAAAATGCCAAAAAATAAATAAGTATACATACACATTAACTAAACTACAATTAAATACAAATAAACAGGGTAAAATTGAATAAAAATGCATGAATGACGAAAAAAAGGTATTTAGTATTTGTAACTCGGACGATCCCTTCTGTTCCGTAGCAAATAGTCGATTCTAGAAATCGATATTGAACGACTACTTCTATTCGATTTAGCAGCTGGACGAATCGATGAACGAGACCTGCGCGAATCGCTGTGCGCAGCAGCTGAACTGCTTTCTGCCGTGGCAAAATTTTTACCTACGCGCATCTCGCTGCTTTCTGCCTTTGCTGAAACATCTCTCCCGTTATTTACTGCTGCTGTTAAAGTATACCTTTCGTTGCTTTCTGCCGCTGCTACCTCCGGAGAAACGGGAGGTGGGGGAGAGGGAGTTATGATTTCGGTCGTGTCGCTGTCTGCTTCCTCCATTTCCGGCGTTACCGGAGTTTCGTTATTGTTGACGTTCACTACTGCTGGTGCGCGGTTATTATCATATGGTGCCCAGGGAATGAATCTGTTGCGTTTACACCTGCGTACAGGGGGAGAATCGCACGATTGGTGTGGTGAATCAATGGTCACGTTTTCAGTCGATCCAAGGCCAATTGTTTGTTTTGGTTCACTGGACCAGATGGGGAGTCTGTCTTTGAAAGAAGACAACCTTTCAACATGGACAACCTGACAATTTTTGGGATTAGCAACTAGCGCTATTTTAAAATTAACTTCATTTAGCTTCTCAATTATAGTAAAAAGGCCATTATTTTGCTTGCTTAATTTTTTTGTATTCCCAGGGGCGACTGTGGGTGTAAATAACCACACAAGATCTCCTATTTTAAATTTTTATCAACAGCTGTCTTTTCACGGTATTTTTCCTGCTGGTCAGAAACTTTAATTAAATTGCTATGTACTTCAGTGTATACTTTTTGGAGAGCAGGAATTAAGAGTTCGCAAAACGAGGGTGCATCATTATAATTAAAAGAAGTGGTTGGGAAAAGAGATTATATGGTAGATTCATATTTCTGTCATACATAGCTGCAGCTGGGCTAAGTTTAGTTGAAGAGTGGACAGCTGAACGCATAGCTAGTAGCGCAAATTTGAGTTTAGTGTCCCAGTCAGATTGATTTTGATTGACTATGTGACAAAGTGCATTTTTAAGAGTACGATTCTGTCTCTCCACTTGCGAGTTGCCAGCCAGGTGATAAGATGAGGTCTTAATATGTTTAATACCAAACATTTTGTATACGTGCCCTATCGCACCTGAAATTAGATTCTTCGCGTTATCCGTCGTAATAAAACAGGGAGCTCCGTAGCGTGAGATGAAATCAGCTAAAGTGTCCGCAATGACATCTGAAGTGGTTGAACTAACCGCATATGCTTCTGGCCATTTAGTAAATGCATCTATATATGCGACTATATACTTATTTCCCGAAAAGGTTTGCGGCAAGGGTTCAATGAGATCTAAATGCTCCTTGTTCATGGGAAACTGGGGGGGGGGGGTCGGCATACGTTGCAGAGGGGCGATCTGGTTCGTTCTATAAGCTCTCTTCTGCTGGCAACTAATACATGACTCCACTAGATGTTTAACATCTGACGACATTCCTGGCCAATAAAAGTGCTCACGAATGCGATCAATGGTCTTTTGAAAGGCTTGATGACAAGCAGCTAGGGACTCATGTGTTAGTGCAAAAACTTGGGTGACCATTTTTTTTGGCACGACTAACTTTACAGATTTATTCAAAATAGCTGACTCCCTCGTATCCTCACAAACTAAAATGTCATCTCTAAAAAAATTTCATGTATTTAGGAGCAATTTCTACACCTTGGTCTAGTTTTCTTGCAATCTCGCAGCATTTCTTGTCTGATTTTTGCAATTCACCAATTTTTTCAAGTAGATTGGAATGAGGCATAAAAGTAACTTCTTTTTCGACCTGTATACAAAAATTACAATTAACAGTATCATTGGTGTTACCATTGTTGACATACCTAGAAAGGAAATCTGCGACACTGTTACACTTACCTTTAACAAACTTAATTGTAAAATTAAAGTATGAGAGAGTGCAGATCCATTTAGCCATGCGTGAGGTAGGGTCGTGAATCTTTAACATAAAGGTTAGAGGCGCATGGTCTGTATAGATGAAAAAGTGGGTATTTGCAATGTAACATTTAAAGTAGGCAGTAGCCCAAACTAAAGTTAACAATTCCCTTTCAGTGGTGGAATAACGGGTTTCAGCATCTTTCAATTTTCTGCTGGCGAAGGCAACAGGATGGAGCATGTTATTTTCATCTAATTGTGATAACACTGCCCCTAACGCCTCGCCACTGGCATCACTATATAAATGGAATTCTTTCTCAAAATCAGGGAGTGCCAGACATGGTTTTGAAATAAGAGCGATTTTAAGGTCCTCAAATTCTTTCTGTGCATCTTCATTCCACGAAAATTTTCCTGTCTCTTTAGTTAGATTGATTAAATTTTTAGCCCTCTTAGTAAAATCTGGTATAAATCTCCTATAAAAAGATAGAGTTCCAATAAAGGACCTAACAGCCTTTCGGGTAGTTGGAGGTTTGAAATTTTCAATTACCGCAATATTTTTATTGATAGGTGACACTTGGCCACTACAAATCTCAAAACCTAGATATTGTATTTTATTCGAAAGGAAAGTGCATTTACTGAGCTTAAGTTTGAGTTTATGCAGTCTTAACCTATCGAAGACCATGCTAAGCTTCTCAAAATGAGAATTAATATCACAGGAGGCGATTACAATATCATCAATGTAAACTAGAATTCCAAGATTGCCTAAATCACCGAAAATAGCATTCATAACTCTCTGGAAACTGTTACCTGAATTTGAGAGCCCAAAACAGTTACGGGTCCACTCAAAAAGTCCCTTGTGGGTGATTATAGCAGTTTTATGCCTATCCTCTGGGTGAATAACCTGTGAAAAAAACCACTAATTAAATCTAGCGTTGAAAAAAATTTAGCCCCACTTAAAGCATCAACAGAGTCGGTAATGTTAGGAATTGGATAAGCATCTTTAACAAGATTTTTATTTAGTCTCCTGTAATCAACAGCAAGTCTCGATAGGAACCGTCTGATTTCCGAACCAGAATAACCGGAGAAGCAAATTCCGACATGGAAGGTGAAATTATGTCTGCCTGTAAGAAAGTATTCAGCTGGTCTTCCATTTCTTGACGTAGTTTGTAGGGGACTCTATAAGCTTTGCCTTTAACTTGTTTATTTGAAGTTAAGTAATTTTCATGAGGGATTGTTTCACAGCCGGGTAGATCTAAGACCGATGCTGCAAATACATCTTTGTTTTTGTCTAGAAAATTTTGCATTTTAAGTTTTAATGAGGGTTCTAAATGATCTAAATTAATTTCAGAGCTCCAAGTGAGATCAGCGTGATCAAAGTCACCAATTGGAGGGGCCAAATTTACATTACAAGTTAAGTTATTTTCAATTATGGGTACATTTGATTTCTCTACACATTTTTGAATTTTGGCAACAAAGTTTCCTTTATTTAAATGAATACTGTTGTCTGAAAAATTTGCAAATGAGATAAACAGGCCATGTTCTTTAGTGCAAATGGCTCTGGAGGTAAGGAGACCTTGATTTAAATTTTTCTCCAAAGGTTCTAACATAATAATATCATTTTCCTTAATAAAATTTTCCTTATAACTTTTAACTTGGGCTAACATTTTTGACTGCGGAGGAATTGAAATTTTTCTACATAACACAGCGAAACTTATACTTTTATGTTTACTGGTTTTATCAATACTGCTATCTTCATTGCTCTCCTCCTCGCCTTCAGGTACCTTATCATCTATACTTACCACATCTTCATTTTCATCAATATTACTAATTACAGTATTATTTTCAGTAAAATTATCTTGGGATACCTGATTCGCTGCTGATAGATTATTATCGACATGTTGAATACTCAATGAATTTGTAGTATTATTACCCTCAGAGCTACCGCCTGATATTATTTGCATGCAAAAGTTCTGCGCAACACTTTCAACTTCCTTATCTGACTCAGTTTGAATGACTACCTCTATATCTTTTCCCATATTACTCAACTGCGGGTCCTGAACTACCATATTTTCACTACTATGATTCCCATTTTCAACACTGACTGAGTCATGAACTTCACTACATGCAAAATTTTCAGGGGGCTATTGGCATTACTACTTTTTGTATTTTCCTCTACTTTGTTGACACATTTTATATTTACAGAATTATTTTCAACAATATCATTATTCACACAATTATTATTAGAATTTACACTATATACAAAATTAGAAATATTTACAGAAATAGTAGCAAGGCAAGTATTAGACCCTGAAGAAGTATTACTTGGGGTTTCTAAACTTTGTTTACTTTGGCCTGCTACTGGCACTTTAAGAGCGACAGCATTAGTATCACAATTTATACTCGCCCGGTACTCTTTCAAAAATGGCATACACAAAATCATATTAAATTCCTCAGCTAATTTTCCTTCAACTACATAGAATTCAGCTTGACACTGGATATTATCAAAAACAAAATTTAAAAATATCTTCCTATTTAGGTGTACTTTCTCACCGGTGACAGTCATAATGGGGGTATTGCAATTCTCCATCTCAAAATTCTCTAAACAGTTAACATCAGTACCACTCAGAAGGTTGATTGCTGAACCCGTGTCACATAATGAATTCAGGCAAACTTTATTTATGCAAATTCTTGCAGTCGGTAAGGTATATGATTGGGGATGAAAAACACTATACACAGCTGGGGGGTCCAGGGGCCTGTTGGGGATCGACTTGACCACATCTGATCCGGCCACTAATAGTTTAAAGGTTCATTTACACTGTTTGCTATTTGGGTGTTATTTACCACCTGCTCCTCATTTCTGTTTGCAGCTGTATATCCATTGTTTTGGTAATAACCACCTCTTCTTCCCCTGTATCCGCCTCGCTGATTATGGTTGCCTGTAGGATTTTCACCTCTGTTTCTATAATTTTGCCCACGGCTCCTGAAATTTTGACCACCTTCCCTTCTAAAATTATAGTCGACAAAATTTTGTGGACAATCTCTGGCATAGTGGCCCTGTACGCAACACCTATAGCAGGTTACGGGTCTTACTTCCTGTTTTTTTTCCTGTATATCCCTAGCCCTAAGATCAACTAAACTATCTATCTTTGCTGCTAATACATCAATGTGTGACTTTAGTTGGTCTATCTCCTTCTTTTGTGAGCTATCTTGGTGAAAAACTGCAGCACAGGGTAGGTTTTGGGTCAAATTTGGGTTGAGAATTTCCTCGCGGTGGTTATAGAAAGGGTTAATGCTTCTATAAGCTTTTTCTTCCAGAAGTGCAATTTTGAGAATTTCTTCTGGGGATTGCGGATTTCTCGCAATTACCCCCTTTCGCACTTCTGGTGTAAGATTGCTAAAAAGCATGGAGTGGAGTAGAGCCGATCGGCTTTTATCGACTACTTCACCCTGAATACCTTCAATTACAAGGGCTTTTAGCGACATATCATACGCCTTATCATAAAACTCTTGAACACTCATACTGGGTGGCTGTTTAAAATTTAGAAAGTGACTGAGTGCAACATCTGGTGTGGTCTGTGAAGTGTAGCTCTCTTTTAGTATTTTCAATAACTCATCCGATGTTTTCGCTTTGTGAATTTTTATCCGCCTAGATGCAGCTCCTGATAGTCTGGCTAAAAAAACAAATTTCTTTTCCTCCTCAGTCCAAACGAATAATTTGGAAAAAGTCTCAAATTTCTCAGAAAAATCTGAGACGCAGACTGAGCTGGCCTCTCCATTGAATGGGGGAATGTTTGACAAATTGTCCACTAATGCATTTTTCCGCTGAATCGTGGCAATTGCCTCAGAATGCTTATCAGCCATGGTTAGAGATAGAAAATGACAAACAAACCAAAAAAAAGGAAAATTGGGGGGGGGGGCAACTTAAAAGTTAAAAAAAGAGAGGGGAAATGAAAACTTTATTAATACATAAAACTTAAGTACAGGATTATGGTTTTAGTAAATAAGAAAAGTTATGCTCAAAAGACATTTTTTTGACTGGGAATTGCAACTAATAGCACAGAGAGAGAGCCTAGACCTCTTTTTACACTTCAGCATACACATAAAATTTAAATTGAAAAACATCCAGTTGCTCTTCGATAATCAAAATACGTACAAGTAAAAAAAATAAATAACCTCAGAGACCGAATTGTTACGGCTCCATTTCTTGTGGTGTTTTGAATGTTCTTTCCTAGACAATTAACTATAATTTTAAATTTAAAAGAATCACTTACAACTCTCTATTCACTTGGCAATTAAAATTAAGTATACCTTGATTAACTCCACTGAAATCTGTTGCCATGGAAAGAGGAGTAATTTACATTAAACTTATCAAAATATCAAAACTTAAAAATCCGAATAAGTTAATACAACATGATAATTTTGAAATCTTCATTTTAAAATAATACTAAATGTAGTAAGGGGCAACAGATTTCTAAATCAAATAGTATACTGTAATGGATAAAGAACACCCAACTCCACTCCAACCCGATCAAGCTCAAATCTCCATATACACAAAATTAACAAACTATAAACATCATTCAATTTGGAAAAATAAAGGAAGCCTGAAATTCCTCTAATATGAGGACAAAAAGGGGATAGAGAAAGTTTAACAAAATAAAAATATGAGGAGATACCAAAAATTTAGAATAATTATGGAGGTTTTGAACAAGATCAGATCGGTTAACCGAAAATCGTATAGTGGCATAGAAAACTGAATACTTTTTTTTTTTTACTTTTTAAAAATAAACAACTTATTGTTTATTTTAAATAATATTCCAAAGAAAGGAGAATTAAGAATTAAATTAATCAATTATGAAATTAAACCCAATATTACTGTATCATCATTTATTAGTTTATCCATCATTGAGACAAGATCAAAATTACATCGAATAACTCTGAGTAAACCTTAATTAATGTTCATTAAAACGATCAGTTGTGAATATAAATCTAAGAAATTCAGAAGTTTTAATTTAGTAAAATTATAGTTTTCATAATTAAAAATATTTTTTTTGAAAGGTTAAGTCTCTCTTATAGGTTTACTGTGAATATAAAATATTAATTATTTAAAGACTGTACAAAGAAAAACATACCATCTTTGAGAATAAACCAAATCTTCTTTATTTGAACATTTAAAATTATAAAGCAACTAAGTTATCAAAATAATCATAATAACACATTATAACGGATAATCCATTAAATTGAAACTACTCATTGATTACTTTAAAATTAGACATCATATTTTAAAATCATCACCATATCACCATTTTTTAGTCGTTCAGTTATACAGACATTACATATTAACCTACAAACAATTTTTACTCATAATGCAAGTCCGTATTAATATCATTTAGACATATGTATTTTACTCTCAAACTTTAAAACAAACAAACATATTATTGCATCAGGAAGATATGTAAATAAAAAAAACTATGTAAAGTCTACT
The DNA here is from genome assembly GCA_963931845.1 of Maratus michaelseni. Taxonomy (NCBI): domain Eukaryota; kingdom Metazoa; phylum Arthropoda; class Arachnida; order Araneae; family Salticidae; genus Maratus; species Maratus michaelseni. The sequence goes on from OZ007599.1 coordinate 266,910,606, forward strand.
TACAAAAGATGCGGACTTCTACAACTAAATCAGCGGGCAAGCTCTTGGCCTATACATAAGCTCCTCACAGTTTATTTTTATTATTTTTCTTTTTATTTCACAATTCTTTGCATTCTCCTCTAAGGGTGGAATATTTCACTAGCGCAGCAGTATTATAGCACAACACGGGTTGGTCCCTTTTTTTGGTCTTTCCTACATGAATACCGTTGCTCCATACATCACTTGGAGATTTGGGTCCATTCTCGATTCAAGACATCCTCACATCACAGAGACCGTGAACAGCGGGCAAGTCTTCTCTGCTATTCAAACCCTAACTCAGTACTTATCTAGGATTTAGGATTGACAATGCTCCATCCCAAAAATAATATTCGCCTTCTAACTCATTAACTCATTTCTTCGTTAAGACAACACCAACCGAAGATTTAGAAGTCAAAACAAAATAATACTTTTTCTTGGAACGCTGCTACAAATAACGGGCCAAACATATCTTCTTTTCATTCGGACACTACCATATACAGATCCGTAACTCGAAAATAACCTCACAAAGCAAGTCTTTACATCATAACCCTACAATTTAAGATAGCTAGTGTAGGACCGCTAATGCCCCATCAGTAATAATCTTTCAAAAAAAAAAATTCACCGACCAACAGTTTCACGATCCAAAACAACAAGTCTTCGATCAAAGCAACAAGTGACGTTAAACATTTTCTCTCTCCCTTACCGCTTCAAAACTGGACGGAACCAAAATCACTCTGTCAAGGGGGTTCGGGGGTAAAAGAAATAGGAATGGACTAAACCTGGTGGCGGCACTGTGTCACTCCCCATAGGTTATTCCGTGGGAAAACAACCGTGGCTCCCTTTACTGTGGTGCAGAAAAGGTTCACATGAACGTATGCTTACATTCGCGTCACTCAGACGAAAGGGAAAAATAGGACTATTGTATCGGGTTGTAAAATACAATGCCAGCATACTTGGGTCGCCTTTACATAAGATAACGTAATCTCATACAGGGCGGTCGGTCTTTCTTTTAACCAAAGCCAGACTAGGTGTCTCCAAATTTGCCACCTGTGTGGTCTTTAACTGACAAACATCCCTCCTTGCTATTTATCTCTCGCATTTGAAAAGGAAGCTAAGTTACGCTAAAAGATTGCAATTATATTTGCCTAAAAGAAAAAGAAATAAGGAAAAAAAACTGCTTTTACTTTTACTATTATTACAATTACTTTTATTTATTTATTTATTTATTAAAAACATAAAAAGAGTGTTGTTAAATAAATGTTGAGAAAGTGATTTAAGGTATTTAATGTAGATAAAAAAAACTGGTTAAAACTAACCGTAACAATGACGTTATAAACTTTAAATGCTCTATAATTGAATTGCGTAAAGAAACATCCTTGTAACTCCAAAAATGCTAATCTTATTAACTAATGGTTTATTGCGTATGATTAAGCGTCTCATTTCCAATTAAAATATATCTTTCAAATGAAATTTGGATGAAATACCGTGTCATGAAAAATTGAAGAGTGTGGAGAATATGATTACAAATATCACGGCAACTAATTATCCGATCGACTTCATTCTTTATGCAAAATGTATGTTTTTATTGCCTTTTATATTCATTCCTTAAAATAAACAATTTCGAAAATATTTATATACCTTTTATCAGAACGAATATTTGGAGAGTCCCAAAAAAATAGTTCCGGATAATCGAGGTTACTGAAATTCAATAAGCTTCTTTCCATTATTGCATACTAAGTACATACCAAATTTCAAGTCTCTAGTTCAATTTGTACGGGAGATAGAGCGTTCACAGACACACAGACAGACGGACGGCAAACATTTTTTTTCTAAAAATATGTTTTTCGGAATCTCCAGTGTCTCAAACGTGTAAATCTGTCAAAAAGGTTTTTCGATTTTCAAAACGATTACAAGTCTTGCCCTATACTACGTATGATGGGTAAATAATAAAAAGTCTGATGTTTTCTTCTTTTATGGTTACTGTGGTAGAATTGTTTTAATCCAGTTGTATCATTACGCATATATGCTGCTATTTCAGGAATTTCTTTTTTATTTCGAAATTTTGAATCCATACCGGAAATTCCGAAAGAATAATTTTTACTTAATTTTTCATGTAACGTCTTTTATTAAATACAGCAAAAATTATTAGTCAGAATTTCTGGTATCAATTCGGAATTTCGGAATAAAAAAGAAATTCTTTAAGTGCAGGTTTCGAATGAATATCTGTTAAAGAAGTGCTAGAGAAAAACACTACATGCATAATAAATATTTTTTTTTATTCTTTCAAACTATCGGATCTAAAACGGAAAAATAAGTAACATTTCATTTTCCCACTGAATTTCTCTTATTGTATGTTCAGGCGTATAATGCGCAGCTCAAACATATTTCGCACAATAAAATAATTTTAATAAACTAAGTCATATAGTTACGATGATTCACACATCGATCTAAATATTCTGTTTGATTTTCGCTTTATACGCTGGAATATAAGGCATTTGCTTACAACGGAAGTTCGATGCGGAAATCCATTTTTACAAAAATATGCTCACGAAGGTTCCATTTCAGTTTTTAATGCATACATTTATAGTAACTAGGTTGCACAAAACTTTGGCTAAACCTTGTTATATCTTTACCATAATCTGAAAAACCCTTGATACAAAGTTGTTGCGACTTGAGTGTAAAGCACTTCAATACTACTACTTGACACAAAAAAATATATATTATGATGGCATTTTAGAAGTTGCTACAAAGTCAACCCTGACCTGTGATATATCAAGAAAATGACTTTTCTTATTTTTAAATGATAATTTAATATGCTTTCTGTAAATAAACGTAATAAAAAAAAAGATTTCCTCTCATGTAAACATATATTCATAAAATTGATTTCATCCATCATATCAAGTAAATATAACAGACAGTAAATACACGCAATTGTCATGTTTCATAGGAATAGCTCATTTTCTTTCTAGAGAAACGAGGTGGAAAACGTCGAAATTTGACGAAAGAAAATAATTAAGAAGGAACTGTTAGATTGAATTTATAATAAACACACAAAAATAATAACAACAAAAAATCAATTTTCACTCCTTAAACACTCAAAAACTTTGTGGTAAAACAGTTATTTCGAAATTCGTATTGGTTCAAAAGTTATCCGCTTTTTGGTGTTGCAGTGAACAGGCTCATTTTTAGCGTATTTTGTGCGGTGCACAAGTAGTAGAAACAAAAGAATTGAGAAAGAGGAAGTCCAGGAGGGTTCATTATATGGTCCTGGTATAGATGATTATATATAGTTGAAAATTGTCACTGTTATCTACGTTTGTTTAAAAAAGTTGTAAAATTTTGAACTTGTTTTTTTCGAAACTCTGTTTTACAAATCGGTACCAGGTAAAGCTCGAGATTGGATCGACAGATTTGGTTGAAATTTTTATGTTTTTCTAGTATATTCTATCTTGCAGTCCCTCACGGACGCGTTTTTCAGCATTCGAATTGTAAATATTTTTTTGCGAGATTTAAATCTGAAAATGTTTGTCTAAAATTTACAACTTGAAATTTTAACGACCGCCATTTTCTTCAGGATCGAAAAATTGATAAACCCATCCGAGAAAGACTACAAAATATCGAAAATGTTAAGTTTTTTTGTTTTTTGTTACAGATAAGCAGATTCCGCGATTCATCTGGTACCGTGGCACGCTTCAATTTTTGCACACCCCTGTATCAAAGGCCGCCAGAGGATTATTTTTCAACCACTATCGAAATAAAAAATTGTTTTTAAAACTTCAAGATATGCTCTTTCATTTGCAAAAAACTTCATTATAATTACTGTATAATTGCGCTAAAAAAATTGCAAAAACGTGGAGAAATTTGAGATATTTTTTCAAAGTTATACAAAGTCTTAAACGATTAGTTTGATTACATACCTGTTAAATTCGTGTTTTATTTATTTATTTGTGCAAGTTTATTTTACTTTGACAATTTCGATATGGATTATTACACGAAAATAAACAATTGTTGAATTATTTATATTGTTTTAAGCGCAAATTTGTTAATCTTCCGTAATTGGGTTGCATGCAGATTTAAAAATATTCATGCTTGAATATTATTTAAAAAACCATGCTAAATGGATATACAGATTTTAAACAAATTATATTTGTTTGAAGTGCATTTTTTTCTACTTGACGGTGTAAAAACTGATAATGTGCGACGTTTAGTAGTTGCAAATGTTGCAGTAAAAGCGAAATTTATGGTCAAATCATTGCCACCAGCAATATCACACTTAACCCCTAAGGCACCATATCCAATTTAGTGACAGTGTCCTGAATACCAGATATATTAGATTGCGTCAAAAGCAGTTTAAGTCATTAGATTTAAGTACATGTAATGTAAGGAGCTTAAATAATGGTTTATTTATATTATACAAACTGAAATAAGGTCCAACTTTTATTGCTTGATTAACAGCTATCATCACTATAGTCTATGTCACCGTCAAAATTAGGAACATAATCACTGTCCATGTCCGACATAATTATTCTATAAAATCAATATCTATCGGAGACACAAACAAACACAAAACAGAAAGGAAACACTACAATTTACAAAAGACAACTGAACAGAATGATCAATGAACAACAACAACAAATGAACGACGCAGAAAGAAACAAAGCAACGGGAAAACAAATGATGTATTTTGGACAGGTAACGCCATCTATTGGGTGCGAAAACAATCATTGCTATAAAGTTCGTACAAAACCAATCACAATAGCAATTTGTGACGCAAAAAAAAAAAAAAAACGATGCTTAGAACATTGCAGTCTGGAATTAAAATGAGGACTTACGCACATACGTCCTGTCCTGGTATTTGAAATAGAAGAGTTCATGACGTAGGCAGGTAAGTCGTGGTGCTTAAGGGGTTAAGTGTTACCCACTCACTTAAGTGTTTCTGATTTATGATATAATATATATCGACTTATTGTTGGTTATTTTTTTTAAAGTTAAGTTGTTGAAACTAATAATGAAAATTACTGAACACTTCGGCGCAAGAATGAATATTTGTCTAAAATCATAAAGCCCATTTTTAAAAGATGAGAAATTTATACATATATAATATTCAATATAATTTAATAAAGAACATTAAACTAAAAGTAGAATTTAGGATATTAAATGTAAACTAATTTAATATTTTATATAAAAAAAAAAGCTCAATATTGTTTTACTTTTCTTTAAAGTAAATTACTTTAGAGAAGTAAATGATTAATGACTGTAACCTTAGGCACTTCAGAGAAGTTCAAAGCCTAAAAAATAATTTTCAGTTTGACAGCTAGTTATTTAACATTTTATGGAATTTTTGGACTTTTTTTCATGAGAGATATTGGCAAAAAAAGGGAGGAATGATACACATACAAAAGATTGCATTGCTCAAGTAAATATATATTAGTTTAAAAAATGTTTTCTTAAGTACTAATTTTTTTGTTAGAAGTAAAAAATGATATTTTCTAGACGAAATTAGTATCGATTGAAAACTTTTAAAATATGTTTACAAAAATATAGAATTTCGTCCTTGAATTGCTTTAAAGAAGAGCCTGAGACAATCATTACAAGCATAATAAATCAAAAATTGTTTTTAATAATTTTTCCGGAGTATCGAATCTAAAACGAAAAAATAAGTAAAATTTCATTTTCCCACTGAATTTCAATTATATATTTTTTAATAACGTAATGTACTTAACAAAATCTTTGCAGAAATCAATATTAAAAACATTTTAATTTCTATACTTATAAAATCATTTTTATTAATTCATAGCTTATATTATGCTCCCATAATGTTTATTCATGATAAAATTGACATGTTTATTTTAAAGGCAAAAGTAAACAAAACTTACAGTAATTTCATTTCAAATACTCATTTTAATAATTGAAGATCTTTTCTGTTCAGATTCTTTTATATTTCAGAATATTCAAATGTCTAATAATCAACATATTAAAATATATTAGAGATGGATTATCGGAGATTCACTTGAAATCAAAAACTATAAATTTGAAATCTGTTAGCTAAGAAGTTTAAGAATGGAAATTAATCTCCAATATGCCTGAAAATTCAATTTCATATCATTAAAATATTAATAATGTTGTTACTGTGTTATTATATCTGAAATGATTTTCCATTTTGAGGTGACTTTCAGAATATTCATGAAATGACAGTCTAAGGGGATTAACTTTTTAGAGTAACATTTGAGAGTATTAACAAAATCTTTAGAGAACTCTCGTCAATTAATATGTGATAAACTATATTAATACGTAAGATGTAATTCTTGAGAGAAATAATGCAATTTTATGATAATAAATTTAAACCGATCATGAGAGGAAAAATATAACTTTGCAACAATTGATAATATTGACTCTGTATAAATACCTATCGGTAAGAATATTATAAAAGAGCTATAATTTAAATATTTGGCGAGTTTCAATAAACTAAGTAAATACTTTACTTAGTATTTGAATATAAAGCTATGTTTTGATTAACCCTTTCAGGGGCAAAGTAGTTTCAGTACTAAAACATTGAAATAAATGTCTGGCAACGGAATTTACATAAAGACATAATTGGAAATAAGAATTTTTATTTTATTACATTCTTATTACATTTATTTTATTTCATTTTAATACATTCAAAAGTTATTAAATATAAATGAAATAGTATATTTTATTAGAACCTACAACATGATTCAAAATTCGTGCTGCAAAATTAAAAAATCTACTCACAGCATAAATATTAAATTGCATGTTTGTTATGTAATTGACTTTATAAGTAAAAATGTATTTCTATGACGATTATCTTCAAATATTCTTTCAGTATCTTCTAAAAAATGACATATTTAAAGGGTGATAGAATCAGAACTCGATCCAGGATTACCAGGCTTGGCTAATGCAGATTTTTGTGATTAAACAAGGCGTAGATAACTATTGGGAAAATGTGGTAGATATTTTGAATAAAATATTCCCAAACTGCAACAATGAGCATGACAAATACAAACTGCCATAACTAGCATGAACTCAAGTGCTGAAATGCTTCAGGGTTCTTTCTGTTTATTATCTAATATTATGTAAATTTTTATTGTTTTGCCAGACACAAGGTGCGTACAATCCTTGGAAATTTCTAAGGAGTGTAGCACCACTATTTTATATTGGAAATTTCCTATTTAATACTTAAATCACAGACTTAATCATCTCCTTCAATCGTACAATTTGGAGCATGTTTTCGCGATTAAATAAGTTGAAAAAGTTTCTAAAATATTTGTGGTAGAACTTTACGAGCCCAGCATATATAACATTGTTACCTATAAGAATGCTAAGACTGATGAACATTACAAGTGAAATAAAATATTTAAAGTAAGTTCCCTTTATTTCATGACAAATTGCGGCTCAAGAGAAGTGAGATAAAAAATTAGTCTTCGAACAGTTAGGCCATATTGTTTAGAAATAATTTGACTTAATAATATGCTATGACTTTCGGACAGTTGCTGCGAAATGAAAATGATCCAATTCTTGATTTTGTGTAAGATTATTTAAATAATGATAATATTATACTCACTCTTTAGGGCGAAAAAAAAATTCTAAGTCTTTTATTTTTACATAATTTATATTTTCTTACATTTCCTTTTTTATTTTTTGCTTTTCTTAGCTAAAAGTACTACACAAAATGAAATCCAACAATCGTTTCATGAAATTCACATTAAAGATAGTTGTTTGTTGGCTGGATGATGTCTTCGTTATTATTAAGGAATGGAAAAAGACTATCTTCGTTATTATTAAGGAAAGAAGAAAGACTCAAATTAAAAGCAAGACATCAGATTATTTTATATGCGAGGTTATAATTTACTGTATGTACAGTGCTCGTACGCTTTTAACACAAATTTTTAATAGAAAATTTTTGTTTAATATTTAAATGGTAGACATTGTAGACACTTCGTTTAATTGCAGGATTTGTAATACTTTTCTGCATTTAAATAAGGCGGAAAATTCTATTAAAAAGTTGTGGTAAAAGAGTACAAACCCTGATGTATATCCCTCGTTCAGGAGTATCAGAAGTAAAAATATTCTAACAGCCAAAGTGGCTGGTAAGTTACAACATTCTATCAGCCATAAATCAAAGAATGAAAATACGTTTTATAAAAAATATTCACGATGTAATTTTAAAAAGTAGAACTGATAAATGCATACAGATATATTTTATAATACAAATTTTATTTGCAGTTATTTGAAAAGCAATCATCTTTTACGTGTAGAGTGACTGATTTTAGCAACACTATTTTTTCCCCATCATAATTCTATTGCATTTCCTGTTTCAAACTAGTAAATAGAACTTTTATTCAGGTTGACCATCATAAGATAAGCTAATACAGCTTGCCTGAGCTAAATGTAAAATTATATTCACGGCTCAAAATTCATTTTCCCATGGAACTGCTCTGATAGGGAATAGGATACAAACATTACCTCCACCAGTCTTACAACATAAAGGAAGCATTTTGAAACTTCTTTGGAAGTTATTCTAGAAAATAAATGATTAAAACAAAAGTCCTTTATCTAAGCACCCCATAAAGTAATTCGCATATATTTTAATAATAATTACGTCTTTCCCCACCCCCACATTTCAAAAATCTTGTTCAGAGAAAAGAAATGATAAGATTTCCCTGCTGCCGCCATGCTCGCTACTAAGGGCGTCTATAGCTTGCTGCCACATACTTGTTGCCTCCATATTGGTAGAAAATATTTACATGTGGCAAACAGTTTTCGTTTCACAACTCCGGGATGTTTTAAAAATTCGTTCATAATTAGGTCACTCGCCACTGTGGCTGGTATTGGTAAAATTTTACAAGCCATACCTAGATTTCTACTCGCCTTTTTGTAAGTGGCGAGTGTCATTCGCTAAGCTGGCCTTGGGAATTTCTTGTACGTTATAAACTATCAAAAGGAGCAAAGAATCAGTAAACGATAAACAATACAGATGCTTTTTGTACAATCTTTTGAAGAGAAATGTAGATTTTATAAATCCTGTTTTGTAAAACTAAATTCAGTTAAACTGTAGTTATTTTTCGAAAAACTAAAATCGTGCTCAAGTTTCGGCGTATTATATTTTCCACTAATTTTCCATTGATTGTCATTTTCACTATAAACATTTAAGCATAAAATCTTTATAGGTACAGTACGCCAAAATTATTCTGAACAATAGCTATAATTTCAGATTTAATTAATGCAAAAATAAAAGAAAAGTACCGTTTTGATTTGTAAGAGTTTCTTTATAATTGTATGTGGTTTAAGTTTTCATAAGGAGTCGTCTATATATTAAAACTTTCTATTTATATAATTTTTCAAACGGTAAAACTAAAAAAAATTTAAAATCTGTAAAATTATTTTAAATTAAACGCTGAGACTTGATTCTGTTATTGGCGATTGTCTAAGCTTAAGGTGAAAAAAAATAGTAGTTACTAGAAAAAGTATAAAAGAATAAACATTCATAATACACAAAATTAAAAAAAATGAGATTTTTTCTGAAATAATTTAGCTAAAACATTTTAGGAATTCGACGCATTAGCGTAAGAAATATCTTTATGAATTCATGTTACAAAAGAAGTTCACTTAAGAAAGAAGGCATTTATAAAACTATTTGCGTAATTGCCGCGACTGTATAATATTAATTTCCATGTATATAGTTGAAAAATATTTTACATTAATAAAAATATTCAGACCTTATATTAAAAACCCTAAAGTATAAAGGTAAAATTGCTCAAAAACTTTTATGCATATTTTTTGCGAGGATTTATGTAAATTTTGTGGTTTTATTTAAACAACAACAACAAAAAAACAATACAACGAGACTAATTAAACTATAAATTTTGATGTTATTAGTTTAAAATATAATAAGTATTTAAATTTACAGATCTGCTATAATTTTAAAGACATTCATCACTTCTATGAAAAATATCCTATTTTATTTATGGGCATTTTGTGTTTATGGATGTGCACATTTTTTTGAAAGGATTTATGTACATTTTGCGGTTTTATAAATAAATAAATAAATAAATAAATAAATCCAACGAGACTAAGTAAACTATAAATTTTGATGTTATGAGTTTAAAATGTAATAAGTATTTAAATTAATAGATCTGGTATAATTTTAAAGATATTCATCACTTCTAGGAAAAATATCCTATTTTATTTATGGGCAGTTTGTTTTTATGGATGTTCTAAAGACTAAATATAAATATTTATGCATCAATAAATTCTTCGTCAATAGTACGTCTGCACTTTTTTCATTTTATTTGAAAAGTGGTTAGCATCAACGTTCTTTTGAGAGTTTGACAGGATATACGATAGGAATTTATGACCGCTAGACGTTTCGCTTCGAAAATTATTTCCTCCGATAAGATAGAAAAATGTTTTTATATTTCTGGTTTAAAAAATCTTCGCTTTTTTATAGCGTTTAAAAGGTATACATTAACGCATTACACTATAGTTTTACTAAACAATACTCACATAACAACTTTTTATATTATTAAATATTAAATTAAATAGTAAAAATATTAAATATGATTACTATTTCATTAGCATATTTTCTTTCATATTTACATGTAATGATTTACAACTATTTTACTCACAAATATTAAATACATGTTGATTACGTAATTGAATTTATAAGTAAAATAACCTTATTCTGCGACGATTACATTTCACTATCTTCGACTAGAGAAAGAATGACACATTTTAAGATAATGATGATTTATTGTAAATAATATCAAATCTGATTTCCGTAATATTCGGGACTTTAACGATGATTAAAAGCATCTTTTACATATATACTCATTCTTAAAATAATTAATTTGCACTTGAAAACACGAGATTAAGTCAATTAAAATGTTAGAGGCTTGGACATTAGAAACAGTTTTTCTGGTATATTAAACGAATATATGTTCTCTAAACAAATGTGAAACATATTTGAAAGATGAAATAGAAGAAAGGAATTAAGACAAAATGTCTTTAAAAAAAGAAATTTTAGGCAGGGTAATATAGGATTCATCACCAAAATTGGGACAAATTGTAATTTGACTAACTTGTCATATTGTACCTTCGACATTCGTCATTTCAAACGTTTTAGAAAGTTCAATGTATCTAGTAAACAGTCAAACAACCTAAAAGGGAGTGATGTTGAAATCAACTGTGTAATATGATTAAACAGCTGCCACCATTTTAGGCCTTTGCGTTCAGCGCTCAATAACCGTGTGGTGTAACTTTAGGCCAAGATGCCGTTTAGAGCCTTCATGACAACTATTTTAGTTTTTAGCAGTAACAAAAACGTTTATTAAAAAAGAAAACAGAGAAAGTGAACAGTTAGTGAAGATGACTTGGCAGCTTAAATTTAAGTTACTTCAAAATTCAATAAATTATTTTTGAGGGAGGAAAATGTACTTTTAAATAGCTAACTCTAATTGCTTCAGAATCATTACAAAAACCACTTTCAAACAATCTGAATGCAGTCAAATTCAATAATGTCAAGATGGATAGAGATAACAGTAGATTACACTTCTTGCATTAGCTTTAGTACAATACACAAGAATGTCACCAAATATGTAAGCTAACGAGACACTGCGAGCCTCATTCAGCTTTATTTGAAGGAAATAAACTTCCTATTTTACCATTAGTAGTTAATCAAGCAGAAAGTCCACAAAATGGTGTTGTATCAGCAAGGGAAGACTCTAAGCACAGCAACTAGATTTCAAAAACTTAGCCAGGCACGTTGCATTAACCCGCTATAACCTGTTAAAACAAACATTCATGTGCAACACTAATTAACATCAATTCGCAAAGTAGAAACGACACTCCAATTCCACTAAGCCTTTTCACTCTTTTTGAAACTTAAAACACACAAGGAAAAGATCCACATCCACGCACATGAGCTAGTTCACAAGACAACACAAAAGCGTTTGAAAACCGAGTCGCCCACAGAATGTCTTTATGTAAATAAAAGCGCCAGGCATGGACAATTGAGGGAGTTAGAATGACAGTGGAGTAAGTCAAAAATTTGAAAAATCTAGATAACAATATTTTCACGAAATGTATATTAATTTCTGTTCAGTGCGACAGTCAAATAAGTCATAGTTCACTTACGGGGTCGCTAGAGGGCAAACCAAGTTGGACAACTAAATGCAACGACAATACGACAAGTTTCACAAAACTCTTCATTTCTCAAATTACTAAATATTGACTTACTCCACTGTCATTCTAATCCACCCAATTCTCCCACAACTGAAATACTTATTTTTATTGTATATCCGAGATCAATTGTTTATAGTTATAGCAAAATATGCGAATTCAGGGCATTCCAATGAATACATAAACTAAAAGCTTTAACAACGTTTTAAAGCACAAATACGTACAAACATGACATACAAAATCACATACGGCCGTTTCAAGGATTCTTGGATCCCCTTGCTCAGTGCGAAAAAAAATTTAGAAGATTAAAATGGGTTCAAAGAACCCCTCGGTTATAGCCCCGAGTACTGGTTTGATTGAAATGTTTGTACCATGTAAATGTTTGTTGCATGTTTTTACGTACTTGTGCGTTAAAGCGTTGTTAAAGGTTTTATTTTATGTATTAAAATTCGCACAAAGTGTTTGATTTATGCTTATCATTCCAGTGAATGTTTCAGAAATCTGACGAGAAAGAGTCACTCAAAAGAATGCACCACGAGAATCACAGCAGTCGAAAGATCTAAAGTCTTAATTTCGTAGGACCCTGAGCATTTATTGCTAATATTAACGTCGATTTTAGTCAGTGATCTAACAATGTGTCTGGAAGGTCATTTGTTTCAGCAGGATGGTGCAACGGCCGAGAGAAGCCATCTGAGTTAACTTTCAGGACCAACTTTTATATGTTTTGTTTAAATGATTGCTGATATATTTGTCATGAGTTAGTCAGTTTTATGTCCGTTGGTTCTCGAAAGAAGAACGCATATGATTATCTTCTAGTATCAAATAAAATATGAATTTGACTAAGAAATAGGTTATGATAATTTTTGTTTCCAGTATCCCATTTTCAAAAATCAACTTTGTAGTTGATCAATTTTAAAAGTTGAAAGTTATCATAAGTAAACTTATATTTAATACAGATATCACTTTTTTTACATTACGATAAAAGAATATGTATACCTTTTGAAAGTTGAGCAAAATAGTTTTTTGGAAAATATCAGTTTAATAAAATTACATCACTCGCAAAATCACGGGATTATAATATGATTCATTGCCTAAATTGCTTATTGTCTTAAATAAATTTTAGGACTATCTACTTGCTTAGATAATAAAAGTATTAAAACAGAAATAGAACAGAATAGAACATAAAACAGAATTAAAAACTATGTAATTACTTGCATCAGAATCAATTACTATTAAAATAAAATTATTCTTAGTAGTGTAGCATGCCCAAAATATTATAATATAAAAGACACTATTTACGTTCGTAAGCCAACAACATACACTTTTATGATAAAAAGATACAGAAAAGCACGTTGTTTTACATTTCAGTTTCTGATATTATCAAAGATGATATTATTATAAAGGTATATAAAAATTATTTAATAAATTATCTAACAATATTAGTAATATTCACATATCATAGTGAAATTAAATAGCAAACTTTACTTAAGTTTTCTAAGACAATATTTTCTATTGATTTTCAGCAATATTTTCAAGATAAAATTAAATTACAATCTTAGTTTAAATCATTTAATAACACATTATTAGTTAGGTATCTGAAATTCATCGCTTTAATCTAACTTTAAATATCTCTATGCACTATTACTGAAAAACGTTTGGTAAATTTTATGGAAAATGTATTTTAATGGTCATATTTAAATTTCTAAACATTATCATTAATGCTTGAATATGTTTTCACTAATATAGTCAGTCTCCTTTTTTTTTGGTTGCTTTAGAATCAGAAAGCAGAAAGACTCTTTTAAATGTCTGACAGCATATAAGATAGGAATTTCGGATCGCCAGACACTTTTCTTATAAAATAAATTTTCGATAAGATAAAAATGTATGCATATTATTTCCTTTAAAAAATCTATTAAGATATTTTACATTGCTTATAATACGCACTTATTGACATTTAACCACATTTTTATGAATAAAAATATAAACATAATATTTTTATTCGTATGCTAGGAGCTTCTTTTAAATTTTTAATTTTTAATTTGAGAAATTCTTTTAATATTAAGCTCCAATTTTCAAAACAAACATCTTTGAATCTGTGCACCAAAATGTATGTTTTCTTAAATTTTAGTATAGGGCAAAACAAAAAGTTTAATTTCTTCAATTAAATTATAAAGTAGAAGAACACATAATTAAAAAAAAAAGAAGTTTATGAAACTGTGTGGCTAATATACGTACGCTAATAAATATGTATTTTGTACACGAAAATATTGCCAGCAAAATGGGATAATAAATTATAAACTGCTTTAAAAGTTAACAAATATTCTGTATTTGGCCTCAAATATACTAACTAATAGTAAAGAATTTACTACATTACAAATACTTAGCTTTGATGCTTTTTACAAATGGATAAACTCGGAAATAATATTAAATAAACTTTCAATTATTTTTTCCCATCAGTTATTGAGAACAAAATCATTTTTGGATTAAAAAAATACATTTTTCAGTCTTTTGTCAATAATTGAAACTAAACTGTCAATAAAGAAATCCATTAACTAAAAATAAATTTATTTGGAGAGTAGAAGAAAGAAAGCTGCTCTATGTATATTTTCGTTTCTTAGAGTGACTTTATAAAAATTCTCTTCCATGCAGCATCCTCTTGCACAAAAATCCCTCACTTACCCCTGTGTAATATTTAACAAGAACGAAAAATCCTGCGTCAAGCATAGATTATGTAACACTTTCCAACGGTTCCAAAATAATTTTACAATTCATTACCGTTTAATAAGCTGAAAGATAATATCTAAGTAAACAATTTGGAAAACGCATGCATAGCATATTTAAAAACGTAATTTCAGCAATTTCCAACATATATTTCCAACATATACAATATTCGCAAAAATAACCGATTACTTTTATTCAGCCCTGTATATGATCTATAGATTTGTATATATACTACATAGGATGCTAAATTTTAATTTAGTAAAGGAAACGCGTAGCACAGTTTAAAATTCTCCTTCTGGAGTTTCTGTCAATAAACGTAAATGTGTTCGCGAACTTTTGTGCTGCCCTGTATATGATCTACAGAATTTATACACACCAAGTAATAGACAAAAAGTGAGTTAAATTTAAAATCGCGTTTAGCAACTTAAAACGCACTTCCATGAATTATTGTTAACAGACAGTAGAGAATTCTTTTGTGTGTCCCTGTAAATGAACTATGACTGCTATACACACACTATTCTGTAGTAAGCCTCTTGTAATGCACCTTAGTGATATATATATAAATTTCAATGCGTTTAAAATAGTGAAACATTATTTAATTAAACCGCAAACGATTTTTCTCCATAGACGTAATGTAACGTATTTCTTTTGACTGTCCCTGTACAGTAACTATAAGTGCTATGCACACCCTATTCCATATTAAGCTTCTTGTAATGCACCTTAGTGATATATATCAATTACAATGTGTTTGAAATTGTGTAACATCATTAAAATAAACCGCAAATGATTTTTCCCCATAGACCGAAATGTAACGGAATTCTTTTGAGTGTCCCTGTAAAAAAAACTATAAATGCTACGCACTTCATTTGAAATAGGGAACATGCTATAGATAACGACAATAACATATAAAAATTGCAGGGAAATCCAAGCATATTTACTGGAGTTAGAGCACGGACAGACGGCCATACGGCCAGACAAACCAAAGTCATAAACACTTTTCAACTAGGTTGGAAAGTGTTAAAAATGAACGAAACAAAACATTTGATATGCAATTGTTAGACAAGAAACTCAATACAAATTCTCTCTGTAAAGCGCTATAATATTCATATATTGACTTTGTTTTGACGAAAGATCTGAGTTCTCATTTGAAGTACACTGATATCCGTGATACAGAATGTTTGTATTTCTCCCCACAGAAATTACTTATGAAGAGGTGAAATAAAAATGTTCGATACCTTTTATTTGACACCTTTATTTCTTTGTATGTGGGTTGATCAATTTCAAATTAAAATCCTGTCTTTACACGCGCTGGTTACAAGTAGTGTGATAGCATGTTGGTACGTGCAAACGTAATTGTTGAGGTTGTCACGCAACTAAACCAACACCAATTGACGCACTCAAGCCAGTTTTTCAGTCGGCATTAGGATGAAAGAGCAGTAAATACCCCCACCCTCTTTTCTGCAACGGATATTTATATAGATTCCTGAGTAAACCCTCCGAAAGTTTACAAATACTTAAATTCCAGTCCCCAAAAACCTGGGCAAAAACAAACTCAAATCCACGACTGGCATAAAAAATTCATGGAAGGGAGGGTAGCTGGCTGTTGTAAACAAGCTCATAATAAATCCGAATCTTAGTTGTCTGCTGGCAAGATCTTTGCTGCCATATTCTTATATTTTAAAGACATTTTGTTTATAAAAGTTGCCATGATAATCGTACTGTCAATGCAGCATACGACTGCCAGCTGCTTGGAGAGGCGAAACTTGCATATTAGTGAATAAGATGCAGATTTCGGATTAGAAATATTATGATAATTTCCGACTTTATAAGGAAAACTTAACTCAAGAAAAACCTGAAGAAATGTATTAGGTAACTTTGAAACACCCAGCCTACTCTCCGTACTTGGTGATGATAATATATTTAGACCACTAAACAGGCATTTGAAATTTATCGTTCTGAGTAAAATGCAGCCATCGAAATGTTTTTGGGCAACTGGCTAGAGAACCAACCACTTACATTTTATGATAACATTATAAATGTTATCTTTCTACCGGGAAAAATTAATTTTGAAATCAGGCGATTATGTACAGGGTTGTACGGATCAGGGAATTTTCCAGGAGAGTTACCAGTATTTTTTTTATAGAAAAAGAAATCTAGGTTAAACTCGCAAAATTTCGTTTTTTAAGGATTGATTTTCTGTAAGAAAATACTGGTACCGAAGAATTCCCTGGTCGCAAAATTCTAGAAGGCGTACGAACCCTGTATGTAGAAATATAATATTGTATTGACAATGTTGTATCTTTTATTAAAAAATTAAAAAGATAAATTACGATTTTTATTTGATCGACCCTTGTTTAAAAATATAATGTTGTCGAAAAGAAAACTATGCTTAACGTTCTACAACTATTATAAATAGCACATATTCAAAAGCACTCAAGCGCTTAATAGTTTATTTCATTTAGTAAACTACTAATGACTTCTATACAACATGCTAAATATATCTAATTTTTTTTTTTTTTACCAAAATAAAAACATTATTAAACTGAGAATAAACGAAAACATAATAAACATTGTAAGCAAAACCAGCGTTCTGCGTTTTATTGAACAGAAAAAATGTAGATCCAACAAATATGTATTTATTTTAACGAATTATTTTAATATGGTGAAATAGGAATTTTGTTGAATAAACAACATTCCCTTTCCTGTGTGATAATGTTGTAATTTTCTTTAATCAACATTATTTTTCAAATTTCAAAAATGTAAAACTGGGAAAAAATGGATGACTGAGCGTTATTTTTATCTTTTTATTAGCCAAACAATGTTTCTTGTTTCACTAATGACGTTTGCAAGTTTTGTAATATTATAAAAAAATAATTTAATTTCAAAGAGTAAAGTAAAATCAATAAAAATAAAAATATCTTATAAAGAAATGCGTGAAAAATGTTATCCTGTTGTATGGAAAAATACTAGTTTTCTTTTCACATGTAAGAACTTATTAAATAATTTCATTTGTTAGTATATTTTTTACAGACAAAAATAGGAAGGAATTCAAACTATGTAACGGAAATCAAAGTACATAAATTACTAGTTATCTTATAGGTGAAGTATGTTTTAGCTTTGTCTCTCAGAGAAAACATAAATTAATAGAATTAGTGAAAGGAAAGTTCAGAAATTCTGAAAACAATATTAATTTTCGTAATCATATCTATACTGTGTTCTTTTGATTTTCGTAAATTTTGCGTTACCATTTAAAATAACAAAACCTAGTTTCGTGATTTTATTTACTAATTATATGTACAGGAGCACTCACTATATGGCCATGCAGAGTTGCCAATTTTTATGTACAAATCATTCTTATTTTATCGAAGAACTTATGTGATTAAATAAGACAAATACTACTTTACCTTAAGAAGGGTTTGAGAATACTTTTCACAAAAAGAAGTAAGTGTTCACGAATGGCCAAACTGGATTTTCCCAATAAGGGGGATTGAATTTGGCAGTGGTTAGAGTATAAAAGTAAAAACAAAATGTAGCATTCAGTCGTCTGCTAATGATATTAAAAATGATACAATATTTTAATTAATATAAACCCTGACATGTCATGATAGAAAAAAGTTAAATTTATTAATATATTAATAAAAGTTTCAAGCATAAATCGGTAGTAAAATAAATTTTTAGCTGTTATAATTTAAAACTGCATGCACATTCTGAAAGTAAAACGGAAAACTGCCTAAAAATATAAAAATTGCCGTTCTGTATGTTTTAGATGTGCATACTTTACGTTAGTCCTTTGCATTCTGCATGGGGCTCTGCATTGTTAAAGCTTGAATTAAATCCAGACATCCAAAATAACCAAATTGAAAAACTTCTCATAATGCATTTGCATTAGAAATTTTTTAAGAAACTATTTATGCACATGCTCAATTATATGAAAATTCTAACGAATTTAACACTTTAAAAGTTACATTCTCTTTCTAAAGCGAAAAACTATAAATTGAAATCAATAAACATTATTTATCACAATGTATTTCTGGACTTTAATATCATTTGATAATTTTACATGTCCTTAATATCCTTGTGCAGTTATACGATTTCACAGTTGTTGAAAATATATTTACCGGGTGAGCCAAAAGTTCGTTAAAAATTTAAAAATTCATTAAAAAGAAACAAATGCTGCTATAAAGATTGTGGTTTGTAGGAATGGGATAAGATTGAGATCGGATTTTTTTTTAACAAAAATAATTTGGTTCAAAAATTACTGATAGATGGCGCTGCAGGCATCATATGAAGCAGATTAATGCAAATCAAGCTGTCAATAAAACACCTCAATGCACACAGATTTTTCATTCGACGTCAGTAGTATGCTATCGTTACCCAATCAAGTACTGTTGGTTAAACACTTTTACAGGAACGGGGAATACACAACTGGTGCATTGCGAAAATTCTGCTCAGCAAAATGACTGAAGACGAGTAAAGAAGCTGTTTCATGAGCTGGGATACTGAAGATTGTCAGACGCTTCGCTGAAATGGGTATTTTACTATAAGCTTAATTTGCATACATCTGCTTCATACTACGCATGCCAGCACCATCTATCGATAAATTTTTAACCACAATTTTTTTATTAAAAAAATACGATCTCCTTCTAATCTTATTCCTGCAAACAGCAATTTTCTAGCATCATTTGTTTCTTTTTAGTGATTTTTAAAATTTTAACGAACTTTTGGTGCTACCGGTTTATTAGAAAACATGATATAATTCAGGAACTTCCCAAAATAATATTTCATATATATGTTTGTCCTTATTACAAGGATGGGAATTATGCGTTTGTCTTGGACATTCCTTTCATTTAAATACGATTTTTCCGAATACAAATACACCAATAAATAAGATGAAGATAATAAATAATTTTGAATGATACCAAAATATATATTATAAAATAGTGAAATGTTTCTTGATTAAGCAGGAGGGTTTAGAAAAATATAATTTAATTTCTTCCTAGTTGCACAAAGTTTAGAAAAGCATTTCTTTATCTTCAGAAATCTCAGAAACCAATAGATTTTTTTATGAAAACCCCTTTTTTCTGAAAAAAAATCTTTGGTTGTCCTGAATTTTCGGAAATGATTTCGAGTAGATTTTTCAGCGTATTAATCAGAGTAGTAAGAAAGGAGCGAACCCCCCACCCCCGTCCCTTTCTTACTTGTAATCAGTTTTCGCACTCGGTATCAACGGGAAACATTGGTTTTGCAGATGCTATGAATTCTAAAGTAAACATTTTCAGCTACGTTACAGAATTTATACATGCAAGGAACAAAATAATCTTTATTTTGAGCTATTTATTTGGTATGTCTCTCTGTCGAACATGTTTGTTGAACATGAAAATGTTTACTTGGGCATCAATATAAAAAAAAAATGTTTTGTTACCTGGTTGGAGAAACTGGTTAATATACTGTAAAAACTACTCCAATAATTATGGCCTGTTAAAGAAACTAACTGCTTTATAATTCTAGAAAATTGCTCATAATTCCCTTCATATTCACAAACTTATTCTAAATTTACTGAAACTTAATAGTTAAATTTTACTAAAATGCTGCAATCCCTATTCCTGATACACTATTTTTGTAGAAAATGTAATTATTAATGAAAATTGATTAAGGAATTATAGAAAACTTTGACAATGTTCATTTTAATTTTGAAACAGGTGCTGAAAATACACTTCATTTAGTTAAAATACGTCAAATCATACTGTACCGCTCTCTTATAAATAAGAGAGCTATATAAAAGGTCTTTAAAGTTAAAAAAAGACTCTGACAACACAGTGATATGAGTTCCAAGAACCTCATGTGAGATTTCCCTAAGGTGATGCTTGTACAAACTTTTTTGGACGCAACTACAAACGGTCTCTATGACCTTTAAAGGTAATTGCATATATAGTGAGCAACAATATGTTAATTTAAATTTTACACCATTAAAGTTTTCCATTAAAGGTTTGATTAAATTAATTTTTAAAATTTTTGAGTTTTATATATAGAGAAAATTTCTTTTATCAGGGCCAACTGCTAAGTTGTTAATAAGAAATTGAAGGTTATTCCAATACAACATTATTTTTAAATTTAATGAAAATGTTAGCCAGGGGGGCCATTTTCGTTACGACACTTCCAATTTAATTAAGATATTTCATCTTTTTCTAAATATATAAAATGATAGCACACGACAAATTTATCAATTAAAGTAATGATTTACTATCATAAATTTTTGAAATAAACTTTTCGAAATTTAATGCATTAATTAAAGCTGAAAATTTTAACGAACTTAAAGTGTATACACCCACCTATTATGCCTCCGTAAACGCATATATATATTTAAAAATAGGTCTGAAATAAGTTTGTATGTATTTATTTTCACTTTTTAAAAACTTCAGCTTTCTAATACATAAAATAGATAACGAACGTAAAACAGCACAAATGGCAACAATAAAAGTGTCACACGGCTGTTTCATAGTTTCAAAACTCCTAATTTTTGTAAAATGAAAAAAAAAAGTGGTCATAGTAAATGTAATGGTGTTAAAAGCTTGCATGTAAAGTATCGATTCAGTCAAACACTACACTGTTGCAAATAGTAGAAAATGAGGAATAGATTTAACAAGAAAAATGTTGGTTCACATTTTTGCCATGAGGAGCAAAAATGCCGTTTTAGGCTGAATTTCAGCAATGAAATAACACAGGAATTTAAAAAAAAAAAAAAAAAAAAAAAAAAAAAAAAAAAAAAAAAAAAAACGAACAGTTCAGGTAAATGTCTTACATTTTACGGTATCTTTAAAGCTGAAATAAAATTTTAACGTTTAATTTTGACAGTTTAACATTTAACAGATTTTCACACATGTGCAATTGACTTGTGACGATTTACAATTCAACAATTATTATTTTCTATCTCAACTTTATTATTATATTTAGTACAAGATGACCCGCCCGGCGTTTCCCGGCCCTGACAAAAAAAAAAAAAAAAAAAAAAACAATAAAAAATCGAAATTTTTTTAAAATCCGAATTCCAAATAAACTTTATTGAAAATAGAACAAAGTTTACTATATTGGGCTAGAAGATTGAAAACGAATTACTTTTACTAATGTGGAAAAATAACAGCAAATTGCGAAAAACAACGTAAAAAGTTGCATAAAAAATCGCTAAAACTTATTTTGAAAATCTATGAGGATAAAAATAACTATCTTCGGTTAGTATATTAAAACAGGATTTATTTTACGAATTCCAAAAAATCGCCTTTAAACGCGAAAAAACTCTAAACATCTCATAAAAAATTCGCGAAAATATAAAAAATTGCTGCACGAATTTCGAATAAGCTTAATTGAAAAGAGGACAAAATTTACTATATTGGTCTAAAAGATTAAAACAGGATTAATTTTACTAATGTGAAAAAAATCGCCGCAATACGCAAAAAAACAAAAAAACTACTGAAAATTTCATGAAAAATGTCAGAGGACAAAATTTACTACAGTGGCTAACACTGCAACCGCAATTCTTTCATAAATATAAAAAAAATGCTAAAAATTACATTGAAAATCGTATAAAACAAAATCTACTATGTTAGGCTAAATGTTTGAAACTCAATTCCTTTTACGAATGTCAAAAAGTGCCGAAGAACGCAAAAACACGCTAAAAATTGCGTTGAAAACCACATTATAAATCGCGAAAAATTAAAAAATATCAAAGGACAAAATTTACTATATTAGGCCGAAATTTGAAACCGAATTCTTCTTAGGAATATCAAAAAATCCCTGACGGCTCGGCCTACAGGCACAGGTAGATTTCGAAGACGCAGACCGTGGGGTGCCTGTTTGTCGGGAATTGTTACTTCGAAACCAAACTTGTTTGCAGGCGGAGCCAGCAAGGATTTTTTTTTTTTTTTTTTTTGCTATAAGAGTTGGTCCTATGAAAAACATGCCAATATAAAAGTTTTAGATAATATTAAGAGGATTTATAATAAATTTAAGCGGATTTGAAATCTTGGGAATTGACGAAGTTATGAATTTTTTTCTTTAAACCTCCCCCCCCCCTTAAGGCAATTTTTAATTATATCAAAAATCTGTCATACATAAATTTTCGGCCCTTCTCCTAGAAGTAATAATAACTTCAAACGGATTCGATACGTATCATAATTAAGAAAGTATGGGTTTTTTTCTGTTTTCACAAAAAGTCCCCCCATTCACCCCCCCCCCTGGTTCGATTTTGCCCATTAACGAACTTGACCGAGATTTTATGCCCCTTGATTTTATGTATCAGTTTCGAAAAGAAGCGGGAGTTGGAACCGCCTACTTCGAAAAATAACTTGTTTGCAGGCGGAGCCGGCAGTGATTTTTTTGTTTTTAATTTTTTTTTGCTATAACGGTTGGTCCTATAAAAAACTTGTCAATATAAAAGTTTTAGATAATATTAAGAGGATTTATAATAAATTTAAGTGGATTTGAAATCTTGGGAATGGACGAAGTTCTGATTTTTTTTCTTCTAAAACCCCCCTTCCCTCCCCCCTTAAGGCAATTTTTAATTATATCAAAAATCTGTCACATATAAATTTTTGCCCCTGTTCCTAGAAGTAATAATAACTTTAAATGGATTCGATACGTATCATAATTAAGAAATTATGTTTTTTTCTGTTTTCACAAAAAGCCCCCCCCCATCCCCCCCCTGGTTCGATTTTGCCCATTAACAAACTTGACCGAGATTTTATGCCCCTTGATTTTATGTATCAGTTTCGAAAAGATGCGGGAGTTGGAACCGCCTACTTCAAAAAATAACTTGTTTGCAGGCGGAGCCGGCAGGCATTTTTTTTGTTTTTAATTTTTTTTTGCTATAACGGTTGGTCCTATAAAAGACTTGTCAATATAAAAGTTTTAGATAATACTAAGAGGATTAATAATAAATTTACGCGGATTTCATATCTTGTGAATTGACGAAGCTATGATTTTTCTTCTTCTAACCCCCCCCCCTTTCCCCCCCCCTTAGGGCCATTTTTAATTATATCAAAAATCTGTCATACATAAATTTTCGTCCCTTTTCCTAGAAGTAATAATAACTTTAAACGGATTCGATACGTATCATAATTAAGAAATTATGTTTTTTTTTCTGTTTTCACAAAAAGCCCCCCCATCCCCCCCCCTTGGTTCGGTTTTGCCCATTAACAAACTTGACCGAGATTTTATGCCCCTTGATTTTATGTATCAGTTTCGAAAAGATGCGGGAGTTGGAACCGCCTACTTCGAAAAATAACTTGTTTGCAGGCGGAGCCGGCAGGGATTTTTTTTTTGCTATAACGGTTGGTCCTATAAAAAACTTGTCAATATAAACGTTTTAGATAATACTAAGAGTATTAATAATAAATTTACACGGATTTGATATCTTGTGAATTGACGAAGCTATGATTTTTTTCCTTCTAAAACCCCCCTTTTTTCCCCCCCTTGGGGCCATTTTTAATTATATCAAAAATCTGTCATACATAAATTTTCGGCCCTTTTCCTAGAAGTAATAATAACTTTAAACGGATTCTATACGTATAAAAATAAAGAAATTATGAGGGTTTTTCTGTTTTCACAAAAAGCCCCCCATTTCCCCCCCCCCTTGGTTCGATTTTGCCCATTAACGAACTTGACCGAGATTTTATGACCCTTGATTTTATGTATGAGTTTGGAAGAGATTTATGCAGAATTTTTCCAGTTATCGTGGTCAGAAAAAAGTGACATAGATAGATAGATAGATAGATAGATAGATAGATAGATAGATATAAAGTTTTGAACTGGGGGTGGTTTTGGGTTCTGGGAGTCATAATCGGCGTAGATCTGCAAAAATTTTTCAAAATTTCCAACTTAGGTGAGAATGTAATAGGTAGTATTTCTTACGAAATCTACCTAAAAGTCGCAGCATAGCGCGCAAAAATGCTAACCATTCTAGTTCGATCATGGTTTATACTTCTATTCTAGTTCATCGTTGGTGAATTCCTTTATTCTGTTTACATGTTTTGTGTATTGGAAGCCTCAGTTACACATTTAAAACATTGCAATTGTTTTCTGAACATACTTTTTCTAATTGAATGTATCATGAAACACATGAAACCATCTAGTTTATTTTCAAATTTTATAATTTAAACAGTAATAATCACAAATAAATATTTTTTGGCTAACATGTTTGATTTTATGAACGAACAAACTGTATGACTAAACGAATAGTTGGATTATTACAGCATGGTATACGAATGATGCAAGATCGTATTGCACGTTCCAAATATAATCAAGAAAAATAAATGTGGTACATAATAATTTAATTCCGAAATAGATACGTTTATTTAAAATATATTTTGCTTCAAATTTTCTCTTTATGGGGCAGTTATTACAGCTTCAGCACTCTCAGAAAAAACTGTAAATTTATGCGCGTTTGACCTTTAATTTTCACGGGCAACAGCCTTATTTGATGAAAAACGGTCTGATCCACTAAATAAGCGGCCTTATGCCTTAGATACTTAGAAAATTAAGAGCAATCCACATATTCTTACAGTTCTAGCCCATATGTTAGCAAAAATACGGTACGACCCCATACATTGTCCTCCGCTATTGTATAACCCTTCATTTTACTCGTGTTTCGAACATTTTAACCCGCCAAAACAGCGATTCTGTGATGATTATCTAACGTGCTACGTGCTACGGAACAGTAAGCAAAGTGTTATTGTGTTTTAAAGTGCATTATATCCTGTGCATTATAATGCTATATTACTTTGCCCCGTAAAATTACGGGCTGCACAAAATGATGAGCATGGACTTTTTTTTTTACGGGGTATGACTGGAATCTCTGCTGCCGGCCTCTGCCCGTAATTTTACTGCAATTTTTTTTACAGTGAGGTTTGATTTTTTATCCTTTCCCAGCATTACAATAACTAACACAATAAAAACTAAGTTATGAACATTTAGCTAAATGATTGGTTTGAAAATAGATTTAAGAGAATGTTTAAATGAGATTTTTTTTATGCCACTGCCGTATTAGATTACTTCCTGCTATTCAGTGTTTTGGAGATTTCCAGAAAAGTAATAATATTTATAACATAACGAAAATAAAATCAAAATAAATGTTAATGAAGATACCTTAGTTTACATTTGTAATTTACTAAAAAACTTTTAAAGATATACGACCTAGAAAAATTTTAAATATATATCTAGAATTGAAAACAAAATATGGGATTGTTCATAATCTAATTTATGATATGTAAAAACATGCGTTTATTGCATGTACACTGGCCTCCAAAAGTTAAGGTACAACATGTTTTTCGAAACTCACCAGACAAAACATGGCAGTCAGATTAAACTTCATAGTTTATATGAATGACAAGAATAAGCTTTAAAAAAACATACGCAAAAATTACAGCTACCACTTTTATTTTAAAGAAAAGAATAGGTATTTGTGAATGAGAGACAAACATCCAATTACGAAGCTTTCGTATTTTCGCGTGTAAGTTTTGTTGTGTTCGAACTATTGTTGTCAGTTTTGTTCACAACAGCCAGTAGAGTCTAGAAATGTCTAGAAGAAGTCGTTTGCACGGTTCATTAAGGTGGCGGGCGGTAGAATGGATGGATATGCTGTCGTCACACGCCGATACTGCTAAACGGCTCAATGTGTCTCGCAGTGTTGTCCAACGACTCTGGGATCAGAAGACAGGTTGTAGGCCGCCCACGTGTTACAACACATGCAGAAGACCGGTTTCTAGCTCTTTCGGGCCGAAGGAGAAGACGCGCTACTATGCCGCAACTCATTGCAGACCACTTTGTAGCATCAGGGAGAAGAATCTCCGCTACTACGGTGCGAAGACGTCTTCACAATGCAGGTATCTATGCAAGGAGACCAGTTGTGTGTGTCCCCCTCAACAGACGACAGAGAAGGGACCGCTTATGTTGGGCTAGAGAACATGTTTCCTGGATCAGACCTGGACCCTGATTTATCCAAGAATGGAATTTTCCACCATGAGTGCTTTTTTGTTGTAATTTCATTTATGCGTTTAACTTAAGTAAATTTCTATGTCGCATTTAATAAATAACAGTTTAGCGACAATTTCCTCCAAATTTGTTGTTTCTATATTCATTCATTTGCAAATTA
This sequence comes from Maratus michaelseni, assembly GCA_963931845.1. NCBI lineage: Eukaryota > Metazoa > Arthropoda > Arachnida > Araneae > Salticidae > Maratus > Maratus michaelseni. The sequence continues at coordinate 266,937,685 of OZ007599.1, forward strand.
GATGCAAAAAACCGGTTGTACCTTAACTTTTAGAGGCCAGTGTATAACAACTGTACGTAGCTATTTATTCAATTAAAAGTTTTGTTTCATTTATTGCAAAGAAAGACTTTATGGACATATGATCTTTATGATTAAAAATTAATTTTAATATACGAAAAGGGCTATAAACCTTAAAAAACCAAACACGAATATCGAAAAAAAAAATCAATATTTAAACAAAAAAAAGGCTTTTTTTTTCATAATTCTTACATATATTTGATTTATCTCTTTCATTTGTCTTTAGAAAAAACATTATTTCATATATAAGTTAAGTTTATTCAGCAAGATTAATTAAAAAGCTTTTCTTGCAAACACTGTTCAATTACTGCCAATAAATATACCATCAAATTTTTAGTTGTCTGTTTCAACTTTAAATGAAAATACCTCAATTATGAAGTGTTAATATCGGCCTATTTATTAGATACCTACTAATAAATAAGAATGTATATTTTATGAGCAAATTAAATAAAAAAAATAAACAAGTCAAATTATTAATGATTATTTTATCCAAGTCTTGATAACATTAAAAAATAATTTTATGATAAATAGCATTGTAATCATTAATATTAACTACCTAATACACTATCTATGTAATTTATCATTACTCTTGTTAACAATGCTTCATTTGTTATAATTATGGATTGACTTAATCTAGTAATTCTTATATCCTGCACTGAATAATACTTAGAATATCCATTGAAATATAATTAATTATAATGTATGTAAATATTTACTGAAGAATATTTATTATTATTTTTAAGAAAGGTTGCTTTTCGTAGATAAATACTTCTAAATAGAACAAATTTATCAAAATTGTTTCATACACACAGTCCATCTATGCATCTGTCTTTCTTCAAAATTCTTTTCAATGTTTGAAATTATATGGTAGACTTTTATGGTCATCGGATCTTTTCTGTTCTAAAATATTTCTTCTGATAAGGTATAAGTCTAACTTTATTTTTTTATATATACTTTAAATAATATCAAAATTTATATATTGATATAGTTTTTGTATTTATATAAGAATAACAATTGTGAAAACTACGCATTTTAATTTACATTTATGCATGTTTAGTAATAATTCTAAAGCAGGTAATTTGTTTTCTGTTGTTAGTTTGTTGATAAATAATGAACAAAATTTAGCACGAATACAACAAAATTAATTACCAAGTGATAATAGCCATGGAAAATGTCAGGTATTTTACAAAGCGTATATGGACAACATTTGTAAATAAAACATTTTATAACTTTTTCTTGTAATATCTATCTGTATACACTCAGACATATGCATCTCCCAGTGTTTGTGAAATTATTCAAATCTATGAAGAAATCAGCAAAAATTAAATGAAATGTATTCTATTCATCTGCAGTTATGAAAGGAAGTGATTTTACAGGGTGTTTCAGCATAAGGTTTACAAATCTTAAGACGTGGTAGCACGCACTACAACAGACAATATTTGTATAGAAAATCAGGGTCGCAGTCAACTTATTCAATTAAAATTACTAGGTGCTTCAATACAATCTGAGCCCGTCTTTTTCATAACTTTAATAATAATGAAGCTATTTTAACGATATTTACAGAATTCATTTTTTGGGTCCAAAATGCAATGTAATCACGTAAAAAGCTAGAGGTGCACAGTAATTTGGTTGGTACACGCTAAATAATATTGACTACATTCGGAAAAGTGAATCGTCTAATTTATCGCATATTGAATTCCGATAGTGGCTATTTTCACCACACCTCTTGATATTTTTTCATTTAATGTGGTGGAAGTGGCAATCACCCGAAACCAATCAGTAGTACTTAATTAGATTATCTACTTTTCGAAATACAATTGATATTACATACGGCGCGTACAGATCGAATTACTGTGTACTACTCTTATCACTTTCCTTGATTTTATCACATTTTAAACGCAGCAAGTTAATTCTTTTGTATATATCGTTAAAGTGCGATGATGTTTCAAATATAAACCTTACTTTTGTTATATCCATTTGTTGATCATGAAAAAATACAAATAAAACCTTTAACCTTCCTTAACATAGTCTCCTGCACTATACATTTTCTCCAGCATTTCGGAAGTTTGTAGATGCGTTCTTTACAGAAACTTCGAGGTTGAGTCATCGACCAAATGCGTACGCGTTGATGAACTTCTGTATTGCCTTCGGCGCAAAACAAAATATAATCACAGGGGGACAAATCCGGGCTGTATAAAGAATGTTCAAGTATTTCCCAATGCATTTTTCAATTTTATCCTTCGTCAAAACCGCAGTGTGAGGCCAGCCATTTTCATGCAGAATGAGGACATCTCTGATGAGTATACCCCGTCTTTTGTTTATGTAGACAGCTTTCAATGTCTTTAACAGCTGGAAATAGTCAGCGGTATTCACCGTACGTTATTCGTGGAAAAAAAGCAATGCGTAAAATTCCCTCCAATGAAAAAAAATATCGAGGGAACTTTTCCGGCTGAGAGACAGGTTTTGGTTATTACGAAGCAGCCTTCATCTTTCCTTCTTCATTCCTTATTCGCCAATCAAACACTTGGGTCCGAGGTAGTATATTGTCGCCAAACTGCGCCTTCAACCGAGTCAAAATATCTGATGGTTTAACACCTTCCTTCGTAAAAAACTTTATTATAAACCATTGCGCAAAGTACGACGGACTCTCTTGCTCAATCATAGCTGTACCGAGAAGGAACGGAGAGAAACAATGCCACCTATCGTGTTCTTCACACGTAACACATTAATATTTTCTATGCCACACTCTGCCAGCCCGCTAGGGATTTTCTGAGAAGACGAGGAGCAAAAGCCAGGTTTATATTTGACTCACCCTCGTACCTTTATTATGTTGAAGTTACGACCAAAAATCCTTGTTTAGCTTAAAGTGAAGCACCTTGTAATTTTAGCTGAATGAGTAGATTGCGACGCTGGTTTTCCATACAAAAGTTATTTCTTGTAGTGTACTCAATCACTTCTCAAAGTTGGTAAACGGTATACAGCAACACCCTGTTTTTGGAAGCAATAAAACATTATTTGAATTAATACAACCATATATGATGCGAGAATGCCTGAAAAAACTAAAAACTAATTTTTTATTTTTCTGCATTAACCCCTTCGGAACCGACGGCATTTTACACAAATTTTATTCTGTTGGCACCACTTTTTTTAAAAAAGCTACCTTTACTCAAACTGTCACAAAAATGTCTAATTAGACAAAGCAAATATTACTTTTATTTTTTACTGGTGCATAAAACAAATTCTGTATGCTCTTTTTGAGGGTGCATGTATGCACCCATGGTCCCGAATGTGTTAAACATTAAGACTTTTTTTCTTCAGAGTGAAATATTTTCCTTTTCAAAAGTAAATTTTCTATTTAATTTCTATAATTTTTGTGTTTTTCAATTCAGAATTATTTTAGCAAATAAATATTTGATTTTGAAATTTGATGTATAAATTGTAATTTTATTGCCATTTCTCATATTTTTTATGTATACCATCAAAAGTAAAACTATAAAAATATATATTGCAATTTTGGGGGTTAAATGTAATTTTACATTTGAAAGTTTAAAATTTACGTATTGTTATCATAGTTTTATTATAAATATAAGTTCATCATATAGCAAAAATGAAATCCCACCATTCTTAAAGATTTTCTTCATTATTTTCTTGTACCGGTTAATAATAAAAAGTAATCGCAACTTTAAAATCTTACTTATGATTGAAATGTATTTATGGTAGATATAATGATTCTATTAAGTTTCCAATTCCACTTGCAATCATTACTAATAAATCACCATTGTCATTAAAAAAATGTGTTTCTGATTATAATTTCATAATTACATGTATAATATAAACTTATTTATTACCAGACCATTACCATTATACGCAATTTTAACCACAAACTCACGATATCTAGTATAAATTGCTTAAAAATTACCATAAGCTTAGTCTTACAGATCTTTTTAAAGTAATTACATTATTTTATTTAACATGGTTTATGTATATAAAGATGAAATCGTGTAATCGACTTTTTACTCGCTGCCCGATATGCTAGAATTATAAACATTATGTACATAGATGTGTTTTAGATATAACAGTACAGCATTTTAATATTTTTAGACTTAATTATAAAATAATAAATTAATTTCAATCCATAATTCCGTTAGCTGGGCTAATGAGATAAATAGCCAATTATTCTCTATGGTTACAAGTGCATACGCGTTAGAACAATGGGGTTAATTATGCACCAAAGCACGATCTCTAAAATATTCCGAAATATTTGACACAATAAAAGTTAAATATTAAATTAAAATTAAAATTAAAGAGTTTAATATAAAAAATACGCTTTTGTTTATAATACTACATATAATGATATTATATCAAAATTACAAAATAGCTTTTTTAGTTATTTAATTTTACTTCTGATGCATTATATAGTGAAATATAAATTATTTTAATGAAATATTTAACTTTGGTCTTAAATAAGATTAGTAATTATACGCTTTGAGAGCACTATCATATAAAATTCCCAACTAATTATTGAAAACAAAATCTCACATTATATTTTCTTCATGAATGGATAAAATATGATAGAATGCCCCAGGATGACTTAGTAGAGATGAGAATTTGATTCAAATGATAGAACCAGAAAATTGCTTTTATACCGAATTGCTTCAATCGAAAATATTTTCAGATTCATTCATCTGAAGATGATGTTTGTTCACACTTACATGAGTGAACAATTCCTTTATCATTTACTGTTTACTTTTTTCTATTTATGAAATATTAACATTTCCGCAGTTGCAAAATTTTCTGATTCGATGCACATTATTATCATTTATGTATTTTTTAAAGTTTAATAAGAAATGAATAAGATATACTTTTTAATTAAATCTTAACATTTTATAACAGATAGTCTTTAAAATTATCGGCTTCATTGGTCAAAAATACCTAAAAGCGTCCTAAAAGGCATTCAAAGTTTTAAAAATTCACTTTCAAGTAAATGGTGACAGTTGATAATGTTATTTTTGCAGGTGAGTAATGTTTAAATTCGGAAATTGACATATCACTCGCCCCTGGTTTAGCTCCAAATGTCACTTATAGATGTTGCCACATTGTCTCAATTTGTAATGCTGCTAAAAATAACCTTACAATTTCAAAACACAAAACTTTTTTTGCCATTTCAACAGCTAAACAGAATTAAGGTTAAATGCTGAGAGCATTTTGATCAATATTTACACATTAGTTTGATAATTCTAATAGTTTGAGACGTCAAAGCTTCATCTATCGATTATATTTGGATCTACAACAAGTAAGCTATTTAAAGAAAATATCAACTTTAATATCTCCTGATAGAATAACTGTAAGAGCTATCATCGTTTACTTGTTGAATTTCAAAAGCATCTTTGAAATTATGGAACGTTTCAATTTATGTATTTTACTGCTAAATGCAATAAAGGAGTTTTAAAATTCAAAAAAGGTTAATGGCATTTTTTTTTCAAAACTGTTTTCTTCCTAAAACCACATTGATAGTGTCCGTTTTAAAAGTTTAGGCAAACGCTAAACTATGATGAATGAAAAATATATGGAATAATTTCACGATAAGTATTCAAAATAGAATGCAAATGAAACATAGTAGAGATATTACAATGGTTACATCAACATTATTTATTTAGGAATGACGCCTTTTTTATTTTTGTTACAAAACCTTGTCTCAAAAGTTTAGACACATTCTGCGAATGTTAACAAAGGCGGGTTTCGTTACATCCAGCTAACTGGTTTTTTTTGGCAGTGTAATAGTAAATATTAAAGCTGTCAAATTCGGTGGGATTCACAAAAGAGGAAATTTTAAAGATCTTAAATTGAAATCGAAAGGCAAGAACTTTATTGAAATTTGTAGAATATTAAAATTTTAGAAGCGACGAATACATGAAGTACATGCAAGAAATAACAATTTCGACCGAAAAGAAGACCAGGCGGACACACATGTTTAAACAGATTGAAAAATTGGAAGATGACATCAAAACAAGATATGTCCATACGACAAATTAAAAATGTCAGAACCTTGTCTTAAAAAAAGGACCCGCAGAACGTGCCTAAATCAAACCATAAACATGCCACAATGGACTGGGCATGAAAATACAGGTCGTACAGGGACAAGCCGCTCATGGTATTATTCAGTCACGAAAATAATTTAAATATGGATAGTATTGATGGCTGGAATTGCTACTGGAATTACATCAAGAACCAGCTGCGTACTTTCTTCAGTAGATGACAAGCCCGTATGGGGGGCGATTGGCTTTAATGGTCAAACCTTCTTGGCCGTTCTCCGTAGGACACAAAATTAAACAAAGTATGAAGAGACAGTTGAACAACATCTACTTCTATTTGATGACATTTTAGGGGGGGGTCAGCAACGCCCCCTAGATAAGAAAGCCTTGACACTCGTCACGAAAACGTCATACCAAGCAGACAAAACAAAGAAAAAAATTCGAACAACTCGCATGTTTCGATTTCGATGGCTCGTGGAATTATTAACTATTAGTCGTAAACTATAATTATTAATTCTATGAGCCAATTAAATCGAAACATGCAAGTTGTTCGAATTTTTTTCTTTGTTTTGCCTGCTTGGTATGACGTTTTTGTGACGAGTGTCAGGGCTTTCTTATCTAGGGTGCGTTGGGTACATAGTGGAGATTTCAGCACGACACTGATTCAATCTGCAACTCACATAGTAAAAAACTGGCTTTCTGCGCAAAATATTAACGTTTTAGATTGGTCAGGTTTGAGTCCAGAAACAAACTCAAATGAGGACATTTAGGCTATCCTAAGCCGAGAAATATTCACGAATAGAAAGCAACATGACTCTACTATAGAATTAAAAGAGGTCATTGAAAAAGCGGAGATATTATTTGCCACCAATAAAATTTCAGAAATTTATTGATTCAAGAGAAACACGATTATTTGAAGTTAGAAGTTATCCCAAATCGGGAAACTGCTATTAATAAATAGCATCGTGTAAAAGTATTAAATGATCTGGTTTTTCCATTGTGCCTAAACTTTTGAGACACTATATAGTTACATTTTTTTATGATGTTTACCAGTTTTTATCATTTTGATATAATGTATTTGAAAAAGTTTAGAGAATCTAGTAAGAAAATAATACGTCTTTGTTTAATTTTGTATTGTTTTCTGAATAAACGACATCTTCTAGGTTGTACCTAAACTTTTGAAACAGACTGTAATATTACCTTTTTGAAGCGTAAAAACAAATCATAGGCGTAGTGCCAGGTGGGGACACAAACAAACTTACCACCACTTCCTCCGAATAGAATTCTTCGCTTTATTTGACAGAAATTTTACATCTTTAATAATAACGATCATCACTTTTCATAAAAAAGTGGTGCTACGTTTGTCTATAACCCCGTTCCCTCTCCCTGATGCTTCTTCTATGTTTGTAAATATTAGAGGAAAAAAGTTTTCGCTTTTTTTTTCTTGTAATTAAAAACATTTGAGTAATCTTTTTATTTTGCTTTTTTTTTCTGAATAAAGACTTCTTTCATTCTACACCTGCTTGTAATTCTTGTAAAAGAGATTAAAATATAATCCACCAAAACAAGAATAAAAAAATCATGCTTCAAGAATCGATTATGAAACACTTTCCAACAAATCCAGAAAACTGTAACGAAACTTCACCATTAAATAAGGTGAAAGAAGATATACAAGTAAATAGTTTAGAAAACATATAACACATTTTAAAATCCAGTTTTAGAAATTACCTTCCATACTCAAAAAAGTAGTCGAAATATTTTGTGCAGCCCTGTATGTAAGCTATAAATTTCGTTATATACTACATAGCAATGATAAAATTTAGTTCAGTTAGAAAATTCACATTTAACAATTTTCGCCAATCGATGGAAATGCACTCGGCATCTTTTGTACAGCCCTGTATATTATCTAAAGACTTTTGTACACACCAGATATTAAGCTAAATTTAATTAAGGTAAAAAACGAATTAGGCAACATGAAACTCACTTCCAGCAATTATCAATCATAAACGGCAATGCATCTTGTACTTTGCGTCGCCCTGTATATGAATTTATTACAAACTTATATTAGTCTACTAAAAATAGTTCAGCAGAAGAATGCGTAACACATTTAAAAACAAATCTTAACCAATTCACTCTCATAGTCAGTGATACTTAAGAATTCCTTTGTGTAGCTGTATGTGATAAACAGATGTTGTACACATAACGCACTATGCAAAAATTTAGTTATTTATCATTATCCTTTTGTGTGCAACTGTAAATGAATTTTAAACGCCATACATTTCAGTGAGCAATTTATAGTGCTCCTCAGTAATGCATATAAATTTCACTGTGTTTGAATTAGTGAAACAGGATTCTTTTGTGTGACCCTGTAAATGAATAATAAATGCTTTGAAGCCCATATTCTACAAAAAGCATGTTTTAGTGAGCTTTATAAATGTATATCAATTTTACCATGTTTCAAAGGGTTTAACATCATAAAAACGCATTTTAAACTTTTTTTCCCATTGACTGTAATGTAACGGAATACTTTTGACTGTAAACGGACTTTAAATGCTACACACTTCATTTTAAATAGGGATCATGCTATAGTAAATGTCCATATTAGCGAGATTTAGAGCAGGGACGAACAGACAAACCGAAGTTATAACCAGTTTTAAACTATGTTGGAAAGTGTTAAAAATATCGAAAGAAAGAAAAGTAATTGGAACATATTTGATAAATTAGATAAATTAGACCATTATCTTATGCGCACCATGTATGGCGTCGAAATGTAATTTATTAACATAAACTCAAAACAACTTCAGTGTTAGTAATTTAATAGAGACATATTTACTCTCACATTAGTTATAGTAGTCATTTCAGTAATTGCTATGATAGATTAATAGTTAAATATATATTCATAGAAGCAATGCTGGCCTGACGAAAGTTTCCAATGGAATATTAGCTTGCAAGTTAAATTGTTTAATAAGAATGGCGATTAAATTCATTAATTTTCTCTGTTTAAATATTCAGCTGGCTTTAATTAGAACATATTTCCTAAACGAAGATATATGAGCTCGTATTTTAGAGGATAAGCAATATATCTTGCTTACAGAGATAATCTGAATCATTAATTCTGTACAATTAATGTAAATTCGCAAGAAAATACAGGTTGGGCCAAAAGTCCTTGGCGCATTTTAAAATTCTATTAAAAAATCACTATATGGGGTACGAGAGTTAATTTCCAAGGAACTACTTATCTTGACCGAATGCTTAGTTTAAGAAAATTAACCCCTTAATCGTCGTGCCCGAGACATTCACGGGCAGCCTAGGCTACGCCTGTTTTATTCAGATTGCTTCATTCCCACCAGTTTTTTAAAATAGCATAATTGGCTTTATTCTCGCATTATTTTATCTACCCATTAAATAAGGCGAATATTTCTACTTAAAAAAAACTGGTGGTAATCAAGCAATCTGAATTTTTAAAAAGTAGCTTACAGTTATCGAGCGCGACGATTAAGGGGTTAAAACAATCAGTTAAAATTATTGTCCATAGATAGCGCTGCACATTCAGAGCTACTAAAACATCGAAAGGCAAGATAAATAAGTTACAAACTCTATATTTTCAACAATCTATTACCATATTTCAATGCGTGCGACCATAGTATCTTGAATCAGATGCAACCGTTTTCACCTTTATTCCACTCGTTGAAATATGGAAGTAGATTGTATAAAATTAGTAGCTACTTATCTTGATCTCTGAAGTGTTTTTGCAACTTTGAAGTTACAGCACCATTTATGGGAAATCTTTACTAAAATAATTTTTATAATCTTAAACAAAACTAAATTTCGATCATGAGAAGCACTTTTATCGAGACCGCACTCCCGTATACCAATTGCTCGTTTAAAAAAAAATGACATTGTGTCATGTAATGTTGGCCCGCCATGTACTATAACAATGGATGACAGACATTTATGTACATCCAAACAAATAAATACAATCACATTATTTACAGGTTGTACAAACATTTTTAGCAAACTTAGAGCAAGCGTAGAACACACCTAGAAGAGTGCAATGCACCATGCAATGTATGGTTGAAACTAAAGTACTGAATGCCTATTCTGTTTTGAGGTAAATGAAGAATCTACTTCCTATATGTGGCTGAAATTTGTCGTATTTAATACCGAGAGCAAACAAAAATTGAATTCAAAAATAAAACACAAGAAATCGCAAATAATAAAGAATGATATTCAGGATTAATTAAAATAATAATATATAATACTGTTATTCATTGAAGAGTATTACACATAAGTGGGAATTTGTATCATTTTCTTTCGGAAAACCTTTACAGGAGGATTGGCGTATTTTTGGACGTTTCTTTTAGGGTAATATGGTAGAAGTATTTGAAGACTAATTTAATATATTTCCTTTTGAGAAGTTGGTCGCGAAACGAAAAGACGTTAATATGCAATTCTTTTTCTTTATTTTTTTCGAAATTGCTATCCAAATTAAGATAAAATTAGCACGTATTAGAATGGCAAAAATGCTATGCAGCAAAAAAAATAGCAATCATTTACTCAATATTATGTTGTTAAAACGTCTCTCTCAACAATTAGAAAGTGCCCCCTATCGCTATGATACTTCAATTAAGAGCATGAATTTTACAGTAGTTTTTACTTATCTAGGTACGTTTTAACTCACATTAAAACTGGTTTCGAGAGTTTTGAAATACCCTGCATATGAATGTGATAGACATAACGTAAACACTATGAAATTTTATTATAAATTCTCTATTAAAACTTATAGTAAACTCTATTTTTATTACTGCAGTAAAATGATGCGTTTTTGAGATTTATCCTCAAAAACATCCATAATCTGATTACTTAATCTTTGTTTTCCTTGAATGATATTAAGAATACACACTTCATTATAGTTTAAGAGTGTTTAGTAGGACTATTAAGCTTTTGACTATGGGTCGGAATAATACATCCCAGTGTACCACTTTCTGAAAAATAATCTCTGCTATACATTTATACTAGGATATATTTAAGATAAATGTACCACAAAGAAAAATTGTTGCACATTGTAGTACGAGTGAATAAAAATGTAGTCACTAGTCTAAGCCTGTAATCAAAGGGTAATGTATTGTTCTATTGAAGGAAATTTTGCACTTGTCGTACTTCCTTTTACTAGATTGACGACTTTATGTACGTCTAGCTGACGTAGTGGATTACTATCAGCAATAAAGTCAGATATAAGAATATATATACATATACATATATATATTTATTAGGTGATCCAAAATTCTAAAAGTTAAAAACTCAATAAATCGCTAACTAATGAAAATTTAAAGATTCTGTTTTCACAAAGGAAAAATTGAGATGAAGACTTTTATTTTCTTGTTGTTGTCAAGAAATCTAAAATGAATAACAAAATATAGTTTTGTTTTGGTTTTTGACCGAAAGTTGGTGTTTTGGGATTACAGATTAAATTTTTGATGAGTGAAAAACAGATGATCAGACTGATATCGTCACTTTTGAGACGGACAGAAGTTGTCGTTCTACGTTCGAGAAACACGGTAACGCCGCACAGTACAACGATTACTATGCTTAGCATTTGGAAAGAAAACCTTGTTATTAGTCGATCCTTACCTCATGCATGGTCACCCAGATCGCCAGGCCTACATTTTATAACATTTGCTGTGAGCATTCATTATGTAAAAAATGTACCGTAACCAACCAGCATCATTTCCAATATTAAAAGATGCCATATGGCAACATTTGTCTGCACAGAAACATACATGTTGTTTGATGGCGTAAAGAGTGGGATGGCTTGTTTCTAACTAGCGGCCATCCAAATGAACATATCGTCACTACAATGTCAAACTATCGAATATGAAAAAAAGCATTTTTCATTAATTTTAAAAACAGGCCGATTGTCACCACTAAATTGTATTAGAATTTCTAGACTAGTAAAAATACTAATAAAATTTCTTGAAGAACAGGGTTGTCAGCTTGGCCTTCTTTTTTAATTCAGAAGTGCCGATTTCATACAAGAAATTTTGAGAAAAAAAAATTTACTTTACGTAATCATGAAATGCCTCTCATTAAATTAATTTCCATTTGAAATTTCTGGAATGGACTCAAAGTTTTTGAATAAAAAAGGCGGCAAAACTGGCAACCCTGCTGAACAATACTATTAAAATTTAGTAGTGACAATCGGCTCATTTTTAAAAGTAATGTAAAATGCATTTTTTTTTTCACATTCAATAGTTTGACATTGTAGCGACGATATGTTAGCGATACCTTATTTTGAATACACTTCACTAGTAGAGAACACATAGTTCAGAGGTAGATAGAGACGCACTATACCGTAAAAACGGCAGAGGTAAATGAAGAATTTACTTCCTATATTTTTCTGAAATTTGCCTTATTTAATACTGATAGAAAACAAAAATTGAATTAAAAAATCGCAAATAATAAAGAATAATATTCTGGATTAATTAAAATAATAAAATATAATACTGTTATCCATTAAAGAATATTACACATAAGTGAGAATTCGTATCATTTCCTTTCGGGAAACTTTTCAGGAGGATTGGCGTATTTTTTGGACATTTCTTTTAGGGTAGTAAGGCAGAAGTATTTGGAGACTAATTTAATGTATTTCCTTTTGAGAAGTTGGTTGCGAAACATAAAGACATTAATCTGCAATACTTTTTCTTTATTTGTTTTCGAAATTGCTATCCAAATTAAGATATAATTAGAACATATTAGCATGTCAAAGTGCTATGCAGCAAGAAAAATAGCAATCATTTACTCAATATTATATTGTTAAAAATTCTCTCTGCACAATCAGAAAGTTGCCCATACAGCTTCGATATTTCAATTACGATCACGAATTGTACAGTAGTTTTTACTTTTGTAGGTACGTTTTAACTCACATTGAAACTGGTTGCGAGAGTTTTGAAACACCCTGTATATGGATGTGATAGAGATAACGTAAACACTATGAAATTTCATTATAAATTCTCTGTTAACACTTACAGTAAACTCTATTTTTATTACTTCAGTAATATGATGTGTTTTTGAGATTTATTCTCAAAAACATCCATAATCATTACTTAATCTGTGTTTTTCTTGAATTATACTAAAAATACACACTTCATTATAGTTTAGAGTGTTTAGTAGGACGATTAATCTTTTGAATACGGGTCGGAATAATACATCCCACCATTTTCTGAAAAATAATTTCTGCTATATACACTTATACTAGGATATGTTTAAGATAAATGTACCACAAAGAACAATTTTTGTAAATTGTTGTATGAGCGAATAAAAAAGTAGTCATCAGTGTAAGTTTGTAATCAAAGGGTTAATGTATTGATCTATTGAAGGAAATTTTGCACTTATCGTCCTTCCTTTTGTTAGATTGACGACGTTCTGTACGACTAGCTGACGTAATGGTTAACTATCAGCATTAAAGTCAGCTATAAGAATATATATTACATACATACATATACATATACATACTTTTGTGCGATCCAAAAGTCTAAAAGTTAAAAAATCAATAAATCACTAACTAATGAAAAATTAAAAATCCGTTTTCACAAAGAAAAAATGGAAATGAAGTTTTTTTTTTTCGTTGGTGTTGTTTTGTTGTTGTAGTTGTTGTCAAGAAATCCAAAATGAATAATAAAATATAGTTTTGGTTTGGTTTTTGACCAAAAAATGGTACTTTCGGGTTACAGATTAGATTTCCGATGAGCGAAAAACAGATGATCAGGCTGATATCGTCACTTTTGAGACAGACAGAAGTTGTCGTTCTACGTTAGATAGATAAGGTACCGCCGCACAGTACAACGACTACTATGCTTAGCATTTGAAAGAAAACCTTGTTCGTAGTCGATGCTTTCCACATGCATGGTCAACCAGATCGCCAGAGCTACATTTTATAATCTTTGCTGTGAGTATTCTTGAAGTAAAAAAATGTACAGCAACCAACCAGCCTCATTTCCAATATTGAAAGATGCCATATGGCAACATGTGTCTACCACACAAACAGACATGTTGTTTGATGCCGTAAAGATTGAAATGGCTTGTTTCTAACTAGCGGACAGCCAAATGAACCTATTTTGGTCGATTCTGTACTCTGAATATACTTCACTAGTAGAGAACACAGAGTTCAGAGGTAGATAGAGAGGCTCTATATCGTAAAAACGGCTGCAATATGAAGCCGGTTTTCGCTCAAATCACTAGGCACAAACAAGACAAGCACGTGGAACAAGGACTGAATTCATTGGACGGAGAGATGCTGCACGGGGAACAAGGACTGGATTCATTTGACGGGAAGAGGTTTTCAAAGCAAGCCGCCAGTTGTTTTATGGTTGCATTTTTAGCGTCACGCCAAAAGTATACATTTTATCTCTATTTTCCTCTGAACTCTGTGAGTAGAGAACCTTTGACAAGAAAACTGAAGCGCTATCTAGTAATGGGGAATGTAAACTATTCTAAATTATATTATTGGCAAAAGTACATAAAACATGTCTTCATTTTCCTAATTTCTGTACAAATGCATTTTTATATCTGCATTAGTTTCCAAATTTTTTATTTAAAAAAATTTTCAGATATTTGAATATAAAATTTACATTATCGGGTTGTAAAGTATTTTTCTTTAGAAATGTTTAGAAAATATTTTAAGCATTCAAAAATAGTTTGAAATTTAAAAATACTGTTTAAAACCGTAATTTTTGGTATAAACACGCGGCTCAAATAAATCGGTTTCGAACCATAAAATTTATTTAATAAAATGTAACTCTATTTTACTTTGTACTTTTTAATTTTATTTAGTAAATAAAACTTGTAGTTTGCCACGGATTTATTTGAGCCACGGGTTATGTATCAGAAATTACGGTACGAAGGTTTAAAATAAAGATACTCTTAAATTCACATATTTTTAAAAGTATTTTTAAAACTCAACAAAAGTAATCTATCAGACTTTGGGAAAATAACTAAAGATTTCACCTTTATTTATTGTTTTGATAGAAATCACTTTATTGGTTATAAAAAGCGTACACGCTCCGACATCAGTATTTATGGTTGAAATTTACCCAGGTTTGTTTTATTGTTCATAAATCAGCGGTGCTTTTATGACAGAAATTTATGATAGAAGTTTTGCTGCCTTTATGGAAGATATTTTGACTCGTCAATGACGCACTCAAAGAAATGAAAGAAGTTTAGCTTCCAGGCATATGGATTGTAAAATAGGTTACATAAAAAAAAGTGAAAAATAGAATCTGGCAAGGAATGTTTGACATATTTTTGTTTTAAATTATTTAATTTTGCATGCGATGTTATGTCTTGAAATTTACTCAAAATTTAAATTAAACGCGTTTGAGTGTTATTTTATCAATAAATAAATAATAAGAGGTGAATTTCTAAATAATCTAAAACATTACATTTTTTAAGCTATAAAATGCGATTTTTTTTGCTATACTTTTCTTCGCAAACACTTAGGTACTATAAAATTCTTGGTTCACACTTATAATAAATTTTCTAGAAGCTCTTCACTTCCTCAATAATTATATAAAGCGTGACTTTGCCGTTCTTCTTTTACCATTTAAAAAAAATAATTCATATCTACTTTTGCCTAATTTTTCTCTGGTATTTTAGTCTATCTGTCTGATTTTATTTACAGCATTTCTTGTGGTTGATTCCTTTCCTGCAATTCTGTTGGTCGATAAAAGTCTGTTTTCAATCCATTCCAGACCGTATGAATGAGCAAATACTCATTCACTATTTTTGAACTGATGAAGGAAAGCTTAGATACTACCAGAAGCCGTCATTTTGTTGGTTACCAAATGAATATATTCCGAATCGAACCAGAAACTTCTTTTTAAAATAAATTAAATACAAAACTCAGAGAAATACGTTAAATGAATAAGTTAAGTAGTTTTAATAAAATTTCTGGTGTGAAATAGTTTTAAAAAACTTGAGTAAAATTTCCGGTAGTTCTAGTGTTAAGGTTACCGAAACCAATCTGCATTTGAAGTAGATTTTCTGGTGCTCCAAATGTTGTTTTTATTTACTACTGTACATTCTGTGCCAAATTTTTATTCATTTAAATCTTTTGAAGTATCCAGTAACTTTTACATATTTTATTGCAGCTAAATATTCAGTCGTTGAATAGGAAGCTGTTAACATAGAAATCATTGTATTCTACTCATGTGAATAATTTATTGCTGGTGTTAGATTTCAATTTAAAAGAGGAAAAATTTAAGATTTAAGATTTATTTATTTTCCATAACTGTATTTCCTTAAGAGTGCATATTCAAACCGAATATTCATAAATATTAGCTATAAAAAATCACAACATATTCTTTTATTACCATTATTTTATCTTTGAAATGAAATATTTAATTATGGTATATGCTTAGCTGCCAACTTTTGCCTTTTTGTTATCACTAAAATGTTATCGAAATTTTTGTCTTGAATAATCGCTGATTCTGACGATTAAATAAGACAAAAGTTACTATTAAATTTTAGTGGTAAGAAAAAATCGTAAATGTTGGAAGCTATGTATATGTGTGTAAAAATTTTTATAGCCTTCTTTTTCAAAAACATAAATAAATAATAAATATTTCTAATAATGAATGAGCAATAATTATTGCAAATGGTAAAAATGTAAAAAAGGTTTTTTCTTTTATTACTTAAAATTTTTTTGGAAAATAATTTTCACGTAAAAAAGTTTACTTTACAATTTTTTGATACGAAATTCAGTTTTACAATTTAGTTTACAATTCACTGTTGTAACAACCAAAGGAAATTTTCAAAAAGCAGTTTTTTGAGTTAGTCAAGATTTTTTTAAGACGAAACAATATCTTTTTAAAGAGATACTTTGTCAACAATCTATATTGTAATTATAAAATTATGAAATTACTAACAAAAAATAATAAGTATAACTTTTTTTTTAAGGACAATGTTGATTAAAGTATTTATAAGACGATACTATCTTGTATTGCAAAGAATTATTTCAAAGAAATCTTTAAAGGAGATTTCAAACATAAATATTCAAAAAAAGCATTGGTTTTCAATAAAAACTTATAAATCGACACACGTATTTATTTTAATACGTGTCTATTGATAAAATATGATTTTTTAAAAACAGTATTGATGATTTTAATACATCAAATGAATTATTCATTTCTGAACTAGACTTTTTGATAATCAGAAAAATAATGAAAATACATTTGAGCAAATATATTAATGGAAACTTTGAAGCAAGAGGAAAATATTAATAATCAATTTGAATGTTATTAATGTGGAAAGATGAGAAATGTGAATGTATATTAAAAACCTAATTTAACTCTTGAAATTCTATCCTTTAAAAATAATTGGTAATTCTCTATCGCTCTGCATCGATTGTGTGATGTAAATTTTATATGGTAAATATTTTCACTACATTTTGTTTCAATTTCACGTTTCTAGTATGATAAAAATAACAAAATATTTTACCATTTTCTTTTTACATCTTTCTATATATCGTCGCTACCATGTCAAACTATCGAATGTGAAAAAATGGATTTTTCATTACTTTTAAAAATTTGTCACCAGTAAATTTTATTAGAATTCTTCGCCTAGAAAGAATACTAATGAAATTGCTGTGAAGAACAGTGTAGCTAGTTTGGCTTTCTTATTTATTTAGAAATGCCGAATTCATACCGGAAGTTTCGAGAGAAAAAATTTTACTACAAGTAGTCAGGAAATACCTGTCCTTAAATAAAGCAAAAATTTCTAATTTAAATTTCTGGTATCAATTAGGAATTTATGAATGAAAAAGGAGGCCAAACTGACAACTCTGGCGAAGAATACAATTAAAATTTAGTGGTGACTATCGGCCCATTTTTAAAAGTAATGAAAAATGCATTTTTTTCAGATTCGATATTTTGATATGGTAGCGACGATCTAAGCTTTAGGTGTAAATATAAAAGTATTTTTTTCATATTGAAAAAAATTATTTTACTTTGAGTTATTTTAACAGGAATATGGTTAAAGTACAAAATGTTTTAACTTAGAATTGTCAAAAAAAAGTGCTGAGGATTTAATTAACCCTTTCCGGTATGGTGGGTTAAATTTTGTCACAATTAATACTAATCCGAAAATACCACAAAGACACCAGATTTTTTTTTTTAATTTTCATTTTATTATGTACCAGAAGAAAAGCTTTTCAATATTTTCAAATAAATTTGTTCGTAAGTTCTTTGTCAATCAATAATTTCACGGCTAAAACTACGCATTACCGCGTGTATTGCAAAGCAGACAAGTACTTTACATTGCTTTGAATGAGTTTTGAATTTTATTTTAGTATTTTTAACAAAAAATAATTCATACAACTCAATAAGATTGTTGCGTAGCTTGCTGAAAATTATAAGGCTAGCACAAACATAAAAGGTTTCTGAAATTGAGATAATAAAGAAAAATAACGGTTCTAAAAAATCCGAGAGCTGTGTTTTACAAACGTGTGTACACGTCGCTACCACGTCAAACTATCGAATATGAAAAAATGCATTTTTCACTACTTTTCAAAATGGGCCGATGGTCACTATTAAATTTTTTTAGAATTAATCGCTCAGTAAAAATGCTATTAAAATTTCTGTGAAGAACGGGGTTGCCACTTACAAGCGTCTAGCCCCTGCACTTTGGCCCCGATTTCAAAAAATGGATCGTTCTGCGCGCATGCGTGCCGTGATCTGCTGCGAGAGAGTGGAAAGGACCATATTAATTTTATTCCATTCCGCGGCAGTTTTTTAAATTCGTGAAAGGATTTTGATTTAAAACATTTAGCGTAATATAACTAAATATTTTCTTTCACAATTTTCATTATTATTATTATTATTATTATTATTATTATTATTTTAAAATTCTTAAAAAAATTCAATTTCAGACTTTTACTAAAATACATTTTTTTCCTCCGGATTTTTCAATTTTTAAGGATTTTTAACGATTTTATAGCGTTTTAAAGCAAATTTTTAACATAATCTCTAGAATGCACGAAATTCATTCAAGCCGCGGTCAATAACTCGTGTATGTACGCTTCGCGTACATTAACCGAAAAAAACACATCACTGGACGCTTGAAACTCGCTGTACAGCATTCTCTAGAATGTACGAAATTCATTTATAACCAAATTTCATATTTATTTCCATTTTGTTTCAAACTTTCCATCGCTTATATGTTGAAAAATGGAAACTTTACATTTTTTTTTATTCAAATTATTTTTATAACTCAAATAAATACTGAAAAATAAAACTTTCCGCCTCTGGGATTCGAACTCAAGACCACAGAACGGAAGAGAAATGACATACCACAGAGCTATACGCACTCATTTTGAAATGACTTAGAACAAAATTTTAAAGTATCAGATAAGCACGCATGCGCGCAGAGTGATCCGTTTTTTGAAATCGAGGCCAAAGTGCAGGGGCTAGACGCTATATTGCCAGTTTACCCATCTTTTTTTATTCATATATGTCGAATTCATGCCAGAAAAGTTGAGAAAATATTTTTACTTTAAGTAATCACGAAATACCTACCATTAAAAATTTTAAATTTC
This sequence comes from Maratus michaelseni, assembly GCA_963931845.1. NCBI lineage: Eukaryota > Metazoa > Arthropoda > Arachnida > Araneae > Salticidae > Maratus > Maratus michaelseni. The sequence goes on from OZ007599.1 coordinate 266,957,362, forward strand.
TGGCACGGATTAAAAATTTCTCAATGAAGAAGGAGGACAAACTGGCAACCCTGGTGAAGAATACTATTAAAATTTAGTGGTGACAATCGGCCCATTTTTAAAAGTAATGAAAAATTCATTTTTTCACACTCGATACTTTGACATGGTAGCGACGAATGTTGAGGAATTTCCAAATTTTGCAACAGGATGATCTAACGAAGATTAATTAGGAGAAAGTGACGTAAATGCTTAGCTCCAACCATAGAAATATAATTTTTATCATTAAAAAAATCTTTTCAGATTATTTAAATTTCTTTTAAAGAAAAATATACACATTTTTTAAGTAACTTTTTCTTATTACTTGTCAAAGTGTATGCTATTCGAAAAAAAAAATGTCATGTAGTGAGGCCAAAGGCAGGAAAAGGGCAGTTAGCAACACGTCTTTTATTTTCGTCTATGTTATATTGGCGTTTGAAGTGAATTTTAATAATGTTAAATTTTCAAACTGAACTAAATTTTATCATAATACAAGAAAAGTAGTTTTTTTCCTTTTAAGATCTTAATAGAAATTAGAAAGTAATGTCGATATTCCTTTTTTATTTTTAGAGTTTTATAACAAACATATTACTGTTTTGTATTATTTACAAGCTATAAGAAATAGCTTCTTTAAATAACTGGAATACATAAATGTTTATGAACTTTTAAAATTTTGAATTTAAATTTTAGAAAATGCATATTTCCTTAAATTAATTATTAAATCAATTTAATGAAAAATTTAACGAAATTAATGTTTCCTTACATTAATTCCTTAAATTCATTGAATTTAAATTTATTTGAACTCCAGGTGTCTTCAGAATAAATTTAAGCACTAGTTAAATTAGCAGTTTTTTTTTTACGCTGAAACAGTTGTTACCTGTAATATGTTTTTATTACTATTTAAATGTTTCTTTAATTGTTGTTCGTTTGCTATTGCTTTAAGGAGAGGTCCTTTGGAAAACTTTTTAAAATACCCTTTTCTGCATTTTTTTATCTCTTAAAGTCTCTAGAACATACCTTCAAAACGGTTATCGTTCTGTACAATATTTAAGTCGTTAAAATCAGTTTAACAATTCAATATCACGCTGAGAAACATTTTAACATAAAAAATTTTAAATTCACTTTTCAGTGAAACACGTTTTCATTTAATAAGTGTACGTTCTCATGGTTAAAACGCTCAAACTATCGACGATTTTCTTTTCTTAATTAAAATAATTTTTTTTAATTAGAGAAAAAGCCTTCAAAAATAATTTTTGTTTCAGAATTTCGATTTATTAAACAATTTCAAAAAAGAAAAATGAATGCTAAATTTAGTCTGAAACTTCAAATGTCCACCATTTTGTAAAATTTTGATTTATCTTATGAATTTTAGTTTAGCATACAACAAATTTAATATATTTTAAGAATCCGTGTAAAGTTTTTGTTTCAGATGATTATTAAGAGTATTTACATCGATTTACTGAGAACCCCGCTCCGTGCATGCTGAACTTGAGTTTGGATCAATTAAAATATCCACAATTTTATGTAACAACATTCACACTTTTACGAAATTACTACAATTTCAATGCCAAAAACCATGTTTTCTAAGTGTATCATTTAAAAAATTAAAAACATAAAATCCCGTAAATGCCTTCAAAATGAAGCAGTATCGAGAATAACTCTCCTTAAAATGATAGTGTTGCATAAAGCAATGTAAATATTTTTGTGTTAGAAATGTTGGAGAATTTTCTAAAATCTATCTTATTTGCACGGTATTTATTATTTATTTTACTTAATTTTTAAAGAATTCTATTACTTGCTTCTTAGAGAAATGAAAGTATTTCCTTAGACACGTAATTACAAATACAGGGTGATTATAATTGAATTTTCACTTTGAAACATCTGTAAAATGAAAACTGTCGATCCAAAAGTTTCCAAACTTCTAAATATTTAAAAAAATGTTGGCTAAAAATTTCTTCTAAAAATAATTATTTCAAAATATTAATACTGGGATGAAAATCAAGCTTTATTACCTGGTATTGCAATCATAAAACATTTTACAAATAATAGTCATGTCAGTATATGTTCAATGTTATAACCACTATTTTTTGCAACCACGTTAAAGCGCAATATTTTATTGATAATAGCACTTTAAGAGTAATGTTCGGTCTCATCATCGCTGAATTACAAGTGATGGTCCTGGAGAAAATTCACATATTTACAGCTAAAACAAACATATGCTGTGCAATTCGAATTAGAGTAAATCTGCAAAGTTGTATTTTTTCTCAGTGTGTGTGCGTGTTTTTGCGGCTTATAAGTTTTACTTTGACTAATTTGGATAAATTTGCAAAGTGGAATTTTCTATGTGGTTATCCTCTTACAAGCCCTTTGCTAAAGGTCATAAATATTGGAGCGTTCATAGAGCCAAAACCACTGGTTCTGAATGCAGCATAGAGTGCCATTTTCCTCCTAGTGGTGACTTTTTGATCTAATTTTCAGGATGTAAAATTCCAAGACCTCATTTGTAGTACTGAATTAATCGATAATTTGTCAATATCAGGTCCTGAATATAGCATGCATTGTCATCTTTTACTAGGGTGTTGACTATTTTAACAATTTCTTTTTCAGGATATAAAATCCCATGACTTATTTTATAATATTTTCAAGTTTGATTACTTTGTTTTCCCTTAGTTTACATATTATATAGGTATCATTGTGAAACTTTCATTTCGATCGCTCTGTACATTTCAAATTGTTGTAGATACACTCCAATAATTTCTTCATAAATATTTAAAAGTTTTATTATAAAGTAAATATAAAAAATATAATGCATACAAGAGATAAATTGACTCCATTTTCTTTTATCTTAACCTAATGAATTTATCAACATTGTTGATAGGATGCATTTGAAAACAGGAGTGGCTTGAGAGCATCTATTTAGTTAATGGAAACGGAAAAAACGAAGTGACAAATTTAATTATGGACAAGCAATATCTCTTTCCACTCTGATAAATTTCATTTACTGCTTCTGTTGCGAATAAAGAAAGATGTAAGCAAGTTCTATGCAAAAGTTTGCAAAGTTAAAAAAAAACACCCATGTAAAATTAGGAATACGTACACATTTACATATTTAAGTAAATGAGTGTAAGTATGTATTTAATGTTGCACAAACATACGGAAACCATAACTGCCAAACCTTCAGATATTTGAGTTCCATTACTTCCGAATTTAAATAATTGCTTTATTTAACACAGTGTTCGTATGCTTTTACCACAATTTTTAATAGAATTTTTCTATTTAAAATTTAAATAGCAGAAATCGTAAAAGCCTCGTTTAATTGCAGGATTTGTAATCATTTTCTGTATTTAAATAATGCGAAACATTCTATTAAAAAAATGTGGTAAAAGCGTACAAACTCTGTAGTAGCAGAAATTTGTGATTAAATAAGACGAAGATTGCTACGCAAATAGTTGCCCAAAAGATCAGAAGGTTTGAAGCTATATAAGACAAATTTCTTTATCCGTTTGCACCAATAATATGTTACGCATTTTAAATTACGGCAGACTACTAATATGATTACTAATATTACTTTTATTTAACAAATCTCATCTGAAATTAATTTTTATGCAGATTACAAGCATGTAAATCAAATTTTAATTAATTTAATTAGAATGCCATGACCAAAAAAATAAAATATATGTCATAAACAAATTAAAACAGAAACAAAAGAAATTATTTTTGCTTTTTCGGAATGCAATAGTAGGAAAATGAGTGATATAGTAAGTTAAAACATTGACAGAAAGCTCTTCAATAGCATAATACTTTATAATTCCTCACATTTAATTTTGAACTCACCATAATCTATATATTTAAAATGAAAAGCGTATTATGTCAAATCCACATGAAAATCGTCTCTCTGCGCATGCGTCAACGTTTTTTTTTGAAGGCTTCTACCGAAACGGGAAACCTGATTGATCAACCCAACCCTCACCTGTTTAACCCTTAATTGCATAGTGATGTAAATTTCCATCACTGTTTATTTAACTTTTAATAAATAAATAAACTTCTTCGCCACCACTATATTTATATAGAAATATTAATCCAGTAAATTTCCCGTGAACTATGTTGCTGAACAAAATTAAAAATCTATCTTAAAATTTCTGGTGTCTATATTTAATATATGTATAAAAAAACACTATTTAAAAGAAAAACTCATGAAAAGAAGGGTTAACCTACGGGGATTGAAAAGGGTTCATTGAAAATGGATGAAGCCGTACCATTGCATTGAAAGCATGGACCTTCTAATTTATTTGTGCTCTGAGGAAGCTTTTTTTTTAAGAACTCATGTTTTCACTACTAAATATGCATATTTTTTCGCAATCCTTTAAAGGAAGCTTGGATACAGTTATATTTATAACCGATTGAAATATCAGAGAGTTCGGAAGATGAGAACTATTTTCTTTATTGATATGTTAAAGGAGCCGACGCGAAAAAAAACAAACAATTAAAAAAGCGAGAAGAAAACATTCCTTTTACAACTAGATATCAATATATTTGCACGAAAATTTTACACGGACTGTAAAACCGTTTTATTTATCACCAATAGAGATTTCAAAAAGTTCGGACAAAAATAACTTTTTATTTTAAAACTATGAAACGACCCTGGGTAAAAAAAACAAACAAACAAGAAAATGAGTGCTTTTATCACTAAGTATCAATATTTATATTATTCGCGAATCTTTCATTTAAAAAATTAATTTCATACAAAATCGAGTTAAAGACATATGTTAAATCACAAGGATCACTATATCATATATGCTAACCTTCTGCTGTTTTTCAAATCAATTAAACATATTTTGAACGAGAAAATCTATTTAATGAAGTGTACCTTGTTTCTATTATTATTTAAAATATTTAGAGAGCTTAGAATTTTTAATCTGATAATTTATTCATTTAAAACTTATATTAAAAATATGTAATTTGAGCGAGCAAAAAGTATCAGAACTATAATATTCTATTTGCACCGTTGAGAATTTTATTTGGCTGCGCGAATAAAATTATACAGGAATATAAAAAAGGGGATGTTACTCACAATTTTGATATTATATACTTTTAGAAAATCGATAGTGCTGAAAGGACAATTTATTATACACAGTAATACTGAGAACATATATATGGAAAAGAGTATTCCTACACTTAGTAGCAAAACGGTGACGTAAGAAAAGGGTAGTGCATATAAACATTTCACACAGTTAGTAAAAGAACTCCATCACGGGTAAAGAAATTTGTTTATGCGCGTTTGAAAGTAGTCAAATAGTAGGTGTTGGCAACTATGTGTCGTCTATTTCAATCACTTTCAAACTTTTGAGTATGTCCCGTAATATTGCAGCGAGTATGTATCAACAGATTTTGAAATAAGATAAAAGCGACGTTGGTCAGAGAAATTGTTTAAAAAAACTAGCAATTAAAAATTGAGGTCAACGGAGACTCAGTTGCATAAAATCTCAGAAGAGGATGGCATCTTACAAAATTTACTAGTTTTATTCTTTACAACAAATTACTAGTTGCAGGTGCCTCTACAAACATATATTATTTATTCAGAAAAGTATTTCAAAAATTGGAAAAACATCCAACAACCACAGAGTTTCCCCTAACTGAGTAGAAGGCTCAGAGTTTTAAGCCTATAATTTGTAAAATTTTGCCAAAATTCGAGCGTTATTGATTAGATATTAGTTACCTGAATGAAGGTTTCAATTTTTTTATAATGATGGAAGAGTGTAGGCTTGGCAAAAAAAATCCAGTAACGATAAATCAATCATTCTTAGGCGGGAATCCTACAGGCAGATGGTAGTGTAACAGTGTGGGTGAGTTTATGTACAAATCCCTAGACTCTCATAACATTGGACAGACTCTTTATGGGTACAGGGGATGTTAACATACTGGTTTATTAATTACACCCATTTACCAAAGCCTTTTCCCCGAATAATAATGCCATCTTCCTGCACTAAAATGAGAGCCCTCAGATCTCACGTGTGGCAGAGTATTAATTAGAACTGCATTTCAATGAATTAACCCCTTAATCGTGGTGCCCGAGACATTCACGGGCAGCGTAGGTTACGCCTGTTTTATTCAAATTGTTTGATTCCCACCAGTTTTTTAAAATAGTTTTATTGGCTTTATTCTTGCATTATCTTATCTGTCTATTAAATAAGACGAACATTTCTACTTAAAAAAACTGGTGGTAATCAAGCAATCTGAATTTTTAAAAAGTAGCCTACACTTAAAGTGCGCGACGATTAAGAGGTTAAAAACACTCTCTAGATCTTCGTGTGATTACTGAATATCAACATTATTAAATATTTTCAAGCTCTACTGGAAAGCTCAACTTTAGCTCCGACTCCACGACTGATCTCGATGAATGTTTTATGACTGGATCTTATGAATTTATTGGGAGTAATTACTTCCATTCACTTTCAAGACTTTGATGAAGCACTACTAATTCATATAACGTTTTTATAACACGTACTATCGTAAGATCTGCAATACATACTTTTACCTGTTATTTCATTTGAGCACCAATTTAGTTCTGAAATTAGTGTTATTTTTAAGACTGAAGGAATACGAAAATGTAAGGAACATTTGGCAAGTACTCTATGCTAAGTGCTTTTAAAACTATTCTAATGCCTGACCTATTTTTAGAGCGATCTCATTGGTGGAATTAGAGCTAATATCTATCATGCGAGATACAAAAAGCGATAAGTTAGTTATCGGCGAAGTTACAAAAGGTAAACCATCACACGGTGTGTTTTCGACAGTTTTCCTCTTGAAAAACATGTACATGAAAGAAGTATCTGTTATTGCTTATAGTAGTGTGCGTGGTAATAGATTGTCCTTTCAATGTATATTTTATTCAATATCTAGACAGACATGGTTATCCGATGTAAGAACCTTTGATAAAAAAAAAATATATATGTTAATATTAGTCCCTTAAATTATATCTCTATTTTGAAAAATAGTAGATAAATACTTAAAAATGAATTGGTATTAATCGCATATTCAACTTCTATTTACTCAACAAAATTTTAAATATTCAGAGAAATAAAAGTTTAAATTTTATCAGTAATTAAAGATAGAATTATATATTAATATTTAAGCAAATATTTGTAGTCGCAATTATTTGTTTAGTGAATAACTTAAATAGTATATTGAATTTAATTAGAAAATTTAATTAATGAAATAAAGAATTTAATGTCTTACTGTCTTTGCTTGCTAATTTTCACCGAACTTTCTAATCTTCGTATAAAATAAAACTGGAACGAAAAATCATGCGTCAAACATTGATTAAGAAACACTTTCCAACACATCGAGAAAAATGAAACGAAACATCAGCGGTAAATAAAGTGAAAGGAGAAATGTAGTAATCAATTTAAGAAACATATAACACATTTAAAAATCAAGTTTTAGTAATTACCTTTCATAGTTAAAATAGCAGTCGAATTATATTGTGAAGCCCTGTATATGATCTATAGATTTGGATATGTACTACATTGGAAGATAAAATTTAGTTCAGTTAGAAAATTCACGTTTAGCAATTTTTGCCAATCGAAGGCAATGCATTCGAAATATTTTGTACAGACCTGTATACTATCTAAAAACTTTTGTACACACGACATAAGTATTAAGCTGAAATTTAATTCGGGTAAAAAACGCATAAAAGCAACTTAAAACTCACTTTCAGCAATTACCAACCATAAACGACTATGTATTTTGTTCTTTGCGTAGCCTTGTAATATGAATTTATTTATATTCCACAAACTTCCATTAATATACTAAATATAGTTCAGCAAGAAAATGCGTAACGTAATTAAAAATACACTTGAGCAATTCACTCTCATAGGCAGTAATATTACGAATTCTTTTGTGTAGTCCTGTATATGATAAAAAAAGTTATTCACTTCACATAGTATGCAAAAATTTAGTTAAACTTAAAACCGCAAACCAAACTTGAAAACACACTTATCACACATAGAGTGTAATTATCGCACTAAAACTCTAACCGAACTCTTTTGTGTGTCCCTGTAAATGAACAATAAAAGAAATGCACACCATACTTTTCAGTGAGCCATTTATAGTGCACCTCAGTAATGCATACAAATTTCATCATGTTTTAAATCGTGAAACATCATTAAATTACACCGCAAACGATTTTTCCCCGTAAAACATTGTGTAACAGAATTATTTTGTGTGATCATGTAAATGAATAATAAATGTTTTGATCCCCATATTTTACAAAAAGCTTGCTTTAGGGCGTTTCATAATTATGTATCAATTTAATCATGTTTCAAATGGTGTAACATCATGAAAATGCACTTAAAACGATTTTTTCCCATTGACTGCAATGTATCAGAACTTTTTTGACTGTCCCTGTAAATAAACTATAAATATTACACACTTCATTTTCAATAAGGAACGTTGTGAAATTTCCATTAATTGCTATTTTAAATTTAGAATATGCGAATTGATTTCCTTCAGATAATTAAGAAACAGAAATAAATACCTGTACCAATAAAATTCACTTGCAAGAAAAATTAAAAGATACAAGAATAAAACTTCTTGCAACTTGAAGGATTTTGTACCTAAAAACATAAAATTTGCACAAGATCTTTATTTTGCCGTACATGACATATCGTCAAAATGTAGAGTATCCTATGTCTGAAAAAGTAAATATAAATAAAAATAAAGGAAAAGTGATATAATGTGGTGGAAGAAAATTTTTATGTTCTTTTATAACTTTTTAGAGATACGTAGAAAATTTTATAAGATGTCTGGACACCCTGAACAAAATGCAAGATTTACAGCTTTACAAAATTTCTGTCCTGCATCCATTCTCTCAATTAAACGCCATTTCTCACAATCCGTCAAATGACATGTTCCACCTTCTACACGTGAAACTTTTATCGAATTTGTATATCTTAATCTCTGTGTAGGGAAGGTGAAAAGCATTAGACTAAGCCGTAATTTTGACTTTAAGTTACTAACCTACAAACTTGCACTGGGGTTTAACTAAAGAGAATTCACATGAAATCACTTTTTTATTGCTGTTCCTTTAATTTTTTCCGCCATTTTATATTAAAACGCACTCTGTTTATATGAGATTGCTGCCAAAAACGGAAAATAACATGGTTTCGTTAAAATGTCTTCTATACGAATATACAAGAAAATTATCCTGTTAAGAAGAGAACGCGTCTAAACCAATTTTTTTCCTTGTCACTTGCAGTGCAGAATCACTTGCAGTGCGATTAAGGCGGTATTCAAAAAAAATATTTTTCCACGCTCAACAACTCAAAATTTTTAGACATATTTTCAGACTCATTTTTAAAAATAAAAACATGAAACTTGGTGAGGTGATTTATGAAGAGATTTATAAGGGCCCCATGTTTTTATTTTTTGTTAAATTAATTAGAAATTGATTTACAAACAATTATTTTCACAGTAAGATCACTTTTTTTGTTTCCAGCGCTATTTCTTCGGGAAATTCGGTTCAAAATGTCCACTTTGACAGCATTTTTTGAAATATATTCTGCCTTTATCAAAAAATCGAGACAATAGGGACGTTATAAAGTTTCTGAATAAGAGAACCTGCCAATTAGATGCATTTTAGAGCAAAAATGATTTTAAAAATGTGTCTCAAAATAAGCAGTTTGGATTTGAATACACCCTCTTCTTGTTCAGTATTTGACTGCTTATATTTAACGAATAATTGTTTCAAATTTAATGAGAATTCATATTTTCGAAGGAGTTAAAATATAGAAAAACTGTAGTGTTGACTCTATGGTTAAACAATTTAGTTAAGTTTTAATATGTAGATACCGCCTTATGATTAACAAACAAGATATATTTATAAAAAATCTTCCATGAATGAAAACAGTTTCTAAAATTATATTTTGCGTCAAAATACTACTTTGTAAACCCAGCATTCTCATTTTATCAAAATGTTTTTTTCAAATTTTCAGATTCATACAAATTATTTTACTCGGAAATTTTATATCTATTTTTGGAATCAAAGAACCGTTTAGCTTTTACAAAAGGCAAGTTATTTACATCTGAATTACATTCCAATTTTAAATCTAAAAATACTTATTTTATTTGTACCAGAAAATAACATTTTGTTTGGTTTCCATATAAATGTTTTTCATTTAATACGAAGCACCTGGTAGACCGATCATAGCTCGATGATTATTATTTTTCTACGTTCATATATTGAAACACGTATTGAAAAAAGATTATTTATTTATTATTTAACCTTATTTATTTCTACATGAAAATGTCATTTCTAGTTTCTAAAAAAGAATAATAACAACTGCTAACAATTCATTTATAGGGGTTTTTTCTATATATAAACCTAATCCATTTATTCTGTACTGTCAGAAAACATTTAGGAATTTTGTTACATATATACAGTCGCTATGTACGAAGGTGGTTGGTTGTTCGAGTATTCCATACTTATTTCCATGCAATATTCCGTGTGTGACGAAGATTTTCTGTATGAACAAGTACTTTTAAACTGTTTCGTCACTTAACCCTGGAAAAAGCAACTTAGAGCATTTTGTGTATAAAAACAGGTGTGTGAAAGTCAACTCCAACGAACCATGTGTATAGCTAATGCAATCGGTGGCCTTAGTGTTGCCGGTTCGTTACTTTTTTAAAAGTCAGATTGTTTGATTGCAACCACTTTTTGAAATAAAAATACTCGCCATATTTAATGACAGATTATATAATGCGAGAATAAGGCCAATCACACTATTTTAAAAATTTGGTAGGAATCAAACAATCGGAATAACAAAATGTAGCCTAGTGGCAACACTTGAGGTCTTACAGGAACTTAATGCCTTTGCATCGTACACCCAAGTTGACCTTTGCTTGAATCGAGAGTAATTTGTGGAATATGTACTTCTCTAACCTGAATATTCTCCTGCGATAATTTTTGCTTTGATGATGTTATTGCAAATTTCTTTCACAATTAGCCTTGTTCCATTGAAAAGTCCGTCTGAAATATCTAAATTGCGCAATAGAGTGGCAATTGTGTTTTTTTAGATTGTTACTCATGAGGTGTCAGATAAGCTATGTCGATGGAGTTGAGAAAATCTGTTCTAAACTGGAGCGCTGTCTGACAGACGTTATACTCTCCAGGAAGTTTTTCAACATAAGCATTTATCTTGCTGACATCTCTTATTAATGGCATGAGGACAGAGCTCTCACTGGTCCGTTTTTTGAAAACCAATAATTTTCAAGAAAAAAAATCGTGGTAAGTTTTCGCAACAATTGCAATATTAACAGCCTTCCAGGTAAGTTTATATGAAATTTATAAAGCAGATTTTTTTTTGAAAAAAATGGTGTTCTTAAAACGGACCGAGTCGGAGGCCGGCATGAGGATAGTTATATCCCTCAATTCTCTTCATAAATATCTTCACTTAAGAAGTTTTCAAAGGCTTCATTGATGAGATTTCCATTCGAATGTATATCTACGGGCAGTTCTATTTGACACATTTGCGTTCTCTGGTATCTCGCTATTCTCAAGTTTCAAAAGGTACTTGGTTTATTTCTTTCTTTCGGATCAACGTGCATATTATATTTCAATGAAATTCAATTGAAGTGTTGCGAGAGGTCACTTCATTTGATAGATAAATATATTTCACTTCTTTTTGCTCACAGTTGGACTGGTAGACACTAGTGGATGTCACCTCTTTGGATCATAACTATCCACCCAATGACAAAATTTTAATTTGAAATAGAGTGCATCAATTGATCTATGTTATTAAGTCCATATTTCGGCAGCATAAGCGTTTTGTTCGATCATTGTTCCAATTCTTTCAAATTCGAATCAAACTAATCTAAATGTTTTATTTGAAATCTATTCAACTAATCTTACGTTGGTGGTTCAATGAACTAATCTAAAAATAATTAATCACTTTTGCGGCACAAATAACATTTAATAACATTAAAACACATAAAAAAGTATTAGCGCCAAGTATTCGACGCAACACATCTAAAATCTACATATCAACAAAAATTATTTCTTTTCAGTTCCCATGAAAAGGAAGAGTTCAAATTACGCATGCGCTGGCTAAATAGGTATTTTACGAATTAGCTGGAACATCCCGTCCGGCGTTGGACGACTGTCCAACATTATCATAAAATGGCAAAGGCAACACTCTAGTAATGTTTCTACGTAATATACCTGTGGATGTCTTCAGATCGATGATGGGAATAAGTCCATCATAACCTTTATAAGTTTTCAAAATTCGAGCTAATTTCCAATCTATAAACTTCTCATTTCCATCTTTTAACAAGACCAACTGACCAACTTCAAGATTTAGTGAAGGCTTTTTTCATTTACTGCGAACTTGCAGTTCATTCAAGTATTCACGGCTCCAGCGCTGCCAAAACTGCATTTTTAATTTTTTAACCAGTGTTCACCTAGAATAAAATGGTAAAGAATCTAAAACAGCATTATTTTCATGAATACTTAAGAGAGGACCTCCAACAAGGAAGTGACCAGGTGTTAGTGGTTGTAAATCATGAATATATGCAGACAAGGGCGTTAACTGACGTGAATTCATAACTGCTTCTATTTGTATCACGAGTGTTGCCAGTTCTTCAAAATTTCAGACAGAAGATTTAGTTATCTTCAAGAGGATTCGCTTCATAGTTTTAATATTAGATTCCCATAGTCCGCCGAAATTTGGAGATGCAGGGGGTATAAAATTCCATTGTATTCCTTCTTCTGCACTAAATCGCTGAATTTCATCCGAAGTACAAATTTGTTAAAAGGATAAGAGCACAAGTACCCTTAAAATTTGTGGCATTATCACTCCATATAATGCAAGGTTTAGATCGTCGAGCAACAAATCTTCTTAAGCAGGCTAATAATGCTTCTGTGGTCAAGTCTGAAACAACTTCCAAATGAACGGCTTTGATCTAAAAGCAGATGAATATAGCAATGTATGCATTTACTGCTATTTTTGATCGTTTTAAGTTAGGCTTTGTTATAATAGGGCCGGCTAAATCCACACCAGTCTTTCAAATGGTCTAGAAGGTACAATTCAATCACGGGGCAAGTCACTCATCATTTGTTGAACAGTTTGATGCTTTGTTCGAAGACATGTCATACACCTATTTATAATTCGTCTCACTTGGCTTTGACCAGATGGTATCCAGTAAAACTGTCTTAATAAAGAAAGAGTTTTCTGAGTACCCGAATGTAGAAACTTTTTATGATAATATTCAATCAATAGATCTGTGAAATAGTGAGACTTTGGTAACAGTATTTCGTATTTATGAGATTCTGATACATTAGAAAACTTCAGTCTTCCACCGATTCTTAACAGTTCATCTGTATCTAAAAATACGTTTAAATTCAAGACCTTACTGTTGTATGGGAGAGGGCGTTTTCCTTTTAAACATCGAATTTCCGTTTGAAATGTGGAATTTTGTATAATATTTATTAGTTTTTTCGTTGCATTTTGTAAATCAGAAGTATCTAAATAATCATGTTTTCTTAATTTTTGGTTCCAGTTTACAGTTATTCGGAAATCTCAAGCACCATGCAGTAACTCTTATTAATTTCATAAAAGAAGAATATCGATTAATTAAATCAGTGTTTCCTTCATTTTTATCTACAATAGTTGATTTCACAGCAGTGTTTTCCTTTAGTTCTAACTGATCTTTAACTTCAGAAATATCTAATTTATCAAATGGTTTTTCGAATTTTGGCCATAGAGAAGTGTCTTGTTTTAACCATTGGGGACCTTCCCACCAAAAATGATTATCTTTCAATTCTGAAACTTTTAAACTTCTAGTATCTAGATCAGCGGGATTATCTTGTCCAGGACAATGAAACCAACAAAGTGTTTCATTAAGAACTTTTATTTCTTTTATTCGGTTTCTGACGAACATTTTAAATCTTTCTGACTCTCCTCTAATCCAATAGAAAGTAATAGTAGAGTCAGTCCAAAAGTATCAAGTTGCAGGAAAAGATAAGTTTTTAGCAATTTTATAGAAAGTCTAGCAGATAAAAGGGCTCCCAGCAATTCTAGGCGAGGTATAGAAACAGTTTTTAATGGGGCCACTCTACTTTTTGCTGCAATAAAAATGGTAACAACGTTCTTGGTTTTTAACACTGCTCTAAGTTACACTACTGTACCATATGCTTTCTTTGAAGCGTCTGAAAAACTGTGTAACTTAATACAATCAACTTCTTCGATGGCAATATCTGCTAAATAATATCGGGGAACATTAATACTATTCAGTTATGTGGTTTCCTTGAACCATTCCTTTCACAAAATATCCAATTGTTTGGGTAGATTTTCATCCCAGTCAAGTCCTAAAAACCAAATTTCTTGCATTAAACATTTAATTCTAATTGAATTAGGACTTATAAAACCAATTGGGTCGAAAGTGCGACCAACAGTCTGCAATAGATATCGTTTAGTACTAAGTTTTTTTGACAGGAAATTTTCTACGTTTTGAGTTTTAAATGAAAACATATCACTGTTTGGGTCCCAAGCAACCCCTAAAACCTTGGAAGGTATCAAATGCTTGTTACCAAGATTTAAATTATCAGCTTCCTATTTCTCACGTAATTCTAATGAGTTTGTTGTCCATTTTCTAAAAGTCATACTGGCATCTTGAAATATTTTAAAGGCCTCTTTACTTAGTTTAAATGCATAATCAACATCGCTTTCACTCGTAATAAAGTCATCAACATATAACGATGAATTTAGAATGACAAAAGATTCAGGAAATGTTGTTACATACCTTTGTAAGTGATGCTTGATAGTAGCTGCAAGAAGAAACGGGCTTGATTTCACACCGAAGAGAACTCTTGTTAATCTGAAGATCTTAAATTCCTTACCTGGACAAGGTGGCTAGTGGTCAGGGAAAAATACAGCCAAAAAAAGTGATAAACACCAGTATATTCTTATAGAAAAATGTATGTTCATTATTTGATCAAATAATCAATTTGAATTTTTCTATAAGAATATACTGGTAATTATCATTTTTTTTTACTGTATTTTTCCCTGACCACTAGCCACCCTGCTGGATTTTCAACTCATGGGTCATCATCCCAAAAAAATCTTGTAAAGTCCCTGTCTTGTTCATCGATCTCAATCTCTAGAAATGCTTCTTGTATGTCTGCAGTAATTTTATGTCTGCGAAATAAATAAATCATGTCTTGATATTACGCAATCACTCTCGAAACGAAGTTATCATAATCAGTTTCAAGGCCGCTTGCACCAAAAAATGTTCGATCATTGTTCCAATTCTTTCGAATTCGAATCAAACTAATCTAAATATTTTATTTGAAATCTATTCAACTAATCTTACGTTGGTGGTTCAATGAACTAATCTAAAAATAATTAATCACATTTACGGCACAAATAACATTTAATAACATTAAAACAGATAAAAAAGTATTAGCGCCAAGTATTCGACGCAATACATCTAGAATCTACATATCAACAAAAATAATTTCTTTTCAGTTCACATGAAAAGGAAGAGTTCAAATTACGCATGCGCTGGCTAAATAGGTATTTCACGAATTAGCCGGAACACGTTTCATTCATCAAAAATACATTAAATTTGCAGAGTTCAAGAAATTTAGCGGACCTAGGTTTGAAGTTTAACATTGAATCTGATGTCGATGGAACCATTTATAAAAATAAACGTTTTTTTAATATAAATGTGATGACGTCAGGCGTATCCTGAGTGCTATTTTACACATTTTCTAAAAGTGAAAATGATTTTTCTTCCACAATGTGGTTTGTGTAGCAGAAATTTATTTTGGTTTTAAAACTGCTTCTAATTTTGCACCAAACGATATATGCTAAAATATGCCAGTTTTGAGGATCCCGATTACGACGGATAAGCCTTCAAAATGTAATAAAACGATTTAAAAATAGGTTTGTTTCATTTAAAAATCTTTCGAATTTAGTGAACTATTTATTTTTACACCATATTAACATTGTAGATAAAGTTCCATAAGCGAACTATAAAGAAATGTTAGCATATTTACAGAATGTGTAAGACAATATTTCAATTCAGCACATAAATTAAATTTACTGTTGAATACACAATATACAAAAAATATTTGAAAGAAATAAAATAAAACAACGTTGTTTCCTGTTTTAAAAATTTTGTAATTTTTAAAAATATTTCTCAGTAAACTTTCAACTAACGTATCATTACATAATTATATTGCATATATAACCACTAAAATACGTTGCAAATTTCAAAGAATACATATTTTATTTTTCACTTTTGTTATATAATCGTCTAAAAAAGAAACCAAGCTGCAGCAATTAAATTGGATTTGTGCCAAACTCCTATTGGCAACATAACCTTTTATGTAACTTTCCCCAACTTTGTGAAAGGCAGTTTTTCATAAGCATGCTTAGTGATAACTTTATTTGAATTTATGAGAATAGTATTCCTTCATATTTCCTTGTTATCTACAAATGCCCGGTATTCAAAATTTAAGCTCTATAGATTTTAGCTTCACTGTGAATGACGGTACGGCAGCAGCATGTGTAATGCTAAGCTTATTTTTAACCTATCAATATGAATTGCGCTGAAATCGATATTTATCTGATCTTTTTATCGTGCTTTAATCAGTACGTAAGTCTTGTTTTATGTAAACAGGGGAACCAAGCCTGGTCTTCCTAGGTTACAGAACATACTACCCGTTGCAAACTCGCCTGTAAAGTTGAACTTAAAAGTTAAGCTTTAAAGTTAAACTTTATAGCCGCATTTCCCCCGGCGTACAAAATATAGGTGAAAATAATTTTTAATTGAAGAATAATAGATTTTTTTATATTTAGTACATTATTTTAGATTGCACACCAATACATTAATTTCTTTTATACTTTCTTATAAGGTGCATCGCAGCTGTTAATCATGAAAGATTTCATGATTTATAGCAAGCTTTAAAATTTTGCTTATTTCAGTATTTATGAGCGTAGTTAGGTCTCTTAAATTTGTGTTTTATTTATTTATTTGTGAAGTTTAAATTTCGTTTGACAATTTAATTAACTTAATATTACACTTAAACAAACAAATGCTGGATTAATTTCATTGTTTTAAGTGCAAACGGGGTAATCTTCCATATTCGGGTTGTACCTTCATTTTTGAGATTGGTTTAAAATGTTATTTTAAAAATCCATAAAAAATGTGTAATATAAGATACAGTTTCCAAATAAATTGTATTTGAAGGTAATTTTTTTCTCTTATCGATGCTGTAAAAATTGAAATTGTGCGATGTTCAGAAGTTACAAAAATTGCGATAAAAATAAATTGTTTGCTCAGGTTATTGTCACAGTCCATATGACGTCAGCGGTACCGACGGACATGTTTTTGCTTTGTTTTCTAGACTGTGTTTGACCATAAGGAGATCACAGAAAAATCTAAGTCTTAGATATAGTCATGGAGCATCCTTCGAAAGACAATGTTGTATTTTGTCAACTGTACAGGCGGTCTGCCTGGTCCCCAAAAACTACGGCAGATCCTCCCAAATTTCGACTTACATTACATGTCTCATGAAATAGAAATCTTACTGAATCGTGGTGCTGAGCAATGAAAAATGATATTGGTGTAAACTTTGATTACGGAAGATTAACGACAAAAGAATTAATTCTATCAAGGCACATCTTTTTGAAGTAGAGACCTAGTTAGATGGTTTTACCGTGTTAGAATTAGTATATAAGGGTTCTGTCATGAAAATCGTCCAAATCATTTTAAATTTATAGCAGCAATTTAAATACTGATTTTTTTCTAGCCTGTTAAAGCAAATTTTACCGAATTGGAGACGTAGATAGACCTTTTCCCGTGCTCAATTTAGTATAAAACGCAAATTGCCTGAAAATAATTAGTGCCGTTTTCGAGATCAGCCGCAATCGTGTTTATGATTAATGACCAATAGTATTGGCGAGAATTTTGATTACAGAAGTTTAATTAAAAGAATGCTTAAATCTATGAAAAATAATTTTTCCGAAGTCGAGACAAAGTTATATGGTTTTCTCGTATTAGAGTAAGGCATATTTCCTGAAAATCATCGGAACTGCTTTCGTTTTATAACGTCATTTGCAGTTCTGAGTTTGTATTACACTGTTAAAACGAATTTTTTTGAATTAGTGACCCGGCTAGATCGTCTTCTTGTGCTAGAATTAGTATAGTTTTGCGAAAAAAGTTTGAGCTGTTTTCCATATATAGCAACATTTTCAGTGATGAGTTTGTTTTAACCTGTCAAAACGAACTTTCTCGAATTCGGTACCTAGATAGATCGTTTTTTATTTTTCGAATTAGTGTAGTAGACACGTTTCGTGAAAATCGTTTAATCACTTTTTGAATTATAGCAAGGATAATTTTTATTGCTGAGTTTGTTTTAACCTAACAAAACCAATTTTCTTGAATTCGGGACTGAGCTATATTGTTTCTCGTTCTCAATTGAGTATAGGAGGCAAGTTTCGTGAAAATTACTGCGGCCATTTTCAAGATCGTCCGACATTTAAATTTGCTTGCAAGTTGAATAGATACATGATATGTAAAAGTTAGAAATTTTGCAGTCTTTTTATGAAAATCATATATGCGAAGTAGGAACATGCGACAAGAAAGACTGAAAAATTTAATCCCTTTCAATTTCTGAATTATGTGGCGTTAAGAAAAAGGAACTCTAATTAAATCATCAACCTATATATTAGCATAAGAAGTGATCAATGAAAAGAATCTTAATTCAGTCAAATAACTTTGTGAATAAACTTTTTGGAATGAAATGTTTCAGTTTTATTAAACTATTAATTTTACGCAATAAGTAGAGATCTCAATTATTTTTATGTTCCTCCAAAATTTTTTCATTATCATTCTTCCCATGATGCGCCAAGCGTTTATTACAGTTTATTACCAGTTATCTACTAAGTAGGTATATTGCATATGAATGGCTTTTGATATATCCAGATCTCACGCACCTGTGATTTCTGGATTTAAGCTTTAAAATAAGAAGCAACTGTTAGAATCTAAGGAGCAATTATTTTTTGACAACTGTGACAGGTATTGAAATATTTAAAAATAATTAGCAGTCATAGGTGACGAGTGAATAGGAAGCGAAAACTTTATAGAAATCTGTGCTTTATTTCAAATATTATATTCAAAAAGTAATAAAATACGTATATAGTGGTTATGTCTAAACAAAAATATCTTCTTATTTAATATTGATCGGTTTGTTTTTGGACAACTGATGTTTTACTAACTAAACATCCAAATTTCAGGAAAAATTGTACTTTTACGTTAATTTTCATGCTCTACTAAAATTTAGAATAATATTATGGTGTTGATATTGAACTTTTTAACGCCTTGAATTACGCCTTAATTTTAATCAAGGTATGACCAGAAATTTTGAATGAAGTTTAGTTTTATAATTTTGGTGAAAAGAACCTTGTTAAATTGCATTTTATAATTTTCAAATAAAATTTTTCGACAATTCTGGTGTGGATTCAACATTTCAGAAACACAATAGTATCCCCTTAAATGGGTTAAAGATGGGGAAAATTCCAATGCATAGATGATCTTTAAATTTTATAACAAAATAAACCAGTGCCGTCAATTGGGCTACTTTCTTTTATTCGGATTGCTTGATTGCCACCAATTCTTTGAAATACTATATTTCTCCTTATTTAATCTGTTATATATAATGGGCCTTCCATTTATCTATTACATATTTGTTAATTATATAAGGATAGCATCTCAAAGAAGGTATTATTCATTGAGATGGTGTGATAATCAATATTTGTTAGGCGTGATACCACGACTGGACTCAGAACTGAAATCAAGTAATGAAATATTGTGCAGCTATAAATCACATTCAACTAAAGCCTGGGGAACAAACCAGGAAAGTTCCAGACGTTTGGGTCATCAGTTTATTAAAATACTAATGTTTAGAAGAGCACCAAAGATAGAATTATCCTCGAAGAAATGGAGTGCTATCACTTAAAAGGTAGGAGCAGTTACGTCAGGGGGGTCACAATCACTTTATTTCAAGAAATTTCTTGATATTAAATTTGACCTTATTAATTCGTGGAATGCTCTACGATTAAACAAGGAGAAATTTAGTTTATTTAAATACTGGTAGTAAAGTGATTGTGAAACCCCCTGATGAGCCGCTACTGGGCAGTGGTAAGGTTCCGGCATGCACCTGCCTTTAAAATAGCACGTCTTCTTTGCGCATCAAGAAGAAAGACTAAGTTCTTCCGAAAGGCCTTGCGCATTTCTTAATTTTCTGGTGTTATAAAGAAGGCTTTTGCCTTTATTTGTGTATCACACCAGTCTATTCATCATTTTAATGCAATTTTTATAGATTTGAATTTTGTAGAATATTTTTTTAATTTTGTTATATTTTTTCTCGTGCTTCATGTTTAATTAAATGACAACATAATAAGCAGTTTAAAGAAGCAGTGACGATATAAAATATGGAATCTGGACTTGATTGCAGTCGCCGTTCAATATTGAAACTTTTGTTGTTGTTTTTTACAATTAACAAATATTTTTTTATTTCTATGAAACATAAATAAATAAATGCAAAAAGAAGTAATAGGCTATGTTAATTACAAGCTTTTAAATCTATGATTTAACTTCAGATAATTATCTTCAATTCAAACATTTCTGGTCCCCTTATTGAAATAATACTACATTATTTAAAAAATATATTATTTAAGATATATTACTACATTATTTGTTTTTAAAGTTACACTTTTTAAATTTTTGTATGACGCCATAGATAAAATCATAGAAATTAGAAAAAGAAGTATTTCGTTGAAACAAGATCATTACAAGAAGCTATATATTTGTACTAGGGGCACGAAAACGCTACTTTTCTGCTATAATTTTTATTCAGACTGCTTAATTGCTACCACATTTTTTAAATAAAAATATTCCTCTTATTTAATGACATATTACATAAGTCGGAAATAAGGTGAATATTATTATTTCAAAGATGTGGTGGCAATCAAACAAACTGAATAAAAAATAGCGTAAAAGCAGAGTTTCCGTACCTCTGCTTGTATCTTTAAAATTGAATGAGTTATGCTTAACCCTTTTATTATGTGTCAGGAGATTTTTTATATTCAATTGTACCACAATTTACAAAAAAAGTTCTTTCTGATAGCTTTGTCTTGAAAATATTCTAGTGTAAGTGTGTGGCAGAGATTATTTTTCAAAAAGTGATACGGTTAGAATAAATAGTCCACTGGAATACATGTCCCAATCAATAGTCAAAGAGTTAATTAAAAATTGACGATTGTGAATGGGGACATATATCAAATTAAAAATGTAAGTATGTGATATACTGCAAAAAAGAGGAACACGGGAATAGGTATGAAATATTTTTGCAAAAATGGCGTAGACTTCTAATTCAATTAAGGCTTCTTATGCAATCGTCGAATTGACATCCGTAATTATTTTGTTTGAAACAAACAAATAAATGAAAACACATTTGAAATTAATCTTTAAAATAAGCACAATTTCCAAGGAATGTGGCGCCAATAATTCAGAATACAAATCTTTGTTTTATTTAATCACAGAATTTCTAATATTTTTCTGCGATAAAATAAAACGAAAAAATCTATTCGGGAATGGTGGTACAATTGTCCTCACCTTGAATTTTTTGCGAATTCTTGAAAGTTGTACTCCCACACGCTTTTTTTTCATATTATTTCAATTTATCTTTAAAATATTAATAGCAGAATAACTTTTAAGGATTAATTATCGAAATTCAGATTATTTTTAAAATAAATTTACTTATGTATTTCCTGTATTATTCCATTCAATACCACTAAACTAAACTTTTTTACAATTTGAAGAAACTACATGTTACTCTTTACATGATCTCTGATTCTGTAATGCGTTATTTAGAAGTATCTGTAACATTTCTCGCATGTTACACATTTTTTATCGAAAAAACGCCACCGTCAGTTTGTATATTATCTCTATTTTCACTGATGGAATAGCATTTCAAATGGCATAAAAAAGGGGTTTTACTCAGGTTTTTCCTCGGTTACAATTTAGTCAATTTTTTAGTCTAATATTTTTCTCCGATAAAATAAAACGAAAAAAATCTATTCGGGAATGGTGGTACAATTATCCTCACCCTGAATGTTTTGCGAATTCTTGAAAGTTGTACTCCCACACGCTTTTTTTTTCATATTATTTCAATTTATCTTTAAAATATTAATAGCAGAATAACTTTTAAGGATTAATTATCGAAATTCAGATTATTTTTAAAATAAATTTACTTATGTATTTCCTGTATTATTCCATTTAATACCACTAAACTAAACTTTCTTACAATTTGAAGAAAATACATGTTACTCTTTACATGATCTCTGACTCTGTAATGCGTTATTTAGAAGTATCTGTGACATTTCTCGCATGTTTCACATTTTTTATCGAAAAAACGCCACCGTCAATTTGTATATTCTCCCTATTTTCACTGATGGAATAGCATTTCAAATGACATAAAAAAGTGGTTTTACTCAGGTTTTTCCTCTGTTACAATTTAGTCAATTTTTAAAATAATGATTTTTTTGTGACGATTTTGTTACTGCAATACCAAAAAATATCTAACTGGCCAATTTTTTCTAGGGAGCCCGTATAAAAATTAAAAAGTATAACTTTTAATAACTGAATCCTTCATTTCAAAAACCACATAACCAAAACTTTTCAGAAAAAACACTGTATTAGTCATAAGTAAACGACTTTTTATGGGTTTTTTGGGATTGATTACAGAGTTTGGACTTCGAAGTTTGTAA
This sequence comes from Maratus michaelseni, assembly GCA_963931845.1. Taxonomy (NCBI): domain Eukaryota; kingdom Metazoa; phylum Arthropoda; class Arachnida; order Araneae; family Salticidae; genus Maratus; species Maratus michaelseni. The sequence goes on from OZ007599.1 coordinate 266,980,209, forward strand.
ATATGGAATAAATTTTATAATTTATGAATAATAAAAAGAATAATAACAGAAAAACTGTTCCTGACTTATGTCGTTTTAGCAAGAAAAAAGGTTAGGTGGCATTTAATTTGAACAAAACAACCATATTAAAGATTATTTTTAATTAAAATTAATGACGATAGCACTTATACAGGAATATTTTAATGTTTTAATATGGTATTGCATGTAAATGGTAATGTGGTACTGTGGTAATGTTATATGGTATCCGCATGTAATCTGGTATTGCATGCAAAAACCACTTAAGTCGCAGACTTTATGTCGTTTATGTAATGAACAAAAATTAGAAGTTATTGATTGAAGAGGAAGGAATACGCTGATTTATGTGTTTATTACCCAGATCATGGCTCTACCTTTAACCCTTTCAGGGGCAGTTACATGTTTATGAAACCATTTAATTTTAATTCCCAAACGCCACAATGACACCAGAATTTTGCTACAATCTTTACCATTTAATATGTATGTGAAATATAGCCTTTTTTACTTATTTCCACATAAATATTTTCGTATATTCCGGTGTCAGTCATTTATTTCAACATTTTAGTACTGAAAGTACTTTGCCCCTGAAAGGGTTAAGGAAGCATTTGCGACAAAAAATAACTATATTTGGAAAAAAAAACTTGACTTATGTGGTTTTCGAAATGACTTATTCAATTAATGAAAGGACTGTTTCTTTAGCATAATCTTAACTCCTATCTTATTTTGAACACTTTTACAGTTTATATTGCCTTTACATTACATTACTGTGTGTGTGTGTGTGTTTCTATTTGATGCAATAAATTGTAACTATGCATACTTGTTTTAATGTAACTTCGAGGCCATTTTCAATTCTCCCACTCGTTCAATTCTCCCATCTTACATTCTCCCACTCGTAAAGCAGGTACAGTATCGGAAATTCTAAAATTTTTAAACTACATCTTTAAAGAGAATTTTTGAATACTTCTCAAAGAATATATTGCTTTCACAATAATAACTTTGATAAGTTTAGAGAAGCGAAATAAAAGTTAACAAAATAAAATATTCAAATTTTGTTACTAGACTCATAAAATGTTTTCTTAGATGCAATATTAAATAATTCGGCGTGTTTTAATGTTTAACATACTTTCATGAAATATGCTATTAATATCGTTTAATATAGTAAAGCAAACAAGGTAACCAAAATTACGACATATTATTGGTTTAGTTATAGTATATTAATAATGTATACTGATGTAAAAAGAAATAACTACTGATATGTGGATACTTACGAATATTTCAGAAAACTTATTCTATGAAATAAATTCTGATATCCGTTGAAGATAGAATAAATTATGCTTAGTGCATTAGAAATTATGTCTGTTCTTAGAGAAATTGAAAAACATCTCTTAAAAGCGATATAAATTTTATTAAATTGCTTCATTATATTGTATACTTATTTTTAAATGTTGGAAGTAAAATTATTTTTTTATGAAAATTTGGAAATCTTTTTCAAGTATGATGGCAAATTATATTTTATTTAAAATAGTATTTAAGAAGTTGTTTCAATATTTTTCTGTCGAAGGGTAAAAGTATATTCTAGACTTAATCTAAAATATATCCTGTTATAAACCAGTGTGGTCCAACTGAGGCCCGCGTGGAAGTACTTTTCGAACAGAATTTTTCGCCTTATTCAATCACAAACCTCCAAGTATAAGGCGCAAATTTCTTTACGCAAAAAATACTTCCTGTGTGTGTGGGGGGGGGGGGGGATCTTGCTGATGCAAGAAACTTCACTCATTCAAGTTATAATCAGAGAACCAAGGTTACAATTTAAACAAGGTTACATGTTATAATAACTTTTAACTAACAAGGAAGGTCTCTATATGCGCATACTCAGAACTTTAAAAAACAATACAGAAAAAACTATACAGATGATACTCTTCCTGTGGATATCCAAAACTATAAAAAAGAAATTGGACGGAATATCATTACATTAATTGAAAAATAATGAAAATTTCATTAATTAGTTAAACATCACTGTGTTGGCGACGTATTAATTCAACTTAACGATTTTTCTAAAAATCCTATATTGAATGATAATAGTAAATCTTCCAACAAACTTTGTACTAAAAATACATGCTTTATTTGACTATATTTAAAATAATACTTCTTTTCAGAAGAAAATGAAATTTTCTGAACATAAACAGAAAAATGGAGTTTCGGAAAAGAACTGTTTCTGTAATCCTGATTATTAATTAATACTTTCATTGGAGTGTTAGTATACAAATTAATAAATGTATAACACAGATTAGTTACTGTAAAAAAGTGATCGAAATATTTTCCACCAACCTTTCCTTTAGAGACTTCGCCCCGTTCCACATACTCATTAATGTGTTTATGAATATTCATGTTGTTTTAATTATTCATATTATGGAATTAATTCGATTAGATCTGTAAATAATTCATCAGTCCCAATTTTTCCTTTATATTCTTTAAATAGCTTGCAGGCTATATTGTATACATGTATTCTGATATGAACAGCTATTATCTATCGTGGGAAGAAAAACAAAACATCTTAATAATTAATATCAAAATTGAAGCGTTTGAAAGCCATCTTATCTGGTTTTTATTAATATTTAAACTTACATAAACAAAGTTATAAGTTACATTTTTATTAGAAAAATTGCAAAATTCACTAGTATAAAAAGCACTGTCGAAATATAAATCATTACATTCACAAACGTTTCACAATTTTTCGTTCGCAAATCGCGTCAACATTAGTTCGCCAAATTGTATGAAGCATTAGCTTTGGTGATAAAACTAAATGTTTTAATTTTATTCTGAGAAATGTATTGTGCAATATTTTTTTCATATTATTTTCAGAATTTACATTAAGGAGATTTTCTTTTTAAGTTTAAACTTACGCTCTGAAGATTTCTTGCCAGTTACGCTGTGTCAATACCATGGAAAGCGATAAAAACCACTCTAAATCAGCTATTGTTAAAGGGTACAGGGTTCGTACATTTTTATTACAACTTTTAATAGAAAAATTATATTTAATATTGAAATAGCAGAAATTGCCGACACATTGTTTAATTGCAGAATTTGTAATATTTTCTGCATTTAAATAAGGCGAAAAATTCTATAAAAAATTGGGGTAAAAGCGTACGAACCCTGTGGTAACACAACTTTGAACGTTTCAAAATTTCAAAAAAATTTGTTTCTTAAAGTACTCGTTGTACACACGAAACTCATATTTTATAACTTTGAAATCTATATCTAAAGTGAAAGGACAATTTTGGAGCTATAGGAAGTTAAACGCTCCAAGGCGCGTAAACAGCAAAGAATTTTTCAGCTCATTGTTTTCAGAATTTCAAAATCCGTGGTCAATCGACCCCTGTCAATTTTCAATGAACCAACTTGATATTTTTGAAAATTAATCGTCACATATTTTCTAGTGAAATAGGTGAAAACATTTTCGAAATAATGATAGGTCGTTTTGTAAATTTAAGTAACGAATTTTGTGGTTGGGAACTTAGATTTTGTTTGAATCACTGTCATTTCTTTAACCCTCTGAGCGTTTTGAAAAAGGGTAAAATTGTAATGCTGTTTTCTCTGCATTTTGTTTTAAATGCTAAAAAAATATGATTCTTTCAGCATTATAAATAAAACTTAATTACAAATATGAATGTAACCCTTGAGAGTATTAATCTTTCTTCAATGTTTTGAAAATTCATTAAATCTATAGAATTATATTATCTTAAACATTGCATATATTGCAGTGAAACCTGGAGCTTAGTGAACGCAATATTACGTTCCACACGCTTAGAAGTTTAAAAATGCTTTTAAAAAAAAAGGCTACGTTTTTCACTAGCTTTTGGACTACAAAAATTAATTTTGTTTGTTACCTTTTTGTAGGGCAAGTCTACGATGTGTTTACGTATCCGCTGCTTGACCCGCTTTTAAACCTATCCCACCCATTAGCTGTCAAGCCGCTAATTTTTAATATATAAACTAAACAAAAAATGGTTTTCTACATTAACACATGCATATTAAATTAGTGTAAATTTTTAATAAAGATTTAGCACTTTTTTAAAACAAATCTCGAATGAGCCTTGGTGTTGTTGTTGTTGTTGTTGATTTGACCCAAAGGGCCCGGTTTTGCAGCTTTCTATTTCTATATAGCTGTCATAATCCACTACGCTTGATCCATAATATCCTGACTCCTAAATCTCCTAATTCTGAACCAATTTCATATGAGAGCAAATGAGCCTTAAATTTCAGTGCTTCAAAGTGATAATTAAGCGTTATTCAAATAGCAGTTTGAAAAGTACTTTCGTAATTCATTCGTATTAACATATTCGCATCGTTTGACGAGTAGGGCACGCATGCCTTACCGTAAAATAAAATTGCCGATTTCGAACTAAAACTGACGTAAATGTGTTAAAGTTAATTTGTCTATAACTATGCAAGTCAGAAACTTCCAATCTGTCCCTTATATGCCGGAGAAAGTGTGTTGCAGGATAAATATTTGAAATTGGCTACCAGTGAAAACCTATACTCAAACTTTCGGATGTTATCACTCAAAATACGAACATATGTTATGTGTTTTTAGGCCCGTACTTACAAAGTAATTCATAGAAGTGATTTAAAGAAAAAATATTGAAACGTAAAAAATATTTAAATTTTTAACATCTCGTTACCTAATCATGTTAGAGACAAAACTAACGTTATCTTTCTGCTAAAACTGTCATAGTATACTATCTATTTTTTTCATAATTTTCAATTAATTACACCTATGCCAAAACCTAATTGAATTAATATTTTATTCTCAGATACAATCATTGAAAAAGCATATGTTATAGTAATCATCGAGTAGTATAAAATATATAATTTTATTGAAAAACAAATTGGTACAACACTTAATAAAAAGAAAAAAAAATGTAGTTTCCCTTTTTAGTATAGAACAAATCTCCTTAATTTTCGTAAAAGAGAAAGTAGTATTACTTTCAGTTTTATGACTATTCTTTTTATGACTATTATTCGCATAAAATGTATTATATTATAAACTATATACACATTAGTTAATAACAATAATGAAATAATTTTGCAGATACTGATCTACAATAAGTATCAATTTATAACGTAGCTGCTGTTATGTTTACTGTTATGTTTTTGTCCTATCACTATTTTTTAACAAAAAAAAAATATGTTATGTAATCGCCTAAGATTTAAGATTAAATAAGGCAAATTTTTCTGTTAAAAAATATAGGTAGGAGAAAATAATAAATGTTGGCACCTATGCTATATAAAATGAACTAAGTTTCGATACTTTACTGCAAAAATGGACCTACTGCATACAGGGAACATAGAGATATGAAAATTTCATTTCTCCCCACCACTATTTCGAAACAATAATATTCATAGTAAATGTCACTTCACGTGTTACATTAATTTACCACAAAAACTACAGATTATAAATAGTGGTGGAGGGAAATAAAATGTTGCTATCACTGCTATTGGTGATTTATGTTACACAGATTTAGATATTAATAGTGATTTTTTTTTATTTTACTACTTAATTGACTGAAACTTATTACGACAAGTTGTCTGATATACTACACCGACAGGTGCTATAAATATTCATTTATATTTAACTGTCAAATAAATGTGATATTCTTTTGTTCACATTTTTCAAATGTGATATATAGTATATTTCAATTAATCTCCTTACATTTCACTGTTTTCAACATATAATGTATTATTACGTTTGATTCGATTAATTTGAGTCCACGGAAATCACACTTGTTCGCCTACAAAATGATTTCCTTCTTCCCGAACCATTCCTCCATCGATCGCACTGATTGGCCGTGCATGTTTTTATGTCAGTTACTTTCCATCTATACCAAACTTAAGCAAAAAAAATGTATATGTTAATCATGCAGGGTTATGTTTATCGTTGCTTATAGTTTGATTTTTTAAAAGTTTCGCGGTGCATAGACAAATTTTGTTCCTGAAAACTTAGAAACCATTTATTATTTTTGTTTTAACCTGAAAAATTATGGTGGAAATGAACAAAAACACTGGAATAGTTTTACGTAAGGTTGCAGGTTGCAAAAAAATAATAAAAAGTGAAAAAGAAGCTGTCGAATATAGTGACTGTAAGAAAAAAGCAATATTAGGAAAAGGCATTCCTGTAATAAGTGTCGTCTTATTAAATACAGGAAAATAAATGTATTAACACGAAATACATGCGGATAGGTGTAGGCGTGTCTGACATATTTACATTTAAATAAACTTTACACTTAAATAAACTTTGTACGTTGAAACTTATAAATTAAATATATTTATGTCTAATAAACATTTATTTATCGGAATATAGCAGCATCGATTTCTTAAACATCATTTTAACGTTAAAAAAATAGCTTTTATGTGTTCCTTGAGTTTAGTTTAGAAATAGAGTATTCAGTATAGGGCAATTCTTAATTGCAAATTAATATATTAGGCTTAACATTAATTAAATTATTTATTATTAAGGTTAACATTTTTTAAGCAATGTACCGTATAGTTTAAAATTGATTTCATTATAGTTTTACGTACACTTTTATGAGTTACATTACATTGTACAATAAGTATTCTATCTTTTCAGCTTCTCCACATTAGCCCATGCATGATATGGGTCTAGTGTGGACTAAAACAAATTTTAAAAATATAGATTATTAAAACACTGTACCTCCAAATAATTTAATATATCAATCAACATAAAAGTAAAAGTGAAAATCATTGTAAAGAAGCATTTTTTGTGCTAAAAACGGTATTTAGTATACTTTTTGATACATTTATAAAAATTGTCAACACTATCCTCCTTCTCCGCTACTGTCACCATTCTTAGGTTGTTAAGAAATAGGGTGACTTGCGCCGTTCCTGTGCTTTTCTTGTTCCGCATCCTCAAGCAGAATTTTTCTGGAAAGTACATATTTCATTCCAAGGTGCTCTTGTGACCAAAGAAGCAAAAACTTTCCAAGGTGTTTTAACGGTACGTTTTATCGCTGATTTTGATGCCTTCAACAACATACGCAAGTGGTTTTTAGCCAGTTAGACAAACCCCAAACCATACCCGTCCGAGACTTTTAACTATTTTCGATTATGACTAATAGACTAAAGGTGTTCTTCAACCGAACTAGATTGTCCTCTAAATTATGGCTCAGTTCGACTGTGAAAATCTTGAAAAATATTTTTCCGATGATCATGAGCATTGGTGCTATCCGTTTTTATTGTCTTCCTTTTTTTTGGCTAGTGTTAATCGACACACAAGGAACTCTTGGACAATTTTCTCGAACTGTCTCCCGATTGATTTTTCATAGCATTTGCGACTTTTCTCTCCGAAACTTTGGGAATGCGTTCATTCTTCTTTAGGCCACTTTGTGTTTCTTTAAATATTAACTTTTAGTTTTTTATATTAATATAGTTTGTTCCTATAATGGCAAAACTTAACCAACAGGGCATCTGAGAGAGCCTAATCTGGAACTTCCCAAACAAATTCCTGTTGCCTCATACCTTTAGAATGCAATGCAATAACTTAAATTTGCTAAGAGACCGTTATTGCAATGCCTAACCATTCTGTATCAGTGAGATCTGTGGTTTATTTATCATGTAAATCTAATAAAATTTCAGTGAGTGAATTAGTACTGTTTTTTTATATCAACTTGACCTTTGCCCGTGTTATATCTCACCACTCTGTAAATAATTTTAGTTATATAAATAAATAAACAAATATTAAGTACATTATTAACTATATAAGTGAATAAATATTAAAAATGGCTTTATATTAAAAAAATAGTTTCCTTAATGTTAAACTTTAAATCACATAAAACTATTTAACAACTATAGATTGCATTTAATTTCAACAATAACTTACATGTGTCATAAATATAAAAAAATATTTTAAAATAGTAATATTTGTATTTAACATCTACTTTTTCACACATTTCATCGTAAAAAATAATATTTTTGCTTCACAAATACAATCTTTATCCCATTATTAAATTACAACGGATAAATAAATAAATACATATATCCTACTTTTATTGCTCAAACAGTCATTAAATAAGGCAAGTAAGGTTTGTATTTATAGCATGCAAGCAGCTTTTATTGTAGAAGTTATTTCGAGTTTCTAAGCTGTAAAACTTTGAAAGAGGATTATTTGTTAAAATCGTACACAATCATTACGGATATTGTTCAAGTTGCTTCACTCATGCGTTATTGGAACATAAAAATTGATGCTCAAAATTACAGACTAAGCAAAATATTTCACATTTATAAGTTGTTACAGTTCTAAAAAATAATTTGGAATGCCATTTTCTAAGGCATTATACTTTATCGCCACATTTCATATTATATTAGGAAAATTTCTAAATACAAGAAATTCATATTAATGTATTTCAATGCAAGCACAACTCTGTATCTTTATTGTTGGTGCTAGTGTAGAGAACATTTACTTGAAATTGTAGTTTTAATTACAACTTTATTTCACCAAAATAAAAATAATAACTATTTCAATACAGTTAATTTTTTTCAAAGTATTTCTCTTTCTTCTGACACACCGTATAACAAACTAAAACACATTTTTGAAACTTTCTATCCTATTTGAAAAGAGTTTATTTTCAGGTTTATCTTTTTTAAGTATTTTTATCCGACTTAATATTCTAATCGTACTTTAAGTTACGTAAATGTGCCTTTAAATCTTAAGTCATTTATTTTTAGGGCTCAACATCTGCTGTATATATGTGGATTAACTTCTGATGCATTATGTAGAAACATTGTTTTGTTAACAAATCTCAAATGTTGGCGAAAAGACCAACGTTTGAAGGTTGAATACTAGACACTTACAGATTTGTCAAAATTTTCAACTTATGTTGTTTTCTAATTTTTTTTATATATATAAAGTGAAAACATGTTGGCATTTTTATGTAAGTTATCTAATGAAAATTGTTCTTTTTAGGCAAGTACCCCCATGTACGGGTTGATGCAATATAAGTTTTAATATCAGGAAGTTTAAATGGGCACTCCTATTTCATGGAATCGAACTTCCTAAGATTTTCCTCTGAGGATACGGTAAATTTGATCGTCTACAACAGATGTTTTACGCAAAATAATTAAGTAAATTAAAAATGCCCTTTGTAGTACATTGCGGCATTTTTAAGCAGAAATTTCGTACATTTTTATACGTATCCAGATGGCAGATCCAGAATATCACTATTTCCAAATAATAATCTTCCCCTTATTTAATAGCAAATATCTGCAATTAAATAAGGCGAACATTACAATTTAGAAATAGTGGTATCTTAGAGTACCCTCCTATGACTAATTTAACTCTGTGAAGTGCGACATAGAATCTTTATTTTAAAGAATTTTAACAAAAAATATCAAAATCTCTGTTTTATCTGTAAACAAATATCCGCACTAATATTTAATCAACCTTGTTATAGAACTAAAACACGTTTTACTAAATACGAAGAACATCTTTCATAAAAGAGAAAAATTTATTCTATTTCGTTTATATTTTATATCCCGCAGTGATTTTTTATAGTTTTAGTTGTATCATTGTTATGAGACAATCAGGTTTGAAATCTATCATGTTGAAAAGCAAAAAATACACTACTTAACGCTCTATTGCCTAAGGTAAAATGCGTTCTAGAAATTCTGTAATTCACAAAATCCGAATTCACACCAGTAAATCTAAATAATAAATTTCGCTTTATTTAATGACGGAGTGTCTGTTATTAAATAAATTAAAGATTACTATTTTAAATTTCTAGCATGAAATCGGAATATCTGAATAAAACAATCCATTTAATTGGGAACACTGATGGTAGCATATATGCTACCTTTGGAGCAAAGCAACAATGCAAAAATTAAAAGCAATTTTTTCCTTGATTTAAAACGTCATTTTTTATGCGATCTAAATATTTACACGATCTTTATTTAATGTAATAATGTAAACCATTTTATGGGCGTATTTACAGATACATAATAGTTACATATGTATTTTTTGACACTAAGACTAATGTTTTTATTAAAACAGAAAAAGAAAAAATACGTGCTGAGGACTTGAAATGTAAAATAATAGAATAAACCAATTTATGCTTCCATTCGTAACACAATTTTTATTTTCTATCTGATTTTTATGAGTGCCGTTTTTGTTATATATTACTAGGTAACAAAAAAAAATATTAATAAAATGAAAGAAGTAAACCTTCATGAAGTGGACTCTTTTTATTTTTAATTGCATCTTATTTTCATGAAAAAGAAATAAAGATTATATCTTGGTTAGTCTTAAAAATATTAATTAAAGGCAGCATTATATATAACACTATAAAATACAAATTTGTCATAAAGTCTCTCTTTGATTACAAAAAAATATTACGAAATAATCGTTGAATGTAATATTGTAAATATTTCATTACGGAAAAATCATGTTCTTAAGTTTTTTTAGTCGAGTCTCTACCGTCGTCGCGTCGTTCGTGAGTTCCTTGATGACTTTCCTGGAATTTGGATGGGACAGGTTGGACCAACTCCTCTAGATTTTTTCTTATGGGGGTATATAAAAGACAGACTGTTTGCAGCGTCAGTAAAATATATTGAAACACTCAAGATCAGGATCACAGATATTGTGTCTAGTGTGACAGCCCAAATGATGAGCAAAACGTGGCGAGAAATGGAATACCGCCTTGATATTCTTTGAGCTACTAAGGGTGCTCACATCGAAATTTACTGACGTAAGTACTTGTATTAAAAACTTCATAAATGTCTTTACAATATATCGAAATAATCTCATGCCTAATTATATTAGTTTTTCGGCAATAAATTGTTGTAATTAGGGAAAGACTTTATGACCACCATATATAATTTGTACAGCAATTTAACAGTGTATTTTTTGTCTATCCTCTTTTTTCAATTAACATAATGCACAAATGATAATGGAATATATTTATATATATATTTAGATTTTTTGTTAAGATCTTGGGAATACAATTATACACTTTAAAAATTCTTTTGGTAAAATTCAAGAAATTTTTTTAAATTTGTTGTATAATTTCGAAATCATCTATTTTTCCCTGAAGGTGTTTAGTGAAAACAGCACTATAGTTTATTGAGTAATTAAATAAACAGAGTGCGCACGGTCCTTACTTTTGAATACCACTATTTCCGAATAGATATTTCCGCTTTATTTAATTGAATAATTCATAATAACTTTCTGAGATTAAAAAAGGCAAAGATTACTATTCAGAAACTTTGATTCTCCAAATTAAGAATAGTGCACAGACTGTATACTTTCTATTTTTTAAGTGTAGACGACAGCAGTTATACCCCATTAAAGATAAAAGCAATTTCTGAGTGTATCGGATAATTTACCGCATGAAATCCGATTTTAACTGAATAATTTATCAGGCAACGTTAAAGTTACAATATACCCTTCGTTTACACCAGTAGAAACAAATTAGATGTTAAAAGAATTTCATTCACTTGTCGTTGCAAATATCCCATTTAATTTCTCAAAAGTTTTCGACAGCTATCTTGTTTTATAATCTATATTATAAAGGACAAATGTGTCCGCCCGTAACGCTGACGTTATTTTGCGTATGGCAACACTTGACAATGAAATTTCGGTTTTGCGATTTTTGCTACTGCAATTTTTTTAATTTCTAAGTATCGCATATTTTCAACTTTTACACTGTTAAATGGGGAAAAAAATCTACTTTCAAATGCAATTTGTTTGAAATCTGCCTCGCAATTTACTCATTTATTATGGCTTTTAAATTAGATTTCAAACATGATTTATTTTTAAATCTATCGCTGTCGCTTGCAGACAAAATGCACAAATATACACAAAATACACAAAATATTAATCCGTTTGGACTTTAAACAATATAAAAAGTTTAGCATTTGTTTCTAGCTAATATTTCATAACGAAATTAAAATTTCATTAAGCAGTAAATAAATTGGTATAAATAAATCACAAATTTAACAATCGAATTAAGGGATAAAACCGCTGAAATTATCAGAATAAAAAAAAAAAAAACTGCTGTAGATAACAAAATCTTTAGCGATTTCTTCGGTTATTAACTTCCGGCACTAGGTCAATACGAAATTACCCTCTTTTCATGAATTTCAAAATTTTATTTGAATATACCGGGTGTCCGAAAAAGGTTGGACTGATTTGAAAGAATCATAACTCTAAAAATAATTGAGTAAATGCAATTATTTTCTTTTCAAAGTACTCGTAAAATATCCAGGATTTGTTAGATGTAGCTGTTTTAAAGACGTAACATTCAGACGATGCGCAGAATCGATGATATGTAAATGCAAATCGCACCACACATTCGCAATTTCTTCGATGATTTCGGAGTGGAAAGCGTATAAGTCTAAAACTATTGGAGTTATGGGAAGAATGTCAATTAAAAAGTTCTTCAGCATCCTCGATTTAGTAGGAAAGGATCCACTATGTACACAAATAACCTAAGCAAAAAGTTAAAATTGGGAATGTATGGTGCGATTTGCATTTTCCGATCATCCGATCATCGTTTGAATGTCACGAATTTAAAACACTACATCTGACAAATCTTGGATATTCTACGAGTACTTTGAAAAAAAATAATTGCATTTCCTCAATTATTTTTAGAGTTATGATTCTTTCAAATCAGTCCAACCAGGGCCTGATTACCAACGGGGCACACTTCCACCAGTAAAAAAGAATTGAAATATTTCCTTTATTCATGGTAGTAATTTTGCATCAATAGGGCGTTTTAATAAGACGAAAATTTCTGTTAAATTTTACTGGTGTAAGTGTGCCCCGTCGGTAACCCGGCCCTGAGTCCAACCTTTTTCGGACACCCGGTTTAATTGACATATTTCATATAAAAATGCTCTTTGGTGTTGTTAGAGAGCAATCTAAAAATTATTAATTGTAAAAAATCTATTATCAATTAAAAAATATATAGATGGTTTTCACCTATATTCTCTGTCTCGGGAAGCCCGGGTTGGATGCCCTAGTATTTATAATAGACAAAAACCAACAAGTAATATATATATATATATATATAAAAGAATCTTTCGGTGAGGATAGTGATCATCGTGATAATTCACTAATGATGTGCCTGCCTAGACAAAAGAAGAATATACCTAAGGCGGTATTCAAAAAAAAAATTTCAATTTTTTTGCTCAACAACTCAAATTTTTTAAAAGTAAAAACGTGAAACTTGGAGGCGTGATTTATGAACAGATTTATAAGGGACCCATGTTTTTATTTTTCGTTCAATTAATTAGAAATTGATTTACAAACAATTATTTTCACAGTACGATATTTTTTTTTTGTTTCCAGCGCTATCGCTTCGGGAAATTCGGTTCAAAATGTCCACTTCGACAGCATTTTTTTAAATATATTCTGCCTTTATCAAAAAATCGAGACAATACGGACATTATAAAGTTTCTGAATAAATGAACCTGTCAATTGGATGCATTTTAGAGCAAAAATGAATTTAAAAATGTGTCTCAAAATAAGCAGTTTGGATTTGAATACACCCTTAATAGTAACATATTTTTGTTAGTTTGTTGTCAATAGTTCCGCAGTGATCGCACTAGCAAAAGCTTCATTTTTTAACCCATATGCATCGTTAGGGCACAAATGCGTGCATTTCAGGAATTACCTTTTTTATTCAAAACATTTGATTTCATACCAAAAATTCCGAATAGTAATTTATGTTTTATTTACTGACAGAAATTTCGTGATTGCAAAAAGTAAAAAATTTTCTTTCGCAATTTCCGGTATGGATTCTGAATTTCTCAATCAAAAAGAAATTCCTGAAATACACGAGCATAAAAATATTTTATTGCTCAATGATATCCACTATCTGCAGCATGCAAAGTGTCATCGTGTGTGAAGAAGGTCACATGGAAAATTCGTGAAACACAATAAAATGTTTTGCTTTCTGTTGTTTCTCTGTCCTTATTGGTTGTTTTCACTTTTCTTTTCAGTCTGTCTAGCGCCGGCAATTTTCGTGCTACAGGTACCGTTTCAACGCATTTTATGGATTTCCACTATGAAGATCACATTGCAATAAAAAAATAGGTGTTGCCATTTGAAATTTTCGAAAATTTGTCACTGTAATCGTAATTGTTAGAGTTTAACTGTAGTTTTTCAGATGATTCATGAGCGCATACCTCAAAATACTTTTACCTAAAATTTCATTCAGTTTCTGTCAACGGTATGATAGCTAGGAGCTCCTATATCGGGATAGTTTTTTTTTACAATGACACTGTATTTTCCTTCTTTGTTATATTATGGTTTCGTAGATTAAGAAACATTTGTCTCTTTTTTTTACAGTGTACGTCTTTAGGGTAAAGTTACCAGTATTTTATGGTTAAGTATTCAATCACACTATTTTTTTTCAAATTGTTTCAAGTAGAAGCTCCTATTTGCTTTTCTCTAATTAAACAGAATTTCCTTTAACAGGGCGTTACAAAAAAAAACAGAAAATATTAATTCAGAGTTTAAAAAATTAGATTTTTCAAGTCTTTTTTTGCGTCACTAGTTGACGCCAGAAGTTATCAAAAGATGAAACAGTCAATAATAGACACGTTAGAAACCACATTCAGATAATGAATCAACAAAGTTAAAATAAATATCTTAACGACCACAAATTATTTTTATGAATTTGTATCTTTTATTTAAACAAATAGGCAAAAAAACTATTTTCTTCAACAACCAAGAATGGAAATTTGCCGGATATAATGAAATCATGTGTAATCCTTTGACCGGATCAGCTAGACAATTACCCGGGGCACCAAAATTATGATGGTGCAAAATCGCATATATGATTAATACGTTTTAAGTTTACACCGGATTCGCTGTCTGTCAATTACTTTTGATTATTTGTTTTCTTTTGCTCCTTGACAAATATTTTATTAGTAGTGCCTTTATTAAAACCATAAAAATAGGTGTTTATCACAAGTTAAATTACATTTAAAGTTAAAAAGCATAATCTAAATATTTTAATGCGTTAAATATTCGAATTACAATAATCCCTTTTTTCATCTTGCCCATCATATCGCTCATTCGGATATATCGTTTTTTTCATGTCTCGTGAAATTTTTTTAAAATCATCTTTAGCTATACGGAAGACCGGGGAATAATGAGACAAGTCGATTTTCTCATAAAATAAATCAGTTAAATATTCAGTCTTTTGACAATAGATAGCAGTGCCAACATTACACAAGCACATCTAACGGATTTTTTTTTTTTTTCATTATCTGGTTACCAAGTACGAAGCAAAATATTCCAAAACCTAAGTGAGAGGGATTTTTTAACGTTTAAAATATAATCATTTAAATAAAGTATTAATTTTTCTGGTTTCATCAGTATTACGTGGGATACTGAAACTTTTAATCCTTGCTATTCCAATACAATCATCGTTTTGTGTTTGTGATAAAGAGTTATAACTTACAATAAGCCTAAATGGCGTTAAGAATAATACAGGGACAAATGTGACATGTCAGATTTGGAGACTCCAAAGCTTTTATTTATAAACTTTTTCATGTTATTACCTCTAAAATGTATGTTAAATGATGCATTTTGTGTACAAAAAATTTATATACCTTATTATTTTATATGTGTTAAAATTTATACCATTTTACAAAACTAATTTTCAATAAAAACATGAAATTGTAATAAAAACTGAAATAATTTTTCTTTCAGTAATTTTTACAAAATTAAAAAGAAAATTTAATATTAAAAGTCAGATTTTTTACATTGAATTTATATTAGTCCTGCTATAACTCTTGAATTCGTCTTTTAGGAAACATTTATGTTTAACTATTGCATCCTGTTAGACGCTGAAGAGACGGTATACTGGAACAAAATTTCTTTTCAAAAACTAAGGCTACTTTTCTTTCAGTAATTAAGCTATGACTAATATTTTTTATCTATCAATACAAAAATTTTTTAAAAAATTGTCTGTCAAAAAATCTGATAATTTTATTAATTATACTTTATTCAGTATACAATGTAAAATATGTCCTATTAGACCCAGTCTATCCTATATTAATTACAAAATTTTTTCTGTCGAAATTTTTATAACAAAATTGCAGTGTGCGTATAAACTGATTTTTTGACAAGATATATAACATCTACATTAAAGTTTTCTAAAAAATTTAATACCCTTGGTTATATCGCGCTTTCAGTTATATCGTACATTTTGATTGTCTCCGGGCGTGAGCGAAATAATGAGTGTCAACTGTAATTTAATGCTAGTGTCCTTGAGGTGCATAAAAATATGTTTGAAAGAAAAGCGTGAATAATAAATGTTGGTTGGAAATTAGAGTTAGGTTCCTGAGTGAAGGATGTCCAAATGATTCTTTGCCAAGGGGAAAAATCTGTCACGGACAGCCCCTAAATAGATATCTTTTATTCAGTTTCCAATTTTCTTATACTCCACGTCAGAGGGATGCTATGGGCAATATCTGATAGAATCTTCTTACATTTAAACAAGAAAGAAAAAGCATACGTCGAACATAGATTATGACACACTTTTCGAACATATCCAGAATACTGTAACAGAACTTCATCGTTTAAAAATGTGAAAGGAAATTTCTGAGAAAATAACTTAGAAAACGCAAAACGTACTGAAAAATCCAGATTTCAGCAAATACTGTCCATATACGTAAAGGTACTTGAATTCAATTGTGTATCCATGTACGTGATCTAAAGTATTTTATTTACAATACTTTGCGTGCTAAAATTTAGCTTAGTTACAAAACACATAACACAGTTGAAAATTTCCCTTCAGCAATTTCCACCAATATATAAAAATGCTCTTGAATAGTTTTATACAGCCCTGTATAATAGCAACAGATTTTTATAGACCCGTCATATGAATGTGAAATATAATTCAGTAAAAAGAAAACATATAACTGAAAACGTACTTTTTAAAAATTACCATGCATAAACGGCAATGTATCCGGTTCTTTGCGAAGCCCTATATATGAATTTATTTATATTCTACAAACATCTCTTAATATATTAAATACTAGGTGGCTCATCCCCCTACTCGCTAACGCTCGCCCACCCCTGTGAGTTTCAAAGCAGTTCGTATTAAGACCGCTACGCGGTCCAAGTTCGCTTCGCTCACTCACCCCTTTTTGTTTTTGCAACTATTCTAGCCGGAATGAGTACTACCATAAATCATTTTAACATATGAAATTGACAATATTTTTTAATGTAAAAAAAGTAATTGTTAAACTTCGTTGAACACACATTTAAAAATGCATTTATGTTGGTGCTACCAATGGGCATAAATATTTTAAATGCTATGAAAAAAGGATCTTGCAAACACAATTATTGTAAAACTCATTGCACCTATAATATTGTACAGCACGGCTTAAATTCATTAAAAAAAAACACTACGTGATAGGAAGATATATTCATCATTCATTGTTCAAATTTCGTTCCACTTTTTTCTGTTCTAATTGATTACAGATTTTTGCAAAAGAAATTTTTTTTTACTTCATCAAGACAGCAACAGATGGCAGCAGATTCAATCTAGACAGTTGATATTTTTTCTCTCCGATTTTTGTGCGAGTAAAATTCGTAAATAAATTCTAAATAAGAGTTGAGAATTTATTTGAAATTAACGATATTACTCATAATTAGAATGAGGAATCATCTCAAATGCTTTGTATTACGTGCATGCTACTTTATTTTTAATAATTGCTAGTTTGAGTTTCACTGCTCTCACACTGGCCACCATATTGGAGACAGAGCTGATCTACGCAATATAGCCTGTTCATTGGTCTGAGCTCTGAAAACTAGAGTTGTTGCCAAACGATAAGCTAGAAATTCAGCCTCATTTCCGCGCCACGTAAGATAAATATATATATAGATAGCTTAGCTAAAAAAATACATAACTTAATTAAAAAACGCTCTTAAGCTTTTCGCGCTCATACACGAATAATTTTGTGTAGCCCTGTATATGATCTATAGAAATTATACACCCTTGTACTATGCAAAAATTTAGTTAAATTTAAAAACGTATACCACTACTAAACACGCACTTCCAGCATTTATCGCTCATAGACAGTACTGTAACCAAAACATTTTGTGTGCCCTGTAAATGAACAATGAGTGTTATGCACATGATATTCTACAGTAACCTGCTTCCATCTCAATAATGTACGTGAATTTCATTATGTTTGACAAAGTGTAACATTATTAAAATACGATCAAAAATATTTTCTCGATAGACCATTATGTAACCGAATTCTTTGTGTGACCCTGTAAATGAATAATAAATACTCTCCACTCCTTATTCTACAGAAAGCATGTTTTATTAAACCCTAGAAATGCATATGAATTTCATTAAGATTGAAAAAGGTGTAAACGCATTAAAATACACCGCAAACGATTTTTTACCACAGACCATAATGGAATAGAATTCTTTTAAATATCCCTGTTAACGAACAGTAAACGCTACCCATTCCATTTTATATAGAAGCCACTCTATAAGAAATATCAATAACATATATAAATAAAATGACACTCCGGCTATATTTATGACAGTTAGAGTACGGACAGACGGCAGATTGCAGACAAGAGAAACCGAAGTCATAAACACTTTTTAATCCATGTTTGAAAGTATCAAAAACCGTGGATGGTGGATCTAAATGACCATGTCGAACGCTGAAAACATTAGGGGAGAACGGTTTTAGTTGTCGATATCCTCGCCGACCCGGCAGCGTGGTTGGTAGCGGAGGCGACCGTCACGCTGTGGACCTGGGTTCGAATCCCGGGTGAGGCATGGATGTGATTGTGTGTGTTATCTTCTGTAACTTGGTTGTCCCCGTGTCTGCAGAGGAAAGGAATAAAGTCAAGAAAGTTGCAGATGTATGTAATGAAAGAAAAATTGTCATGTCCTGTATTTGTTATATATGCTTCTGTGAATAAAGTAAATTGAGGTCATGCCGGCATGTAGCTGTAGCAAATACCTCAAATCAGTAATAATAATATCGGTATCCTCTCATATTTCTACATATTTAAGCTTTCAAAGCGCAATTTTTCTTAAACAGAAAAACAAATTCAACTCACCTTGCTTTAGCTTAAACACGTTTTAACAGAGATTTTCAAATTATTGACAAGAATTGCTGATTATAATTTTTTTTCCTTACCACGTTTCCATCAAACTATTGTTAAAAAAAAATCATGTAGAATCAACAGAAACTGTCGTCAAAACTTGAAAAAAAAAATGCTATAAAATATTGTCTTATTTGTTTCAAATTCTTGACATTCCAAACACTGATGCACTATCGACTGCTGATGCCTTTATCCTAGCTGTTAATTTCCGTTTTTCAGAGTGCTTTTTTAATGATCTCTGGTAGAATGCAAAATATTTACAATTTAATATTTTAAAAGCATAGCATCAATTGATAGGCTAATTCATTGCATCGATTGATAGGCTAATTGAGGGGCCCTCTGTAATAACAAGGAAAGTGGAGTTATCTTGATTCCTAAAAAATCATGTTATAAGGCTTGTTGACATACCTTGCTATTCTTTAGGCTCCATTTCGTATTGGAACGGTCCGTCATTGCTTGTAAAAAATCTTTCATCTCTTACGTGTCACTGCTTCCAAATTCTGATAACAGGGCTTAGAGCAGTATTAGGACATTTTTTAAATAAAAGACGCTAAGATGATTTCATATTTTGTAAACTGTTGTATTCACTATAAAAAAGTTATTAAAAAAAGGTCATTATGTGTTCCGAATGTACTTTTTTTTCACCCAAAACCATAGAATATGGAATAATAAGGTAGGTATTCAATTTTCAGATTTATATAATGTATTATTTAGCTTATAAGGAAATATAAATTTTATGATCATAAGCTAAGAAAAGATGCTAGAAAACTCTTCTTAATAAGAATATATGCAACGAAGTTATATTCTAAATTAAAATGTTGAAAGTAAATTTAAAAGCCTTGTAGCTGAAAACTTCATTTTTCACTTGTCTTGTTAATGCAGAGGGCTGCTCAATTAAAACAAATAATTAGTTTATTTTGTAGCATTTTAAGATACTGAAAATATGTTTAAAATTTCCAAATAATATTTCAAACTTTAAATTAGATTTCAGTTTTCAAAATCATGTTTGAAATAGGTTTCAGATTTCCAAGTAAAGACTAAGCTAAAATATAGTTATTTATATATTACTAAGTATTAAGAAATACCTAACAGTATTTACTTATAAAATATTTACTTATAAATTGATTTACTTAAATATAATACGTTATACTCATCTTTCTAAATTAACCTAAACAAAAATAAGGAAATTCTATCAGCCATTCTAGAAAGACAAGTAATGGTTTTACTTTATTTACTTTGGCACAAAATATAGTTATAAATAGTAATATGCTTTCGTAAGTTTAAGATTTCCGATCGGAAATGTTGGAAAATTTCTTATCAAATTCCTTGTAGAAACATTAAAAAAAAATCAAAAATGTAAGATTTTTGCGAAATTCTTAAATTACATTTATATTGTATGTTAAAAATAAACTTTATAGAAGAGTTTTAAATTTCTATATTGATCTAAAGCTATCTGATGCATGTAATTTTAGGTTTTGTTTTCTGTTGTCTATAATTTCGTGGAGAATTGTTAGTTTATTTTCAATTTTTTATTGAAACGGTAAATTACTTTGAGTTTAAAATAAATATTGTAAAGAAATTAAGCTTTTAGCAAATACATTGTGACACTTATTGCATAAGCTAGTGTCACAATGTATTCAGTTTTAAACTGAATAAATGTAATGTTGAGCAGGTAAATTGGGATAAAATATTGTGTGGGATTTATTTTAGCCATAAGATTGATTTTATATTTGAATCGATCATTTAAAAAACCACATAAGTCACAGCATCAGAACTTTTCAGAAATTAAAAAAACTGTATTGTGATGAGTTTTTACTTAGCGTTAGAATAATTTGAATGGTAGCTACAAACGCAAAACTCAATCTTTAAACCATAGAAATATTTTATTTCTTTTGTAAAATAACACTAAAATAAATTGTTACACACTCAGAAGTTATTAACTCGTAGCCAGTATCACTTCTGAGATGAAAGTTCTAGTTCCTAAGAAACAGTTCAAGGCGATGAAAGTTTTGGTAAACACAGATTTTCTCGCTCTCCTGGCGATCTGAAATCAGTTCAATTTAAAGAGTGGTGACAGGGTGTCACTCTAGTTGCTATCTCTCTGACGGTGAGCTGCAACTAACCCAAAATAAAGACGTGATGTCTCTGATATTTTCTCCCTTTTGCTGGTAATCAGCAATTTTCACCCCCGGACGTGGTGTCCGGCCGATTATACAAATTTCTCTACCGGGAGATGATTCTCCTCTCTGCAGGTCTGAAAATCCGACCTCTTAGGTTGATCCCCGACTTCCAACTCCTCGCTCCAAACTCCTCTTTTTCCCTGCTCGCCGAAGGAGACGGGGGTGGGGCGTTTGGGCGTTTTCAAAGCCCCATAACTCCGTTCCTCTTCTCTGATTGGGAAATAAGGATTTGTACTTGGCGCCTCGTTGCCAATTTATGTCTTGTCCTAAAACAGGGGAACCTCTCGCTTCTTTGTTTCTCGAGAAGAATCATATCGATCAACTTCCCGCCGTAACAAATTCTCTATGTCAACTTCCTTTTGAGCGAGCTAGACGCCGCGTCTGAGAGTCTTGCTCGTGGGAAAAATCCTTTCCCAGGCGTGTGAACATAAGGACTTGGATGGAAAGTTTCATTCGATACTCCCACATAATTTAATGAAATCTTGACAGCACCCCCTCACACAGGTGGGATTTTTCACATCGTTGAAAAATCTTAGTTGCGATCCAGCCAGACTCTTACTTCATTCAAATCAGAGGTCTTAACCCTGGTCGCACATTTTATATAAAAATACATTTTCTAAAACAAATTCAAATTTAAAATTAAATTATTCTCAAATTACAATGATAAGGATTTTAAAAAATATATACACTTCTTTCTCTTTAACTACCTTAGTCATTTCTACTTAAAAATCAAAATGAGGTATTTGTCTCCCTGGTTTGTATTTAATTGAATAATGATAGCCTCGCATAATCAAATTCCAACGTAACAAACGGGGATTATACATATCATTATTTTTCAGCCAACTTAAAGGATCGTGGTCAGCTAAATGATGCCTTAATTTCTTTATAATACAAATTATCGTGGCACATTCCTTTTTGCTCGTAGCAAAATTTAACTCAGGTAGGGTAAATTTTCGGCTCGAAAATTTTGCCTGGTGCCTTTTACTATTTACTTTCCCTTTTCGGACGGGCCTCGAGTAATTTAAGCAACAGAAGGGGTCCCATACCGGAGTCTCTATCAAAAACAACGGAGAATAAGAATCGAACGCGCCTTCAACTACTCCGCCTAAATCTGACCCTTCTTTTATCCCGCCTCTAAGAATTTCGGCTTGTCTCGGTGAAGTTCTATAGAAGAGAATCTTCACTGGTACCTCGCTTGCTAACTCTATATCATGGGCAATTAAATCCAACCCGTAATCGGTCACTAATTTTTCCGAATATTCGTCTCCTTTACATTTTTCAAACACTATTCTGAGAGCTGTCACTAAATATTTATTTCTGCTTTCAAAAAGGGGTAAGGTTCTTTCCATGTCAGTGCACCAACGCGTCATAATACTCGCAACATATCCACTGGAGAAAAGGATTTCTTTCCCTCTAACATTTCCCTTTCTTAAACCTAAGCTGGGGTGGCTAGATTCGATATACGCTTCACTCCCGTCCATGGCATTCGGCCAAAAATGATTCTTATACATTTCGTCTATGGACCTATTCAAGCCTAAGTATCCACCTACATTGCCCTGACACAATGATAAAATCCCCCTCCTCGAACTTAACGGAACAACAAATTTATCTCTTCCTAAACCAACATTATCCGTTATTGTTCTGACTACTGACTCTTTTTCCATGTCAAAATGGGAAGCCTTATCCGCAACTCTTTCGCTAATAGGGTCCACCGTTACTTCAGCCTTTTCAGCCTTTTGTAAATCGAGTCTATTTATCGGAGTCAATTTTACCTCTGAATTTTCCTGGTAAATTTGGGATAGAAAAATTCTTTCATTCCTACCCTCCGATTCCTTTCTTCCATGCTCCCTCAGTTGGGGCCTTAAATCCCTCTTCATTTCTTCTTTCCGCGTCCCCCTCCGCTCGCTTGTCAAAAGATCTTTAGAAATATCTCCCCTCTCTCTCGCTAGCGGCATACCTTTAGTTTCGTTTTCCAGACGCGCGCTTTGTCTTGTGAGCATTGCTCTAAAAGAATGGGGTTTAGATTTATGTTTCTGAATTAATTCATGAGTTTTATTTCCTAACAAGTAATAATTCATATCTATATCTTTATCGACAACAGCCGCCTTCGCCCTTATTCCCTCACCGGTATTTAATATTATTTTTACCTCAGCAATAGGTAGTCCGCGACACCTATTATCCATTATTTGTTTAACCCAAACATTTTCTCCAGTATATTGATCCACTGTTACATCATGCGCACTACAGACATTCAGGTTCGTCCCCGTATCGCGCAACACGGTTATTTCCTTCCCATTAATTAACCCTTGACTTATATAAAGTTTGAAAGACTCTTCTAAATTGTCTAAGCCCGCTACATGATGAACCGACTCTGTTTTTTCTAACTGTTCTAATTCGGGACATGAATATCGATAATGACCTTGCTTTTTGCAAAGATGACAGGTAATCTCTCTTCTTTTATCGAATACTTCATTCCTATTTCTAACAACATCTTTATTCCTCCAATTCGAATTAATTTCTGCCGCCCTACCACCAGGTTTCGGTTTTCCTGGCACTTTATTTCGCTCAAACGATTTCTCATTACTTTTGAATTTTGGAAACCCTGCCGATCTTAAATTTTTCCTCGCTGAGTCATAAGCGTCTAATTTCTTAGTTAACTCAAAAGGAGTGTTTATCGAACTCCACGAATCGATAAAATGATGTTTAGTTTCAGGGTTCACTTTACGTTTCAATTGATCCGTAATAATTAGGTCTCTGAGCTGATCATAAGTCGTTATTTCTAGCCCCCTTAACCACTGGTCAAAATAATTAGAAATATCGAAAACAAAATCTCGCCAATTTTTATTTTCAGGTTTTTTTTTGACATAACAAATTTAAGCTTGAATTCCCATGCCGATAACTGATACCTTTCCAGCAATATCCTTTTCACATATTCAAAATCGTCCGTCTGCTCTGCGTTTTCTTTCAAAATTAATTCACTTAATTCCGCCGGGAGTAGTCCCAATAATTGCGTCACCCAATGATTTTTACTTATCTGGGTCTTCTGTACTTGCCTTTCAAATAAATTAAGATAAATAGAAATTTCGGATTTTTCTGGGTCGAATTTTGGAAGAATTGATTTCAACGCAATTTTTGATTCGCCCTCGCTTTGACTCGAAGTTAAACTAGCTTCATCTAATCCTCTTTCTATCTTTAATTTAGCCAATTCGTGTTCGCGTTCTAAAGCTTTTGATTTCTCATCTCTCTCAAATGCCCTCAATTTCTCTCGTTCCGCTTTTTCATCATATTCATTTTGCAATCTCTCTTTTTCTATGATCGCGAATTGTCCCAGTGCTAGCGATTCTTCGTAACCTGGAGATTCAGTCAGTTTTTGAATGATTTGGAAAACTTTATCCGATTCGTCAATCATTGCGCCAAATTCAATTGCTAACTCTTTCAAGTCTCACTTTTTTTCCCTGACCACACAGACATATTCACTGATAGATCAATCGACAATTATTATACAAAATAATTCTTAACTTAAACTGTAACGTTTTCAAAACTTTCCCATAAATCAATTTTAATCAACATATTATTTCACAATATAAAGGCATTACAATAAACACAATATCAATAATAACATAAACAACTTTTACCATTATTCAACCAAATGCAAATGTATTTTCTCATATACATTCCCAGAACTATCTCAAATTAAACACTCTAAATTAGAAATAAATTCTCAACAAATTGTACCTGAAGGTAATCTTTTTTTCGTTAACTTAATTAACAAGGCTGCTCCACTTAATACACTGCCAAAATCCCTTTTGTATTTAGTAATATTAACTCACCCAGAATTTCAATTACTCCAAAACGAATTATTTGTAAAATTCTACAGAATTATACCCCTACACTTAATTTGCCTAAATTAATGTTAATTATTTTTTTATTTTGAGAAACTAAAGAAAAAATATGTTTCATAGCCTCAAACCAAATTTACTAAACAAAATTAGTACCAATTTTACATAAACAATATAATATCCTACCGACCAAGATTTAAAAACCCCACAAAAAGACCTCTGAAATGAACAAAATAAAATTCTAACCTGGAATCTCCTGAGCTTAGCGCCTACTTTTGTCACTTTCACACTCTGTCAGGGTCTGAGATCCGGTACTTTAGTTCTGTTTTCCTTCTAGCACTCAGGGTTCTAAACATTCGGCACACTGTATTGGGGCTTTCCGTTAACTCTTTCGTCGATGCACTCTTGTCACTGGAGTCTGTCACTGGCGTCCGGTTCAACTGGGGTTGGAGCACTCTTTCACTCTTGCTTCTCATTCAGCCTGGTTGCGGCTCTTTGATTCCACTTTCGTCACTGGAGTACATCTTTGGCGTCCGGATCAACTGTGATTGGAACTCTCTTTCACTCTTGCTTCTAATTCAGCCTGGTTACCGCCCGTTAATCCTTAGACAAAATCTATACCGCTGCCACCACTGTGATGAGTTTTTACTTTGCGTTAGAATAATTTGAATGGTAGCTACGAACGCAAAACTCAATCTTTAAACCATAGAAATATTTTATTTCTTTTGTAAAATAACACTAAAATAAATTGTTACACACTTAGAAGTTATTATGTTCGATTGTCTTTTCAATTAACTCGTAGCCAGTATCACTTCTGAGATGAAAGTTCTAGTTCCTAAGAAACAGTTCAAGGCGATGAAAGTTTTGGTAAACACAGATTTTCTCGCTCTCCTGGCGATCTGAAATCAGTTCAATTTAAAGAGTGGTGACAGGGTGTCACTCTAGTTGCTATCTCTCTGACGGTGAGCTGCAACTAACCCAAAATAAAGACGTGATGTCTCTGATATTTTCTCCCTTTTGCTGGTAATCAGCAATTTTCACCCCCGGACGTGGTGTCCGGCCGATGATACAAATTTCTCTACCGGGAGATGATTCTCCTCTCTGCAGGTCTGAAAATCCGACCTCTTAGGTTGATCCCCGACTTCCAACTCCTCGCTCCAAACTCCTCTTTTTCCCTGCTCGCCGAAGGAGACGGGGGTGGGGCGTTTGGGCGTT
This sequence comes from Maratus michaelseni, assembly GCA_963931845.1. Taxonomy (NCBI): domain Eukaryota; kingdom Metazoa; phylum Arthropoda; class Arachnida; order Araneae; family Salticidae; genus Maratus; species Maratus michaelseni. The sequence continues at coordinate 267,006,620 of OZ007599.1, forward strand.
TTCAAAGCCCCATAACTCCGTTCCTCTTCTCTGATTGGGAAATAAGGATTTGTACTTGGCGCCTCGTTGCCAATTTATGTCTTGTCCTAAAACAGGGGAACCTCTCGCTTCTTTGTTTCTCGAGAAGAATCATATCGATCAACTTCCCGCCGTAACAAATTCTCTATGTCAACTTCCTTTTGAGCGAGCTAGACGCCGCGTCTGAGAGACTTGCTCGTGGGAAAAAACCTTTCCCAGGCGTGTGAACATAAGGACTTGGATGGAAAGTTTCATTCGATACTCCCACATAATTTAATGAAATCTTTACAGTATTATTCACAAGTAAACGATTTTTTATGGGTTTTTCGGGGGCTGATTATAGAGTTTGGACTCGAAAGTTAGTAAATATTGAATAATGTTTATAATTTATGAATAATATAAAGAATAATACCAGAAAAATTGTTCCTGACTTATGGTGTTTTAGCAAGAAACAGGGTTAGGTGGTATTTAAAATTTAATTTAAATTTATATTAAACATATTTTTAATCAAAATTAATAAAGATAGCACTTATAAAGGAACATTTTTATGTTTTGATATTGTATTGCATGCAAACGGTAATATGGTAATCTAATATGAATCTAATAATCATGTAATCTGGCATTGGATGCAAAAACCACTTAAATCGCTGACTTTATGTCGTTTAAGTAATGAACGAAATTAGAAGGTATTGTTTGAAGAGGAAGAAATATACTGACTTATGTGGTTATTAACCAGATCATGGCTTTACCTTAAAGGAAACATTTGCAGCTGAAAAGTATATTTGAAAAAACTTGAATTATGTGGTTTTTGAAATGACCGATTTATTTAAATTTAAAACGTGCCACTAAATGTACATTTTGGAGACATGATATATATATATATATATATATATATACAGGGTGTCCGAAAAGTCTGGAAACGGTCAAATAACTCGAGAAATATACATCGGATTGAAAAACGGCAAAACGCATGTTCAATATTTTAAAAAAATCTATTTAGGGATATGAAAGTTGCCCTCCCAACTTCCCCCCCCCCCGGTGGGAAGGGGGGCAACTTTAAAATCTTAAATGATGACCCCCATTTTATTGCAGATTCGGATTCTATGGGACAAAATACATAAGTTTTGTATGAACATTTTCTTCGAAACATTGTAGATGGCGCTGTAATCGAGTGCAATGCTGTGAAAATAGCTATCATTGCAATGTCTGGAAACACTCCAATAACTCGAGAAATATACATCAGATTGAAAAACGGAAAAATAAGTGTTTAATATTTTAGAAAAATGGGCAGCTTTGATGTCCCAAAATAGATTTTTCAAAATTATTTAACATGCATTTTTCCATTTTTCAATACGATGTATATTTCTCGAGTTATTCGAACGTTTCCAGACATTGCAATGGTAACGATTCTCACAGCATTGCACTTGATTACAGCGCCATCTACAATGTTTCGAAGAAAATGTTCAATAAAAAAGTTACGTATTTTTTCCCGTAGAATCCGAATCTGCAATAAAAAATGGGGGTCATCATTTCAGATTTCAAAGTTGCCCCCCTTTCCCCCCAGGGGGGGCAAAGTTGGGGGCCACAACTTTCATATCCTAAATAGATTTTTCAAAAATATTGAACATGCATTTTGCCGTTTTTCAATCCGATGTATATTTCTCGAGTTATCTGACCGTTTCCGGAATTTTCGGACACCCTGTACATTAATATACAGGGTATTCTTCTATCGTTTTCCAATATCTAATTCCTTAACCGTTAGCTTTTGAGGTATAGTTTCAGTTGCAAAAATATTTCAAATATTGTTCTTCATCATATCAAAATTACTTACGTCAAAAAAGTTATTTTTGTAAAAGTTTTGAAATTTAAATTTTCATATGTTAACAGTGAGATATAAGTTATATTCACAAAACATGCCTCCATGCTCTAACAAGTAAAACAAAAAAAATTCATTTTCGTACGACGAAAACTTACCGAGTTACAATACTTTGAACTGTAAATGTCCAATGTTTTCTGAGAATAAATATGGATACATTACAACTTGTGTTTTCTTAACTATACGGATAAATATTCCATTTAAATTTTTTTAAAACGTAGACTCGTTTATTTATGAGTTATTTGGTTTTATTTGTCGCAAAATAAAGAATCAAACATTTACACTTAAAAAACAATTTATTTCAGACACCCAAATTAATACAATAAACCCAACTCGAATCAAAAATTAGCCATGCGTGGAATCGAACCTGGGACTACAGTGTACCGTGCTGTTACTCTAACCACTAAGCTACCTTTTTCGATATCCTAGGTTATTACTTTGTGCGACTGAAAAAGATTGATCTTAAAGTGTAAATTTAATGCATTCAGACGTTAATATATGTACTTTAATCAAACACGAACAGGGAAGTTTTGAGTTATTAGCTTTGAGTTCAAATATCACGACACATGACCAAAATGACTCACTAATCAAATTTTCTCGAATATGTGACCAAGCCCAATTGTCTTCTCGTACCCGAAGCCCGTAGGATATAAAATTTAGTCAAAATAACTTGAGCCGTTTTTAGGTAAAAATAGCTTGACCCACAGTGACCCAAAAATGACCCACTAACTTGATTTTCTCGAGTATGTGACATGGACCAATGATTTTCTCGTGCCCAAAAAAAGTAGGATACAATATTTAGTTCAAATCGTCTGATGATGCCGTTTTTATAATAAAAATAGCTTGACCCATAATGACCCATTACCAAAATGACTCACTAATCGAAATTTCTCGAACATGTGACCTTGACCTACCCCGGTAATCTCGTTCCCTAAAACTGTAGGTTACTAAATTTAGTTCAAATCCTCTGAGCCGTTTTTAAGATAAAACTATTTTGACCCATAATGACCCATGACCAAATGACCCCCTAATCGAATTTTATCGAACATGTAACCTAACCCAACAGTCGTCTCGTGCCCGAAAACCATAGGATGAAATATTTAGTCTAAATACCCTGAGCAGTATTTTAGATAAAATTATATTCACCCACAATGACCCAAAAATGACCCACTATTCGAATTTTCCTGACATGTGACCTAGCTGAACGTTTTGCTCGTGCCCGATACTCGTAGCATACAAAATTTAATCAAAATCTTTCGAGCCGTTTTTTAGATAAAATTAACTTGACCAGCGTTGACCAAAAAATGACCCACTAATTAAAAGTTCTTGAACATGTGACCCAGTCCAATAGTCTTCTTGTACCCGAAAATGGTTGGATACAAAAATTAGTGAAAGTCGTTTGAACCGTTTTTAGATACAATTAGCTTGACCCTGACCCGTGGTGACTGAAAGTGACCCACTAATCGAATTTTCTCGAACATGTGACCTAGCCCATTATTTTTCTGGTGCCCCAAAATGGTAGGATACAAAATTTCGTCAAAATCGTAAGAGCCGTTTTTAAGATAAATTTTGCACACACACACACAATGATTTATAAAATATGAAATCTTTAAAAATATTCTTTTATATACTTTTTGAAGAACAGATGTTATGAAAGAGTGACACAAATATTATAAGTTAAAACCACTTCTAAGGGTTATTCCGGAATATAAGGATACATAGTTAACAGATTCTTTAGGGACGAAGAAAGCTATTAAACTATGCCTGTCACTTAAGTTACATCATATTTATGCGATATTTCATTTTTTAAAGCAGAAGTATGAATGGAAAAGCGTTTCAGAATATTTTCTTCTTGGTTATTTTCTTTGCTAGACTTTTGAAATTTACATTTTTCTCAAATAATAAATTTTTTTAAGTAATTTGTTCGTTTAAAAATTACCCCATTTAACTATATCCCCATTAAACAGAAATCTAAAAAATTTATTGATTTTAATAAAAAGAGGTCATTATTTAGTATTCGTGCTCTCTTACATTTGCAGTGCCACTATTTTCGAATAGTAAACTTTAGTAAAAATTTTCTTCGTTTAAATAAGAATAAGATTTCCACTGAAAAATAGTGGAATATTAACTTCTATTGGAAATGTAGAAGTGTACAAGAAATGCTATTAGTTTGTGGGTATGAAATTAATAGAAAACAAATTTTATGTTAAAATAAAAAGTACACACAAAAACATGTGATTCCATTACCTAAAAGATGATTAAAACTTTATTTAGATTTTAAAACATTAAAATAAATCGATCACTTTCGGCTGTGAACCCAGCTTTCATCACGATTTATAACTAAAGCAGGTGTTAAAACACAAACGTCCAGATCACATTCTTGTAAACAGTATGTCTCTGTACTGCGAGCCTACGGGAGAGTTCAAATCATTCACATTCGTCCAACGGTTGGTACCATTGCACGCAGCGTCCTATGTATTTATTACCACTGTTTTGAAACTATAATGTCTTTAAAATGTGCAATAAGAATCTATCACAAGGATTATAATATGAAAATAGTGGTAGCAAAAATATAAAAATACTAGGGGGCTCAGCCCCCTACTTGCTAACGCTCGCCAACCCCCGTGAATTGCAAAGCAATTCATATTAAGACCGCTACGCGGTCCCAAACAATTCTAGCCGGAATGAGTATTACCATAAATCATTTTAACATATGAAATTAACAATTTTTTTTATTTAAAAAAAGTAATTGAAAACTTCGTTGAAAATACAATTAAAAATGTATTTATATTGGTGCTACCAATGGACATAAATCATTTAAATACTATGAAAAAAGATCTCGGAAAAACAATTAGTTTAAAACTCATTGCTTCTATAATATGAAAAAGAAATTATTTTTTACTTCTTCAAGACAGTAACAGATGGCAGCACGTGCAATCTAAACAGTTGATATTTTCATTCTCTCCGGTTTTTGTGCAAGAGAAATTCGTAAATAAATTCTAAATAAGAGTTGAGAATTTATTTGGAATTAACGATATTACTCATAATTAAAATGAGGAATCATCTCAAACGCTTTGGATTACGTACATTTTATTTTATTTTTAATAATTGCTAGTTTAAGTTTCACTGATGTCACAATGGCCGCCATATTGGAGCTGGAAACTACGATTGTTGCCATCGATAAGCTAGAAATTCAGCCTTATTTCCACGCCACGTAAGAGAAATATATATATAGATAGGACACTGATAAGGACAGGATAAATTAAAAAAATGTATATGTTCAAATTGGTGATAAAATATTTACTAGAGTTAGAAGATATATGGAAGTAAATTAACTTTTTTCTCCATATAATGATTAAAGAACACAGAATTCTTTAACCCTTATATGGCAGTGGTAGTGTATGTCAAAGAATAATAACAGTGCGAGGGCTATAGGCTGAAGAAAGAGGAGATAACCCTCGTTGGGTGTCTTATTTAGAGAAGGATCGAATAAAACCACGGAAAACTACAAACGCTTAGGCTGACGAGCGCGACATGTATTGGAACTACAACTAATTCTCGCCAATATACGTTTATATACGTTTAAACGTATACGTAGTTAAACCTTTTTTTACATTATATATATATCCAAAATCGTTACCGGTTACAATAAGTTTTAAACGTATTAAACGTATATTCGCCAGCACTAATTGGAACCCAGAATCTCCGGTCTAGCAGCTTTGAGAGCAGAATCTCTCAGCCGCTGAAGAGACTAATCATTATCTGAATAAAAAGGACAATTATTCCCATATATCTTTATCTTATCTATAACAAGATTTTCCAACAACGCTGCCAAAGGGCACAGAGCTACCACTATTTCTGAGTAGTAATCTTTATCTTATTTATTGGGAGAAATTCCGCGATTAAATAAATTGAAGATTACTATTCGAAAATAATGAGAGTTCTTATGACCCGTAGTTGAGTTTTTGGAAACCCCTGATCTACACCATGTTAAGCAGACTAATACATACATTATTTCAGAAGATTGAGAAAATTAAGAAATTTCACCAAGTCTTAAAATTCGTAAACAAAATGCGTTAATATATTTTTAAGTCATTAAAGCCTTTTTGACTAAAATAACTTCACATTGTTTAGTTATATATCATTTAGTATATTATTATATATCATTATATATTATTTAGTACATATCTCAGTGATGCTTACAGTTTTCCTGCCATTTGGAGGAAGCCAAATTATTTTGTAGAAATGAAATCCACATGAAAGAATATTCTATCATTACTAAAATGTACTTACGTGTGATTTATTTAGTAAAGTATCCCCATAAATTCGATGAAGATTTCCCTCTGAACTAGTACAAAATATATTCTAATTTTCTTTTCAATGGAAATTATTAGAAAGAAATTGCAAACAAATAATCTTATATTCTAATACGAGAAATTTTGTGTGTGTGTGGTTGTCTATATATATATATATATCATATATTCTAATACGAGCAAATCTTGTGTGTGGTTATGAAAATTTTATTTTAAAAACGGCTCTAACGATTTTGACGAAATTTTGTATGCTACCGTTTTCGGGCATCACAAAACCATTGGGCTAGGTCCCGTGTTCGAGAAAATTCGATTAGTGGGTCACCAAGGGTCATCAAGGGTCAGGGTCAAGGTAATTCTATCTAAAAAACGGTTCAAACGATTTTGACGAAATTTTGTACCTTACCATTTTCGGGCACGAGTAGACTATTGGGCTTGGTCACATGTTCGAGAACTTTCGATTAGTGGGTCCTTTTTGGGTCAACGCTGGTCAAATTAATTTTATCTAAAAAACGGCTCTAACGATTTTGATTAAATTTTGTATCCTACGAGTTTCGGGCAAGAGAAAATCATTGGGCTAGTCACATGTCCTAGAAAATTCGATTAGTGGGTCATTTCTGGGTCATTGCGGGTCAAGCTAATTTATCTTAAAAGCGGCTCAGACTATTTACACAAAATTTTGCATCCTATGTTTTTCGGGCACGAGAAGACTGTTGGGTTAGGTCACATGTTCGAGAAAATTCAATTAGTGGGTCATTTTGATCATGGTCATTATGGGTCAAACTATTTTATCTTAAAAACGGCTCAGACTATTTACACTAAACTTTGCATCGTATGGTTTTCGGACCAGAAGACTGTTGGGCTAGGTCACATGTTCGAGAAAATTCAATTAGTGGGTCATTTTGATCATGGCTCATTATGGGTCAAGCAATCTTATCTTAAAAACGGCTCAGACTATTTAGACTAAATTTTGCCTCCTATGGTTTTTGGGCACGAGAGGATTGTTGGGCTAGGTCGCATGTTCGAGAAAAATCAATTAGTGGGTCAGTTTGGTCATGGGTCATTATGGGTCAAGCTATTTTATCTTAAAAACGGCTCAGATGATTTGAACTAAATTTAGTGTCCTACAGTTTAAGGGAACGAGAGGACAATTGGGCTAGGTCACATGTTCGAGAAAATTCGATTAGTGATTCATTTTGGTCATGGGTCATTCTGGGTCAAGCTATTTTTATCTTAAAAAGTGTTGGCGACATTGGCGGAATTTGGCAGGAAAATTGACTTACACTTGCTTGGCACCAAATAAAAAAATATCGCCAAATTTGGCGCCATTTGGCGAAAAAATTGGCTTTTAGAAGCTGAAGGAATTTTCTAGAAATTCCCAATAGGAGCGGAGATACATGATTCAACCAATCAGAGTCCATAGAACGTTCTCGAAATCAGAATTCAATCAATCAGGGTACATATGATAAGGAAATTTGACTTTTAAGATTACCAATGCCAAAACACTTGCTTGGCGTCAAAAGAAAAAAAATATCGCCAAATTTGGCGAATTTGGCTAAAAACTTGACTTTTATAATCTGAAGGAATTTTCTAGAAATTCCCAATAGGAGCCGATATACATAATTCAACCAATCAGAGTCCATCGAACGTTCTCGAAAAATGATTTGAACCAATCAGGTTACATAGCACTTTCTCAACGCATGCTTGGTGCTAAACGAAAGAATGTCGCTAAACTTGGCGAAATTTGGCGAAAATGTTGGCTTTTAGAATCTGAAATAATTTTCTAGAAATTTCCAGTAGAAGCCGACATACATGATTCAACTACCAAGATGAACACAAAGCAACATTGCTCGGTCGTACCCGCTGGTATATATATATATATGCAAATTTTATCTTAAAAACGACTCTAACGATTTTGACGAACTTTTTTATCCTACCGTTTTGGGGCACCAGAAAACCATTGGACTAGGTCACAAGTTCGAGAAAATTCGATTTTTGGGTCATTATGGGTCAAGCTAATTATATCTAAAAAACGGCTCTAACGATTTTAACTAAATTGTGTATCCTACGAGTTTCGGGTACGAGAAAATCATTGGGCTACGTCACATGTCCGAGAAAATTTGATTAGTGGGTCATTTTTGGGTCACTGTGGGTAAAGTTAATTTTATCTAAAAAACGGCTCAGACTATTTAGACTAAATTTTGCATTCTACGGTTTACGGGCACGAGAAGACTGTTGAGCTAGGTCACACGTTTGAGAAAATTCGATTAGTGGGTCATTTTGGTCATGGGTCATTATGGGTCAAGCTATTTTTGTCTTAAAAACGGCTAAGAGGATTTGAACTATATTTAGTATCCTACAGTTTTCGGGAATGAGAAGACTATTGGACTAGCTCACATGCTCGAGAAATTTCGAATAGTGGGTCATTTGGGTCAGGGGCCATGATATTTGAACTCAAAGCTAATTTTGACAGAGCATAGCTCGGTCTTCCCTGATCGTAAAAGTTTAAGCGTTTAATAACTCACTGGGTAGTATTGTTTGAAAGTTTTCACATTTAAGTTTGTCAAAATTAATTATAGCAAAAAAGGCATATCCTAATTCTTAGTCGATGTATTTTAATTTAAGTGGGTTTTCTTCATTCTGCTGATCATATCTAGGCATTTTTAGTGAAATTTGTTTTTCAGCATAAACAAAATATATTACTGTAGAGGTTTTTATTTTAAAATTAGTTGTATTTCAAACTATCTTTTTAATTGTTTGGAGCAAAAAAAAAAAAAAAAAAAAAAAAAAAAAAAAAATCCGTTCTTGCAAATTGGCAGAGAAGTTGAGCCGGCGCCCGACACACAATTGTGAATTCCTATATTTTGCAGCAGGTCTATAAATCAGAAATAGAGTTTATGAACAGTTCTATAATCTGTAAGCTTACAATTAAAGTTGCAACCGACAAAAATGATAATCTTGTCCTTCTTTTGTGAAAAATGTCGTTTAACTGGTAAAAATGGGTAGCAAAAATCGATATTTTTTTGGTGTTTTGGCTTTTAAAAATTAGATTATATCGAAAAATATTACATATTATCGGTTCCAACCGTAGACACATGCATGCAGAATAATGACTAAAAATTTCATTTAGATCCACCAATTTTTTTTTCTGAAATCCTGGAACAAGGTAATAAAAAATAATGTTTGCGTTTAAAGTTTTTTCATTTTTTTAAATAAAAAAAAACATTAAAAATTTTAAACTTACCATTAATCAACGATTCCTGGGCGAAAAAATACACGTTCCTCTTCCTCGAAGAAGACCATGTATTTTCTTCTCGGGAAACAATTCTGGTTTCCTTTGCGTCATCCGATATAGCTACTTTGAGCCATACAAGCAGTCTTCGTTACAATTGAGGCAGTAACGTCATATAGCTGTTGAGCCTATCTGAATACCCATTTTATTCATAACGCTGTGTAATATAGTGAAAAATCTTTCGTTTAATATACACGTGGTAAAAATATTAGCTATATTAATAATAGCTTCGCCGCAATGAATATGTTTCGGAGCAAATGTCCGAATAAATGAATTTAAACTTTTGTTATTGTTTTCTGTGTTGGCTCAGAGACATATTTTAAGCAAATTGTCAGAACATACATTCTCGTAGATATGTTTTATAGCCAGCTGCACGTTGTCTGCCAGTGGTGAGACAAGAACTGATTTCACGCTCCGTGCGTTGTCTCACTCTAGCGCAATTTTAAGACAGAGATCCCCCCCCCCCATCTACTCCCAAGAAACAGTTTTGCCTGTTCGCTACTTTTATTTTATTCAGTTCTCTTGACTGAAACCAGTTTTTTGAAAAAGTAAAACAAGGCGAATTATACCATGTCAAAAAAAGTAGTGCCAATCAGGCAACCTGAATTTTAAAAAAAGTAGCCCATTGGCAACATTGCCAAGAAATCGCTTCTTCCGCATATTCTTCAGACTATAAGGAACCGATTTAAAGAATAAATATACATCGATTTTTTTTAAACCGAGAATGTAGAAAACGTCCTGAAACTGAATAAACTCAGTCAAATTTATAAATTAATGAAGTTTACCGCATTTTACAGTTTAGTAATATTTAGTTACTTCTACAAAATTTGTAAATTGGGAAAATCAGTACATTTTAAATTTTCTTCCATGAAATATTTTCCTCTGAAGTGTTATTTCTAATATGTATGTAAATTTTGCCGTTCCAGTTTAACTAATGTTATCGTGCGCAATTCGGAGCTCGAAGAAAAATCCTGACGTTGCACAAATGTTTCTCTACATAATATCAGTCAATTGAAAAAAAAATCATGAATAATCAACTTTTAACTTTTGAACTTAAGAAATAAAATATTGATGAAAAAAAAAACTATTAAGAAAGATTATTTCAATAACATTATTTAAGAAAAAAAGGTTTTTGATAGCAAATATTTTCTTGAATCTAAACATGGTTTTAATCAGTTTTTTAAATTAGTTTTCAGTTAAATCACGATATTTTTTTATGTTCTTTTTTCTTACTGTTCGGGCATGATTCAGATGCTAATAATTAATTAAGTATATTTTACTTGGAATTTCTTTTAAAATTATCTTATTGGTGTTCAAAACTGTTTCAATATTTTAATTTAGCCATCATATTTCAAATTTTAATAAGCTTTAATTATAACATTGAATGGAAATTGATAAGAAATAAAAAACATTAAAAGATTGTTTTTCAGACCATTCCTATGAAAATAACCTTATTAATGAGTATCGCATAAATTTCCAGAGGTAGAATTCAATATTCTAAGAATTTTTTTTAATTAAAATATAAAATGGTTATAGAAAATTAGTAAAAGTAATTACTTTTCGAGATTTTCTAATAATTTGAAGAATTTCTAATAATATTATTTGTTATTTAAAATGTACGCTCTTATAATAAATCGAATTTAATATCTGATTGTATCATTATTTATTGATATATTCATAGTTTCTTCAATTTATCATTTTTTACATTAAAAATATTGCACTTTTTCTAATAAGTCATTCAAGCTAAATTAAGTAAATTTAAATGAGATTCTGAAACATTAATTCAACGTTTTGATATCAACAACAGAAAAGTTCGGCAATTTTATGAACACATTTAAAATGATAGAAAATTATATTTGAACCGATTTTTTACATGTTTTAACGGGAAACAAAATATATAAAGAAAATGGCAATATATATATATATATATATATATATATATATATATATATATATATATATATATATATATATATATATATATATATATATATATATATCACAAACCAAAATCTCATTAAATATTGCGTCGTATTCAAATTTTTAGTTTTAGATCGCATTTCTCTCAAAATATGGTCTCTTCTGGAAATTCATGGGCGAGATTTATGAGCTGGTTTGCCCACCACCCTCTGAATGCTCGGCCTACACACTGACAAAAAAAAGTCCTGCGGTGGCGGACTTTTTTCAGCGTTTGTACTGTCTCTTGAATTTGAATACCAATAATTTTTAAAAGTTTTTTTCCACCGTATTTGTCTGAGATTATATAAGTGAAAGAACTAATTTTCAGAGGGCAGTGGTTTGTCAGAAAATGACGAACATTTATTACGTAGGGAAAATTAATATTATGAAGCTAGAGCAACGAGAGCAATAAATAAATAAATGTAGATAACGGTGGTAAACATAACTGTATTAACATACGAAAAAAACGAGGCACATTTAGGAAAAAAATGATTAAAAGAATTTATTCGAAACTTCAAACAGTCAAGGGAATGCCATTTTGACTCATGTGTTTTCGGACCTGCTCAAATTGTAAATGAATTTTAAGAACATTTCTGTGATCAAATACCGTATAATTTCAAGACCGTATAAAGAGAGTTAATAAACTGGGTTGGGTTGGGTTGATTATTGACGGCCAATTATCTACACTAGGGATATAGGCCCGGGGGGAGTGCCCTTCGTGGGGGTCTTTCTAAGGGAACCTAATCCGTATTTACGCATGGATAAATCCACAGCTCGAAGAAAACCACGAAAACTCCGAACGATTAGGCCGACGGGCGCGATTGGGATCGAACCCAGCACCTCCCGTCTACCAGCTTCGAGAGCACAGCCTCTCAGCCACTGGTGGGGCGTTAATAAACTGGTGCACTACGATTTTTTTTAAGCTTCGACAATATGAATATACTATGTATAAAAAAAACCATATAAATTTTGGGCTGATATGTATAGGAATAAAGTTCAGCAGATTAAATATATCAGTATTTTAGGGGTTTTATAAATACGCCGCTCTGTGGTACGAAAATGGTAGTCTGGCGACAAAAAATCATTTTGCGTACTAAAATCGTTAAATCATTTTTGAGGAAAGGAATTTTTGAATGTATTGAGTGTTTTTGAGTTACGAAGGTTTTTTTGGAAATTACTGACTAGAGCGGATGCATTTTTTTACTACATCTATATTCGGCTTGCTTCATGACTCTTTTGAACTATTTGAGGAAATATTCAATCCCTTATTTTCAAAAACATTATATTGTATGATTTCATTGCAGAAATATACGAGATTATTGCAAGTTAATGCCCTTTTACAATGATCAGAAACAAGATAAAAATATTAGCACTTAGCTAAAACTCTTAGGTGGGAACATGAATCAATATCGTGCAGTATATATCGAAATTTCACAGAATCAAGTCGACAAACATCGAACCAAAAATTTTTTTTCTAAAATATTAATCTGTATATTTTATCATTGAATTCCTGTAAAATCAACTTTTCACCACTTCTTCCTAATTTGAATTAAGTAATTAAATTTTTTAAAAACTTTTGCGAGAACATGGTTGGGAAAAGTTGACTTATGCCAAAAGAAGATTCTTTAATTCATCATCTAAGTCAATTTTATTTCTTTGGTTGAATCAGATGACTATACACGAATGGGTCTGACGACCACAGTAACTATTCATGACATCTTTATTTGAAGATAACCTTGAGCGTTTTGGAGGAATGCACAGGCTAAATCGTCGGTAGTCCTCATTCCTTGACTCTTGGGCCTCTTCGGTGAGCCTTCCTATTGACAAAACGGTTTAACGGATGATATCACTTCAATTCGATGAAAGAAATGTGGCATCAAATACCATTCGTACAGTTGCACTCACAGTTATGCTGTTCATAGACAGCATTCACTGAATTTTTCAGAATCAACGGCATCTCCAGAGTTTATTCTGTCCGGAATGATGGCAATTCTACTGATGGGAATTTATGAAGAATTTAATAGAGATATAAAAGTAAGTTGATTTGGCCTTCCACCTCTTCTTTCAGCTCTTCTGTGTACTTGATATTATCATGAACAAATTTGAACAAGTGTGAGGTTTAAAAAAACGAAAGGTGCAAATATGTTCAGTCCTTTCTCGTTTTATTGTGTACGTAAGAGTCTAATAATGCAAATGAAAACTGGCAGACCACATGGTCACCCTGCCTGGACAGCAGCCGGTGGGCATACGGACTTATGTCCAGGCAGGAAAACGCGCAGACCATTTCACAAGATGCTGCAAGACAGTTTTATTCTCCAATATTGAAAAACTAGAAATACATTTTTACGATAAAATCACATTTTTGTTTGGCCGAAAAAAGGATTTTAAATAATCATTCTTGCCATATATTCTTTCTTCAGTAAAGGTCTTAACGATGCTCCCAAATGTGGTCTTGATCGTAAAAGCATAAAAAAAAATCTTTTTTTACAGTACACAATCAAATGTACACGACAAGAGAACTTTGAACACCTCTGTAAGCTAGTAATTTGCATCTATCTATGATTCTCTTCTAGGAATGTGTTACGTAGGACTGTAGCAATAACAATAATACCACAAACATCAACGAAATATATTTAAAAAATAGGATACACTAATTAATTTTTCAGCTCTGCTGAAAAATTAATTGACTTTCCATCTTTGTGCTGCGTGGTTGCAGCCTTGCCATATAAGAGTGAGAGAATGCTATGCTGTATGTGGTCTGAATAGCTTAATCGGTAAAGCACTTGGTGCGCTATCCAAGGGATACGGGATCGAACTCCGGTCTGGACATTTTTTCACTCTAATGGTTGTACGCTGTTTAGTAAAGTGATAATTCACATCCTTAGTATTTAAAAAATAGGAGTTCTCGCCGTGTGGATCACTGTGCGCTATAATATTGTTATAATATGTTAGAAAAAAATATATGTGTTATACATTATAATATGTTACATGAGTCTTCGTACCCCAGAATTTCAAATTTTGGTACAAAACTAATGTTTAACGGTTACAATAGAATAATCGTAATTCGAATTTTTTGGGAATGCTCGTAAGAGAGACAGAAATAACAAAATCTGCACGTCGATACTAGTATCATATGTAGATGTTTGATTTTCATCGAATACATTTAAGAAATAGATAACTAACAATGCAATAAGTTAACATTTCAATTGGTATTAAAATCCTTTAATTGTAGGTATCGTCAAGACTTGTTTCCTATGTATATGTGTTACAGTAAATGAATTTAGAGATGTCATTAATTAACAACAGGTTTAATAAAGGAACACCAGCATAAAGTCAAGTGACACATTACAACGAAAGCGAGATGATTTCAGAAAGAAATGTTAAGACGATTTAAAAAAGCTTTAAATATTGAAAAATTCAATGATTTTTTGTTTATGCATATCAGCCTAAAATACATACGGAATTTATTTTATATTGAGTTAGAGTCTCCAAACCAACAAAGTTTGAAGAAGATCAGAGTGTACCACTTTACTAACTCTTCTTGTTAGCGATAAGATCAACTCTCAAGCTACATGTATGTCTAAAACCAGAGATTTTTATGTATCCCTACAGGAAAAAATTCGGAAAGAGGAGATATCAGGAGATCGTATAGGCCATGCGACGGATGTGAATCAGACCCTGCAATGAGTAGTAAGTAGTACATTAATGCAGAAACATGAGCCGCTGTCATGTTAAAACAAAATGTGCCTCTCATAGAGCTGTTGCAACGTCATTCAACAAATGAGACAAATTCATTCAGCTACGATTTTCTTCTAGAAGATTCAATAAACATCTCTATTGAGGCTTTAGGATAATAGGTGAGACCCAATCAGAAATGCACATAAATACCAACCTACACGTTTATGTGGAAGTGATTTTAGCTTCCAAGTCATGTGCTCCGTGGGATGTTGTGCGCCCAATGCTACATATCATACAGGTATAATACATTGTCGCGTGAAACAAAGTCGCTTGAAACACAAACAGGAACACAAACTCGAAAGACCATCTGTGCGACACGTTTATAAAAATGCTAACGTGTTAACCTAAGATGTTTGGGATAATCGACTTTGCCTATTGGTGGTTTCTCTGACAGGACAACATGTAAGGTTAGCACGCATAGTTTTGGAAGACCCTGCATATAGTTTAATTTCAATACTTGAATATTTTTTCCAATAGTAATTGATAACTAAAATGAGGAATCAAAGCGGAATATAATATAAAACTCTATTAGAAGTCAGATAAAAGAACTATTGTAATATGCAGAATGACAAAAACATTTCAGACAGATGTTTTATCGTATTATTCTTTTAATAATTGCATAAATCATAATCCGATTGCTGATAGACAAAGTACAGATCTTTGTCTTACAGAAAAACTACAAGTTTTAGAAGTTACACCTATTTCTATAAATAAGCAATTTTTTTAATAATATTTTTAGCAACAGGACGTAATTCATCTCCAGATATTTTGACCCATTTTCTTGAAGGGTTTTTTAGACTCTTAACGTTTGTGAGGCTTAGAACAGGCACTTTTCTGCATGATGATCATGCATAATTGCCCATTTGGTTTATGTGTAGAGCAGTGGTTCCCAACCTTTTTTTTGCCGCGCCCCATCAAATCAACTCAAAAGTCCTGATGCCCCCCCCCCAACCCGATTGCCGTTCTTATGTAAAATGTAATTCTTATTTAAGAAAATGAAATTTTATTATTCACATGGAAGGAAGATTGAAAGAACATTAACAATGACAAGTCATTTCACAATTTGTTATCTTACCAAACAGGTAATATATTTTCGAGAATAATTTTTGAATATAATTCTATAAATTCAATGAAGTCATACATCTTCATATATGCCCGAAAGAGTTTTCTCTTTTGCCAATTTACCTCAGTTTGAAATCAGAGTGTTTTATGGTCTCTTTTTCTATTTTCACAACATTTCTTGAAAAAATTCTCACAGTTTTGCATTAAACTTGAAAGTATTCGTACATTTTATAAATGACTTAAACATTTCATTAGGAATAGATGGTGAATTTTTGAACAATAAGATCTCTCTATGAATAACACAATATACATGAAGCATTTATGAATTCTTATATTTATCAATTTTAAGTACACATGTGTAAAAATGTCTTCATATAGCACTGACATATTGCAGAGCGGATAAAAATACACGAATATCCAATAAATGCTAGTCTGAAAAATTTTGGAAATAATCTAAAATACAAGAAAACCCGGAAATTTTTTTTATTTTTTAAATATGGAAAAAGTACTAATTACATTAAAAATAATTTACATAACTATTCTGAGTAAATATTCTTTTAAAAGTTTTCCATGGGAAAAACTTTGAAAATTGATTTTTTTTTTTTTTTTTTTTTTTTTTTTACTTAAAAAAAAATTGCTGATATACATTCGTTTTTTACCTACAACATTAGTTATCCAAAAAAAGACAAAAGTAAAGTGACAAGGAATGGTTTAGTAATAAATCTGGAATTGCCCCCCAGAAATTCCAAAGTGCCCCCTTGTGGGGCGTACAGCCCCCTTTGGGAACCACTGGTGTAGAGAGTACAGGGAATACTCTTTTTGTCTTGCGTGCTGAAATAGATTTTACATTCTTGACTCTTTCTTTTTAATTTACAAAGCGTTCTTGGAGCCAGGTAGAGTCATGTATCGAGTCAGGTAACCAATTTTACCCAAACCCGACCAGAGACGCGGTTCAAGTTGGGTCGGGTTTGAGCTCATATTTTTTCGTTGCAGGTAGAGTGAACTAATTGTTTCGAGTTCGGATCGGTTTCGTATTAAGTTTTGATACTTACGGGTTTCGTTCTGTTTAACCTGATTTTTCAAATAAAAGTTCAGAATAATGTTTCAGATCAAAATTAATATATTTGATATCAATGAGTGTTTAATTGTTTATTTTTCTATATAAAATAAAAAACTGAAGCTGGAGATATAATTGTAGATTATTGTTTTCATTTTTATTAAATACAGATAGATTTTCTTTGATTTCAGGTTTCACGTACGGTTCAAGTTTTGTTTTGTGTCGACGAAGAAATTTTTATTGGGTTCGTGTTTTCTTTAAGCATAACTTTCCGGTTTACGCAGGATTCTAGGGTCAGGTGAACAAAACACTCTCAACATAGTTTTAACGCTGCGTTTGATGCACTCTAAACAATACATATGTAAATTAGTCACTTTTAGACGTAGTCACTTTTAGTGTAAATTTGTAAAATTACAGTATTGTCATAAATTTTTAACTGTATTTATGTGTGTTTATCTGCTTAATCTAAGTGTGTAATTTGTTATCCCTTCAAAAACATAGACAAGTATGTAAATGTAGAAAAATGTATGATTTACTCGAATTGACGTGTTATTGTAAATTTACACATTTTGTATGTTGCTCAAAATCTTTTTTTTGTATAATACAGAGAAATGTAGGTAAAAAAAAATTACACAGAATTATGAGCAAGAATATTAAACAGATATATGTGTAAGAACAGATTATTAGACAGAAATATGTGTAACACTATTACACAGAAATATGAGTAAAAACAGAATATTATACAGAAATATGTGTACTTATGTGCCTTAAATAAATAACGATACTTGAAAACGTGGCTCGTGTAATCGTAGATGAATGGTCAAGGGGGTACTCTGGAAAGTCACACTCGCTTAGTCCGTGTCCCGTTACTGGTAACTATTGCGTGTTTACTCTAAATTTTATACAAGTAATTGAATTACTTGCGTAAATGTATAGTTGAAAAGTGATGACCGAAATTCATAGAAAAAAAATCCGATAAAATCCAAAATTAGTACGGGCACGCGTCACAATTTCCAGTATATTTTAAAGAAATTTTTTACAGTGTATTTATTCAGGTTATACCAGTTCTGTACATAAATTGGGAATGTATGATTTTAGGACTCTAAAACAACTCTTAACAGAAAGGTGGCCTGCAGTAATTAAAATTTAAAGCGATCCTGTTTTTTGTAAATTGTGGGCACGCTGTTTTGTGGTCTTAAAGCAAATTTGCTAGAACGAAAGCAAACGCAACAAACATGCAAATAAGTTCTTCATGAAATTTTGTTTTGCGACCATAAAAACATTTATTTTACAATTTACACACCAAACTATAAGGTTATGTACAGAAAAATATGCGTTTTTATATTAAACAGAATTTTGTGTACTCAAGTGCAATTTACAAATTAAACTGTATTTCAGAGTTATCTCATAACTTTTTATACAGTTAAGCAGATTAATGTGTTATCATAAAAATACACAGGATAATGGTTCTTTTTTAAATTGACACAACAGCCGTGTATTTGGCAATTGCACCCCACTTTACAATGTAGACAAATCGTTTTTGTATCATAAGTATACCTGTTTTCATGTTGTACATTTACGATTATATTTTTAGAGTGTGGTTGATTTTGACGGTTTCATCAACAAAAGAAAGCAGTAATTTCAGTTGAACAAATTCCAATCCCAAAAAAATATCGAGTTGAGACTTTTGTCATGTTTCATAATGACTAATGGAATAAGAATATAATCAATCGCATTCAAGTGATGTGACCATTGTGGGCAAGCTCGATTGTAAAAAATTTGAAAACCTATTCGTCAATGATCATGAATGAGCCGCTTCATTCTTACTATTTTTAAAGACTTACACTTTTGTTGGCTACAGTAAGATTCCGGCATTGATTCATTTTATTATACTGGTTATCCAAATGACTCGTTGGCAAGTCGTAGAGTCGTCTCACTGTTGATGTGCATCTCTTTGGCGATTCGTTTCATCGAAAGTTTCTGAATACACCCAAATCCTCATTTACGGTCACTTGGCTTTTTCTGGAAATGTTGACTGTTATTTTATTACTGCGATCTGGAATGTGCCTATTATGGCCAAGCTATTGCGACTGTTTCAAGGCATCTGATAAAGTTTATCTCTCGGCTCCCGAACGAACACCCATTGCATTATGCTGTCAGGATTTGACATGAGAACCTTTTTTTTTTTAGAACTGTTTTACAAAGCTTTAACAGCTCCTTTAACTGAGGTCCAATGTTTATTTCTGATGTAGAGCTAATAGAATTTTAGTGGTGCAGTTTGGTACTGTTTTAAATTTTAATTCGAACTTTGTGCGGGATATTTTGTGTCCTCCTGTATTTTTGCAGATTTGTACTCTTTTAAGTTTAGGAAAATTTGGTTTGAAAACATATCTTCTGAAGGAATGCAGTATT
This sequence comes from Maratus michaelseni, assembly GCA_963931845.1. Taxonomy (NCBI): domain Eukaryota; kingdom Metazoa; phylum Arthropoda; class Arachnida; order Araneae; family Salticidae; genus Maratus; species Maratus michaelseni. Next base: position 267,026,344 of record OZ007599.1, read on the forward strand.
TTGATTAATATCGTAAGTTTTCATTTAGGTGTAATTTTTGTATTATATGTTATGTATTGCTCTTTAGTAGAATTTTATTTCGTGCTTAATTTGTCAAAAATAGTTCTTTTGAGAACTAAACTTTTTGAATGACATTTATAAAATTGCAACTTTTATTTCTCAAGTAAAGCTGAATCAGCTGATAAAAAAGAACATAATAAAAACCATTTTTAAGTCTGTTATTCCTCTATCGCAGACATAGGTATTTGAATTTTTTTTCCATTTTTCAAAATTGAATAACTTGCATTTTATTCTTACATTTGTATACACATATTTATGTAATTCTGTTTGAAAACATTTTGAGAAAAAATTATTCCCGTATTTCCAGCATGCAGTTTTATATTTATATAAACATACAAAACAAATTCCTTATCGGACAGTTATGTAATGTTTATTTTCTCTTACGAAAACATTTGGATAAAACAAATAGAAAAAAATCCTTATTAAAAAAAGTTATATAAACAATTTTGCCGAACATTTATTAAATTCAATTTTGATAAATTAATTCTTTTTAAGCAAATTAAATTTAAGACAAGAAATATTCTACATTTTACAAAATGGCATTGACACAAAATTATAAATAATAATATTCCATATAGAAATTTTTAAAGAGTTACAAAATTTGGCATTCTTTTTTATTTTAAGAAATCTGTTCTGAAAATTTCTTTAAATATCTTTCAGATGTTTTATTCGAAGATGTTCTTATAAGAACTTCATAATAAAACGATCTGTCAATAGACAACAATAGATGTCAACTTTTATGTATATTGATTACCGCTAATTTTTAACAGTAATATTTGCCTTATTTAATCTCAAAATTTACTATTAGAAATTAGTCGTGAAAAAATAGTGTAAACGTTTTTTAGTTATGCAAAAGCTTACAAAAAAAATTAAAGTGCTTTAATCGTATACTATGCTTCTCAAATGACTTTTCTTAAAACAATTTTTTTTTCAAATCTGTTTTAAAATTCCTGTGCAGCATCAGATTTTTTTTAAATCATTAAATCCTTTCATTATACATATTTTACTGATTTATTTGTTTTAAGTTTGTTTTAATTACATTGTTTTAATTTGTTTAGTTTTAATTTGTTTAGTGTTTTTAGTTTAGATTTTAAAATAATCTCTTTTTTTACAGTTTTATATAAAGAAATGTTTTAAGCACAAGAAGATCTACTAAAATTTAAGACCGGTTTTGGTAGCATGAAACTTACCGTCATCTGTGAAAGATAAAAATGGATTTTTTCACACATGTAAAGCGGATTGAAGCCTTAACGTTATGGACCAAACGTATTACAGGAAAGTGAAGGGAGACAATCTGGGCCAAAGTAAAAGATATACACAACAAAAAATATGTAAAGCATTTCTTAGAGCCTGGAAATCTACTAAATAGGTTTCTCTTCCATTTCATGCAATGCTATTGGTCGATATAACTATAACTTCTATCTGCTTCTAATTTCATATGTGACAAATATTCCGTTATAATTTTTGCACTCTTGACGGTGAGCTCAATGCTCCCGAAACATGTCTGCAATTCTAGTACTATTGTCTGCAATTTTAGTTCTGGTATTTTAGGATACTGGTGCTCCTAACATATATATTATATTGTTTTCCTAGCAGACCCGCCTGGCGCTTCCCAGAATTACATTGCTCGGGACCCGACTGTCTTCTGAAGCTTGACACGGGCTTAGCCCAAATTCACTTTCATATGTTGTTATTACGGCATTCAATATAATGATTCTCTGGTAGTATCGAATCTGTCGAAACAATATTTTTAAAAAAATTACGCTGGTTTCGAAAGTTTGTTGTGGATATTTCTCTATAAACAAATAAACGCATACCAACAACTATACATGGATAAAATAATTTTTAAACGGTATTTCGCATTTCTGAACATTTTTAACCGTATTTCTGAATATGTAATATTTATGTGGTCCACGATAAATACGTATTTAACGTATTAAACGACATATATCGGCATCAATTAGTCTCTAAGCGCAAAATAAATAACAAAAGGCAATTTTCAAAATAGAAACTAATTAAAAAATTGAAAATACGGCTCCCAGGTGAATCATTTCAGACATAGTACCTTTTTCACAAATTTTGTACCTCTGTGTGCTAAAGTTATTTATAAACACAGAAAACATACAACCACGCGCTCTCGCAAGCACTTCTTTTTATTATTACAGATATTCAGCGCCAAGTCTCAATTTTTGTCAGTTTACCGTTTTTGAGAAAGCATTATTGACATTTTAGAAGCACGACGAATTAGTGTTATTTTATAAATTGGTAAAATCTTATTTCGTTTAATTATTGTACATTATTGTTTATATAATTTTAGTTATATATTTTAATGCAATATGAAGCAAGAAACACGAACCTTCGTGTTTTTTCTATACCATTATTTAACAATAGAAATATTCGCTTTAATTAATGAATGAAATTTTGCAATACGATGAGATCAAGATTACCATACAAAAGTAGTGGTCTTAAAAAAGGGAGAAATTGGAAGTTGAGAACATGTAATAAATGTATTTTATTAAAAATCTTATGATTTTAATTCCTTGTCTATTTCTTTAATATATTACCCACAAAATGTGAAATATTTTTCTATTAGAGTTTGATGTATTTTCAGCAAAAGTTTACTTTACTAAAAAATACATTTATTTCGAATAAATTATTGACGAAATCCAAAAGAATTTTAAAAAGGTTTTTAAAAAATATATATATTATTGTTTGATTTTAGAATAACTTCCTCACAGGAAATAAATAAATAATGATATTTTGATCGAATCTCTCATAAAAATAAAATTTTATCAGTTGAATATTTTTTTTTATAAATAATTAATTATAAAGACGATTTATATGAAGTTGTATTTTTAAATTTATTTTTTATGGTTATTGATCACCCACGTTCAATTTAAAATTCGAATTTTGTTATGTAATATTTGAAAATAAAATTGTTGCTACAATTATTTCATACATTTCTTTAGAATAAATTTAAACGACTTAAATTTAAAAATCAGATGTAAATGACAGCTTAATTAAATTTATAATATTTAAAACAAATATTTTTTGTATTTTCTGAGTACTTTCAGGGGAATTAGGTGAACGGTAAAATATTAATTTATTCGATGCATAAATATATTTTTTCTTTTTATTCTCAATTTGACTGAATAGGAAACATAATTAACGTAGCTTAAAAAGAAAATGATTATGAAATATTTGTGATTTCTTTGAAAATTTTTGCATTAAAATGTTTAATATTTATCTAACAAACTATAAATCTTTAAAATAATATTTCGGCACGATTTTAAGAGAATTGAATAAAAAAATCATACTTGTTTACTTTGAAGGGAAAGACCGATAGTAACTTGGGATGGACACTGCCAATTAGTTCACAATAATATATCTACGACTAATTGTCACAATATTAACAATAACGTGTCTTACAAGGATATTTAGTAATCCGATGATCATTTCCAAATTTTGGTGATTTGAATGTCCTACCTAGATATAAAAAAATCCTTCATGAAATTTAGGCTAATATGCATAACTAAAAAAAAATTATATCACTGAAATTTTCAGTATTTTAAGGTTTTTTACCTTTCTACATTGAAATCAGGTTATGGATTTTATTATGTGTCACAAAATATTTTTGCGTGGCCAAGAGGAAATATTTTTCCTCTTGAACGGCTACTCCGATTTTTATTTTCTTTTATGGAGGTGATCCCGTTCCAGTATCATACGAATCTAACAATAACACATTTGACTGTCTGTCTTTTTCTACTTCGTAAGCTTTACCATTTGTAAAAATTGACCAATCATGACGAAATTTTAAGATGATATCAAGTTAAACAGTACTACTTTACGCTTGTAAAATTTAGAATTCTGTATCCGGTCGGTAACCCAAATTTATCCGAATGAGACACAACCCATAGTTCTGTCGAGTCTTATCAGTGCTTATTTATTTCGTTGTGGGTAGTGTTCGAGTGGTGATGGATCTATTTGTTTCGAATTCGGGATGGATTTTGATTCTTGCGGGGTCGGGTTTGTTAAACCTTTTTCAATAAACACGATTTTTTTTGACATAGAAAAACTGTATTTTTGAATATAAATGAGTTGAATATATGTGCTCATTTTTCTTCATAGGAAAAAGTCTATTTTAGAGATATAATTATAAACACTACCATATTTACATAAAAATATAGATTAATTTTTATTCATCTTGAGTCTATTCTGGATTCATATTGTCAGGTTTGGGTCAGCATTCAGGTCAACGAATTTTGTTTTCGAGGTTCGTATTAGGTTTCTGTTTAATTTCAAGTAGAATATTTGGTTTCTGGTGGGATAATACCCGTCCCGATTCGGTTATTAGTTATTAGTTAATTCAAATGACAAAATAACAAAATGTTGTACTGATCAATTATATTAAAAAAATTAAATTAAAGGCAAAATTATATTAAAATTAACCATATATATATTTTTTTCAAAATCTTTGGGCGATGGAACCTGTTCCATGTATTTTAAGGCTTTTAACTTTTCACATTGAAATTAAGTTATGGATATTATTATATTGTGTCACAAGATATTTTTAGGTATATCACGCATACACTTCCACGCTTTTTAGGGCTTTTACCTTTTTATCATTGAAATTAGGTTATGGATTTTATTATAATGTGTTACAAGTTAATTTTATGTATTTCCACGCAATAACGTGTTGGGACAAAAACACGAAGACAAGAAACAATTCTACGAATTCTTTTTTTCCCTTAAAAAGTATTCTTGATTCCTTTTCGATGATGTAAAAAATTGAATTATGGGATATTTAGAAGTGATGTATGAGACATAAAAGCTAAAGCGATAGAAATTCGTTGCGACCATTTCTATGACATCGGAATATCCTTTTGGGTTACATTTGTAATATTATGTGGACAACACTTTTCTGACGACAACAGAAACGTCCTTAGTACTGTTGTAATAACACTGTTCAACAAGGTATTTGTTTCTCATAAAGTAAGTGGTAATTTATATATTTTAGGGAATATTGAAAAGGAATATGAAATGGAACAGTTTCCATCGCCCAAGATTTTGAATAAAATAATATATTTCTAATTTTAATATAATTCTGGATTTAGAAGCACAGCATATGATTTTTTTCATTTGAATTAACTTATAAAATAAATAATTAAATTAATATTTAAATGGCTGAAAAGTAAGATTACAAGAATGAAAAGTTACTGTGTTAATTGTTTTTTAAAAAAATTAAAGATAAATTTTATAGGAATAAATAAAATTTTCTATGAAAATTTCTGAAAGTCTTATAAACAAAATTACCAAAACATAAATTGTTTCTACTCTTCTGTTATATATAAAACTTAATCAAATATGTGTTGTGGATTTAACGCGATAAATCGATAATGTAATTTTATGGCAATTGCTATGTATACAAATGTCCATGTAGTCCAACCAGTGGACCCGTGCGAGGTTTTCTTATTTCAGTCCTTGAGAATATTTTTCTCACATTTTTAAATTAATTTTAATTAACTGCAGTTTTTAATCTAATAACGTTTTTAAACGAAATGGGGGTGTACTATGTTAAAAGCTCGTTCAAAAAATCTTTCGTATTATACTTCATTCATCATTGTGCGTTTTGTATGTGCGTAGAAAAAAGGATGTTGCATGAGAAATAATATATACATATATGTTAATTGAAAGTAATTTTTTTTTAATTGATGGGTGATTGAAAATTTATAATAACATTTGTTTTAGCACCCTAAAATCTACACGAATCATGCAATGTACATCGACAAGTAGAAAGTTATGTTATGGAATATTATCATACTTTCTATAAATGCTCTTATAGTCTAAAAATTGAAAAAAAAAGTTCTTAAAATTTTTGAGGACGATAGAAAATGTTTAACAATATTTCCTTTTTAGCGACCTAATATATCTTTGAAACGCGCAATGTATACCAGCAAAGAGAAATTTATGTTATGCAATGTTATCATAATTGCTATGCAAAATGCCCAATATAGTACAAAAATTGAAAGTAATTTTTTTTTAAATTGGAAGTGTATAGGAAATTTAACAAAGTTTTCTTTTTTAGCGCCTTAAAATCTATAGGAAACGCGCTAGAAAACTAAATTTTATAAAAATTATAATTCAAAATAATCAGTATATAATACGTATGATGTACAGTAGGCATGAAAAAACGATTGCTGTAACTTCACTTCTATTCAATGCAAGAAAAAAGTCATGTTTTAATTCAAACAAAGTTCTTTTGATTGTTTACGGTGTGTTTTATCACAATAAGTCCTCTACACATTAAAATTGAACAACATTTTTAAAATGTTCAATGGATATTTTTATACACATTAAATTTTCTCATGGCATAAGACATGGTAAGACATATTTCAACATTTTTGAATGACTAGATAGTAAGTTAAGAAAGACTGAAAAAAGAAACAATCAATATTAAAAGTGAAATGTGTGTAATTTAGACATAGATCAATAATATTATATGTATAGCATTATTTTTCATTTTATATGATATTTTGTAAAAGCCCAAATATAACGCGCATGAATATTTTGGATTTGAATGTTTTTTAAAAATGAAATATTAATTTATAATAAGACTATTTAAAAATCGCAAACAGAAAAATATTTACTTTTTTCGTCACCATTAGAATTAACACTTTAAAAATCTCCCACAAAATAAATTTTCGTTCATATCTGATCATTAGCTGTCAAATATTGAAAACACTAGACAACAAATTTGAACTTTTGCTCTGTCCCCAAACCAAAATTAGTTGTTTCTTATTTAGTTTTTTGCGCTGATTCTGAATCTAGTTTTAGATTTTCTCCATCACGACCAGTTTTTAAGATATTTGCATATTTTGGTTTATGCAATTTTTGGAATTTTGGTACAGTTATATGCAAATTTAAGGCATAAAGCATTATCCGATCGCCTTTTTTGTTTTATGTTATGATTACTGGCCAGTTTAATTTACAAAAATGTTGTGTCCAAGATTATATTGACATGTGACCGTGAAATATTGTACGTAATTTACATATTTGTCATTTTTTTTCTAATAACGTTTCTTGAGGTCCAAATATTTCTGCCACATGAGTAATTTAATATATTTCTAAACGTTTTTTACGCTGATTTCAAATCTGGTGTCCGTTTTAAAGTGAAATGTTATTTTTTGGTAAAAAAACAAAACAGATATTGGTTTTTATGCTACTTTGTGATGTACCTTAGCTAATTAGTATAGATTCTACTACTTTTTTCAATTGTTTTTCGATTATACCCATTGTTGATTATGTCCCTGATAGGAATCTGACACTGTTCACCTTTTTGACAATGCGGTATACACCCATAAAAAGCATTTTATATCAAACGTGTGCCAATGAAATACATAAGTAGAAATACATTTTACTCAAAATCTAGACATGATATAAGGAAACGGATTGTTGATTCTAAATCCACATACAAATCTAGTCTAGAAAACATTACGTCAATTCTGTGGCAACTACTTTAAAGTTGAAAGTAATGTAAAATTACACAATTGAAAAATATGCAAATTAGGCTTAGTAACTGACATGTAAATGTTAAGAATATGCAGACTGCGACATTTATCTGAAGCAATTGATCCAGTAATCATAATCTAAAAAAGGCAATTCAATCTGACATTGACTATACCTAAATTTTCCGTAAAATTGCACGAAAAAATCCTCAAATTTGCATAAACTTAAATATGCAAATCTCTCAAAAACTGGACGACCTAGAGGAAAACGGAAAGTATATTCGGAATCAGCCCAAGAAACTGATCTAGGATTAACTAATTTCAGTTTCCATTTTTTCTAGTGAAATCGGAACTTAAACGAACCATACTTGTGGATAATTGTTGAAAATCGCTTTTCTACCGTTTCAATGATAATACAGTACGTCAAAGATATTTATGGACTTCTTGGATGGGTATTCTATGGATGGGGACTGCTATTCTCACTACAAATAAATAGCATCGTTATTTAATTGTTTGACACACAATATCACTAAATCTTCAAGGTCAGTTTTTTTATCTGTACACAGTCCCGCAGACATTTAATATAAAATTTAGAACGTTTTTTTGAAGATAAAGTAACATAAAATTCTATTTTTTTTTTTGCGTCCAGCCAAATCGAATAAATGGGAAAATGGCCGCTTCGTATTGATAATTTTACAGTTGGTGTAAAAATAAATATCTATACTACCCTTGAAGAACAAATAACGATAAAAGGAGATATAATATGTTTACATCAAAATTCCTTATTTAAGAATTATGATGTGAACTGCTTTTTCCCGTGACCTTTAGAATTGCATACTTGCCAAATTTTATGCTTTTCTTTACCACTAAAATTTATTGAAATTTATGTATTATTCAATCGCAAATTTTGGCTATTAAATTAAGCAAAATTTATTATTAAATTTTAGTGGTAAGGAAAAAAAGCGTATAAGTTGGTAGCTACGGAACTATAGTTATGGCTATCGTTCACTTATTTATCATATACTTTATTTTAATTTTGTTTTGTCTATTTCACACAACCATTTGTGACTTTTTAATTTATTTTGTTATTGGTTTGCAATTGTACGAGTAGTATGCATATTTATTTAAGTGCATAACAAAACAAAAGTGCTAAGCAAATTTGCTTAGCAATTTTGTTTTGTTATGCACCTAAAGTATTTAAATACTTTAATTTAACTGTCTGGAAGTTTTAACAAACAAAAGTCAGTGTCCTTTTTTAACAACACAGATGCATAGTACAGCCACTTCAGAAAATTTATACAAATAATCCATTGTTTCTTTTTTAAAACATTTCATTACGTTACATAAGAATATGAAAAGAGAACATTAACTTTGAAGTGTCCTATAAATTCTTTGAGAACATTTACGAGGGGCAGTCGGAAAATAAGTTTCCTCTGGCGACTGTGGACAGAGGTGTGTATGAAAGACAAAAAATGTAATGAGACATTATGAATAAAACATAACTTTTTTGTCCACATAAGTACCAAGTACATTGAGACATTTGTCATACCGCTTTATAAGCTTCAAAAAAACCTCCATGAAAAAATCAGGGCTTTGCATACGGACGAAACGTTGAACGGCTATTCGCAGTTGTGACTTCACTTCAAATTTCACTAAAATTGCTGTTGCAGTCAACAGCGCCATCTGCACAGGCACTAAAACAGCGTCATCTGCTTGATCGCGGTAGACCTCTACACAATGGTGTATCGGTGTCTGGCACGTTCGCGTTCACATGCTGTATCGTCTTTCGCCCATAGACGTTCAACGCTTCGTCCGTATGTAAAGCCCTGATTTTTTCCTGGAGGGCTTTTTGAAGCTTATAAAGTGGTTGACAAATGTCTCAATGTACTTGGTACTTATGTGGAAAAATAAAGTTATGTTTTATCTTTAATGTCTCATTAAATTTTTTGTCTTTCATACACACCTCTATCCACAGTCGCCAGGGGAAACTTATTTTCCGACTGCCCCTCGTAAAATAGGGGTAGAAACCTTTTTGCTTGAAATTCGTTTACCAACATTAATTCCGAATGTTAATCTTGGACTTATTTTATCGCAAAGTTTTTGTCAATAAATAATGCCTTTTTCTATTCTAAAATAGTAGTATCTTGGTGGACCGCGGGCCACAGACTGAAGACATCTTAAATTAAACCATAATGGTTAGTCTTAATCAACTTTATTACTTTTTTAAATTTATGAAAAGAGGAGACTTCTTATTTTGCAAAGTTGAAGAATCTTTTTAGAAGTCTGGATTTTGACCTGTCCGAAGAAGAATGGAACGTCTATAGATATTGAATAGCTTGTTAGCACGCAGCAACAAGCATTAAAATTTTTGTATTTATTGAGGTTATTCAAAATGAATTTGCACTACAGAAATATTTGAAATTTACGTATTTAAAACTTCTACAAATAAATGTATCGTATTTTGATAAATATTTTCTTTATCATTGATATTGCAATCAACAAAATTTGAAAAATACTTGAAAAATAATTTTTGTTCTTGGGCAATTTTATTGCGTAGTATTACCTGAAGACTTTTGAATCTAAATAACATGTAAATAAATGTCAGTGTAATAAGGAAATCCTGACAAAATTTATTAAAATAAATTTACGTTCTTTCAAAATTAATTTCGTAATAATTCAAGACGTTCGAACCTAAAAATAACACAAATATCGATGCCTATACGTAATCCTCACAATGTGTAGAAAAAAATATCTTTCAAAGTTTTATTAAAACACATTAATTGAAGACGTTTGAAGCTAAAAAACTTCGATGTAATATATATGGATGTAATTATGCATTTATATTTCGAAATGTTAAAACCATTGAATTATAAAATGACTTTCATTTAAAATTCAAATGAAATATTAGTATTACTTCATTTCTTAAAATAATTCTAGATTTCTACAAACTGTAACGCAACCTAGTAAATTTCTTTCACTGAACATCATTCTAAACTACTTTTTATATCATGCATTCTCCCCTAGGAGTTCAATTTTTGTATTTTCTCTTTTGAGAGGGGAAAAGAAAAGTTAGCGATTTCTCAGAATAGTGGAGTTTTCTGTAATTTATCCATGGGAAAGTTTTTCGAATCAGTATGCTTCTCTGATATCGATTCATACGTATAATCCGCAATGTTTCTGAATATTATGAAATATTCTTTTATTTTTTTTATTTTTAATTTGTAAAATTTCTTATATTTTTTGAAAAAAAAAGCGGCTAATTTTGTGGAATATACACATATTTATATACTATTTTCAGTAAAGCACTAATTTCTTTGAAAAAATATATTAATTATTATTCTCTATAAGGGACGTACAGGAAGTGAGTTCCGTTTCAAATTTGTGCTACAGTTGTTCTGTAACTTCAGGAGTACGCATACGTGCCTTGTAATTGTACTCATCTACGAAGCAGAAACACGAATATATCAGAGAGGACAGCAGTTCAGACACTTCGCAGTGGGTTAATATAATGTATAGGGAAACTGAAACGACCTCCGTGTGTGTCCGCGGTGAGTCATACAATTTTTGAGAACACAATAAGTCAGAAGCCGAAATTGGCCATCATATTAATGAATTGTATTGCTAACAAATATGAGTGATTCATTGGTACAGAGTAGGGTGCGAAAATTTATGGACGCATCAGCGTGAGTACCGCAGTGAATCAGCATTTCTTGAGATTTGCCCAAAACTTCATTTTCATCTGTTTTTGCATTTGAAATCATTGCTTGGTGTCCACTAAATATAGGATGATGATGTTGTAAAAAATATTGAATATCATCAAATGCGGCATCATTCTTCAATATGGAAATATAAAGTATGGTATGTTACTATGGTAAGTGTTTCAATAGGAATGGTTCAAGACATGTAATTCAATATAGAATAAAATATTTTGTTGCATTCTTTTTGTGTTTATTCATTGGACAACTGAGCTTACTTTCTGGAAGCCCTATTTACAGTCCTGGAAAAAAAAGTTATTAACGGCTACTAAATGTTCCTGAAATCATCATATAAAAATGTGAGTGGTAACAATTAATTAGTAATAACGCCTATTAATTAATGCTATACTTAAATTTTGCTTAGGATGTCGTCACTATATTGAAATTGTAACAAACTTTAAAAATTTCAATACTAACAACTAATTTTGACATCATATTTGCATATTTTTAAATATGCAAATATGGCAAATTGGCAAAATGGCAAATTTTGGCAATTTTCCAAAATTTGCCTTTATGGCAAATTTTATTAAAGGTTACCCAACGAGAAATTATTTAGTCAAATAGTTTAGAAAATATGCAGGTTTAAAGTTTGAAACTACTTGATTTTTAATCGTTGCAAAACAGATTGCAATAAGGGTAGTTTATAAACTTAACAAAAAAAAAAAACGTCTTGCAAAATGAGCTGTATTGTAGGATTCGAAAATTTGAAGCTTCTAGAATTCGTTCTCTGTTAAAAACGTCACAGTTCATATTTTTCTCAAAATATATATTAATAAAACAGGATTTGTAACCTATATATATATATATATTTAACCAGAAATCAATTGCTAGAAGTTTCACCTATGCGAATCCAAAATTTCAGATCATTCCGCCCAGTAGATTTAATGTTAAACTTGAAAAACTATCCCATTCGAAAATGCTACGCATTGTTTAAAAATGAATTAAGATTAGGAGTTTCAAATTTTTACCCTTCGTAATTCGTAAACTTCTTGTATTACTGTACTACTTGACAATTTGATATCCAAAGGTAACTTTCGAAGAAAAATTCAAATATGATGTCAAAATTAGATGTTAGTCTTGAAAATGTTACGATTTCTATATGTAGACGACTACCTAAGCAAAATTTAAGTATAACATTAATTAGTAGACGTTATTACTAATCGATTGGTTCCAGGCACATTTTTAAACGACGACGTTCGTCATACTTGGTAGGGAACGATCACTTTTTTTTCCAGGAATGTACACATTTTCCATTGAAAAACTAAGACAACTCACTCAATTACTGATAATTTAGCTGTTTTTTTAAACGTGAAACAAATAAAAAAGTCCATTTGCTTAAAGTAATTCATTCCAAATAAAATTAAATGAAACTGTTTTCGTAAATAAATTTATAGATAATTGATAAATGTATTATTCAGAATTTTTTCCTTTAAAACTATTTTTGAAATGTATCAATGAACGTATTGGAACAACTATTGAAGTATAATGGCTGATATCATAAAAATTTTAGTAGTTGTATAAAATAAGCTTGGAGACATTAAAAGTGGTAGTAGATATAGAAAGAAAGCTTTCATCTTAGTATGCCGTCTCATAGATAAAGCCGCTTGTCATGAATGTGAGGCGAACTTTAGATCCACAATTGGCACATAGATTGAAATTAAAAATTAATTCAAATTAAACAGTGTTAAGATAATTTATTTTTTAGAACATTATTTTTAATACATAGTTGGTGGAAAGTCTTAAGGGGTCATAGGACTTTAAAATCTTCAAAACATTCAAATTTTCAAAAAATATATATATTAAAGAGTAATAATTTCTGAGCACTTTAAAACAAAATGAATGGCGCTCTTAATAGTTGTTAAATATGGAATATTTTCAAACAGAGAACTTTAAAGTCATTTTTCTCAAAATGTGATTTGAGGAATTGTGCGCAAGGTAGTTAAACAACTTTTTGATATTTTTTCATAAAATTTTCGGGATATATACTGTATGATAAGGATTTAGGAAGTGAAACTAAATTTTCATAATTTTCATCCTTTTTTTTTGTTGAAAACATTTTTTCTTGGTGTTATATTGCTAAACTTTGAAAATTTTATATACGCAAAGTACATTTTTGTTTTTAAATTCTATAAAGGAACACTTTTTTGCAGGTTCAATGTAAGCACAAGGCAAGTATAATTATATACCAAAAATTCCGTTTTAAATGCAGAAATTCTTTTGTAATGCGCGCAATCTGTGATTCCAATTTTTTGCTCAACAAGTTAAAAAGCCCGTATAATAATTCAATTTCCCTATTATGATCGGACATAGACATGAATTGAAAGATGTATCTATTACTACATTCAAAAATTGTGTTTTTCTAATGTATAGTTTATAAGATATAAAATGACACAAATGGTAATTTTTTTCACTTTTTGACATTTTAAAAGGCCTCTGACCCCTCAATTATATTTTGAATATTGAGAATGAACCGTTACAGAATTTAGTGATAATTAAGAAAGATTACGGTATCCTCATGCAGTTTAACAAGATGTTTTAATTATAATTTATTATTAATTATGTTAATAGTTACAATTTCCCTGCAAATTTCTAGCTATATACAGGGGGATTACTAATGAATATCCCAACTTTACAGAGCTATTGAAAGAAAACAAAAAAAGTACAACCTTGTTGTTCAACGGTAATCAAATATAAGAGTTGAAATTTTAAATTCAACACTGTTCAGTTTTAAGTGTTAAATGTGAGCTCCTCCAGGAACACACGGGCGATATCGAGGCGGTACGATAATTTATCCCACATTTCTTTTCAGAATGTCTGGTGTGACTCTTTGATTGGCTGCAAATATGCGTGTTCTAAGTTCGTCAACGTCGGTTGGTAGAGATGGAACAAACACCTGATCTTTGATGAGGCCTCACCAAAAAAATCACATGGAGTGATGTCAGTGATGAGTTATCGTACAGCCTCGATATCGTTCGTGTTTCTAGAGGGGCTCACATTGAACACTTACAACTGTGTTGAATTTAAACTTTCAGCTGTTACTTTTCATTTCTGATTAACAACAAGGTTGTACTTTTTTTTGTTTTCTTTTAATAGCCTTTAAAAGTTGGGATATTCATTTGTAACCATCCTGTATTTTATTCTCTTTAAATTATTTTGGCTTTTCAAAGGCTATTTCAAATTGAATATAACATATTTAGTAACTGATGGGGCAATATTATTTTTGTCAATCATATTTTCAACCTAAATAATTTGAAATTATTGAAAGTATCATAATATTCTTTCTTTCAATAAAGACTTTCGAAAACAAATATTTATTTATCAAAAACGTTTTCATATACACATTCCGTCTGCGTTATTTTTGTTGCTTGGAAAATATTTCGAATTCTTGACATGATGTATTGTAGGCTTTTATGCTCGTCGAAATGTTTCTTCACAAAAATTTTCTTCTGATAAGAAAATAAGCGCATTTATATATTTTCTTTCAAAGGAAATGCTATTATTTTTTCACACACATAAAATCAGAAAAGTTTAAATAATATTAACATAAATGAACAAAAACGAATGGCAATTTAATATAATTTCATATATTTATTAAATCAGCTAATAATTGAAAACTTTGTAGAAATTGTAATTTTAAGTATTTTTTCTCAGTTTTTCGCTAAATAAAATGTATTGATTTAGTGTAATAACTTTTCAGAAGGATATTTTCAAACAATTTTGTATGTGTTTATTAAAGAAATTTTCTGTCATTTTCTGAAAATAATGTATTTCTTATTCTTTAAAAGTTCATAATACTTCACCCAAATTTATCAAACATGGGAATATTACTTAAAAACCCATTTATAAGTGTAAAATTTATAAGTGTCTAATATTTTCTTAATCCCCGTCACCGTCAAAACACACGTAGCAGATTTCTTTGAGTTTTACGTTCTAATGGTAGTATTTCCGAATAGTAATTCGTTTTATTTAATTCCCGGATTATTGTCATTGAATAAGTTATATCTTACTGTTCTGAAGTAGCGTTTTTCAAATTAAAGAAGCACTGCGTAGTTGCAATCACATACATATCACACGTGGTCGTAGTCGAGGGGTAACCAATGATAAAACTAAAACAACTGGGGTATTTAATAATTTTAATCCGCCATTTTTTACAAAATAACTTTAAAAATTTTTAATTTTACTACTATATTCTTACAACAACTAAAGAATTCGTGCAATATTACATATAAATATAACAGATTATTTCACACAATACTTTAAAAATATAAAATGTGAATTAATACAGGTGATTACTTTTAAGTTTAAAAAGGGAATACGATTTTTTTGTTTAAATATTTTAATTTATTTCTATTAAAATTTGGTGATCGTAAATTCATCTCACTTTATGCTAATCCATTGCTACACGGTTTTCTAATTAACTTACATATTCACCAACAAATCAAACAGCTGACGAAAAGGACATTTCTTATAAATTTCACTAATCCTTAATTATGTAATTAATTTAAAAATTATTCTTTACATTTATACAGAAATTTCAGTAATAAGTATTTTAAACATAATTTTAATCCTGTGACAGTGTTGTACATTGCCCGACCGCAAACATACTCACTAGGCCTACCCGCTGTTAAAAATATGGCCGAAATCGTAGGCAGATTTTTTCGAGCGTTAGTACGGTCTCTTCAATTTGAATACCAATAATTTTTAATAGTGTTCCCCGTTTTATTTTCCTGAGATTAAATAAGTTAAAGAAAACCTTTAGAACTTATTAGTGTGTAAATTCAGGGGAACGTACAAATCCTTAAAAAAATCCGCTTACGACAGCCGCCATTTTTGTGTCAGCGTGTAGGCTTACTATTGAAGGGCGATGTTCTGTGCCTGAATGAGCAAACCTTTCCTTTCTAACGTTAAACTTTTGGTTACGGGACAGAAATGGTGATACTTGCACAGATTCAGAAAAATACAGTTTCGGCTTAATCATAGGCAGTAGAAACACTGCTGTACGGTATGTGTATAATTGTTGTGTCTTATGACCTCGTTAACAGTTTCGATAACTAGTTGGGCCAAGATTTTTTCTAACGTATCCTAACTTTTCTTTAAAGAAGCGAAATATGTTTTGTTTTTCACTTTGAGTATCTTTATTCACATCTGTGATAATATTATACGTTGATGCATTAATTTGGAAAGAGTAAGTTAATTAGATCTTGTAATCTGCAACCCATTTAAAACAGCCTAGTTCCATTTCTTGATGCTGACGGATGTCTGCTGTTTCAGTGCTACGAGAATAAAAAATTTCGACGTCCCGGTAAAAGAATCAATTTCATTGGACGTTCGCTAGCCTCGACATCGAGGTACGACAGTACGCAGGAATGAAGTTTTTTCGAGTTTTCGATAAATAGATTTCTGTTTCGTCAATTTTCATGAGGTTTTTAATTAATATCTGTCTTAATTAAGGGCCGATCTTTCCGATACTGAATATCAATATTTCCGGGATGTTTCTGAAATTTTTAACACCAAAAGCGCTTCGCTGCTCGCTCCACTTGCAGAGGTTTTCCAGGTACAGAAGAACAGACAGACATACAGGCAGATCCTTCCGAACATTAATAATACTACGGAATTTAACCCGGGTTTCCCGGTTACAGAACACAGGCGAAAACCAATTTTTTTCTAATTCTAATAGATTTTTCATATTTAATGTATATGTTTTCAGCTGATTCATTAACAACTCCAAAAAGAATTTTCATCAGAACTTCAAATCAATAATATATTCAAATTAAATTTTGAAATTTAATAAAGCGATACTTTTGTATTAGCCACATGACAGAGGTGTTAATGGCCAAAGATTTCGCTGTTTACTGTAAGCTTTTTATTATAAAAATTTCAACTGTTGAAGCACGTAGTTCGAGAGCATGTCTTTTAAATTTGCCTTTTATTTATATTATATTATTATTTAAATTTATATTTTGATGAAATTTTAATTTCGTAATAGTAAATAATAAATTCTCTGTCGTCTCGTATATTGTTCAGTTATCAAGTCGTTAATTCTTTCAACTTCTTCGTTCAAAATGGTTAAAATGCATCTTTTTGTCAAATTATTACTCTGTATTTCCATTATTGGATGTACATGTTGAATGAGACTTTTCAATCTATTTAGTTGAATGATGAATTCAGTAAAGTCAACATTTTCACCTTCGCCAACTTGAATTGAATAGTCAGAAAAGTTCACATTTTGATTTCGATTAATTCACATGTTAAATATGAGATACCTAATATTAACATTTCTCCAAATATTATAAAAATTCGAAGTGGCCCAAAAAATATCAGATCTATTCCCATGCTTCAATACAGGTAAAATTTGTCCAAAGTCACGAGCAAATAAAACTACTATTCCACCAAATGACCAATAATTGTTTTTTATATCTTTAACCATACGGTCTACACATTCACGCATTCAAATACTAATTTACTCATCAAGGGTGCTTCATCCCAGATGATGAACTTGGTTTCTCTTATTAATTCAGCAAGATCAGATTGCTTACTAATGGCACGCGTCGATGTTTCGTTCAAATTCAGCGGTATTTTGAATCTCGAAACTGCTGTTCTACCTTGATTTAATAACAAAGCTGCGATCTCAGAAGATACAACAGATAACACAACCATATTATATGATCTCACCTTTTTATGTAAACTGTATTAAGCAAAAATGTTTTGCCAGTGCCTCCTCAAAAAAGTAAACCTTAGAATTTTCATATAAAACAGCAAGCGAAACTTCCTCATAAATTGATTTTTGATCCTGGCGCAAACGATAAATAGCCAAATATTGGTTGAGTCACAATTTTTACATCGAAACAAATTTTTAAGTATCACAAATATTACTTTCGCGTTTAAATTAAATAATTTCGATTTATAAAATTTTCGCTCATTAAAATGTTTATTATTATTAGTTTTAGTATTATTTTTGTAGTTTATATAAAATCAGTAACCAACGACAGTGTTGCCAGTGGGCTACTTTTTTTAATTCAGTTTTCTTGATTCCCACCAGTTTATTGAGAAAGCAAAATTCGCCTTACTTAATGACACATTACATAAGTCAAAAACAAAGCGAATTATACCATTTCAAAAAAGTGGTGCCAATCAAGCAATCTGAATTTTTAAAAAGTAGCCCACTGGCAACACTGACCAACGATAATACGTGGTCGCCAAGCGGAAAAAAAGTACTAATGCAACCATCGAGCCCGAAAAAAGTGAAAAATAACATTTTTTTTATTTTAAAAGCCATAATAAATTAGTGAATTAAGATACAGTTTTCAACCAAATTGCATTTGAAAGTAGATTTTTTTCCCTATTTAACGGTGTAAAAACTAAAAATGTGCGATGTTTAGAAATTAAAAAATTGCAGTAGCAAAAATCGCAAAACCGAAATTTCAGCGTCAACTATTGCCATTCGCAGAATGGCGTCAGCGTTACGCACGGACACGTTTGTCCTTTATAATATAGATAGATTAGAATATTTCAATTTTCTGCAAATAATGAGATATCAACGTTTTTTTTTATTCAGTATATCACTTTGAATTTTGCATGTAGAAATTATTTCATGTTATTTATATATTTATTGATTTATTTGTTTATTATTATTATTAATAATAATTTTTATGATTGTTACTTTGATGTATTATTATTATTATTATTATTATTATTATTATTATTATTTACCTATTTGTTTGGAAGATAAACGGAAACATGGCATAAATAAAATGATGCACCAGGTTTTTTATTGTGTAGTCACAGGTATCTCAGCGAGATGAATTTTCTTATACCACAATAATGCTCGAGGGTAGATTTCTTTAACAAGTTTAACCGAATCTACCAAAGAAATTGTTTGAAATATTGGTCTAGAAATAGCTGTCTGGCTGGGAAGCCTGTAAATACCCAGTCGAACACTCTGTATTGCTGCAAGAAAGAGATGTTGAAAGCTAAATAAAAAACACAGAATATACAAATATGATTAAAACATATGCTTGTTAGAATAATAAATACAAATCCAGTGTTTTCAATGCCAATATTCGAAAAGAAACTTCTCATATGGAAGTGGAGATTTTGTGGTAGTAATTGGGAAAAGGAACTGCAAACACCTGTAGAAACAGAACGAAATAAAAATATGGAGTAAAACATTCGTACAGAACTGCGCAACTAACGCATACGATTTTCAGTGTGCTGTCCAATGTTTTCAGCTACGAGTTGGAAACGTGAAACCGCATGTTCCACAACAGAGTGAAGAGTATCCACTGTGCGTGTGTCTTGCACAAGCTCCTCTCCCGACTTTACTGCATATACAGCGCCATCTGTCGGTGAGATTTTAAGTTTTTTTAACCATGCCTAAAAAATTCCCATTGCTTTGGGAGCATACTGGTGAAATTTCCGGTCATTTGGATCAGTGGTTCTTTCGTTATAGGGTTTTACTTTCACAACTTAAAAAAAAAAATCACCCTGTAGAATACAAAATATTTCATACCTCATGCGTAGAACTGCGTTAATAAGTTGTCCATTCATTAAAGTTTTATAGATCATCTTTATTGGAAATGTAGCACTGTTTTAGTTTCGACAAACAAAACTTAATGTGGCGTCGGCCAAAACCACACAAGTGACAAATGTGTACAAATTAAAAATATCTTCAACATTTACTATGCAACGACGCCTATTATAAAAGTTTTTATTACAACTTTTCTGAGGGATAATCATTGATTTTTTTCCAACTAACTGCTATTAATGTAAAATATTTGGCTGCAAAATTAAAATATGTAAGTAGAAAAATTGGAAACATGTAAGAATCAAGGAAATATCTAATTCAATTATTATTTTTGTATTCACACACGATATAGTTCAATAGTTATGATTTAATTTATTATTATAATAACAAATAATAATTCAAAATATTTTAAAATTGATTTAAATACTGTTTATGTTTTTATATAGTAGTATTATTGTTAAATACCGGATGCGTTATAAGTTCGTTACAACTTTAAAAATTCATTATAAAGAAACCAATGATTTAAAAAAAATGCAGTTTGCAGGAATGAGATTAGAGGGAGTTTGGATTGTTTTTAGGGACAAAAAAAGTTGGGGTTAAACAAATTATCGATAGGTGGCACTGGCATTCATAAAATGAAGCAAATGTATGCAAATTAGGCTTATAGTAAAAGACCCATTTCTTCGAAGCGGCTGAAATCTTCAGTATCCCAGCACTTGAAACAGGCCCATTTCTCGTCTTCAGTCATTTTGCCGTGCAAAATTTTCGCAATGCGCCAGTTGCTCATTCCTCGTTCTTGTAAAAGTGTTTAACCAACACCGCTTGATCCGGTAACGAAAGCATACTACTTGCATCGAATGAAGAATCTGTGCGCATTGAGGGATATTATTGACAGTCTGATTTGCATAAATATGTTTCATATTATGCATGCAGCCCCATCTATCGGTAATTTTTGAACCATTTTTTTGTTATTAAAAATAATCCGATCTCCCTCTAATCCCATTCCTGAAAATTGTAACTTTTAGCATCATTTGCTTTTTAATGAATTTTTAAGTTTTAACGAACTTATGACGCAGGCGGTTTATTAAATGAAATATATGCAGTGAATTATACTCACACATTCACAATCAATAGTTTTTGTTTTAAATCAAAATATATTGTTCACCATATTGCAACCAAACATTAACTGGATATCTGTAAGAAAATAAACCATTTGTTAAAAAATGCTTATCATGGATATTAAATAAAATTAATGCCATATTTTAATGACATGAACTTATTATTTTTCATTCAAATTTCATAAGATAACAATCCTTTAAAAATTGCAAAAATTTAATTTACTTTGGATTAGTTTTGCATCAGTTGTATGTAAATCCGTTTCTATTAATAAAATATTTTCGAAAAACAAATTAATATTTTAATTAAAATTTTATCCATGCTTAAATTACAGCTACACTCTATACGATTATCAGTTACGTAGAGATTACAATTTCTTAAATTGATTTTTAAAAAGGTTTTTGAAAATTTCTTCAAGAGTTTTTTTACTGATTCAAGAAACTCATTTTATAATATAAAATACTATATTCTGCTGTAATATCTATTTCACGTTTAAAATATTTAAAATTGAGTCTTTTGAATTATTTTTTCATATTTAACTGGAATCAATGTTTCATGAGAAATTTTTATTTAGACCTAGAAAAATTACTGTTCTCAGATTAAAAAACTAGTTTTTAAATTATACTTTGAATAAAGTTTTGCATTTAATATTTTATTCGTTATCAGAGAATTAGGCAGTTGCATGCAAAAATTACTTTTAGTATAAGCAAACATAACTTTTAGTCGTTTCTCCAACAGTATACTTGTGAAAGTAGAAAAATTAAATTTTCCATGTGCACACGAGACTTATTAAAACACGAAGATGAAAATTGAATTAAGTTTAATTTATTTCCAGAATAAGAACTCTTTAACCAAATTATTATACAGACGTTTAAACATGCTTCTATGCAAAATATATCATGCATACTACATCATGCGGTCACTGTTGCCAACTTAGTCCCTTTTTCATTGAAAATAATCTATCATCATAATATTGGGTTGTTCGGAAAGTTCCTTCCGGTTGGGAAAACACAAATTCGTACCGGAAAATTCTACCCGTCAACTACTAGACATTAGATATCGGAATTAATGTCTAATAATTAAATGATGGAATTTTCCGGTACGAACCAACTTTCCCAAACGTAAGAACTTTCCGAACAACCGAAAAGAATTTCCGTATAGTAATATTTGCTTAATTTAATCAGGGAATGTCTGTATACAGTGTGGTTCAAAAGATCATCTCCAAATGGCACGTAAGGGTGTGTCAGGTCATGAGGAGCAAGAATTACATAGGAACTGGGGGGTCGGAAACACGATCGTGGCGGTGCAATTGCATGGTGACAGTGACGCAAAGAAAATATAACAAACGGTTGTAAAAATACCTTTATTTTACAAAATACTTAATCGAAGTACAAAATCAAATGGAGTTGTACCATTTTTCATTTGTATTTTGTAATTCGATTAAGTTTTTGTAAAATAAAGGTATTTTTACACCGTTTGTTATCTTTTCTTTACGTCACGGTCACGATGCAATTGCACCATCACGATCGCGTTTCCGCACCCTAGTTCCTATGCAATTCTTGCTCCTCATGACCTGACACTCCCACACGTGCCTTTTGGACATGACCTTTTGAACCACTCTGTATAAATAAAAAAATGACTAAGTTGGAGACACTACTTGCGCTGTATTTGGCGAATATTTCCACTTGTACAAACCTTAACTATACACATTCAGATCAAGCATAGCTTTAAAACGAAACTTACACACGCATAGCTTGTTCAAGTATACAGTTAAACCGAATCAATATGTTACCGGAGAAATTTCTAACAGTCGCTAAAGCGTACTTCTTCAAAATATTGATCACGCGTGTTTCTTAAACCTACAGTTACGTTTATAGTCGCCTTAACAATTTTGAAGCACAAATAGTCCAGTCAAATTGTGCTCAAAAAGTGCTTGAAGTGGAAAATTCTGGTGTAATTGTTTTTAGTGGCTTATTTTATGTTTTTTGGGGTGCTGAAAACGAATCTGAAGTTTTCCAACAAAATTTCGTTCGGCAAATTTGTTTTTTTTACAAAAAACCTGTAAAAACACGGACTTTTTTCGTTTTTTTTCAAAATAACTCCAAAATTGTGCATTTTGAGTGAAAGTCGGCAGTATATGAGTTAAAGAGAATAAAATTTCCTACATTTTATGTATTGAAAGATTTTTTCTATGATCAATGGTTTAGCCGTGAGAGTGCCGCAAAAATGGGTATTAAAAACAAAAACTGTAAAAAAACGGAAATTACGGCACTGTATGTCGATGTAACATGGAAACAAACCATTTAACGCAAATATTAACCATCATTTATATTAAAGATTATATGATTGACTATATTTTATGCATTTAAAGTAGGGGGAAAGTGCGGTTCCGGCACCAGTGGAAGTTGGGAGCAGTGGAGCAGCTCCACCTACTTTCATGAGTCAAAGTTGCTCCTCCTCCGGGGAGTTCTTACTCTAAGAGGTGATACAATTTTCTAAAAAGAGGTAAAATTAGGTAAAGGAAGTAAAACTAGGCAAAATCGTCGAAAAACAGTACTTTTCGGAAAATAGCAAAAAACACATTTTTTACAGCCTTTCTGTTCATAAGGGCTAAAAATAAACATTTCACTGTATACATTATACTATGCTTTAAAAAAATAGATAAAATTCTCTACAATTTATGTGCAAGTAATTTTCTTGGACCTTGAATAATTATGAAAAAAGCAATGACGAATACACAAGTAGTCATCCACCTCCTTATTAAAGGCATATAACTTATATGCATCATTATACATGTGTGCAGATATGTAAAACGTTGATGTTAGGTTATATAGGTACAAAAAATGATAAATGATTCACGATTGATTAGTATGTAAACTGTTTAATGTTAAATAATATAGTAAAATAGGTAGTTATGTATTTATACAATATTAATTAATAATTATTATGGACATTGAAAGGAACTTGTCAGTCAAACCGAGTCCTCTTGGTCAATGGTTTCATGTTTACTGAGGGTATGCCATCTAGGTATTCTACACCTATAAAAAAGAAATTAATTTTATAATAGCTATTTACGCATACGGGCGCGAAAAGCCGTTTTTGTCCCGAGGATCGAAACTTATGCTCCGGAGAAGAACTGGTGTGTATAACATTTTTTTAAACGGTGAAATTAATTATAACTAAGTTAAGATTCATACAGCATTTTATCATAACATTATTTTTACCTCTTTTTAATATCAGCCCTCTTTTACAGCTCATTTCAGGAATCGGTCACTTTTGGACCCCAAATCAGGGAGCAAAAAAGCTATTATACTACGTATCAGGGTTTTAAAATATAATTAATGACATAGTTTTAATTGTCTAAAAACTAAATAGTTATGCACAGTGTATTGGGATACATATTTTGACCACACCAAATTAAAAATGAATGAAAAAATAAATGTGAAATGGAATGATTTATGTATAATTACCTTCAAGTACTTCAGGGTATTCCGGGTCATCCTCGTTTTCTTCTATTTCAATATTAGGCACGTTATTACAACTGCTCTCGCAGTTTAGACACATATTAGAGCAGCTGAGGCCTGCTTTTTTACATCCACATAGTATGGCATGTCTTCTTGCATTTGCAAGAAATGAGTTTTAGAACGGCTTGAGGTGCTGGTGGCTCTAGCGTGGTTATTGGATCTAGACCATCTTAGGTGCTTTTCCAACCCCATTGTTCAGGACTTTTTTCATTCCAAAACCATTGCTGAACTGAAAATACACCCTTAAAGAATGTTGTTTAGCTGCAGCCTCAGTAGGAGGTAGGGACGCCAAATGGGTTGATACCTTGTATGCAGACTTAAGGTAGCATAGATACCTCAATGTGTTTAATGGCGTGGTTTCCTTGTCAGATAATTTGTACAAGGAAGTCAAAAAACGATTGCCAGCATCAGTAATTGCATGAGCATCTGCCATAGGGTCTTTAAAAATAATATTTCCTTTTTTGGACAGCATTATAAACAGTTCTTTTAAAAGCATATTGGTTTAAAAAAAATCTATATTTCAGTAAATATCTTTTTAAAATGGCGAAAATCTGTTGCATATTTGCCTGCAAGGAAACTGCCATTTCAGAAATTTCTCTAATGCGGGGGGGGGGGGAAACATACACATATTTAAATGTTAAGTTAAAAATATTGTTTGTGTGTCTGAAGAGGATTCATTATTATATTTAGAAATTGTTCAATGGATTTTTTTTAAATGTTTATTGCTATTTTCCAAAAATTACTGTTTTTCGACGATTTTAGATAGTTTTATCTCCTGTACCGAATTTTACCCCCGTTTTCAAAATTTTATATTCTCTTAGAGTACTAGCTCTCCGGAGGAGGAGCACCTTTGACTCTTGAGAGGAGGTGGAAATACTCCACCGCTCAAAACTTCCACTGGTGCCAGATCCACATTTTCCCCCTACCTTAAATGCATAAAATATAGTCAATAATATAATCTTTAGTATCACTGATGGTTAATATTTGCGTTAAATGGTTTGTTTCCATGTTACATCGACATACAATGCCGTAATTCCAGTTTTTTTACAGTTTTTGTTTTTAATACCCATTTTTGAGGCACTCTCACGGCTAAACCATTGATCATAGAAAAAAACTTTCAATACATAAAATGTAGGAAATTTTATTCTCTTTAACTCATATACTGCCGACTTTCACTCAAAATGCACAATTTTGGAGTTATTTTGAAAAAAAACGAAAAAAGTCCGTGTTTTTACAGGTTTTTTGTAAAAAAAACAAATTTGCCGAACGAAATTTTGTTGGAAAACTTCAGATTCGTTTTCAGCACCCCAAAAAACATAAAATAAGCCACTAAAAACAATTACACCAGAATTTTCCACCTCAAACTACAATTTGACTAGGCTAAAAACTGATGAAAATTTCAAGAAAAAATCAATCGCTAAATCACATTTAAAATAACCTTTAACAACATAATTCAAACATACAAGTGATTGCACCATACAAAAATAGTTCGATGGACACATATTACGAACTTTATTTGGAAATCTATAGAAAGGAAATTATTTTATATTAAAAAAGAGAACTATTTTAATCCCTAGGGAGGTGATCACACTCAGCCTTCAGCAAGTCATTAAAATATAAGCTCAACTTTATATGGGCAACTTAACAAAACAGATTTTGTAAACTGTTACTCACCGTGTGGTAATTTCACATAAACAACATTATTTATCATTGAAGCAATAATTTCAAGTACATTTCTAGAAGAATACATATAAACAGCACGAGATTAAATAATCCTAAGAAACTGCCAACAAAACAGTAATAAACATCAAGTTAAATTAATTTTGATTTTTTTCATATAGTGATTTATGTAAACTCTTGTTAACTAATAAGACAAAGATTTAAGCTTAAATATGTTTTAAAACGATAAAAATATCAAGATAATTACAGTTTTTCCAAGTTCCACTTTGAAACTTTTGTTTCGTTCTGTTTATGCAAGTTAAATGTTATGATACTTTACTTGTCATACTTCTAAAATATTTATTTAAAAAACAACTTTTAAACCAAAACAACGTTTGGAAAAATTGTTCAGAGAAGTGACAAATTTTTACCAGCGAATTATTAATTGAAATCTCCTTTCTTTTAATGATACTAACAAACACAAAGACTTTTTCTAAAACGTCTTTCCTATATCTGTTTATAATTTTAAGATATTCAATTAAACTTCATAAAATAAATATATTTACTTCACAGAAGATTTTCAAGCATTTGAAACATGTAAACTTTTAAAATATTTTAGGAAAATTATGCGTTATTCAAAAAGAAAGAAAATGTGATCTGTCTAAACATATAATTTTCAATATAAAGAATTAACAAATAAAAAGGCATTTTTTTTAAAAATCGTCATTTTATTAAAATTACTATACATTATTTTTGAAATGATAAAGACGTTATTTCCTAATAAATAATACATATTCTATATATCACAATTTAAATTTCCTAAGAGAACAAAAAAAGTATATTACATAGACATGTCTAGACATAAAAACATGTATGCTACATTTTACAATTAACCCATTTTTTATACAACAAATTAGATTGAGGGATATTTTAAAAACTGTCATAAAAATAACTTTATTATGTTTTTATTACTATCCAAATTACCATAACAGATAAAGTGAAAGTAGAAACAGTTTAATTGATGTAGTCTTAAGAATACATTAAACTGTCTTTTATTACTCTTAGAAAACATTGTATTTTTATAAATATTTTAGAAAGACTTTCCCGTGTGCAGAAGCAGGAAAATAAAATTAAAGAATTATAAATATTTGATGCTTCAATAAGACTTTTATCATTCAACTTCTAGACATATTTTTACTCGAGTTTCTCAAAATTGCTAATAAACAAAGCAATTTATATCATATATTTTATATAGTCATAATATTTAACGAATAATTACTAAAATGAGACATAGACAGCTTCACTTTATTGTAGATCATTGGATTTAAGTGTCCCTTTTAAAGATTTTTATGTTTTACGAAAACTATTCTCAAGTTAATAAGTTTTATTACTGCCAGTGGAAATGTAAAAGACAGATATTTTTGAAAAAGTATTTTCAACTAAAATATTTATGGCTGAGAGTATATAATATGGGAACACTATTTAAATTGTTAAAAAAATGTTTTTTAATTAAATTGCTTCTGGACTGAAAAATATTATCGTAAGAGATAAATAAGTTGTTAAATTTTTAAATTAAGATTATTAAGAATTTTATGCATCAGATTTTGAAGGATGACATTAAATGCTTTTTAAATTTTTTCATTCAATATTAATTTTAAATTAGTATTCAAAAGTGTGTTACCCGTTTGGTGAAAATTAATCTTCTTACATTTCAATTTTATTTCTATCATTATATAAGGATTAACGACAACAGAAAATTACAAAAATTCACAATTGTTAATTTGATTTTTGTAATGTTTTACTGGCTTAGATAAAAGTTGGAGGCAATATCAATATTGTGAAATGCAGCGCAGAAATTACAAGAAAATATTATTTAAAGAATTTACAAAATTCTGTTATTAACGAAAACACAATTATTCCGGTTCCAGCATCCCGATTAAATTTTAAAATATATTTGGATATGGAGTATGGAATTCCCGAACAGTAATAGTTTTTTAAATGCACTTTTACATACTTGGTGTATTAATTCTATGAGTAGCAACATTCTACGATCTTTTAAAGCAGTTCTATGATAACACACATTTTCGGAGAGAGAATAGAAGACATACAACGAAGCTAACAATAATGTACAAGACGTGATTTATGCAATCAATTTGTCCATTCTATCTGAATTATAGATTCCTATTCAGGATAGTTGGCGTCAACTCGCGCATAATCTGCTTCTAATATAAATACATCGCCAGTTGTGGCCGCATGTGGACAAACTGTTCGATCTAGAATCTCGTTCATACATTTATGAGCGGTGAATATTCTATCTGGTAACACATAGAGGCAAGTGTGCTGACATAAAGATATACATTCCTTACAAGCGCACAACATCCTCAATAAGTGTCCCGTACGTTAGATATTTAAAAACAATTTTTTAAAACAATTTTATGTCTTATTCATTTAATTAAAATTTAACCATTTTGTAACATTCGATGCATCTTCATACTCAACTACACTATACTAAGTCAGTAATCAAGTGATCTCAATTTAAAATATATTTTGTTGTAAAAAATGGTGTTAATAGACAATGGACAAGTTTAATGACAACAGTACTTATTTATTTTTAAAAATACCTTTCTAACTTATCAAGACATTTTTCGATGAATTATCGCATATCTTTATATAGATAAAATTATAAAAATGTGAACTGTAAAAATATAAAGCATACGTATACATTCGGTCTTAGTATATAAAAATATTCAAAACCTAACTTTTACATTTCCGATAATGAATTCTGATAATTGATAGAGGTTTATAATTTCATGAATTCTTTTCTTTGTAAATGATCAGTGCATTTTTTTTTAGTTTTTCAAATCGGAATAAAGAAAATGTCTAATCCTTGAAAAAACTTTAGTAATGTAATCCAACAGTTGAAAAAGTTTGAACTAAATAAGAAATTCCGTTTAGAAAACGTTCACTCTAAATGTTTTCTAATTTTTAGTAAAATACAAATTAGGAAAGCATAGAAAAAAGTAGATTTTACTTTATAATTTTTATATATGATGCTTGGTTAAATAAACGATAAATTATTTTATCTTTATGCATTTTAGTACTTGAATTATGAATGTTATAGTTTAGGCAGATTAGAAAGAAGAAAATGTACAAAATAAGTTAAAATACTTACACTAATAAATAAGGTCTGTTTGTTCTCGTCTGACAAACGCGGATAAAATAAATCCTCTAAATTAGCGGTATCATTTTTAACATAATTTCAGTATATTTCTACACTGTGCTTTCCATTTATTTAACCATCTGATTACGAACTGGGACATATATGTCTCAGTGGACTTTTTTTTACCATACAATTCTAGAATATTTTCAAGAGAAATCTACCAGAATTTTTTTTTAAATTGTGGCATGATTGAATACAAAATTATTAGCCAGTACTGGCTCGTAATTCGAGATCTAATTAACTAAAAATTCTTTGAGTAATACTAAGATTTATTAAAATTTTCAAAAGCCTTGTGTCAAAAAGTTAAAAATTGAAATTCTTATTTAGAAGGGTAATGCGAATCAATTGAGAAAACTTAATTAAGATAATTGAAAAACAATTAGAAGCTTTTGTAAATACACTAACATTAATTATAAACTTTATCAATTACGTTTAAAATAAAAGTTCAAATATATTTAGCGGATTTACATTTAGGACAGTTGATAGTTATTATTTCAGTCATTTTGTCATACATGTTATCTCTAGAATGGAAATTAGTATACTACATTAACATTTTTTATAAAATCATCCTGAAAGTTTACTCTCCTCTTTCATTTAAAAAACAAAAACAAAATCCACTTTTATTTTTCATAACTGATTTAATGCGCACTTTAACAATAATAATAATAATAATAATAATAATAATAAAAGATTGAAATTTACAGGTGCGCGTTATACTCTGTTTATAAAAATGACGGATTAAAAATTAAGAAAAACAAATGGTCATGAAAATTGAAATTCTATGTTATAAACAATCATTTACAGAAAATTGCATACGTTATGAGCTTAATCTTTCAGTGGTACACCTTATTTTTTTTATCTTCCGTAAACGCTGGGTCAGTTTGACACAAGCTATTTCCCATCAAGTTAGTCCTCTGCCAGTTTACACAAAATGTATACATTTTTATAGATTTTGAACTGTACTTTAAGATAGTTTAAATAAATTTTAACCTGTGAATTATTTTCAATAGAGAAATTTTCATTTAAACAGATTATGTTTTCAAAAATGTCATTTTTTTTTAGAAGTTGCAAAGAAAATTCAATATTTTTGGTAATTTAAAATCACAAAGCGAAATTTAAAGTTTAATTTTGGTACTAAAATACTGAAAAATAACTGAATGGTAAATGCTAACGTAATGATAAAAAAAGTGAAAAGTTATTTCAAAAGGTAAATTAAAGTCTACGGATGAAAATGACTCTGCGTACTCTTGGAAGGTTAGTAATGCTTTCTATCAGATTGCATGCAAAATACGAACCATTGTGCTTTTTATCCATTCATTTTTTTTTTTTGCTACAAATATCAAGATTTATTTGGAAAGGAGGGTTTGCACGTAATATAGCGAAAATAACAAAAAATAGAAAAATTTTCTCTTAAAATTTAGGACCACGTTATACTCCGTGATATACAATTTTTCATATTCTTAAATACTTTTGATATTATGCTTATAAAAATCTAAATGCTTATGTCCAATTTTGTATAAAAATCAAAACAGGTAGCCAGGTTCTTAATTATTAAAGAAAAAATTTTATGACAAGAATATCATTATTAGAGAAAATGAAATACTCGCATCATTTTCCATTGCAATGTTTCGAAGAAGACAAAAGATTTTTGATAAAGTTTCCAACTTGTCTTTTATACTACGTATGATAACATTTTTCTCCTCTATAACACAAAATAATCTATATTATGTTATTTTAAAGATATTTTAAAACAGTTGAAAACCAATGTACAGTTTACTTTAGGATGATAAAAGATAAACATTGGCACAGCTTTTATAACGATACTATTTAGCGTAAGTGACCTATCTACTAGGATCTCTACGATCATACAATACAACATCAAAATCAGTATAATTGCCATTGATTAGATATCCAACAATTAAGTAATCTTTTAATGTAAAATTATCTGAAAATTTTCCTCTGCTTTAGCTGAGGAACTTATGTACTATGGGAGTTTTTTAAACTATTTACCCTTTTTTGCATGAGTTTTTCTTTTACAATTGTTTTTTTATACATATATTAAATATTAGACACCAGAAATTTTAAGATAGATTTTTAACTTTATTCAGCAACATAGTTCACGGGAAATTTACTAGATTAATATTTCTATAAAAATATAGTGGTGGCGAAGAAGTTGATTTATTTATTAAAAGTTAAATAAACAGTGATGGAAATTTCCATCACAATGAAAAGAAGGGCTAACCCTTAATTGTTGTTGAACCCGAGACTAAAGGACTTCTATCCTACAACATATAGAAAAGTAATCAAAATCTGCGATTAGCAAGCTTGGCCCTCTCCTTGCTAATGCAGGATAAGAAAAAATACATGTTGCAATCTTATTAATTCCTTTGTCTTAAGAGCCTACATCAGTCACGCGAAAAAACGCGCAAGCTAATGTTAAGTCTATGGGAAGGTTCTTGCGCGATTTCTCGCTCGCATTTTAATATTTTTAAATGATTTTTTTGCATGGGATAGCTGAGGTCGATCTCTAACGTTGTTTTTACTTTTTCGATTTTGGTTCCAGTTTTTTTATATAAGGGTACTTTCACTTTCAAAACCGGTTCCGAAATGAGAAATGTCCGCTTATAAAAAAACTGTAACTAAAATCAAAAAAGTAAAAACTAACAACGTTAGGGATCGGCCTCAGCCATCCTATGCAAAAACATCATTTAAAAATATTAAAATGCGAGTGAGAAATCACGCAAGAACTTTCCCATAGACTTAACACTAGCTTGAGCGCTTCTTCGCGTGACTAGCGTAGGCTCTTAAGCCATTTTAGTAAAGAAACTATTTTTATAAGAAACTATAAAATTTCAAGAAACTAAACTATTTTAAGAAACTATAAAATTAGCATAAGAATTAAGTTACAATATATTTTTTTTGCATGTTAAAAATTTTTAAATTTGTAAAACGTATGCTCGCGCTTTGAAGTACACTGCTCAAAACAATTAAAGGATATTGCAGTTTTAGGTGGATTTTGTATCTGGGAAACTTTTTAGCTGATTGATACATGGTCGACAGACATAGTAGGTTATATGAGAATAAATTACACATGTTTGGCAGAAAAAAATGCATTTTATTGCGCATTTGTGTACAAAAGGAAAAAACACAATTTGTGCATATGAGAAAAAAAAATAAGAAAAGGTGTTTTCTTCAAAGAAAATCATTTTCAGTAGGGGGTATGGTTTCCACGGGCGGCCAGCAACGTTGAACACCTTTGAGGCATGGACTCAATGAGGCTATTAATGACGAGTTGGGGTATTCTGCCCCACTCTTCCAGAAGATCTCTTTCCAGTTCTTGGAGAGTTTGTGGGGGTTGTTGGCGGCCAGAAACTCGTCTTCCTAGAGCGTCCCAAACGTGCTCGATTGGATTCATGTCTGGAGAACACACTGGCCATTCCATTCGAACGATCATTCGAACGATTCCTTCCTCGAAAAGGAAATCCTCCACCAGGTTTGCACGATGTGGCCTGCAGTTATCGTCCATTAAAATGAAGTTATCTCCGATTTCTGCAGCGTAAGGGACTACAATAGGTCTGAGGATCTCATCCCTATATCGGCGACCAGTCAGAGCTCCATCTCGAATGATGTAGAGGTCAGTGCACCCGTCAATGGAGATGCCACCATACACCAACACTCCTCCACCGCCAAATCTGACACTTTCGTGCACGAACGCAGGATTATTCCTACTGCCACAGTCTCTCCAGATGAAAATACGCCTATTATCCAGATGCACAGAAAAACGGGACTCGTCAGAAAACAGAATATTGCTCCATTCATTTCTCCTCCAGTTGACATGCTCGGTTGCCCACTCCCTGCGGTCGCGACGATGCCTTGATGTTAATCTAACACGTACCATCGGTCGGCGAGCATACAAACCTACAGCATGGAGCCGGTTTCGGACAGTCTGGGTTGAAATCGTGGTGCCTGTAGCCGAGCGAATGTGTTGTTGGAGAAGAGTAGCGTTCATGTTTCGGTGTCTCCGAGCTGTTAACGCTAAATACCGATCTTCATTGGGCGTTGTTGCCCGTCTACGACCTTGCCCTGGTCTTCAGCCTGCACACCCACTCTCCAAAAAACGGTTCCAGATCCTGGAAATGACACTTTGTGACACTCCAATGGCTTGCGCTACTTCGGCTTGAGTTTGGCCCCCTTCTAACCTACCAACAATTCTCCAAGCTTCTGAATCTGTCAAATGACTTCGCTGAGACATCGTACTCATCGAAACAAAGCAATCACTGAATGCCGATCATCCTTGTCTTCATTCTCTTTTATCCAGTTGAAAGTCAAATTTCATTCGCTGCCGCTGAAGCGACGTTTTTGACGTCGAACTCAAAATTTGCATACTCCACAGTTTGAAAACCAGAAAAATTTGCATTTGTGATTCTCTTCTTCTATTTTCGGCAAAAAAAATTTCGTTTATATCTTTATTTTATATAAAACTTCAAATATCCTTTAATTGTTTTGAGCAGTGTATTTTGCTTTCTCATTTTTCTTCTGCATTTATTTTTATTTTATTTGAAAATGTTTTAATTTATTATAACTAGAGGGCACCACATTTCCATTTGGAAAACGAGAAAAGTCTGACATAAGTTTTCTGTCTGATTACATTAAATTAAAATTTCCCCACAAGTATTATAAATCCCAAATAATGAAATTCATTTTAAAGTATGAGGAAATTAAAAATGAAAATTTTAAAGTAAAATAACAAAAAGACTTTAAATTAAAATGCTGTTGCTCTTTTATGTAATGCTGCTAATTTATTGGCTCACTTCGATAACGATCCCTTATGTAAGCATCTTCTATATTTTCACAAATTCAATTGGATTTATTCTGTAGGTCTAAGAATTACTTATCCAAACATTCGTGTGATATAAGAAATAATTTATTTTTGAATCTTACATTATAGAAATCTAATTTGTGAAATTGAATGGGAATTTGTGTTCTGTAAAATTTTTATCCGCATTTTGCTTTGATTTATCTTCAAGTTAAATTAAAAATTTTCAGAAATAATACAAAATAATTAATCGGCAAAATATTATGACATACTATTTAAATATTTTCGATGATTGGGGGATTTCTTTAGATTAGGTTAATCTATATCTATATCTATATCTTTATCTATATCTATCTATCTATCTATCTATATATAAATATATATAGACGTGTCTGTCCCTATGTTTCACTTTGTAGCCAAAACTACCCAACGCAGACCACTGGTGTTTGTGTGTGGTAGTAGCCTCGAGTCTCCCATCGTGCACTATTGTGGTTGCATGTCGGTAGCTGTGGGAATGTGGGATATATGGTGGTTGAAATTGGTCACCCTAGGGCATTTTCATATTTCGAACAAAGTATTCTAAAAAATGCTTAGAATGTTTTTCATTTGGGAATTGGTTCATTTAACTTAACGTGGACTAATTAAGGTATAGATAACTAAGTAAGATCATTTCGCGCGCCCTAGCGGTATAAATTGAAACTAAATGGTATTGCAGTGCGTGCATAGCACGCCTGCTGTACAATGCTGGAGTTTCGTTTGGAAAGAGGTTTGTTTAGAACAGAATGCACGCCGAAAATGACTATGTTTATCGAAACCGCAAAAGAAAGTTACTGATTTCCAGGCAACGCCGGACGGATCAGTTAAGTGATATATAAGGTTTTAAAAATTAACATATAAAAATAACTTATTTTCAAAATATCTACTCCAAAGCATTTTATAAATTGATCTTTACAACCCGTTGATTTCTATAAGAAATTATTTGTTTAAAGACAGACTTTGAATTTACAATGTATTGAATATAAGTTTATTTTCCCCATGCGACTACATTTACTCAGTTTTATATGTTAGTTGATATCTTCCAAAGTAATGCAGGTACTATATTTTAGAAAGGCAATAAAAAACTGTGCTTCGTTATTAGACGCGGTGCCGCGCTGTTAAAACCAATATGATAGGTTACAACACAACGTGTGTGTATAAAAATCGCCTACACGTAGTGTTGTAAAAATTCAATTTTGTCATAAATAAACGTCTGTTTGAATTTTCAAGCACGATAATGAACAAGGTCTTTTAAAATTTCAGTTTTATTTTAAATGTATGTGTGCTTGAATTTCCATTGTTAAAAATCTGCAGCAAACTGTCCAGTCATTCGAGTGCTTTTAAATATAACGGTTACTTGACCATATTATTAAGCGTATCTACCATATTATCGACTATATTATTGTCAGAATAAAGTTAAATTATAGTTACGAAATCGTTTTCAATAAAAGTGGTCCAATGACTGGACAATTTGCTGCAAATTTTTAACAGCGTGTAAGCACGCTGATGCAGTTTTACTTTACAATGTATTGTACTTGCAAATGAGTGTGGGCTCGAACTTTTAAGAATGGTTATGTATTTTACACCACAATCTGTTGTATTTAATCAATTTTCAGGCTTAGGGTTCTAAATTTACAACACGTTGTGATGTAAATAAATGTATGCTGGATTTTCGAAGACACGTTGTAAATTTAAATCAGTGAGTGCATTAATACCATGCATTGGCATTGCCTTGGCGAATTTTAGCTGTGTTTTTGAGTTCATTCATAATAACTTATTTTTGTGGATATGGTTCGGTTTCTGTTCACGTACATGTGGCGTAATTAGTAATCATCACACATCATTAATTATCCACCAATTAAAATAAAAATTCCCTTTTTACGAATACAAATAATTAAAACTTCTTTTCCCTTTTAAATATATACCGGGTGCGTCATAAATTCGTGCAAACTTTAAAAATTCATAATAAAAGAAGTAATGCTCGAAAAACTTTTCGGTTTACGCGAGTATGATCAGAATGATTTTGGATTTATTCCCATGTATAATAAAAATGATTCCAAAAGTAACCGATAGAGGGCGCTCACACATCATACTGAGGCATTTTATGCAAATCAAGCTCGCAATAAAACACCTGTCGGGAAATGGATTCGCCATTCGATCTCGGCAGCATGCTATCGTCACCCGATCGTTCACTGGTGGTTAAAATTTTCTACAAGAATGGTGAATCCACAACTATTGCATTGCGAAAGTTTCGCACGGAGAAAGGACTAAAGCGCAAAAAAGCCCTACTTCATTGAATGGGATACTCAATTTAGTACGAAGTTTTGAGGAAACGGGGAAGGATCGTCCACGTAGTGGCAGACCATTCTTGAGCACGAATCGCGTCCATGTTGTAAATAGTGTCATGGGAGAATTGGCACCGAGATATCAACGGGAAGTATTAGTGCTCGTGAAGCTGGTGGAATAACGGGGATTCCAGTATCATCGATTCGACTTATTCTGTTCGGAATCTTGGATCTGTATCCGTACAAGATACAGGCACTTCACTAGTTATTACCGAAAGATACAGATAAAAGACTAAATTTTGCTACATGGGCGCTGACACAAATGGAGCGTGACCCACAATGGTTGCTGAACGTCATGAGGACGGATGAACCACACTTTTCACCGCATGGTGACGTCAATACGCAAAACAGTCGTATCTGGGTGGCGTCAAACCCTCGTGAGTACCTGACCAAGCCACTGAATGCTCCTCATGTAACTGTTTGGTGTGGTTTCACCGCGTCTTTCATTTTGGGTTCTTTCTTTTATGAAGAGCCTTGTCCTGAATCCGGCTGGAAAACCTGCACAGTCACTGCAGAACGGTATCTTATGCTTTTGCGTGACTACGTTGTGCTTGCATTGTAGGAAAGACATGCGTTACCTGTCTTCGCCTTCATGAAGGATGGTGCCCACCTCCACTTTGCACGTGAAGTCAAGACGTTTCTGTTGGACACTTTCACTGAAGACCGAGTGATAAGTCGAGGTTGTAAATTTGAGTGGCTCGCACGATCTCCAGATTTGACCCCGGCAGATTTTTGGTTGTGGGGATACTTAAAGTCTTGTGTATACCAGAGATCCCCAGCCACTTTGGTGAAACTGAAAGATGCCATTCGACGGATGCCATCGATGCCGACATATTGCACTCAACTGTAACAGGCGTATTGACGCGCCTCACTTGCCTAATACCTGGTGGTGGTGGTCATGTTGAGCATCTTTTACCTTAAAATAAATGCAGAGTGTCATGTTATTGTGATTTGTTTTATTGTCTGTTTGTGTTTGCCTGATTTGCGTAAAACGCCGCAGTATGGCGTGTGAGTTCCCTCTATCGGTTACTTTTGAAATCATTTTTTACTATACATGGAAAAAAATCCAAAAGGCTTCTGATCATACTCCCGTAAACCGAAAATTTTTTCGAGCATTACTTGTTTTATTATGAATTTTTAAAGTTTGTACGAATTTATGACGCACCCGGTATATATATATTTTTTTTCTTGATCTATTTTGCGGTTAAAAAAAGTTATTTCTTTTACAGCTCACCAGTTCTTTCGAGCCGCAATAAAGTAAACAAAAAATCAACTTTTATATCTTAAAACAGTGTGGTCCAACTGCGGCCCGCGTAGAACCAATATTTTCTTACAGAAATTATCACCTTATTTAACTGCATAATTTCTGAGAATAAACAAAACGAAAATATTGGTTCCACGCCAAACTATCTTAAAACGTTTACAGTGAAGTTTCATAATTTGCTGGTCATTGTCGAATAAATAAAAGAAAATTCTTTATCATTATGCCTTTCCTTTCTCATTAATCTAAATTCTTTTTTTTGCTCAGAACTGTAGCCTATACAAGTAATTGATTCAACCTTAATTATGTATATTGTTTACGTTAAAAATGCGCCTCGCATGCTTGCATTTCTCTCTTTCTTCTTTAATATAAACTTCCCAACGTCCAGCACTTGGCATTAGAATGTGTACGTAAAAAATTCAGTTACGCCAATTAATAAACTGCGTGACAGAATTGGAATACTAAATTTCCATTAAATCTGTTATTTATTACCTTATAATAATGGAGAGGGGTTCCATTTTTGACTTGATACAGTCATTGAAAAAAATTGAACACCCTTTACTAATTCTTCTACAAATTATTGTAGAAGACAGTTACTGGTACCAAACGATTGGAAATAAAGTTTACTTTTAAATAATGTATATAATTTTTTTAGGGAGATGTACATATAAAAACAAACCCAAACGTTGTTTTTTTCAAAGGCAAGACCCAGTTTTACAAGATATTTTAAATCTTCATTTTAAACTATGCCTTCTTACCAAATTTCATGAAATTCCTACGATTAGTTTCAGAGAATTGTTTTAAAATGTGCATACTTTAGAGTCTGTGTCTAAATTGAACTTCGGTACTTGATTGTTCAAATGCTACAGAAGGACTAAGTCACTTCCATTAATGTATCATTTATTGCTAATATGACCATTTTACTTATTTAATATGTTTCGGCTATTATTATATACGGCAAAATCCATTTCAATATTCATTTTATAATGCTTACAAGAGTTGAATTATGCGATTAAAAGATGTATAAGGTTATCTGTGATTAAAATAGATTTTGAATATGTGGATGTGGATTTTATAGGTGTTTTTATAATGTTTTTTCTCAGATTTGAAATTTACTTTACTCGCTCTTTTCTTAATTTATATGTGAAGAATACAAAATTTAGAATACAAAATAAGTACGAAGCAGTATATGAAAAAGATGTAGAAAACACCCACACAAATTGGGGCTTTCAGTCTGAATATAAGTCTCAACACGATTGCGAACGGCATATTTTAAAAGCTTTTTCAGCAAATACACAACACATATGCATTTATAAGAAATTATACTTGAAACATATATACCACAGAAAAGTAAAATAGGCTTATTAGACTGGAGAAGAAGCTAGAAATTCAATTAAAGGTAATAAAAATAATGAGAATTTTTTTTTCTAAGGTAGGACTGTTCATTTTTAAAAAATCATCTTTGCTAATTTAAAAGTAAAAGCGAAACTAATTTACATATCTGACGTAAAATTATATCTCATGCAAATACGATTTGCGTAAATTTAATAAAAAATTTAAAAGTAGACACAGAAAAAGTAAAAAAATACAAAAAATCTTGTAAAATGAGTAAAATATTTTTTCAAATTATGCTTTTCTGCACATCATAGCACACCAGCATCTTGCCGTTTTTTTAAGCATAATTTGAACAGTACTTGGAAGAAAAAAATTTAATTTTAAATGCACATAAAGCACGACATAATAAATATAAATCCATAAAAAATTGTAGGTTATAAGAAAAAATTGATAATTTTTTCGAATATAAATTTCATTATTAATGTTGTACAATTATAAAAATTACAAATTCAACTTATTTATGTTTGGGTTTTTTAGTATTCTAACTGAACAAAAAATTATCATATTAGGATTATAATTTCAGGAGATATTTATAAAAATATGAAATTGCAATTTAGTACTAGAAGCTCTAAATTTTGAATGCATATAATTCAAAAGCGTAACTTTCTAATAACTTGACATGTGGTATCTAAGGCACAGTTGGAACCGAAAATTTAAAATATCCTGTCGAACTGGGTATTGCCATTGAATAAAACAAAGTTTGGGCTGTTTTTTATATGTCGACGGCCTCCGAAGCGAATTTTATATTACATCATTTAAAAGTAGACTTGATTGCCATTCGTTTGGTACCAGTAACTTTCTTCTACGATAATTTGTTGCAGAGTTAGTGGGGTCTGTTCACTTATTTTCCACAACTGTACATTGTATTTGAAGTGGACAACTGTTCATGACTTTTGAGATGATACTCAGGGCATTCACTCTCTAACTGTTGTGCAAGTAACTTATGGTTTGTGTCTCTATTTGGTGATGTTATCTATCATCTCTTGCACTGCTATTTTATTCATCTAACGTCATGATGGCTGTCTTAAGAAAATAAAATTGGATTTAGACATACTAGTTGTATTTATTTCTCAATATTTTATTCATGTATCAATGAAAAATTTAATGAACCTGAACACATAAATCGTATATTTATGATTCCTTTTATAGACTAGCAGAAACTACTTTACAAACAATTGATCCTAAATTCTCATTTTGTCAGAGAAGAATCCCAGTGTTTAACAGCCTGCATTTCATGATGGCACGTTTTGAGGAAACACATTATGTGTATGGACTTTAAATAATTCGTGTAATGAATGTAAAAGACTTTTGGATTATTCCCAATACTACTGGTACACCTGCTCTGCGTACGTTTCATGTGGTACAAATACTTATACCTGATGTATTTTTAAACTGCCGACAATGTTATACGGATACGAACACTGCTATAAACTATTTTTACAAGCCAGTGTTCCGTTCTCGATGGTAAAGCTGTACCGTTGATTGACTACCGTACTAGACTTAAGACACCCATTGTGCTATACAAAGCGCTTCGACCTTTGACATATATCGCCATCTTCTCGGCTAAGATGTGTCATTCGCTCTTTCTTAGTTCTCCAAAATACAAATAAATAAATAAATAAATAAAAGTTCTTCGAACACGAGATTTTTTGCATCGAAATTTCGATCGTTACTGACCTTCACTTTGGATCATCAAAGCACCTGCTGATAAACCAAGACATTCTGTCGGGTAATTTCTCCAAAACTCATGCGATATTTCCGATACTCAACTGTATTTCGTGGTGATCAAATTTTTGTGTGCTTGATACGCAATTTAATCTTTGATAAAGTGTTTGTGCGATATCTTTGTGGCACTTTGAATTTTTTTTATTAAGCTTCGGCGTTGATTGTGTTGTTTCTATGTGAAAATGCATCATAAATGTTATTCCTAGTGATTATAATAAGCATCACAGTTAATGAAATTTATCCAAAAGAACTGCTATTGAAACATAAAGCAGAGAACATATTTTTCTCAAGATATGTCATCTGCTAGTGACTTGTATGTTTCTTTTATTTATCCTTCCTATCTCGTGCCTTATATGAATTTCTCTTTTTCTTCAAGTATTGGTATATAATTTTTCGTCCTGTAATATATAAGTTTATAACAGCAATTTATAATGTTCTTATTAACTTAAATACATCAAGATTAATGAATATTTCTTTTCAATTTCAAATATTACTCTAGATAAACTTCACTCTCTAGATAAGATTCATTTAACATGCGAAATTATATTATTTCGTTAAAAAGGTTAAAAGAAGGTAAATATATTTAATTAGATAAAATATATTTATCGGTATGTCATAACTGATATATTAATAAAATTAGGTAATATCTTTTTTCCTTTGGATAATGCATTGACAAAAAGTAAAAAAAAATCAGCATCGTGCATACATTATGAAACGGATTTTTTATCATAGAGTATTTTCGAGTACAGACATGTAGTTCGAAGAAGCTTGATTTCTCGATATTTCTAAATAAGTGTTTCATACCAAACATTTTTGTCAAAATCACTGTGTCAATAATAGTTCGTCGCCAGTTTTGACCTTTATTAATATTGTAGAGAAGATTATACTCATTATTTTCAAATGCCTGCTTTTAATGCAATAGTGGTGCTTTTCCTTGCAAGCAGTTTTTGACATTTTGAGAAGATAATAAGTTTTATTATATTTAAAGCGTATATTGTACTAAAATTCATTTCAGACAACAATGCTAATGCATTCGAATTTTTTTGCCGGCTTTGTGTTAGAATTTAAGTAATACATGCATCACATAACACGCTTACATTTAGTACAACCTGAAAACGTATAATATGATTAGAAACGCGCTTCAGAAAATAGAGAAGCTCCTAATACCGGGTACCGATTTTGCTTTCAATCTAGATCGTTCAATTTTGAAAATAAGTGAAGGAAAAAGTCATGGTAGAGTATCTTGATATTTTTAACATCCGTTCAGAAAAAAAATTCTGTTTAAAAGAGATTTTTGTTTATAAAAAGACAAATTCCGAAAATATCCAAATTTTTCGTTTAGAAAATGAGGTCTAAATACCGGCTAACAGAGTTTTTTCAAACAGAGTTTTTTAATCATAACTAACCAGCTAACAGAGTTTTTTAATCATATAAATCGGGCTAATGTCGTTAATTAATTGAGAAGAACACTATGTTTTAATAAATTTTATTGATTAACATTTAATATGTACAAAAAGAACGTAGAATTTTTAATAAAGAAACATTTTAGTCAAATTTATATAATTGTTAGAGACTATCTCTGACAGTCGTCTTTTCATTCTGTTCCTGTGGTTTCGATTTCATTTTTTAATGTGTTAAACAAACAAAGCTTACTGCTTGAAATGTAGATTACTTTATCTATAAAAATCACGAAATCACTCTCTGCGTCAATGCTGTCGCTATGGGCCCACATATCACATTTTAGACATCGAATCTAGATTTCTCCTTCCTGACGCAGAGAACGAACCCTCACAGAAGACACAAATTGCATAATCTTCCTCTGTCGGATATTTTCTTTTTTTGACTTTTTAAAATCCAATTTCTAAACCTTTCGCCTGAATTTCTTAATTTTTCCTCTGTCATTTTTTTCTTTCTCTTCCTATTTATTGCGGATGATTTTGGAGTGTTCAACAGCACTTTTCTGTGAGATGGTTCCGGTAACCAGTGTCACATTGGCGAAACACAGCAATACATCGTCTGTAATCCCATAAATTAAGTTATTTTCTCCCCTTCACGCAGAGTAAGCCTAGAGAGGCCAAATACCGGGTAACCGGGATTTAGACCACTCTCGGTGGCCGGTATTTGGACCACTGCTATATTTAATTTAAAACTGGTATTACTCATTCATATAGTACCAATACCAATAATACCATTATGTGCATAATACCAATGATGTGCGTGCTATTGGTATTATACCAATAATCTGCGTGTAGCATTTGGGAGCAAAATATATCTACAAAACAATTTAATCGTCAATTCAAGTCAATATGTGATCAGTATTTTTTTTAAAATGAGAAACACATACCTGAAATCTTTTGATATCTCAGATTTCGCCGTGTCGTCACAATTTCTTTTACTGTTTGTAAATGAGACAGACTTCAGCGACGTACTGCTCATGCTTTTGTTCTCTCAATTAAAGATACAAACTCTGCCAATCGCCGATCGACTGTGATGCGCTCAGTTCCCAGAACACCTACTAACCGGTATATGGACCCTAGCCGGCATTTGGATCTTCTCTAGTTGCCCAAAGACAATTTACCCTATTAGTTCTATGAGACACTTTTCATAAGCTAACGACACACATTTAAAAAATAAACATGTTTCAGTTTCAACAACACAATTTGATGCATGTTTTTAAGACTTTCTTGACCATTTTATTTAAAAAAAATTATCCCTATATAAAGAACGTATCATATGCAATTATCGATTATAACGTCATTAAGATTTACTTCAAACATTTACCTACAATAAATGATATTGTAACCATAATAAAAAAAATTGTGTGGCCCTGTAAGGTACCTATAACATTAAACGTATTATTTTAAAGCTTGTATGTTGTCGAAAACATCGATATCATCCATCAAACAGCTACTTTTTATTTTAAGAAATTTGATATTATTATTAATCATGATAGAAAATGAAATACCCATAGAACGTAATATATCCAAACACCTGTAGAACAGCTGTAAATATTATACACAGCATTTTCAGTAGAAAATGTGCTGGATAACCATTAATAACACATTTAAATTTCGAAGCAATTCTAGCACATTTACGAATTTTAACGAAAGACAGACGAACCATAGTCATAAATACTTTTCCACTATGTTTCAAAATAGATAAATATAGAACTTCTTTTTCCTTCGAATGGTCATTAATAACGCACAACTATAGTTTTGAGAGTCATTAATTAACAGCTCTCATCATCAGGGGAGCAGTAACAAAGATTATTTAACCCAACAAGGGTAAAAATCGTCTGAAAAGAAATATTTAATACAGTGGTATAAATGTGGAAAATAATAGGGAAGAAGGTGAACGCTATAAGAAAGCAATAAAACTGTCAATGAGGACCGATAGTTTAAGAGGGAACCCGTGGTGAGAAAGGAAAGCATCCCACGCATTAATTTGAAAAGGAAGATAAAAGAGGTACCGGTCTAATACACCGACTGATATTGAAACATCGAAGAAAGAAAGATATGGAAACGAAGTAGTTAAAATTTAGTAAAAAACTGGAAATCACGAAATAGAACATGTTAATAATAGTTCCTGAAAAAAAAGGAAATTAATAATTATTGAACGAGGAAGAACACAGAGATAGGGACGATTATACAAGGAATGGAACTTCAATAGTGGAAACACTGTTGTAGGGACGCCACGCAGCGGAACCGAGAAAAGCAGCTTATACCACTCTTACATGACATACCTGACTTACTGTGGAGCAAATTCGCTCTCCTCACAAACATCACAAGACTGCGTAGCGACAGGACGAGCACAGCCATGTTTTAGTTGGCGGTCGATCTTACGAAATAATTTTCTTATTGTACTGCTGAAAGTATGGTTTCGAAGCAGGGACAGCAAAATTGGTTGAAAATTGAATGTGACAGAGAACATAGAGCACGCCA
Source organism: Maratus michaelseni (assembly GCA_963931845.1). Classification (NCBI taxonomy): domain Eukaryota; kingdom Metazoa; phylum Arthropoda; class Arachnida; order Araneae; family Salticidae; genus Maratus; species Maratus michaelseni. The sequence continues at coordinate 267,071,226 of OZ007599.1, forward strand.
GCGTTTTCAAGATCTTCGTGATGCTTCGGGGGATTCCGCATTACCCTGCCGAACTGCAGCACGTTGGGCCAAAGCTTTTAACGATAGAACGGCCAAATGTTTCAACGTCCGAGCTCGCTATCAGTAAAGGTATAAACAGCGCAGACTATGTCTGCATAACTGGAAGTAGATGGGAAACAAACGACTCGTGAGATAGCTATAGAGACAGGGTTGGCGCATACGACTGTCCACCACATAATCAAGTACCGACTGGGCATGTGAAAAATTGTGTCAAAGTGGGTTGCTTCCCATCTTACGGAATTACAGAAATGGATACGATACGATATAGCGCGAACCCACTTGGAGCGCTATGAGCGCTAAGAAGATGCTTTCCTACGAAAACGTATCAAAACGTACGCTGGGTGGGATGTGAACGTATCTTAACACATGCGTACTGGCAGGTATTAGGCTCATGTGCGATATCATATGGGCCAAAAATGGAACGGCAATGAGACAAATGGCACCATTACGGGTCTCCCAGCAGATCACTTGTATTTCAGATTCCCGACCAACGTGAGAGCCATGGTAATTCTCGTTTGCGACTATCAAGGTATAATCTAAACACATGTGGTGCCTTCAAGGCAGACTATGAATGAGCAGTACTACTGTTTGTTCCTGGAACTTAACCTACGGCCAGCGTTGAGGAAGAAACGGCGACACTTTCTTCAGAATCCACTCATCATATTGCATGCCATTGCTCGTGCGTATACAATACAAACTGTGGCTGGTTAGTTTGCTTGATGGGACTTGGAAGTTCTCTACCATCCCTCATAATCCTCGGACTTTAGCCCCTATGACTTTGATTTCATTCCCAAGATGAAGAAACTGCTCCATTGCTTTCGCTTCCATACCGTCCCAGAGATTTTGCAAGCTGTAGGCCGCCCAATTCGAAAGATCAACAGAACAGGCGCTGCAAATGGCATCATGCAGCTTCCAGAAAGCTGGAAAAATAAGCGTTCTAGACTCCGCTGGTTACTACTTTGAAGAGTCATAAAAGTTTCACAACTGTATCTCTTCTTAATCCTTTGTAGTATATACATAGTTACACCTATTGAAGCTTCATCTATATAATTATAGATTGGCTGTTCTAGATTATTAGAGAGCCAAAAATATTAAATGATAAGATGATGAAAAAATTATAATAATAATTAATTGATTAAAACGAAATATTGTTTTTCGAACCCTGTTTCTCAATCAGTTGAGAGAGAATTAGCCTCAAGGCTTTCGTTAACAATTTACCTGAATTTATAAAAATACACTAGTTTTCTAAAAAGTACAATTCATTTACATTTGTGCACTAGGATAATTTTAGAATCGGAAAACTTAAAGACCTAGTTTAGTTGCCACGAATGCCTTGCTACAGCAAACTTACATAATTGTCGCTTTTAATGTAATTTGTGTGTTTACTTTTTTAATTAAGGGATGCTCACTTTGACCCATGTATGATAATTTACAAATATTGCAATGAATATAAATCCCAGATTTATTGACCGTTAGAATAACAGATTTAGTAGAAGGAAAATGATTTTTTATTAATGGGTTTAAGAATAACTTTATAATAGGAACGTTATATATATTTTCAAATATATATGTTAAAAGCGGATAAAATGGGAGAACAGCAGTATTTTCCAGAAGGTCATTTTTAACGGGTGTCATAGTGGAAGTAGTAGAAAGCTTGCGAAATTTTTTCACGTATTTCTCAATAATAGAAGGATTGGAATTTGTATTTATTCCTACGGATTTCAGATAATTGTATTGTTTAATCAGCGTCAGAACAAATATTGAGTGCACTATACACGTATGTGTGAAAGGCTGTCATTTTTTGTTTAGTAGGGTGGTACTTGTGTCCGTATTTTTCATTCTAATATATTTTAATCTGGGTCAGTATATTAGACCGTTATCGTAATCTCTTAAAACTTTTATTGCAAATGTGTGCGTGGGTGGATTGCCTTTCATCCAGGAATTCTTTTTAGAGCCCTCGTTCCATACTGACAACAGCGGTATTGTTTTTCTGGGACGTTCAACTTCTTTCTTATTCGTTTCTATAGTAGATGACAGCTGTTAATTATTTATCTTGAAACTATAGTCGTGTTATTAATAATCACCTGGAGGAAAAGGGAGATCTATCTATCTATTTGTCATCTCCAGTTTTTTTTTTTTTTTTTTTTTTTTTTTTTTTTTGCTACGTTCGAAAATGTTAAATACAATGTCTCTTTAACCGAACAATAAATAAAATTAATCGTTGGGGGCCACCGTAATACTTACCCACCATGGATATGCAAAATATGAAAATAAAACATGTGTAAACTATTTATAAAATGCATAGCAATTCGAATAAAATCGTGGTTTGATGACGTCATAAACTTTAAATGCTCTATAAATCCAAAATTGATAATCATTTTAACTAACGGTTTACTGCGTCGAATTAAGCGTCTAATTTCCAATTAAAATATATCTTTGAATTGAAATTTGAATGAAATACAGGGTCATATTTGATCGACTTCATTCTTAATGCAAAATTTGTGTTTTTTATTGTCTTTTACATTCACTCCTTAAAATAAACTATTTCGAAAATTTTTATATACCTTTTATCAGAACTAATTTTTCGAGAGTCCGAAAAAAATAATTCCGGATAATCGAGGTTACTGAAATTCAATAAGCTTCTTCCCATTATTACATACTAAGTACATACCAAATTTCAAGTCTCTATCTGAATTTGTTCGGGAGATAGAGCGTTTACAGATACACACACAGACAGACGAACGGCAATTTTTTTTTTCAAAAAATATGTTTCTCGGAATCTCCAGTGTCTAAAACGTGTAAATCCGTCAATTTTTTTTTCCGATTTTCAAAACGATTACAAGACTTACCCTATACTACGTATGATGGGTAAGTAAACACGTTTAGTTACATATAAAGTTCCAAGGTCGCAATTTAAATAAATAAATAAAATATTAAAAATCGTTATTTGGTATACACACACACACACAAAAAAAAAGATAAAAGAAAAAAATTACAAAATATCCCGTATTTTCCATAATAAAAATATACATGTACAGGTTGACCCTTCTTATAGTTGAGTTAGAATCATTAGTTTAGTTCCAGTTTCAAAAATATTTCAAACACGTGTTTTTCCGTTTTTATTGTGTGAAAATAGGACAAATTGCTAAAATCAAAGCATCATAACTTGGTGAATTTTGGTCATAAAATAATGTAATTTTTGTTATTTTAGTCATTAGATCATGGACAAAATTTTCTAAATATTACTCGCTGGATGCATGGACATCATAAAAATTTAAATTTCGTAACTTTTAAAATAGCTATTATGACATAAATGGATATTTAAATGATGAAGAATAACATCTGTAACATTTTACCAATTTGAATTATACTATATATTATTATATTATTATTATATATAACAGATTAGGAATTAGCTATTGGTCAACAATAATTAGGTACACCTATATAATCCTTCGAAATAGTTCGAGCCTACAAAATTGCCGATAATGGGCACGTAATTAATAGAATAAAACACAAGTTTATTTTAATTATAATAATTAATTGCGATTTACAATGATGAATATAAATTTTTTTTTCTAAAATGTTTCAAGAAAAACATTTTTGTATAACTTAAGTATTCTATAATTAAATTTTATATAAATCGTAAGCGAAATTTTTCGAATTCAGCTATATGGTTTAGAGATTAATGTAACATAAAGTAAATTTATTTTATTTAATTAAACGAAATTTTGTTTAAAAATTCATTGCTTAAAATTGTTTATATTAACAAAATAAATTTATAAGATAATGAAGATGAATGTAAAATTACCCATTTTTCTTAAAAATAGTTTCTTTTTTAGATATAAAATGTTCCTACACGTTAGTTGGAAAGAAAAAAAAATAATTTAGTGAAGACAGATAAATGATTAATGTCTTAAATGAAAAAGATGTAAAAAAAAAAATGTACACCTCATTGAAAAAATAGTTTCTTTACTACAATGACTTAAGATAAAGGAATTAATAAGATTGCGACATGTATTGTTTCTTATACTGCATTAGCAAGGAGAGCACCGAGCTTGCTAATCGCAGATTTTGATTACTTTTATATATGTTGTAGTCTAGAAGTCTCTTAGTCTCGGGTTCAACGGCTTTTATACAACGCTCCTTGGTTCTCGAAAAATAGGGGGTCTAATATTATAACACCACTTAAATACTTACTTTGTAACGGGTTTACTGTGTTACAAAGTCTGTTGTGGTACCCTCTAATTAAAATAAAATAAAACATTTTCAAATAAAATAAAAAATAAATGCAGAAAGAAGATAAATGGGAAAACAAAATAATTCAAAGTGCAAGCAGACGTATTACAAATTTAAAAATCCTTACTATGCAAAAAATATATTGTAACTTAATTCTTATGCTAATTTTTAATATGTCTTACTTCAAAAACACAGTAGTATAACATTCGCACTGACTTCCTTTGTTAAGGCAATAAAAAAATGATGTTTCTTTAAAATCACGAATTTACACAATTGTTCAATATTATTGCATCGATAAAGACTATCTGAAATACATTTTTAAATTGATAATGAGAAAATTAACTGTTTAATGATGTTTTATACAATGATTTGCTTACAAATAAAAATAAATAGGTTTACATTAAAATTAATGCACAATATTAAAATTTTTAATTGCGATTATTAAATTATAATTACAAGTATATTTATAAAACAAAAAATGAGAAAAACAACTGTAGCGCGTTCCGGTCTCGAACTCAAACCCATGGATCAACGAGTAAAAGCCATTACAACTGAGCTACGACCAACCCAGTAATTTCGTTACAAATTAAGTATTTAATTTGTGTTATAATATTAGACCTCTCCCGGGAACTCAGGGACGATGAATAAAATTTGTTGAACCTGAGACTAAGGGGCTTCTACCCTAAAACATATATAAAAATAATCAAAATCTGTGATTACCAAGCTTGGCCCTCTCCTGGTAAGTACAACTGTTGAATATTCATTCTCAAATGTTTTTTTTCTATTTGTTAGTTTCTTCAGGTAATGTTCAAATCCTAATCTATCACCAAGTGCCTTTATTCTTCTAATTTGATGAACCTTATCCTTTTCAGAAAGGAACATCAATGAGAATGTTCTCTAAACAACGCACTCTACTAACTTGAGATAAGTCGCTACAAGTGACTACTCTTTCGGAACACAGCAATTTTTGAAATTGTGTTTGATCCTGCAATTTTTGTACGGTGACAGCCTACGAAACATTTAAAGACAACTGACTTCATAAACAGGAAGCTTTTTTTCCTCCCAAGATTTAGAAATAAGTGTGACAGGAAAAGTCTTTTAGTTACAAATGGTCCATGGTAGTCATCAAATTAAACCATTACAGCCTGTGGTAAACATAGAGGCAGGAAACCTGGGTCATAGATAGTAGCTTTTACCGTTCCAGAATAATCAAAACACAAAACAATATAATCCATCTGTACCTATATAAATGTTTGTTAATTCCATTTTTAATGCTGTATTGTCTGAATTAAATACAAATAAACGTATTCAGACTCTTTTCCAATAAACTTGAAAAATATTTTAAACAGAGAGATTAATTGCATCAATGGATCTGGGTTGAAAAAGAAAATTAGATTCATGCTCCTAATGCATTATTAAAGAAATTAAATATTTGTTTTAAAATTCAGTTATTATTCAAAACAATGTAAACTTCCTTCAGCGTATTTTAAGATTAAAATTTATGGGGAACTAATTTCAGAATACTAAAATACTTCTGCTGGTAAAAATGACGTTAATAATTTTTATTATCATAAATCTGCACCATTTTACAACAATTGCGTATTAATTTATGTAATTTTTACTACCTTCTTATTTATTTATTTTTTTTTTTTTGCACCGAAGCCGAGATTAAGACATTTTGTTACAGAATTCTTTCCTCGTATTTTTTTCCCAAATGAGTATTTTATGATGAAAAAATGGCACCTATGAAAATTCTGTGATTTTTTTAAAAATCTGAAGCCTTAATTTCAATACCTCAGTATTGTTAAAACACCAGAAGTTTGTTTTGGAGTCTAAAACGTGAAGAAATTCCAATATACACGCATACAAACATAGTTTTAAAATTAGCAAAAAAGGATTCACGTAACATCAAAATGCAAAGATATGCCCAAATTTCCATCGCGAGATATTGGCACTGTCTTCTTCCAGTCCAATTTTGTTGCCAATACGAGTAATATTTTGTGAGCTATCATGTTGACATAAATGTTCTTTTTGTGTGGGGCTGGGGGGGTGGGGGATTTCAGCTCTAAAAATTACCGACAAAGATTTTTTTCTTTCGAGCGGAAAATGTTTATGAATTGTCCTTAGAATACAGTCATATATATAATAAAAATAATAATTAATACATGAATACAAGCATACATACATGAATATGTATATGCATACGTTAAAGCTCCGGAATCGGATTTGTAGCCAAGAATTTTTAATGGAAAGATTGGTATTAAAAATGAGCGATGTTGGCAACAATGTGGTTTAATGCGTATCAGAGCAGCTATATCATAACCACGAACAGAGGCGTAGCGTCAAGGGGGAGCACGATCACTTTACTACCAGTATTTTTATATACTATATTTCACCTTATTTAATTCATACCGTTCAAAGATTAAATAAGGTCAAATGTAGTTTATAATTATACTGGTAGTAAAATGATCGTGCCACCCCTGACGCTACGCCACTGACCACGAAAGACCCGGCCGGGATACTTCCACCCTATCAAGTTAGGCTGGTTTCAGCCAATTGTCGAACTCCCATGTGATCAAAGTAGGTTGAAAAGAAGACGAATTGAAGCAGTGCCGCCGCCTGTCACTTTCGTTGGTTGCGATTTGTATAAACATGGAGGGGCAAATGTCTATATTCAAATGTAAATTATGTGAACATGGTTTATCTAATTAACAATACAAACAGCAATTATATAAACATAGAGACACATGGTTAAATTCAAGTGTAAATGTCTTCCGTACACACAAAAATGTCAATAGAATGAAATTGAGTTTGAAATATTAGTATATTTATGAATTTGAATATTAGTATGAAATTGTACAGATATGTAATTTGAATAGTCTACTTACGACACAAAGCAAAAGTTTAGTTTTTAAAAAAGTTTTGCAAGGAATTCTTTTCTAAAACTTTGTACATCTTCATCAAGAAATATCGGTAGGCTTAGTCTACACAGTGCGGTCTCAGAGACAGCACATCCCTTGAAACGGGTTAACAAATCCTAGATTGAGCTTGAAATGGAATAAATAGTATATAAATATTTACATAAACAGCTATATTTTTAAATTTTTAAATTAAGGAATAATTTTATTAGTATTTTTTGAAGAATAATACTTCTACAATGAAAAACATTTTAAATCGTAAAATTTGATTCTTGGAGAAAAGATTTCTTTCAAACAATATTATTCTATAAAGCTTATCTTTATTTTACTTTTATTCTTTCGTGATCTGCAATACTATAATCTTTGAAAAATTTGCAGCATTGTAAAACTTAAAAATCTATTTTAATGCCTTTTTTGCTGTTTAAATTTAATTGTTTCACAGAAAAATAATAAAGATAAATAAATAAATTAGTGTATTGTTTCATTCTTTCAATAAACTAAGGAATCAGAGGATTTATTTAAGACATAGAAATATATAATACTCGCTTTTGTTTAATTTAAATATTCCAAAGTTTTATTTGACATAAAAAAGTATAATCCTTTTAGGACTCATGTACCTAAGAATTAGTAAGGGAATTTATTCAACGATTAAAAGGTTCAGCAATTACTTATGGAATTAAAAAATTAAATGTGTATCACATTTTTAATTAAGACTTTCCGGGAAAAAATCAAATCTTTCAAAATCTTAAATAGATTGATTACGAGCAAAATACTTTTATTTTCAATGTTCATAAATTTACATTTAATTGTAAAATTATTGAAAGAATTTTGAATTAGTATTGCTGCGAAATCAAGTAATTAGTGAATAGTCATTTAAAAATATCAGTTCTGTTCTAGATATTGTAGTATTGTTAAAATGCTTTAAATTGTATATGAAAAAAAAAAAACCCTTTCATTATAAAAATGAATATGAGTTTAAATTTAGCTGAATATAGCGGATTTAAGCTTCGTCACACTAGTATTACGAAATATGTATATATTTACAATTATTTTGAAGTATTTACATAACCTTAAATAGCATAACACAATACTTAATCTCTTATCAGTCGTTAAGCAAGAAAAAATCGAATGATGATTTAAAAAATCAAAAGGAGGAAAACATCAACTATTTCCGGTATTAAACTTGAAAGATTTCTATTTTAAACATCACAAAAAAGTAAATTTCTTTAAAGAGTTAAATTGGTAATTCTAACAGGTACATTTTATGTCACTTACGTTATTTAATCGAATATTGTGTTAATTCACGTTCACATTGTCCCCTAATCAATACCGAAAATTATATTATTGTAATAGAATATAAGCAAATAAAAGATTATACAATTAATCCACTCATCAAGAACAAGTTAAAAATCTTTAAAAAAATCGTTTAAATTTCTTTCTTTTTGTTATATACATAAAAGTATAGATAAAAGTGGATAACTTCTAAAAAGTTTTAAAATAATTTAGTAAAAGAAGGAAAAGAGAGAGAAAGGAAGGAAATCACGTGATTCCATCAAAAGAAGGAAGTAGCTTAACACCTTCGCGATCGGCGTCGCGTATATGTGACAAATAAAAGGATCAAGATCCTTAATTATTTTTTCTCACAAACCTTTAAATGGAAGTTATGACTTTTTCTAATCAAAGCATTTCTGCGATTAAATTAGGAAAAAATTTTAATTTTAAAAAAACCTGCTTTAAAAAATTACATTCTATGTAAAAGACGCTCGTCGCATTAAAGATATCTCAAGAATTTTTACAACAAATAATTAAAAAATATATTGAAAAACTGGAAAGGAACCATGTGAAAGAAATGTGTAAAGCACGTTTCTTCGTTCTTAGTGCTAGAAAACACCAAAAATTAATACCCCAGTCACACAAAATTGTTGGTCCATTGTTAGTTAATTGTGAAGACTCACTTTGACTTTGCTGTACCATTTTCCAGCGAACCATTTGCCAAAGGCCCAACACTGGCCCAACCATTAGTTCCTCAGATGACCGCACGATTAGTTACAGCTCGGCGAAATTACCTTTAGTTGGCCAAACAACACTACAGATTAGAAGAGACTCTGTTGTCTTATTGGTAGCATATCAATCCCACCATTTCTCAACGGATTCCACAAACTACCAATGATGGGCTGACTATCTGTGTTATTTGGGTATTAATTGTTTTGTAGACAAAATAAAACTATTATCACATTATTTTCTAACTGTTAAATAGCTAAAGAATAATAATTGTCATATCAATTTTATCATTCCTTTACGATTAATTTTCGACTGTTTTAATGAATTATTATATTTTTACATTTATCGATTATCTTGCACCATATTTAATCTTTTATTAAACTAGGAGTTTAAAAAAAAAATATATATATCATTAGCGTTTAAAAAATATGATTAAAAATATGCTTAACATTTGAAACTTTTTATTCTTTTGAAACATATGTCTTTTTTAGAAAGGCTGATAATTACAGTGTAAAATACCACATTTTAAATGAAAAACAAATATTTTCGAACTGTTTAATATTTGACTGTTTGTATTTTACTAATATTTGACTGTTTCGAACTGTTTGTATATTTGACAGCAGGTGTTTTTTAATTCTTAATCATATTGATTTTTTGAAATTTGGTTTCGTAATTGCAACCTTTACTAAAATTGAAAAAAGTTATTTTTTTGTCTTATACAAAGGTACATACTTGTTGCAATAGCAGCCATTTTTCAGGCTTCCTCGGAGGAAAAAAGCTACTTATCTTCACTGCATTGTCGAAATAATCGAATTGTACATGCTTATTTTAAATAGTTGCAAACACAATATAGTTTATATTTTTTCACAAAAAGATTAACTGTTTCTTGAATATTGTGTACATACAGGGATGCAAAACATAAAATTGGATGGCTAAGATTAGATACCGAAATTGTTTTAAGAAATGCTGTCCTCATTTTCGCCGAAAAAGTGACTTAAAGAAATGCAAAAATTCTAAATTGCTATTCCAATTCAGGAACTTTATTGAAAAAAGGATAACATTTGCCGTACTGGATTAAAATATAAAATCTGAATTGCTTTTACGTCTGCTTCAATTTTATCAGCGAACTTAGTAATGAAAGAAGCGAATTTTCGCTTTCAACATACAATAACAAACATATAATCAAACAAGAACGAAAAATCATGCGTCCAGCATAGATTATGAAATACTTTTCAACACATCCAGAACGAAAATTCACCGTTAAATAAGGTAAAAGAAGATATGTATGTAAACAGTTTAGAAAACATGTGTCACATTGAAAGATACAGTTTTTGAAATTACCTTCCACTGAAAAAAAGTAGTCGAATTATTTTGTGCAGCCCTGTAATATGATCTGTAGATTTGGATATATAATACATAGTATGATAAAATTTAGTTCAGTTTGAAAATTCACATTTAGCTAATTTTGTCAATCGATGTAAATGCACTCGAAATCTTTTGTACAGCCCTGTATATTATCTAAACACTTTTGTTCACATCACATATTAAGCTAAAATTTAATTCAGGTAAAAAACTCATAAGGCAACTGAAAACTCACTTCCAGCAATTACCAAACATAAATGACAATGTACTTTGTTCTTTGCGTAGCCCTGTGTATGAATTTATTTATATTCCACAAACTTATATTAGTCTACTAAATATAGTTCAGCAAGAAAATGCGTAATACAATTAAAAACTACCCTTAAGTAATTCACTCCCATAGTGCGCAATACTTATGAATTCCGTTGTGTAGCCCTGTATATGATCAACCAAATTTATACACACCACGTAACGTAATATGAAAAAAATTTGTTAAACTTAAAAACGCAAACCAAACTTGAAAACGCACTTATCACACACAGACTGTAATTATCGCACGAATACTGTAACCGAATTCCGTTGCGTATCCCTCTTAATGATCGATAAATGCAATACACACCATACTTTTAAAGGAGCAATTTATAGTGCACCTCAGTAATGCATGTAATTTTCATTATGTTTGAAATAGTGAAACATCATTAAATTACACTGCAAACGATTTTTCCCCGAAGAAAAATGTGTAACAGAATGCTTTTGTTTTACCCTGTAAATGAATATTAAATGTTTTGTACCCATGTTCTAGAAAAAACAACCTTTAAAGCGCTTCATAAATATATATATCAATTTCATCATGTTTCAAATGGCGTAGCGCCATCAAAATGCACTTGAAATTATTATTTACCATTGACTGTAATGTAACAGAATACTTTTGACTGTCCCTGTAAAAAAACTATAAGTGCTACACCCTTCATTTGAAATAGGGAACATGCTGTAGTAGACAAAATTAACATACAAAAATTTCAGGGCAATCCAAGCATATTTACGTGATTTAGAGCACGGCCAGGCGGCCAGATGGCAGACAAACCGAAGTCATAAACCCGTTTCAACTAGGTTGGAAAGTGTTAAAAATAGAAAATCTGAGAGTCAAGTGCATTGAGACTTGACTTCTTCTATCACGAATAAAGTTTACAAACTGTTATGTGTGATAGCTTTTCCTGCCCATCGCCCACAGACAGACAGAGAGATAAAAATGCACGCACGCCCGCAAATACATTGCTACCAACTTTTACGCTTTCTTCTTACCACTAAAATTTAATAGTAAATTTTGTGTTATTTTATTGCCAGAATTTCAGGGTTATATAAGACAGAAATTTCTATTAAATTTTAGTGAGAATAAAAAAGCGTAAAGCCTGGTAGCCATGCAAAGATGTCATTTTAATTATAGAGATATATACATTATTTTATTTTGTATGTTTGTTTATTTTCTATTAGGAATACTAAAGATATTTGTTTAAGAAATGGGAATATTTCAGAAAATTGTAGTTTTGGCATTGAAAAAATGCTTCAAATAAGTCAGATTATATTTCGTTTTTCATAAGGTTCAATAAAATCCTTTAATAAACGCTTGATCTCTCTATTTTATATTCACTATTTATTTTACTCTGTGACATGTAGTTTATCGAAGTAATTCGGCTTATGAAAGAAGTATCCAAATCAATATCACCAAATGCATTTCTGTGTTCTTTATTTTAAATATGTAACATCTCAAGTTATTGAAGGAATTTTTGTCATATGAATAAATAACATTCTTTACGTCTCTGAATATGAAATGTTCCTAGTAGTTTTTCAGGAAATGAAATATTTCTCGATAAATGGTAGGAAAGTAGAGTGAAAGTAAATTTCATATTAATAGATAATAAAAATTCATAACCACATTGCGATTTTTGTTTTAAGCAATCGTTTACTTAATTACTTTTTACTTTGTGACTTTTTAATGGAGTCCAAACGATCTGCAATTGGATACCCGTTTTATCAAACAATAATATCTGTTGAAAGTACCGTAATTTCCGGCGTATAATCCGCAGCTCAAAGAGTCGTTTTTCGACCCAGAAATTTTATTCAATAATTGTAGTTAAATATTTACAGCGATCTTTTAAGTTACATTTTATAAAATAATATTTCTGGGTCGAAAAACGACTCTTTGAGCTGCGGATTATACGCCGGAAATTACGGTATTATAGAAACCTGCCACAAAGATATTTGTCATTGATATTCAAAAATTGGGTTGATGAGAGCCCTATTATTAAAATCCAGCTGTCTTTATTTACAACGTTCTACAAACAAATCGGTACCAGTAGTGGAGACTGTACCAGTAACGAACATTGCTGACTTACGGTTTACAAGCTTATAGCTTTAGTGCAATTTCGGGGTGGCGATATATATAACTTACCATCGCCTGTTAAGGGGTTAAAGCAGCAACTTTTGTGTGTAGGAAAAGTTAATTCAGATGATATATCAAATACTCGCTGTCGTCGCAATCACTAAAACTAAGAACGGGAAACTAAACATAGGATAAAAATGTTGTTAAAGTATCCACTACTGGTATAGTTACCTTAAAATAGAATTGTTTCATAAAAAAGGGGCATATTTATGATTGTTCTGAAAATCAAAATATAAAAAAAATATTTTAAAAAATTTAAAGAAAACATTTTTAACAGAATGATTTTTCAAATGTATGAAATCATAATTAGTGCGTATTCAAAGTTTTTTATAACAGTTTGTTCAAAATTTCTGTTCGTTACAATTTGTTTGAAATGTGTCAAATGTATTATTTGTAGCGAATTTGGAGTAAAACTGAAAATAATTTTAATTAGATATGTTTGTATTATATATAGTGATGAAAGAATTTGTTAGTGACTTATACGTTTTTTGTTATTGTCATACGAAAGGAGATTTGTTTTGTTTAGTTTTGAAAATATTTTTCAGGAAAGTGTTTTAATGACAATTAACATCATATTCAGCCCTGACATCATATTCAGCCCTGTATATGATGTATAGATTTGCATATATACTACATAGAATGCTAAATTTTAGTTTAGTTAGGAAACGCGTAGCACAGTTTAAAATTCTCCTTCTGGAGTTTCTGTCAATAAACGGAAATCTGTTCGCGCACTTTTGTGCTGCCCTGTATACGACCTACAGAATTTATACACACCAAGTAATATACAAAAAGTGAGTTAAATTTAAATCGCGTTCAGAAATTTAAAACGCACTTCCAGGAATTATTGTTAACAGACAGTAGAGAATTCTTTTGTGTGTCCCTGTAAATGAACGATGACTGCTATACACACAATATTCTGTAGTAAGCCTCTTGTAATGCACCTTAGTGATATATATATAAATTTCAATGCGTTTAAAATAGTGAAACATTATTTAATTAAACCGCAAACGATTTTTCTCTATATACGTAATGTAACGGATTTCTTTTGACTGTCCCTGTAAAGTAACTATAAGTGATATGCACAGCATATCCCATATTAAGCTTCTAGTAATGCACCTTAGTGATATATATCAATTACAATGTGTTTGAAATTGTGTAACATCATTAAAATAAACCGCAAATGATTTTCCCCATAGACCGCAATGTAACGGAATTATTTTGAATGTCCCTGTAAAATAACGATAAGTGCTACACACTTCAGTTAAAATAGGGAACATGCTATAGATAAGGACAATAACATATAAAAATTGCAGGGCAATCCGAGCATATTTACGGGAGTTAGAACACTGACAGACGGCCATCCGAACAGACGGCCAGACGGCAGACAAACCGAAGTCATAAACACTTTTCAACTAGGTTGGAAAGTGTTAAAAAGACAGTCATGAAGAAAATAACTTTCAGAAGCAAAACACATTTCAGTACATACATTTTGTGGATTTATTTAGAGAACTAGTCCTCGAATCCATTGTACTTTTGTGTTACAATTAAAGTTTCAAGAAGGAATTCAAGAGAAAAATTTTTGACAAGTGTTTTGATTCCTATATTCGGATATTGAATATTCTGATTCTACATAGTTATATCAGGTATGAGATTTCACCGACTTTTTGCATACCTGTATAATCTTAGAGAAAATGTTGTTCCGTTAAATCGCAGAATGTTCCGATTAAATAAAAAAACATTTTCTCTAAGTTTATACCGTCATGCAAAAAGTCGAAGAAATCTCAACCCTGAGTTATATCCCAATGTTACCCAAAATCAAAATAAACAAAGTAGTTTCAGTAAAGTAACAAGATGCTAGTAATTTTATGCTCTATTTTCTACTGCTTAAAAATATGGCAATTTTTTTTAAATAAACAACTTTTGAAGAATGTAAATGATTTAAGGAAAACAGTTTAGCCCTCTAACGCCTCTTTTAGCTTATACGCTAGAAATTCCACAATTCTGCATTCATACCAATCAATAATTTTCGCTTTATTTAATCACGAAATGTCTATCACTAAAAAAAGCGAAAATTGCGATTTGTAATTTGTGGTATGACTTCAGATTATCTCAATAAAAAAATCCGCTAAATTGGCAACACTGAGTGTAATCTACATGCTATCAAGGGCATTAAAGGGTTATCTCTTTCTAAGGCCGTGGGAAGTTTACTTTCCAATTAATTTTAATCCCCCAAATTCCATATTTATACCAGTAGTTTTCAATAAAATGTTGCTTTTATAATTTAAATGACGAAAATAAGCCTTTAATTTCTTAAAATCTAGTGAAATTCAATAATTTCAACTTTCTATAAAAAGAATTAATTGGCATCATAAAGGTTTTAACATGATCTTATTTACAGAATATTAAAAAAGAATTGTCATTAAAACACTTTCCTGAAAAATATTTTCAAAACTAAACAAAACAAATCTCCTTTCGTATGACAATAACAAAAAACGTATAAGATAACACTAACTAAGTCACTAACAAATTCTTTCATCACTATATATAATACAAACATATCTAATTAAAATTATTTTCAGTTTTACTCCAAATTCGCTACAAATAATACATTTGACACATTTATATAAGAGTATTAAGATATTTTTCCGAATATTGTATATGTAGGAAATATATGTTGGAAATTCCTGAAATTGCGTTTTTAAATATGTTATGCGTTTTCCAAATTGTTTACTTAGATGTTATCTTTCAGCTTATTAAACGGTCATGATTTGTAAAATTATTTTGGCAGCGTTGGAAAGTGTTACATATTCTATGCTTGACACATGATTTTTCGTTCTTGTTTAAAATATCAAGACTCTATATTTTTTTTACCAGGATTGAAGAAACCTGACGCCCGATGGCCAAATGTCACCAGAAATAACGAATACTATACTTCGATTTATTTATTTGCAGAGATTATGTCGTTAAGTAAGGCAAATTACACTGTATAAAAAAAGTTGTGAAAACCAGATCTCAGGCACATAGGTTCGCCGTTTATGTCATATACTATCTGGAATAACAGAAAAAGACATAGATTATAGACATTATATGGAGAAATATTTCTTAACCCTTAGTTGTCAAAAACGCTAATTTTTGAAAACTTTTGAAAATTTAAAATTTTATAACTTAGAAGGAAAAGCAGATAAAAGCCTGGGTTTTACATGTTAGGAAGAAATAATAACAAATATTAAAAATCCATACTGATATCTCCTTTTCTTCAAGATTTTGTTTTAAAAATCTCAATTTGACTAATATTTCAATAGATTTAGAGTACTCAATTTAAAACAAAATACATATAAATGCACAGCAATTACATTGTCTAATACAGAACATTATGTAGAGATTTTAGATATTTTTGAATATTTTATTTATTTCCATTAATACGAAAATTATGCAAAATTTCATAAACCTTTGAATTTTGTGAAAATTGCAAAATATTAGTCTTTGATCTCGTCTAATTAAAAATATTTCTTAGATAGTCTTTTTCTGGCAAATGACTGAACTTTTTTCTATATAGATATCTACATACATAGATCTCCAATCAAAATTTTTGCGGTAATCCAAGGTTGTAGCGCTTTTTTGCCACCGCAATCTGGCGAGCTTCCCAAGCCAAACACTACTGATGTGAGATGTGGTGCTGCAATCTCATGTTCGGTCTTAGTATGTGAGCGTTAGCACAGGAAAAAATAATACACAGAAAAGAAACTAATTTGGTTGAAAGATTCTTAGGTATGAGACAAAATTGAAACATGCATGTTTTGGTTACCACTTTGTACATTTTGGGCACCGTTAAATACACATGCTGGTTAAATAGGTATTTAACAGTGCCCAAAATGTACATAGTGGTAACCAAAACAGGCATGTCCCGATTTGGCCTCATACCTAAGAATCTATCAACCAAATTGGGTTTTATCTTTTTCTGTGTACTTTCTCAGATTTGATTAAAAAGTATTAATATATTTTATATAATTTTTTTAGAAAAACTGCGGCATCAAAGCTGGACAAAGATATACTTATGTATTGAATAGATTTCTGTGTATGGAAAATATTTCTCTGCAACTTTCAGTTTGGAAAGAAAATTAACGAAACCCTAAAAAAGGTTGTTGCAGGGAAGATTGTTGAAACCCTTTACGTGATGTATAAATTTATCAGAATCTTTGATTTTTCCTACCAATAATTTTGTTAAGTATTTTTAGCTTTATTTAATCACGGAACTTCTGGGATTACATTAGGCAAAAGTTTTTACTTTGAAATACTGGTGATAAAAGATTAAAAATTATGTACAAGACGCTCGTCGTTAAGAGGTTAGGAAGTCTATAGCGAAATTTAAAATAAAACTTTAAAAATTATGCCTAACAAAACAAAATATGTAAAATTTTAAATAAAAAGGCAACAATTTAACATATAATACACGCATATTTCTCTGGATAATGTAACTTTATAAATGCAGTTAAAAGTTTAATGATTTGGTAAAGATTTGTTAACGTTATGTTTCCAAACAGTTTAAAAGCAGTGTAAAGGAGGAAACGTTTGAATTTTTTGCAGATATTTTCACTGACATTTTTTATTTATACTTCTGGTCGATTTCCGACTATAAGTGAGCTGATCTATTTACTTTTCTAGGACGTCACCTAAACGCTCAATATAATTTAGCCAACAAAATTTGTCGCAATACTAAAACGAGCATTCAGTTACTTACTACATAATACACTGTAAAAAAAACTCGGAAACGTTACTCTATCTGGTGGGGCAGGAATGTGGCCCATCGGTTCTGTTATGTTTCCGCATATTTCGGTCAGATATTCAGAAATGTTTCTGATAGTTTGGAAACCTTTACGTGCATTTCGGAAACATTTACGTGCATTTCGGAAACGTTTCTTTATATTTCAGTCAGATATTCAGTAATGATTCTGCATATATCGGAAATGTTTTTGTATACATAGGAAAGGTTTCTGCATACATCAGAAATGTTTTTGTATACATCGGAAATGTTTCTGTGTACATCTGTTTTATAATTTCTTTTATTTGAGAGAACAATATGCTTTAAAAAAATCAATATTACATTCGCTCGAGGCGAAACCCCACTCCACATCATCGTGGATGGGTTTTCTGCGAAGTTCGGTGAGCGAACTCGGTAATCATACTATAGGAATGATCCTATGAAATACGATCTCGTATATGAATTAAACTCTGGAATTAGCAATATTATAAACTTTCTGTAATTTCTGGTGTGAAACATATATTTTTCTGAACTCGTTTTATTATTCACCTTTTATTATTAGACTGCTACTCAAGATATCACTTTAAAGTTATTTATGCAGGCGAAATAAACTTTGAAAAAACTTAATTCTATGACAAATACTTCTGTCATTTTAAAATAACTGCAAATTTGAGAGTATGTCCTTCTGCTGAAGAGAGGCTTCCAAATTGTCCTTTGTAGGAACAGAGTTCAGTCGTCTGGAAACTTCTTTAGTTTACCTACTACAAGTTTACAAGTACAACAAGTTTAGAAGTTGTTGTATACACAGTTAAATAACTCGTTCGATAGTTTCTTTATACTCTTGTTCCATGAATCTATAATAAATATTAGATATTTGATTGATGAATAATAATGTAGTACTAGTATTAATGAAGTACAGATAGCACCGTATATACGTCTTTAGCATCTTTTCGTTTTTAGATAGGTTCCGTTTCATAACTTTTCTAATGATGAAATGTATCGTTTATATGACAGAACAAATTCCTAATTTCACTTATACTATACGTTTTTCACTCAGTTTTTATGAATCATATATTTGTAAATAAATAACGTTGAAAATTTGATTTATGGATCTATAAATAACTCTATTTTTAAATGCAGCCTCACGAGTTCCATCCTCTAAATAGATACTCAATGAAAATATTTAATTTCCCTATACTTATAAATAGATAGATTTAAGTAATACCTTTCAACATTTTTTTTAAAAATCTTGTAAATAGTTATACTATTCGAAAATATTTTATATCTGTGGTAATTGTTTTATTTTCACGAATTGTATACTTATAAATAGATATATTGATAAAAATGTTTTGTCTGCTTGTAAATATTTTTAATATAGTGTTTTACAACTATCATGCTTCTAAATATATTCATTTAAAGGTATTATTTTATTCGTATAACTTGAAAAGTGCTGAGATAACCTGGGAAAATAAATATATTTTTATAAGTATACTTTTCATAAAATAAAATAATTATTTACAGATAGGACATCTTTTGACATAATATCTATACTTAAAAGATTAACAGTTATATTTATTTAAAGGTATTAAAAATAATACATCTAGTTTGGGAAATAAAGCATTTTCATAATGCATATGTATTTGTTCACAGCATGGAATTCACGAGACCGGATTTTAAAAAAGAATTATTTATAGATTTATAAATCAAATTTTCAATTATATTTATTTATAAATATCTGATTCATAAAAAATGAAGGAAAAACGTATAGTATAAGTGAAATTAGGAATTTGTTCTGTCATATAAACGATACATTTCATCATTAGAAAAGTTATGAAACGGAACCGATCTCAAAACGAAAAGATGTTAAAGACGTATATACGGTGCTATCTGTACTTCATTAATACTAGTACTACATTATTATTCATCAATCAAATATCTAATATTTATTATAGATTCATGGAACAAGATTATAAAGAAACTATCGAACGAGTTATTTAACCCTTTCCGGCACAAATAAATTCTGTTCGTAAAATGCGAAATTACTGACTGACACCGGAATTTACAAACGACTTTTTTAGAAAAGAAAAATTCCTTATTTTAAGCTTCCATTACAGAAGAAAAATTTTATTAAAATATTCTTGGTGCCGAATGCAAGTTTGGAATTAAAGTTAGGTTTGCCCGGAGTGGGACCACTGTGTCGGAAAAGGTTAACTTTGTGTATACAACAAAAGATTAACTGCAAATGTAATATTAATATGCAATAAAATAGTACCTGATATTATTATTTTTTTAAAGCATATTGTTCTCTCAAATAAAAGAAATTTTAAAACAGATTACTTACAGCTCATATAAATACGTTGCATCTGCATCTGTTTTAAGCTGTCTTTTCTCTCAAGAACAATAGAAATCACGTGATAATGACATGTGCAATAGGTCGGAGTAGATGAGCATGCGCAAATATTAATTCATTTCGAATTCCATTTTAAAACTTTACACGGAATGAGTGTAACATTTTCGAATTTTTCAGTAACCATCATTTCACACTACCTATTCGAAAAAATTTCCGGTATGGAATGTAACGTTTCTGACTTCTTCAGAATAATTCACCGCTTTGAATATTTTTCCGAAAATACGTGTAACGATTCCGAAATAACAAGTAACTGAGGAGAACACAAAGTTTAATATAAATTTCCGGAAACCTTTCCGCCTTGTGCCGAAACGCTTCTGAGTTTTTTTACAGTGTACTTTCATCTAACAACAGGATTTACAAAACGACAATGGTGTTGAAATATGAAGACAAAATTGTCTCTTTATGTCTTACAATTAATATATAAACTAAATGGCAATGATCCTCTGCTTTCTAGATCATGCTGAACTTATATGCTGGCCGGAAACTTAACTTTAGTGGCTACTGGACACGGAAAATGCATTAGTTTTCACCTCACCCGACCGTATTTTGTTTGAGGGCGCTTTAGTTAGCATACAACAGTGGCTGTATGCAACGAGCCGCAAATTTCTTTGGACATAATGTTTACAGAATTCGGTTCACTTGTGTTCGTTGGGTTAGTTATCCCCAGTGAACACTGGTGAACATAATTTACCAAAAATATGTATCCCGAGTTAAAACGTACTATCACATGATAGACAATATCTCTTTTTGTAACAGGATTTCCACTTTTTTATATTATATCTTTTTACAGGGCTACCATGGGTCTTCGAAAGAGTACCAATAATTCTTAATAGTAATATTATCCTTAATTAATAACAGAAATACTGAGATTAATTAAGGGGAAGTTTATTATTTGGAAATATTTGGTATTAAAATTAAAAGAACCATGAGAAATTTGATTTATAAGCTTTTTTATTTTTCACTTAACACATTACCATTAGCGATTTTTAATCCTTTCAAACATAGTTGAAAAGTGTTTATGTATTTGGTTTGTCTTCCCGTCTGTCCGTGCTCTAATTGACGTAAATATACTCGGAATGACATGTAGTTTTTATATGGTAATGAAGTTCACTATGGAATGTTCGCTATTGAAAATGAAGTGTGTAGCATTTATAGTTCGTGTACAGCGAAACACATAAGAATCCCATTACATTATACACTATGGGAAAAATCGTCTGGGATGCATTTTATTTAAAGTGCTTATTTGAATGTCCCATTTCAATGTATGAAAAATGAAATTTCTTAATAATATTCTTGTAGTGTTGGAAAATATTTCAGAATCTACACCTGATGCAGGATTTTTCGTTCTTGTTAGTAATTTCGTGCGAAATGTATTGTTTAAAAAATTTCTATTAATTACTGCTGATAACAATCAACCCCGAAGAAGCATGCTTGCATTTCATCTCTTCATTTTCATTGTACAAAAATGTTGGTGTGAACTGCTGGTTCTGGATGCAATGTATTATTTTGTGACCCAAGCTGTACGCACAGTTTCTGCGAAAGGTACTTTTACCTATTACACAGTGTGTTCAAGATAAATGTCTGCTGTTTCTTTACAAATTCCTTTTCTTGGTGCCCCACCAGTGGCTGAGAGGTTGTGCTCTCGAAGCTGGTAGACGGGAGGTGCTGGGTTCGATCCCAATCGCGCCCGTCGGCCTAATCGTTCGGAGTTTTCGTGGTTTTCTTCGAGCCGTGGATTTATCCATGCGTAAATACGGATTAGGTTCCCTTAGAAAGACCCCCACGAAGGGCACTCCCCCCGGGCCTATATCCCTAGTGTAGATAATTGGCCGTCAATAATCAACCAACCAACCAACCTTTTCTTGGTTCAGAATAAGTGATTAGGATATTGATTTTGTAAGGGATCATAATGCTAGCCTTAGTAGTAGTAGAAATATTGAATTCGGAAAAAATATTTACCATTCTTTTTCTATGAAAAAAAAATATTGCACAACATTTTATATCTTATTACGCGTATTAAAAAAATGCATAGCATAAATCAGATAACTTTTCATAAAAAAATGTTTACTGTTAATTTGCTGTACCGTATTTATAAAATCCCAAAGCATATTGTTAAATAAAAATGTATTTTACATTTTTCAAAAATGACAGGGTTTCAATATCCTTTAAACTTAATACTTTTCATTCGAATATAACATCTAAAATTTATTCAAATAACATTTCCATAATGTTTAAGCTAATTCATACTGTATTGAGTGTTGTTCCATAATGTATAGAATAATGTCAGATTATATTGTCTTTTGTTAACTATTTGGACATTATTTGAATTCTATTTTCATTAAAACATAAATTCAAATTCCGTAACATTAAAAAAATCAATTTCATAAAGAAAGGAAAAGCACTTTTGAATAAAATCAATTTCCCGATGCGCAAATCAAAACAGAATATTGAAATTTGCGAAATTAGTAGATGCTAAATCCTTCACTAATGAAAATATTCCACCATTCTAAACGAAATTTTATTGACAATCAATTACACGTATTTAAATTGTTTTTATTCAGTTATACATAACATGGCATTGTTTCAAATTTTATTAACATTTTTGATAATTATATATATATATATATATATATATAAGTATACAGACATATAATGATCGTAAACTGTTTCAGGAAAATAAAATGAATTACAGCGATGCTGCCAACTTTTACGCTTTATTCTTACAATTATAATTTAATGGTAAATTTTTTCTTACTTAATCGCCAAATTTTACAATTAAATAACTGAAAAGTTTCTATTAAATTATAGTGGTAAGAAAAAAGCTTTAAATTTGGTTGGAATTAAAAATGGTTACAGTTGTAACAACACTTTTGGAGCTGTTAGTTTAAAAGGACGCATTGATACAAAATTTAACAAAAAAAAAAATATATATATATATATATTTCAACAATACGCAGGGAGTGGATATAGGCTTAATTCAGATGGTCCGAAACTAAGCTCGATTAAGAAAACTAAGAAAGGAATTATTCTTCCCAAACACGTTAAATTACAAAGTACTTAACTGAGCTAACTATGTTCTAACAGTTAGTTCTTTCTACTAGAATCTAAAAAATCCACTTAGAAGATAACTCAAAATTCTAATAGAACACCGTGGATCCCAGCACTTTTTTGATATACATATTTCAAGTTTCTAGAACTCGATTTCTATTAAAAAATTTAGTGTTAATCGGGGATAATATAAGAGACTTTTTAAAATTGGGTTATTATGATATAAACAAAAAAGGTACCAATATCTATAGTAATTAAATTGTCTTTGTGATTATTTTATAAGCAATACACAATTTTAGTCATATCCATTACAAATACACTCAACATTTAAAAAGAAAAATATACTTTACATAACTTTGCTTTTTTTATAAGAAAAACTTTATTGTCAGACTTTAAATATTTTGATGCGCAACACAGTAAAAAATAATGAATTAAAATTTTCTAATAGGCATTTATTCAGTAAAAAAAAGTGAGACTTTTTAGTTGCTAATTTTATATTTATATTTTTGTTAAAATTTGGAACTTGTTTAACGTAGCCTGAGTTACAAAAATGGAACTTAGGTTGCACACAAAACTCAAGACTTGAGTGGCTCATTTCTGGGTACCCACTACTGTTGCATCACAAATTTACTACGTTCACCACTGGAGCATACAGGAAGATAATTCATACAGGAATGTATTACAAATATTATATATTTTAAAAGTGAGTGTTTATTCTGATAGATGAAGATTAGGACGCAGTTAAAACAATATATATCTTTTGGAGTTCACCAATATTTTAATGATAATTAGATTAATGTGTTTAATTTGCCCACTATAGATACATTTACCTAATATTAAACAATGACTCATATCACCCATTTGAAAAAAGTTTTATTATTATTTTTTAATTTTATATTTATGAGAAACAATATTTTTTTATCCATAAACAGATGAAATAAACAAATTAAAAAATTACAGTAAGTTTTATTTGGGACTACAGTCAATTGATCTAAAATTACTATAATAAGTTTAGAATTTTGTCCCATGATATAGGCCCCATGATGTCATAGGTCCGGATTGACACTGTAGGTTAAAATTCCCATTTGTTTCGAAAATTAATTTAAAAATTATACTACATTCAAAATAAATTTATTTTTAACTTATTTTTTAAACAGAAATCGATTTCTAAAAGCTTTAAATACGCGAATCCACAATTACAGCTAATTTCGTCAAGTATTTTTTGTTATGCTTTAAAAGTACCAACATTGCAACCTGCTTTGAAACGATTGCAAATGAATAACATTAAGATTTTCAATTGTTAAAGATTTATAATTTCGAAACTACCTGACCAAATGACTTTCCGTTTGGTTTCCTAAGATAAAATATATCGAAAAATGAAATATGATGTCAGAATCAGGTGTTGCTACTGAACATTTCAGAGTTTAGTAGAATTTCACTGTGAAGTTGAACTCCTAATCTTATTTGTTTAACAAATATTGAAAAAAGACAATTTCCAGACGATTGGCTTTTTCCATTTCTTTCTAGGAGAATCAAAATTTGATTAAAAAGGAATCAAAATTGGGGATGAAAATGTATCAGGTGTTTTTTTTTCTATTGTCTGACAGTTCATTTGCATCAAAATCATTTAGTGTTTCAAAGTTAAGTTTTTATCGTACAGAAATGAATTTTCACTTGTTGAGCATGGAAGACGTTTTTTTCAAAATATAACTTTTAGACCCAGAGACTGTATAAAAGTTTTAATTTCATAGCTTTTGAAGAAAAAAAAATTGGAGCACTTTTGTAATTTTAATTATTCTTCTAATATATCTAAATCTAGCGGTTTGAGAATTAGCTATTGATCAACTAAAAAAGGACACTTTATACACTATATACTGACCTCGTGTCCAACTTTCTTCCCTGAAAGCCGGTTTTCACCATTCGTTTCGCAAACAATCTTCATCTTTTTCATTCGTAGAGTTTGTCATTAAATAATGCGAATTACGCAATTTCGAAATACCGTTAGTTTTGTGTCCTGCAGGTTAGGCACCCTTAATAAAGATCAGGGTGTCAAACTGTGGCCCGCCAGATACCACACATTTTTAGAAGAAATAGTCGACTTTTTAAATCGCAGAAATTCGGTGATTAGCTAAGGCTAAGATTACTATAAAATGTTAGTGGTATCCGGCGGGCCACTGTTTGACACCCCTGAATAGAGCATCACCATAGCTGTAAAAGTTAAAAATGAAGATCATGATATCTTTTAGGATAATAAATATTTGCATGTGTTCATTAGCGCCAAGGTGCTATAGAAGATTTAAATTACTTATCAATGTGTTGAATGTTCAGTAGTAAGAGAAATATTTTTGAATTGACGAGTTTCACAAACCCATTCACATCAGATAAAGTACAAATTCATAAGTTTATTGCTATGTAAAATTAGGTATATTCACTGTTCACGCCCCACATATAAAAAATGCCATGGTTGTCACTAATTTTCACTAATTTTTGCAAGGAAATCATTTATGAATTAGTAAAGTGTTTCTTACGCAATTTACTTAATTTCCTCTAGTCTGAGATATACATTTTTAGAAAGCGCCAGACCGTGATAGAACCACGATGTTATAAATAATATATATATTATTTTTGTGCGGTGAACAATCTAAAAGAGAAGCACTTGCTTCAAAGATATGCAGTACTCAGAACTAGTTACATTCTCATATAATGGTAAAGTTTGGCTTTAAAAAATAAAATGTTATTGTTTAAGTTCCTGATTTTTAAATCTAATTATTCCATGTAATATAATGATGGCATTTTTAGCTAAGGATTGTAATGGATTTTTAAAAATGTGTAAAATTGATTTCTATGTCATTTAGCAAATATAGTAGAATTGAAAATTTCATCTCGTATTGAAATTTAACTACGTATTCAAATGTACTATTTTAAAAAAATACCATAGCAGCGAAACTTTACACTTTTATCCTACCACAACTTTTGAACAGAAAAAATTCTCTCACTTAATCTTCGACAATTTAGAATTAAAGAAAGCATTTTTTTCTGATTTAAAATACAGATTGATAAAACGACTAAAGATTACGAAATATGAACTACTCGCCAAATACCGAAACAATTTTATTATTCTATTTATTACCCAACGCAAGGACATTCTTTACAGCTGTTGAACCTATTTCTTCTTTTTCTAATTTTGTCCTTATCTTAGTCTTAAAATGAAAGAGGAATCTTTTTATTAAGTTTGATAAATCGTTATTTGGATTTTACAAATAAATTATAAAAACTCATAAATTATAATAGTATGTATTTAAAAATCTTCTCTTTTAATGATAAATTCATCATTTCAAAAACTAATCTCTAAGTAAAATTTATTCCTAAACTATCAAACATTTCGGCATAAAATAAGAAATATTTTTTTTAATTTTTCTGATGACGAATATTAATCTTTACTTTCAAGTATAATTAAGTTAAATCTTTAATTAAATATTATTTTAAATATTTAATTCCAATTTGGAATGTGTAATATTTAAAATTTTGAAATTCAACAGTAAATAAGAATTGTTTTTATCAATAACTCTACGATAAATAGCTCAGGGAATAAATAAATATCTGAGATTTAATGATAGATTAGAAAAAGTAATTAAATTTGAAAAAAATATTCTTTAAGACTTCATGAGTTTAATGTTTCTTAATTTTAATTTCGTTAACTTTAAAATCACGTATCTTTATAAGATGAAATAAGGAAGTTACTGCACTTCTTTTTAATAGCACTGTCACATATTATTATATAATAAACTATTATTAAAACTTTTATAAAAATATTAAAATCCTTGTTTAAAAATGTGTTTTCAAAATAATATTTAATTGTTCTTTTCTTATTTGTATTCTGATACACATTTTAAAATAATAATCAAAATTAATGTCATTGTTTCATGTTTCTAACAAATTAAATGCGCATTCACTAATCTCAAACTTCTTTCACATGAATTGTGAAACAATTCAAAATAAAAATAATTCTCTGAATTGTTTTATTGTAAACCAGCAGTTTCACACGACGTTGCCCGTGCTAATTTTAGAGGCCTCATTTAAAATAAGCAGAAATGAAACACACTAGATTAATTTTGACACAATTACTCTAATTGGTAAAGAAATCATATGAGATGTGATCTTCCCAACTGGGAGAAAAAATCCAGGCCAGGATTCGAACCCGGGATCTCGTTGCTGAAGCTGTCAATGCTCTATCAACTGCTCTACAAATATTTGTCCGGAATTGCTCAGTTGGTAGAGCATTGGCAGCTTCAGCCAAGGAATCCCGGGTTCGAATGCTGGCCCGGACTTTTTCGCCCAGTTTGTAAGATTATATCTCATAAGAAATGAAATAGCCTAAACAGTACAATGATCATTGTAACTATGCCCTGTGAGCGTAACAACTCATAAATAATTAAAATGACAATCACTATAATATTCAAATTAACCTGGTCCTGTGGGCTTCGCTTCCATAATCCATTTTAAGGGTACAGTGGACTTTGAAATTCGCGAAATTTCATCAAAAAGTCGATTTTTCATTTTTAATGTAAAAATTATATATAGAATCGTACCTACCAGATGCAAAAAAAAAAAAAATATATATATATATGTTGATTTTTGCCGGAGTTATAGCCATTTTAATTTTAACAGCTAATGCGCCACGCCCCTTTGTTTACATTTCCGACATTTTTTCTTGTTTCTCGTCGTAGGTATACATAATTTAAAAGCTGGGAAATAATGCTGACATGATTTTCTTGTGCTTACTCCATATAATTTTCATAAAGTATATATATTTCTTTATATTTGGCAACAAAGCATTTTAACTGTGACCTAAACTGGTTGTTTATGCGTATGTTTACCTCGTTTGTTTTCGTATTCTGAATTTCGTAACAGTTCGTTAAGTTGTAATTGTAGTTTAAAAAAAGGTTCTTTTAAGAACTAGAACTGCCTGTTGTTAACAAAATTGTTTTTTAGAATATTTTTCAGAAATTTTTAGAATATTTTTCTTAGGATAATTTACTAAATTAGCTTTTTAATTTGTTTGGTTTCTATATGCATTTGCATCAGTTCAAAATATCGGAATCCTAAAAAAAAAAAAAAAAAAAAAAAAAAAAACTCGAAAATTTTTTAAGCTTCTAAATTTAAAAAAAAAATTAAATTAATAAAAAATTTCTAATTTTCCAAATAAATACATTTCAACCAACATCGTGTTAGAGTATACGCAATTTCCCACGAAATAATAAAAAAAAAAGTACTCCGAAATTTTCTAAGACCCCAAATTAAAAATTAAAAAATGAAATTAATCAAATTTCTAATTATCCACATATAAAAATATTTCAACTCACATCGTAGTCTATCACACAATTCTCCCCGTAAGAAAAACAAAAATACTCGGAAATTTTCTAAGTCCCCGAATTAAAATTAAAAAAATTAAAAAAAAAACTACTTCAGCAAAATACAACTATTTCAACTAACTTCATGTTAGAATACACACAATTAACACCCCCCCCCCCCCCCCAAAAAAAAAAAAAAAAAAAAAAAAAATCTGCAAAATTTTACAAGTCCCCAAATTGAAATACGAAAAATCAAAATTAATCAAAAAAATCAAAAATCCCCCTCATCTTACAGTAGATATTCCACCTCCACCACTCAGTACCGGAACGGTGATCTTTCATGCTACTCAAAACTAACAAAACTGCTGTATAGGTTATTAATAATATTATATCCTTCACTTGTATTGGAAATAGTTTCAATATAAACTTTTAAAAATACGAACAATTTTTTACGAACAATTAAATCATTAAAACCTGTTTTTCTCAGAATGAATATTTTTACGGTTTTCATGACTGTAAAATGTCCTATGCGCAACACATTACTTTCAATTTTATTGAAACTTCTCAGAAATGTTCTTTATACCTGTGTAAATATTTTTTACTAAAAATAAACTTTATTACACGTATGTAAATTTGAAAATTTAAGAGTAATATAAAAAATTTGATTAAATTTTAATGAAAAAATTGAAAAATTCAATTTAAATCAATTTTTTAAGTTTTTTTAATATAACTTGCTAAAATTTGGTAGTAAGTTTTGCTTTTGTGTATTCAAGGATGATTATATGGGATTATTGTAAATGTGTCTAAAATCTGATTGCGTATGGAACATTTTGAAATCTGGCAATTTTAAAATTTTAAAATTTAAATATCTCAAAAAAATTTTAAGATATTTTCAACAAATTTTGAGCATGATACTTTTTTAATATTATAACTAAATCCTGAAAATTTCAAAAAAAAAATATTGGTAATTAAAAAAGTTAGTTTTCAATGTCCAACGTACCCATAATATTGCAATCCCTATAACAGGGGAAAACAAAAAATTCCGATTTTTTAGAACCACTATTCCAATATAGAAATATTTGCTTAATTTATTGAAAGAAATTTGCTATTAAATGTGATGAAGATAATCATTTAAAAATAGCAGGGTTCCCAAATGGTCCGCCAACTGAATACCAATATTTTTTAACAGAAAATTTCATGTTAGGTTTCTACAACCTTTCTGCAATAACTTACTTCCGAAGGTGGTTTCTGCAAAATCTAAAAATAAACTTCATCTAAGGAAATACCGGTATTCAAAAAGATACCTTTTGAGAGTCCTGAAATAGCAGTATTCAAAATTCGAAAGGATTGGCAACTACGGAATTTGCACTTTGTCCAACAATCGTTAGTCAATGATCAGAAAAATTTCATTGCTTCGTTGGCATATTAAATAAAGCCTCATACTCATGAAATTAAAAAAAAATAATTGTAACAAACAAAATCATCTAATTAATATTTTTTGATTTTTTAAAAATGTTATTCAAAAGTTCTCACCATAAGCCGATATAAAATTAAGGTGATAGTAAAATAATTTCTGAAAAATCAATTCTTATTATTCACAAAGAATGACTTGTAATTAAAGTAAGAAAAAAAAACTGTAAAGAAAAAAAAAATAAAAACTTGAGAAATCGCTGAATAAATACGGATTAAAATTTATTGATAAAACGACAATATTTATTTTATTGTGGTACAATATTGAAAGCACATGCTTTTGCAAGAGTCGAAAAATCACAGGGGAAATTTTAGAAGTGAAAAAATGAAAAAAGTTGCATTCAGTATGAAAAAAAATCAAATTAAAAATCCCTAACTTGAGTCCAACGTGCAAATGAAACATTGTTTCCATTTATCCGGAGCTGTCGTCACAGACCTCTACGTGCAATATATAAAGTTCAGTTACAAAAAATTTATATTTCTATATTTAATTAACAAAAAACTATTAAATTACTCTAAAATTAGTAAAATACGCCGAAAGACCTATACCCCCCCCACACACACACACACACACAATCGCGTAATGCGAAGATTTATCTATAATAGTAAAATAAAAAAAATTGTGAGCCTGTATGTCTGTCTCTACGCTCACACGCTATAATGAATAAGACCAGCGCTCCAACAATAGGCACGGAGAACTCTAAGATGTACCCCTTGAACAGCTCGAAGCGATTTTTTTCAAAATTCGATTTAGAATTTAAAAATAATTAAGGTAAGATATTTTTTATTGGATTATGAACTGAGCAGCTGTTAAATGGCGTTTTGCTAAGTGCTGTATTAGCTGGACTTGAATTAGGTACACAGTGGATAACTCGTGTTATCCATCATGAGCATTATTCTGAAAAAAAGAAGAAAAAAGAACCTCCCCTAACGTTTTTAGAAAATTTAGCTAATTTTAAGTGAATTTAAGCTCCTTGTGCATTTATCTTGGGCAATTCCTTGTGCATTTTCTTTCACAATGCACATCTCCATTTCAAAATGTTGTATAATTTCAGTTTTTACAGTATAGAATAAAACAAAAAATACTTTTTCAGATAAATTTTGTTACAAAACTGTGACGTAATTTACAGTTTTACCGATTTATTATAAAACATCAATGACCTTTTGCTCTTTATTGCAATATATGTCAATCTGCAAACGACTTTTCTACAATTTACCCCCCAAGAAACTGAATTCCACACACTTGTTAAGCTTCAAGTGTTAAAATCCTAGCAGTATTTTATTTACACTTTTAATCTTGGATAATTAAAAAAATGTGAAAACGTATGCGCTATTTTGGTTCTTTTTCTTATCATTATAGGATACATTTAACTGGTTACAAAAAATTAAAACTACAAATTACTTGATTTAAAAAACAAACAAAATCAAACAAACATAAATATAGTGTGACTGAAAGTAAAGAAAAAAAATGCACTGAATTATTTCCGATATGCGATTTTTAACTGATGCAGCGTATCTAAAGCCATCTAAGAGCGTACATTTATGAACAAATATTTATTTCAAAACAAGAATGATAGAATGCTTCAGTTATGAGTTTCCGTACATGTGCGTATGCGGTACAAAGCTATCGATGTATTGTCAAATAAAAATAAACGGGCATTACTTATGCCACACCCTGTATTATAGAATCCAAATACAATCCATATATTGGTTTAACACTTAGGAATTAGATATTATGCATGAATGTTACTTCTAGGTATCAGATGCTAATGAAGCACATATTTAACAAAAAACAAACTTTAAATGGAAAAAAGGGATAAAAAAATCATGAAAGAAAAAATACTTGAAAAATAATTTGTAAAGTACGTTATTTGTGACATCTACGCGCTTATTTCAAACGGTTTAATACGAATTTTAAAGACGTGAAAAATGTTCAAAAATCACTATTTAGAGCAGTCACATTTACCAAAGAATATAGTTTAAGGATGCACAATCTCGCTGAGAACGTTTTTATTTCTTAAATTTCGAATAATTAAATATACAAAAAGAAGAAAAATTCGTTTATTTTATTTTGTTTCAGTACCAAACACACATTTATCCCCGATTTTTCTGAGCAACGGAATACGACATAATACTAATAAATATAACAACGAAAACAATAACAATGAATGAATATTATTGGGAACTATGTAAAATATTGCTTCATACGTTGAAGTTTTCGCAAGAAAAGGCATAGATAAATAAAATATGTTTTGTGTTTTCGAAATTTTCCTTTTTTAACATTGTTTTAGAGATTTTTACTGACGCATTCTTTTTTGCTTTATAGTATAATTTTTTTTCAAATCCCTGGTAATGTATCGATTATTGGAAATTCTCTTTTATATTTGATAAGAAAATTTTATCTTTCAATCTAAGAAAAGTTTTAGGTTTTCTGTCTAGATTTAGGTTTTGTGTTATTATTCAGACATTTAGCAACTTTGAGAAAGAATTCGGTCAAAAATTTTAAACAATTTAACTCTATTATTTTTCATAAAACAATGGAGGTTTTTAATTTATTATCACGGTTCCTTGTAACGCCGGGAGGGTCAGCTAGTATAGTATAATATGCTTATATTACTATAACTTGAACATATACTTACTAAGAATCAGCTAAAGAATCTGTTACTAATCCTAGAAATTCCAATTTAAATATTCTAATATTCTTTCGACGGTGCATATCTTAGTTTCAACACATTTTTGAAACAAAAATGTGTAAAAATTACGTTATTTTTTACTTTTAATTGTCAGTACATGTTTGGTAAGATAGATAAAAATGCAAATTTTTTTCAAAACACATGACTTTTGATACAGAAGTATTTCGTCTTTTTCGTATTAGTATAGTACCCTAAATTAATATCTGAAAATATTTCTATATGATGGTGAAAATTTACACTCAAATAAATATTAAACATTTTATCACGTGAAAATTACACAATGTTTACAAAAAAATGTTATTCCTATTATATGTGCAATACATTATAATGCTCCTTATATTATGTAAACTGTCTATAATAAAGTAAAATGTTCTAAAATATTGAAAATGTAAATTAAAAATGTATAAAGGGTTCATATGTATTAATCTGCAAACTAATGTAAAAAAAATAATAATTGATTCTTGGTACGCAAAAGTTCAATTTATATTAAGCATATTTTAAGTGTATGTAAAACCTGAATAAGGTATGAGCCATCAGAGGGTGCAAAAAATGTAGTATGCATGTTTAAAAGTGTAAATAGTTTAATTAGAAAAAATACAGGTGTTTAGGGTAAAGATTTAAAACAATATTTTTAAAACTATTACTTAAGAAAGCAACTTAAAATAGTCATTTACACTCATGTGGCAATTTCAATCTATATCCCTCTAAGCGTGTGGAACGTAATATTCCGTTCACTAAGCTCCAGGTTTCACTGCAATATATGCAATGTTTAAGATAATATAATTCTATAGATTTAATGAATTTTCAAAACATTGAAGAATGATTAATACTCTCAAGGGTTACATTCATATTTGTAATTAAGTTTTATTTATAATGCGGAAAGAATCATATTTTTTTAGCATTTAAAACAAAATACAGAGAAAACAACAATACAATTTTACCCTTTTTCAAAACGCTCAGAGGGCTAAGGATAAGAAATGCACTTTGTTATTTATATTGTTTATTAAAAAAAAGGAATATTCTATTGAAATGATGTATTAAAAAAGTATGAAAAGGCTTTATGTTTTAATCTACAAACTAACGTAAAAATGAAACATATTCTTTAGCTTATTCTTAGTAAGTATACGTTCAAGTCATTGTAATCCCGATGTCGTATGAAATTATTTTTTAAAAGAAAAAATCGCGAACAAACATCGATATTTAGTGATAAAAGCCCTCGTAAGAAGACATTTTCTTGCTTTTTCACATTGGGTCGTTTCATAGAATAAGTATAAAAGTTCTTGTTGCCCGAACTATTTGAAATTTTTACCTGTTATAGATATAATGGTTCTACAGCCCGTGTAAAAACTTCGTGTAAAAATATTGTTATCTAGTTGTAAAATAAATATGTTTTCTTCTAGTTTTTTTTTATTTCTTTGTTTTCGCGTCGGCTTCTTTAACATAACAATAAAAAAACCGTTCTCATCTTCTGAATTCTCTGACTTTTAACCGGTTATAAATATAACTGTATCCAAGCTCTCTTTAACATTTAAAGAAAAAATATGCATATATCGTAGTGAAAACCTGAGTCGTAGCAAAGCGACGGCACGCCGAAACAGCAGACAATTTCCCTTCCCCCCCCCCCCCCAAGATTTCAATTTTTTTTTTTTTAATATTTAGACCCGTCACAATGATTCTAAAATTTTTTAGGCGATGTAAATCGGATCTACCGAGATGCTCTAAAAAGGTTGTACCGACATACGGATATTTATTTTCTTTTAGAGTTGTAAAAATCGTCTCCGTGAGACTCCAAGAGACCTGCGTTCGCCTGTATTTCTAAAAGAATTAAAATTCTTATCTTTTAAAACCGATTGCACCTCTAAAATTGCGCCCTGTAGTGGCCATGCCATAATGGGAAAAACGTTAACTGTACCGAGCGGTTTGGTTTATTTAAGCCTATTTAAAACTACGAAATAACACAAATCTAGCGTTCGTTTCTTTCATTTCCTCCCGATGCGTAAATCGGGTTCTGGGCATACGCGAGAGATTTGCCAACTCGCGAAGAAAGATGTGAGTTTTTGATGAGTTTTTAATTAATATATCGGCTAATTATCAAAATATTCAAACTCTGATACTCCGGTGCATGAGGACAGGCCGTGGACTATCCACACCTAAATCTAGTCTTCTAGGTTCACTAGATTTTCCTATTCACCGTGCACACAAACAGAGCAAAACTCTTTTTATTAGTATAGCTGGAGAAGTGGGGAGCACAAAACTTGTTATAGAATTTTAAAAGTTTAAATAGTTTAATTAAAATAGTTACAGATGGTTCTGGTTTGGCTTTAAAACAGTTTTTCGTAAAACGACTACTTCTAAAAACAGCCTGTAAATAATTCATAAATGGTTATTTAACCCAATATGGATTCTAAAAGGATTATTTGAATTGTTTATAATTAAATGAAATATTTTTAAGTATTGAAACGATCAAATAAATGTATGGAGAGTTATATATTAATCGACAAATTAATGTAAATATGAAATTTAACCGATTCTGGAAGTATAACATCAAGCTATAGTAAGTCTATACTATATCTGTAGATAGGGCCTGAATACAACCATAGTAATTAATCAGTAAGTAGTAATTATCCTGGTAAGAATAAGTTCAAGTCATTGTAAAATAAGTATATTATAACTGTATGGGGAGTGGGGGGAGGGTTGCACCAAATTCAGTATGATTTTTTTAAAAAGTTTAAATTGCTAGACCGACAGACATTTGTGCAGCGGTGTGTGGTATATATTTAGTATCAACTTTTTGAAAGTTTAAATTGTTTAATTTAAAAAAAAGCTACATTGTTTCTAGTTAAGTCTTAAAACGATTTTACGTGAACTGTTTATTTTTAAAAGGAACTAAAAATATTCGTAAAGTGGTTATTTCTCTTCATATGGAGAAAAAGTGCAATTTATGCTGTTGAATTTGTTTCTAATAAATGGAAATATTCTTAATTATTGAAACAATGAACCATAAATTTGTGAAGAGCTATGTATTGATCTACATGTAAGAATGAAATTTAGCCGATTCTTAGTAAGCATAAGATTAAGTCATAGTAAGCATTTTGTAACACTATGTAGGTCTTGAATAAAGTATATGGCGATAGAGAGCGCAGTGCACCAAATTTATTTTCTTTTTTTTTTTAAAGTTTAAATAATTAAATTTAAAAAAAATCTCCAGGTGTTTCCGGTTAAATTTGAATTTTTTTTCGTGAAACTTCTAGTTTTTCAAACAATTGAAAATCTTCTTAAAGTGCTTATTTGACGCAATATAATTTCTATGTAGTGCATTAATTTTCTAATTTCCACTTACTTTTGAAATTTGCTATAGCTCACAGGCTATCAAAGCCTGAGAGCTTATGTGCCCGCCCGTTCTGTATGTATGTATGTACGTATGTACGTACGTAACGCGATAACTCTTGACAGAAATAACCGTTTTGCTTCCAATTTTGTTTATAGGTTCCTTGTGATAAGGCGCTTCCCTGATTAGTTTTGGGGATTGATTGTTTAACTATAAAGGGGGGAACGGGGGGGCTAACCCCCCTTAATTAAGATAAATGGTTTTTTCATGCAGAATTGTCCAATTTTCTTCAAATTTTGTATATAGGTTCATTGTGATAAGGTTCTTTCCTGATTAGTTTTGGGGTTTCATAGGTTAAGTATAAAGGGGCTAACGGGGGGGAATCCTCCCCCTTAATTTAGATAAATGAATTTTTCATGCAGAGTTATCCGATTTTCTTCCAATTTTGTTTATAGGTTCCTTGTGATAAGGCGCTTCCCTGATTAGTTTTGGGGATTGATTGTTTAACTATAAAGGGGGGGGGGACGGGGGGCTAACCCCCCTTAATTTGGATAAATGGTTTTTTCATGCAAAATTATCCAATTTTCTTCAAATTTTGTATATAGGTTCATTGTGATAAGGTTCTTTCCTGATTAGTTTTGGGGGTTCATAGGTTAAGTATAAAGGGGGTAACGGGGGGTTAATCCTCCCCCCTTATTTTAGATAAATTATTTTTTTCATGCAGAGTTATCCGATTTTCTTCAAATTTTGTATATAGGTTCATTGTGATAAGGTTCTTTTCTGATTAGTTTTGGGGGTTCATAGGTTAAGTATAAAGGGGGTAACGGGGGGGTTAATCCTCCCCCCTTATTTTAGATAAATGATTTTTTTCATGCAGAGTTATCCGATTTTCTTCAAACTTTCTATATGGGCCCATTGTGGTAAGGGGCTTCCCTGATTAGTTTTGGGGGTTCATTGGTGAAGTGTAAAGGAGGGAAACGGGGGCTACCCCCCCCCTTAATTTTGATAAATGGGTTTTTCATGCAGAGTTATCCGATTTTCTTCAAATTTTGTATATAGGCTCATTGTGGTAAGGCACTTCCCTGATTATTTTTGGGGGTTCACTGGTAAAGTATAAAGAGGGGAACGGGGGGGGGGACTAACCCCCCTTGATATAGATAAATGGGTTTTTTAAGCAGAATTATCCGATTTTCTTCAAATTTTATATATATGTTCATTGTGATAAGGCGCGTCTCTGATTAGTTTTGGGGGTTCTTTGGTTAAGTATAAAGGGGGGACGGGGGCTAACCCCCCCTTAATTTAGATAAATGGATTTTTCATGCAGAATTATCCGATTTTTTCAAATTTTGTATATAGGTTCATTGTGGTAAGGCGCTTCTCTGATTAGTTTTATGGGTTCATTGGTTAATTATAAGAAGGAGAAACAGGGGATGGTTCCCCCCTCTTAATATATTGTCGATTTCTTCATTTTTCGAGGGCTTATTTCAAATTCTATTCCACATGTCTTCAAAAAGGTTACCTGTTCTATAGCCGCCAACCTTACAGTTTTTCAATTCAAAAACAGTTTAATTCCGGTAAATTTATATAATGAAATCTTTCTTGTTTCTATGTGATTATTCATTAACGTATTTTGGTTGGTGGATTTATGACGGCCGATTATCTACTCGAGGGATATAGGTCCTAGTGTTGAGTGCCCTCCGTGGGGGGTCTTTCTAAGGGATCCTAATCCGTATTTACGTCAAGGTTCGAAGAAAACCACGGAAAACTCCGAACGGTTAAGTCGTCGAACGCGACAGGGGTTTGAACCCAGCACCTCCCGTCTACCAGCTTTGAGAGCAGAACCTCTCAGCCACTGGTGGGGTTATTAAAGTCTTTTATTTAGTAAAATTTCTGCGTTGGCAGTTATGCTGTTCATATACATTAAATTATGCAATACGTGCAATTTTAAAAAACAACAATTAGTTACGTTCAGTGTCATAGTTACGGCGAAAAGGTTCATCATGATCCACCAGGTCCACCAGGATCTTAATAGCAAAGACCAGTCTAAATAAGAAGATACCCACACCTCATGTTATTTTTTATTCGAAGAATACTCCTTAACACTGTAAGCAAATGAGTGTTTATAATGTAAAAGAATTTTAATAATAATAATGCAGTGTATTTTAAGGAAAAAAATCTCAGTAATTCCAATGCATGTTTTCTAAGTAAATGTAACGTTTAATTTGTTTATCACCGAACATAATATATTTCACACATTGCGACGAATCATAAGGGTGTTTTTACCGTAATTTCCGGCGTATAATCCGTGGATTAAACAATTTTGTTTCAACCCGAAATTTCATTCAATAATTGAAGTCAAATATTTACAACGATCTGGTAATTTTCATTTTATAAAATAAAATTTCTGGGTTGAAACATGACCGTTTGATCCGCGGATTATAAGCCGGAAATTACGGTATTTTCTACAGATGTGCCCAATGGATGTCAAATTTTAAAACAGGGTTCGTACGGGTCCTGGAATTTTAAGACCAGACAATTATTCGGTACCAGTATTTTCTTATAGATAACCTTTTCTTAAATAAGATGAAATTTCGCACGTTTGAACTTGATGTATTGTTTTAGAAAAATATAGTGGCATGCCACCTGGAAAAGTAACGGTACCCGTACGAACCCTGTAAAAATAGATGCTACAATATTTAGTAAATATGTATGCACTCTTCGTGATTAGATAATGCATAACGTATGGACACCTGCGAGTCCACAAGAATTATTATCATTGTTTTATACTGGTACTTTTATAGAAAACGTCAACAAAATACATATTTTGCATAGATATGCAACATGCAAAAGTAACACCCATGTGGTGTTGTTCCATTAGACGGAGAAAAAGTTCCGTCTTTAAATCTTTAATTGTAAATAAAAGATTTTTGGTATATATTCCGACAGTTATTCTTCACCTTAATTTTAAGTGGAAGAAGTACTATAAGAATGTAACCCCCAAACGTGTTGTGACATTTTGAAGAATGGTTACGCATATAATATCTTTTGCATTTAAATCATTGAATCTTAAATTTACATGTAGGACGGGACCATCAACAGCTATTTATGTGTTCTGTTTAAAAGTGTTTTTCCAGCATTATAAAAAATATAAAACACCCACATGGCAACCTTCACTTGCTTTATTAGTTACATATTCTCTACATAACACAAAAAAAAGTTCTTTCCTCGTGCAATAAATTTGAGCGTGTTTTGCGTCAACAATACTAAATAAGCAAGACACAGAAAAACACTGATTTTCAAATATAAACTCTACCAAAATTTACAATCAGGCAGAAGAAATAATCATAAACTATTTCTTCAAGTTTAAAATCAGAATTATTCCTACAAGTATTACAATTGCTTTTAGCATTTCTTTGGAACCGGTATATTTATTTTTCATTTTTATGCGAGAAAATTTCCGGAAGCTATGACAACATTTTAAAACAATACAACAAATAATTATATAAATAAAAATGACTTTATTCTTTTTTTAAATGTTATATCTTTAAATAAACATTAAAAGTTTATCATAATAAATACCTTTCAACATTTTTCCCGTCTAAATATTTGAAGAGTTAAGTAGAAAAACAGCTATATAAACATATTCATAATTTGATAAAATTTTAGAAAATTAAAGCGACGCCGAATTTACCTCTGGGTAAAAGTTAAATGGAATTCAGATTATTTTTAATGTTATATTTATACGACGAAATTAAAAGCGCATGTTTATATTATATTTAAAGTTATTTAAATAAAATAATTAATAAACTGCGCAACAATTTCTGTTTGCTTTGAAATTTTCTAAAATAATTTACAATGTAGTTTTTTTTTTTTTTTTTTTTTTTTTACTCACATTTTTTTAACTGTGGAAAAAAGTAAAAAATACTCAAGGAATTTATTTTGAAGCACATTTAATTTGATTTTTAAGTAAATATTCATATTCGCCTGCACATTAAAAATAAAATGTTCCTGAAAAACAGCCCCATTAATATGATGCGTACGTTCCTTGTAAATTCCGAGGAGTCTGGCACCAGTTAATGAGACCCACAAAAAATAAATATTAAAAGTTTAAAAAAGACAAGCTTAAAAGGAGATTGCTGAAAGTTGCGTATAAAATAAGGTGTGATATCAATTGCTCAAGTTTATGATCGGTTACTTTTTTGACATTTTATATTAATTTACACTTAAACATTTTGTGCTGGGTTGAACCAACTTTTGGTGCAGCAGTAGCTTCAACCATAAGATTGTGAAATCTCGTTCCAACATTTGGAGCTATGGTTCAACTATAGCTCCAAATGTTGCTCCGAAGTTTCACCATCTTGTGGTTGCAGCTACTGCAGCACAAAAAGATGGTTCGACCCAGTACAAAATTTTTAACAGTGCAGTTTTCATATGGGAATAAATCAAGTGCCTACGTATGATGTGTTAATAGAAATTCTTCTGTAATAAAAACAAGAACGAAAAATCATGCGTCAAGCATAGATTACGTAACACTTTCCAACGCTTCCAAAATAATTTTACAAAACATTACCGTTTAATAAGCTGAAAGATAACATCTAAGTAAACAATTTGCAAAACGCATAACATATTTAAAAACGTAATTTCAGGAATTTCCAGCATATATTTCCAACATATACAATATTCGGAAAAATATCCGATTACTTTTATTCAGCCCTGTATAGGATCTATAGATTTGTATATATACTACATAGGATACTAAATTTTAGTTTAGTTAGGATACGAGTAGCACAGTTTAAAATTCTCCTTCTGGAGTTTCTGTCAATAAACGAAAATGTGTTCGCGAACTTTTGTGCTGCCCTGTATATGATCTGCAAAATTTATACACACCAAGTAATAGACAAAAAGTGAGTTAAATTTAAAATCGCGTTCAGCAATTTAAAACGCACTTCCAGGAATTATTATTAATAGACAGTAGAGAATTCTTTTGTGTGTTCCTGTAAATAAACGATGACTGCTATACACACAATATTCTGTAGTAAGCCTCTTGTAATGCACCTTAGTGATATATATAAATTTCAATGCGTTTAAAATAGTGAAACATTATTTAATTAAACCGCAAACAATTTTTCTACATAGACGTAATGTAACGGAATTATATTGACTTCCCTATAAAGTAACTATAATTGTTATGCACACCATATTCTATATTAAGCTTCTTGTAATGCACCTTAGTGACATATATCAATTACAATGTGTTTGAAATTGTGTAACATCCTTAAAATAAACCACAAATGTTTTTTCCCCATAGACCGTAATGTAACAGAATTCTTTTGAGTGGTCCTGTAAAAAAACTATAAGCACTACACACTTCATTTGAAATAGGGAACATGCTATAGATAACGACAATAACATATAAAAATTGCAGGGCAATCCGAGCATATTTACGGGAGTTAGAGCATGGCCAGACGGCCAGACGGCAGACGGCCATACGGCCAGACAAACCGAAGAGAACATTTTCAACTAGGTTGGAAAGTGTTAAAAAACCATAATGTGTTTCTTAAAATTAAAGTGTTATAAATTTATGCATGATGGGCTTGGCGACAATCTTAAAAAATATACAAAGTCTCAAAATATTAGTTTGAATAAACACAATCTCATTTTTAACTATGCACTTTGTTGTTTAGAAAATTATGTAAATTTAGAAATCTGGCCTCCGAGCCCATCATGTCTTCAATAGGTTTAAATTTTCCAAAAAACGTTACAGTGTATTTAGCACAGGAGAAAATATTTCTATCAACATATTATACGTAGACTAAGTTACATATGAAAACTAAGTTAACACGTTCACTACCGTGTTAAAATTAACGGATTTTGTTTAAAATCAGAAATACCGAATTCATACCAGAAA
Organism: Maratus michaelseni; assembly: GCA_963931845.1. Taxonomy (NCBI): domain Eukaryota; kingdom Metazoa; phylum Arthropoda; class Arachnida; order Araneae; family Salticidae; genus Maratus; species Maratus michaelseni. The sequence goes on from OZ007599.1 coordinate 267,113,210, forward strand.
ATATTAATAGCAATATTTGCTTTATTTAATGTCATACATTTCATGATTACCGTAATTTCCGGTTTATAATCCGCAGCTCAAAGAATCGTTTTTCGACCCAGAAAATTTATTCAATAATTGTAGTTAAATATTTACAGCGATCTTTTAAGTTATCTATACTAATATTATAAAGGAGTAAAGATTGTTTGTTTGTTTGTTTGTAGGGGGTTATCTCTGGAACTACCGAACCGATTTCAAAAGTGATGGTGTCAAATTGATGGTGACAAACCCTGCTCCAACATAGGCTATATTTTATGTCGGTGCCACTAACCCCAGGGGGTGCAGGAGCAAAAAACGTTCTAAAATTGCGATTTTTTAGCTATCAAACTGGCTATCAAGCCCTGAGAGCTTGCCAGCCGGTTCTGTATGTATGTATGTACGTACGTAATGCGATAACTCTTCATAGAAATATCCGTTTTCCTTCAAATTTTGTTTATAGGTTCACTGTGTTAAGGCGCTTCCCTGATTAGTTTTCGGGATTGATTGGTTAAATATAAAGGGGGGGGGGAACGGGGGGCTAATTCCCCCCCCCTTAATTTATATAAATGGGTTTTTCATGCAGAATTATTCCGTTTTCCTTCAAATTTTGTTTATAGGTTCACTGAGTTAAGGCGCTTCCCTGGTTAGTTTTCGGGATTGATTAGTTAAGTATAAAGGGGGGGGGATCGGGGGGCTAATCCCCCTTAATTTATATAAATGGGTTTTTCATGCAGAATTATTCCGTTTTCCTTCAAATTTTGTTTATAGGTTCACTGAGTTAAGGCGCTTCCCTGATTAGTTTTCGGGATTGATTAGTTAAGTATAAAGGGGGGGGATCGGGAGGCTAATCCCCCCTTAATTTATATAAATGGGTTTTTCATGCAGAATTATTCCGTTTTCCTTCAAATTTTGTTTATAGGTTCATTGGGTTAAGACGCTTCCCTGATTACTTTTCGGGATTGATTGGTTAAGTATAAAGGGGGGAACGGGGGGCTAATCCCTCCTTAATTTATATAAATGGGTTTTTCAAGCAGAATTATTCCGTTTTCCTTCAAATTTTGTTTATAGGTTCACTGTGTTAAGGCGCTTCCCTGATTAGTTTTCGGGATTGATTGGTTAAGTATAAAGGGGGTAACGGGGGGGGGGCAAACCCCACCTTAATTTATATAAATGGGTTTTTCATGCAGAATTATCCCATTTCCTTCAAATTTTGTTTATAGGTGCACTGTGTTAAGGCGCTTCCCTGATTAGTTTTCGGGATTGATTGGTTAAGTATAAAGGGGGGAACAGGGGGGGGGTAATCCCCACCTTAATTTATATAAATGGGTTTTTCATGCAGAATTATCCCATTTCCTTCAAATTTTGGTTAAAGGTTCACTGTGTTAAGACGCTTCCCTAATTAGTTTTCGGGATTGATTGGTTAAGTATAAAGGGGGGAGCGGGGGGATAATCCCCCCTTATTTTACATATATGGGTTTTTCATGCAGAATTATTCCGTTTTCCTTCAAATTTTGTTTATAGGTTCACTGTGTTAAGGCGTTTCCCTGATTAGTTTTCGGGATTGATTGGTTAAGTATAAAGGAGGGAACGGGGGGGCATATCCCCCCTTATTTTATATAAATGGGTTTTTTATGCAGAATTATTTCGTTTTCCTTCAAATTTTGTTTATAGGTTCACTGTGTTAAGGCGCTTCCCTGATTAGTTTTCGGGATTGATTGGTTAAGTATAAAGGGGGGGAACGGGGGGATAATCCCCCCCCTTAATTTATATAAATGGGTTTTTCATGCAGAATTATTCTATTTGCTTCAAAATTTGTTTATAGGTTCATTGGGTTAAGACGCTTCCCTGATTAGTTTTCGGGATTGATTGATTAAGTATAAAGGGGAGAACGGGGGGCTAATACCCCCCTTAATTTATATAAAAGGGTTTTTCATGCAGAATTATCCCAATTCCTTCAAATTTTATTTATAGGTTCACTGTGTTAAGGCGCATCCCTGATTAGTTTTCGGGATTGATTGGTTAAGTATAAAGCTGGGAACGGAGGGCTAATACCCCCTTATTGTATATAAATGTGTTTTTCATGCAGAATTATTCCGTTTTCCTTCAAATTTTGTTTATAGGCTCACTGTGTTAAGGCGCTTCCCTGGTTAGTTTTCGGGATTGATTGGTTAAGTATAAAGGGGGGGAACGGAGGGGGCTAATCCCACCTTAATTTATATAAATGGGTTTTTCATGCAGAATTATCCGATTTTCTTCAAATTTTATATATATATTCATTGTAATTAGAGATTTACCTGATTAGTTTAAGGGGTTCATTAGTTAACTATGGGGGGGGGTAACGGGGAGATGACCCCCCCTCCCTTAATATATTGTTTATTTCTTTATTTTTCGATGGGCTTATTTCAAATTCTTTGAAAAAGAGTATAATATACAATAAGTGTGAATAGCCTGTGAATTCAATGCTCTCAGTTTAACTGGGCAGTTTTATTTTTATTTTTTATACTGAAGGAGCTAGAAATTTGAAATTTGTCATTGTAGTTACTTATAAGATGTAAATGCTCTCTAAGAACAAAATAAAAAAGAAATTTAAATTTAAAAGGGTGAAATGAGCGAAAAGCGTTCTAAAAACAGTCTAAATTACAATTTCTATGAAATCTCTGGAACTACAGAACCGATTTCAAAAGTAATGGTGGCAAATTGATGGGGGCAATCCCTACTCCAACATAGGCTATATTTTATGTCGGTGCCTCTAACATCAATGGGGTGCAGGATCGAAAAATTTCGAAAATTGCGACTTTTTTATACTGAAGGGGCAAGAAATTTGAAATTTAGCATTGTAGTTACTTATAAGATGTAAATGCTCTCTAAGAATAAATTTAAAAAAAAATCGAAATTTAAATGGGTGAAATGAGCGAAAAGCGTTCTGAAGTCATTCTAAATTACAATTTCTATGGAATCTCTGGAACCACGGTTCCGATTTCAAAAGTGATGGTGGCAAATTGGTGGTGACAATCCCTGCTGACGACTGGGTTTTTCGCTAATTGTTGCACCAGATTAATCTCGGAAAATGAAACATTTGAAGTTACTGAAAAAAATGATAGCTCAAAAAGTATTTGTCAGAAAATTGTTAGACAAACTGCGTTTGAAAGGTAAAAAATTGTATTTTTCTTGATATAAATTTCAAAACTAATGATTATGCTGTTTTTCAAATATTGAACTTCAAAAATTACCAAATTTTCCAATGGAGTACCATAGCGAAACCTTCATGCGTAAAAAGATAATAATAAGGGCGACGTGTCCTGACGTGTATATTGGCTATAGCACGAGTCACAAATTATAGTAGCTTTATTATTCTGTTAAAATATAAAAGTTATTTATGAAATGTCAATATTTTGTTTGATTAAAGGTTCGTTAAAAGAAATTGACCAGCGTAGCGGGCGTAGCTTGCTAGTATTTTATAAAATAATATTTCTGGGTCGAAAAACGACTCTTTGAGCTGCGGATTATACGCCGGAAATTACGGTACATAAAATGTAATTCTTCTTCAAAAATTTCTGGTTTGAATTCTTAATTTTAGATTAAAAATGGAATGTGAAATCTGACTAAGCGACGCCACTTATGCGTCCTTGGTAGCGAACTTGTTAATAGTAAATGTTTAATAAGTACCAGAATATAAGCTTGGAAAACGCATAATATATTTAAAAACGTAATTTCAGGAATTTCCAACATATACAATATTCGGAAAAATATCCGAATACTTTTATTCAGCCCTGTATATGATCTATAGATTTGTACATATACTACATAGGATGCTAAATTTTAGTTTAGTTAGGAAACGAGTAGCACAATTTAAAATTCTCCTTCTGGAGTTTCTTTCAATAAACGGATTACATGATTAATATTTTCTGTAATGGAGGAACCCTAATGGAGGAATGAATTTACACTGCGATGATTTGAAACTAGTACCAAATGCACTTGATTTATAAATGTGAGATCGGTCAGAGGCAACCCTCCCTGGAATAAGTTTTTAAATATTTTTGTATGATGCACCTTACGTAAATAGTTGGAACTCATAACATATATACATCATACCTCGTAGTGTTTGAGATAAAAAAAAAAGTTGGTCACTGAAATATTTCGATAGTTTCATAATTAAAATGAAATTCAATTAAAAGCAAGGAAAATGTAATAAAACTAGTTCTTTTGCTGAAACAAATCTGAAAAAACATCCACTGTTTGTATAGTACTGTTACACATCTCTGATATTTCGGTGAAATTCAGCCACTAGTTTCGTCGCAATGCACTTTATCCCAAGACGTACATTAAGGGTCATAACCGCCTAATGGGCATGAGGTATATTCTTCAAACTTGTCAGAAACGCATATCTATTGAAGGGCTAACGATTCATGTAGGGGTCTACTTGGTTTACTGAAAGGCATATTTTACTATGTAACCTGGCTGTACATTTTGAGCTTCTTTTCGGGCCGATGAACGGTAACCGCCCTTTAACCCTTTCCGGCACAATGGTCCCACTCCGGGCACACCTAATTTTAATTCCAAACTTGCATACGTCACCAAGAATATTTTAATAAAATTTTGTTTCTCTAATGAAAGCTTAAAATAGGGAGTTCATATATTCTAAAAAAGTCGTTTGTAAATTCCGGTGTCAGTCAGTAATTTCTCATTTTACGAACATAATTTGTCTGTGCCGGAAAGGGTTAAATGTGATCTTCGTATTACAAGGTTGTTTTGCGGTTTTATCGCTCTTTTGACGTATTTTATTTATTTTAGTTTTAATAAACACTTGTGTATTGATTAAAAGCAGAAATTATTTTTTGAAACGGAACTTTATAAGACACGTAGATTAAGTAATTACCTATCTTAAAATCCAATCTTTATTTTTCTGCCCATTATTTGGTGTTTGGTATGTATACATTACTAGTCTAAGTTGTTTTAAAAATTGAATAAGCGAACCGTACGAAATAGTTCATATTTAGTGTCTTCATGGATTTTTTAAAAATTCTGCACCCATTTTTATAATACATTTGCTCTCAAATTAAATAACTTGTTCATTAGATTCTTCTAGTTTTCGTTTTATTTTTCTGCGATGCTTCTTCATTGATATTTAATGTTTTACACTGTCATGTTTCGTCGAATTAACAGTGAGAAGTTCTTTACTCTAAGTAAGCAGTAGGATATCAGATATGTTTGCTTTTTAGCGTTTGTTCTTTTGTTTGGCGTAGTATTTTTTTAAAGCTTAGCTTGGCCGCACGACCGTTCTTCTTGATGACTGTGAATGACTGTATCACATGGTTTTCTTCACTTAAAGTAATATTTAGGATTTGAGTTTTTTATTTTATAATTATTTATCATAAACTCTAATAAAACGTTTGTGTGGCTTTTATTTCATAGTTATTCATTTTAAGAGCAGTAATTACAGATCCGTGAGATCTGCAAAAGTTTTGATTGTCATATATTAAATTACTTTATACGTTAAACATATAATTCACAAAATTTTGAAAATGTTAGTTAAACAAATGTCATTAGTTTATACACTATTTTCGTAATATGAAAAATAATAATGTGACTTTTCATTTTTTTTTACATATCTGTTAAATGAATTTTTGAACTTGTTCCGCATCTAATGGAAATAACTTTAATTTTTATTAAAAAAATGGCCAAGGCGCCTAATTGAATTTGCAAAGAATCATTAAGAGGGAATATTAAAAAAAAAACTATTTTATTTCATATAATTCACTTATCGTTTCGCCTTGTGTAATAAGACAAAAGTCAAATTAACATCATAAATCACATTTAATTACTATAATTAACTAAAGTTTGTATTTGTTCTGTGACATTTATGAATGGTTATTCCCTAAAGTGTGCCAATGGAATATTGTTTTAAATTTAATTTTAGAAATCATTAGTGATTTTCTATTCTTTATTTAATTCGCAACAGTGCAATATTCTGTTTTTTTTCTACTTACCTGAGGTCATTTTGTTTTAGTGAATTATTATATAAAATAAAATTTTAAAGAAGTACATTTTTTTCATTGTATTTTTTAAAGAAAAGAGTAAGTAGCACATAATATTTTATTTTATAACTAATAACATCCTCCTTTTGTACAAATTTGTGAATCTAATCCCACGGACGTTCATGGTATAATTAATCTTATTCACTTACTTATTTTTTACAATGCTACTTAAAATTTGAATCGGAAAAATTTCAATTAGTTATATTGTTACTGAAATAGAAATTTCCCAAAATTTAGATGAGTTTCTGGTATTATGGGGAACCATTTATATTTGAGATAACACAGTCCGATATTTTTTAAAACCCAAAAACCGAATACGATTACAAATTTCAATTATTCGTTATTAAGTATACTCAAAATTATTTTACGAAATTTCCTCACATCCAGTTAAATAATAATAAAAAAGTCCTTTTTGTAGATTGTTACGAGATAGTGTATTAATATAAAATAGGTGATTTAAAACGCAGAAAACGAACACAATTTGGCAAAAAAAATATTTAATGGTACCAGGAGATTATGATCAAAATACAGTATCCAGGTTGTCAGTCAATACCAGAGTTGCCAAGTTCCCACTAATCTTCCATAGTATTTGATTTAATCTAACCCAGTTATGTAATCTTATTCTGAAAAAAAAATACAGTAATAAATAGTTTATCTTATCATTTATCCGACATAAAATTGTGTTTAATGTGATACTTCTAAAATTTTTGGACCTTTCAATAAACCTTATATTCTTATAAATGTATAAATAACATTAAAAAATTTAATTTTAAGCTATCAAATATTATGCAGATTATATTAAAAATTAGGGAGATTAATGAACAATGATTTGTAGAGCTGACGTTGAGATCTCTGATCTGTAGATTTACTAGTTTAATTTAATTTCTTAAAAAAATTTCTGGTGCGAAACGTGTTAAACCTGGGTCCAATTAGCCCACGTATTACGGAATAGAAATGAGAGCTTGGCATCTCTGGTCAATACAGTTACGTGTATTTGCACAAATTACAAATATAAGCATTTGTCTCTGTGCCTACATGGTAAAGTTAGGCCCACAGAGAGAAACAAATTCTCACCCACATATCTCTTCTGTTAATTTCGAAAAATAATTCCATTGGAGAACAGACATTCTGCATATAAGATGGTACGAAATCCGATCCAGACGATCTATCTGAATGGAATGGTTTCTCAACAGTGATCAAGGTACAGGGTGGTTGTGATTAAAGTTGCACTACTCAGACCAATCTGGAGCTCGTTCTGGTTGACGGATTTCGTTGAAACTTGATATATACGTTACATATACCATGGAAAAGAGAAATATTCAATAAAAAATAGTTCAAATTTCGACCATCAGGTGAAAAGATGGCGCATAAAGAACCCGAAACACAAATTGGAAACATAAAATCTTATTTAATCACAGCATTTGTTTAATATGCATTCCATTTGTGTCAATAACATGTTCGAAGCGTTTTAAAAATGTTCAACAGAAGCGCGAAGTGATTCTTCAGGAATTGAAGTGACATACGTGTTATGCTTGATTTCTGTTGATTTCTGTCTAATGTTCTGTTACATAAACCTATTTCCATATACTACAGATTTGACAGTTGTTATATATAAAACATTTTTAGCAGTAGTGAATATTTTGTTGACATGTATTAAATTTGTAAAAGAAATAATGAATTGTTATTATAATTACACATATCCTATGTTAATTAAGATAAGCCGAAAAGACAGTATGTTTAACGTGGTATGCCACGCACTATCTATATTACATGGAGGAAGGTATGGGGTAATGCGAAAGAAAGTGTTATGGAACATATTGCATTTCTTTCTTATTTGTTCGCAAACAGCTATAAAAATTTAATTTACTAATTTCAAATATTTTTGTAATATTGGACAATTTTTGTAATATTGGCTTTCCTTTTAATATCAAAATAAATTTCGAAATAGAATACAGTTCTTACTTTTGGTATATTAAAAAGACATTTTTCAACTATAAATGTTTCTAATCTTTCATCTGGAGAATTTCTTGAACACATAAGAATAAATAAAGCCAAATCGTGCTTTTAATTTAGTTTATATCTGTGAAAGTATAATTTTCGTTAAAATTTATATAGCTGATATTTTCCCTCTACTTCCGCCCTTGAGAGTGGAACGGAACAACAATTTCATTTTCAGATTGTCTGAAAACTATATTTTTACTTATCTACAAGTTTTTTTAGTTTCGGATAACATTAAACGTTATTACAGCACAATTGTACTGAAGAATTTAACTGAGAAGAATTTATTGATTTATATGTGTTTTTTATGAAAATTGTTCCATTCTCACATTCATTCTACTATATATTATTTTTAACACTCTAAAACCATTTAACTAGTCATCCATGTTCATCGGGTGCACAGAGAGCAATACATTTTTAGTTAATAATTAATCACATTTCTCTAAAGCCCTCTGAGCGTTTTGAAAAAGGGTAAAATTGTAATGTTGTTTTCTCTGCATTTTGTTTTAAATAGTAAAAAAAATATGATTCTTTCAGCATTATAAATAAAACTTAATTACAAATATGAATGTAACCCTTGAGAGTATTAATCCTTCTTCAATGTTTTGAAAATTCATTAAATCTATAGAATTATATTATCTTAAACATTGCATATATTGCAGTGAAACCTGGAGCTTAGTGAACGGAATATTACGTTCTACACGCTTAGAGGGCTAATAAACATGAAGCACGATTATTTAATTTAATTTAACTAAAACCAAAATTACGTTGAACCAAAAGTACGTTAAATTATTAGAGATTGAAGATGTTACATTTAGAAAATTATTTGTTAGATTTATTTGATAGTTTAATCATTAAATCCTTAGAAATTTTATTTTCAATTATATAAATTTACTTTATAAACAGAAACTGTACATAAATTAGTAATAAAGCTATCATGGTTCAATTCTAAATTTTAAAAGTAACTGTTGAGTAAGAAAGAAATGTTATACTTTTATTAAACCCCGGACCAAGCTCCTACCTGCCGGGCTTTTCCCCAGCTTAACGGGTCGATGCCTGGCAACGGGACGAATATTCACCTGATCTCCGCATGAAGGAGATCTATTTAATAAGCCCCCAGGACGTCCTGGCTGCAGTGCTTCTTGTTGCCTACGTTACTTTTCCCAAAGTTGGTCGGCTGGTAATTGAAGTTTAGATGACTCGATTCAGCGCTGCACAGCGTAGCGAAGTCATGCTGGGCGGATGTGAGATACTGGAATTTTTACTGTACAAGTTTTTACTTGATCCTGGTTGTTCATATCATTCAAAGTGATGCTTGTTGTCATTATCGGTGGCAGAGGCGGATTAACCACCTACCGGGCCCCTAGGCTTAACACATTGGGGGACCCCCTCCTGCTCTATATGTATACACATTGACATACAATATATATATATATATATATATAAACATACACGCGCACACACACACCACACACACACATATACATATATATACATACATATTTTTTTAGGACAAAAAAAAGTCACAAACTTAGCGCTGGACCTTTAATTTGTCGGGCTCCTATGCTTCCGCCTACTCAGTCTATTTAGTAATCCGCCTCTGATCGGTGGTTGATATTCTTTAGGGTTTTATCACTGTCATTTGCAAATTGTCGTTTCTTAGTGGTTTGACTCTTCCATGGGATGGTGTTGCTTGGTAATAGTTGACTCTCATTTGTTGATACTCTTTCATGGGCATCGAGTTGCCTCTGTTATTGTGGCATTCTGGGGTGGAGCCATAATCAGTCATCAGCTCATCTTATTCGATTGCCACTACCAGAATGCAGGCTGTGAATCTTAAGGGATTTGTTAGACGATTTCTCATAGGAAAAAAAAACGCGCTGATTTGTAGCAAGAAAAATAATTCTTTGAAATTAGTCTACTATGAAATAGAGCAGTGGATGCTATAGTATGTACTTTTACATAAATAGATCAATAATTCATACACTGCAATATAATCATATTATGATAACCTTTTCCACTATAGTATATTGATTGAGTATTCGACAAATCTTCGCCCACTGGATTTTTGATAAATTGCTCGGATGTTTCGAAAACGTTTCCGGACACTGAATAAAAAAAAATCACAAAAATATAATTTATTAACTATTATTTATAATACAATTACGCATTTTTTTACAATAAAATTGTACAACATTTTACAACACAATTACAAATTAACTAACACAATAACCACTTTCTTCGTAAAACGAATTTTATGAAAAGAAAATGTTATAAAATGCCAATAAAAGCCAATAAAACTCCCATTTAATTACGTTTTATTTGCTACAAATCTTAAATAGAAAAACCATGCAAAATAAAAATTCTCTTAAATAAGCAGTTTCTACCTGAAAAGTAATTTTGCGCTTTTCTCATTCACTTAGAAAAATAAGACTGAACTACTTTTACAGGGAAAGAAAGATAAATTTAATAAAAGTTTTCATTTCACACAAGTCTGCACTATCCAACATCTTCTCATTTTTTTGAAGTATTACAACTCTACTGAAATACATTTTACTTTAAATTTAAGCATAAATGTTACATGTGATATGTTAAGAATTTTCGTTAACACTTTCAGGGGCAAAATAATACTGTTGCTCAAAGATTCAAATGATTGATTACCACCAAAATTGATAAACAAATTTATTTGAATATAAATAAATAGATTTCGATACATGCATAATAATAGAAAACGTTTTAAAAAAAAAATCTTGCACAACTCGGCATTACTGAAATAAAATTAAGTGGTAAAAATAAATACCACTGCACGTAAAACGTTAGCATGTGTTAAAAAATGTACATCAATGAAATAAAGGGATAACCCCTTCTAACCGTAACGGAAATAATCGTATAAAAATCTGACTGGTACCAACCAATTAATAATAACTCGTAATTAACGCTATACATAAATTTTGCTTAGAAAATTTGCATTTTGTTACTAAAATTGTATCAAACTTTAAAATTTGAATACTAACACAAAATAATTTGTAATACGAAAAATATATTTGTCATCTTATTTTTATTCTCCGGTAAATGTTATTTTAGTATACCGAATGGGAAGTCATTCAGTCAAGAAGGCTGGGAATTATGAATGTTTAAAAATTGGAACGTCTAATGTTATATTCATTTTTAATCGTCGCAAAATACATTGCAATGCGGTTTGTTTTTTAAATGTTTTTTAAGCATAACTCAAAAACTACCTGACAAAATGAGTACTAGAAATTGATTTCTTTTAAAAAATCTATAGGTTACAAATAGTTTTTTTGTAAATTAATTTCAGAATATTTACAGGTTGTATCAGGATTGACCCTTCACATTTGGTGGGGATGTAGAGAATAGCAAAAGAAGACGATTTCACATAGGAAAGTATAGGCGCAAAGATCATGTAGTAAGGCAAAATTTGCCCGGTAGGTGATGGAAAGGAAACATAACAAGTAAGTCAAAACAATTTTATTTCTGCCTCGTTTGATTACTCTTACAGTTGGTACTCGAAATTCCGATTTGCTGCAATATATGCCTGATAACGGCTTTGCATAGACAGCCTGACATTGTGGAAAATGTCCTGGGGCAATTGATATGCGTGCCACAAGCTCTATAAAACTGTGAACATGTGTCTCATACACCATGTTTTTCATTGAATCCCAGACAAAGAAATGAATTGGAGATCCGGTAACCGTGGTGACCAAGATATTGGTCTACCGTGACCAATCTGTTGTGCACCAAATTTTCTGGTCAAGCAATCATGCAGAGTATTTGCGTAATATGCTGGAGCGCCGTCATTCTGAAACCACATTTGTCGCAAATAATAGTAGGAACCTCGCTCAAAAAACTCTGTAACACAGACTAAAGAAATGTGAGCTATTTCGAGGTATCTAAATGGCGTGGTAGGAAATATGGTCCCTGTAAACAGTCACCCATTATCCCAGTCCCCACAATGACGGAAAAACGGTGTTGTGCATTTATACCTCTCGTAACTTGCGGGTTGTCAAAAGCCCGCAGATGCGAATTGTGTGTGTTGAAAACACCTTTACAAGTGAAAGACACTTAGGAGAGTCCTTTGCAACTGCACTCTTTAAAAATAAAAAGGATGCAAACGTTCCTCATTCAGTTTTCGCCACACTCTTGTGTGCGAAACAGCAAACCGGCGAGAAGCATGTGCTGAAACTTGGTTGTTCTTTGACAGACTGTAGGATAGCTTCCTCGACAACTGTCCTTGTTGATCGGTTGCCTCTTCTATCTTGACAAGTACTGGTAATCGATTCAGTTGCGGAAAGTTGTTGATGAATGCTTGCAAACATTTAATGCTGAGGTTTGCGACGGTTGGGGTAGCGTTCTGCATACACTTGCGCAGCTATCCGACCGCTTCCCCTTACCGAACCGTGAGATAGATACATATCGGCATATTTATTAAACATATAATGATTCATGTTACTTCTGCAAAGTCAACTCATCTTATTACGACCAACTGAATTTGTCAGAGAGCTTTGTGCGTGATCAGAAGTTGTGGAAACACAGCGCCCTCTACAACGTCACGCGTTCATTTGCACCCATACATTCCTATGTGCGATTTTTTTCCTATTGCTATTTTCTGCCTCCTCACCAAATTGGAACGATAAATCTTTATGCTTCCTGTAATACAGCGGGGTGCAAAATTATCAATGAGAAAAAAACAATAATTCAGTTCGAGTTTGCTGTACAAATGCCAAATCTTTGAGTTCAAATTAAATACATGATATTCCAATCAATATTAAAGCAATCGTTTACAATATATATATATATATATATATATATATATATATATATATATATATAGAGAGAGAGAGAGAGAGAGAGAGAGAGATGTGTGTGTCTATTTTTAAATTCTTAAATTTACGCAGGAGCAAAATGATAAGAACGTCATAATTATTTCGAATCTACGTTTGGTGACTGGTGGATATTTTCACATAACATTTAAGAATTAATTTAAAAGATATTCTGATCGTTTTCTTTCAGTTCGCAAAGATGTTTTAAGATGGGGAATGCGTTCTGACTTCGAAAGAAGCCAAAACCCACTTTATAATGACATCGTATCGTCCCTTTAAAGATTTGAAGAAAAAAGTAAACGTTTAAAGACGGGTATTTTTAATTTCCAACATAAATATATTACTATACCGTTTCAAAATCTATAGTAAGGTTGAGAATGTTTCTGAAACGATCTCAAAATTTGATTTTTTGGACGGTCACAAGTATGACAGCAAAGGAGATTGGAAGCCATATTATGATATCAGCACCAGCATCTACTATAAGAAGAGCAATTGAAAGATCAGAAATACTTAAATATGTAACACTTCGGCTGTGTCCGCGTTTAACATCTTCCCATAAAAAATCCCGCATTTATTTGGAAGAGAAACATCTGAAGCAACAGACGATTTCTTTTAAAGTTACTTTCATTGATGATAAGTTTAATTTCGATGGTTCCTAACAGTATTAATTCATACTAGACAACCGAAAGGAAAAGGATACATGTTCCAAGCGTCAATAAGGTGGAGCTGCTTAATGGTGTGGGCTACTTTTTTCAGGAGATAAGTTGAGAATTATTTTATTGGAGGGATGACAAAATATACATACGTATATTCACTTTTTAGAACGCTATTTGTTGAACCAAGGGGGGAAACTGACCGGTCTTAGTTATATTTTTCAGCAAGACAATGCATCAGTTCTTTCTGCAATTGTGGCTTTAAGACAATAATAATTCGCACTCGCAAACAGTCAGACTTAAATCTAATGGAGAAAGTTTGGGGTATTATAATGCACAATATCTACCGAAAAAGTGGTCAAACGGTTCAGTACGACTCAAAATCACAATCAAATTCTGCGGTTTATGAGGTATATGACATGGTTTTTAATCTACACAAGCTTTAAACCTTGCAAATTTTATACAACAATGATGCATTGAAATACGAAGAAAGCTCAACTGATATGTAAAATTTATAATATTTGGAGAAATCTATTTCGTTCTTATCATTTTACTCTTATTGAATAGTGGATATACAATTTGTTATATTGTAAAAAAAACATTATTTTACAATATTTTTCTTATGTCTATATTATCTATTTCAGTGTTCGTACGCTTTTACCACAAATTTTTAATAGAAAATTTCTGTACAAGCTTCCAATATGCAATTCCAAAATATTAGCTCACTCCAGTGTTGCCAGTGGGCTACTTTTTATTAATTCAGTTTTCTTGATTCCTACCATTTTTTTAGAAAGTAAAATTTGCCTTATTTAATGACAGATTAAATAAGGCGAAAGTAAGTTGAATTATACCATTTCAAAAAAAAAAAAAAAAAAAAAAAAAAAAAGCCAAACAAGAAATCTGAATTTTAAAAAAATGGCCACTGCCAACACTGGCTCACTCTGTCTTTTAGTTTGAGTTATACTTTAAAAAACTACCAGCATTGCAATCTGTTTTGCAATGAATAGAAATGAATTTAACTTTAGGAGTTCCAAACTTTAAATATGTAGAAATCCTAAACTATTTTCGCGAATGGCTTTCCGTTCGATATCCCAAAGTAACAAATTGCCGTAAAATTCAATTATGATGTCAAAATTAAGTGTTCGTATTGAAAATTTCAGAGATTGATACATTTTCAGTATGAAGGATGTACCAGTTTAATATCTATACAATGATTAGTTAGGTGGCGGTTAGTCTTTTCTTTTTAATTCCTAACCTTAATTCTTAAATCCATGAATTTTTCTTTTAGAATTGTGTTTTTTATTATACTTATATTAAGGATTTTACACCAGAAATTTAAGATAGATTTTTAACTTTGTTTAATAGCATATTTGTGTGATTTATTTGATTTTTAAAGGATTAGTATTTCTACATAAATATAGTGGTTGCGAAGAACTTAATTTATTTATTAAAAGTAAAATAAAAATTGTTGCAAATTTGATACACTATGCCTTTAAGGGTTAAAACTAGTTTACTGTTTTGATAAAAACTGTTATTTATTAAAAGAGAAATAGAAAAACACTAATATTTCCGAAAATCTTAAAATTTTTTCTTATTAATCTATTATAAAACTTAATTTGCCAAACAATTAAAAATTAAGTATGGGAGTAAATAATTTTATTAATAGAGCAGAACTTTTTTAAAAGTAAATCCTCAATTAATCTTTTACAGTTTGTTTTTATAAATTATACTAAACCAGTCATATGTTTTTCTGTAATCTAAATAGTCTTTGATATAAATTCGCTAACTAGAGAAAAGTGATAAACTACATACTAAATAATCTGGCAAAGGACTGGACCATGATATATGTAGCTCTTCAGCAATGTAACATATATAAAAATGTATTAAAATTATTGTTACTGAACTTTTGGGTACAGTTACGATAAAATAATACACACCGATAGTGAGTGAATTTTTATTTTTTAGATATTACTTTAATAATAAATGTAACATAAAAGTAGCATCAAAAAGGATAACTAACTTTTTGATTTCCATTTATATATATTTTTAATTACAAAAACTGTTTCTTCAAAAATTTGCTATCAGACATTTCATAGGTGATAATCTATTTATTTGACGGGGAAAATTTTGGGAAAAAATCTTAAGAAAATATTTTATTTTTGTAAGAAGTATGCTGCTACCCCTTATGTTCTTTGTAATTTGAATAGTCTCGAACGTTAATTGCAAGAATATCGAAAACAGATTATTTAGAAAAACACCTCTGAAAATAACCGGTATATATGAAATTCTTCAACTTAAGTAATGTATTCCTTATTTATTAAAAATTATAAGTGATATTTCAGACTAAAAAAAAGACAGAAATAGAAGCTTAAGTTATAAAAGTAGAGTACTGATAAAGCGTAAAAACCAAAAACAATCTGAATATACAATCACAGAACATTAAATGTATGCAATTAATAATTATGTCCGCTGTTTTCTCTATAATACAACATCTCATCAATGTCTTTTGAAAAAAACAATTTATGGAAAACTATAGGGGATATTTTATGTCGTCCTTAGTAAAACGTCTAATAATCCATGAGGCTCGCAAATAATAATCTAGCAAAATTGGTTGCGAACTAGTTCTTAAAAAAAACGTGTAATTTTCCGACATGGTTGATTTTACAGTTATGTTTTAAACTAACGACGTTAAGTGTGTATGCGCTATGACGAAAATATAATATGACAAAATTCAATGTTGATGTGTTTAACAAATTAAGGCGAGAAGATATTATGAGTTAACAATGATCTGTTGATCGATAACATTAAAACACGGCAATATAACATTATGCGTGGATGCCATTTAGCTTGATGACAAAAAATTTTTTACTTGTAGTATACAGACTAGATATTTTTAGTTTAATATGATATGAAATTACTTTAGAGACATATTTTACTCAATCAAATAATGTGACATTAAAGTGATATGTAAGTGATGCAATTATTATCAAGATATTTCAACTAGATGATTTTTAAAATATCTAATTACTAGATAAACAAATGTTTCATTATTAAAAAAGCCATTTTTCATTTTCATAAATATATAAATGTATTAATATTTAATATATGTTGGACAGTTGCACCATAGAATATTATATATAAAGATAGAAAAAAATGGTACGCCACTACATCCTTCCAAAAATGTTATTGGCCAAAATTCAATTATTTGTCTCTCATACTTTGTGTTTTCACCTCTAGACTTTTTGTTCGCTTTAACTTTACATGCTGAAGACGAGTGCAGATGCAGGTCGAAACGAAGATTTTATGTATATATAATCATAATTAAATTTTAGAAGTTCATATAATTGTTCTTGTTTTTATGTACCATTAAGTATTTTTTATATTTATATATATTAATTTTTAATTTAAATATATATTTTCATTTGAATACTGGAAAAAGAAATCTTTGCAAATTTTAAACAACTGCGTACGAAACGCTTTCGCTTTTGAATATGACATGACATTTGAAACGAAATATGCATTTTCGTGCGTAAAAGTACTTTTTAATGAAATGTTAAACACTAAGAGCAGTACGAACATAAAAGTTTTCGTTGTCGAAAATGACGTCCTGTTTAACGGGAAACGTTTATTTTTTTAATCATTTAATTTGATTTTTATGATTATTAGAAACATTTATTTTTAGCTCAATTGATAGTATTCACAGGAAAATATCAACAATCAATTTTGAAATTTTAATGCTTATTTAATTGACTGAGGACATTTCTTCAAAAGATATTTACCTTTAAACTGCTATTGAGTTTCTATATTTTCAGCCCCCTAGTATTAAAAATATATTATCATAGTATTATACTGTCTTTCTCAAAAATTATTTTTATTTAAACCATAACAAAACAGACAGATTATCAAAGAGAGCATACCGTTTCATACTTTAAACTGTTTAATAATGAAGATGTCATCAGATACGTCTTATCAGGTATATGAAAAAAAAGCTTTTAAATGAAATTTGTGAAATAGTTTAATTTGATTGGCTTAATTGCGCGTTGTAAACACTTATGCTTTACAAACTATTTGCAGACCAAAATATCGTGTATAATTGTCAAAATAAATGATTGCCTAAAAAGCGCTGTCCCATCAACAATATTTTAAGCTGTATACATATCTCTACTCAAACAGAATCTACCTTATATCAGTGCGACTTATTGTGAATCTAACGTTACCACCTTTCTCGTCCGATAATAATAATCTATAAATATATACATTAAACTCTGGATTTTGACATCTTTTTCTCTCTCTCTGTGTATGTGTGTTAAAAGAAATCTTAGTTGTATTTTTCAAATTTTATCCTTTAAAAAAATTCAGTCATTGAGAATCCTTAACAAATTAAACATATTTTCAATATATATATACATATATATATATATATATATATATATATATATATATATATATATAAATTCTGTAATATTAAATATGTATGTCTTTTTCTAAATCTTTAAAGTCATGTTTTCAGGATAATTTTCAAAACCTTTTTTTCTTCCATTTCAAGAAGTACTTTATGAATATTTACATAAAGATCAAAAGCCTTTTGAACGAAATACAAATTTTTAAAATCTATTTTCGCTCCTCGCGTCTTTAAACTTGAGAAATTAAAGAAAAAAAAGTAAAGGTTTAATATCATAAATGTTTATCTTAGAAACTCCGCTTATCAATCGTAAAAATAGCTACGAACATTATTATTGAAAAGTGTAAGTTTTTCAAAATGTAATATCTCAATAAAAAAAATATTCAATGTAAAAATTAAATGTAACGTTAATGTTTGTGATATTTTTCTTAGTTTCACAAAGCCTAAAGCAATATTGTATCCAAATATCTTTTTCTATATTTATAAAAGATACAAATTTACGTTCTTTAAAAATAGTTAAGTAACTTAGAAATTTAATTTAAGCGTAGTCTTTTGGCATTTGTGATAAGGAAAAGCAGTAAGATAACTTTAAAATGTTTTCTCAAAATTGTACATTTAAAAAAAATATTTATTCTGTAAATATTTATTGCTCTTTTAATAAATATTTTCATTGAATGCAAGATGTTTTCTATGGTAAAAAATGTTATTGACGCATTTTACTAAAAGTAATCGAAAAAATTATGATATTTTCATAAATGTATCTTTTAATTTGATGACAGTGTTTGGTTAATCTACTTGCAAAGTTGATTATTTTTTTTTTGAATGTACAATTTTAATTGACTTACTTGACAATAATTGACTTATAATTGACTATATTTTTAAGTAGTAAAGCTGTTCTGTTTTTAAATTAATGTTGAATTAAACAAGAAATAACGACTTTCAATCAATTGTACAATAAAAACGGCTTTTTGTGCTATTTTATGAATAATATTTTGTACATTCATGTAATACTTATTTAGAGGGTATTTACAAATATTTGAAAAAAGTTCATAAAAAACATTATGTTTTAATTAGTGGGGAGTTTTTAAGGGATAAAATTAGCGATATATAATTTCTGTTGTAAATTTTGTTATATAAATATTTACAAATATTGCCTTTTTTAAAATATTATTACGCAAAAAACATCTGTGAGCATAACACGTGGTATTCTGAAATATTTTATCTAAAACTTTGCAATCTTTAACTCTTTTATTAGAAATTATCTAAAAAATAGTTTGTATATTATATTTGAAAATAAATGTTTATAAGTAACTTTAAGAAAAGGTATACGAGGGTGGGCTGATAAGTTCTCGGCCTGACTCAGAGATGGAACAAACATGACCAAATGCCAATGATGTTTGTAAAGTATGATCCTTTAGATGACATGCCGGCAAGTTTCACACGCGTGAGTTTATTGGTTATTATTTGGCGATAAAGTAAAATAAACAAGTTTTGACATTTTCTAAAAATGAAAAAAAATGAAGTTCGAGCTGTCATAAAATACTTTGTTATAATAGGTTTAACCGCACGGACAAACAAAAAAAGTTACATTCCCCCTTAAAGGATTCTTGTCCTTCATATTCAACGATGAAAAGGTGGGCTGCGGAATTTAAATATGGTAGGAAATCAATTCACGATGATGAATGCTCAGGACGTCCAAAAACCGCTACGACCGACGAAATCGTCTCAAAAATTCACAATGCCTTATTGAATGATCGCCTATTGAGATACGCTTACTTGCTGACATTGCAAGCATCTCGATACACCGTGTCCCCTACATTTTACACGATGTTTTGGGTATGAAAAAGCTTTCCGCTTGATGTGTGCCGCGTTTGTTGAACGTCGACCAAAAACGCCAAAGAATGAACATTTCTCAAGAGTCTTCTGAAATGTATCGTGTTCCAAGAAGAAAAATAAAATGAAATATTGTCAAAAATATTGTACTTTCTTTGTCAAGCCGAGAACTTTTCGAACCACCCTCGTACAGATCTGTGCAAAAGAATTCGCACACAAGATTGTGTCTGAAATGTATTAAGTTGAAAGGGGACTACATTGAAAAACAATATGACATTTTGTCAAAAATATGGTACTTTCACTGTCGGGCCAATAACTCAGCCCACCTCGTACTATAGTTTAATTTCAATATCAGTATTTATACTAAATTAAACAAATTGTAATTTTAGTTAAAAATTCTTAGAAATATGACTTTTATTAAATAAGCAACATTTTCCTTCATAAAATAATAGCTGAACAAATTCCTATATAATTATTTTTACATATTTCATGTGGTGTTTAGTTTGCAGAAATTGCCTTTTTGTAAATAAAAGTATTATTTCTAAAATTTATTCTAAATAATGTTTTCAAAATATGAAATTATAATCCACAGCATATTCCACATAATATATGATCTAGTATATGAATAATATATGAATAATATATGAAAATATATGATCTAGTACAACGTTTTGTACTGAAAAATATAGTTGCAATATTAAAGATAAGAAAACAATACATTCATCATTACTTGGCCTCAAATAGGCCTTATGGCCTGTCGCGATGAAACTGCCGAACAAATTATTTTAAATGTTTGTCACTTTAATAATTAACTAGATGGAACCCAGCAGGGCTTGACTGCAAACGACTTTATGGTATCGTAGAAAAAAAGTTCATAACCGCTTTAGAATGTTAGAATTTTTCACAGAATTATTCTTAGCAATAATTCAAATACTTAAAAAATCCTGCTTACGTTAAATTTAGGCTGGGGACCCGCAATTGATGGTGTTACACTAATGCATGGTATCACTGAATTTCTCTCACTTTTCTAATCTGACACTTTCTATTTACCGGCACAACATCGGTAAATTGTATACGATTGTGATTATTCAACATTGGTACATGAAAAATGCTTTCATATACACTACGTGCTTTTCCACCTAGTGACTCAATAATTAATTTGTCGTTATAGATTATATAAATGCAAGGAATCAATGCCAAATAAGGAGAAACGTATATGATTTATCGGTACGATGATCGGTCGGTAAATGGAAAAGCACTTTTAAGTTATTTGCATTAACGTGCATACAGATATGATGCACTACGTGCATAAATACATGTATTAAAATTATTTTCCTGTATGCTACATTAAACGTTTTGTAAAGGTTTGGCTGTATTTGAATCTTTAGAGCGCTTTTTCATTAACTAACACAACACCGATAACTGATACATGATTGTCATTATCTACTATCGATTTTATGCAAAATGCATTTGTATACACTATGACGACAAAACTATCATCAAAATCAGTAGGTGGAAAATCGCGTACTGCATATGAATACATTTTGCGTGCAAAAATGTTGGATAGTGACAATCGTGTGTAATTCATCGGTGTCGTGTTACTGTCGTTATCCGACACAGATTGTACACCAAATGCATTCATGTACACTATGATACACATAATAGTCATTGAGTCGGCAGGTGGAAAAGCACATAAGTGAATTAATCTAATCATTAAAATTTTATCACATATTTATTTTACATTATTTCTATGAGTATTTTTTAATGATGCTTAAAACAAAAAGAGAGTACGTTTTTACAACTACATTGTATTTTGTGGTAACTTAATCAAAATTTTGTCGAATACCAAGTTTTCGACACACCTCTAATTGATATTATCTGTAACATATTGCTTTGGTAAATTACTTTGGAAAGTAGGATTAGATTATCATTAATTTTAATTATTTATTTTGATTTGTTGCGTGTCCATTTCGAATTTTTCTTTTATTTTAGTTATCAAGTCTTAATGAGTTGTTTTGATTCTCAGATGGAAGCTGTTTCTATAGAATGCTGTCGGTATGTACAAATGGTAAAATCGGGTATAACGAACATTATTTTGGTGGGTTTTAGCACCAAATGCAATCTTCTATAAATAAGCATAAACAAACAGTGGTAACTCATTTTCAAATATTTTTACAGTTATGGGGATTTAATAAACTATGCATACAGTTTTAAGGAACTTTTTTATATAAGGTAGGTGGGCCAATGGTGGCCATAGTTAAGCTTTGGTGATTTTTCATAATTTTCTGGTTAACTGTGTGTGTCTGAATTTTCGTTTTTGAAATGTAACACTTATCTCTAACACGTATCAAGTATACTTTTCATTGTAAAATAAAATTTAATTATTCTTATAATACAATTTCAAAATTGTAGCTTGGGTGCCACCTGTGGCGCATAGTGTTTCAAATGTGGCCCATATACTGAAATCACTTTCAAATGTGAAAAAATACTCGGCAAACAATTTTTACTTCTAGAAGGGTATTACAATGTTCAATTAAAAGTAAGTATTAAATTAAAAGGAACAAATTACAATAAACCATTTTCAAAATATACCTTTTTATTGGGATTCCATGCAGAAAGTGCAGATGATAATTTCGATTTTGTGTTGTTTACTAAGTCTCTGACACTCTTTATGCACGTATTACAAGCATTGACTACACAATCGCATGTCCATAATTTTGTCTTCCTTGCATAAATGGCAAATCCAGCTTACGTTTGGTTGGCAAATATCTGTGCCAGCCATCGCAGTATCAGTTTGTTTGAGAGTCTCTTTTAGCAATGTACCGGATTGGATTTAATTTTCTTATTATGTTTTTTACTATTATACTCTGATGATTCTTTCTTTCTTTTGATATATTTCGATTTTTTATTCTTAATCTTCTTATTTTCTGACACGAAAATCCTTTAAAATACTTTTTGTGCACTGTAGTTCAGGACTTTACTTCTGGGAGTTACTGACTTCGTTTAGAGGATCTCTGGTGTTCTCAATAGTGTGAAATTGTTTGAGAAATCTCAAACTCACTAAAACTGAGTTTGCCTGATTTATCAGAATCTTGAAAAAAATAATCACTATTCGACAGAGAATTGGAGTCGTCTTCCCAATAGGCTGTTGTTCTCTTTAAGGGCTTCTTTTTAGGATTTCATTCATGTCACGAAACCCTATTACTCCCGCTCCGTTGTGTGTCCGTCACCGATCCATTCTCAGAAACTATGTAACTTACAGAGTTGAAACTTTGCGTATATATAGCTGAACACCAGCTATGAAGCTCAAAATATTAAAATTTGAAAAAAAAAACGTATTATTTTAATAAATAGAGATAGAAAACCAAAATTCTAACAGCCGTTTCCTATTAAATTTAAACATTTTTCGTTAAAGTAGTTGCCAAAAATTAAAAATCCACAATGAAATTCTTTCTACAATAATTAATTTTATATTGAACGATTACCACGTGAAAAATGAAAATGAAATAAAAAGTTTCACCATTTGAAAAAAAGATAAATATGAAATAAAATTGATTGACGTCATAGTGGTAATGAAACGGAAAATTTCTAAGATTTCTCAATAATACAAGGAGTATGAGGAGTATGTGTATGTACACAAAGCAGATTAATATCACGTCATTAGAGAATTAAAAAGAAAATCTGACATCATATCGGAAGTTTAATGATTTTTTCAAATGTTTGAGAATAATACAAAGCGAGTATCAATATGAGTAATAGAGAATAGTAAATATATGAGTTTGGGAAACACATTGAATCATGATAAAAATCCGATTATGGAAATATTCGCATATTTTAACATTTTGAAGGTGTACAACATGTTTAATTTTGAAATGATTTTTTCAAGTATCGCATTTAGTCCGCATGACAGATATTATTATGACAGTGTGTAATAGCAGGCTTCGCCCGCTATCTGGCTGGTTTAGATATTCGAAAATAAAAATAGTCCGGTAACTTTTTTCTTAGTTTCGGATATGGGGTAGACTAGAGTAAATTATGCAATAATTTGGCGATTAAAATGCATGGGTGGTTTTGTCTTTTTTTGGCCGACTGCTCAGTTAATTTAATGTTTTATATATATTTGAAGGGGAAGATGTAGGATGGGATGTATTTCTAAATATGCAACCTAAAAAATTAAATAGCAATTCAGATATTTGTAAATCACGTTCTTCTGAAATCTAGTCTTATTTTTCTATTCTGCCTGACATTTCAAGCTTCTATATTCCAGTCTCGTACGTGCCTGCAGTCAACGCTTCGACATAACACTTGATATGACTGCTAAAATTTCTCCTTTATATTTTGTTTATCCAGAAACCTTTTTTACGAAATTCTTTCTTATGTTCAAGAAACACTCCTTCATATGCATAAGTATAACGTAAATATGGTTATCCCATGCTCTAACACACATAAATATACTCGGATTGCCCTGAAATTTGTGTATGTTATTTTCGTTTACAACAGCATGTTCCCAATTGAAAACAAGCGCACTTATAGTTTTTTTACAGGGAAAGTTATTCTGTTATATTACAGTCAATGGGAAATAAAGGTTTCAAGTGCATTTTGATGATGCTACGTCATATGAAACATAATGAAACTGATATATAATTATGAAGCGCATTAAATCATGCTTTCTCTAGAATATGGAGTGGAAAGCATTTATTATTCCTTTACACAGGGTCAAACAAAATAATTATGTTACACACCGTCCTAAAAGAGGAAAATCGTTTGCAGTGTAATTTAATGTTGTTTCACTATTTGAAACATAATGAAAATTATATGCATTACCGAGGTTCACACTATCAATTGCTCGCTTAAAAGTATGGTGTGCCTTTCGTTTACCATTCATTTATAGGGACACACGAAATATATCGGTTACAGTATAGACGTGTGATAATTACAGTCTATGTGTGATAACTGCGTTTTCAGCTTTGGTTTGTGTTTTTAAGTTTAACAAAAAAATTTTATAGTACATGGGGCGTATAAATTCGGTTGATCATATACAGGGCTACTCAAGGGAATTCGCATTACAGACTATGAAAGTGCATTGCTTAAGGGTAGTTTTTAATTGTATCACGCATTTTCCTACTGAATTATATTTTGTAGACATATAGAAGTTTGTGTAATATAAATAAAATCATATACAGGGCTACGCAAAGAATAAGATACATTGTCGTTTATGATTGGTAATTGCTGGAAGTGAGTTTTGAGTTGTCTTATGCGTTTTTACCAATTTGCTTAATATGTGGCTTTATGTGTAATCTAGCTTAATATAAGGCTTTAGATAATATACAGGGCTGTAGAAAAGATTTTGAGTTCATTTTCATCGATTGACAAAAATTACTAAATTCGAATTCGACGAACAAAAAATATTATTGATAAAGCTTCAATTTACATACATGAAAATACATGTTTTTTAAATGTAAAACAATAATTGTCAAATGAATCTGCCGGTGCTAAATACATGGTAGAAGTCTTTAAAGTTGTTTAAAAAATAATTGATATCAATCACTGTCATATGTCGTCTCTCTTTCTGGCTTTTAACAATGAAGTAGGCGGTAGTATAGATGGCGCTGCATTATCAAACCATTAGAATATAGCGTCATACTAGGTACTCATTTATAATATACTATATCAGATATATTAGATAATAAATGAGCACCTAGTATGGTGCTATATTGTAATGGTTGCGCAATACAGCGCCGCGCCATCTATACTACTGCCTACCTGTATATGATCTATAGACTCGGATATATACTACATAAAAATGATAAAAATTAGTTCAGTTAGAAAATTAACTTTTAGCATTTTTCGCCAATCGTTGGAAATGCACCCGAAATCTTTTATACACTTTTGTATATTACATAAAGACTTTCGTACATACCACATATTAAACTAAAATTTAATTCAGTTAAAAAATGCATAAGGTAACTTAAAACTCACTTCCAGAGATTATCAACCATAAACGATAATGTAACTTGTTCTAAGCGAAGTCCTGTATATTAATTTATTTATATTCCGCAAAGTCTACTAAATATAGTTCAGCAGGAAAATGCGTAACGCAATTAAAAATACTCTTAAGCAATTCACAACCATAGTCAGTAAATCTGAAAGAGCTCTATATCACTTTCAAGACAACTTTATAGAAATGCATCACGGATATAAAGAAAATATCTTTTCTGCTACATTCTATCTTTTATGTTCCAATTTTAAGCATCGCATAATATAGAATTTGGAGACTATAGTATGCATTTTATCAAAACTACCCAGGCATAAAGAGCTATAAATCTTCCACAATTTGGAAAGCATTTATAACGTATGGGAATACGTCTTTTTTGTTTGCAGCTGTGTAAAATAAGAAAATATAACTATGGAGGGAAATTGCACACTTTCTCTCCTCTACGTCTGAAAACATAAATGTTTTCAGAGAAATATAACATTTGATTTTGAAGCAATTACCTAGAAATTTAGGAGTATAATTAAGATTATTTTTTAAATATTTAATTTTTTCTTCTATATTTAAATCAGTTTCGACGAAAAAAAGTATATTTTCCTAAAAATTGAAAATTTTCCTCTAACGGGCTAACAATTGACTACTGGTCAATGATAAGAGAGGACATTTAATGGATATATATCAGAACAGCCAACTCTCCGAATTCTTAAATACCACAATATTCAAATAGAAATTTTCGCCTTATTAAAGGCAGAAATTATGCGATTAAAAAAGACAGATTTCTATTATGTTAAAACGAAATTGAAAAATACGGAAGTTGGCAGCTCTCTCTCTCTCTCTCTCTTTCCAAATCGAACCCTCTCCCCCTTTCTCCCCGCCCCTTCTGTCCTTCTCTTCTTCTCGCTCTCTTTCTCATTCTCTATTACTATCTCTATCTCTGTGTCTATCTATCTATCTATATATACAGTGGTGGCCAAAAGTGTGGACATTTTTTGAAAGTTTCATGTTTTTCAACTTTGTGTGCTTGTAGAATATATTAATTTTCACTTAAATACAAACGTTTACATACCAAATTAAAGGTAATTTAATGTAAAATTTAATAATAAAAACAGTATTACAATATCTATATTACAAAAAAAGTTGTGCTCATTTTAGTAGAACAAACAAACACAAATCGTTTTGAATAAGGACGTGTTTTGTAATAAAAGGACAGCCAATCACAAACACTGTTCTGAGGACCAATCAAATGCCTGTAACTATAGTTTAGGTTATTTGGATGGTAAAAGAGTTATTGTTGTGGAAGTATTTTGCGGAATTATGCATACTAGTACAATTAAATAGAGTATTGCTGTTTTTGAATATTTAAAGTCATTTTTTTTAATTAAACTAATTTTAATACAGAGAGAGAGGAAGAGTTAGCAAATGTTACAGTAGAAAATTTTAATTTAAAAACTATAGGAATATTCAAAAGTCATTAGTGTGAACTTATGTATGAAATGAATGTCTTGAAGAATTATTTGGTGAAAAATATTCATCCGTTTCGGTCGCTTATTTACTGATCCTAATCTGTGTTATTCATTTATTCATAAATACACTACCATTCATATCGTAGCATGTGTATTGAATAAGCATGGATAAAGAGCTTTACTACATCACTTTCAAGTATTCTCGAATTTTCAATTGTTTGTTTCATATTTGCATTTCTTTATTCTTTTTCCTGATGCTTATAGTTACTATTTGAAATATGGTTAAATAAAATAAATATGGTTAAATATAATGATTAATAAAAGGACATTTTTTATGCAAAATTCGTTTTGCATAAAAAATGTTTTTGCATTTGTTTCCGATCATCTATTTCCTTCGACGCATGGACCAGAATTTTTAGAAATTCAATTGAGATAAAATGTGTGGTAAATCACTAAACAATACAATTTTTAAAGTATTTTAATTATATATATCTACATGAGTAGTTTCTTCAGCATTTTGTTTTTCAAAATTCTTTGAATATCGCGTACGAAGATTTTCCGCATGAGAATTCTAACTTCAAATATATTACGAGTCTCATACTAAGTCCTAACCGAGATTCAAATTTAAAACCTTTGGAATAACAACACTAAAATTCTAAACGAATTCGAGGAAATAAAGATAGAATAAATGGAATATAAGTACATTAAATAAAATGTATATATTTAACATTTTTGTTATGATTTGATAATATTTTAATTTTAAATATAATTTTTAAATGTGCAAATTACGCATTTATTCTCGGTTTTAGTAACGCCTGTTCTATACAATAGAGTTTCAATTATTATAAACCTGAAAGACTTGCTTCAAATTTTAAGAACTTTTTGATACAAAAGTTTCCTACATAAAATAAAGTCATGTATTTGTCAAAATCCCCCAAAGCGGACAATCTAAAATATGAACAAAACAAAGACATTTCATGTAACAGACTTTGCAATAGAATTTAAACATTTTATTTTGAAGTTGTTTAAGTCTGACTGTAAAGAAATTCATTCGTTCATCTCAAACACATCTGCCTTTAAACATTCATGCAGAAAAAGTGTATAAATGTGGAATAAATGCATTTATGTTACAAAGTAATAAAATTTCAATACAAAGAACGGGATACCTTTATAAATATTGTAAAATAATTTAAGTTATTTTTTAAAAATCTTCTGAATTTATTTCAAATTTTGTTTATTTAATCGTTTAAAAAAGTTTAACGATTGATTGCATCGCACTCTGGTAACAAGCATTGAAATGATAAATAATAGACATGTGATAAAAAAAAAGAAAAATGATAAATGAAAAAGATATTTTCTGGAATATATAGGAAGGGTATCGAGTGTGAAACAAGGTAGCTAACAAAAAGAAAGTTTTGAGGTATTCGATATTTTGTATTGTAAAAAAAAATCTACAACCATGAACATTGATTTTTTCCTCTAAAACAGCTGATTTGGTAAGATTGTTGCTTTAGTTAACTATTGAGTAATAAATAAAGCTCATATTTTTAAAAGAATTCATGAATGAAGTTAAATAATTTAGCATGAAAATCAAATCAAAAATGTCAGTTGCCACGATTTACATCCAAGCCCTGATATATGGTTGCTTACTATTAAGTTTTTTTATCACTATTTCTCAAAAGTAAATTTTGACTTATTAAATTGACAAATTTTGTCAATTAAATAAGGTGAATAATGCTATTAAAATTTAGTGGTAAGAAAAACGTTACCAGCTTTGCTCATATATATAAAACGCAGAAACTTTGACTTATTCTTTTAAAGATTTTTAAATACTATATAAATTCTCTTAATTAATGAAATTAATTTTTGGAACACATTTTTGTAATTTTGTTTAATATTATGAATAATTTTTAACAAAATTATGTATTTTCCTAATTATTTCTTCATATATTTTGCTTGCATACGTTGATGTGCATGTTTAAAAGAGTATAGTTTTACGCTTTTGATACTATTTTATTTCCAATTTTTTTTAAAGCAGGAAAAAAGTGAGATATTACTTATTATAGATAAGTGAGAATTATATTATTGATAGATTATAGATTAATGAAAAGACCCTCAACAAATCTGTTTATTTTTAACTAAGCAGAACTTTCCTAATATATTCCTACCGTTTAACGTTTGCTCTAAAGAAATGTTATGTCATTTTCTTAGTATATTTCTGATGTTAAAAGCTGTTAAGGGTCGAGAAACATTTGCTTTGTTTTCTCATCTCTTTAATTGAAACACTAAAACCCTCATGGTTTACACCTCGATAGCGCACGTCATAGACTACACCTGTGTTCACTGCTCTGAACTGTAACAAACCATTACAATTTATTTTAAACTCTCAAAATTAAGACAAAATGAGAAAACGAAACATGTCACTTACGAAATAGCTTTAAATACAAGAATAACTACGAAATACAAGACCGCTTACGAGATATCAATCAATGCCTAAATTGTACCGAAAACTTTTGTTACAGATAATTTCAAACATGGGCACCCGGTGTTAAAGCCTTCAAGGTGATCAAAGAAAAAAAAATATTAAACTGACAAATTAAATGACAGAAAACAATACAACTTAAGGGTGTATTCAAATCCAAACTGCTTATTTTGAGACACATTTGTAAATTCATTTTTGCTCTAAAATGCATCCAATTGGCAGGTTCTCTTATTCAGAAACTTTATAATGTCCGTATTGTCTCGATTTTTTGATAAAGGCAGAATATATTTCAAAAAATGCTGTCAAAGTGGACATTTTGAACCGAATTTCCCGAAGCGACAGCGCTGGAAACAAAAAATAATTATCGTACTGTGTGTCTGTAAATCAATTTCTAATTAATTGAACGAAAAATAAAAACATGGGGCCCTTATAAATGTCTTTATAAATCAGGCCGCCAAGTTTCCTGTTGTTACTTTTAAAAATGAGTCTGAGAATGTGTCTCAAAATTTTGAGTTGTTGAGTGTGGAAAAATATTTTTTTGAATACCGCCTTAAAACATTAGATATAAGTTCTTAGTCAAATGTTATCCGAATGGCAGACAACACAGATTATGAATTGTCCGTTTAAATTCTGCAATAGTATCTTTACTCTGATGAATCTCACATGACCACACACTGGTTTTTATGCGTGTTTGGTGAGCATTTAGATAACTGAAAAAAATCTGATACGAAATTAGTTATATAGTTAAATATTTATGTATTTGACATGCGAAAATTAAAAGATCCATGAGTGCAAATATAGTGCAACTATAATAATATTGTAGCTAACCATGGTAAATTTACGTACATTACGATATTACAATTCAAATTTGGCGATGAAAATTAAAAAAGATTTTATAATATATGTATATATTATAAGTTAGAAAAAAGGGGATGCTAATTACAATACTAAAGATAAGTATATATATCGCTTATTCATCAAGATAATTTAATATTTTTTCGTGAACTCAACATGAAAATAGCCATTTTTCGCCTTAAAATATTATTCAAACATTTGCACTTTATTTTCATTAAAAACAATTTTTTTCTGTGTAAAAAAGCTAATTTTTAAATTATTAGTTTTACTAATATTATTAACCTATTATTAACTAGCAGAATTATTTTGTGGATGACAAGTTTCTTACCCTTGTCACCGTAGGCGCTGCGATCGTCATCACGATACCATTGCTCTCTATGATAGTGTCCAATCTTGTATGTTTATGTATGATCCCAGGAAGACTCATCCCAGGCAAATGGAATTTTCCTTAAATGTTGCAACAGTATATCTTCATGAAAACAACACAGGAGGAGAGCAAACCCAATGAATCTAAAACCCTTGTAACGTTTTACAAGATATCAGTTTTAGAATATATATTCATTTTTAAAATTTTAGAGTAGTGAAACAAAATCTGTCACGCTTCGCGTACCATCGTATTTTAACAATTTGTATTCCACTATCATTTTTCAAGAACAATGAATATGTAACTTCCCCGCATTCTTCAGAAATAATCCTCAATACTTCAAGATCGACATAGTTTCAATAGTAAAGGGAACTGCATATTTAACTCCATGACTGCCTCTCTATTCTACCCTCCAAAGATAAAATCATCGATATAAAAATCCATGAAAACATCCAAACAGATGCCAAAAGAAAATCGTTTTCTTCATTCAATGCAAAATGATGTAAAGATCTAGAGGAGAGATATGTGGCTGATGCAGTGACATAAGTGACTGTTGTTAAACGATGTTAATCTATAAGATTCTGGGAATACAAAGAATTCACAAAATTCTCTATTCTATAGAATAATCGAGTCTTGTCAAAATATTTTTTCTATACCTGCACATACATCAGGCAAAGTACTGAATCTTAAAAGAATCGGGAAATGTTCTCGTTGTATGCGTATCCCGACCATAAGATTATTGTGCAAGGATACACAAAAAGTGGACTTAGCAGAACCATAAAAACTAAGCTTACTTGATTCACGAATTACTGCATTTTGTGGTAAATAGCAAAAAATTGAAGAAATCTTTCCGATTTTCATATGCGTTCTATATGACCCATTTCCAAATGCTCCCTATTGAGATCTCGATAGTTTTCGCAAATTAACTGATGTTTTGCAAGCTTGCGTTCTAAAGAACAAAGTCTTTGCGAGTTCCTTAGTATCCGCAATCGGGATGAAAAACGTAAAATGAAGTTTCACAACAAATCTTCAAAAACTATCTCAGAACAAACTACGTTTAAAATACTCCTTACATTCTGGACCATCCTTATAAATTGGAACCAGCTTAGAACGTTTGCTTCCAAACACCAAAACTGTTGCACCAAATCATCTTTTGGTATTTTTTTATTAACTGCAAATGTACTTCAATTGTATCAAAGAGGTAGTCCTCGTAATAATCCATTCAAATTTAGAACATCGAGCGAAAAACAGAGTTTTTCCTTTTCGCACAACATTATATTTAATCAATATAAAAAACACATTAACTCCCAAAAAGATACCCACAGCACTTGACGTAAAGAATAACGGTTCTACCACAAAAAATCCATTAATATATTAACCATGTCTGATAGAATAGATCTATATGACATGACTGATGTTGTGGGGGATCCGTGGTCTCTTGAACGGATATAGACGTTCGCGTCAGACCCAGAGGCTGGGAGGTAAAGTTTCGTGGTCGTGGGTTCAGTGGTCAGACCAAAGGACTACCTGCAGCCTTAGCGAAGGCGTGTCTATGCGCTCTGGGTGAGAGTCTTCGAATTCTCCCGGGCGCTCTAGCGGTACCTATCTATCTTTTTGTATCCACTGGCAAAGACTGCCTATGTAGGCTTTTCATATCTGGAAAATTTGGTAGAGCAAACATTCATGTTGGTCTGTGGAATAAATATTGTTCCCTGCGCTCTTGTGGCGTGTCCGATATACAGAAAAGATCCTACCGAGGGGTCCTCGGTAGGATCCGGTGGTTCGACACCAAATTCTGCAGAATAGTTAAAAAATATAGTAGTGTATCTTTGAGAGTTTGGTGTCACATCGGCATGGTGGAGGTAATGCAATGTAAAGTGGAGTACGCCAGTGCTGAGTGGAGTGGTGGAGGACACCACGCTGGTTCTGATAAGCATTGTGGAGTGTGCTGATAAGAGTGCGGCCTTAGATTATGGTGATTATTTTCAAAAGGAATTGTGGGAACTTAAAATAAAAAGGTCGAATGTAGTTTTTCGCGAGGAAGAGTGTGTGGTACGATGCTGGTTTGAATGTACTTATTTGTGGTACACTTTGCATACGAAATCCTCTTGAACGTATGATGTTATTAATTTTAAAAGAGTATCATGTATTTTATCAATTTCAATGTTTAACTGTACCCGTCAATGTTTTTTAACCTATTTTGGTGGTCTGTATTTGATATATTACATATATCTTTAACTCATTTATTATAGTTAAAAAACCGGCTTGTATTTTTAATATAGAAACGGTTTGTAATAAGAAAATGCCGAGGACGCAGATATAAAAAAATTTAAATTCACTAAAATGATTTATTTTAAAATATCTTTTATAAATGTAAATGTTCATGACTCTTCTGTTATAAATAATTTTAATATCAATGTTTTATACAGTTTAATATATCTCTCTATTGAAATATCTTGTTTTAAATCTAACAAATTATATTACTAAGAATTAATCTTGTATGGCAAGATTACACGAAATAGATAGTAGTATCTGCTTTGATTCATAAAATAATATATATTCTTATCAGGATATGTGGAAAAGGTAATGTCAATGCTTCACGTATAATTTTTAACAGGAAGTCCATATATCTACGATTGATTCAATTTTTCTTAAAAGAAAACCAGTCCATTCGCGTAAGATAAAAGCAATGACATTTTCCTTTTCTTTGTTCTTTATTTTTCTAAAGCAGCGTCTTTCATTCTTTTATTATTTTCTGCCATGGATTTCTTTTATTGATTTCAGGTATGTTCTTTACTAAAACTTTTTGAATGTGTCGGATCAAGCAATACCAAATGTACTTATATGAGTATATTTGTACTGTAATGTAGTATACATAAGTACAATATTAATATTTATTGTTCACATAGTCTAGCATTTCAGAACAATTATTTCTAAATAGTAAACTTTGTACTGTAAATTGTAACAATTTCTGCAATTAAATCAGCCGAAAATTACTATTTTAAATTACTGGTACTCAAAAATGAAGATCGTTCTCATCCTGATATTGTATTAGCGATAATATAGGACTATCGAAAAATATTTTTAGGGTGTTATATTTGTAGGAAATAGAAGTAGTATAGTTTTTTTTAATTTAAAGTATTTATTTGATTGAAGTCTAATTAAGGGATAATGCCACTGTTAACTTTTCAAAATTTCGAATTTTTTTTGTCGTTAAATATATTTCTTATAAATATGAAAATTATATTTTATTAGATAGAAATCGGTATTGAAAGTAAAAGGGTAATTTTGAAGCTATAGAAATTGCCGGTACCTTAGCAAGTAAACAGCAGCGAAAACTGTGGCATTTTGGCATTAGATAGACATTAGTTTTTGTTTTTCAGAATACCATTTTCAAAATCGATGAGAATTCGAAATAATTATTATCGGTAAAAATTTTATTTTTGGTTCGTAAAAATTAGGTTTTGTCACAGTTAAGACATAGCATATTAATATTTTTAAATTATTTTATTTTGAATAGGATAACTGAGGTCTATAGCTAACATTGTGCGTTTGTATTTTCTCAATTTTCGTTGCAATTTGTTTTTATATGAGGATATTTTCACTTTCAAAACCGGTTCCAACAGGCTTCAAAAGTGAAAGTGTCCACCTATAAAAGAAAACTGTATCCAAAATCGAAAAAGTAAAAACGCACAACGTTAGTATCAATCGCAGGTATCCTACCAAAAAATCATTTAAAAATTTTAAAATGCAAGCGAGAATTATGAAAAGAACGCTCCCGTAGGTATAAAAGTTGCGAATGTCTAGTTGCGAATCGCTTAAAAAGTCGCGATAAAAGTTGCGAATCGCTTGCGAATGTCTTCGCATGACTTGTCTAAACTCTTAAGTAAAAACTTGAGAATTGTGAAACGATCATGTAACGTTAATCCTTTATAGTGGCATATTTTTCCTTCAGGTACTGTTTTTTTTTGTCACAGAAAAGAGAACCCTACTTTGCAGACTCAATGTGTTTGTTGTAAAAATCTGTGCTCATTATTCAGTGCACCTTTAACTTTGTACTATCATAGGCGCATTTGAATACTTAAAATGTCATCTTGGGCTCAGTCCGCATACACTTGTTTACTACTTTTGTGTAGAAAACGCATTGCCTAAACATACACGGTCACACATGCGGGTGGATATAGATTTAAGGTAAGTTTGCATGTAATGGTCCACGTACCTATAATGGGCCACATGCTTTCAGAAATTAAAAAATAAGCTTATATATTACACATATTAAGGTACTAAAGCAGCAAAGAGAGGAAAATTGTATTGTCTACGGGGTTCAAGCTAAACAGTTTTATTTTCGGAAGTAGTGTTTGAGAACATATTTTTTTTGTCCTTTGTAACGGATTTTCTTAAGATATTAGTTTTACGTTCATATATTGTTCTCATAAAAATATATGCAAAATTGTGTAAACAGACAGTTCTAATATTTCATTGAGCAAGATGTTCTTAAAATATTATGAAAAAAAAAGGCAGGGTGGCCAATACTATAGTCATGATTTTTTACGTTGTTCGAGTGGCTCATAACTAAAACTTAAATTTATTATATTTATACCCGATATTTTATATTAGCTTACATACTCATTAAGCACCCCATATGCTCTAAACTATTATATAATGGTCAGAACAAAAAATGGACTAACTGGCAGATAACTGGCATGATTTTTGTCCATCACTGGAACAAACTTGACCTTTTACTCTGAAAACGTTAAGCTTGCTATTATATTTATATTATGTTTTAAAATTAATGATGAAAGGAAACATCAAATTTCTTTCTGAAGAACATACAAGAAAAGCTACTAAAGATGTTGAGAAAGGAATCAGTATTATTAAAGCAGCTATAGTTTTAAAATATTTCAAGTACAACCTTGCAAAATAAACTAAAAATCTATGAAGCAGAATTAGATGCAAAAATGTTTCAAAGAACAAATTTTCTGTAGAAAAGTAGACATCGTTGTTTCCTGAATACAAATTATGCCATGGCAACAATTTTTGCCCATAACGAAAAAAAAAATTCTACAGAATGAGAAAATTCAATTATTTAATCACTTTTCACAATATTGTTTCCCAAGTTATATTAACAAATATATACAGTGGTGGCCAAAAGTGTGGACATTTTTTGAAAGTTTCATGTTTTTCAATTTTGTGTGCTTGTAGAATATATGAATTTTCACTTAAATACAACCGTTTATATATCAAATTGAAGTTAATTTAATGTAGAATTTAATAATAAAAACAGTATTAGAAAAAACGTTATGCTCATTTTAGTAGAACAAACAAACACAAATCGTTTTGAATAAGGACGTGTTTTGTAATAAAAGCGTACTAGCCAATCACAAACACTGTTCTGA
Source organism: Maratus michaelseni (assembly GCA_963931845.1). NCBI lineage: Eukaryota > Metazoa > Arthropoda > Arachnida > Araneae > Salticidae > Maratus > Maratus michaelseni. The sequence continues at coordinate 267,149,542 of OZ007599.1, forward strand.
GGATCAATCAAATGTCTGTGACTATAGTTTAGGTTATTTGGATGGTAAAAGAGTTATTGTTGTAGAAATATGTTGCAACTAGTACAATTAAATAGAGTATTGCTGTTTTTGAATATTTAAAGTCCTTTTTTTAATTAAACTAATTTTAAACAATGTCATCAACAAGAAGAACTAATTGCAAAAAGAAACCGAATTGTCATATTGAGAGAAAATAGTAACATACAAACGTTTATATATCAAATTGAAGGTAATTTAATGTAGAATTAATAATAAAAACAGTATTACAATATCTGTATTACAAAAAAAGTTATGCAACTAATAATAAGATCTATCTTAGATTTGCATTTTTTTAAAGTGATACTTACACAATCAATACTTAGTAGGATAACCCTTATTTTTTAAGACAGCTTCACAGCGTCCTTTCATCGAGTAAACGAGTGTTTGGAGTTCATCTTTCGTAATCACATGGTGCCAAGAATCAATTATAGCTTCAATAAGTTGTCTTTTATTGGATGGACGTTTTTTTCGTACAAGAATTTTCAAACGTCGCCACAAATTTTCAATTGGATTGAGATCAGGGCTGTTTCCTGGCCCTGGTAATATATATATGCCTTTATTTTGAAACCATGCTTTGCATACTTTTGCTGTGTGGCATGGAGCTGAATCCTGCTGAGAAATAACTGGTGCGTTGTTGGGTAAGAGATCCCTGATAAAAGGTATCAATTTTGGTTCCAGGACAGTTTCGATGTATTTTTTGGCATTCAGGATGCCATCAATCACTTGAATTCAGCCCACACCATCTGCAGACACACATGCCCAAATCATGACATTTGTTGCGTTTTTTGTAGTTGCTTCAATGCAATCAGGATGAAGTGCTTCTCCTACTCTACGTGTCACGTATTTTCTACCATCACTACCAAAGAGCGAGATTTTACTCTCATCGCTCCAGATTACTTGCTTCCATTGATTTTCTGACCATTTATTGTGTTCTTTTGCCCACTTAACTCGTTTTTCGCGTTGCTTTTGATTTAAATATTGTTTTTTCCTTGGAATTCTAGCTTGTAGTCCAAATCCTGATAACCTTCTTCTTATTGTTCTTGAACTTACTGCAATACCCGCTGCATTCATTTCACATCTAATGGCATCTGATGAAATTTTTCTATCTTGAAGGCATAGCCGTTTAATTTTTCTATCGGCAGTAGCACTTGTGTATTTTTTTCGGCCTGATTTGGCCTTATTTTCCACTGATATCGTTTTTTCATAACGTAAACAGAACTTTCGTACACCAGAACAAGTCACTGAACCACCAACTTGTCTTGCAATTTCAGCATAAGAGAGGCCACTTTCTCTCAATATGACAATTCGGCTTCTTTTTGTAGATGTCCAATTAGTTCTTCTTGTTGTTGACATTGTTTAAAATTAGTTTAATTAAAAAAAAAGACTTTAAATATTCAAAAACAGCAATACTCTATTTAATTGTACTAGTATGCATCATTCCGCAAAATATTTCCACAACAATAACTCTTTTACCATCCAAATAACCTAAACGATAGTTACAGACATTTGATTGGTCCTCAGAACAGTGTTTGTGATTGGCTAGTACGCTTTTATTACAAAACACGTCCTTATTCAAAACGATTTGTGTTTGTTAGTTCTACTAAAATGAGCATAACTTTTGTAATACAGATATTGTAATACTGTTTTTATTATTAAATTCTACATTAAATTACCTTCAATTTGATATATAAATGTTTGTATTTATGTGAAAATTAATATATTCTACAAGCACACAAAGTTGAAAAACATGAAACTTTCAAAAAATGTCCAAACTTTTGGCCACCACTGTATGTTGAAGACTACGCTAGCTATAATAGATGGTATCTTTACCATATAAAAGTAAAAAAAAAACATTTTTTGTAGAATTCATGGAAAAAATAACTACACAGTATTAAAAACGTATTTATCATTTATATTTCATAATTTATAAACGGCATGCTCAAGAAAAAATAATTTTAAAAAAAGCACCCTTTATTAACAATATAAATTATAAATATACCAGTTGAAGTAAACTAGTGAAAAAATATAAACCAAGTAAAGCATAGAATCTTAAACTCCGTTTTAAAATAGTAAAAGAAGCTTCTCGCTTTAAGTTAACGACTCTGTAATTTGCTTATTTTTCTTTCGCAAACTTATGCTAGCCTTTTGGCAGATGCCAAATTTCATAATTTTGATCTGTCAATGAAAATAATACAAGAAAAGAAAAGAACTTGTCACATAATCAGGTGACTGTTATATTGGAGACATTTTAGGGTTACCAAAGCTCTCTCCACCTTTATCTCTTCTCTATAGGTCGAGCAACTCATGATACAATAATTAATGAATTCAATACGATAAATAAGTAATAGTATCCGTTGAATCTAAACCTTGGAATAGAAACTTGTGCTGAAAATTATATTTAGACATATTGGACCACTGTCGCAGAATAGACGTAAACAATGGTTACATTTATCAAAATTTTGCGAGAAACAATTGGAGGGAAGAAATTAGATTAACTAATATAGTATAATTTTGTTATAAAAGAAAAAAACATTTGACATACAGTTATTATTGAAGTGGTTAGACAAATAATATATAAAACTATAGATAGTCAAGCTGTATACATATTTGATAAAACAAAATAACTGTGAAAGAAAAATTGTAGAACGAAAGAAGCTGCAATCAATCAATATTCATTTTTAATTCATGTAACACTATTTTTTTATTACAAATTTTTATTTACATTCTTAATAATTAATATTAATTACTTTTATTATTTAATTATATTGTGGGATTTTTATTATCTGAGAATGCAATGCATTTGGGTGGGCCATAATTGGGGGTCCATTACTGGTGTGACTTAAGATTTCTATGCCCATTACTGGAGAAAAAATAAAATTTTAATTATATTTTATATAAAGTAATATGTTATGAATATAAAATTGGTTACAGTAAAGATTATATAAGTATATTAGCTGACCCGCCCGGCGTTGCCCAAGCTCTTGTAATAAACTTAAATCTCTTAAAAAATGGAACTCTGGCCACGGTCTACGATGGCTTCGGAACCGTATACCCGGCATGCTCGTACGCTCTAGAAAATTTGTTATTTCCCCCTACCACCGCCAGGGAAGCATTCTGTTCTAAACAAACCTCTTTCCGAACGAACTTCTGAGACAGGTCCCCGCAGCCTACGTTACTGTATAGTAGGCGCACTACAAAATTGAGCTGGTTTCGAGAAGATTAGAACATTATTAGCCCAGTTATTGCAATAAGGCACAGTTAGAGAAAATAACCTTGAGTGAGGTGCCGAGAGGAGGGGGTGTTCAAGGAGTCTCCTTCAGAAAATGACTAAGTAGGAGGCCCACTATGCATGCATAACAATTCGTTCGTTTTGTTAAGCTAGGAACTTAATTACAAAGTTGGCTTAAACTGTTATTCGTAAATAGTGGTAACCGCTACTCATAAATTTAATTTAATGTTATAAAGGGTGACTATTAAGTTAAATATAATGTTTGGAATCACTTGCGTTGAAATAGGAAAGATAGTTGCTGAGATATAGAAACGGGGCATAGTTACTGTATTACTGGAGGGGGGAGGCTCGAAAGCCAAAGCACCGCGACCAGAGGTCTATTGTACTATCCCCCCAGGTCTCCGAATTTTGAACCAATTCCAGATGAGAGACCTGCATCTGGATTGGCACCCCCAGAGGTAGCGCTTATACATAACTTGGAGGACTTTGGAGCCACGAACAGATTTAACGTGCATTAGCTCCCATTAACGTACACGGTCCCACAGCAGAGGCAGACGAGAGAGGATAGACGATGCACCCTCTTAAACACTGACCGTAGTCGATGCTGCTTGGCTTTCGGCGATCTTACGAGAGCCGAGCTTCACCGTCCGCGCCACTGCGGGACTCCGGGCATAGTTAGAGAAAAACCTTGAAGAAGGAGCCGGGGGGGGGAGGGTTGTTCAAGCACCCTTCAGCAAATGACTAATTAAGAGGAGCACTATGCATCTTTCGAAATTCGTTCGTTTGCTTAATCTTTGAATTTAATTACAAATTTGGCTTAAACTATTATTCGGAAATAGGGGTAACCGCTACTCATAAATTTAGTTTAATGTTATAAAGAGTGACTATTAAGTTAATTATAATTTTTGGAATCACTTGCGTTGAAATCGGAAAGATAGTTGCTGAGATATGGAAACGGAGCATAGTTAGAGAAAAATCCTTGCAAGAGGGGCCGTAGGATGGGGTGTTCAAGTGCCCTTCAGCAAATGACTAATTAGGAGGACCACTATGCATCTTTCAAAAATCGTTCGTTTGCTTAAGCTTTGAATTTAATTACAAATTTGGCTTACACAATTATTCGGAAATAGTGGTAACCGCTACTCATAAATTTAGTTAATTGTTATAAAGGGTGACAATTAAGTTAATTATAATGTTTGGAATCACTTGCGTTGAAATCGGAAAAATAGTTGCTGAGATATTGAAACGGAGCATAGTTAGAGAAAAAAACCTTGAAGGGAGGGCCGGGGTAGAGGGGTTGTTCAAGTGCCCTTCAGCAAATAACTAATTAGGAGGACCACTATGCATCTTTAAAATTCGTTCGTTTGGTTAAGCTTTGAACTTAATTAGAAATTTGTCTTAAACTATTATTCGTAAATAGTGGTAACCGCTACTCATAAATTTAGTTTAATGTTATAAAGAGTGACTATTATTTAATTATAATGTTAGGAACCACTTGCGTTGAAATCGGAAAAATAGTTGCTGAGATATGGAAACGGAGCATAGTTAGAGAAAAAACCTTGAAGGAAGTGCCGGGGGGGGGGGCGTTGTTCAAGTGGCCTTCAGCAAATAACTAATTAGGAGGATCACAATACATCTTTAAAGATTGATTCATTTGGTTAAACTAGGAACTTTATTTGAAATTTGGCTTAGACTATTATTCGGAAATTCTGGTAACTGCTTTCTAGAAATACACCTTGAAGCTTAAAAGTAATTAGAAAAACGGACTAATTGTCATGAAGAAAAATTTGTCTATAAAAATATTTCAATCAGTGGGACGTATCACGGTGGAAGATTTGCCGATTCTAGCTGGCCAAAAGTCCATTTTTCAAAGTTTATCCAACTGGAATTTTTTTTTACCACATGTACCTTATATGTGCAGGTGGTGGACACTGCAGATGTTTTGATATAAATGCAACCGTACTGCCAGTAGGTGAGTATGAAGTTGGCGTTTATTAGAGGAGAATAAATCGACGATTTCTAGTATATTGTTTTAATATGTGAATGTTGAAGAAATGAAAGAAATTGTACATTATGAGTGCTTTAGAACAAGGCATGTACTTTATTTTTTTTTTAATTTATATGTATAATTTTTTCTTTTGTCAATAGTTATTTCACATTTAATGTTTTTAATGACTTTATGTATTTTTGATAAATTTCATTTTGAAAATTCAAAAAGTTATATGATCAAGCTAGATAAATCTCAACTTTTAATTTTAGTAAATTGTTTAGAGTCTTAGATATTGGATAAACGTTTACTTGTCTGCATCTATCTGCTTCCGTAGATTTTAAAGTGGTTTTCATCAGTCTAAAATTATTATTATACTTTTTATTCTAAGAACACTTTTCTTTTTACCAGGGTCATCAGAATGTAAACCAATCACACGAATAAGCTTTTATAATATTATACAGCAGCAACAAGCTTCCACATTTAACGAAAAAATCGAATTGCCTGAAAATGTTTTGTTGACAAATGAAATTTATAACGAAGTACAAATGAAAGTTTTCAAGCAGGAAATGATTGTACAGAAGACCCAGTTTAGACAAAAGTGGACTGCTGTAGATAGAGCACATGAGAAATTTCTGAAAAAGTATGAAACTTGGCTGCAAAGCAGTTTAGAAGTACCTCGTTCAATGAGTACTCGTAACTTACTGAGGAAAGCCAGAATGAAGAACTATTAGATGGTGAATTGTCAAAAAAATTCTAAGCAATTTTATTATTCCTTTGTATATATAAGTATTACTCTTTAATATTTATTTTGTATCCCAATTTCTAATAGATTATTATAAAAAATTACTTTTATAATTTGGTATCATATAATAAATATAATTCTATTGCTTAAATCTTAATAATATTATAAAAGTTCATAAATATTGTCCTTTTTAGTTATCAAGTAAAAGGTTAACTCATTCATTACATGTTTTAAAGCTTTAAATAATTTAAATATTTAACTGAATGGTACATCATAGTAATATAATAAAAATATTCACATCAGGGTGGCTAGTGGTCAGGGTAAAATACAATAAAAAAAGTGATAAACGCCAGTATATTCTCATAGAAAAATATACTGGTGTTTATACCTTTTTTTGACCGTATTTTTCCTTGACCACTAGCCACCCTGCACATCTAATGTACTACATTAATAATTTTTAATTAAATATATTGATTTCTTATTAAACTACCGTTTAAAATTTCATATATTTTCTTTAAATCAGCCTAATATATCGTTTATATAAACGAAAATTAGATTTCATCAAATAGAAATTGAAAAATAATTTTGGCCAGCTAGAATCGGCAAATCTCCCACCATACGTATGTGTAATTTGTCATGTACAGGTGGCGCGACATTCGCATGGCTCCTCTACGCTGATAACTTCCATCCATATTGACAGTATTTAGTTAGAAATCCTTATTTATGCATCGCTACTCTGGTTTATTTAATTACTTCTGTGAAGAATCGATGCAACCAACCAGTGAACCAACCAACCCAAGAGAATAAAAGCGTATTTTTTATGAGAATTCTTTGTGGATATTAATTAATATTTCAGTAAATAATTAAAATATTAAAATTCTGAAGTAATGGTGCACCAGGAGAGGGTTTGGACTACCTAAATCTAAATTTGCAGCCTTCTAGGTGGGCTAGATTTTCCTAGCCATCGCCAACAGACACACACACAGAGCGAAACTTTCTTTTATTAGTATAGATATGAAGGTTCAGTCAATGGCAAAAAATATCGTTTTGAAAAAGTTTTCATAACATTTTTTAAATAAGAGACTGAATGTTCTTAAGTAGCCCATTAGTTTCAAATTTACCTAATTTTTGCCAACAGTTTCAAATACAAAAGTAAGGAAACCTTATTTACTACCAAAACTTAAAAAATTAAAAACACACCCTCTCAATTCAAACAAAATTCAAACAAAATTTTTGAATGATACAAAAAGAGCTTTTCTTTCTTTCATTTGGTGCCAAAATAACACCTATTATCCACGAATACAACATATGTTTGTATATATATATATCAATATTTATAAGCTTCGTGGGTGCAATGAAATGGGCTTGTGGATACATGTGCGCACTCGGGTGCGTGGTTGACGTACACTGTCGTCATCAAAATAAAATTTCCATATTAAGTTTGATAATAAAATGTATGAAATAGGTAATGGTGATAAAAACTTCTTGCATTAATTTGTCTTATTAAATGTTTTAAGAATGGGTAAAACTGCTCAAGTTGTTGCCAACAGAAACTGTGTTAATAAATAACTTCAATAAAGCTATATGTTTTGGAAACTTGAAGATGGTAAGTAAAAAGTGTACTTTGAAAATTTCCGACATTTCAAATTTCTCTGAAATGTATATGGTCACGGTACCAATATGGTGTAGGAAACAGTTGGTTGATATTGATCAAGATGTAAGCGAAGTATCCATGAAAAACAGGAAGTTCCTACGATGATATTTTTCTCGAAAATCTGCACGGCCGAAAATCCTTTGTGTACATTGTCATTTGCCGTTGCGTCTGCAAGAAAGCAAATTCGCGATCATTTGATAAAATCAGTAGAAACCAGAGGCACGAATATAAAGGTGAAGTATACTTGCAAGTGGTTTTTTAATTATGCTAAAGACATTAGAATATTATAGAGGAGAGGTCGTCTTCGACACTATTTACTTTCACGAGAAGCTTTCTGTACGAGAATCAGAGAAGATCTGAATAAATTTCGCGATACATTTGTGCGCCAACACTTTGATTAACGATGCCAAGCATACGTGTGCATCGAACAACTTCGCCAGTAGGAATTTATGACAGTTAAGCGTATTGCAAATTAATTTAGAGGGAGAAGAAAGGAAAGGCTTGCCACTTCAGGCGACATATGACTTTTCTTGTAATTTTGACAGATAACTCGGTGGATATTATGAGAATCAGCGCAGCTGTAATTTTCTGGAATAAATACATTTGATAAGATAATAGATTTTTGGCAACTGGAAAATAATCAAAGACTGCATTTGCATTAACAAGGAAGTTGATGTTATACATGCACAATAGAGCAGATGTAAAAACCATTTTGTAGTTTTCATTAAATTTTCTTGACAGAGAATAAAGTTAAAAGTATAAATCAAAATATCTAACGCACATGTGCAGCTGCATTTAAATGCTAGAAAGAAAGTTACATTTTTGAGGTTAAAGAAAAGAATCTCTAATGTATTTGATAAAATGATGCGATGGCATCTTACATGAGATAAAAATTAATTTTAATTTTAAAACAGAGAGTATTTAAGTAAAAAATAAATTAAGGTTTAGGGAACTTTATGGAACCATAGATTTAGAATAATAATGAAAATATGTATATGATCTTTATATCCTCGTACAATTTAAGCTAAAACAGAATTGAAAAAAAAAATATATGGAGCTAGCCTTGATTAGAAATTAGCATATTTATTGTTGTTTTACGTGCTTCATTACGCTATTAGATTTAAACTAACATGGCATTTCAGAGTATGGAAATGATAATAGTCTAGAAACCTTCAGTCGACGCCGACATAAATACGAAGTGTAATTTATCAAGTGTTGAATGCATGTCTTCGCAGCATGTCTTGATTCATTTACAATATAAATAATTAACTTTCTCATAATTAATGAAAATATATTTGAATTTTCTTTGTTTAATATTTAAAGAAAAATACTCGTCCATCTCAATCGTTGTCTGTATTGATTAATTTATGAAATGGGATGATTTATGAAAGCCACATTATTTATATAATGCAATAACATAATGTAGATTAAAGAAAAGTTAATCAGTAATTTAGTTTCAGGTCAAAATAATTTAGGTCTTATTATGAAATAAATTTTGACATCGGATCTGAAATCAAAACTCAAAATTTTAAATGGATCCAATATTAATTATTTCATATATCATTTGAATCACCTTACAATTAAACAGCATTTTGTTCAGGTTTACAATTTGGCTTGCACTAAACAGAATTTTTTTTTGTATTTTGTATATTTACGAACACTTTACATAAATATTTTTTCTATAAATGCATTTATGATATTAAATAGTGTTTTCTTTCTAATCTGCATATCTTATGTAGCCAATTGAAAATTTTAAAGCATGAAAAATCTCCATAATTAACAAGTTAATTTACGTTGATTAGAAACAAAAACATTTTGTTTCGAAAATACTTACTATTTTCTAATATCTTAATAAAGGTAGATAGAGATAAATATTAACTTAAAAAATTGGTCAAACAAACATGTTTTTGATGACCACTATCTTTCTTAATCAGGGCTAGATCCAGCATTTCATACAATATATAACCAACATTAGGATGCGAAAAATAACCAATATATAGTTACTGGATATCCTTTACAACATTTCAAACGAGAACGAAAAATCATGCGTCAAGCATAGATTACGTAACACTTTCCAACGCTTCCAAAATAATTTTACAAATCATTACCGTTTAATAAGCTGAAAGATAACATCCAAGTAAACAATTTGGAAAACGCATAACATATTTAAAAACGTAATTTCAGGAACTTCCAACATATATTTCTAGCATATACAATATTCGGAAAAATATCCGAATACTTTTATTCAGCCCTGTATATGATCTATAGATTGGTATATATACTACAAACGATTCTAAATTTTAGCTTAGTTAGGAAACGCGTAGCACAGATTAAAATTCTCCTTCTGGAGTTTCTTTCAATAAACGGTGTTCGCGAACTTTTGTTTTGCCCTGTATATGACATACAGAATTTATACACACCAAGTAATAGACGGAAAGTGGGTTAAATTTAAAATCGCGTTCAGCAACTTAAAACGCACTTCCATGAATTATTGTTAACAGACAGTAGAGAATTCTTTTGTGTGTCCCTGTAAATGAACGATGACTGCTATACACACAATATTCTGTATTAAGCCTCTTGTAACGCACCTTAGTGATATATACAAATTTCAATGCGTTTAAAATAGTGAAACATTATTTAATTAAACCGCAAACGATTTTTCTCCATAGACGTAATGTAACGGAATTCTTTTGACTGTCCCTGTAAAGTAAATATAAGTGCCATGCACACCCTATTCCATATTAAGCTTCTTGTAATGCACCTTAGTGATATATATCAATTACAATGTATTTGAAATAGTGTAACAGCATTAAAATAAACAGCAAATGATTTTTCTCCATAGACGTACAGTAACGGAATTTTTTGACTGTCCCTGTAAAGTAAATATAAGTGCTATGCACACCATATTCCATATTAAGCTTCTTGTAATGTACCTTAGTGATATATATCAATTACAAAGTATTTGAAATTGTGTAACATTATTAAAATAAACCGCAAATGATTTTTCCCCATAGACCGTAATGTAACGGAATTTTTTAAGTGTCCCTGTAAAAAAAACTATAAGAGATACACACTTCAGTTGAAGTAGAGAACATGCTATAGATAACGACAATAACATATAAAAATTGCAGGGCAATCCGAGCATATTCGCGGGAGTTAGAGCACGGACAGACGGCAAACTGCCATACGGCAGACAAACCGAAGTCATAGACAGTTTTCAACTAGGTTGGAAAGTGTTAAAAAGGCTTTTCTTCGGTGCCAAATGAAAAAAAATACGAAATATTGAGAAGTGCTTACTGGAGAACGCAATATGTCAAAGCGACTGACAGCTGACTTGTCTATCTAAACAGCCTTTTTTCCAATTAGTAACTTGCGTAGTTTGTACGTCGGAAGATGCCTATTTTTTTCGGCCCGGTTGGTTGATTTATAACGGCCGATTATCTACTTTTGGGATATAGGTCCTAGGCGGGAGTGCACTCCGTGGGGGTCTTTCAAAGGGATCCTAACCCGTATTTACGGCAAGGTTAGAAGAAAACCACGGAGAACTTCGAACGGTTAGGTCGACGAGCACGACAGGGGTTTGAACCAAGCACCTTCCGTCTACCAGCTTTGAGAGCAGAACATCTCAGTAATAAGACATGTAAAAATACAGATATAAAACAACATTTTAAAATAGCATGATAAAACCATAGACTAGAAACGTTTCATGCTCTAGCCCATGATTTTATTTTGAGATTAATATATCTTGTATTATTTCTGTATTTGTAAATGCTTTTTTAATTTTTAAATATTGATTCAGACGTAAATATGTTTAATTATTTAGTATTGATGTAACATTTAATAAGCTTTTCTATGAGAATTGCAAAAATATTTAATTGAATAAAAAAATATGCCTTAAAGTTCAAAGATATTCTTTTAATAAGTTATATTTAAATTAAATTACCCCATATTCATTGAAATTTTTACTACGTCATGAATGCAGGGTTACCAGTTTGACTCTCTTGTTTAATCAGAAAATCTAAATTCATACCAGAAGTTTTGAAAACATAAGTACTTTATGTAATCACGAAATACCTGTCATTATTTAAGCAAAAACTGTTATTCGTAATTAGCCACTGTGAGTATGTATTAATTGGAAATTTCTGATCCGTGCTTTAGGGGCGAATTACAATTTTCAGAAGATATAATGAGAAGCAGAAAAACAAAATAAAATAAAATATCCAGTAAGAAAAGGGAATGATAGAAAAGGATAAAATGAAGCTTAGATATATAAGTGAAGGAACTGTGAAAATATAAAGAATTTATGATATCATGACTAAAAATTATGGATTTTTCAAAATGCCAAATCTTTCAAAAATATACGTCATTTTTACGCATACCTACATATGTATCTAAAACTATGTTTGCTTAACGAATCTTTTATGTTAATATATATCTTTACCTATATTTATTAAGATTTAAGTAAACAGTACGTATTTTGAAAATAAGATTTTTAAGTTTCCAATCAATGTTAATTAAGTTATTAATTATGCTGATTTTTCATGATTTAAAATTATCAATTGGACACATTAAGATATGCAGATTTGACAACAAATTATTCAATAACATAAATGCATTTATACAAACATATAGATTTAGGGGATTCATAAACCTACGAAATGAAAAATACCTTTTCTGTTTCGGTGCATGCTAAATTGTAAACCTGTAAAAATACGGTTTAATTGTAAGGATATTAAAATGCTATAAGAATTAATTAATATTGGGTTCATTTAAACATTTTAGTCATGTTTTCAGATCAGATGGCAAACTTTATATCATTATATAACTTAAACTAAATTTTGACTGAAACCAACCTACTCATTAACTTTTCTTTAATCTACATTATGTTATTACTTCATATAAACAGTCTTGTCTTCGTAAATCATTCTATTTCATAAATTAATCAATAGAGTCAACGATCGAGACGGACGAACATTTTCTTCAAATATTATGCAAAGAAAATGCAAATATATGTTCATTAATTATGAGAAATTTAACTAATTATATTGTAAATGAATTCAGACATTTTGCGAAGACATGCATTCAACCCTTGATAAATTACACTTCATATTTATGTCGGCGTCGACTGAAGGTTTCTAGACTATTATCAATTCCTAATTCTGAAATGCCGTCAACTGTTATATTAAAGCTAATAACGTAATGAAGCACGTAAAACAAGAATAAATATGCTAATTTCTGTAATTTTTTTATTTAATTCTGTTGTAGATTAAATTGTACATTTCAGAGAAATTTGAAATGTCAGAAATTTTTAAAGTAGACATTTTTACTCATCATTTTCAAGTTTCTGAAACTTATATGTTATAGTTTTATTGAAGTTGTTTATTTACGATTTCTGTAAGAAACTACTAGGGGAGTTTCATACAAATTAAAAAAAAAAAAACATTTAAGAAAAATAAAATAATGCAACAAGTGTTTCTCGTCATTGTGTATTTTATACAGTTCATTATTAAAATAAAAGTGGAAATTTTGTATATTTATTTTATTGTACAGTATGCAATAAAAAAAGAGATGAAAAAAAAAAAGAATGAGATGATTAACCCACAATGCAGAAATAGCGTCCCACTAAAAAGAAAACAATGTTAAAATCAGTGAAAAAATTAACACGTTGACGGACACTTGTGGCTATAGCCGTCAAAGCGAAGTTCACTATGTGGCATAAAGGCAACAGCCGTCCAAAACGAAACGGTCGTTTTTAGACACTACGGCTATAGCACCATAAATGTGCATTTACCGGCGTACAAGTAGAAGCCCAGTGTCATGTTTTGAAAAAAAAAATTAGGTTGAAGTTCGTTTTCCACCTGTTACACGAGTTGCAGCTTCAGTATGCACGTGCAGGGTGGCTAGTGGTCAGGGAAAAATACCGTAAACAATGATAATTACCAGTATATTCTTATAGAAAAATTCAAATTGATTATTTGATTGAATAATCAAGATAAATTTTTCTATAAGAATATACTGGTGTTTATCACTTTTTTTGACTGTATTTTCCCCTGACCACTAGCCACCCTGACGTGGTTGTGAAGGGAGTAGTGCAACCTAATTAATTTGCTGAATTAATCAAAATTAAGTTTATTTAAGCAGAAAGAGTAAAACTATACTTCTAATATTCTAAAAATTACAAAAACATATAGTGTCAATTTTCGAACTTCACTTGTTCCCACTGTCTGTCAATGTGTTAATAAAATTAAATTACGGATATCTGACTACGTTATACTAATCAAGAATCAAGCATTTTGAAGTACAACTTGAAAAGTATACACACTTTATATAAATATATTACAGATCAGCATATAATACAAGTTAATGTAACTTATTCGGGAAGTACAACCCTCATCTAATTTTACGAAAATTCAACACAATGTTGCATTCAGGGTGTGTACAAAATGTCGGCCACTATTTCCGAATAATAGTATTTCCCTTATATATAATCACCGAATTTCTGCTTTAATGCGTTTAAATAAGATGAAGATTACTATTCGGAAATGGTGGTAACGCGAGCTTTCTATGTCCCGAAACTGATTCACAAATATTTTTCAATATTTCAGCTTAATGAGTAGAATATCAAACTAGTCATTGGGGGCCACCGTAATACTTACCCATCACGGATATGCATAATATAAAATATGAAAATAAAACATATGTAAAATATTTATAAAATGCACTGCAATTCGAATAAAATCGTAGCTTGATAACGTCATAAACTTTAAATGCTCTATTACTGAATTGCGTAAAAGAAACATCCTTATAACTCCAAAATTGATAATCGTATTAACTAACTACTACTGCGTTGGATTAAGCGTCTCATTTCCAATTAAAATATATCTTTGAATTGAAATTTAAATGAAATACAGCGTCATGAATAATCGAAGAGTGTTAAAAATAGAATTACAAATATCTCGGCAACTAATTATCCGATCGACTTCATTTTTTATACAAAATTTTTGTTTTTTTATTGTTTTTTTATATTTACTCCTTAAAATAAACAATTTCGAAAATTTTTATATACCTTTTATCAGAACGAATATTTCGAGAGTCCGAAAAAAATAGTTCCGGATAATCGAGGTTACTGAAATTCAATAATCTTCTTCCCATTATTACATACTAAGTACATACCAAATTTCAAGTCTCTATCTCAATTTGTTCGGGAGATAGAGCGTTTACAGACACACACATACTGATACTACACTTAGACACACAGACAGACGGAAGGCAATTGTTTTTAAAAAATATGTTTGTCGGAATCTCCAGTGTCTGAAACGCGTAAATCCGTCAAATTCTTTTTTTCGATTCTCAAAACGTTTACAAGATTTACCGTATACCACGTATGATGGGTAAGTAAAATGACTTAAAATATTTCATATTCGTAAACTTATGAAGATTTATAATGCTTTAATAAAAACAGATAAAAAAAAATTCTTTCTCAAACAGAATTTTCCGCCATACATTAACTTTATATTTTGTGTGTAACTTTTATTGCTGCTTTGTGTCAAACCCATATTTTCTTAATAATTTTTCTTACATGAAATAAAGTATTAAAAGAATGAATCATTACAGCTAGTCATTCCTTAAACTATTTATAAAGCTTCGTAAAACTTATATACTCAAATTTTAATAAACTTTAAACATTAAAATTTAAGCTTCATGAAAAATTTATATCTCAATGACATAATATTTAAACTTAAAGTACTTTACGTGAACAATTTAGAAGAACTTTTTAAAATTTATGATCCAACTACTTTCTTCCAGAATAAATTTAAGGTTACCGATCAATAAGATTTTTTAAAATAATCCAAGAAATGTTTGATGATTTTAGGATAATCTTTTCTGCGTAGGATTCTTTAAAATTTCTAATTTATAAAAGAATGATTTATTCATTCCTTATCATAGTATTCAAATAAATAAAATAAATTTATGTTAAATTCACTATTTGTACTAAAGAAAAATAAGTCAAACACATTGCTAATATATTTCTTTTTCTCATACTAAAGGAATTTAAGCTAATATGGTGTGCTTAAATGTGCCTATTCTTGGTTACCACTACTGCAGAGCAGACGTTTTCGGCTTATTGAATCTGAGAATTCTGCAATTAAAAAAAGCGAAGATTTAGTTCTACGCACCAAGTGATATTTCCGTTATTTAGAAAATATAACTCTAAAACTTCTTCAAAAACCCTTTAAACTAAAAAGAAAATATTTAAAAAAGAAAGATTATTAGTTTGAGGAGGAAATAGTTGGTGTTACTTTTATATACTGTCTTCAAAACAGCGAATAGCAAATACTAAAATTTGCAACTTTGCATTTTGAACATATTACGTACATGGAAAATACCAACATGGATTTTTTTTACCTTTATTTTTTTTTTGTTTGTTTTTGTTTACTTGCATGTTTAGACCATTAGAATCGTTTGACAACCGGTGGTCGATTTTTTGGAATATACGTCAGATCATGATCTCACGCCACAACGAATTGTATGTAGTTAAATTTCGAATTGATAGATGGCATTTGGGGCCCTCCGTGGCCAAGTGGTTAAGGCACCAAGTGGTTAATTGCTTGTGAGCGTAGGAATCAGGGCGACGCGGCGCGTTCAACTCCCATCACCTCCATCGCACACTCATTATGGAGGTCCGGGCTATAATTATTTGTTGATCTAATTTCCTTGTGTCTATCCCGTCCTCATCAAGAAGATTTATGTAATTGTCGAAGTCATGTATGTGTTTCTGTGTATAAAAATATATGGACCATTCTTGACAACAGCCTGTGTAGCTATAGGTCTCAAAGCAACACTCGTTCAAATGTTCAAAGATGGTATTTGTTTATAAGATATGCTGATTAATGATAGTTGTAATCCCACCAATGAAACCTAAAAAGTTATCTCGTGGAACAAAAATAGTTTCCTATTTAAAATATTTAGCAAATCGCAATGTGTTTGTTGTTTAGTAATGTGGTTTTGAGTTAGAATCTGGAATTTGAAAGCTTAGTCATTATTATAAAGCCTTCAGTAAATTTAAAGGTATCAACAATAAAAGTACAGGTGACATTTTCAATGATAAAAACCATAAGCACAGGGGCAAAATATGCAATTAATCATACCTCTTTCACTAATTTAAAAAAAATGTTTTGTGTTATTTAATCACTGTGATTAATTAAGATAAAAATAATATTTTAAAGTTAGTGGTGAAAGTTTCCCTGATTTGCCACCTTCGCTCCCGTTAAGTCGGCGCCTATAATACAAAGGGTATGTTTTGTTTGGTTTTGTAAGCTACAGCCATCTCTTATATATGAGATCTAATAACACCACAACATTTGTTTTAAAATATTCCGACCCAATAAAAATATACGAAACTTTAAAGGGATTTAAATACGCACACCATGACAGAATTTTCCAAAATGCTAGCAAAAATCCAGAAAAAAGTACACTTTTTATGCACAACTTTGCATAATTCTACATGAATGTCATTAAAAAATATTTCGCTCAACTTTTTTGGGTAAAGGCATTACAGTTTATTTTAGTTCATGCCATCATGATATTGAATATTTTAAAACTTAATGATCTTTATTGTTCAAAACGATAACTGAAAATTAATATTTGTGAGGTATTTTAAGTGTTTTATGATGGACATTGTTTTGGGTAAGTTGTATCACTAGGTTTTGATTCTTAGCATTTAGGAATTTATAATAAAACTACAGCTGAATGAGCAATTTCATATTTCCTTATATATCTTTATAAAACAAGTTTGAGGTCCAACTGAATCCAGTCAAATTCCTAATTGAGAGAAAAAGTTTGTAATCTTACCTTTATAATATGTTTATTTTTAATTCCTACTTTTTGTTACATTGAGAAAAATATGATGCTTTAATATTTAACTATTTAACTCAATAAATGCATGAAATATCTTAAATTTATGCACTGAAGTTTGCTAAATTAAATTGTGCTTCTGAACTACCCCCCGCCCCCCACCTCCTCCTGTTATTTAGTAATACAATTCAATATTCTGATTATTATATTATTCCTGAAGTAAACTCTCCAAAAAAAAAAAAAAAAAAAAAGACTCGAATTTTGGAAATGATTTACGCCACTGTGGGGGATTTCATGACCAGTGGCGTAGTATAAGGGGATGCCGCATCACTTTACTAACAGTATTGTTAGAAACTAAATTCAGTCTTATTTATTCGTATAACGTTCAAAGTTTAAATAAGACTAAATTTTTAGATAATAATACTGATAGTAAAGTTACACAGCGTCTGCTGACGATACGACAATGCTTATGACTAGTAGCTAGAGCTCTAATCACTAGAAAAATAACCAGACGTATAGTAGTAGATTAATAAAAAACATCCAATAATAACTAATAAGTACAGGGTCACAATAAGAAACATATATTTAAAAAATACAGTCATAAGAACCATTTTAAAACTCACAGGACTGTGAACTTATTCCTGTTTTATGAGAGTAATAATAGATAGAATGCAAAAAAAAAAAAAAAAAAAAAAAAAAAAAAAAAAAAAAAAAGGTCAAGTGCGAGCGTGACTCGCACTGATTTTTAATAGGAGGCGAGGGCGGACATATTTTTGCAGTGCACATTCGACGATATATCTTAAATGTAATACCAAAATTTAAACAAATATATTTTTGAGTTCGGTGTTACAAGATCTTTCGAACGATACCATATACGATAGGTAAAAATAAATTACTTTTTTTTAAGTAACTTAATTAATATTTCGGTTAATTACCGACATTTGTTTTTTGAAAATCATTATCAACTATCCCTGGATGATTCTGCGTCCATAGATATATCGAGCGCATGTCAACTGAGCCGCTGACTGCCCGTAAAGTGTGTAACGGAAAAATTCATTTTTCTCAAAAACTATGTGACCTAGAAAAATCACTATAGTTTTCCTGTAAGGTTTAACTAAACTCCTACTAATTTTTTCATAATTTTTGTTTCAGTAGATTCGGAAATAGAGAGGAGGGGGCATAATTTTGCAGTGTATTTTCGACGATATCTCTGAAAATATAATACGTAAAATTAAAACAAATGTATTTTTGAGTTCTATATTACGAGATCTTTCATATGATACCCCACACGATACACAAAAAGAACATTTGTTTTTTCACGTAACTTAATCGGTCCCCCTCAATTTTTACTAAACATATTTTGGGAATGACTAATAATCTGAATATGTGTGGGTCAATAGACTTCATAACTTTCACGTCCCATAGTTTACGAGTTAAAGGGATTTGACAGCCGGACAGACAGACAGACACATGAGTGATCTTATAATGGTTTTGTTTTTACTTTTTACGTACGGAACCCTAAAACTGAATATACGGGATATTACTTATATTTTTATGAATTCATGTTTCTTTTTCGGGTTGCATCAGTATATCTTCACAGCTTAATTGACTGTACTTCAAACATCCTTTTAGCAGGCATGAATATGCAGCAGTGTAGAAACGCAAAAAAAAAAAAAAAAAAAAAAAAAAAAAATTAGCCCCAAGGTACGAATGATTCTCATAATCATAACTATCGATAACTCTAGGCATCAAAATGTAATTTTTTCCCACTGAATACGTATAACGACAGCTCATTTCTAATCCTGCCTGAATTTTGATTTTTAAATTATTCATGACAATTAATTATAATAAAACAGTAATTTATTTTATATTATTTTTGTGGTATTGCTTTACTATAAAATGCTATTTGAGGTATTGTTTTATTATAATGTTAGAGATTTAAATCTGATTTATCAATTAGGACAATATGAGGCACAGGACCATTTTTCCAAAATTTATTTATTTTATATGGTTTTAATTTCATATTTATAATAAAAAAGGGCAATGTTTTAATGAATATTTCCACTTATAAAATACATGTTTAAAGCAGAATTAATTAATTTTAAAAGAAGTTTGTTCTTTTAGCTATTAAATGTTGAATTTTGCATGCTTAGAATTATAGGGTTTTTTTTCAAATAAGATTAAAGGAAAAATAAACTGAAGTTTATAGTTAAAGTACTCATTCATTTGTAGATCTGTATAAAATTTACCTTTTTATGTAAAATAAAATATTTTAGAATATGTCTTTATTCTACTCTACTGGGTTCTATTGTAGCACATCAAAACAGGAGATCAGTGAATCTCTCTTTTATAAGTATTTAATAGTGACATTGTCGTCAGAACAACTTTTATAGTTACAACAATGTTAATGTTTTCAATTAAAACTAAAACTGCAGCTAAGAAAAATAGTACATTTTGTTTAGTAAAGAAAAATAGTTCAATTATTTTTATGTGCTGCACAATTTCAATAATATCATTATTAATTCATATTCAACTGAGAAAAATTTACATATAAGGTTATTTGCTTTATTTTCTTTTTGAAAAACATATAAATTATACAACTTAAGGCATAAACAGCAAATTCTAATTGTGTAATTTTTAATATACTGTAACTAAAGTCATCTGGATGATGAAATAAAAACTGTCCTAAATTGATCGTATTTACATATTTTGAAAATCATTTTAATTAATTTACATTCCAAATTAAATATCTAAGTAAAATATCTTTAACATATATTTATGCCTATTATGTCATTGTGCACAAAAATTAATTTACATGCTTTTATGCATGTAAAGTCAATTAATTGTTGTGTTTTGTGATATTTAAAGTAATAAAATTATAACCGCAAAATATTTCTAAAAAAGTAATTTGCCTTTTAAATAAGTATTAATTTTGTAATTTACGTACATCTTAACATGCATGCTTCATTGTACATCAGACATGTAATACAGTGGGATACATTTATAAGCTTTAAAATGTAGTTTTAGGTAGCTTTCAATATAAAAAGCTACCTATTGCAGCCGTTCGGAGGAAAGCAATTCCAAAAAATGTCGGTATATTTTCCCAATGATTTTATCGTGCTCGAAACTCGTAGGACACAAAATTTAATCAAAATCGTTAGAGCCGTCTTTTAGATAAAACTAATTTGACCCGCGTTGACCCAAAAATGACCCACTAATCGAAAGTTCTGGAACATGTGACCTAGCCCAATGGTTCTCTGGTGCCCCAAAACGGTAGGATACAAAATTTCGTCAAAATCGTTAGAGCCGTTTTTAAGATAAAATTTGCATATATATATATATATATATATATATATATATATAACTACACACAAGATTTGCTCGTATTAGAATATATATATATAAAAGGATTATGGAAATTTTTTTGATTTTGCTATATCTTAAAAAATGGCTGAGATATGGCAGTTTGAAATTCTAGGGTGGCAGACATTTTGAAACAAACGATTTTTTTATTCTGTAATTATCATACTGAAATTCACATTCAAATTCAGTATTAACGAAAACCGGGATTGAATCTTCTATAATCGTGTTCCAAGCATTTTAGCTTCGAGTGTGTGCGTAAAATGACTTGAATTTTTATAAACTCGGACTATGATAGCTACCTTTTGCTCCCGGTACAGGCCGGATGGACTTTTTTGTAATACAGGCTGAAACTCTTAAAAAAAATTCAATGTACATTGACATCTAGCTTATCTTTAACTTTACCATCATCAAAATATTCAATTAAATTTTAAGTTATGGTGGAATATGTTAAAACAAAGTACTATAAACTTTCGTATCTCTGCTAAATTTACAGCGATTCAGAAGCCCCATAGGATTCCATGTATAAGAATTATCGCGCCAGAAATTTTATAATTTCTGTTTCCACGCGCGTAATATCAAATGAATCAATCTTTTTGGACATTTCTTAGACTGAAAGAATAATATAGAGTTTAAGAGCTTACCAAACATCCGCTCTGCTAAAAATCAGAGCAGATGTTAAATATCCCTCTCTACTCCTTTCTATTTGACAAAAATTGTTTTAGAAATAACCACATCAGACTTGAGCAATAAGATTTTCGCACTTCATTCTTGAGTTTTGAAACTGAGTTTTTCAATTAATATGTAATTAACTGCAATTTTTAATCAAACAACGCGTTATAACGAAATGCGCGAGTGTTATGTCAAAAACCTGTTAAAAAATCTTACGAATGATGCCTCATTCATCATTGTACGTTTTGTATATGCATAGAAAAAGAGGTTGGCTGACATTTTGAAACAATCTGATTTTTGTTATGCTGTAACTCTCATACAGAAATGCGCATTCAAATTCAGTATTAACGAAAACAGGGATTGAATCTTCTATAATCGGTTTCCAAGCAATTTAGCTTAGGCTGTTTGCGTAAAATGAGTTGAATTTTTAAAAACATGGACTATGAAAGCTGATTTTCGGAACTGATTCGGAGCTGATTTCACTGATATTCGGAAACGTTTCCGTGTAGTTTTTATAGTGTATTAATAAATTTTCTGAAACCGGAATATCTGTTTTAGGTTGCTAACATTTCTCAATTAAACATTTTAGCCGCGTAACTGAATTTATACATGCAACAGCTACAAGAATATCATTAAATCTTGTTGTTATTGTAATTGGTGTTAATTTATCATGTTTGTTTGCAAAACATGTTTATGTATCATGAAAATGTTTCCCTACTTTTACTTAAAAGTGTTTCTTTAAATTTCGAAAATATATTAGTTACTGTGGTTTCAAATATTAAGAACACTTTCGGACTCGAGGGTAACACGGAAAGAGTTATTCCATATTTTCGTTTGTGGTTATATTATACTTTCCTTGATTAATCAACATTTGTATTTTTTACAGAGTACACTGGGGAGTGGGCTGCATAAGTACACTATAGGTTTAAGTTTTTAGATTTTTCAATTCCCCTATTTGATAACACTACAAAATAATTCAGAATAATTAAACTGTCATGGAATTTTTGAGAAAAACGTGTGAGAATATCCGCTCGGGAGTAGCATAAATCTGTCATGACTGGTGGCGCGCCAGTTATAACTCGTTTTGGAAAAGGTGCGCTGCGTAAACGTGCCCCATGCGCAAACGTGCCCCGGTCTACCCTACTTAGTATGCAATAATGGGAAGAAGCTTATTGAATTTCAGTATTCTCGATTAAACGGAACTATCTTTTCCAGACTCTCAAAATATTCGTTCTGATAAAAGGTATATAAAAATTTTCGAAATTGTTTATTTTAAGGAGTGAATATAAAAGACAATAAAAAAACATAAATTTTTCATAAAGAATGAAGTCGATCGGATAATTAGTTGCCGACATATTTGTAATTATATTTCCCACACTCTTCGATTTTTCATGACCCTGTATTTAATTCAAATTTCAATTCAAAGATATATTTTAATTGGAAATGAGACGCTTAATCGGACGCAGTAAACCGTTAGTTAATATGATTATCAATTTTGGAGTTATAAAGATGTTTCTTTTACGAATTTCAGTAATAGAGCATTTAAAGTCTATAACGTCATCAAGCCACGATTTTATTCGAATTGCAGTGCATTTTATAAATAGTTTACACATGTTTATTTTCATATTTTATATTATGCATATCCATTATGGGGAAGCCTCCAACGACTAGTTTCTCTAATCGTAGTAGTAACAAAATGCTAGAAGGATATAGTTGTTTTATGTCTAATTAAATTTGTAATTGAGAAAAAAATTTTAACATTAGCAAAACTAAAAAAGTTTAATATTGTCACCAAATTACTTTTGTTTCATTTTTGATATTCAGAAATAAATTTAGATTGACATTTATTTAAGATATTTTTTTTTACTATTAAATTGTCAGTCGTAAAATGTTTACTATATTTCTCCATTTCTATGAATACTAGGGGATCCAACCCAGGCATGCTGGGTTATAGAACAGAGGTGGAAACCCTTTCGTTATTTAAAACTCTAATAGATTTTTTATATTTAATATATATATGTATATATATATATATATATGTATATATACATATATATATATTAGATTGCCCGATAACAACACCAAAAATTAATTTTATAGGAAAATTATTAATTATGTATTTAAAAAAAATTAAATTTATTAAAAGCGATGCTTTTTCGTATTAGCCGTCTCTCAGGAGTTAATAGCCAAAGAAATCGCCACAGATTTCGCTTCTTATATCAGTCTATTTTTCCTAATATTTTCAGTGGTTTAAGCGTGTAATTCAATTAATTCTCCGTTAAATTTGTGCTTTATTTATATTATTTTATTTTCTAAATTAATGAAGTTTTAATTTCGTTACGGACTATTAACCGGAAACAATTGCTGAACTATTTAGTTATTTTTAACTGAAAACGGATTAATCTTTCGAAATTCGGCTACGCGTGATACAGAAAGATTCTTATAAAATCAAGCTTAAAAATTATTTTAAAAACCATAAAAAATCAGTAAATTATTATACAGATTTCATACAAATTGCATTAAAAAAAAATTATTTTCCTATTCGACGGTGTAAAAATTGAAAACGTGTTTAGAAGTTTAAAAAAAAGGCAATAAAAGCGAAATGTATTTATCAAGTTTTGCCACCGTTAATATGACGCCATCGTTATGCACTACGATGTTTTCCTTTGTGTTACAGCTTTAAAATATAACATGAACTTAAAAGATTTATTCCTTATTTAAAATATGACATTAAAATAAATATATCTTAAAAGATGTAAAACTCTAAAATACACATTTATATAAACCTCCGAGTACTTTCAGTTGCATCTGCAGCTTTCATCGTGGATAAAGTTTCCTTTACTAACGTCCTGTTAAACCAAAAGATTCGCAACGCTTGAGATGGGGAGTCCATTATTCCTTAGGTGCTACCAGAAGTGGTTGCAATTTGTATCATGATACAGTAAAGCATATCTTAATTTTTCGTATAAGCCAGGAATTTGGTGAAAGTTTCTGTATTTCATTATTTTACGTTTTATCTTGTTAATGCTTTCTCGAAATCCAAATTCATAGATGAGTTTATTAATGAGGGATAATGAAAAACCGTTCTCCTCATTATTCCTCATTAATAACTTGATCTATTAATTAAGATTTTGAGAAAGCATTAACAAGATAAATCATAAAGTAATGAAATACAGACAGTTAAACTATGTTCCTGGCTTATACGAAAAATTAAGATATGTTTTACTGAAGCATGATATAAATTTGATAGCCTGTCTAATATGGATCCAATACCAGGAGATGAAATAGCTGGTGTATGCAGTATCCTTTTTAGAACCGGTAACAATAATGTAATGGAATATATAGACATGACAAACAGAAAATTCAGTGAAAGGATCAAAGCGCACAAAGCAGATGTTTAATTTTACCGCCAATCTACAGCTTTATCAAGTTGAAATTCTAAACAGAATATTATAATAGATTTTGATCAGACGAAGATCATCTATCCAACTTACTATACATCTATCCAACTTACTATACCTCTATCCAACTTACTATACATCTAACCAACTTACTATACATCTACTATAGCAGAGAGTCCATAGGTATTCAGTGTAAGGACAATCAAGTAACGATACAGTGTCATACAATAAACCTAGCATATGTTTAAATATCCTAAATATTAAAAAGATAAACACCGAATAACTTTTTCCTACATATGTTTCAAATTATTTACAAATTCAGTCCAGGGATCCATGGCAACCAATTCTGACAACACCCAAGGATTAATGGACACCCCCACTTCAAGCGACGCGAAGCGTTTGGATGAGATGAACAGGACGTCAGTAAAGGAAATTTTCTCCCTGATGAAGGTTGCGAATGCAACCGAAAATACTCGGTTTAAATAAATGTGCATTTTAGAGTTTTACATCTTTTAACATCTATTTATTTTAATCTCACCTTTTATGTAAGCAATGAGCATTTTAATTTCATGTTATATTTTACGAATAACTCAAAGTGAATTTTTCATTTCGCCCTACGATTTTAAATATAGTTTTAATTAATATTAATTTAAAACACATATATATAGACTTTAAACTACATATATACCTCATTTTTAATTAAAATAAACTACTGTAGTACATATTTTTTTAAGATAAAAAGTTAATATCTATTTGTTTTGTTTTACATTGAAACAGTTCATATATAAGAAAATTAATCTAAATTCGTTGCATAGTTTGCCTTTTATGCCTTTAGGAAAATAAAATATTTACATTTTAGTTATTCTACCAGATATATAAAATCAATATTGTGTGTAAAAAACTGTACTTTTTCATGAATGATATCACGCAATCTTTCAAAAATTTAATTAAAATAAACATCTGTTATTATATCTTGGTACACAATTGTATGACTTTGAAGAAATTCATATATAAGAACGAATCTAATTATGTTACATAATCTCCCCTATAATGCCTTTAGAGAAAAATATTCTTATTTTTTTAATTTTTTATTAAATGTGATATTTAAAAAGCAATATTTTTTGAAAGTTAAGTGAGGTTTTTGATAAATTATGACGTAATCATTAAAAAAATGAAAATTAACGTCTTTTTTTGTCAATTGGTATACAAGTACAGCAAACTTAATAAAACTGTAATTTAAATAATTTGTTTGCACATAAAATCAAATTTAAGAAGCTAAAGAATATAAAAAGAAAAATAATCGCTAATCAATACGAGAAGGGGTTACAAGAATTTAATTAAAATATACCCCGGTGAGTAGAAATTAAAAAAGAATCAGTGTTTGCATCGAAACTTAAATAGATTAATAAACATTTTGATGAAGTACTTTTATTTAATGAAATATTAAATCCCATTGCATTCGAGATATTTACAATAAATGTTGTCTTTTATTAAACTAATATGATATAATTTTTTTCGGAGAAAATTTACAGAAATGTGAATAACGTAAGTATTTTGCAAGATTTGCATTTTTATTTAATAAAAATCGAAGAGTTTTCTGCATGAAATTAGTTGATCTTTCATTCTTATGCAAAATTGATTATATAAGAACTCAAGAATTTAAAATACCGAACGAGTTTTTGGTAAACTTGCGGTACATTTTCTTCCGATATTCCATAATCTCAAATCTTAAATTAGATTTTTGTACTTCTTATCTAGTTTTTATTTACGAAAATTTAACATAACCTCTTTCGAGTTACCTGCTATTCCAAAAAGCATTCCTTTATCTTTAGAGGATTCTGAAACCAGTAGCTCTCCAAGATATAAAGAAGCTTTTCTGAAACAAATGGTTCTCTTACTGGCAGTAATTTTCGGAAACGCCTCCGAGTAGTCCTTTACAGCGTTTTAATCAGTTTCCTCTACTCAGAAAATTGGTTTTTCAGATGCTATTATTTCTCTAGTAAACATTTTCAGATGCGTAACAGAATTTATAACTGCAAGAGTAATAAAATAATGTTAATTTTAATGTGAATGCTATGGATTTTAATGTTAATGCTGTTAATTTGTAATGATTGATGAACATAGAAATATTTACTTGAGAATTGATACCATCCAAAATCCAATATATATATCGTGTTGCGAAAACTGATTAATACACTGTATAAACTATCGGGAAACTTTTTTTAAAATTACTGGCAGCAAAAGAAACTTTTGTTTTAGAAATGCATTTTAAGTCTCGGAAATCTATTAGTTTATGAAATTTGTCAAGTTATAGAAACTTTTTCTCGGAATCGTTTGTAACTCGGAAGAGATTACATTATATTTTCGCAAACCTTAAGTAAGATAAGAGAAAGATTAAGAAACATTAATCGTTAAATTTGTCAAGTTATAGAAAGACTTTTTTGGAATCGTTTGTAACTCGGAAGAGGTTACATTATATTTTCGCAAACCTTAAGTAAGATAAGAGCAAGATTAAGAAACATTTATCGTTAAATTTGTTAAGTTATAGGAAGACTTTTTCGGAATCGTTTGTAACTCGGATGACGTTATATTATATTTTCTCAAACCTTAAGTAAGATAAGAGCCAGACTAAGAAACATTGATCGTTTTTTAAATGTATGTTTATTTTCATGGTTATCATAAAATAAGTATAATGCTCTTTAAATGATAACTTGAAGTTCACAGACTGTAACTTTTATATGTTGTAGACATAAAAAACAATATAAACCGCATAATTGACTGCTTTAAAAAAGTAATTTAGAGGATTTTTGAGTACCTCTTTGCGAGTTATTCTCGTAAACTTTTACACTCTTTTAAATAGCTACATTTTTGGCGCAAATACCTGATTATTTTTATATTTTAAACTTTTTCAGCTTGCGTCCTTATTTTTTGGGTGCCAGTATTTCTGATTAGTTAATTTAACCGGAAAAACATATTACAAACTCAGTAATTAAAAAAGTTGCAACTATTCGGAAATAGTTGTACTCTAAAATAATAGTTTAACATCTATTTTCAGACATACACGAATCTTTATGTATATAATATTTCTTGTTATAAAATAAATTTCATTTTGCTTAAGTGGATAGGAATAGTTTATATTATGTAAAAATATTTACCAAGATAGGAGCTCTAAAAGGGAAAAAAATAACGTTTAGTCTAAATGAAATCAATGTTCCCATTATGTTAGCCCTATGTTTATGTGACCTCAATGTGTTCTAATCAAAATTGTGCTAATTTCCTCAAACAACAACGTAAGGAAAATCAGACAATGAAAATCTGAAAAATAGAAATGAGTCAACAACGATTAGTCCAGTAGAAATAGCATTTTACCTTACAAAAATTCGGGTAGTTCTGGTTTTTGGGTATGTTGTAAAGGTTGACCCTCTAATAAAAAAACCAAGTTTTCGACCTTCTAGACCTTGTGCGTTTTTCACAATATTGAAAAAAAAAACAATATTTTTCGGCACTTTTTTCGATTTTTCTTAAATAACTCAATTTTAATGCATTTTACAGAAAAAAGCACTGTTACCATTTTGTAGAACATAAAATTCTCTACAACATGCAGTATTCATGTTTGTAAATTGTCCAAATAGGGGGTAGGATACGGAGCCGGGAAAATAGGGTGAAATTTGGAAAAAATGTAAAAATCTACAAATGACGTTAGTTTTTGCTTAATAACCCACTTTTAGTGCATTTTAGAGACAAAAGCACTTTCAACATTTTGTAGAGCATAAAATTCTCTACAACATGCAGTATTCATATTTGTAAATTGTCCAAATAGGGGGTAAGATACGGAGCCGGGAAAATAGGGTTAAATTTGGAAAAAATGAAAAAATCCCCAAATGACGTTAGTTTTTTCTTAATAACCTACTTAAAAACTCTAAAAAGTTGATTATGACAATTTTGTTTCTAAAATGCATTAAAAGTGGGTTATTAAGCAAAAACTAACGTCATTTGTCGATTTTTACATTTTTTCCAAATTTAACCCTTTTCCCGGCTCCGTATCTTATCCCCTATTTGGACAATTTACAAATATGAATACTGCATGTTGTAGAGAATTTTATGCTTTACAAAATGGTGAAAATGCTTTTGTCTCTAAAACGCACTAAAATTAGGTTATTAAGCAAAAACTAACGTCTTTAGTGGATTTTTGCATTTATTGCAAATTTTACCCTATTTTCCCGGCTTCGTATCTTACCCCCTATTTGGACAATTTACAAACCTGAATACTGTATGTTGTAGAAAATTGTATGCTCTACAAAATGGTGAAAGTGCTTTTGTCTCTAAAATGCACTAAAATTGAGTTATTTAAGAAAATTCGAAAAAAGTGCCGAAAAATATTGGTTTTTTCAATATTGTGAAAAACGCACAAGGTCTAGGAGGTCGAAAACTTGGTTTTTTTATTAGAGGGTCAACCTTTACAGCATACCCAAAAATCGGAACTACCCGAATTTTTGTAAGGCAAGGCCCTTTTTTGCGCTCTTTCTACTGGACTAGATTACGCTCAACAATATACGGCAAATCTAATATATTGCGTTATTATATGGCCGACTTTGGCTAACAATTTGGCGACTAAAATAGTCGCCAAATGCTTATTTGGAATTATGCTTATTATGCTTTTTTGCACACGACGGAAATACGGAGAATGTTTTGGAAATATGGAGAATATCCCGGCAACCAAAAATACATGACCACTTCACGTTTATTTGACGTCATCAACAGACGCTTTATAAATAAGACCGCTCCCGAGAATTTAGTTTAGTTTTTAATCTCAAGCGATTGAAGTTTGAGATTAATATGTGACCATTGTTATTTGTGCTTTGCTGCATTTTTAGGGTGTTTACTTGATATTGCCGATAGGAATATTTGCATTGTGTTTCTTGAATATTCGTCTAATAAATTTCATTTATCGACTTAGAACCTACTTTTTAAATTAGACATATACTTTCATGACACAGAAATCCATAGATTTTGTTACAATATATTTTTCAGTTAATATTAGATGAAAATGACCACGTTTTCTATATTCCGGATTTCTTTCGTAAGTTAAAATCATTACAAGTATTTTGTATTCCGGCGACCAATTCTATGTTATATACGTTACTGGGACACATGTATTTTTCAGTAATTTATAAGCACCAGGAAAACATACATTTTGCTACTTCGCCAAACAAACATCAGAATTTGAAAAGTTATTTTTTTAT
Organism: Maratus michaelseni; assembly: GCA_963931845.1. NCBI lineage: Eukaryota > Metazoa > Arthropoda > Arachnida > Araneae > Salticidae > Maratus > Maratus michaelseni. The sequence continues at coordinate 267,179,742 of OZ007599.1, forward strand.
ATAACATGTTCAAGTGATTAATATTAATTTTTTTTCTGGTATTGTAGATACTGGAAAATATTATTACTCTTAGTTTGCTTGTTTAAGTAACATGCTTTAACTTTTACTACTGTAAAGAGAAGAAATAATTCGAGAATTTAATTTAAGTTTTCCTAAATATCCTCAGTAAAAGGCGAAACATTAGTAAATATCTTGACCACAACGTGATGTTAAAAATATCACAGTAAAAAGTATATTATCGAATGAGAAAACAAATGTTATTTTATGAATATTGTTTTATATTAGATATTGTTTAAATTCAAAGCTTTTATTGTATAACATTAAAATCTAAATCTACATCATGTTTCTTTTTTCTTTTTATAGAAAAATGATGTGAGCGTTTGCTTTCTAAAATGTTTTATGCATCACATACTGTAATCCAATACATCAATAACAAATTTATTCAAATACACATGTGTAATGAATTGCAATTTTTCACGACATCACAGAGTATTAGTTCTCATTTAAATAAAAAATAAATTAGTTGTAAAATATTCCTATTTTAATCCCGAAAATAGATAAAATTTGATTTACGATTATCTTCTATTTAAAACTACACTCTCAGATTAATTTACGCAATACACTAAAAGTGAAATCTGGCAATTAGTTTTAACGTGCATATAATTTAATAATTGAATAAAACTTAAACTAGCTTACTCTGCAGTTTAAATTGTTTTGAGAAAAATGTAAACAACTACATTTTACCTGACTTTCATTCCCAAATTTTCAGTTGATTGTTTTGGGAACTACTTTATCAGCAGAATTCAAAGAAAAAAAAATCAAATACACTATGCACAATCATACTGACAATGATAAATGAAGAACACAAATCATAAAGCATCATTAGTCACATAATTTCACCTGCGAACATATTTTACAAGACGGCGGCTAATACAAAATTGGCAATTCTGGTCTATTGGCTAGTGCCTTAACTAGTGTATAAGGAAGTAAGACGCGATCACGGTTATTTCTTTTGGGTCACAGAAATTAAATTAAATTATTCCTTTAAATGTGTTTGACATGGACCTAGTGGCAATCCCGCAGAGTCTTCTGTCGCGTTCTTGGCCATTCTGGTCCAAGGCCATAGTTTGTTTTCCTACTTACTTATTATTTACTTATTATTTTCTACCCCGCCCCTGTTGCGTTTACTAGCGGGTAAGCTCGGATTTGTTTTTTAAAAGACCTCAATAAAAGGTGCCGGGCGGGACATCTATGCTATACAGACTTGGTCGCAAGACTGAGTGTTAGGATTCTTAGGCTGTCAATTAATAAGCTCTGTTATATTAGAAAACATTCATTCTACTACGTGAATTTCTTTATTCACTTTATTTTATCAAATCTTTGTGTACTTATTGTGTGGAATTTTTTTTTTCGTGATCCGCTTATCTCAGTATGTTGCATAACAACAGTTCCAGAACCAATGCTGATCACGCCTTAATGTAATGATGGCTGAAATTCCATCTACTTGAGGTACTAAATGGATGTTTCCAAAGTAGATTCAGACGGTCAAAAGTAATCAGTTTTATTTTTCATGCTGAAATTTGTAGGTGTAGTATCACTGTAAAGTCTTATAAATTTTTAGTCAATGGTTGTATCACACATACGTTCCAAAACTGCTGCTCCTTTTCGCTCGCCAACAATATTACTAAATAATTCTTTCAACAAATTTAAGAACTAATTGTACTAATAAGGCATTTGTCTTTTTCATTGGAGATAAATTACTATCATTGAACCCTATCATAACATTTAGGCGTCTCCTTAAAATATTAATCTACAAAGCAATCAAATAACATTAACCTGCCTTCATATCTTACTTTTATAAGAATAACGAATGGAAAAATATTGATAGAAATTTTGTATTCATTTTTTAGGCCTATTCACTGTATATTTGCTTTGTGATAGAAATTATTTTGATTCCGACGTCTTATGCATACCTGCATTTAGAAATAATGACAAAGATCCACAATTTGAGAAATATATGGCACCCATAATGTATTTCTTTCCGATTAAAATTTCTTTCCATTGTATTTCAGTTTCATTGTTCAATTCCCTTTTTCATATGAGCCATTCTTTTTAGAATTTTACATAATATATCTTACAATATAATTTTTGCCGTTCGCAAATATTAACAGAAATTGAGTCATTTACAATATTACTTATTTCAATATTTCATTAGCTATTGAACCATTTTCATTCGTTGATATAAAACTGCTTCATGTAATGTGCAGTACCAAATTATACAGTTAAAACTTAATATAAAATATAATTCTGATATAGAATGCGCATAACTTTAACACTTTTGAATCCCTATCTCATTTTAATGTTATTTGGAATGTAATTATATACCTTATACATTATATCCCAAAATAAAGTATTTTTCAAAACAGTCATAAATTTCTCTACGAATTCTTTTAAAGTTTACGTTTATTTTTCGCATGTATCACAAAAGTTTAAGTCGTAGAGATTTCTTAAATTTAAATTAATTACATCTAGTACGCTAAAATGAAGTCTGATCTGTAACTAATATTACGGATAGCAATGATTTTACGTGTAGCTTTTAGAGAGTATGTTGCTGAAATATTTATTCAAAGATTCTAATTTTCAGAAGTACCAAATAACACAGTGGAAAGGAACTTGGATTGTCGTGCATGGAAAATAATTTACAACGGACAATTTTAAACATATATTAAATGAAAGAATACTTAATCTTCCTCCCTGTCATCAGCATCAGTGTCTAGTGAGATGGGAAAATGTTTGGTTATGAACAACGTGAAACATATTAGCTCTCGTTTATCTATCTTTAATGTTACTGGGCCTTTTAATATCTGTAAAAGAAAACAGTACTTGTAGTGACATTAATGAGGGAAATATATAGCCATCATTTGTGCAAAGCAATTTTCTATTGTTTTAATAGTTAAGACGTAATTTTATAACATTTAAACGAATCTTGTGTTTATATGTCTGTTGACTATGAAATATTTTCTAGCTTAATATGTTTGATAATCTCCATCGAAAAATGAAAATGTATTTCACAAATGAATGTGGCAGTTATTTATTTCAATCAATTTGTTTAAATAAATGACTTGAACTTTAATTAAAAATTTCAAATTACTATTATTAATCATGTTTAATGTTTATTACCAATCTAGGATTTATCATCTTCTGGAGCATCTCTCTACACTTGAATGCACAATTTTAATTTTAAATATTGTAATGCTTCAAAAATTATTTTAAAATCAATAAATTTAATTTAATGACAACTTCATTTAAATTAACCAAATAAAAAACTCTACAATTATTAGGTTTATACTAGCATATTCCCCCGTCAAAAATGACGGAAAGGTGTTATTTTAAGTTTAGAACGTTAAGTTAGATTATTGGCTTATTATTTCATTTAACCCTTTTAGTGCGGGAGTCGACAAAAGTCGACATAAGGGTCCGAGTGCGGGAGTTGACAATAGTCTACATGAGGGTCCGAGTGCGGGAATCAACTATGTCGACATCTAGGAGTTGGGTGCTGTAGACTACACTAAGCGTCGACAAAAGTCGCCTAGGCGTTCACGGCGTGTATTGTGCTCACTGTAGTGCGTCATAAACTTAGCAGAAAAAAAAAATACGCAGTGAAAGGGTTAAACAGAGGATATAAATTGAAATATTGCGTGTGTTTTAATTGGAGATTGGTGGTCAGATATGAGCCACCTCCCAATTTCTGACTAAATTAGTTTACTTTTATTATTTTAATAGGTATTTTTCATGTATATATATTGTATAACCAGGAATTTCTGTGGACTATTTATTTTATATACTTTTACTTTTTTAATATGTATTTTTTATGTATATATATTGTATAACCAGGAATTTCTGTGGAGTATTTATTTTATTAGTGTACATAGTTTCTTTTTCGTATGGGAAAATAGAAACGACCACCCAGAGTAGTTTTATTACCTTCGGAGACACTGGTCTGCGATCTAACAAGGACATCTTTTACGGAGAAAAAAATTTACGAGCTGAAAAATTTATAGCTGTTGGGAAGTGCATAGCAAATTTACAATTTAGGACCCCATCTAGGTGGTCCTGAATAACATTTAGCGAAAACCAATAAGAGATGAGGGGGGAGACGTCTTTACAAAACCACTGGAGCCAATAGACGGCCCAGTGACGAGGGAAAAGAAAAAAGTGAGCCCCAAGAGAAAATCTGGAAGAGGACCAGTACCTGACGTCCTGTCCGAGGAAGTAACATCTAAAAAGAAAGAGTAGAGTGCTCATAGTGTGTAAAAACGAAGATAGTTCCAAAAATGGTGTAGTGGCGACAAAAGACAAAAGAATGACCTAACAGATGATCTTTGCCTATCCCGTGGAGGTAGACTATTGCTAACAATGCAGACCAGAAGTACTCTGAAGGTACAGGTATCTGTAATTTACTATTCCCTCATATTGAATGTGTATAATAATAAATAAATACTGGTAGAGGTACTTTAGTAAATGTAGAGAAATTGTTCCTTCTCTGAAATATAATTAATGCACGTAAGTGCGGTAGTGCGAGTCGGAAAAAGACTCACTAACTCTTTTAATGAGTATTCAATTGTTTCATCTTATTTTTTATACTTAAAATTTAACATTCTGTTAGGGATGTTTGTTTTTTTTATTTTTTATGTCTTTGTAAATAGATATGCAAATAAATGTTTTTTCGTTTACTTTTAACTCTTTGTATTTAATTTATATGGGTTAACACTCATATGTCATCGAGTAGTGTTTTTCTTCTTTTTCTTTAATTTAATTGTTTATTAATTTTAGTTGGTTTATCAGGAGGACTAGTTTATAATTTATGAGAGGTTAGGGATTTATATACTTTATCTAGTCCGGCTTCATAAGACGTAGGGCGGCGTAAATAATCACAACGTAATAATCTGATCTTTTTTTTTACTAGAGTAGTTAATTTAATTCAATAATATGGGTAACTTTTATGGGATCATTATAAATTTTCACCGAGGTCCAGAAGCCACGATCACACCTTTAACCTGATAATCCAACACCCAGCGTTTCCGGAAGAAGCATTAACCCGTGCTTCCTTTAACTAATGTAGGGAGTTTATGCAATTGGGCATTAGTAACCATCTCCAATTAGGAGGCCCAGAACTTACCAGCATTAGCCCCGGGAATTGTATGGTGACGTGACCTTTGCCAACTTTAAAGCCTAGGTTATTATTTTCATTAATTTTATGGTTACAATACGGGTTTTTTTTCTATTATTATTATTACTAGTATTATGATTATTATTATTATTATGAATATTCTGAGATTATAATTTTAATACTGTATTTAAAGTAATTTTTTTTTATATGTTTCAAAATTTAACTATTATTTTATCTACTCGATGTCTACAATTCTTGATTTTAGTTATTTTTTAACATAAATAAATAAATTAAATAATTTTTTTTAAGGACAATTTCTCTCATTTTCTATGTCAAGTATAGCTGGCACATAGTTCCACAGTCATGACAATATTTATTGAAAATTACTGAGTAGTACAAATGATACTTATATACATATATATATTTTTCATAAATAAAATATGTTAAGTAAATAGATAAGTTTGTGATCGCAGTACTACAAATTGGGGGTAATTATGCTATTTTGAAAAAAAAAAAAAAAAAAAAAAATAATAATAATAATAATTGTTTTTCTTAGGTCGATTTGTTCTTTTCTTTTTTTTTCTTTTCCTTTTTGTTTCCTACGGTTACAGCAGGTTTCTACAGCCTTTTTCATCCATTTTCTTGCGGGTCAGTATCGAGAGATAATAATATATTTTTTTTCCTTTCTCTTTCTTCTTGGCCATATTTATGGGACCTTTCCGTTTCCAATACTTTTTTTTTTTTCCTTGTTCGCAGTAATTCTTCTCTAGGCAGGGGAAGCATACGCTTTAAATTTCGGGAAGGAGTATTTTGGGAATGGCAGCAAAATGCGTTCCGTACATTCAGACAGAAGTATTAAATTTTACAGCTGTAAATAAAATTGTACCATTAGCTATAGTTACCAACAGTCCGACCACGCCAAAATGTGATTTCTTCTTCTTCTGTAACGAGTCAAGGAGATTTCACGGTAGCCGGTGAGTCCCCTGTAACGAAAGAAAGAAATTTGGATAGCATTTCACATAAATTCTATTCGTAAAGTCGGTTATTTTTGCAGTAATTGTCTCAAAATTTAGGTACGGTTAGAGTTAAGTTTAGGGCTCTTTCTAGACAAGAGTTTGGGAAAATTTATTCAAAGGTTTTACGACTAAAGGATAATTTATAAAGGCAAAATGGTAACGTACCTTTTATTTTGCGGCGATCCGACGTCTTTCACAGGATGAGATGACAAAATTTTCAGACGGAAGCTGGCGCCAAGTGGTCATTTCCTCTTCTAGCAAGGGTTGGAGCAACTCATTATCAATGGGATAGAGGGGGTGTTGAGTCGATTAGCGATTTCACACGACCCCCGGTCAAGCGGTTGCTAGGCAAGAAGGGAGGCGCAGAGTCTCGATGTGTTTCTTCTTTTTCCTCGTTAGCGAAGATAGAGCGAGATTTTTTCTCTCTTTTTTCTCCACGGATCCTTCCTCCACTTGGGGAGAGGATGGAGAGCATGACTTCAGGTGGTCGATTTCGTTGTCATGTGTAGACTATTCCCGCTGGATTTTGAAGTCGTTACTCTTGATTGCGGTCATATAATTAAGTGAACTAGAGTTCACATGTATTTCTCTTGTGTTTTTCACTTAGGTGATAATTTAAAAAGAAAATTTTTAAGTAATATTAAAGTGGGAGAGAAGGGAACATTCTCTCGGTAGGACATGTATATATTTCATAAATGTAATTTCTATCATACAATACATTTTTTTTTCTCTAATATATGAACGAAATTTTGTTGTAATGTGTTGTACGTGTTCATATACTTAGCGTTAATGTATTAGGTGGATTTTCACTTTTCTTTTAAATGTTACAATGTATAGAAGGTTATGCAGTACAAACTCTTTCTGGGTATCACGTCCTTGTATATATATATAATTTTTAGTGTATTTGGTGTATATTAAGTCATGACTGATATGATTCCAATGTAAAAGTATGTGCCAGCCGTATATTGTTCTATGTGTTGAGGCTTTTAGACTTTAAAAGTTTAGTTCAAAATTGCGTTTGCTTTGTATGGATTTTGGCTAATTTTTAAAAGTGATTATTTCAAAATTGGTTATACACAGAGGGGAATAGGGTACGTGAATGTGTTCACCTGTCTTCGACTCCACAAGCGACTGTAAATCTGGTCGACAGACAAACCGTTCTGTGGTCCCACCTACAGATTCAAAAAAAAAAAACTTTTCTGTATGCTCGTCTCTGCTCAGTTTATAGAGACAACTCTTGAAAAACTTTCCTGTGTGCTCGTCTCTGCCCATTTTATAGAGACAACTCTTGAAAAACTTTCCTGTGTGCTCGTCTCTGCCCAGTTTTATAAGAGACAACTCAAAAAAAACTTTTCTGTGTTCTCGTCTTTGCTCAGTTTTATAGAGACAATTCTGGAAAAAAAAACTTTTCTGTGTGCTCGTCTCTGCCCAGTGTTACAGAGACATTTCTTACAAACTTTTTAGGATCTCTTCCGGTCTTTCGGAGGATGGAGATTGTCCTATGGATCTACACAATGGACTGAATTTCATAGTGTGTTCCTGACAGCTGACGTGAGCCGTTCAGCTCTCTGTTTGGGGGGGGAGGATGGTGGTCAGATATGAGCCACCTCCCAATTTCTGACTAAATTAGTTTACTTTTATTATTTTAATAGGTATTTTTCATGTATATATATTGTATAACCAGGAATTTCTGTGGACTATTTATTTTATATACTTTTATTTTTTTAATATGTATTTTTTATGTATATATATTGTATAACCAGGAATTTCTGTGGAGTATTTATTTTATTAGTGTACATAGTTTCTTTTTCGTATGGGAAAATAGAAACGACCACCCAGAGTAGTTTTATTACCTTCGGAGACACTGGTCTGCGATCTAACAAGGACATCTTTTACGGAGAAAAAAATTTACGAGCTGAAAAATTTATAGCTGTTGGGAAGTGCATAGCAAATTTACAATTTAGGACCCCATCTAGGTGGTCCTGAATAACATTTAGCGAAAACCAATAAGAGATGAGGGGGGAGACGTCTTTACAAAACCACTGGAGCCAATAGACGGCCCAGTGACGAGGGAAAAGAAAAAAGTGAGCCCCAAGAGAAAATCTGGAAGAGGACCAGTACCTGACGTCCTGTCCGAGGAAGTAACATCTAAAAAGAAAGAGTAGAGTGCTGATAGTGTGTAAAAACGAAGATAGTTCCAAAAATGGTGTAGTGGCGACAAAAGACAAAAGAATGACCTAACAGATGATCTTTGCCTATCCCGTGGAGGTAGACTATTGCTAACAATGCAGACCAGAAGTACTCTGAAGGTACAGGTATCTGTAATTTACTATTCTCTCATATTGAATGTGTATAATAATAAATAAATACTGGTAGAGGTACTTTAGTAAATGTAGAGAAATTGTTCCTTCTCTGAAATATAATTAATGCACGTAAGTGCGGTAGTGCGAGTCGGAAAAAGACTCACTAACTCTTTTAATGAGTATTCAATTGTTTCATCTTATTTTTTATACTTAAAATTTAACATTCTGTTAGGGATGTTTGTTTTTTTTATTTTTTATGTCTTTGTAAATAGATATGTAAATAAATGTTTTTTCGTTTACTTTTAACTCTTTGTATTTAATTTATATGGGTTAACACTCATATGTCATCGAGTAGTGTTTTTCTTCTTTTTCTTTAATTTAATTGTTTATTAATTTTAGTTGGTTTATCAGGAGGACTAGTTTATAATTTATGAGAGGTTAGGGATTTATATACTTTATCTAGTCCGGCTTCATAAGACGTAGGGCGGCGTAAATAATCACAACGTAATAATCTGATCTTTTTTTTTACTAGAGTAGTTAATTTAATTCAATAATATGGGTAACTTTTATGGGATCATTATAAATTTTCACCGAGGTCCAGAAGCCACGATCACACCTTTAACCTGATAATCCAACACCCAGCGTTTCCGGAAGAAGCATTAACCCGTGCTTCCTTTAACTAATGTAGGGAGTTTATGCAATTGGGCATTAGTAACCATCTCCAATTAGGAGGCCCAGAACTTACCAGCAGAGATCCAATTAAAGACTTCTAAAGAAGAGAGATCCAAAAGACTTCTGTAATGTTGTCTTACTGTCATCTTGTGCTATGAGCGATCATTCCAAGTGGCAAGTCATGAAAATCACCTCAAAAAACTGTGTTTGCAAAATTCAACCTCCAGAGGTAGAAAATATGGTTATTTCCTACACTTTTAACTGTAATTTAAACATGAATGTTTGCTTAAAGTGCTGCGCAAAAATTTTAAAATGGTTAATTTTAGGAATAAGAAAATCCATATTTTTTCTGTATTATTGCTATTTTTCATTTCTGAAATGTGAAAAAAGTATAAGTTGGAATCATGGCTTTTTTTGAAAGCAGCTTAATCAAATGATTTTTTAAAGAAATTTCCTTTTTTTTTTTTTTTTTTTTTTTTTTTGCGTAAGTCGGCAGCTATGTGTTGGTAAAGTAGCCATACAAATATGTATAGGTTAAAAATAAAGCAAAAAAGCTGTTGCATTTTTTAAACAACACAAAATAATTCACAGAAATATTATATTAAATTCAGCTTAAAACATGCATAGGTTAAATAAGAAAATTAAAAATAAAACAAAAAAATGTTACAAATTAATAATTAGAACTATTGCCAATAAAAGCAGGAAAATGCAATTTAATAAATAAATAAATAAATAATAAATAATAAATAAAAAAATAAAAAATGCAGCAATCTTTGCATATAAAATTTTTCTTTTTCTTTTCTTTCTTTCTTTCTTTTTTCATTTTGTTTCCCTTAGAATAGTTTATAAAAGCTAATTCTGGAAAAATATTTTTTATATCAATATCTTATTTTACACTTGCTAGAGGGCGCCATCAAATTTATTTGAACTTGATGATGTGCATTTGTCGCTGCTTGTTTTTAGTAGTAGCTGCTTATTTTTAATTTAGAATTTAAAACATTATAATTGTTTAGTTTTTGAAGGTTTTGGAAAACATGAAGAAGAAAAGATGTGATACAATGTAGATTAAATAACACAGTTGTTCGATTTATTTATAATACGGTGCGGATTGTTTAAACCTAACATGGCCGCGATATGTTTTTTTCTTTTTCGAGAATGAGCGCGATCAGTATTTTATTTTACACTTGCTAGAGGGCGCCACCAAATTTAATTGAACTTGATGGTATGCATCACGGATGCATTTGTTTATATCGCTGCTTATTTTTAGTAGTAGCTGCTTATTTTTAATTCAGAATTTAAAACATTATAATTGTTTAGTTTTTGAAGGTTTTAGAGAACATGAAGAAGAAAAGATGTAAAACAATGTAAGATTAAATAACACAATTGTTTGATTTATAATGTTTAAGCCTAACATGGCCGCGATATGTTTTTGTTTCCTTTTTCGAGGATGAGTACGACCCAGCATCATCACATTACCGTATTATATAAATAGATAACAACGAAAGGATTTTACTAATGTTATATTTGATAGCACTATTACTGAGACTTGTCTTACATTTTTTAGGTGCGTTCGTAATGATATAAATAGTACGTAGCACCTAGTCGTCGTCTGATCCGTCCGTCCGTCTGTGCGCATATAACAGCGCAAAAACTACCCAACCAAATGTTTTGAAATTTAAGATATATTATCTTTGCAGAACTTTGTCGAGACATTTCAAATTTTATGAAAATCGAATCAATACTTTAGAAGATATTAATAAAAATATTTATTAAGAAAGTTGAATTGTTTTTAAAAATCGGTGCTTTCGTGTTATAGGAGCTTCCGAAGTTTAATCGTCAAGCGACCGAGATACTTATTTTATTACAGAAAAGAATCTGCAGACGATATAATTCATTTAACAGAATTTAAAATCATCAAGATCTGAATATTTATATAACTAGCTATAGTACGAACGCACCTCATTTGTCACGTTTGACGTACAATTTCCAACTTGTTTATAGCTTGGCATTCAGAATACTAGAATTCACTAAATTCTTATGAAGTTCTTATCTACATTTTCAAAAATTAAAAACATGTATATTTTGACTCGCAAGATCATAACACCTTAAAAAATTAAAATAAAGTTATATAAAACAGCAAATAAATCATTTGTACAAGAATATTAAAAGAAAGAATACCAACGTTAAAAATGCACAAATAATACACAAAAAAGCAGCAATAATAAATGATTTTTAATTCTGATAAAAATTTTAATTCAAACTCTTGTTTTTTTTTTCATTTTACCCCAAAATCAGTCAGCAAATTGCTAAAAATTTAAGAAGGTTTGAATTCAATGTTATTTTTTCTCCTGTTAATAAAATCTCTTTTTCAAATCTCAAACACCCCATTGATCGTATAGATAACTGGGGTATTTATGAAATCTCTTGTCAGTGTGGTCTATCTTATATTGGTGAGACTAAACGTGCTCTTAGATTTTGTTTAAAAGAGCATAACGGTTATGTTAAAAATCTGGAACTTAAACGTTCTTCTATTGCTTCACATTGTTGGTCGTTTCAACAGACGTTCAACTTTTCCTCAGTCACAATTATAAAAATATGTCCTTCTAACCTTGATCTTCATTTTTGGGGAGCTTATCACATCAGTGAAAATTCTCACTTCTTAGTCAATGACTTATCTAGTACTCCGGATTTTCCAAGTAGTCTGAAAGCATGAATTTAATTTATCTCTTTTGATTTTCTTTTGTTTCTCTTGTTTTCCGGTAGACGTCTCTACTTGTCCAATGAGTTGTTCCATGTTGCTTTCTTCTCATTGGCTGTTTCTAGCGCTTTCTGTACCCGCATCGGGTATATAAGCCACCGCCCTTCTCTTGTTTTGCCTAGTCTTGATTATTTTAGCACTCAGTGGTTTGCTCTTTGTCGCACTGAAGAATAATCTCCGCTTGTGGATTCGAAGCAGCTGTTTGCTGCTTTTTTGTGTATTATTTGTGCATTTTTAACATTTGTATTCTTCCTTTTAATAAAGTTATAGTTAAATAATAAGGACAAATCCTTTTCTTTAAACGTATACCTATTTAAATATTTAAAGTGAGACTTACATAATACAAATGTCTTCAAAATTATTATGAAAGCTACAAACTATTTCTTTATACACTACAAGAATAACTTTAAGGCCTATGCATCGATTTCTTTTACTGATATTCTAAATTTTCCTTTCAAGGAAACCCTAGTAGAAAATGTTAAAATATTATTTAAGTGGAATCGATTTGTTGAGCATTTTTAACCACCTAATTACTTTCTTTGTGTTATCCATCATAAACTAATTAAGGACAAATGGGCGAAACACACCTTTGTTCGAATAAGAAACTTCGCCTTATTTGATTGAAGAATATGTCTCATTAAATAAAGCTAATATTGCTATTAAAAAAGAGTGGTCATCAAAAGCTCTGAGTAATGGAGCAAGAAAACTTTTCTAGGCGTAAGGGCAGTTAACTTTTAGTTATTAAATATATTTTATTTCCTTTAGAGTAATATTAATCTTGAAAACTTAATTAAAAATGTATCTTTTATTCGTAACCTGTTGACAAAATTTTTTAAAACGTAGATACATGATAAAGCTTCTCTAATATCTTGTAATTGATGTATTGTTTTTATAAAATCTTAATTCAGTTAACTGCCTAATACAAGGTGAGTAAAGTTTGACCAAAATTTTACAAAAGATTTTTTGCCTTATTTAATCGCAGAAAAATATCATATATTCTACGATTAAATAAAGCGATTACAAATACTGCATATTACATATAAAATACACAACTTCCAAATCTGAAATAGTAATGCCAAATTCCTTAGAAAATTGGAAGTTTGTACGTATCTTACTAATATATAAACAAGAAAGTAAAAATCATGTGTTAAGCACAGATTATGAAACACATTCCAACACGTACAGAATAGTTTAAAAAAACATCGCCGTTTAATAAGTTAAAAAAGATACCTAAGAGATATTTTAGAAAATACATAACACATTTGAATATCTGATTTCAGTAATTATCAACCATAGCAGGAAAGGTAGTCCAAATCTTTTTGGTAGCCCTGTATATGATCTATAGATTGTTATATATTCAACGTAGTATGTTAAAATTCAGTTTAATAAGAAAACTCATAGCAGAAATAAAAATTCACCGCCAGGAATTTCTACCAATAGAAGCAAAAGTACCTGATTTCTTTTGTACGGTCCTGTATATAACCTACAGATTTTTATGCAAGCCACATATTAAGATAAAATTTAATCCTGGCAAAAACACGCCTGAAATTACACTTCCAGGAATCACTATTTATGGCCGGCCATGTATACAGTTCTTTGCAGAGCCCTGTATATAATATTATTTATATTCTATAAACATCTCTTAGTATAAATATAAGTGATATTAAAAATGCATTGCTCAATTGAAAAACACATTTAAGCAATTCACGCTCATGCTCAGTAATACTTATGAATACATTTTTGCTAGCCTTGCATATGATCCATATCATATATACACACCATGTAGTATGCAAAAATTAAGTTAAACTTAAAAAAGCATATTATAACTGAAAACGCACTTTCAGCTTTTACTTTATTCTTAATAGACAATGCTTCGGTTACCGTACTGTATCCGAAATATTTTGTATGTCCCTGTAAATGAAGGATAAATGTTATGAACATCATATTCTACAGCAAGCATCTTGTAGTAAAACTCTGCAATGTATATAAATTTCCTCATGTTTTAAATTCTGCAGCCTAGTTTAAATTAATTTGGAAAAAGGTTTTCCGTATACTATTAAGCAAACTATTTCTTTTGTGTGACCCTATAAATGAATGATAGTTTCCTTGCACTCTATATTTTACAGAAAACATACTTTAATTCAACTCAGAAATTCATATAAATTTCATTTATGTTTCCAAAATTTAACATTATTAAAAGAGATCGCAAAACATTTTTTCCTTGGACCATAACGGAATTTTTTTGAGAGTCCCTGTAAATGAACATTAAGTGCTATACATAACATATTCTAAAGTAAACGTCTTATAGTGCACTTCAATAATGCATGGCTAATTCCATGCGTAAATGTAGTGTAAGTCACTTAGCCGCAAATGTTTAGCATGTTTGGCCACCGGTATTTTTTTTTTAATTTTCACTCTATTTAATTGTAGATAAATGAGACTGAGTGAGTCAAATTTTCCTTTACAGTCATGAAATTTTGTGTACTTATAGCTAAATACTTATTATGAAGCTCGAAATCATAAAATTTGAAACAAGTCGTATCATTTTAATATAGAGAGATAAAAAATAAAAAATCTAACAGCCTTTTCCTATTAAATTTATACATTTTTCGTTATACAAATTGACAACAATTAAAAATTCACAATAAAATTCTTCTACAATAATTAATTTTCTATTGAAAGATTACTAGTAGTGAAACACCGCAGCCATTTACGTATCTGTGACTAACACTACATCAGCGCATGGAATTAGCCGCATATAAATTTCACTATGATTCAAATAGTGTAACACCACTAAAATTAACTGCAAATGATTTTTCCCCCATAGACCGTAATGTAACGGAATAATTTTGCGGTAATGCAACGGAATAATGTCGAGTATCCTGAAATGAACTATGAATGTTAAACACTTAATTTTGAATACCGAACATGCTATAGCAAACCTAAATAACATATATCAATTACATGGGAATTCGAGTATATTTACGAGAGTTAGAGATCGGCCAGACGGCCAGACAAATCGAATGCATAAACAATTTTCAACTATGTTGGAAATTGTTAAAAAAAAGAGATTACAGTCATGCAAGAAAATACGTCTAGAATGTTAAGAACTGCAGTGAATGATTTTCTAATTTATTGCAAATGCTTTTCATTATACATGTGTACTTATATTTTTGTATTTATGAAAAGCTTTTCCCTATAATCAAAGCTTTAGATAATTATGAATTCTTAGTATTCTTCAGAAAAATCCTTAATGGGAAATATTTCGGAAAACTTATTAGTTCATCCATAAATCATTGAAAAAGAAACATAACATAAAGAATATTTTAAGCCACAAGAAATGAAAATCTATTAATATTTTTTAAAATTTTAAATGAAATGCCATTTGCATATGAAAAAGTCAGGGAATTTTAAAAATTTGGAATTCCGATAACAGAAAAAGAACTTTCTGAAAAATTTAATACTTTAATGGGAATAAAATTCTGAAGAATTTTCGAATAAATTCCTTAATGGATAGTTTCTAAAAACACATATTTGCATTATACATTTGTAAAAATTTTGCCTTTAAACATTTTCATATAAAGTATTTTTTATTAATGAAATTATACAGTATACATTCATAATACAGCATCATACATTAGTACAACTGTGCTTTTATACATTGCGATATTAAATACCGTTTTCGTAATGAAATTTCCAGACGTGTTTACAAACGGAAAGAAAAATTAGTAGTTAGTCATTATTTTTAAAACTTTTAAAATAAATTAAACATATATTCAGACTTTAGCAAAACCTTAGTAAAGTGCAATAAATATTAGTATTGTTCCTTAGTACATTTCAACTTCCAAAATGGACACTCCCGCTTAGCGGACGCATTTTGAACACTGTATTTAGCGAACATTGTTTAAATCTCCAATACCTATATATTTTGTATGTTTTACCTCTGAAAAACGGAAAAAATTCTGCGCTTCCGAGGTGATAGTAATTCAGGTATTTTACTGTAATAATAATAATAATCGTTGTAATAATATACATAAATTCATAATATAAAAAAAAATTTCCTACTTTGTAATGGGGGGGGGGGCGAGATTGAATAAAAAAATATGTAACTGTATTTTCAGTAAAAATCACAATTTTAAGTAGAATAGTTTGCTACGTATGATGCGGTTTCATAGCTGCCAACTTTTATGCGTTTTTGTTAAAACATTTTTAATAAAGAAATTCTCCGTGGTTTCAAAGAATAAAAGAAATCATCGGAAAAATTGGAAATTGGTTATTTGAATTCCAATACAGGGTGTTTCTAAAGTCTCTGTACATTTTTAAGAAATGGGATTTTAATTAAATTTCTTTGCTGGTTATCTGATAAAATGTTTTCAACAGAAGAAAAATAGACATTGTTTGTTTTTGTCTATACGTATGAACAGGTGCAGGAGGACTTCGCCAGCAAATTCAGAAAATCAGTCTCTATCACAGTAGCTATTAAAAACTTGATAAACAAATTCAAGCAAACTAGTATTGTTAAAGGCGAAGACAGATATCTAATAACACCAAATGTTGTGCAAAGAGAAGAAGCGGTTGAACCCAAGTCATTTATGTGAAGACTCAGCTGGGAGTTCGCGATTGTGAATTCTACAGTTAGGAAAACTCTATATTATCATTACCGCATTCACATTGTGCATAAACTTGAAACTGAAAACTATACAACTCGGCAAGCTATGTGTTACAGTTTACTGGAAGCTGTGGAGAATGGCAACTTAAAGCGGGTGAAATCTTTCTGCACCTGTTTATACGTTAATTCATGTAGAGAAGCACAAACAATGGGTATGCCTTCTTCTGTTGAAAGTATTCTATCAGATCACTACAAAAAACTTGGATTTAGAACCTATACCTAAAAACAATATAACTTTATAAACACCCTGTATAATGGATATCAAAGAAATTTTGTGATTAAATAAGGCGAAGATTTTTATTTGAAAAAAGTGTTGACAAAAAAGGGTGAAGTTTGGCAGCTATGTGTTTTTTAAAACTTTTTTATTAACTAACAAAACTTCATTTTTTAGTCTTCTTGTCTAAGATTTGTTACTATTTAATCGTTAAAATTCAAATCCACGTTTACGGATTAAGAATTTAACAGTGCAGAAGTGTGAAAAAATGAAAAATAGTGTTCTACTTATTGCAGCTTATTAACAGACTTGTTTTAGACCTAGGCTGACAATACGGTTAATGGAAATTTAGGGAATATATTAATTTATTGTATGTATTATAAGTAAAATTGTGAACCCGCCGTACTAGCATATATAATCTTATAAAAATATTCGAGAAGAGGCAAAATGTTTTTAGATTTGAAAATATTTGTCACGTGCAGAAAATTTTCGTATTAAAATGTTTATTTATATAATTGAGCCAAATTAATGACTTTGAATAAATAGCAAATTGATGAACAATTGCTATTAAGTTTTCTTTTTCACGTATTAAGAGTCAGAGTTTGATATGTATCCTATATGATAAAGAAGAAACAAGAATAGCGCTTACAACGTATAGGAGAGAACTTTTAAAGTCATTTTATAATTTCAACAAAATTAATATCTTATGATTTCTTTATAACGTATACTACATAATGTAAAATAGTAAACATATTTCTTAATCTAGCAAGATGTAATATACCTTCTTTCGGGCCTTCAGGGAGTCTTATTGAAGGAAATGTGATCCTAATTATCGTTCTCGTACATGGAAACCCCTGAAAAGCTTGCACAGTCACCTCACCCAGACAGCGCTGGTTTCAAGCTCGTGAATTTCCTTTAAAGTAAATTTGATTGTAATGGGGTTGATGACACAAGGTCCTTTTAGGTACGTGCTGCGCCAACAGTCGAAGCAAAGAAATTGAAGGGCTCTCTGCAATAACAAAGCAAGTGGAGTTACCTTGTTTCCTGGAAAACCATGTAAAAAGAAAGCTTGTTGGCCTACCTTGCTCTTCCTTAGACTCTATTTCGTGTTTGAAATCTGAGACTCTATTTCGTATATTTCGTATTTCAGGGCTTGTAAAAACGCTTTCAACTCACACATGTCTCAGTTTTCCAATTCTGATAACAGGGCTGAGGGCAGTATTATGACTTTTTTTAAGACAAAATGCTCATGTTTTGTAAACTCTTGTGTTGCACTCGATAAAAGTTGTAAAAAAAGTCATTGTGTGTTCCAAATGTACTTTTTCTTTAACCCAAAACCATAGGATATGCAATAAGGAGGTAAGTGTTTAATTTTCATTTTTATATAATGTATTATTCAGATATAAGGAAATATAAATTTTCTGATCATAAGCAAAGAAAAAAAAATGATAGAAAACTCTTCTTAACAGGAATATATGCAAATAAGATATATTCTAAATTAAAATGCTGAAAGCAAATTTAAAAGCCTTGTAGCTGAAAACTCCATTTTTCACTTGCCTTGTTATTGCAGAGGGCCCCTCAATTAGTTTATTAACTCAACTATTTAAATCGTAAATATCTAAATTCTGAAAAATATTCATTTATATAAGTATTTCATATTTAAAATTTCAGATTAATTTTTCATTGAGTATTTTAGTTTACTAAATTTTATATTACTAATAATTGATTACTGAAACAATTTAGAAAACTTTCTGTGTTAAAAGCGTAATATTCCAACAAACGCTTTCACATTTTTTGTTCTAAAAAAGAAATAACATTACAAAATCCGCTTGCATGTTAAAAAAGGAATAAGTTTATTGCTAGTTTAATAAATACTTGAAAAATGAAACCAAGATTTATAACTCTGATATATTTTCATAAGTTATGAATTATGAATGAAATGACTACGCTTGTGAACATGATTCGATAATCTTTCGGACGAGAGGATATTTCTGGCTATAAATGAGTATCATAGGTTTTTATTGCATTTTATTAAATCTTTTATGGCTTTAAAATTTCAAAGTTATTAAAGATAAACATTTATAGAAAATCATATAAAATTCTGGAATTATTTTTCTCAATCGCAGGGTTCCCGTATGGTCCAATTTCTAAAACCCACTTTTTCATACAAAAATTTTCATTTTCTTTTTAGATTTTTGTTGCAAATTTTGCTGAAGCCTACCTCAAAAATTGTTTCTTTCACAAATGTTTTAGAAAACTAACAAAATATGTTTCTTCGTAAATACTGGTATTCAAAACACACAATTTTATAGCCCTGAAAACACAATAAAATATATAGCAGGAATGAAAAAATAAATGTGATAATAAAATATGTAAAACTGCTTATATATATTTTTTCAGAATGCTATAGATCAGAGATTTCTAACAACTCTACCGCTTGCCGCTGACAATCCATAAATTCCTTACGGTAACTTCACCTTATTCAATTTCAAAGTTTGAAACCAACTTCAGCATAAACAAAGCAAATAAATCTATACAAAAAATAATAGTAACTTTGCGGCTTTCAGTTGAGTTGTAGCAAACCCTGCTATAGATTATCTTGATACATACTTTTTCCTTAAGATTTTTATTTGTGTGCTTCAATGGCATAAATCTTCCGAAAAAAGTTTGCTCATTTTGGTATTAAAATTAATGTAATTTTAAACTGTTGAACTTCTGAAAGTGTTGCGAGCATATAAGAAGATTGGAGGAACAATCTTTAATACTTTTATAATGTTTAATATTAGGGCTTAAAAATATGGATGTGCATAACGCTTTTAATGACGAACGCATTTAGTTTCTATTTTATACCAGATACATATATTCACTCATTTACATTGATACACTTTTTATATTTTTAAAAATTCACGAAATTACTTGTTATAGATTTTTATTAAAACGGAATTGAAAACTTGATTTTTTTTTATAAATATCAGAATTCAAAAGAGATGTTATGAAATTGATATTTTCTTCAACGTTATTTTCTGTAACAGTATAATTTGTTTTATTTTATTTGCTTCTTCGTCAGAGTGAAACAATATATTGATTGTGACGTTTTCTCTCGATCTTTATAATCTCCAGTCACGTACTCACAAAATAATGAGAAATTCTATCATCTGTAAAATGCAATACCATATAAAAGAACCAATAGTTGCCAGAAAGTTTTATGTCTAAAAAAAACATTGTCAAAAACTCATCAATATGCATTGAACTTTAAGATCAAAGTTGATATATTTCATCAGTAAACAAACACACTTCTAACACTAGTATTGGTAAAAAGTTTTCTATTGATTAATTTTATAATTTAATGAAACAGTTTCACTTCATAGTATTTTAAAACTTATCTAAATCTTCTATGCGTATGTTTTCTAGCAAAATTTACAAGATGGTGAAATTTTCTTTAAAATATTTTATGAATTTTCGAATACAAGATGGAATATATTTTTTAGTGAAATACCTAATATTTAACTGTTTAGATAAAGTTTCCTTTCAGCTATGTGTAGATTTTAGTATATTGATTGATGTAAAAGTTCGTCCCTTTTTTGACAAAATTTAATTAAAAAAAATTATATGCTAAAAATTGCGTTTTATCTATATCTAGTAGGCACTGTTCTGTTCCAGTACGGTTTTTAAGTTCCATGTAGCCGCATAATCCCATGCTCATAGAATTTCTGAGGTATCTGGCTAAATAACTGATCCAGGGATCTTTAAAATCTTCCAAGGACGTAAAGTTTTTACCACCTAAATTGTTTAGAAGCAATCTACGCTAATGGTCATCAGAGGGTCCAAAGTCCGTTAAACTAAAGTCAATGTACTGAAACATCCCAGCTAAGTTGTAGATGTTTGTGTCGGTTGGCCAAATAAATATGCATACTTTCCAATCTACCGCTATTTCGTAAATCTAAAAATCATACTTTGATGAAGAAAAATTATTTATTTAAATGTATCTTGATTCTATGTGGTAGTTATTTGAAATATACACCATTTCATTCATTAAACAGAATTTATCATTCCAAGTCATTTTTTTTATTAGAAAAAGCGGTAGATTTTGTAAGTATGCATATGCAGTCTAGCGTTGTCTAAGTGGAACACAATGCCCTTTTTGTTGCTTAGTCAGGCCGTTTTTGGTTGATCGTATGCTTTAATTCGCTTAGTTGTGAACAGCATTTCTCCGAATTAATGGTAATTTTTACAGGTATTAGTTCATAATAAAACATCACCTTTCAGCCCCACCAAATGCATAGCAAAACTTTCTTCGTGTGTAAACTGAATTTTTCACTGGTTGAAGGGGTCTGTCATAGCCTAGATACTGATATGTTACGCTTAACATTATTATACATAATATAACAATTCGCTTTAAAAATGGTTCTGTTTCGTTGTGCTTCAACAGAGAATCGCAAGAAATTCAGTCAAATTTTTCTTTGTGAATCCTTGGGAACATCCCAAGTTTATGTAATCGCCTTACCACTGTTCAGTGGTTAATTCCAAGAATAGCTGGCATTTTTCGAGTTGATTTATATCGATCGATTTTAGTAAGTGAGATTATTTTTCTGTCATTAACATAGGCACCGACTTAACGGGGGTGACGGGGCATTCAGGGAAACTTCCATTACTAATTTTAAAATGTTATTTTTGCCTTAATTAATCATAGAACAAAAAAAATCACTGAAATATTTTCAAAATTAGTGGTGGACTGCCTTTTTAGCTCCCGTGCAGTCGGCACTTATGGTCATCAGCGTGAGTCTGTTGTCCAGAACGTGGTGTATCGCTAAGATTAAAATTATTTATAAGAAAAATTCTGAAGCACTTTCGGCACATGGAATCATCAATAGTATCCATACCATACACAGCACATATCTGCTTTTGCGTCTGCGAAGCATTCTTGCCTTTCCAGAAGTAAAAAAGCGTAGTAAAATTGAAATTATTTAAAAGGAATACTGCAACACAAGCTATTGCATGACCTACTTCTGATCTTTAAAATTTTGATATAACATGTATAAAGTTAAGTCACGTATTCACAAAATAAATTAAAATGCCGAAATGTAAATATTTATTGACATTCATCACATATTGTGATGTATGTCAATGATATCATCATCATATTGAAATCATACATAATAAACATTGTCATCTTAACTACTGTGCCCAAAGTCCCTGCCTAAATGATGCATCTATTTCCGGCAGTATATTCAAGTCTAGAAATGTTTGTAGGACAGAATCCAGGATTATCATTAATATTTCAAGGGGAATTAATTGAACTTAAATAGTAAATTCTAGTTCAATCACATTCTACAATGAAATAATGCGTATTTGTTTAAAAATTAAAATAACTAAATTTTTGCGCTCTCTTCAAAAATAATTGAAAGTATTACCTTAATATGAATCTATAATATTTTGACGTCTAAAATGAAATTTTGCTATTGACAAGAGAAAATTCATTCTCTATTGATTTATTCATAAAATTATGATATTCATAAGAAATATTTTAATAAGTAATATTTTTTTATGACTGTAAAAAAAAAATTCCACATTAAATTGGAAGAAAAATAAAATTGGTTGTTTTACAATACAAATTTTAATGAATATATCGTTATTCTATAAAAATAGATTATTTTTATTAGGAAAATAAATTCATAATTGTTTTTATTTTCATGTTTAAAAATATTTATTTTAAAATGTAAAATCGAGTTTTTACTGCTTCATTTCTACAAAGTCCTATTACCATATTTTACGTTTTGATTGCGTCTAAACTAAAGTTAAACTGCGATAATTTATAATAGAATAGCTACCAAACTTACGTTTTTTTTCAAACGATATTATAACATATTTCAAACAGAAATATCAGTTAATGTATAAAGATATTTTAGTATTTCACAGAAGGAATGTAACATTTAAAGAAAATTTCAGGTTTAATGTACAAGGTGGCCATAATTAAACTGACGGTACTCAGAGTGTTCTGTAGCGCGATCTAATTGCGAAAATGGCGTCAAATTTTGTAGGAAGATTAAACAAGACGGGGGACGAAGGATTCCGCGAAACAAAATTTCAGTTCCGAAATTCCCCGCTTGGGGAATAGATGGCGCTGTGTATTCGAAAAAGAGACTTCCACTTCTATCCGTACAAGATCAGCCGTGTACAAGAGTTACGTCACACCGACCATGATAAGCGATTGACTTTTGCTCTCACTTTTCTTGCCAGAATGGAGTTGGATGATGCTTGGCCCTGGAAAAACTTATGGGGAGACGAGGCCCACTTTTACCTGAATGGAACTGTAAGTATCCAGAACTACCGAATTTGGGATAACAAGTCACCAAGAGCATTCAAGGAAATTCCTTTGCATTCACCAAAGATAACTGTTTGGTGTGGTTTCACAGCAGATATGATCATAGATCCATTCTTCTATGAGAACATTACTCCGACAGGACCTGTAACTTGCTCTGTTACCGGAGACAAATATCGCCAAATGCTAAGCAACTTTGTTATTCCGGCACTTCAGCAAAGACAGTGCCTGGAGAAAATCATTTTCATGCAAGATGGAGCCCCTCCACATTTTGATTTGTGGGTACAGCAGCTGCTACGACAGAAATTCACAACAGAAAGAGTCATTATCCACTGTTTTCCAACTGCATGGCCACCTCGGTCCCCTGATCTTACACCCTGCGACTTTTAGCTATGGGGTTACCTAAAGTCCAAGGTCTATCACGGAGGTGTCCAGGACCTGGCTACGTTGAAGGATAACATATCGCGAACTGTACGGGAGATTCCTAAAGACATGTTATTCTCTGCTGTTGTAAATGCTGTGCACAAAATGCAATATGTGGTCCACAAAAACGGCGGCCACATCGAACCTGAGGTGGGTGTGCTAAATAAACGGTAATTTTATTTCAGTATTGATTCTTCTTTTTTGAAACTCTCTTTTTCGAATACACAGCGCCACATATTCCCCTGGCGGTGACTTTTGGAACTAATTTTTTTCGCGGAATCCTTCGTCCCCCGTCTTGTTTAATCTTCCTACAAAATTTGGCGCCATTATCGCAATTATATCGCGCTACAAAACACTTTGAGTACCGTCAGTTTAATTATGGCCACCTTGTATATACACATGATTCTTAAAAAAAGGGGAGGTTGCAGCTATGAAATAGGGATCTTGCGTTTGAAGATAATACGAAAAATATTCTAACTTCATTATACTGTGCTGCAAAATTTCTATGTGGGATTTTACAATGATGGAAAAGCTGTGCACCAGCAATCAATTATCGCCACTAAATTTAAATATTATTACTCTTCGCATTTTTCTTATAAGAGATTTTCTGGTAGTTAATATTCTAAAGAAAGTTATTAATATGCAGTGGTGACAAACGGTAAACAGGTGCGCATCTGTTCCAAAACTATATTATAGTATAACAAAAAACACAAAATACAGACGAATATATTAAAATATAAATGGAATTACAAAACTAAAAGTACATGAGTGTGGATCATATAACTAAAAAAATACATACGAATATAGTAAAACAGCGCTGCAAAATAACTGCAATATAAAAAGAATTATAAAACTTACAATACATATAAGGAATATATACGAGGGTTATTCGGAGACTAAGTTCCGAATCGCCGTAGCTAATCTAATGTCGCGCTAACATTGAAACGCGCCGTCATTCCTTGCTCGTCAAACGACGCCATTTGCATTGGTATTGTTGCAGTGTGATGTTTACAGCGTCAGTTCAAAATGTTTAAAACAATTTACCAGCCCGCGGACTGTATAATACCGTCAGTGATTCAGTTTTTGAAAGCAATGAACGTTTCAGCAGCAGAAATTAATCGATAAATAAGTGCAGTGTATGGCGCCATTGATGAGTGACAGCAAAGTGCGTAATTGGGTGAGAGATTTCAAGGAAATATGATCAGATCTTTTGGATAGGAACAGATTGACCACCCATTGTACAATCCGAATTTAGTGGTTTACAAAATACCGGAACACAATTATTCCTGCTGTACAGTATGTGAAACTTCAAACATTGATTACGATTCCAAAACTGAAGAAAGTGTCTCCAAAAGTGCCACACCAACATTGGAATATTTTTTCAAACCAAACATTATAGTCTTCTGAAAGCCAATAGACAATAGCAATGGAATCGGTTAATTTATTCATGGCAGGAAAACAAAAGAAATGCACCCATGATCTATCTTTCAATATGTAAATGCAAAAGTGAAGGAAAGACACTTTTCAAAGGAGGTGTTTTCTACAAGGCATAGTTGATGTTTTGATGGTGGTAGCGGTGATGAATTTTTAGGGTAGCTCTTTTTGGGGTATTTGGAAGAACTGACGTCTAAACGCCAGAGTGAGAGAAGGTCCCATCATATATGGTGACCTAAATAATATGTTTTCTTCATGCTGAAAAAGGAATTATTTAAGAAATCCGCATCAACGGAATCTAACAAAAACTAACGTATGAAAATAAAACTGTAGCTTTTCTTCAAAAATTCATCAGCTTTGAAAGTTTAAAGATTACACTATTGTCTGGCTGTCTGCAAACAAAAATTCTTTAGTAGGCTGAGGCACGAAAGTTGCCTGAGTTGTGCATTTTACAATACAAATCTGTTAGAAACAGGTTTAATGAAACATTGTGTGCAGCTAAGATTTTTGTGTTTAAGTTTAACGAAAAGATTGAATAATTTTTCGAAATATACCTTTTCAAGATACAATCATTCAAATAGATTATAGATGAACACTGCAATGTAAAATAAAAAAAAGACATAAACGTATATAATGCCGCAGCAGTTCAATCTTTACCTGATGATGAATTTAGAGTTGATGTTTTTATCTATATTTTGGATGAAGTTATCCAAACAATGGAAAATAGATTTGCGTAAAACAAAACTCTGGACATGGGTATGGCTCTTCTTGATCACAAAAAGATTTAACCAGATGTAAACCTGGTAAACTTCCAACAGCTGAGCTGAAAAGGAGAGAGATTTGTGAGTTCATTCCTATATTAGATAAGTGGGAAAAGGAAAACTATTTTAAGGAAAGGAAAAAATATTTTCTTTTGTAAATTGTTCGACAAGCATATGTAGGAAAGACAAGTATTACAAGTCTGATACTTTTAAAGAGAATGAATTTGAGTAGCTTGACAATCCCTTTGAGCAAAATCTGGAAAAGATGGAAGATAATACATTTTTTAGATCATAAATGCAAACAGAAATGTGTAATATGTATATCAAATGTGCATATGGAGTATTGGTTGTCTTTAACTGATATATTCCATATTAAACACCACTATACAATTATTACAAATCTTTACTCAATGATTACATGCAAATAATTTTCTCCAAGTTTTTTTCTAATATATCTAGACTGCGGGTTTCTATGACGATTGAAACTCTGAAGTGTTTATCTCGATGCACACATACAGATATATTTTAAATACTATTGAATCTGTAATTTAGTAATTAGAGAATGTGTATCGGAATTCAGAAATATACAATTGCTCTATCTATTGCCTATTTCTGATCTATATATATATCTATATCATTGTTTATAAACAGTAATATAATGAGTAATGAAATATTGTGAGGAATGTCCAGAGTTATAGAGTGATTGTTGTGAAATTTAGGTAACGAAGTTCTTACTTAGAAACATCAATTTACGAAAACTCTTTGATTGCCTGATATTTTATGGAAAAAAAGAATATATGTGATGAAAATAAGGTAATAAATATTATTGTTAATTTTTGGTGCAAAAAATGTAAAAGTTAATTGTTAAAATGGAAAGGAGATCACTGTTCATTTCATTGTTCAAGAAATTCGATAGTTCCTCGCTTATTATACTTATTCATTTTTATTGAAATTTAGCATGTTTTGTTAATTGTAATTCCAATAAAAAATTCAATTAAGTCCTTCTTTGCATTTTAATTAAAAATTTACGCACAAGTAGTACAAATATCTGAAATAAGTGTAAAATATAACAATGATAAAACTGATGGAAAAATAATGATTTGGAATTAGGCTAAGAAATAGGCTCATTCAATTATTCAAGAAAATAATTATTGCCAACATGATTTTTATTATATTAAATAATGTTTCTTGGAAATTAAAAATACTTTGATGAAAACGTGATGGTTACATGTTCCTTGACTTCCTCCATTCTTCCGAAATTCGTTATTTTTATTCATTATTGTTATTAATGTATATGTATGAATTTAGAACAGTAACATACATTTAAAATATTTATTGAAGAAAACATTGTCCGAGATCCATACTAAAATGATATCCGATGATAAATAAAATGGTAAATAAATTATTAGATAAATAAAAATGAATTAGATGTTAAATAAAACAAAAGTAACTGAAATATATTTATTGTATATTTTGATTTTCATTTAGTTTGGTAACAGTACAAATAATAAGTTTGTTTAAATAATATTTTTTTGTGCTTATGTTAAATTTTCAGAAAATATCTAAATCGGATTATGTAATACTAATACAAAAAATATCCTGGTTGTATCTGAACATTTTGGTACTAATATGAAAGTATCTAACTCTCAGTTTATCGTCTGTGGGTCACAAACACGAGCGCGCGGTAGTGTACGATTGTGTGCGATGACAGTCTCAGCCATAACAAACATTTGTGTAAAACGTAAACTCTGACCGTTTCACTATCTTTTATTCACGCGGACTCTCATATTCGGCTGTATAACTACGCATAATAAACCATTCTATTTCCAGCAATTAATTTATGTACACCGTATATAATATTGAAAAATTTTAAATAAAAATTTATGGTCACAATGATATCATTTTCAATGTAACATTTGTCAAAAGCTTTTCGTTTTTTTCTTTTTTTTTTTTTTTTTTTTTTTTTTGAGATTTTATCTCTGATTTCTGAGATTGTACAATGAAAATTAAGTAATTTCCAAGCACTTATAAAAAATAATTCAATTATAAAACTTACTCAATTCCAAACTTCAATACTTAATTTCTTTTGAAAAGTATGCTATTTACCCTTGCGAAAGCATTCCATTTTTAGGGATTTTGAAAAAAAAGCTCATATAATCAAATTGAAAATATTTCTTCATTTCAAAGAGAAAATTGCATCAATAAGGATATAATAATCCTATTATTCCCCTCTCCCCTTTTCACAGCAGTGGAGTAATTCAATTGCCGCTATCTGAATTCATCACAGAAATTAAATTATAAATAAAAAATAATATATTATAAATTATTATATATACTAGAATATATTAGGAATAAACGTAATTAACTTAATTAAAATTATGATAGCTATAATAACATTTTTCGATATTTACGAACAATTTTTGTTCGTTTAAGAATGCAGTTTGACATACTCTCGGATAAGTAGATATTAAAATTATAAATACAATCATGTTTTATTACAATAAAAGATGTCATTTTAATAATGAAATCTAATATGTCTGGCATTACAGAAACAGTCAAAATCAGCCCTTCTCTAATATCATATGCATTAATTATAACAGTCGTGATATGTTACTTTGTGGGTTATATTATACCTTATAATTATATTGCAACTCGTTATTTTCTTGAAACATTTTGATTAAATATATATTAAATTAATACTTGGCTTTCAAAATATTATATATAATAAGTATGAGATTCTGATCCATCCTTGATGAGTTAGTTACCATGAACTTGTTACCAATCAGAGTTCAAAGCTAAAATGCCAATTTGCATTGCATAATTTCAACATGAAATTGATGTCTCATGAAATAAAATGGAAAATAATGAGACATTTTTCATGAAAAGTTCATTTTTAAAACTATTAAATAAAATATAACGAGTTATCTAACAAGTTTATATAACTTATGTTCTGAAACAGCATAGCGTAATTAAAATTTGCACAGATTTTCATACGTAAAGTTTAATGAAAACGTTTAAAATAATTTTTCACACAAGTTCTTAATTATTTTATTATAGCACCAAAAAACGAAGCCAAATTTGAAAAAAAAGTGTAAATTTATATGTGGAATAGTAGTAATTCAATTGTATTTAAACTTAAAAGAAACTTTATACCAACCTACAACGTTTTTCATATAATATTTTTTATTCTTTTTTTTATCGCAGAATTTCTGCTTTAATTAAAACCAATATATATTTATTCGAAAATAGAGGTAATAAAAAATCAGGAGGGTTGGCAGCTCTGCTTAGTGCAATCAAAACTTATCTATGCTTCATGAAATTACTATTATTCTTAAATTCTATTTAAAAAAATTGTCTGAAATTCTCTGTTTATATATTTAAAAGAAGTTTTCGAAAGTTTTCAATTGAATCTCCAACATGGAATTAAAATAGTTTTTTTTCATTAATCTCACTCAGTAAATAATGCATATTTGAATAAAAATTTCCTGTTAGAAATATTAATTACTTGTTTAAACGGAAATTTTTCACAATCTCCTAATTTATATTCATTCATGTGGTATATCGAACATTATTAAAAAAATCTTAAAAAATACAAAACTCTAGTTTCTTAATTAGAAGAAACTTTTATTAAATTTTTGATGCTGCATTTGAAACTGAAGAATAAATAATAAAAGAAATCTTGCTAATAAAACAACTGTCAGTTTTGTTGTTTACGTTTGGAAAGTTTTTATTTAAGTACTTGTAATGCGAATCCAGCACGCTTAATTTTGATTTGCCTGATTTTTTAATGCTACAAGAAAACTCAAATTAAGGATATAAGATGCGTTATAATAAAAAAAAGTACTTTTTACTTTGGCTCTAAAAATTTAAGGACATTAAATTATCTTTTAATGTTCGTATACATCTTTTCATGATTGTCCTTTTTTACACTAAATGAATTTTTTGTTGGTAGCTGGTAAAATTTATGAATATATCTAAATCTTAAATCTAATTTGGTGTTTTCTGTTAATGCTATTATTAACTGCAATTGTTGTTTTATATAGAAAACATGATATTTTCCGAATTTTATTTTACATTTTTACCATACCCAATGACACTATCTTTCGCATTATAGATTTGATTAAAATAGTACAATGGCTATAGACGTTTGAAGTTGTTTGTTTTTAATTCTTTCAGCAAATTCTAGTTAAGGATACAAGACTTTTGTAATTTAAGAAAGTTATTTTTTCATTTTAGAATTTAAAATTTAAGTATATAAAATTAGCTTTCTTATGTTCGTATCACATCATTTCATGACAGCTCTTTTTTTTTAAAATTAATTTCGCATTCCTAAATGGTAGAAATGATGAATATGTGTAAAACAAAATTCTTATTTGGTGTCTTCTTTTAATGTTAAGTTTAAATATACAGGTTGACCTCCGCAGAATTTGCGGAGCGCGGCGTTTCGCGTGATGGTCTTTTGCTACGTACCTTTTATACCGAGACACTTGCAAAAGCCAGGTAGAAAGGACAAAAAAATCTGAAAATTGAAACTCGGACCAATTTAAAAGGAAAAATGAACAAATTACTGTAATTTCCGGCGTATAATCCGCAGCTCAAAGAGTCGTTTTTCGACCCAGAAATATTATTTTATAAAATGTAACTTAAAAGATCGCTG
This sequence comes from Maratus michaelseni, assembly GCA_963931845.1. Lineage (NCBI taxonomy): Eukaryota > Metazoa > Arthropoda > Arachnida > Araneae > Salticidae > Maratus > Maratus michaelseni. The sequence goes on from OZ007599.1 coordinate 267,210,138, forward strand.
TAAATATTTAACTACAATTATTGAATAAAATTTCTGGGTCGAAAAACGACTCTTTGAGCTGCAGATTATACGCCGGAAATTACGGTAAACACCTCGAACTCGAAATGCGGGAAAGTTTAGGCTTGGGCAGGGGTGCAAAAATGTAGGAGCAATGGACTGATTCCCACCACTAAATTTTATTAGTATTCTTCGTCAAATTCTATCAGTATTCTTATTAGGAGAAGAATACTAAAAATTTAGTGGTGGGAATCGGTTGATTGGTGCCTAGATTTTAGCACCCCTGGGCTTGGGCGGGCTCTGAAGCTATCGACGAAACCCTGCGGCTTCGAGTTCTATGTTCGTCTCGGAAGGCGATTTGATTAAAACACCTCAAAAGTTCTGCAATATAAATAACTTATTTTTTAAAAATAAAAATGTTAATTAAATTGATTTTCACTGTATTTTTACATATTTCGTAGTATTTTATTTATTTTCCTTTAAACAAATTTTATTTTTTGGAAATCTGATCCCTGTTGTTATAGAGCACACTTCTATGAAAAGTGGAGAAAACTGTTGCAAATGTAAATACGTGTGTAGAAAAGGGCAGGCAGCTGTTTCGGAGCTTCTTACGCAGAAAGCAGGACATTGTACAATGCTTTGAAAATTTTATTTTCATTTATGTATCCAATATTTCTTGAGATAAAATCGCTAGTATCCAAAAATTCGCTAAAAGAACAAGAGAGTATTCAATCGAGTAAAGTGTACATTATCTTTAAATTGTGATCTTTCTAACATGTAAGCTGCATCAATCTCTTATGTAATTTATGTTGACGAGTCATTTATGCATTACATATCTTTGCGGAATGTTCTGTCACGACTGCATATAATCTGCAGAATAAATAATATAGTTTTTTCCACATATACATTTATCCATTCTTCTGTGACCCAGAGTTTTCAAAATAAATGCCAAGAAATAGTATAGCGTTATAAACGTGCACTCAAAATTTTATTTGAAATATGAACAGCTATATTTTTATTTATTCTTATGTATATTTAACAGTAAACATACTAGGAATTTTGTCTAGTTTTATAAAAATATTTAACACTAGAATTTTTATTTAAAACACGTTAATGTTTATATTTAACTTTGTGGGATTTATATTCCATTTATTTTATGAAGACAATTCTGGTTTGAATTGACATATTTTCATTTGGTGAGGGTACGTGATCAGTTATTGGTATATTTAGTGTTAAAAGAGTTACAAAATATAACCTCTACGTATACCGCTTTTTCTGCCCATAGCAGTAGCGGCTCATCAGGGGGTTCACAATCGCTTTACTAGCTGTATTTTATTAAATTAAATTTTACATTCTTTAATATTGTTGAATTTCCTACGATTAGATAAGGTAAAAATTTACTATAATATAGTTCTGGTACTAAATTGATTGGGAAGCCCCAGACGAGCCGCCACTGACCCACCCACAGAATGAATAAAATATGGCGGAGAGCGATCTTTCTGCTGAACTCATATCAGCTTGAAAACAAGCGTCTAAACTTGTACATATAATAATTGTAGCTTTATATATATAACAAAGTAATAAAAAGTAATATAAGATGATTAATAATGCGTAAACAAGTTTATTTTATTGTTGTATATGATTTTCAACGAAGATTATTTTCTGTGTACTGAATATGGAATCATTTTTTTCTTTATCACATTTTTAAAGATTGTAGATTATGGGTATTCAAGCTTTTTGCTTGAAAGTCGTTTGCTGACAAAAATTATGAAAGATAATTTTCGACATATTTAATCGCAAAATTTCTGCAAATAAATAAGGCAATATTTTTAATCTATAATACAGGTCTTATAAATGGTCCACTTTTTTCATTAAATATAAGAATGTTTGATATAAATGTTTGAGCTTAAAACACTTTCAGAAAACTTGCCAACTTTCTCGTTTTTAACCGAAGATTCTCGTTCAAGTAAACACATTATTTGTACTAGAAACGTTATTTAATGAATGAAATGAAGCAAATTTCGAATGACTACCCGCATAGAAGCAAGGTTCGTTTAGTTAAATAATTTTCTATTTCAAAGTTTGTGTTTTTAAAATGTAAAGAATCTGGAAATTTGGCAGGCATGCCTTTTAGTATAAAGTAAATTTATGCGTAAAAGTGTCAGATGAGCTCACACCTGTTCGCAAAAATTAGGTGTAAGTTTACTTTTATATGATAGTTTGTAAAATCTCAAGCACAACGCAATTTCACATTTTGAAAATATATATTAATAATGCAAATAATTAAAATCATTCTTAGGGCATGTACAATTTTGGTCAGAATACGCATGGTGAGGCAAAATTTTCATTAATTTCTGTCTGTTTATTGTGAAGTTATGAGCAAAAATGTAAAATTAAAATGTTTAGCGAATCCAAAGTTAGAATAAAGCTGAAATTCTCTTTCAGACAATTTCATTTCAAATAAATATTTTCACGTCTATGATATAATTGAGGATTTTCATATGAGTACCGTTAATCAAATAAATGTTATATCAATATTTTAAAAGTAATTATTTTAAGAGATGCAAAATCTTTCAATTTTGAAAATGAGTTTTTCAATATTGATACGGTTCTCGATAACGTTTATCTCATACTGAACCCGTTTTTCAGGATAAATCGATTAAAATTTACATGTAGAAAAATAATGCGGCATCATAAATTTGATATATATTGAAAGAGTGATATATATTGAAAGAATAGAGATTTTCAATGTTTGATTCAAAATAATTACTTATGCTTCCTCAATAAAATTTAATTATAATAGTAATATCAATGTCATAAACAAAGAATATTAATGCAAACAGCTTTTTTCTGAAACTTTTACTACATCAGGTGTTATGACATAGCGTATGGATTTTTTCTTTGTGCGCTCTATACAATGTCGTAGCCAGGGTCGGGTGTCCAGAGACTCTGGAAACCACTATTTAAAAAATCATATTCTGCGCAATATCTATCCGCAGACTTTTCAGCGATTCAACAAAGCAAAAACAACTTAAAAAATTAGTGATATACACAGCATTTGGATTCCCAACGTAGATACGCCTCTGACGCTGTACATGGAACGAAGATTCTAGCTACTTCGAGTTAATTTGGTCTTAAACGTATACACTGTATATCAGAAGTCTTCAATCTTTTGGCCTAAAAGTCATTTACCAGCACAAATTTTGAAAAGTAATCTTAATCTTAATTGCCTTATTTAGTCGCAAAGTTTTATCATTAAATAAGGTAAAGTGCTTAATTCTAATATAGTAGTAGCTTGGTGTCCCTCAGGACACAAGTTTAAGACCACTAAATCTATAGTTTTCAACATCTGCACTTCTACGAATTATGCTTTTATGAACAATTTCAATTATTTTAGTCTCTAACGAACAATATATGCCAATTTATGTCACTGAAACGTGTTTTGTAACAGACATTCAAAGTTTCAATTTCTTTGTTTCTTTAATTGTGTATTAATTTATTGAGAATTCTATTCAAAATCTATACATTACAGGGATAAGAATTAGGAAATTGCTTCATTTATCGTATCTATTTAAGAGAATATAGATTAAAGTATCTTTTATGCACATAAGAATGCGCTGCACATTATCTGATATTGTTACTATGTATATAATATATCATTTGAACAAAGATTACAGAGTGAGCGATTGCAGGGATTTGTTCAAACACCTGCACTGTTTAATTTATATCAAATTCAGAGATTTCAAACGTAGTAGGGTAAAAAGCAGGTGCATCAAGTTTTATTAAATTGCATTTGTAAGGTAAAAATTAAAATCTAATGAAGATTGAGTTAAGAAAACATGCTAACTTTTATTCATATTTGCTTTTAAGCATTTCATAGGTGCAAAGGATTACGGATTTTGAATACCATTATTCTCTACAAATTTTCTTCATTTTGTATAGTCACATAAAATTACAGCACATCCTTGATTACAAAGAGAGAGAATTTTTTTAAATAATGGTGGTTTTTAAAATCCGTAATTCTTGTCATCTATGCGTTTGTCTCATTTTACTCACCAATTCAAAATGAGAAGTTCTAAAGTTTGTGAAACAATTACGTGTTAGATTATGAATTTCATTTTTAGTTCATTTACAGAAAGTGAATAAAGTACAAAAAGAATTATTTATTAATGTGTGGTGTATGTCATTTAGAGCAATTTCATTGATAATTTAAAATACTACATTCCTGAACGCCTATTACAGTCGTTGAAAAAAAGCATACCCCACACTAACTCGAACAAAAATGATAGTGTGCGAATGTTACTGGTACCATCCGCTTGGTAAAAACGTCTACTATTGAATGCTGCGCACATATAAGAGTTGGGGGCCCTCTACATATTAAAAACTGAACTTTTTTTCATATAGTGATGCCCTTTCTTGACACCATATTTAAGTTCGAGACAGACCAGAAAAGCGATGGTTTATATACTTTTTTCCTTAAAACTCTTTTCCTTACTCTTTTCCTTTTTTTCTTAAATCTTCAAAAAAATTAGAAGAGGTCAAAGTTTGAAGCTAATAATTATAAATTAACGTGGCAAACTTTAATCTATAGCATGAGTGTATAAATTTCCCTAAAAACCGATTTCCTTCAATATTTCCGAAAAAAGATTTTCGTCTTACTGAATCGCATAATATCTGTCATTAAATAATGTGAATGATTGATATATGAAAATAGTGTAGCTCTGTGGCCCACGCGTCCGCAGGTTGTAAACCCCTGATATATATTTTTACAAAACTCATAAGATCTCTGTTTTAGTGAGGAAATAATGGAAAGACCCAAGCACATTCGAGGCATTTTTTTAAGAATCAAAAACATATTTTAATTAAAAAAAATACTATTAAATTCATATAAAATATTATCAATTCTGATCTACTTTAATTTTTGCATAAGACTAAGCACAATTGTCAAAAACATGGCTATATAAATTTAGAGCTCATTCCAATCCTTAGGTTTCAAGATATTATAGATAAATTTTACTTTTTGACCATCCAATGGGACTGTATTCTGTTGTCTTTGGCACCGGAATTTTTTCTTGAATTTTCTATCATATAATGTGAGTTTAATATGTATATTTAAAATTTCTAACTAATGTTCCTGGCAACTGATTGAATGTTCCCGATATTTCTTAGAATATCTTAATTTTTAATTTTCGAAATTTATAGCTAAACCCATGACATTTTTTTCTATAACTCTATGAGCATTTAAAAACAAGTGGGTAAGTGTGATCGAAGATCATACAAAGGGTTTCGCTTAATATTCCTTTTAAAATACGTTATCCTTTTTTAAATAAATCTAAATAAATTTCATTTTTTAAAAAAAAGTCATGCTTTTTATAAAGAAAAAAAATTACCGGTGTATTTTTCTCGTTTTTCCGAATATCTGAACCGGCCCGATTGCGGGCGAAGCCCGTTATTATACATTGTCATAATAATATCTGTCATGTAGACTAAATGCGATATTTAAAAAAAATCAATTTCAAAACTAAACATGTTGTATAGAGACCTTCAAAATGTTAAAATATGTCAATATTTCCATAATCGGGTTTTTATTATAATTCAATACGTTCCTCAAACTCATATATTTACTATTCTCTATTGATCATATTGATACTCTGTATTATTCTCAAACATTTAAAAAATCCGTTAAACTTCCAATATGACGTCAGATGAATTTTCTTTTTAATTCTCTAATGACGTCATATTAAGCTGTTTTTTGTATTTAAACATACTCGTATTCCTTGTATTATTAAGAAATGTTTGAAAATTTCCGTTTTATCACCAATATGCCGTCATATTAATCTTTTTTCAATTGGTGAAACTTTTTATTTCATTTTCATTTTTCACGTGGAAATCTTTCAATAGAAAATTAATTACTGTGGAAATAATTTTATTGTGGATTTTTAATTTATTGGATTTTTGTTGGCAACTGCTATAACGAAAAACGTTTAAATTTAATAGTAAAAGGCTGTTAGATTTTTGTTTTTTTATCTCTATATATTAAAATAATACGATTTTTTCAAATTTTATGATTTTGAGCTTCATAATAGATATTCAGCTATCCTATAAGTACAGAAAATTTCATGCTTGTAAGGTATATAAATTCTGAAAACCGGCTCTGTGACAAACAGACAACGAAGCGGGAGTAATAGGTTTTCGTGAAATGAACGAAACCCTAAAAAGAAATAAACTATACCCTTATTTGGTATGCCTTGATCCAAGTACCACCGCCCCCTGAATACTACGCCTGCGCGCTGATACAAAAATGGCGGCTATCGTAGTCGATTTTTTTCAGCATCTGCACTGTCCCTTGAATTTGAATATCAATAAAATATATAATTTTTCCCAGGCTTCTTTTTCTGAGATTAAATAAACCAAAGAACACTTTTAGAAAATACTGGTGTCCAAATGCAGGGGACCGCACAAACGCTTAAAAAAATCCTCCTACGACAGCCTTCAGTTTTGTATCAGTGAGTAGTCCTATTATTCAGGGGTGGAGCAATGATCTTAAATGTGGCATCAAAAGTGGGTGTTAACATTTGAAAAATCAAAGTTGGTACTGTTTTTAATAATTAGATTTATCTCAAAACTTATTTAGTGCACGGAAATTTTTGGTAGACGTTATTATATATATCGATTGGTACCAGTAGGAATTTTTTCCAAAAATTTTTGGCTGAATTTGTGTCGGGAAATCCTTTATTTCTATGACTGTTTATTAGGGTGGATAAAAAACAAGGACGAAAAATCATGCGTCAAGCATAGATTATGTAACACTTTCCAACGCTTCCAAAATAATTTTACGAATCATACTCTTTTATAAGCTAAAAGATAACATCTAAGTAATCCGAATACTTTATTCAGCCCTGTATAGGATCTATAGATTTGTATATATACTACATAGGACGCTAAATTTTAGTTCCGTTAGGAAACACGTAGCACAGTTTAAAATTCTCCGTCTGGAGTTAAATAATACGGAAATGTGTTCCCGAACTTTTGTACTTCCCTGTATAGGATCTACAGAATTTATACACACCACGTAATATACAAAAAGCGATTTAAAATTAAAATCGCATTCAGTAACTTAAAACGCACTTCCAGGAATTATTGTTAACACACAGTAGAGAATTCTTTTGTGTGTCCCTGTAAATGAACGATAACTGCTATACACACAATATTCTGTAGTAAGTCTCTTGTAATGAACCTTATATAAATTTCAATGCGTTTAAAATAGTGAAACATTATTTAAATAAACCGCAGACGATTTTTCTCCATAGACGTAATGTAACGGAATTCTTTTGACTGTCCCTGTAAAGTAAGTATAAGTGCTATGCACACCCTATTCCATATTAAGCTTCTTCTAATGCACCTTAGTGATATATATAAATTTCAATGCGTTTAAAGTATTGAAACATTATTTAAATAAACCGCAAATGATTTTTCCCCATAGACCGCAATGTAACGGAATTCTTTTGAGTGTCCCTGTAAAAAAACTATAAGTGCTACACACTTCCGTTGAAATAGGGAACATGCTATAGATAACGATTATAACATATAAAATTTGCAGGGCAATCCGAGCATATTTACGGGAGTTAGAGCACGGACAGACGGCAGACGGCAGACGGCAGACGGCCAGACGGCCAGACGGCAGACGGCCAGACGGCCAGACGGCAGACGGCCAGACAAACCGAAGTCATAAACACTTTTCAACTAGGTTGGAAAGTGTTAAAAATTACTTTGTGTCAGTCATAATATAGTTTTAAATGGTCTAGAAAACATGTCTCAAACTATCAGTCCAATATTGGCATCCTGAAGATGAAAAGCTCAAATGGATATTAGTAAATTGTATCTGCCAAACTTCCGAGTTTTTCAAATTAATTGAAAACAGAAATTTTATTTTTAAAAAATTGTTAATTATTAACAACATAGAAATAAGAAACATTTCATTAATCAGTTTTTCTGGAGCGAATTACTTTATTTCACTTAAAAAAATAGGAAGTTAGACAACTATCTTATATGAACATGTCGAAAGAAGACAGCTCGCTCAAGATGTCTCATTACAACTAACGATGTATTTATATATTAACAATCGAGTCATCAGATGACGTAAAACTCCCACAGAATATGATATTAAAGTTTTTTTCCCTCCTGGTTTGAAATAAAGAAAATACCAGGAGCAACGCATAGAAAACGTGTTTTAAAAGTAAGCAAAATAACTCTTACTCTAAAAAACCTAGATTGTTATTCTACCCTCTTCTCTCGAAATTTCGCTTTTCTTTTTCATTCCAAGAAGATGATGTGATCCTCGATTTATTCCTGGTGATTTCGTTATGTCAATTTTTGGTTAAACGAAGATCAAATTAGAATGATTATTTTAATAAAAAGCTGCGTTGTAAGTTTCTATGTAACTTTTTTCAATAATTAACATATATTGGAAGCTTTCATGTATACAAGACAGTACACGTGATAAGGTATACTGTATAAAAGTAGAGAAGTACAGTATCAGTAGATATTTCAGAGGTGCTTTCTCAAAAATCGTTTAAATAAATAGTTAAATGTGCATCTGATATGCTGAAAAAGCAGTACATTACAGAATGCACGTAGAATTCTTAATATTAAATCCGAATTTTGCAATATATATATATATATACACTCGACTTCAGAAGTTAAGGTGCAACAGTTTTTTGACGCTCACTTTTAAAAGAATGAAAATAAGGTAAAAAATACGGTTTATATGAATAATCATAAGTAACTTCAACAAAACCTTATGAAATAATTATGCCCATCTCTATTTTTTTAAAGAATTGAACATCTATATGGCAGTCGAGGGAAATTGAAAATATCCCACTTTGGGAATTTGTGTGAATTGTTTTTATGGTTGTTGATCTTGAATTGTTGGTACTAAAATAGTGTTGTCCATGTCTAGGAGATGTCGTGTACTTGATTCGTTAAAATGGCGACAAATCAGGTGGATGTAAATAGGGTTATCACAAGCTGGTGCTGCTGGAGGTCTTAAAGTGTCTCGAAGTGTGGTCCAAAGGCTCTGAGATCAATTTGAATCTGAAATTTTAATATCAAGAAGATTTGTTCTAAACCGCTCGTGGTTTACATCCCCTGTACAAGATCGCTTTCAAACTGGTTTGGCCCGAAAAAGTAGTTCTCACTATTGTAGCTCAGCTGATTTCAGATCATCGTAAAGCAACAAGGATGACAATACCTGCGATTACGATGCATAGACGTCTTCAGAATTAAGGACTCTGTGCAAGACGACCCGTTGTGTGTGGTCCTCTTAATCGACAACACAGAAGTGCCCGTTTATGTTTGTCAAAAGAGCACGCTACCTGGAACACACAACAATGGGCTTCCGTACCGTTCACAGATGAGTCCCGCTTTGCTTTGGAGAGTGATTCAATTCATGTGCTGATCTGGATAGAACAAGGCATCAGATTCTACCTATGTAACAATGTTGAAAGTCACAGTTATAGAGGAAGTGTAATCATGGTTTGGGCTGGAATACCTCTGGTGGCCACAGTAAACTCCATGAATGCCATGAAATATCTCTGACAGCTGTGAAATATCGGGACGAGATCCTTGCTCCATTTGTCACACCGTAGGCTGGTGCTATTGGTGATGAATTAATGTTAATGGATGATAATGCCCGATCGTATTGCGCTAGAGTTGTTGATGAATATATTGAGGATCAAGGTTTGGAGCTAATGGAATGGACAGCTCAATCTTTGTTCCTTAATCCGATAGAGCATCTTTGGGACTATCTCGGCAGACAGGTGGTTGCCGAAAGTCCTCCTTCGAAGTCGTTAAATGAGCTGGAACAAGCTTTTCTCCATGTATGGACTTTGTTTCCCATTCCAGTGTCCGAAAACTTAATTGACAGTATGGAAAGTCGATGCCGCAAATGTATTACAAGTAGTTCCAGACACATACTTTGTTAAAATCCGTTTATTTATTTTTCACAAAAAACTGCCGTTTATTTTTTTTAATCAAATAGTGGACTTTTGCAAAACATGTAATTTTTTATTTGTAAATCATGCTTGATGTTAAAATTAAATACAATTCGACAAATAACTATTTGAAGCACAATTCCTCTAAATTTTATTTATTTTTGTTCATTTGTTTTCAAATTAGACGCAAAAGACTGGTTGTAACTTAACTTTTGGAGGCCAGTCTATAATAAAACTTTTGTGTATAATAACCATTAAATCTATATATAATCAGTATCCAGTAAATCGTTTTATTAATCATGTAGTCTACATGTTCAATAAGTATGATTTAACTGATAAAAAAAATGAATACATTTTTTAAAAATATGACTTACACTAAAAGTTCCATAAAATATAAAAACAATCGTAAAACATATTGTGTTTCCATATTTAATTTGCGGACTTTTGTCTCCTGTTAACCAAAACAAAAACCGAAATATAGTCATGCTTGGTTACTGAATACTAAAAATATTTGGCGTCAATGTTTATTCAATTTTACTTACGTAATTTGAATGGATTATCAATGAAAACTGAATTTCGTATATGTAAAACGAATTAGTAATATTTTTTCAAATGCAACATGAATGTATCTAAAAATCAATGAGAGTTAAAAAAAATAATCATCTTGTAAAATGTAAATATCATTTACTGAAACAGAAAAAAGGCTAGAAATAATTTCCCCGCCAGATAAATTCGTTTTCAGTATCTAGAGTCTGCGTATTTTATTTAAGTAGTTGAATAAATTTAGTTATTTAAATTGGAATTAAATAACATAATAAGATATTCGGATGACATGGCACAATGGCGTTAAATAAAATTTCACAACTTCAGTATTAAAGAAATAGTAAAAATTCTACTGGATAATCGAATTTTGTTGAAAAGATTACTTCCTTTTTTATTTTAATAATCTGCTTACTAGTTTTAAAATCACTTCTATCTTCCACTATTATATAAAAAGTACGCTAAGTTTTTATTAATTCAGTTTTAAACAATAAAATATGTTAAATTATACTTGTAAACAAATCAGCTGTATAAAAATCATTATTTCTGTAATAATCTTTTTATGAAAATGTCTTGAAAGAGTAAGACTTTTATTTTAAACTAGCGACCTCCCGGCGTTGCCCGGGCCGAGATAATAACAATCTCAGAACAAGGCGTTAACCCCCTCCTCTCATACCCGCAAATATAACGAATAATTTGTTTCCTTTCATTTTCGTAAAACTAAATGAATGGATCGGCCAGAGAAACAGATCAGTTTGTACTTCAGTTTTTAATGAAAGCTAATGAAAGTCCTGTCTGAAACTTTCTCGGATTGTTTTCACTGGCGCCGGCAGATTTTTGCATAAATTAAGAAAAATTACCGGCCGAATTTTTCAAAAATTGCATAGTAGGATGCAGAAATTTTATTTACATATGCTCAGAAATTTTCAAAATGATATCTTAATTAGTTTTCTTAAAATTCGCTAATTAGTAAAATAATTGCGAATTCGTTCATTTTTGCTTGCAAATCCACAACAGCAGTTCTTTTCTTTAGCCATTTTGATTTAAAAGATGGCATTTTCGATGTGATGTTTAATGATATTCTAATTAATATTTTGAGTAATTATCAAAATATTAAAATTCTGAGACTCAGGTGCCCATGGTCAGACCTTGGACTATCCACACCTAAATTTTAAGACTTCTAGGTGGGCTAGATTTTCCTAGCCATCGCCCACAGACACACGCATACAGAGCGAAACTTTATTTTATTAGTATAGATTTTATACAATTTCTTTGATGATATATACACTCTGTTTGGTGTAAAACTTTTATGTGTTGATTGGTTTGATATAATGATCTTAGAATAAAATATAAGCGTTTATGTTTCTATTTATGATCTCTTTATAGTTTAAGAAGAGACTATTTTTCAGCGATAATTTTACAGATCTCAATCCAAAACTGTTCCGATGATGCACATTATAATCTTTTTAATAGCTAATTATTTTCATTTTTGAATTTTTGTGCTTATTTACTGATTTTATCCTATTTTTCGTTCTCCCATGTGAAAGACTACCATAAATTTCAATTTCTGAGTTTCACTGATAACAAATGCATTAAAGGCAGCATTTTGTAAAAATCGCAGAAAATTATAGAATAAATATTTTCCAAAAGTGCTCCTTGACGAATGTCATCCATTTTTATGAAAAAAAAAACTTTTCATGTTCCATTTTCAGGTGTAATTGTAAAATTGTACACCACGTTAAATTCGAAGCCGTTCTAAAATCCCTTGATAATTACCGTTTATTCTAAAATTTTTATGTCCGTGGTAGAAAAGGAAACTGGCGCAGTTTGTTTTAAATCAAGACAAATTGTACAGAGATGGTACATAGTTTTTTCGAGAATTATGTACAAGGTGTTTCAAAAAATATGCACACAATTTAGTCGCTAATAACTGGCATGTTTTTATTGTTTCTTTCAGGTTTACCTAAATTGAAATAACGTCTGAAACCAGAATAACATTTGAGCAAAGAAAAATTATCATAAAATGTTTCTGGAAGTTTAAAAAAGGTAACTGAAATGCAGAGACGGTTTAGGAGAGAGTTTGAAAACAGATCCACCTAGACGACGTCTAATTGCTAGAATTAAAGATAAGTTTGAGACAAATGGAGCTGTGCAAAATCCTCACAAAGAAAATTAGGAAAAAACCGCAGCAATCCAAAACGCCCGCAAATTAAGATAAGCTAACAGATCTGCTTGCAAACGGCTGGCGAGGTAGGACCTTCCTAATGAAATGCGTACCACATATTAAAGTGCCTGCATTGGAAAAGTTAGATTTCAAGATTAGCCCACGCTTTTAATGAAGACGTTCGGAAACTTTTTTATCCTTAGCGTATAAAGAATATCATTTTAATTGTGCGTACAGTTTTTTAAAACACGCTCTATTTATTTTCAGTTTTTAGAACATTATTCGAAGACAAACTGATAATTTTAGAACTTAAAGAACAATAATTAATACTTCAATGTAAATAGTAAAATTGGAACTATATGATGGGCTAGTTTGCAACTATAAAGTTCCCTTTTCCTTCTCATTCTCGCCATGTAGATTTCGTACGCCACAACGTATTTTTTATGTTTGGTATTTTGTTCTTCTCATGTAAGAAGAATAGATTTAATATATAAAATAACAACATGTGGACATTTTATTTATATTTAAAAAGAACATATTATACCCACAAAAATCATTTTTAACCTATTCAGATTAAACATTCGTGAGTTAATCAGGATGTCACTAATGAATAAAAAATAGTGAATTTTAAATATCGAGACCATGTACCTTCTTAAGCATATTTCCAGGGCCTGATTACCAACGGGGCACACTTCCACCAGTAAAAAGAATAGATTTTTTTCACTTATTCATGGCAGTAATTTTGTATGATAATAAGACAAATTTTGCATGTAACAAGACGAAAATTTCTATTAAATTTTACTGGTGGAAGTGTGCCCCGTCGGTAATCAGGCCCTGCATATTTCAGTCTTTTTCGATTTTAAAATATATTATTTATAGTCACGTCCCATATTTGAGTTTTCCGCATAATTAAAAGTCAGTTTAAGTACTTTTTTAGAAGCTATTTATTTTCAAAATTAAAAAAGTCGTTCGAAAACAAATTTCTAGTTATAGAACTTTTCAAAACAAGTAGTAAAAATGTATCAAAGTAAATCGCAAAACTGGAAACTTTCTGTTAGAATGATGGTACTAATAATACTCAATAAATGATGGTTCTAATAGTACTCAATCTGCAGCCATCGAGCAACTACAATACCATTATTTTATAATAGAATATTTAGCCTTCATTAATGACCAAAATTTTTCGAGATAAGGAGAAGATTATATTTCGGAAATAGTAGTTTCGAATGGCTTTCAGACAAAAAGCTTGTACAAACCTAATATATTCGGAATAAAAATCTCTGGGAAAATCAGGGTTTTACTGTTAAACTAAATTAAATTAGTGCGCTTTTATTGTAAAGACCATGTACACTCCTAAGTTTATTTCAGTTTTTTAGATTATAAAATACCTTATTCATAATCAAATAGCAAATTTAAGTTTTACGAATAATAAAAATGTAAGGTAGTTCATCAAAAGTTTTTTTTTTTTTTTTTTTTTTTTTTTTTTTTTGAGATTTTAGAAAACTATTTGAAAACAATCTTCTAATTTTGGAAATCTTCAAAAAAAAATTATTAAAAATGAATCAAAATAAGTCGCAAATTTGACGCTACTTATTAGGATGGTTTGCAAACTTCTACATTCCGTCAGCTTCTCACCTTGAAAATTTCTTAAGCCATTATCTATTTTTAAGGTTTGTTATTTTGTCTTCTCCTGAAACAACGATAGAATTAATATGTAAAATAATAGCATGTGGGAATTTTATTTTATTTAGAAGAGAAAATACATGATCACAGAAATATTTTTTTTTCATCTATTCCGGTTAAAAATTTATGAGATGATCAGGATGTTATTAATGAATTGAATAGAATTAATGAGCTTTTGATATAGAGACTATCTCCCATTTTAAGCATATTATGGATGGTAAAAGATCTTATTCATAATCAAAGCAAATTTCTGTTTTCAGTATAATAAAAAGTCAGATTATGCCATTTTTTAAAGCTATTATTTTCAGAATTTAGAAAATCATTAGAAAATAAACTGCTAATTTTAGAACTCTTCAAAAAACTAGTAAAATTACACTAGTCAACAAATCTGAAAACTATCTGCTAGGACAGTGACTGCGAACCCGCGTACCGGATGGCCAATTGCCATCATTTTTCTTGAATAGTTTACTTAGTTTTATTTATTCTGGCAATGTCTTCGAATAAATAAGTCGAATAATAATAAAAATGTGGTAGCAATTGGTCTTCTGGCAAACGAGTTTGCGATCCCTGTGCTACGATGACTTGCGATCTTTAGTTTTCCATATTCCACTTGCTTCTCACCATAACAATTTGTAAGGTCATTGTGTATTTCCAAAGATCGATAGTTTGTTTTTTCTCATACAATAACGATAGTCTAAATGTATAAGTGTTTTAAAGTTTTTTTTTTTTTTTTTTTTTTTTTTAAACACACATACATTTTAATTTCGTTAGAAATGAAAATATAATAGAGGGTTTTTTTTTTAAACTGACGCTATTCAGAGCCGTCTGTAGCTCGTTCTAATAACTGGAATGATACAAAATTTTGTGAATGGACTAAGAAAACCATGGGAAAAAAGATTCCATCAAAAAAAAAATTAGTTCCAATCACCACCGATAGGGGAAATGTGGCGCTGTGGTAATTTATGCAACTGAGAATTAGCATAAAATACGGGCAATAAATGCAAATGCAAATTTTTACTTACGCAAGCGACAGTAGCGCCAATAGTTTAAGTTATAAATGCATGCGAAAAACACCGAGAAACAATTTCAGCTCAGGTTGAAAATGAATCTTACGTTACCGCAGCGCGCGTTACTTGTGGAGTTCTATTATTGTAACCAGTGCAATGCACCAGCCGCTCTTCGTTTACTTAGAACTCGCCATAAACTGCGCAAAGGATCTATATCCGTTAATATATTGAAAGCAATGATTCTGAAATTCGAAGAAACAGGCTCGCTAGCAGTTCGGTCAGGCAGAGGTCGTAAACCGGTGGCAGAAAAAGTGATAATGGATGTTTCAACTGCAATCAACGAAAGGGAAAGTGTGAATGATGAATAAAACATGGCATTTTATCCAAATTATTAATTTTGTCTGTTTCTGATGTTTTTTTTTCAATGCACAGCGCCACATTTCCCCCTATCGGCGGTGATTGAAACTAATTTTTTTTGTTGTTGGAATCTTTTTTCCCATGGTTTTCTTAGTCCATTCACAAAATTTTGTATCAATCTTAGTTATTAGAACGAGCTACAGGCGGCTCTGAATAGCGTCAGTTTTAAGAAAAACACCCTGTATATACCTAAAAATATAATATATCACGGCAAAAACTTCTTTGTGATAGATTTATCTTGCATTTGTTGTCGAAGTATATGGGAAGGATTATTATTTGGAAAAAGGTGGTACGAACGTTTTAAAATGGAATGTAAAAATAGTTGCCTGTGGTAGAACCCTGCATTACAAAACGTTATAGCTAATGAAGTATTTGAAATAGATTGCAGCAGTCTTTTCCCCTAAATCTTCTGCAGCATCTGAAGTTATTTTTTGGAGCACGCAAATTTTAAAAGTGGACGCCTCCCCTAGGATGTTCTATTCACATCACAGGATATTTTTATGTGGATATATGTTAAAGATTATTTTCATATATTCAAATTGAATGCGACGCTGAAACATGCATCACAGAAGCTATCCAATGTGTAATGCTTGATACGCTAATTCGTGCATGTCAGAAGATAAATTATCGTTTTAAGATGTCAATATAAGCGCGCATGCTGAAGTGTTGCTAGTGCTGATGCATATACATTGGACACTAAATAAAATTGAACTAAACTAGCAACCATTTATAGCAAATACTTCATGAATTAAGCCATTTTATTGTATATGTATCTCGTTACAAATGATAATACAAATGAGCTGTTATATGTAAAAGACGCATACAAGTATCAAGCTGTTCATAAAAAATATAACAAAATGCAAAATTATCAATATGACCAAATATTCTTTAATGCGTCATATTATAAAAGCTGTTGCAAAAAATTTGAAACCCGCTTTATTTTTACCTATTGGAGTAAAGTAGGTTATATTATTGTAGGTTATATATTGCCAAAATTGGTCAATATAAGGTAGAAAATTAGATTATATTTTTAAATTAATTTTCAAAATTTTGCGATATTTAAATTTTTATACGACCCCTTTAAACAAAATTGATCAACTAGAAATTTTTTCCATTTGCCGCAACAAGATCATTACAAAAAAGCTATTATGCTTAATTAAAAAAATTACCATTATGAATCGGGGCCATATATCAAATTAGAAATGTAAATCTGTGTTATAGTCCAAAAAAGAAAAACACGGACGATCATACATATGCATACATAACCTTTAACAAAATATTTTCAATATTTTCAACAATATTAGTGGCTAAGAATACCCAACTATATTTACAGAAATATTATTTGTAAGAGTTCAGCAATGTGCTAGAGATGACATTAAACACTTTCAAAGATCTTTGTGGATTGTTTTTCTTTTATTTATTGTACCAGGATTTAACTCTACATTTATCTTTTACATGGTTTCTGCTCATGTGAGGAAATGGTTAATTTTAGATGTTTTGTGATTAAATTTTTCTAACCTGCTAATATACATTAGATCTAAAGTACACCGTTATCAATTTGTGAATGTTCTATATTTTTATTGATGAAACAGTCTTTTAAATGGTAAGCAAAGATAGGAGAGGCGAATCAGTGTGCCAGAAGGCCGATTGCTACCAATTTCCGAAAAAATATATTCTTCGATTTATTTAATGAAAAGTAATTCTGCGATTAAATAAG
The DNA here is from genome assembly GCA_963931845.1 of Maratus michaelseni. Lineage (NCBI taxonomy): Eukaryota > Metazoa > Arthropoda > Arachnida > Araneae > Salticidae > Maratus > Maratus michaelseni. The sequence goes on from OZ007599.1 coordinate 267,227,655, forward strand.
GCAAAAAATCCTATTCAGAAGAGGTTATTGCAATTGGCCTTCTGGCACGTGACTCGCCGTACTTGGTATAAGTTATCTTTTTTCCTAATTCCTAATTCAGTAATACACTGCTCAAAACAATTAAAGGATATTGCAGTTTTAGGTGGATTTTGTATATGGGAAACTTTTTAGCTGATTGACACATGGTCGACAGACATACTAGGTTATATGAGAATAAATTACACATGTTTGGCAGAAAAAATGCATTTTATTGCGCATTTGTGTACAAAAGGAAAAAAACACAATTTGTGCATATGAGAAAAAAAGAATAAGAAAAGGTGTTTTCTTCAAAGAAAATCATTTTTAGTAGGGGGTATGGTTTCCACGGGCGGCCAGCAACGTTGAACACCTTTGACGCATGGACTCAATGAGGCTATTAATGACGAGTTGGGGTATTCTGCCCACTCTTCCAGAAGAGCTCTTTCCAGTTCTTGGAGAGTTTGTGGGGGTTGTTAGCGGCCAGAAACTCGTCTTCCTAGAGCGTCCCAAACGTGCTCGATTGGATTCATGTCTGGAGAACACGCTGGCCATTCCATTCGAACGATTCCTTCCTCGAAAAGGAAATCCTCCACCAGGTTTGCACTATGTGACCTGCAATCCGTCCTGTTATCGTCCATTAAAATGAAGTTATCTCCGATTGCTGCAGCGTAAGGGACTACAATAGGTCTGAGGATCTCATCCCTATATCGGCGACCAGTCAGAGCTCCATCTCGAATGATGTAGAGGTCAGTGCGCCCGTCAATGGAGATGCCACCATACACCAACACTCCTCCACCGCCAAATCTGACACTTTCGTGCACGAACGCAGGATTATTCCTACTGCCACGGTCCCTCCAGATGAAAATACGCCTATTAACCGGATGCACAGAAAAACGGGACTCGTCAGAAAACAGAATATTGCTCCATTCATTTCTCCTCCAGTTGACATGCTCGGTTGCCCACTCCCTGCGGTCGCGACGATGCCTTGATGTTAATCTAACACATACCATCGGTCGGCGAGCATACAGTCCTACAGCATGGAGCCGGTTTCGGACAGTCTGAGTTGAAATCGTGGTGCCTGTAACCGAGCGAAGGTGTTGTGGGAGAAGAGTAGCGTTCATGTTTCGGTGTCTCCGAGCTGTTAACGCTAAATACCGATCTTCATTGGGCGTTGTTGCCCGTCTACGACCTTGCCCTGGTCTTCGGCCTGCACATCCACTCTCCAAAAAACGGTTCCAGATCCTGGAAATGACACTTTGTGACACTCCAATGGCTTGCGCTACTTCGGCTTGAGTTTGGCCCCCTTCTAACCTAACAACAATTCTCCAAGCTTCTGAATCTGTCAAATGACTTCGCTGAGACATCGTACTCATCGAAACAAAGCAATCACTGAATGCCGATCATCCTTGTCTTCATTCTCTTTTATCCAGTTGAAAGTCAAATTTCATTCGCTGCCGCTGAAGCGAAGTTTTTGACGTCGAACTCAAAATTTGCATACTCCACAGTTTGAAAACCAGAAAAATTTGCATTTATGATTCTCTTCTTCTATTTTCGGCAAAAAAAAAATTTTCGTTTATATCTTTATTTTATATAAAACTTCAAATATCCTTTAATTGTTTTGAGCAGTGTATTAAGGTACAGGTATGCATTTTTTGTAATGATTTTATTGGAGCAAAAGGAAAACAAAATTCTATTTGACCATGTTTGTCTACGGCAGCGGTTCCCAACCTGGGGTACGCGTACCCCTGGGGGTACGTGGCGGGGCTGCTGGGGGTACGTGAAAATAACATCGGTAATGGCGGAAATCACAAAACTGGTTTAACTGAAAACACATAAAGAAAATTGATAGTTTTGGTTTACAAAGTTAGTCACATGTGTAAATCAAATATGTTACATTTAAAAAAAAGAAAAAGCCCACTAAACCTAATAATTCACATATAATGCAATGTCACTACTCCACCCACTGTTAAGCATATTGCACGAATACTTATATATTTTTCCCCATCTTCCCGAAAACTTCAATTAATAATTATAGCATATTCTTTTCCCATCACTTTTTTTTGTTCTTCCGTTTTTAATAATAATTGCAGAGAGCCTAAATTACGTCAGTCAGAGCTTCTGGTTTTAATGTCTTTTGTTAAAATGTGTTGAAAAGCTGGTCGCTATTTTCGTTTTCGAATAGGCGTAGTTATATCACTAACGTATTTTAATAGAAAAGATTCCCTCATTTTCATGAGGATTTAATTTTAAGTGTTTATTTTTTATATGAGTTATTTTATTTTGTGTTTGAAATGGATAATTTGTTGAATTCCGGAACTCTTAAGAGAACTGCAACTGCCATTGAAATTCAACCTGGTGAGTAAGGAACTGCAAGTACTTTGAAACAATCTGATTATTTAGGAGTGCAAGACAACATGAGTGCAGCTGTTAATAGGCTTGTTCTGGTAAGTGATAAACCTAATACTTTAAATAAAACTGAAAGTATCAGTGTCCCATTAAAGAAAAGAAAATATAATAATAAGTACTTGAAATATGGTTTTTCATTTACGGGACCGAAAGATTTTCCAAAACCACTACGCGTTGTTTGTGGAGGGATATTGTCCAATGGTAGCATGAAACCCTCTTTATTAATGCGCCATTTAGAGACAAAACATCCAATTTATAAACAAAAGGATGTCAGTTTCTTTCAGCGATTATAAAGTGGCCCTAATAAGTATCTTACGTGTTATCTACAAACAAAGCTAATGAGAATGCTGTTGAAGCATCGTACAGAATATTCTATCATATTGCTAAAAGTGGTAAAAATCATACAATCGCTGAAGATTTGATATATCCTTGCATCAAACATGCTGTCAAATGTATGTTTGGTGAAGAACATGTGAAACAATTTTTAAATATTCCTTTCTCAAACAATTAGTGACATGTCTGCCGATATTGAATCTAGACTAATTCAAAGAATAAAAAAAGAGTCCCTACTTTTCAATTCAGGTGGATGAGAGTACGTATATCTCCAATCTCTTAATTTTGCTTGTTATTGCAAGATGTTTGAATGATAATGTACTTGATGAACATTTGCTACTCTTCTATCCTTTCACAGAAAGATGTACAGGAAAGATATATTTAATGCCATTCACACTTATTTCTATGAAAAAGATTTTTATTGGGCCAATTGCTGTAGGGTTTGCACTGATGATGGAAAATCTCGTGTGTTATATAGGCTTACGCGGTCTAATCAAAGAAATTGCCACTCATGTACCTTGGAACCGTTGCTGTATACACAGACACAGGGTCTAGCGACAAAACCCCTGCCAGACTCATTGAAGGAAATACTTCACCAAACTGCCAAAGTTATTAATTTTATTAAGGCCGATTCAACAAACTCCAGACTATTCAAATCTTTGTGTGAACAATGAAATATTATTCCTTTTTAGATAGTAGTAAAAGCAGAATACCAAAAACTCATTGATAAGGCTATAAAACATTTGTTGCCTTTCACAAATACCAAGCTAGTCGAAAGAGCATTTTCGTCTTATGCGTATATTAAAAACAAATATCTCAGTAAGCTTGACGTTGCTCCTGACTTGAGATTCTCTTGATATTCTGACTTCGTTTGAACCGATTTTAAGAAACTCAGTTCTATGAAACAAGCTCAAGGTTCCCATTGAGTGTATGAAAAGTCATTTTGATTATTTGTATATAATGAGACAAAGTTGTTATCAATAATCAACTTAAGATAGTTAAACTTTATTTTAATGCTATATTAATTTTTTTTTAATGTTTAGCCAATATTATAACAAGTTGGAAATTGCACGTCAAACATGACAAATGAGGTGCGTTCGTACTATAGCTAGTTCTATAAGTATTCAGATCTTGATGATTTTTAATTCTGTGAAATGAATTATATCGTCTGCAGATTCATTTCTGTCATAAAATGAGTATCTCGGTCGCTTGACGATTGAAGACGACTTGAAGCTCCTCTAACAAGAAAGCACCGATTTTTTTTTCTTAATTCAAATTTCTTAATAAATATTTTTATTAATATCTCCTAAAGTTTTGATCCGGTTTTTATAAAATTTGAAATGTCTCGACAAAATTCTGCAAAGATAATATATCTTAAATTTCAAACCATTCGGTTGGGTAGTTTTTGCGTTGTTATATGCGGACGGACGGGCAGACAGACGGACGGACCAAGCGACGACAATAGGTGCTACGTATTTATATAATTACGAACGCACCTAAAAAGCAATATTAATTTTAAAATGCAAGTTAAAAAATAAAAAGTTAGGAATGACAATGTAATTTGAGTCGATTTATTATTTGGTTGTGATAAGAAGATTACTAAAGGAAAAAAAGCATGTTTGCATAATATGGTTGAGTGGAGAGGGAGGGGAGTGCTTATGAGAAATGGGGGTACGCCGAAATGGAAAGCCTAAGAAAGGGGTACGTGAAAGAAAAAAGGTTGGGAAGCGCTGGTCTACGGGATCATATAAGAATGTAAAAAGTATAATTCTTTAACGCGTTGACGGACACTTGCGGCTATAGCCGTCAAAGCGAAGTTCACAATGTGGCATGACGGCTATAGCCGCCCAAAACGAAACGGTCGTTTTTAGACACTACGGCTATAGCAGCACAAATGTGCATTTACCGGCGTACAAGTAGAAGCCCAGTGTCATGTTTTGGAGACAATTTTTTAGGTTGAAGTTCGTTTTCCACCTGTTATAGGAGTTGCAGCTTCAGTATGCACGTGCAGGGTGGCTAGTGGTCAGGGATAAATACAGTAAAAAAATGATAATTACCAGTATATTCTTATAGAAAAATTCAAATTGATTATTTGATGGAATAATCAAGATAAATTTTTCCATAAGAATATACTGGTGTTAATCACTTTTTTTGAATATATTTTTCCCTGACCACTAGCCACCCTGACGTGGTTATGAAGGTAGTAATGCAACCTAATTAAAGGTGCTGAATTAATCAAAATTAAGTTTATTTAAGCAGAAAGAGTAAAACTATACTTCTAATATTCTACAAATTACAAAAACATATAGTGTCAATTTTCGAACTTCACTATTTCCTACTGTCCGTCAACGTGTTAAAAACAAATGAGAAAACTAATTTATTAATATAATCTTATTTTCTATCTTATTTAGAGCACTTCCTCAACTTATACTGCCTACTTATCTCCAACTGATAAAAATGTTGAAGCGCGTTTCAATCTTTTTGGGACACCATGAACTAAAAAAAATAATAATAATAATAAGCTATTCTATCAAATCAACACTACAAATTTAAAATATTATGCTTTCTGTGGAATGGCCCAGTCTCTCATAAAATTGATAAATTTCATTCATTAAATAATATGAAAAAATTTAATTTTTGTAACTTTTAATAAAACATGTAAAATAATATTTCTGTTTTACTTTAAAATCTGTATTGAATATAAACATAATATTTTCATTTCAAAGCGCTAAGAATTTACAAGCGTTTATATTTCACTCCAGTAAACTTTTGGGAATTTTCAGAATTTAATATCTTTTGTTGTTTCGTGGATTTTGCAGCTGATATTGGTATCTTTTCAAGATAAGGTATTTTATTATCAGCTTTTGCAATTGATAAGGAATTCCGTAAACAGTTTAAGGTAATATTTTACGTGTCTAATACTAAAATACCTAGATACGTATTTGCTTTTATAAAAAAATGAAATATTACTGTTTTTAAATACACAAATACTATATTTATTTATTTTTATCGAGTTGTTAGAATAGAGATTTTAAATTTATTTATCTTTATATTATTTCAACGTTTACAAGGCTCCCAAATGGTCCGCTTTTTAACCCTTCTTTACATGAGTTTTTCTTTTACAATTGTGTTTTTTTATACATATATTAAATATTAGACACCAGAAATTTTAAGATAGATTTTTAACTTTGTTCAGCAACATAGTTCACGTGAAATTTACTGGATTACTATTTCTATAAAAATATGGTGGTGGCGAAGAAGTTGATTTATTTATTAAAAGTTAAATAAAAAGTGATGGAAATTTACATCACTATGCAATTAAGGGTTAAATATCGATATTTTCATGGAAAAATTTTACTTCTAGATTTTTCTTGAAAATTTTGCTGAAAACACCTGCGGAAGTAATTTTTGTCGGAAATGTAGAAACCTACCATGAAATTTTCTGTTAAAAATTACTGGTATTCATTTGGTGGACCATTTGGGAGACCTGCGTTTACTTCAGAATATCCCTTTAACATAGATTCTGATTAAAATATTTGACAAGTCTGTTTAAAAAGAAACCTATACGTCCAATAGATTATTTGATTTAAATACGTTTGCGGAGATACACCGGGGTACAAAATGATAAGAACGGCCATTTAATTGACAAAATAATAAATATAAATATATTAATCTACACATAAACCATATAAATTTATTTTACCAAACTAAATAGGCAATATCATCATAAAGAAAACACTGTAAAACAATTGTATTATTACAGTATAATAAATTTTATATTTATGCTGCAATAATTGAGCTGGTCGGGGGAAGAGAGTGCTAAGCCACATTTTTGAACTTCTGGGATATATCAATTTGAAATTTAGATCAAATGCTCAAATCAAAATATATAACATAAAGTTTATTTGACAATCTCTGAGTAACATTGGAGATATTCTGAATAACATTATGACATTACTTTAATGATATTACTTTAATTTTATACACTTTCTTTTTGGGTTCTAGAGACATCTGGGGCAAAAACGAAACCTGGGACATATGTCGCCACCTAATGACATTGCAAAAAATAATATGTAAGATATTATAATTTATACAATATTAAGCAACAAATTACAGTGTCAGATTTATTTCACCAGAAAATGGCTTGGCACTTTCTTGCCCCGATCCCGTCAATTGGTCCGTGATAATTAAAATAGTCGATTTGTTCCACATAAGATGGAAAAACAATACTATGCGCTCCATTGATAAGAACCACAAAGTAATGCTGAATATTTAGACATTTAACCCCTTCGCGACGAGCGTCCTTTACAGAATTTTTAATCATTTACCACTGGTTTTTCAAAACAGAAATGTTCGCCTAATTGAATCGCGTAAATGCTATCATTAAATAAGGCAAAGTTTACAGTAAAAAGTAACTGGTGGGAATAATCAAGGATTCTGAGCATCTTATGCGTCACGTATACGTGTCGCTCGTCCCCAAGGGGTTAAGGAGATTGTAATGCAAAAAAAATATTTTCTTATATGCAAAGAGATATAATGGTAAGGTGGCCCCCTTAGAGAAAACACATTAACTTTTGACCTTGAGGATTAGAATGGAAGTGATTATTTAGAATTACCGACAGAATTTATTTTGTGTCGGGGCACGGCACCAAGGAAAATATACGTTAGCCTGTCACACAATCTAAATTTTCAAAAATCGTACTGCCGAACTGTTTACCATATTTACCAATTTATGGGCTCGATAAAAACAAATGCAACCTTAAAAATTATTTACAAGAGAAATCTAATGAAATTATAAACCTCCTCTTGCACAAATAAAAAAAAATAACTTCTATGCTTTTTTTAATAGCGAACGAGGAGCGGTGATAGAAGTACCGTAATTTCCGGCGTATAATCCGCAGCTCAAAGAGTCATTTTTCGACCCAGAAATATTATTTTATAAAATGTAACTTAAAAGATCGCTGTAAATATTTAATTACAATTATTGAATAAAATTTCTGGGTCGAAAAACGACTATTTGAGCTGCGGATTATACGCCGGAATTTACGGTATATTCATTCTATGTATTTGAAATCACAGAAGAATGCAAAATTAAAGATTATGAAAGGAAATGGTTAAATGACATGTGTACAAATAAAATAATTTTAGCTGGGATAAAATATTCGATTTTAGACTAGAATTAAATAGCTTTTGATTTTTGAGGATTAGAATGGAAGTGATTATTTAGAATTGCCGACGGAATTTATTTTGTATCCGTACACGATACCATTGAAAATATACGTTAGCCTGTCACACATTCTAAATTTTCAAAAATTCTACTGCCAAAGTATTTATCTTATTTACCAATTTATGGGCTCGATAAAAACAAATACAACCTTAACAATTATTTACAACAGAAATCTAATGAAATTATAAACATCCTCTTGCACAAATGAGTAAAATAACTTTTATGCTTTTTTTTTGTTTATAGCTTACGAGGAGCGGAGATAGAAATATATTAATTTTATATATTTGAAACCACAGAAGAATGCAAAATTAAAGATTATGAAAGGAAATGGTTAAATTATATGAACACGAATAAAAGAATTTTAGCTGGGATAAAATGTTTGATTTTAGACTAAAATTAAATAGCTTTTGATTTAAGACAGCATAATTGAAATAAATGACTATAATTTAGAAAATTAATTAATTAATTAAATTACAAATATATAATCTTGTATTATAATATTAACTTGATGTGCAATCGGAGCAAAATGATAAAAACAGAACAGATTTTTTTAAATTATAGAAATATTACATGTCAATTGTGCTTCCTTTTTGTTTAATACTTTCAACACAGCGTGTGTAAAATGTTTAGAATTTGTCGAGATGACAAAACACACCATGTTTCACAAGTAGCTTGTTTTAATTCTGCTTTTCTGTTATAATGGGCTAGTTGGCATTTTGTCGGTCGATATTGCGCACTATAATAAATTAAACGTTCTCCAGTGATTTAGATCAGACTGTTGGTCAGCCAATCAAATGTTGGAATCTTATTATCTTCAAACCACTTATTTGGGTCTTTTGCTGAGAGAATTGAGCCATTGTCTTGTTGAAAAATAGAGTTAACGCCAGTCATTTTTTCACATTGTTTCAACAAATGACGTTCTAACATGTGAATATAGGTATGTCAATTTTGTCGTCCTTCTAGAAAAGCCATTCTAAGCTTACCTCTTGAGGAAAAAGCAGTCCAAACCATTAGGGAGCCTCCAACTTGTTGACGCGTTGAAAAGAGTTACTTTACCTTTCAAAGTTCATGCCAATATGAATCAATTATATCCTAATCATTGAAATTAAACATCTTTTCATCACTGAAAATAATTTTAGATGAATCCGTTTGTTGCTTCAGATGTTTCTTGGCAAACTGGATGCGGGGGTTTATATGGCCAGATGTTAAACGCGGATACCGACGTGGTTTTACATATTTAAGAATTTCCAACCATTTTATTGCTGTTCTTATACAGGGTTCTTACGATTTTACCACAATTTTTAATAGAAAATTTTTAATTAATATTTAAATAGCAGAAATTGTAGACGCCGCGTTTAATTGCAGAATTTCTAATACTTTTCTGCATTTAAATAAGGCAAAAAATACTATTAAATAATTGTGCAAAAGCGTACGAATCCTGTTATAGTCCATCTTGATGCTGGTGTCTTTATCTATTTACCAATTTCCTTTGCTGCCATTCTTTTGCTTGCGATCGTGCGAACAATCAGACTTTGGAATCGTTTCGATTAAATTCTCAGGAACCGATAACCAACTTCACTGCCAAGTGTCGCGTGGAATATCTGTTTTCCAGCAGTGAGGAATATATTTGTATATGTCTTATTTTCATGCCATTCAATGCCACCCTGCTCCATGTCGCGTGTGAGTTCTCACCTGGCAAGGTAGTTGTTTGGACATTGTATTTTTTTATTTACCATAATAAAGGATTCCGGAAGAGATATTATGCTCTACGGACATTATTTCTTCTTCTGAGCAGTACCTCTTAGCCTATCAAATTAAATTCTGAGCCTCCCTTAGATTTTGAAATACCATAAGTACTTGGATTCTGTCAGAAATTAAAAATGACAGTCTTTCAATGTTTAATTTTATCAGAAAATCTTTGAAGTGACATCCCAATGTTGTTATAAGCTAGAGTGTGGTCTCTCTTGATGTCAGAAAATATTTTCCTCTCTTCATCGTCAAAAAGTTTTACGAACTAAACGAATGCGCGCAGAATCCCTTTTAAATTCTTTGTGGAATGATATGCGAAGTTATCCACCATTCACGAGCCGAAATAATTACGTCTTTCTTATTATTTTATTTCATCGTAAACTTTGCAAAATACATATTTTAAAATAGATTTAAAAAATATATACAATTTTTATAAACGATTGCATTAATATTAATTGGAATATCATATATTTAATTTTAGCAGAAAGATTTTCGCATTTTCGTGGCAAACGTGAACTGATTTCTTTGCTTTTGTGTCGTTCCTGTCACTTTGCATCCTACAGTATAATGAAAAATCCAAGTATTTATCACAGATGTTCGAGTCAAGATCGTGTAATAATAATAATAATAATAATAATAACAATAATAATAAAAACAGAATTTATTTATACTTTACTTTAGATAGTTTGAAATGAAATGCAGAGAAAATTTTGAAATCAAATCGCTTTTCAACACATCATTTATATTAACTATATCAGTGAAATTTTAAGCAAGACTTTTGAAAAAGAACCATTTGTAAAGTAAAGAATTCTTGAAGAGACTACAAACTTTTAAAATGACAGAAATTGTTTACAAAATACTTAAAGAAGGAAATAATTACATAAGTTTTTCTATAATTTTCTTTACCTCATGTTATACTTTTTGATAGTTCTATTTCAAAATTTTGACAACCAATTATGGTCTTCAAAAGTAAGTTTATATTGTAGATTAAAACTAATTCGTCACTTCCTTAATAGAGGATCTTACATCCGCGAATTCCTTAACCTTCACTGTTTTAATAAATTAATATTGTTTGTGGCTGAAAGAAAAGTAATTAAAGAATTATCCCAAAACTTTTATGTCAAATCTTCTTTAACATTTCTTAACTTTTTCATCATAAAATTTTGACTTGAGCTGCTGATGTCATGAATCTGTCAGATTTGTTTCAAAGTGATAGAATATACGCAAAGTAGCCAACAGTGAATAATTTCCTTCCGGAACGCATCTCCGGTATTTTTTCTTTTAATGAATATTTAAATATTTGATGGAAACTAGCGCAGCTTTAAAATACTGCATACTAAAGTGCTCAGTGTCGGTATGACAGTTAAACACGAGATTGACGGTAAATTTCAAACATTGTTCAGTTTTCAGTATCTCACAAGATATATAATATATGAACATAATTGTTTTTTGCATATAAACGAAACTCTTAGCTCAATAAAAATATAACTAAACATTTATAATATCAATAAGAAATTCAACATATTTAAAATTATAAATGTACTAGATGGAACCCGTCAAAATTTGACGGCAAAAAACTTGATAGTACCATAAAAATAAAATTCATAGCTGCTTTAAAATGTTTGAAACTTTTGCAGAATAATTCAAATAAATAAAAAACCCACTTTGAATTAAAGCTAGGTTGAAGAACAGCAATTGGCTAAGTTTCACTGGCACATGTACTCGCGGAATTTCTTTCATCTGACACATTTAGCGCTGTTGTACAAGTAAATGGTAAGTGCCCCCTTGGGGAGGGGGAAATGGCGGGATGGACCAAGGAGATGCATAACATGAATAAGCAGTCAAAGACCTTTCAAACGATATGTAACATGAGGGGTGTGTGCAAAATTAAAAAAAGTACCCCCTTGGGGGGGGTAAAGTAGGGGATGGACACGGAACATGCATAATATGATTAAGTGGTCACAGACCTTTCCAACGATATATAACATGAGGGTTGTGTGCAAAATTTAGAAAAGTACCTCTTTGGGGGGGGGGATAAAGCAGGGAGATGGACATCAGAGATATGCATATGATTAAGCAGTCACAGACCTTTCCAACGATATATGACATGAGGGTTGTCTGCAAAATTTAGAAAAGTACCCCCTTGGGGGAGGGGGGGGGGCAAAGTGGGAAAATGGACATTGGAGATATGCATATGATTAAGCAGTCACAGACCTTTCCAGCGATATATGACATGAGGGTTGTCTGCAAAATTTAGAAAAGTACCCCTTTGGGGGAGGGGGGGGGGCAAAGTGGGGAGATGGACATTGGAGATGCATAATATCATTAAGCGGTCACAGACCTTTCCAACAATATATGACATGAGGGGTGTCAACAAAATTTAGAAAATTGCCCCCCTTAAGGGGGGGGGGAAGTGGCGGGATGTATCCCGGAGATGCATAACATGAATAAGCAGTCAAAGACCTTTCCAACAATACGTAACATGAAGGGATTGTGCAAAATTTACAAAAGTACCCCCTTGGGGGGGCAAAGTGGGGGGATGGACACCGGAGATGCATAATATGATTAAGCGGTCACAGACCTTTTTAACGATATATAACATGAGTGGTATGTGCAAAATTTAGAAAAGTGCCCCAATTGGCAGGGGGGGGGGATGGACCACACAGATGCATAACATGAAAAGGCAGTCACAGGCCTTTCGAACGATATATCATATGAGTGGTGTCAACAAAGAAAAGTCTCCGCCCCGTGTAGGCAAAACATACTCCCCCCCCCCCCGCCGCCATAATTATTGATGTGGACTCATTTTTTAAATTCGTTCGCACCCCTCTTCTCCCGCAAAATGTTGTTAATGTTGAATTTTAAAAACTCCACTTACGAATTTTTTTATACCAAAAGCACTTATGTCCGTCGTCTGCATGCAGAGTTTTGTGCTTACAGACGCCAGACACAACAACACCCACACAGACAGACGTTTACCGACATTAATAGTATAGATGATACTCAGTGCCTACACATTTCACCCTTTATAATTCAGCCAATGAGTTGACGGTTGTTCATTTCCAGAAACGAAACAATAATTCTTTAGGATGAATTTTGTTTGTTTGATACACCGTGGCAGAATGCGTGCAATGCAGCGACAGGCGTCACAAACTTTTTAGGGCACCTGCAGACTAAAAACATATAATCAATCTTCGCGGGGAAAAAATCCTAGATTTCGTCAAATGATCACGGGAAAAACACTAATTTCATCAAAGGATCATGTAAAATGTGAATTTTGTTAAAAGGCCACAGAAAAACGCGATTTACACAAAAGATGAGCAAATTTTGTCAAAGAATCGCAAAACAGGAAATTTCACCCAAAGATAGCGCTTTCTTGCCAAACTTCGTCTAAAAATTGCGGAATAAAATGTATTTTATCAAAAAATCGCTGGAAAACGCACATTTCGTTAAAGTATCGTGAGAAAAATGCGAATTTCTTCAAAGATTGCTGAAAAAACGCGAATTTCATCGAAGGATTGCTGAAAATTCATGAATCTTATCAAAAGGCAGCAGAGAAAATGTGATTATTATCAAAGCATTGCGAAAAAAGAAAATTTCGTCTAAGGATCACAGAAAAACGCAAATTTCATAAAAGAATCGTGGAAAATAACGCAAATTTCGTGAAAAAAAATCGCAGAAAAAACACAAATTTCGTCAAATTATCGCTGAAAAAAAAACACGAATTACGTCATAGGATAGCTGAAAAAATTATGAATCTCGACAAAAAAAAAGATACAGAAAAAAATGCGAATTTCATTAAAGAATCGCGAAAAAAAATGCGAATTTTGTTAAAGCATTGCGCAAAGACTGTGAATTTTTTGAAAGGTTCGTGTGAAAAATGAAACTGTCTGTATTAAAAACAGCACACACACAAACATCTATACAAACCTCAATACACACAAACATATTATAGGCAGGGCTTGAAATTCAATTTTTCCAAAGACGGGAGTCTCCCTACCAACATTTTTAAATGGAGGGGAGTTGTAATGTTTGGGATGGAGAAAAAAAATCTTTAAACCCCACTATTCTTTTACATGCTATTTAAAGAATTACATTAATGCAGACATGACAAAATACCATTTAAAAATTAAGTCAACTGAGAATGATTATGTAAAATGTTTATTTTTATTATAAAAAAGGGAAGAAAGTTAAGTTTTATATATGCAGTGTATTTTTCAAGTTCCATTAAATGTGTTAGGGACCCTTAACAATTAGGTTGTTAAATAAATTTCTGACTTTAGATTTTACTTGATTGAGATTCACCGATCGATTGTGGAAAAGACGCAAAGTTCATCAATCTGTCGCGGAAAAAACGCTAAGTTCGTCCATCTGTCACCAAAAAACGCAAAGTTCATTAATCAGTCGTGGGAAAAAAGCAAATTTCGTCGATCGATTGCAGAATAAACACAAAGTTCGTCGATCTGTCCCCAAAAAATGCAAGGTTCGTCGATCAGTCGCTTAAAAAACGCAATGTTCGTCTATCTGTCGCAGAAAAAATGCAAAGTTCGTTGATCAGTCGCAGAAAAAAATGCAACGTTCGTTGATCTGTCGCGGAAAAAACGCAAAGTTCGTTGATCAGTTGCGGAAAAAAGCAAATTTCATCAATCGATTGCGGAATAAACGCAAAGTTCGTCGATCAGTCAGGGAAGAAAGAAAAATTTCGTCGATCGATTGCGGAATAAACGCAAAGTTCGTTGATATGTCCCCAAAAAACGCAATGTTCGTCGATCAGTCGCTTAAAAAACGCAATGTTCATCGATCTGTCGCAGAAAAAACTCAAAGTTCGTTGATCTGTCACGGAAAAAACCACAAAGTTCGTCGATCAGTCGCGGAAAAAACACACAGTCCGTCAATCGGTTGCGGGGAAAAAAAATCACGAAATTTATCGTTCGGTTGCAGGTAAATTAAATAATGGAAATTTCTCCAAAAATGCTGAAATTTTTTGGGCGGGAGGCTCCCGCTCATGATTTTTTTTGGGCGGGATTTCAAAATTTTCCGCGCGAATCCCGCCCTGAAATTCAAGCCCTGATAGGTATAGTTTTAATCTGAAATAATATACTGAACTTGAACTAACTTTTGAAAAATCGGGTTAACCCAAATCCAACTTGCAGAAATCTACACTCAGTCTGAAATCGACTCGAACCATAAAGACAGTTAACCCAACTTGCAACAAAAATAATTATTTTCTGTGAATTTTCTGATTTTTTCTTTTCTCAGAAATGCTGTAGTCATTTTGTCCCCCAATTTTGCCCTTTACAATTCAGCCAATGAGTGGAGGGGGCCAAAGGAGCGTTCCTTATCACAAACGAAGGATGAGATACGTTCGTTTGATGTCATTGTTGAAAATTTATGGATTTCTATTATTAAAGTAATTTTTTCATTTTACCGTATTTATTTTCTTTTTGTGTTGTATGTATTTTGCTACTTTGAATTTTTTTAAACTAACCCTTTTTTTTTTTTTTTGGAGAGTGAGAGAGAGAGATTTAGCAATTTGGTGACACGAAGTTCAGCAAATTCTTAAAATCCACAAATCGTTTCCAATGTAAACAATGAAATTTACAATTAAGTTGCAAGTGCAAAATTTCAGTTTTTTAAAATTTTCATGTCATTCTGTACACATTTTAATATGTCATTCTGATCATTATACATATTTAGTTATGCATTATTAATTATTTACTTGACCTTTACTTTTAATATTTTAAATATTTCAAACTTACAGCTGAATGTAATTATTAAAACATTTGAAATACTGCATTCGAAAAATGAAATTTCAGCTTAGAAACTCAACAATTAAAAAATTTAAAGTAGAAAAGTACTTATGATATAAAAAGAAGAAAAAAAAATACACCAGAATTTATCTGTATTACGAAAGCGGGAGAAATGATTTTCTGTGCTATACGAAAAGATATCCAAATAACTCAATCATGAACATAGAAATAGGTATCGGTTTTTATGTTCAGGTGCACTCAATCCAAACTTGAAACTTTTAAAACGGTCATTGAATGAATGAAATTCATCTCCGCCTTTCACATCCAGAAAACTTGCTGTGTCGCCAATTATGTTTATATTTTATATATATATAAAAAAATAATAATTCAGGCACTTTTCCGTTATACGGACACCATTGTCGCCAAACATACATACATACATACATTTTGGCATAGTATCCGTATAACAGAAAAGTACTAAAGTTCATGGTTTAAAATCACAATAAAATATCATGAAATTTATTGATTAGTTGTGGGAAAATATCAGGGAAATAATGTGTTTTTCGTGAATTTTTTGTTTTATTAACAATGTGGTTAGAGAGACAGGGAGAAGTCCAGAAAACTTGCTGTGTTGCCAATTATGTTTATATTTTATATATATATATATATAAATAATAATTCAGGCACTTTTCCGTTATACGTACACCATTGTCGCCAAACATACATACATACATTTACATACATACATACATTTTGGCATAGTGTCCGTATAACAGAAAAGTACTAAAGTTCATGGTTTAAAATCGCAATAAAATATCATGAAATTTATTGATTAGTTGTGGGAAAATATCGGGGAAATAATGTGTTTTTGTGAAATTTTTTGTTTTGTGTTGTTGTGTTTAATTGTAAGCATTCATTATAATTTTCAGTGCATTATTAAATTGAAATTTTTGTTTAAAATATGTAAACAAAACAGTGACCAGAAACCTGCACAATTTCTAATATAGATAGATAGATGCATGCATGTAGTACTTTTAATTATTTGGTAAAAATACTGTGATCGTCACTGAGAAAACCTGAATTTAACCTAAAAGTAATTGTCGAGTGTTTAAGCTGAAATTTCATTTTACGAATACAGTATTTCAAATGTTTTAATAATTACATTTAGCTGTAAGTTTGAAATATTAAAAGTAAAGGCCAAGTAAATAATTAATAATGCATAAGTTAAAGTAATTGTCGAGTGTTTAAGCTGAAATTTCATTTTACGAATACAGTATTTCAAATGTTTTAATAGTTACATTCAGCTGTAAGTTTGAAATATTAAAAGTAAAGGCCAAGTAAATAATTAATAATGCATAACTAAAAGTAATTGTCGAGTGTTTAAACTAATTTCATTTTACGAATACAGTATTTCAAATGTTTTAATAGTTACATTCAGCTGTAAGTTTGAAATATTAATAGTAAAGGCCAAGTAAATAATTAATAATGCATAAGTAAAAGTAATTGTCGAGTGTTTAAGCTGAAATTTCATTTTACGAATACAGTATTTCAAATGTTTTAATAGTTACATTCAACTGTAAGTTTGAAATATTAAAAGTAAAGGCCAAGTAAATAATTAATAATGCATAACTAAAAGTAACTGTCGAGTGTTTAAGCTGAAATTTCATTTTACGAATACAGTATTTCAAATGTTTTAATAGTTACATTCAGCTGTAAGTTTGAAATATTAAAAGTAAAGGCCAAGTAAATAATTAATAATGCATAAGTAAAAGTAATTGTCGAGTGTTTAAGCTGAAATTTCATTTTACGAATACAGTATTTCAAATGTTTTAATAGTTACATTCAACTGTAAGTTTGAAATATTAAAAGTAAAGGCCAAGTAAATAATTAATAATGCATAACTAAAAGTAACTGTCGAGTGTTTAAGCTGAAATTTCATTTTACGAATACAGTATTTCAAATGTTTTAATAGTTACATTCAGCTGTAAGTTTGAAATATTAAAAGTAAAGGCCAAGTAAATAATTAATAATGCAAAACTAAATATGTATAATGATGAGATTTTTTTTTCTTGAATTATTCAGTGAAACTCGTCTTATAAATGTACGCAAATAATTCACATCAAAATCTTAAAATAACAAAGTTTTCTTTCGTGTTTAGCTATGCTTAATAACCAAAAAAGCTTGATTAGTACAAAAATTATTTGGTAAAAATACTGTGATCGTCGCTGAGAAAACCTGAATTTAATCATATCACACAGAATTACATATTAAAAGTTTAAAATTAGTTTGTTTACATCGAAAACGATTCGCGAAATTTCGTGCCACGAAATCTCTCTCTCTCTCAAAAAAAAGGGTTAGTTATAAAAAATTCAAAGTACTAAAATACATACGACTTAAAAAGAAAATAAATACGGTAAAATGAAAAAATACCTTAATAAAAGAAATCTATAAAAAAGTTTCAACAACCAAACAACCAAATGGAACACATACGCTTCTAGAGAGAGGAAAAAGCCTTCACCTCATTGGCTGGAACATCGCGTCTGAAGATAGTAAAAGCCTCTAGCTGATTAGCTGAATGCTCGCGCATGCGTATAAATAGCATTTTTGCACGAAAAACTAAAAAGCAGGTTAGCTTTAAGTATATGGATAATATGTACTTACGCGCAAGTTTCCTGCTTTATTATAAAATCTAAATGAAAAATGCAACTTGTTACATGTTTTATAGAGTTGCAATGTTATTATGTATCACTGACATATTTCTTTAATTTTTTTTAAATATTTTTTAAAGAAATAGATATTTTATGTCAAACAAATAGCATAATTACAAGTACTTGAAAAGACATTAAAATATTTATATGCCCTCAAGGGTATGATTTTTGTACCACTTCATGTAACTGAAGTACATAATATATGGTTTAATTTTCATAAAAGTGCAAATGATAGATTAAACATTACTTGCGCAGAATCTTGTAATATCGTACGCACACTGCTGAAACATCATATTTGGAGTAAAATGAGTTTTAATTTTTTATACTACACTACTTTTTTATAACTATGTATTATGAGTGCAACTGAATATGTGATTAAATTAACCAAGCATTTATAGTCCAGTCAAATTAGGTTTTTTTCTGGACATAATTACGTAAGTTTTCAAACTTGCTGATATTGTTTGGGAGGGTCTACTAATGAACATACTAAAAGTCCTGATGGATGGGGGGTGAGCGCGAGGGGGGGGAGGTAAAAGAAGGTACCATTTTTCGGTCTTTTGTTAATATCTCATAATCTATAAGACCTACGAAAAAATTGCTAAAGCAAAAGATAAAGAGAATTAAATTCTCTACAAAATAGGTTATATACATTTTTCTCTAGAGTCCATAGTTAACGAGATAATCGATTTCAAAAATAAAGAAATTTGTCAAAAGTCACACCAGCGACAGAGAGCGAGTCAACCGTTTTCGACTTGTTTTTCTCCGGCTGCTTTCGGTTGGTTGGTTGTATAATATTTTTGCAGAAGTAATTAAATAAACCCTAGTACAACGCAATTGGATCGTTTGATATTTCAAAAATTACTATTTTTTAAATGAATATTTTAGCATTAAATTGTACACATGGTTCCAAAACATTATGTTTGACTGTTTATTTATTATTCACAAAAATTTCAAATAACTTAGATGACATGAAATTTATTTTTTAAAACATTAACTCTAATGCGATCTATGAAATGCTCTGGAGGACTCACACGGGGACGAGGAATAAATGACAGCGTTTTGAGTAAATGGGTTCTTGGCGCCACAGCTACCTTTCATATTTGTACCTCCCTGGAAGAATTCTGTGGTTTGACTCTTTCTTCTGGTGAAGAACATGAGGATTTTCGTGAATCTCGGATGAATAGAGATGCTGCGGATACATACAAACTTTCAACTTGGTTTGAAAATCACCCGCCCTTTCCTCAGATAGATAAAATTATATCAATAGTTTCTGGGATTATTGGAGATGAAACTGTCACTTGATTCAAAGCTTTGGAAATCGGGAGAAAAAAGATTATTGAAGTGTCTGGGAAATGCTACTCAGATGTGAAACTAACTCGGAAAGGTATAGCACAATCACTCAACAGTATGCATAATTCAATCAGATTTCATGATACCACTATAACTGTGGATCCTCTAGTTATATTCCAACGGATTTCCTTGTGCAAACGTAGCAATGATGATTTAGAAAATTACCTACAATATGAATTGGCTCCTTATACTCTCTCTCTTTTCAATGACTGCGGAATGCGCAAGACAAAAAAAGTGCTTTGTACCAAATATTTGAACAATCAGATCAGATAATAGACCTCCAACAACAAACAATAGTTGTGGATGGTGGCTTCCTGTTACATAAGATGGTGTGGAAGAAGGAATCTACAATACAGGATATTTGCAACACCTATATAAAGTACGTTAAGAAACACTATTGTGGAAAGAGCTGCAGAATTATTTTCGATGGATACACTGACAATGTAAACAGTACCAAAGTAGCTGAACAAAATAGAAGGTGCTCAGTGAAAACGTCAGTTGACATACATTTTGAAGAACATACTGTCATCAATGTGCCCCAAAATCAGTTTCTCTCAAATAAGAACAATAAGACAAAGTTCATTCCCATTCTGTCCTCTAAACTAAATGAGAAAGGAGTCTTATGCCAGCAAAGTCCTAATGATGCTGACACTCTGATTGTTCAGACTGCTATAGATGCACTGAGTGAGAGTGACAACGTTACTGTTGTTGGACAGGATGTGGATATACTTGTTCTTCTCACAGCCTTAACCCCTTCAGATAAAAATGTATTCTTATACAAACCAGGCCAAGGGAAAGTCGTAACTCAGGTATTTTCATCACAACAGCAGAAGCAAAAGGGCCTCAAACACATTATACTACTTGCTCATTCATTCTCTGGCTGTGACACAACATCATCTTGTTATAGGAAGGGGAAATTTGCTATCTGCAAAATGTTGATGCGACGTAAATCATTAGAGTGTGTAAATTCAGTCTTTCGTGACTCAAACTCGTCACGTCAGCAGGTGGCAGAGGTTCTTCTGGTGTAAGTTCTTCTTGAATATATATGGAGCTCCACATACTACAACGTCACTCAACTTACATAAGTCCGTATCTAACATGAGACCAGAATTAGCATCCCTGCCTTCCACAGAAGGAGCAGCGATGCAACACTCATACCGGGTTTTTCATCAGATATAGCTGTGGCACGGCAATGAACTGTCTCCTGAGATTTGGGGTTGGAAACGCAAGCTCAATCATACATTAATGCCTATAACAACCACCGATCCTGTTGCCCCTGAGGAAGTACTACACCTCATCTTCTGCCAGTGTACAACCGGTTGTGGGAACAAATGTGGATGCAGAAAAACAGGAATAACATGCACTGCTGCCTGCCACTACTGCCATGGAGACTGCTCAAACAGTGCGCCACCTGTTGAGGAGGATGCCCTAATGGAAATAGAACACAAAACAACATCTTTTGAAATTTCACATTGAACCCGGGATAATCAAAATGATCAAGCACTTGAATATATTGTTTAATCCTATATCATTGTATTTTACGCATTTTTCATTTTTGTATGTTTTATGTTAACAAAAAAATGTCATTTGATAAAGTTATTGTTCTGGCTTTCATTCTTCTGACCACATCATTTATTAATGTTCGTTTATGTTTAGGTTAAGTAGATGTAATGTAAGTGCCGTGGACCCGCTCTCTGGTGCTGGTGTGACTTTTGACAAATTTCTTTATTTTTGAATGAGATTATCTCGTTACCTATGGACTCTAGAGAAAAATGTATATAACCTTTTTTGTAGAGAATTTAATTGTCTTTATTTTTTGTATTGACAATTTTTCCGTAAGAGCTATAGCTTAAGAGATATTAACAAAAAACCGGAAAATGGTACCTTCTTTTACCTCCCCCCCCTCGCGCTCACCCCCTACCCATCAGGACTTTTAGTATGTTCATTAGTAGACCCTCCCAAACAATATCACCAAGTTTGAAAACTTACGTAATTATGTCCCAAAATGACCCAAAATCTGCCTAATTTGACTGGACTATTAATGGGAAAACATTCTTTAAATATTTTATTAAAATAACATTAATTTCACTGCCTGACAATGTGTAAAATCATTATAAGATATTGCAGTTCAATGTTTTACATGTTACAACAATTAAGAATGACTAGCATATAGTTTCAGACCTACCAGAAAAAAACACATCAATAGGTATGTACTACCACACACATCGAATATCAATATACACATTTTTTTTCAATATGCCTTCATTTTTTTCACGCTATTTACATAAGCGTGTAGTTCAACGAACATCAACCAAATTAGCTGTTGCCCGTTTTGGGGTGCATGAAACACATTTAAAATCAGCTGTCTGTTATACAGAAATACAATTAAGTCTTGTATGAAGTTCCATCTTTCTTATGATGTTTAGTACCTTTTCGCCCTTCCTTAAAATCAGTAACGGCTTTATACATTGCTATTTCTTCAATCCCTCTTCTCGAATCTGATATTTTTGGATACAGTTGCCAAATCAATGAATTTTGGGACTCGTTTGGATTGTATGTATGTGCACCGAGCCAGCACATTAGAAGGTCAGGATGGGGAAGTGAATTAAACACGAACGTTATCACATTCATAACTGTATCAGACAATGTATCTTTATAATGAAAATCAATCACCACACCTTCTACAATAGCTTTTCCATATATGTACAGTCGTGGAAAAAAGAAACTGAACACCCCCTACTAACTCTGCAACAAATTATTGTAAAAGAAACTTAGTGGTACAAAACGATTGAAAATAAGTCTACTTTTAAATTATGTATATAAATTTATCTTAGGGGGCCATCTTACATATTAAAGAAAACTCAAACTTTGTTTTTTTCAATAGCATGACCCAAATTTGACGAGATATTTTTAATCTGAAGTTCAAAATATGCCTAGGTGCCAAATTTCATGAAATTCCTATGATTAGTTTTATTGAAAATATATTTTTTTAAATTGAGCATATTTTAGGGGCTGTATCCAAATTGAATTTCGGTATTCGATTGTTGAAATGCTGCACAATAACTGAGTCACTTCTTTTAGTGTATTATTTCTTGCCAATATGACCATTTTACTCACTCAATAAGTTTCGGTTATTGCTACATGTGGTAAAATAATGTTTAGAAATGTTGAATTATCCGATAAAAAAATATAAGATTATCTGTAATTAAAATAGTTCTAGAATATGTAAATGTTATTGGAATTTTCAGGTGTTTTTATAATGCTTTTTCTCAGATTTTGAATATAATTAACTTGCTCTTTTTTATTTTAAAGGATGAAATGTGAATAATATTGGCAAATAAAAAAATTATAATAAAAAATAGTATAAAGCAGCGTAAGGAAACAATGTAGAGAAAACGCAGACAAATTGCTTTTTAGTCTGAAAATAAATCCCAAGTCGATTTCTAATGGTATAATTTTAAAACATTTTTTCTGACATTGCTCTTTTTGAGTGGGGGGGGGGGGTGTCTTGTTTTGAGATATGTTCGCATGATTTATATTCTGAGTTATTTGAAGAACTAAAACTAAATCTATGTTAAAAAGACATCTGAATAACTTTACATTCGTTATTCTTCTTTAAAATGGGGTTAATAATTATACGATTAAACCTATTCTGCTAGTTCATTTGAAATTTTACAATTAATTTATTAATGTCGATGGAAAGAAAACTTGCCATTAGCAGTTTTTATTTATTTTAATATGTTACATGGTTTTGCATGCTGCTAGCGATTGGCAAGGAAACTTGCCTATCAGAAAATCATAAAAATAACTTGTAATATTTTTAAATTAGCCTGTATAATCAAATAGATCTAAATACGAAAGTTATAGGTTTAATTATTTAAAGCTCGTTATTAATGGGTTAAAAATTGAATATCTATATTTATTTGTAAGGATTACAATTTTTGACTGATATACAAAAGTTAATAAAAGATTAAATTAGTATTTTTAAATAACAACCTAATACTTTCGTGGGAATATTTCATCTAACAACTATTTAGTGTAATATTGCAAGCAGTTTAACAAGATTTGAGTAAATTGAATTAATAAGTATAACTATCTAAGTGATAATATTGTAGATATAATAAAGGTTTAAATGATGTAAATTATTTTTCTCCAAGGTTTTGAAGACATCAAATGTAAGAAAGATATTATTTTTTTGTCTTAAATACATTATCGGAATCTATTTAAAAAGAACAAAAAACATTTCACGTGTCCTTCTAATTTGTGGAATACTTTGAAATGAACAATTTCGTGTATACACCACGAAATTAGCTTTGCTCTCTGAAATTTTATGTTGATCTGATCTTCACAGTTTCTGATTTGTTCTTTCGATATTGATATGAACTACTATGTAATTTGATGGACTTGAAATGTTCTAAATCCATGTTTCAAAATTAAAGATATAAAGCAAGTACAAAGATTTGTAATCATACTGTATTTTTCACCTAAACTTATTAAATTACTATGTTTGCTTTCTTTCTTTCCAAACGCAAACATAATGTACAAGGACAATCTGGTCCACATAATAAAACCAAAAATCAACAGTGAAAGCAAATTGCTACCAAAATTTTAAAGTACTGAAATTTATCTAGATAAAAAAATATGATTACGTCAAATAAGAAAATGATAGAATTTTAACAAAAGAGTACAAGAACATTATAGACGGGTTAATACACAAAAATTAAAAGGCAAAATCCCCACGCCCACTAATTAGCCACATCTTGTGATTAAATAAAAAAAAAGAGGAGGGCGGGGGAGATCAGAATATCTTTTAACCCCTTGAAGGACACCGGTATATTATATATACCACTTAATTTTAATCCCAAAATGCCACAATGACACCCGAATTTTATAATTAAAAATTGAATTTATAAGGTACATGAGGAAAAGCTTTTGCTTATTTTAAAATAAATTCGTTCGTGAATCCTGGTGTCAATCAATCATTTCACTATTTTAGCTACAAGAGTACTTTGCCCCTGAAGGGGTTAATAGTTTGCCAAGCATTAGAAACATCTCTCCTCACATGCAATCACTTGGCGTTCACTTGCTTCAGTTAATTGTAGGGCCATTTTGTTTCAGTAAATACGCAACGCATATGCATTTATAAGAAACTTCAATTCAAACATATATACCGCAGAAAAATAAAATAGCTTTATCAAACTATAAATTCATTTAAAGGTAACAAAAACGATTATTTTTTTTAGTTCACGTCTCATGCTTTTCAAAAATGAGCTTTATTATTTTAAAAATAAAACCGAAACTTTATTTGCATAAATAATGTAAAAATACATTTCAGACATTAAAAAAAAAAAAAAAAAAAAAAAAAAAAAAAAACATATTTTTTTTCTAATCAAGGTAGAAATTCTGATTGCCTCGCTATCTTAAATCTTACTCCAATCAGAAGTCATTGTCAGGTGTGTTGTGCTTTGACGCGCTACACATACGCTTCATTTAAACCCATTCGCTGCCAACCACGAGTATACTCGTGGTAGTCGATCGCAGCAACATCTTTTAGCATTGGCAAAGACAGGGTGGAGGTCCAGATGGTTTGGATACCACTAATTTTATTAAAATATTTGTACCTTTTCTAATCGGAGAATTTCCGTGATATTGAAGGCGAAGAAAACTTTATAATATTACTGGTTTCCAGGGCATTTGGACCCACCCCCCCCCCTTCCTGGATACGCCACTGTCTGCTAGCTCTTTCAACGCAAACATTGTATACGAATCGAACTGAGAAAATGTTTCAGCTGGTTGTAAATATTTTAAATAATTAAATTATACCCTATTTCCTTTGACTTGGATTTTCATAAGCTTTGAAAATATGAATGATATTGATTATGAATGATATGGATATATGACTGATATTTAAAAAAACGTGATACGCATTCTTTTGTGCCTGGTTGCAGTATTCGATAAAATACAGCAAAGTATTATTATTGCAATAAGTAATTAAAGAATTACTTTTCCTCAAAAATAGAGTTCTTCAAAAATTACTTGCAGACGTGGGAGTACGCAAGGAGGTGCAAGGAAGGGCCGCTCTCCTAAAGACTATCAAATATGAGTGCCTAAAGAAAGAAATGTAGGGAGAGGAAAGATTTTGAACGTATGTGCCTGGCGTCCAAAGCCTAGTCCGCTTTTCAAAAATGCAGAATATAAATATTAAGTAAGCTAAACTAAGAATATTTTGTCGGAACTTCTCCTGAAAGACAATTTTTAAATATAATATCCACATAAAAAGAAATACAAAATTTTAACATTTAGGATATATTAAATGTTTGTTTTAAAATACGTCTCTAATAACCTTAACAACCTCCTGATTATCTCTCCCCCCGTTTAAGGTAATTTTTTTTTTAAATCTACGTCAAAAGGAATCAGAATAATTAAAAAATCGACTTCTACTCATGTAATACAATGATATCAGACAATGTCCTACCCAATATTGGCCAATATTTCGAAATTCTCAGAATTTCGTACGTCAAATTTCTGCCGATATTCACTTATATAACTTAAACTTAGTTTTTAAAAGGAAGCGTTTAGAAGAGTTTTTTCCATTACTTATATCATTATAAAACAGACTCTAAATGACAAAATATACTATATTTGCCATTTTTAAAAAACTTAATTTTTTAATGCCTAATTTTTAATATTTAGTTTACATTGGCCAATATCGTAAAAATGATATGACTATTGTAATATTCAGAGATATCTATCGAGAGTCGTAAAAAACATTTTTCAGACATTTTAAGATATCTCTCGCCATTCAGCATACTTGACGAATTTTGTAATCTTCACCGAAGTCAACGGAAAGTTCTGAAGAACCGCCCATTTGTGTAGTTTTTGTGGAAGAGCATTTGATGTGATGTCTGCCGTGAAATATGCACAGAAAGAAAATGCCTATATAAATATTTTCTGTGGGGATCCATAGTTATTTATACAGAATAAAATCAGTTGAAAAAATTATATATAAATCTATAGAGATTGCTATAGAAAATTTTCTTTAGAGCAATTTACATAGAAATTTATAGGCACTGCAATAGAAAAAAATTCTTCAAAAGCATTTCATATAAAAATATATTGATATTTCTAAATAGAATCTTTATAAGGAAATCTGTAAATATTACTCTATAATTATTTGTAATAAGAAAAATAATGTATAACGATGCTAAAATATAACAATTTTCAGTCCTATAAAATTTTAAGACATTATTATACATAATATTTTTTTTTGCAAAATAATAATAATAATAATAATAATAATAATTTTATGTAATTTTTAAATCGATGCTTGTTTACCTTTTTAAAATGTTTTTGGATTTCCTCCTTTTATACGATTTTTATTTTTTATTATTGAAATTACACAAGTTTAGTTTCAAAAGCAAGTCAACTATCCATCACTAGACACTATCCATTGGTTAGACACTATCCATCTAACCAAGGAAACCTCGCCATAGTGTAATAATGAAAAAAAAATCTAAGTAAGCAGCAATCAAAAGAGCATACTGAAATTTGTTTTTTAACACATAAATCATTTGCCCTCGTTTCCTCGTTATCGAGCTATACAGTCTTAAAATTTGCTAATTTACTTGTTTACTTTAGGGTGAAAAGGCGTGGTTCTGATTCAGAAATTTTAATAATCAGATTAATATAAAATACAAAAAATATTTAGATATAGTAATATAAAAATGAAAGAAGACCGCAAAAAAATGTACTTGACAAATATGGTACTGAACCAAAATATGATTGAAGTATAGAAAACAGTGGCATCAAGAACATTTCATGAACTTAATTCTAGAGCAATGATTACAATGGTCCAACTCCTGTGAAAAACAAAATTGAAAGGACGTTTCAAATGAAAGTGGCCCAGTTTGCACTAACACAGACTTGTACTAAGCATACCGAATCATGTCGGAGTATTGCGGCGCATCTAAACTGGAAATGGACAAGTGACTGGAGTTTGATGATGTTATTACGGTGAAAACGTAATGACTCATCCTTCCATCCTATCAACTCCTCCTTCCATCCTATAGCAAAATTTAAGACTTTATATCTGGATAACGGGGAAACGAGAGCAAAGGATTTATGCGTCAAAAAACACGTTTCACTATGCGCTTTCAATAGCTGCTTATTTAGACTTTTTTCTTTATTATACTAATGGCGTGGTTTCCTGGCAAGTAATAGGAATTTTTAATACCTATATATATATATATATATACAATATTTATAATTAGCTTATAAGACAAATTTATGTGTGTTTTAACTTGTATGTAGTGCATCAATTTTTACAGACCTGTACACATAATTATGACTTAAAATTAATAAAAAAAATATATATTTAATTTCTTACAAACCCAAATTCAAAATAATGTGGTTTTTAAAACGTTTAAATTTTTTTTTAAAGTGGTACACATGATTTTTAAGATAACAAGCTTTAAAATATCTGACTTCCCATAAATATAATTTTTTTATCAGCTTTAAAATATTTTTGCCAAATTTCTAACAAACTTAATAATAAAAAGTCATACTGAAATAAATATTTGCTATAAGAGCGTAAAAAAATAAGTCTATTGTGATTGAAAATGTATGAGAGAACAAATTGATAGTTTTACCAGACATTTTTTTCCACTAACAGAAAAATCTACTCCCACCATTTTTTACTAAAACGTTTTTATAAACATATTATTACCGAGGTTTTCTTTCGACATCGACTTCTAACATAGCGAGACTAGACATTTTCTTACGTATGAAGGGTTTTCGCTCGTTATTCCTGAAAGTCGCAGTTGCTTGGTTTGCGAAAGATAAATTTAATCCTGCTTTATGGTCAGATATTTTCCAATTTATCAAGAAAGATTCGATATAGTCAAACATGGCTGCGTAAAATGCTTAAAAGAAATGGCTGCAACTCAAAAGTTTCAAGTGTCTGAAATTCAGTCGCAAAAATGGTCTGAAAAAAAAAAGACATTTTAAAACGTTTTAAAATTGAGCACTTCGTTTCAGACACATAAGCGTCTGAATTTCAAACATTTCAGTTTACAGTGTGGCTAAAAATATTTATAGCATATTTAAGAATACATATTATAAGAATTATTACAATACCTCAGTCATACATTGAAGTTCAAAGAAAACACTTTGAAAATGCTTTGTAAATTGCATTTTTTTCAATTACGTTTATAGGATTTCAACCTGCATTTTCTTTTTACATTACCACTAAATGTATAATGCTTTATTTATATTTATTCCTGGTGCAATATGTTCCCATTTGTCAACATATTTTTGATCTGAATTACGCCATATGCAATTGGTACAGAAACTCTCTTTTGTAATAGTATTTTAAATGCTGTGAAAAAATTATATAAGACATCTTATTGATTTCATTGTAGTATATTATAAATTAATATTATAAATTGGGCAGTTTTTTGTAATGATTTTGGTCCAGCAAAATGGAATTTTTTTTAAGGTGTCGTATAAAAATTAAAAAAGGTGAAACTCTTTGCAACTTATAAGCGGAACGATTTCAGGAACATAATTTTACTTCCGACCTTAATTTTAAAACTTTTGTAATTTAAATAGCCCATTTTTCTTCAACATAGGTAAACATTTAAAATGCATTTCAACATTTTTGGGACATCCTGTATACAAAGGGATTGTTCCAAAGCTTTACTGTATTAGAAATGTTTATTATTAAATATTTATTATTAATTGATTATTTTTGAGTAACGTATATTTTGTATTTTATTAATTAAAGTACTGGGACCATGGGTTGTGAATTTTGAATACCACTTTTTAAAAAATTTCCTTGTCTTATCTTGTTTAATCACACAATTCTGCTATTCTTTAAGGCGAAGAAAATTTTAATAAAATAGTGGTGTTGAAAGTCATTAGCCTTTGGCACCTAAACTGAAAAAAAAGTTTCTAAATCTTCGAAAATACAGGGTGATTTTTTTTTAAGTTGTGAAAGTAAAACCCTATAACGAAAGAACCACTGATCCAAATGACCTGAAATTTCACCAGTATGCTCCAAAAGCAATGGGAATTTTTTTGGCGTGGTTAAAAAAAACTTAAAATCGCACCGACAGATGGCGCTGTACATGCAGTAAAGTAAGGAGACGAGTTTGCGCCCCACAAACACACCACAACGCCCCAATTCGGGTTAAAAACTTGAAGTACGCACACCTCGTGTTCATTATTCTACGGATATCCTCGCAATGACTGTGCCATTGACGTACCGTGCGTTGTTAGTGAAACTGTATTATCAGAATAATGACAGCGCAGCAACTGCTCTTAGAAGATTCAGGACACTTAAGAATTTAAGAAAAGGTCCAATGATGACAGAGGAACTACGGAAGATGGTTTCTCAAAGTACCGTGCATTGTTTTCCTCCCACTGACGGTATTCTTTGTTTCTGCTCACTTACAGCGTCATCTGTCGGTGAGATTTTAAGTTTTTTTAACCACGCCTAAAAAATTCCCATTTCTTTGGGAGTATACGGGTGAAATTTCAGGTCATTTGGATCAGTAGTTCTTTTATTATAGGGTTTTACTTTCACAACTTTAAAAAAAATCACCCTGTATAGTATAATAAAGAACGAAAATGAACAATATCCTCTTCCGAGCTGCCCATGATTCCGAAACGCGTTCTTTATCTTTAGAATCTTTAAAAAACAACATATTTTTCGGATTTAAAGAAGCATTTATAAAAACAAAGGTTCTTTTGCTGCCACTGAATTTCGGAAAAGTTTCAGAGTACTTCTGAGTAACAGAAACGTTCCAATATTCAATTTTCTAAAAGCAGAATATCCGTTTTTAGGATGCTATCAATTCTCAATTGAATATTTTCAGGTGTCTAATTGATTTTATGCATGCAATATTATAAAATAATATTAATGTTAATGTTAATGCTGTTATTTTATCATGCTTGTCGGTAAAAAAATGTTTGTTGAACATGAAAATGTTTACTTGGGAAGAGATAGCAATCTAAAACCCTATATTCCAAGTTGAGAAAGTTTATTAATAAACCGAAAAAACAACTCGAAAACGAAAATCCGTGGCAGCAAAAGAAACTTTGTTTTTAGAAATGCTTCTTTAAATCTCGAAAAGATATTGGTTTCTGAGATTTCTAAATATAAAAAACTGATTAGGGAATCGTGGGTAACTCGGAACAGATTATTATACGTTTCCGTTCGTGGGTATGTTATATTTCTTAGAATAAGAAAACATTTGTCTTTTTTTCAGTGTATGATTAAAGTCATATCCTGCACTTTACTTGATCAAAAGCACAACAGATAATACTTTGTTACGGAAAAGATATATACTGTTATAATTTCATTACGAAAATCCATTTGGCTAAGGCTACACATTAATGTATATGAAGTAAATAAAAGATTCAATTACATCTTCTTTTTTCTTGAAAAAGAAGAAAATGGAGATTTTTTTATAAGAAAATTCCAAATCTTTATGTGTAAATAAGTTTATTTTTGTAAACATGTTGCACTTCAAAACTCTATAAATTTCTAAGTAATTGAATAAGTCAGGCTAATATGATAAATGTTATTAAATGTAATTATTATATTTTCTATATTACTATATACAAAACACCTGTATATCGGGATGCAAAATGATAGGAGCTACACAAAAACAAAGAAATAATTTCGCGTTTGCTACTGAAAATGCGCAAATCATTGTGTTAAAATTAAACATATGATATCCTAATTAATGTTAAAGTAATCGATTAAACAATTATATATATATATATATATATATATATATATATATATATATATATATATAAATCTATTTTGAATTTTGTATTTTGCTAAATTTACACTGGTGCAAAATGATAAAATGACGGTAAATGTTTCGAAACTGACGCTCGTGCTTGGTGGTTTCTTTAGCATATCATTTAACTAGCTGAACCGCCCGGCGTTGCCCGGGCCCGTGATAATAACAATCTGTTCTACACGAACATGACTGAAAACTGTAACGATATCGAAATCAAGTCAAATGAGGCAAGCACCGTCGTAATCGAACCCATAGAAACCGAGATCAGAAAGCGCCCCCTAAAGGTGGAAAGTGCAACTAAAATATTTAAGGCTATCGATATCAAGTCGAATGAACGAAATACCGTCGTAATCGGGCCCATATTACCCGAGATGCTCCTGTAGTTCCACCTTTCATGGCCAGGAGGCGCTATAGATATTTCTTAAAACCTAAGGATGCGTTTTGAAGAAAATGAACGCGACTATGATCTGGCGTCTTCTGTTTGTCCGTATTCGCATTTCCCGAGTCAATGCTGATTTTTAAACCTGGGCCGAAAAAACGAAATTCGCGTGAGTATTTTTTGGAAACGATTTGTTTTCGGATGGTTAAAATTCAAATTTTTCAAAAAGGATACCAGATTTAAAAAGAAAAGGAACGTAGATTAGGCGCCGTATTTTTAGTTGTTCCTATCTTGTTTATAAACGCAGATTCGAATATTTAAAGATAGGAGAAATCATTAAAAATGCGAAATTGACTTACGGTAAAAAACGTTTCCGAAAGAGTTAGCGTTAATTTTTTTTTAACTAATCGTTTCCGCCTGAACCCAGTAGAATATATATGTCCTTAGTTGTGTGTGTTTTTTGTTCGGTTGTTTAAGAGAGCAGATGCGTGATTTTATATATTGCAGAAAATCCGAATTCGCAAAGGTGAGTCCTGCGCTTGAATTTTTTTCAAAGGGTTAATATTCGTATGTTTCGAAAACGATTGCAGAAGTCGAAAAGGGAAAAAATGTAGATTTTGTCTGGTATTTTGTTTCTTTCTTTTTTTTTTTTTTTTTGGTAACTCGCTTGGAACCGTCGCGTCAAAGCGAATTTTTAAATTTTGGCGAAACCGCAAAAATTGCGAAACGGAGTACAGAAAATATACATTTTGAAGGGTTAAATTTCGTATTTTTTAAAACCGAAGGAGTCTTTGAAAATGGTAAAGTCAGATCTTTAATGTAGTGAAGTTCGTTTTTCCGTATCACTTCTAGTCCGGTGGATGCGAGACTCGGAAAACGGGAGAATCTAAAAAACATGAATTCGACGCTTCTTGATTATTATTTTTTTGAAAGGATTAAATGTGAATTTTTTTTCGAACCGACAAGATCGTTCGAGACGTAAAATTAAGTTCTTTGAGAATATGTAGACGGGTTTTCCCTATTTTTGGCCGTTCGCCCGTTGCGAATTTAGAAAAACCCAAGAAAAACCGAAAAAAAAAACAGGCTGACTATCGCTTTGTTTCTTCTCTTCACGGAAGATGCAGAAAAACCGCTCCTGAGCATGCGCGCGCGGATTTTGGAAGAGTGCTTTTTGTTTTTGATCTTTCATTATTTTTTAATTAATAACTACTCTAATATTCAAAATATAATAATTTTCAAAATATTAAAATTATGAGACTCAGGTGCACCAGAAGTGTCCTTGGACTATCCTCACCCAAATTGTCAGACTTCCAGGTGTGCTACATTTTCCTAGCCATCGCAGACAGACAGACACACACGCACACACACAGAGAGAGAGAGAAAGACAGACACAAAGAGCAAAACTTTCTTTTATTAATATAGATAAAGCATTTAAAAGCTATTCTGAGGTCATAAGCTTAGTTCGCAAAACTTTTTCCGATAGGGAGAGCAAATGATTTCTGACCTCGAAAGAGGCCAAATTCTAGCTTATAACAACATCGGGATGTCACTTAAAAGACTTGATGAAAAAATTAAATGTTCAAAGACTCTCATTTTTAATTCTTGCAGAATTCAACAACTTATGGTACTAGAAACTCTACAGGAAGGCCGAGAATTCTTTCGAAACGATCCGAAAGTTTGATTATTTGGACTGTCGGAAGCAAAAGAATGACAGCAAAGGGAATTTGAAGTCAGATAAAGATACCATAATCAGTAAGGACTATAAAAAGAGCAAAAAAATGGTCGCGAATTCTTAAATATGTAAAACCATGTCGCTGTCTGCGTTTAACATCAGGTCATAAAAATACCCGCTTTCGATCTGCAAAGAAACATCTAAAGCAACAAATAAATTGGTCTAAAATTATTTTCGATGATAAAAATAAGTTTAATTTAGATGTTCAGGATGGTATTCTTTTATATTGGATGACCATCGAAAGGCAAAAGACATATTTTCCACGCGTCACTAAGGTGTAGACTCCTTAATGGTTTGGTCTGCTCTTGCCTCAGAAGTTAAGCTTAGAAGAAGCTAAGCTTTTCTAGAAGAACGATAAGATAGGCATACCTATATTCACAGGTTAGAACTCCGTTCGTTAACCAGGGTAAACGAACTGCCGATCTCAACTATATTTTTCAACAAGACAACGCCTAAATTCCCTGTACAAAAGACACAAAAAAGTGGTTTGAAGATAATAAGACTCCCACACTTGATTGGCTTGTCACTGAGTCTGGAACTAAGTCACATAGAGAACATTTAGGGTATTATAGAGCGCAATATCTAACGAAAAAACGGTCAAATATTCCAGTATAACTCAAAAGCAGTCTTACAATCTGCCTTTTGTAAGGCATGGCGTGTTGTGTCGCCTCGACAATTTCGAAAACTTTTTAACTCTATTCCACAACGCTGCACTGAAATTATTAAACACGAAGAATGATATGGAATATTTCTTTAATTTAGAAAAATCTCTTCTGTTCTTAGAATTTTACTCCTATTGCATCTACAGTTAAAATTCAATTTATTATATTGTAATAATAACAATTATTTTACAATGTTTTCTTTATGTTTATACTAGCTGACCCGCCCGGCGTTTCCCGGGACCGTGATAATAAAGTTAAACAAACCTAAAGTTTGTATGATTTTATATCTTTAACTCAATTCTGTATGAGATTATTTATTTTAAATGGCTGCGGATAATCCTTTATTTCTACCTTCCGCCGACAGGGGGCGCATTCTGACCTAAACGAACCTCCGAATGTGTTCCCGCTGCCTGAGGTACCTTATAGTAGGCGTGCTGTACACGCGTTGCAAAATCTTTTAGTTCCACCTTTCGAGGCCAGGGGGCGCACTCTTTTCCAAACAAACCACCTTCCGAAGGAAACTCCTACACGTGTCCCCGCTGCCTCCGGCACCGTATAACAGGCGTGCTGCGCACGCGCTGCAAAGTCCTTTAGTTCCACCTTCCACCGCCAGGGGGCGCTAATTTGTTCTATACTAAAATCCGACACGGGTACCCATTATATCAAGGGAGTTGAAGAAACAATTCCGTCGAAATCGAGCCCACCGAACTCGAGAAAATAATGCGCCTTCTAGCGGTGGAAGGTGGAACTAAAATCTGTAACGCGATCGAAAACCAAGTTGAATTAGCCAAACCCCGTTGTGTTCGGGTCCGTAGAACCCGAGATAAAAATGCACAGTTAGAAAAAAACTTGTAGGATTGCCCGCCAGGGGGCGCCGGGTCAAGTCCACAACAACTACCGTCATTTCGCGTGTATACGCCGCACCTCAGACAATTCGATTTCCTACCAGAATTTATTTTAAATAAAATGTGACTTACTTCTGCTTAGCACTTATTTGACTTCTTATTCTCAATAAAATTTCCCAACTAAGACCCAACTAAGCCGCGGCGCTTACGCACGAAATTACGTTAATCACTTACTTTGATTGTTCGTATGCATCAAGTGAATACGGGTTGTGTACTTATTAAGGAACATAAATTTAATTTTTACGAAAATCGTTATTTGAAATTTGCGGTATTACCAATATATAACATTTATAAAACGCTACGGGTAAGGCTAAAAATGTTAAATTTCTTAAATGGAATTTGTTTTGTCTAAATCAGAGCAATATATTTTTTATTAATAATAAGCGTTCTCAATTAATGAAAAAGTTGCCGCCAGGGCGCAGGCGATGAAGTACAATAAATGTGATACTAAATAAAAAGGCGTAAACCCCGTCCTCATACACGCAAGTATAACGAGTAATTTGTTCAAGAAAAACCCGATGCAAACGTTTCTTTAATTATCACTCCATTGTCAAATAAGCTTTTATTTTTTTTCATAAAAATCAAAATTTTTATAAATTTAAAACATATTGGTGGATTATTTTGATTTTTTGAAAATTTAAATTCTCAACCTGTTTTAAGTAAAAATGCATAATTTTCCAAATAAAAAAATCCAAGATTTTATAATAATTTTATACTGTTTCTAATAACACAACTCGAACTTTTTATTACTTGTTTTTTATCTTTCTTTATTCAAGAGATAATATCTGCTATGCCTGGCTGGTGAGAAAATGCGTTGAAATAAATTATTTTTTCTGCAATAAAATTAATGTAAAATAATAAAATATCTTGGGTTCTAAGTGCCGTATAATATTTTTTTTTCAAGCTTGAAACGTGGAAACAGAGAGTATTCGAACGGTGTTAATTTTAAAATCGCAGCTTAATTATAACAGTTATTTTGCGTCCACTAAAATATCTCTTAGTACCCTGTTTCTTTGCGGATTCATTATCACAGACACCTGATGTTAGAGATAACATCTGCTATGTCTGGCTCATTAAAAAAGCGTTAAAATAAATTATTTTTCTGCTGTAAAATTAATGTAAAATAATAAAATATCTTGGGTTCTAAGTGTCGTATACTCTTAATTTTTACAAACTTGAAATGTGGAAACACAGAGGATTCGAACGGTGTTAATTTTAAAATAGTAATTTAATTAGACCTGTTAATTTTTGTACCATAAACTATCTTCCAGTACCCTGGTTTTTTTTTTGGTTTTTTTTTTTTTTGGATTCAATATCTCATATATCTGACGCTCCCAAATTTTTACTGAACGCGTGTGTTCTTTTCAAGATTAAATCGCTCGAAAAATTAAAAACTTCTATTTAATATTTCCGAAAGTTGTGGGTGCAATTTTTTTATTTGATTTTTTGAATTTGCGCTTTTTTTATCTAGATCTGCAATTTTCGTGTGGAAAGTTTGAATAGTTTTTATTATTTCGACATGCTAATAGTCATTCTGGTAACCCGATCTTTTTCGTGTAAACCTAAAATCTTTCTTCCCTTTCCCAACATAAACCTGAATTTTCCGGTTTTGAAATTTCTTTTGCGTCATTTTCAGAAAAATATGGCATTTTGTAAGCGATGGTTAGTGAATTTTATTTAATATTCCAATTAATTTTTAAAATATTAAAATTCTGATTCTAAAGAGCACAAGGCTAGGTTTTGGACTAATCTCACCTAAATTTTCAGACTTCTAGGTGCGCTATATTTTCCTAACCATAGCAGACAAACAAACAGACACACACGGATAGAACGAAACTTTCTTTTATTAATATAGATTGTCTATTATTTTGATAAAATCAATTTATACGGCTTAAATGTGTATTAAAATAATTATATTTATTATTGAGTCAATTAAATTATCATTCCTATCATTTTGCACTGCGGTGTAGTAAGTACACACGCCTAAAATTTCTAAAATGTTTAAATGGGTAACAATTTACTGCAATAAAAATATATATTTACGCAACATTTATTTGTTTAATCTGCATCCAGTTGTAGAAATACTTAAAATAGCTTTAAAAAAAGTTTATGGTGAGTAGACCAGTGTTGCCACTGGGCTACTTTCTTTAAAATTCAGATTGGTACCACTTCTTTGAAATGGTACAATTCGGTTTGTTTTCTCCTTATTTAATGTATCATTAAATAAGCGGAATTTTACTTTCTCAACAAACTGGTGGCAATCGAGAAAAATGAATTTAAAAAAAGTAGCCCACTGACAACACTGGAGTAGACACTGCTGTAAGTAATATAAGAAATACTTAGATTGCCAATCTCTAAAAAACACCAAAATAAAATAAGCAAATATTTAGCAACATAATAATTAAAACCATAGAATAAATGAAAAGTTGTGACGGCCATCTCTGATGTCAGGCCGTGCGGTAGAGCAGAGACAAATAACAAGTCTATTTTTAAAACCAAAAACGGTTTATTAAAACAAAACGGTAGGGAAGTTGAGCGAGCTCCACTTGATTTTCCTAAAAATTAATAAAACGAAAGGCTTTTGCTAACGACTCGTAGCTGTATAGAAATTAAAACTATATGATAATTAAACTTAAACTATTCAGAAGCAAATTCACGATCCAATAGTTTTATATTTCAAATTAAATAAGCA
This sequence comes from Maratus michaelseni, assembly GCA_963931845.1. NCBI lineage: Eukaryota > Metazoa > Arthropoda > Arachnida > Araneae > Salticidae > Maratus > Maratus michaelseni. Next base: position 267,265,382 of record OZ007599.1, read on the forward strand.
CTGATGCAGGCTCAAATCAGCTTTACAACAGCATAGAACTTCACTATAGAAATGCTAAGGCCAATTATTAAACTTGAGACTCGATGCGAGGTCTCAAGGCTAAATCTAAATCTATCTAAGTCTCAATCTCAATATTAAATCTCCCAAGCTAAGTCTGCTCTAGCTCCCCTGAGCTCCGTTCTGAAATGAAAATTCGCTGCTTATATACTTCACAGTATCGATCGACCAGCTCCAGAAAATTTGCATAACTGAAAGAAAACGGCGACTCACAATTTCCGAGATTCAGACATCCTTCGGAAGTTAGAGAAAGAGAGCATTGCTAAATCTTTTTCGCACATAGCCGGTTATTGGACAAAAAATTACGATCTCATTCAAACATCGCCTATTCACGTGACGAAAGTAGTCGATCCCTTACAAAGTACGTGAACAGTTCAAAGATTCTAGATTAATGAAAGTACCAGGATTTCCACTGGCGATTACTTTTACTATTTTACCAAAGATATTTTTTAACCAATAACAATCTATCTAGAATATTAGAAGAAATCTACAACGAAGATTATTATTTTGAAATAGTGGTACACATAATAATTATAAAAAGTTCGTTAGTTGCAGCCTTGAAGTACACACTTAACATTTGTCTATTATAGATGACAATATTTCGAATAAATTAATAAAGTGAATATTTTTTCAATCGGCAGTATCTAATGAAAAGATTTATTTCTGATATTTTTATACAGCTCATTTTTCTGATATCAGTTCTACGCAAACATTGGAACAAAGCTGTCATGCTTTCCGGAAAGATATTACCGTCACCTTAGTGAATCGCAAAACTTCAGTCATTAAATACGGTGAATATTACATTTAGAAAATACCTAGTGAGAATACCTTTCGAAAATCTTATTTAAAAAAATTTTGTGAGTTTCAATGCCTGAAATAAACATGTATACAAGGTGTTTCTGAAAAGTAATGTCAGTGATTTAACTGTGAGGCAAGCACATGGCGCACTAAGAGTTTTGGGATCGGTGAAGGGATGAGTTAGTTTACGCACGCTCGTTAGCCCAGTCGTCTCCGACCATCCGCAGTTTTAGACCAGACACTTTCGTGAACTTTGTTGTCATCAAGTTTTGTGTGAAACTCGGCAAGTCCGCAATAGATCGCGTCAGGCCCGATATCGCCGATGATTGGAAATTCCACCATGACAACTCGCCGGCCCACACTGCCTTCATCGTGACACGCTTCCTGGCCGATTCAAAGGTGCCAACAGTTTCCTGACCGCCCTACAGTCCAGACGTTGCTCCCCCCGACTTCTTCTTGTTCCCACGCTTGAAAACTCTCATGAAAGTACATAATTTAGAGATAGTTGACAAAGACAAAGAGTCTTGCACTTTGAAACCTTTTAACATACTGTACCGATCGGATCAATAAATTTCTTCTATTCGACTAACTGACATTACTCCTTGAACAAACCCTGTACATAGTTGAAAAATTTACGATTTTCGCTATATCTAATTTTTAATATTAATCTTTATCTTATTTAATCGATAAAATTCAGCGAATAAATAGGGCAAAAAGTACTATTTCAAAACATAGTAAGAAAACAGCATACAAGTTGGCAGCTATGACTAATTTTCTATTAATCCAATGAGTGGTATACCAAAATCAAGACAGAAAATAATTTCAAGAAATATGATTATTTTCAATGAGATAAAATTCTAGAACTATAAAATTTTAAAAAAGTACTAGAACGAAAAATCACTTATGAGATTATTTTCAGTATCTACCATAAAAAGGATCATGTACATAACTATTTCATAGAGATTTGCTGTTTCACAAATACGTGTTTTCTTTCAATTTATCATAGATTTTTGGCAAAACGACTAACTTTCTTCATTTTTGTGAGCAAGAACCTTTTTATGTTTTCTCATTTCTGAAACAAAAGCACATGAAAAAGAGACATTGTTGTATGTACAATATTCTTTTGTTCTGCAATTTTCTTATTTTCAGTTCCTTTGTGTAACTTCATAATAGCTTTAGATGTATCTTTTATTGTAGTAGTGACTATCACCGACTTTTGCAATATTTACAAAGCAAAGAAACTGCTCAAATAATGTGATCTATTGACGTTCTTTATAGGGATCGAAATAAAACATAAGATATATACAGTAAACATGTGAAAATATATGCTGCAGTTTTCAAAATTTTTCTTCTATTTCTAAAGTAAATAAATTCTGTAAGTCCTAACTCGATATATTTTCCGCGTCAAAATATATAAATATTTGAATGTCAGTAAGATATGTGGATTTTTTAAGCATATTACATTTTAAATGCGAGATATAAATTGTATATGCTCTTTTTACAGTCGCCGTTTCAAATCTATCGCATAAAATATTCTTCAGCAAACCATGTTTCAGGAAACATAAACAAATTTGGTTTGGTTTGTTAGTTTTGGAGTGATAAGAAAATAGCTAACCTGGCTGCACAAGGCGATTTTTCAATATTACATTTCTGTATTTCTGTAATCTAAACAGAATCGAATTGGTCATTTTCATTTTTAACACTCTCAATATAGTTGAAAAGTGTTTATGAATTCGGTTTGTCTGTCTGTTTGCCGTATATCTGTAACTCACGTAAATATACTTGGATTGACATGCAATTGGTATATGTCATTGAAGTTTGTTATGGCATGTTCTGTATTGAAAATAAAGTGTATAGCATTTATGGTTCATGTACAGGGACAATCAAAATAATTCCATTCCATTACGGTCTATGGGGATGAATCATTTTCAGTTTGTTTTAATGATGTTACACTATTTTATACATATTGAAATTGATATATATATAACTGAGGTGCATTGCAAGAGGTTTATTCTAGAATATGACCTGCACAGCATTCATCGTTCATTTACAGGGATACACAAACAATTCGGTTAAAGTTTTAATTCGGTTCCCACTTTCTATAAACAGAAAGTGCTGGAAGTGCGTTTTCAGTTGAGCAAAGCGTTTTTAAATTTAACTAATTTTTTTCCTATTACTGGTTGTGCATAAATTCTATAGATTACATACAGTGCAGCACAAAAGATCTGTGGTAAATGTCCTTTTATTGACGCACATTCCAGAAGGGGAATTTTAAACTGTGCTGTACGTTTTCTAACTGAACTAAAATGCACGTTATCTTTTATTTTTACTTGGTTGCAACCAAGTAAAAATAAAAGATAACGTGCGTAATTTTTAAAGAGTACATTGAAAATTAAATGATAGCATTCTAAATAGTAACTTCAAAGACCGTGCAATTATGGAATATTCTCATTTGTTTTTAAAATGGCTCGGAGTGAGCCAAAATACGTCAAGCAACCTAATAAAAGTTATTTTACTGTGTATTTATTATGTTGTTAATTTACAACTTTTACCATTTAAAAGAAATATGTCACATGACTTCTTAAAGAAAACTGAAACGGAATATTGAATTGTGTTCACAAATAGAACTTCATGCAAAATATATTCAAAAACCACCTTAGTTACTGGTGCAGCGTCATCTATTCATAATGATATTGACTATTCGTTTTCCATTTTCAGAGAGCGCATCACTTGAACTATGTACTAAAATCCGACCGCGATAATTCGGAAGACGACCTTGAATGAATTTGCGATTCTAAGCGGAAAGAAAGTTTCTAAAAGACACAAATGTTGATCAAAATACAATATTTAATTTTAAAAAAAGATTTTTCTAAATTCTGGCAGTAATTGTCATGTGAATGATTAAATTTATATAAATTTGATTTAGTCATCGGTCAACTTGTCGTGAGAGGACTATAGAAGAGTTGATTGTGTTCCGGTACTGTCGATACTACTATTTTCGTACATAAATATAGGCTTATTTAATCGAAGAATTCTATGTTTATTTAAGAAGATTTTTACATCGAAATAGTTGTATTTTAATACCGGAACACAATTACACCTACCATAGTGAACTTTTGTTTCGTTTAGAGCCATAAAATCAGCTTCAGAGACTTCTAAAAAGGCGATGCTTAACCTTTTGATTACGGTCCTAGATTAGAGACTATTTTTATATTCATCCGTACCACAATTTAGAAAGAAAACTTTTTGTGCTAGATTTCTCTTAAAAATATTTTAATATAAGTGTAGGTCAGAGATTATTTTTCTAAAAGTGTTTGGGATGACATATATCCCAACCCCGTAATCAAAAGGTTAAGTGAAACAGTGCAGTATATACTATGTGTGTCTGAAGCGTTAATACCTACATACAGAAAAAAAAGAAAAAAAATATATTTAACAATTTAAAAAAATCCTATTATATATTGTTGAAATGTTAGGAAAATTTATGATCTCTTTAATAATGAAATATTGTCATTTCACAAAATTTGGAACATGAAAAAGAGTATCTGTGCCTTAAAATTTATGTAATATTTACTACATTTGATTAATGGTAATTTAAATTATTAATTTTATTAAAATATTGTTCAATAAATGAAAAAGTTAATTTATAACATGTTATAATCTATTAATGAAGCAAAAATCATACCTTTCTTCAAATACTTAAAAGATTGAAAAAAAAGACAAAATTGTTTTTATAAATTAATGTATGCGCTATATGCTGATTTTGTTTCATTTAAACTTGAATTTTTCATTTTTCATTATATAAATATTTTATCATTCGCAGTAAAATAATAATAATAACAATAATAATAATAATAAACCTTCAGTACATTTTTCGCAATTATTTTTATGTAAATTGCTTGTAAATTTGTAAATTAAAACTTAAATCGTGCAAACTTTAATTTTTTTATCGATTTACTTGTACTATTCGTAGCAAAAAAAAAAAAAAATTGCTCTTTTTTTAGCTAAAGTGATTTTTTCTTTTTAAACAAACATTTCTCAAAAAGTTAACGGGAAATGTAAATAGCATTTAAGCCATGTATTTATAAAGATACATGAATCAATATTTGATTAAACATAAAAAAACATCCTTTTACTGAAATTGTATTTTTTTAAATAGAGGGATAGTAGCATTTTAAGCACTTTAGCAACGATGTTCACGTCTATCTCATAATAATAAAGAATGTTTCTGTAACAGAGTTTCTTAAAAGCTGAAGTAAAGGAACAAATATCTCTTTATAGCATTAAAAGGATAACAAATATTTAAATTGAATAAAAATATAAAAGTCTATGAGTTTAATATAGAAAGGATGATTTCGTAATTAACCCTTTATGTCCGATTTTTTTTCAATTTTAGGAAAAATTACTTTTACGTTAATAATATTAAAAGTGGCTAAACAAATCACAAAAGTTGGTTTCTGAAAATGAAAGAATATGTCATTTAGTGAAATATAACGAATTTCGTGTGTTATTCCTATGACAAAGGGCGAAGGAAGAATATTTGAAGATGTTCGGAAAATGTCGTTTAAGAAAAGGATTAAACAATCATAACAACTTTTTTAGTATTTTTTATGTTTTATCACAAAAGATTCGTTAAGCACAGTCTATGGATTTATTTTAAAATTATTTATTATTATTTTAAATTTATGATGTGAAATATATGTTTGAAATGAAAAAATTGCCAACGGTGTAAACATAATTAAACAAGCTTTTATTATTACTATTATTATTACTAAATGCTAAAACATAACTGAAGTTATAATAATAAATGTATAGATATACACTGTCATTAATGCATGCAGATAATAACAAAAATATTTGTGGTCAAAATAATATTCAATGATAAGATATGCCCTATTATTAGGACGTCAGATCAGCACAGGATAAAATTGTATAATAATGGCAGATATTCTAAAAACAATGACAGAATATTTTTTTTTCCATTTTGATCATGCAAAGAACTTTCAAAATGAGAAATAAAAAAGTATTCTCTAAAAAATTATAAGTGAATTGCCGCATTTTTAAACTGAAATTTGAACATAATCTTAAACAATTATAAGACATCGATGATTATTTTACGTTAAAACACCAGGTTGTTACACACCAGGTTAAAACACCAATGCTAAAACACATAACTTTGTTATAGCATTGAAAATAAATTTAAAATTTTGAAAATTGGTTACGTTATTTTAAATCCGTTCAAAATTATACTTTATTGCTCAATATTTTAGACTAAATAATTTGGAAATTTATCAGACATAGAAAATACTTTTAAAAGACGTTTTTATGGATCAGATATTGCGTTTTTTTTGTCAGACGAAGTTTGAACATTTAAATGGCCTGTTTCTCCAACTGAAATCCGACGAATAAAAAATTCTGTTTAGGTCAACAGTCGACATCTTGATTAAGTAGTGCATTAGTAATCTTAAATGAAGCTGGCAGATGAAACATTTATTGAAAAATCTGCATGGTAAACTAATCATGTTTCATAAAAAGTGCTCAGTGATGAAGCAAAACTAAAAATACTTTGAAAACAAGTTTATTTGTTAAAAAAGCTTTTGGTATATTTAAATTTGTAAACGAGGTTATTCTGTGTCGATTTTTTTGTCTACCTTTCACCTGCTATGATAAATGCAGCCGCGTCTCACAATTGCATCTCCATTAGACTATCCTGTGGTTTTCTAATCTTTCAGATGTGGGTTTTATTAAATATTGAATGAATTGTACAATTCTAGGACGATTTTGATCTCTGTATTAGATTAGAATATTTGCTCTTTCGGATTCATTTAAACGAAAATTGGTATCAATGTGTCTACGTTTATCAGAAAAATAAGTACATTTAATGCAAATAATGCATTATAGAGGCAGACGTTTGTTAATGTTTCATCTATTATTTGGATTATGCTTTCAAAAGTTAAGACTTTAGATATATATATATATATCTTACTTTTACTATAAGAACTTTTGCGAAGTCCTGACACTTAATATAAGAATTACCGTGAAAAGAATAATTGAAATCTTTGGTTTTACCGTATTTTTTTAATTTCAACTTTATTACTATAAAAGCATTTATTCGGTGTAATAAACGTAGCATTCTACGTTATTGTATGTCTTTTTTTACAATTTGTTTTAATGCTTTATTAAAGTCTGAGTGTCCTGTCTTGATGGTTTTAATAGTTTCTTTTATTTTAAATCAATACATTGTTTAATTTATCATTTTATCAGGCCTCGCAGCGTATAGGACAAATTTTATTGTTTCTACCACTATTTTAGAAGAAATTATGTTCGTGGTATATTTCTATTGCATACGGTAAAGAAATTTATCCTCAAGATTATTGATTAGGGATACTGGTATGAACAATACAATGTGTCCTATATGCTGCGACCCTTGTTTTATATGGGCGTTAAATTAACGGGGACGATGGGGGCAAATCAGACAAACTTACACCACTAATTTTATAATGTTATATTTGACTTAATTGTTCACAGCTATTAAAAAGGAGAAAATACTTTTTATCATTAGTGGTAGAAGTATGAATGATTGCCTATTTCGCCCAGATGAAGTCAGCGCATATGAATAGACATATCTGCCAATATATATACCTTTTTGCCACTAACTTTTAATACTAATTTTCATCATATTTAAACCAGAAATTGTGCAAGAAAAAAAGCTAAACGTCTCTGTTTAAAATTAGAGGTAGAAAAAATTCGTAGAATTTGGCAGGTATGCAAATATTATTAAACATCATTTGATACATTTTTCCTGTATATCAGCGTAGTTCTACATCGACAGACTTTTGAATCATCCTGATGTGATATGTGATTTAAAGTCAAGGATAAAGACAAGCTACACTTTGTCATTTAAATGTAAAGCTTTACATATGTTTCGTTTGATCAAAAGTTCACGAAAACGCGCTTAGAACATTTTCGCACAAGTTAAAAAATGACACTTATTTATCCCCCTCCCCCCCCAAAAAATAATAATCTAGCTATTGAATTTTAATTCGGTTTTAAAATTCTTAATTTTAATGATTCTGAGATCAATTGGTAAAAGAGCGCAATCTTTGGTATGAGGGAAGAGTGCAATTGTTTTTATTCATAAGAGGGACAATACTTTGCATATATAATGCCCATCTCAAAGAATATTAAAAATGTTTGGTCCGGTTGGTGCTTCTGTGAAAGTTAAATCTAGGACCTATCATAATTAATACATTTACATCAGATTTAAATCAGTTTTGGATTATAAAGGAGCTTCTTGGACATAGAAGGTGCTAGTACGTCTCAGAATTGCTGTTGCCTGAAGAACTCTTATTTGCTATTATTATATTTAAGTAATTTCTCAATACTGATTTTTGTTGCTTAAACGGATATTAGAGGAAAATCTATACTTTTCCCAAATCGTTTATTCTTTCGTAAATGTTTTTTTCAAATATATTTTACTAATGAGGATTATTGGATATATGTGCCAAAATCTCATAAATGTGATTTTTGACTGCAAAATTTCTGCTGATCTGAATTTGAAAAGTCTCATATTATGCTCAATTTGAAGTTTTAATAACCACAGATGTATTGCAGAATAGTAATTCCTAGATTGGAACAAACTTTTTTGAAAAATAAATATGGTAGGGCAGTTATCAGAAAAAACAGAAATTGTAAGGATAGAAGTTACAGGTGCATGATTATATATGATTTTCATGATTTGGGACAGAGTTCGAGATCACTTATTTTTTTCACGGACTGTACACAATATCGAATTTCCGAAACAGATTTTATTTTAAAATATCACCAAAACTTTTCGAAAAAAAATATATAAACCCATTTGTTTATTTATTAAGTTGATTTGAATTTGCTATATTTTTTTCTAGTTTTACTATATCAGTTGAACATTAGATGGCAGAACTACAAACTGATTGCCATTTGTTTGACAATTTTCTTCTCCAGTTTAAAAAAATTTTCTAACTTTCATTTGTCACTATTATTTTAATTTCAATTGAGACTTTACTAGAATTATATATTTATAATTTATTGGCAATTTACCGGAAATACTAACTGAAATAAAAAAATTCTTAGGAAAGAAAATTTATAGATCAGCATTGAATATCTGCACCCGATAGTGCAAAAAAAAAAAAAATGTTTAAGTTTTTTTTTAAATATTATTATTGATTTCATATAATTTTGGATCTATATTCATTGCCACCCTGATTTTTCTTTGAAGATTGTTTAAATATGTCATAGAAAATCTAAAATATTTGCTTAAGTAGGAAACTGTAATGTACAGGGTGATTTTTTTAAAGTAGTGAAAGTAAAACCCTATAACAGAAGAACTACTGATCCAAATGACCTAAAATTTCACCAGTATACGCCCAAAGCAATGGGAATTTTTTTGGCATGGTTTTAATAAACTTAAAATCGCTCCGACAGATGGCGCTGTACATGCAGTAAAGTCGGGAGACGAACTTGCGCCCGGCACAGTCACATTGGTGATAAGAACGTGAAGTACACACACCCCGTGTTCATTATTTTACGGAAATCCTCGCAATGACTGCGCCATTGAAGTGAAAGTTGCATTGTTAGTGAAACTGTATCATCAGAATAATGACAGCGCAGCAACTGCTCTTAGGAGATTTAGGTCACTTAAGAATTTAAGAAAAGGTCCAATGACGACAGAGGGCCTACGGAAGATGGTTTCTCAAAGTACCTTCCATTGTTTTCCTCCCGCAGACGGTATATTTTGTTTCTGCTACCTTACAGCGCCATCTGTCGGTGCGATTTAAAGTTTTTTTTTAACCATGAAGACCATTTAAACAAAAAGCGGACCATTTGGGAGCCCTGCACTATGCTGCACAACACATTTATTAACGCGTAAGTACCTAGAGTATCAAATTTGCAACACTTTTTTAAAACTTTTAATAAATAAATCAAGTTTTTCTCAATCACTATATTTATATCGAATATTAATCCTGTAAAAATCAGATAAATATGCTACTAAATAAAGTTTTAAATATAGCTTAAAATTTCTGGTGTCTAACCTTTAATATAAGTTAAAAAAAACACAATTCTAAAAGAAAATTTCATGCATTGAAGGGTTAAGGATTAGACATCAGAAAGTTTAAGATATATTTTTAACTTTATTTATGGGATTTTTACAGGATTAATATTTCGATATAAATATAGCGGTGGCGACGAACTTGATTTATTTATTAAAAGTTAAATAAAAAGTGTTGCAAATTTGACACTCTAGGCGTTTAAGCGTTAAGATGAAACTTCTTGTCTTGTGTTTAACGATGGTCTCAAATCCAAACTGGCTACTTTCTGACATTTTTTAATGTATTTAGTTATATTTGAAAACGCGTGAAATTGACAGGCGCTCATATTAAAAAACTATGCCAGCAAAGTATTTTCTCCATTTTTCACTAAAGACAGGGGATGTTTCAGAAAAGGCTGTCAAAGCTGGTGTTTAGAACCGAATTTTCGAATGGGACAGTGCGGGAAAGGGGAAAAAAACTAACGTCACGAGAAATAATTGCATATCACGCAAGATGTATTCCATTTATCGAAAAATGAAAATAAAAACTTTTCGATTACAATCACTTTAATAGCCATGCCTGCAAGTGTCATGTTTTTACGTTTAAAAGTGAGTACATAAATGTGTCAGAATGTTTCGCGTTCATAATAATAATAAATATTTTTTGAGAACCGCCTTATTGGTGTTGTAGAATGTGAAAATTTACTTTATTATGATCTTGAGTTTTAATTCGTTGCAACTGGCTGTCTTGTCGCGCTTCTGTTGCTACATACATTGCAGCTTCCGGAACTTCCTTTTCGTTCACAAGTAATTTCTGACCACTATTCAGCTTTTCTATCGACGTTTTTTAGCTTATTTCTCATTTTTCAAAGACTCGAACCACGAGGGTATGAGAAAAGCCCAAAATAATTACCGGTTTCAGCAATAATGGAACCGACCTTAAAGGAACAAACAGACAGCGTTCTTGAGTGTCGCAGTGTCTGATGTAGTGAAGCGGTCCCTTTAATCTTTTATGACTTTTTAGCATGTCTAGAATTTAGAAGTCAAACAGGGGAGCTCGCTGGCAAGTGGTCAACAGCTCTTTTTTTTTTTTTTTTTTTTTTCGATTTCCCTTTCTGTTGCCGATAGCCTCAATATGATCGAGAAGTATGGGAAGTTGTATGAATTATGGGTATATTAAACTGACTTCCTCAGGAGGCGACTAAACCCACCTTTAGCTTTCCACAATCATGGCGCTGTCATGGTCCTTCAGATCCCTTGTTTTCCTCTTAAACTGGTGAATTGCTACATTTACTGGTGATTCTGATCAGGGGTAAGCTTTCATCAGCAATCCTATTTATTATTTTGGTATACATGCTGCATGGGCGAATCGAAGTTTGAAAGATGTGCGTTCCTAATATTTTGAGGCCTCAGTGTATAAAATACTATACTAAATTCTTTAAAATATTCTAGAGCATTCTATATAATTTAAAAACACTTTAAAAAAGATTAGTTTTTATAAATACACTTATCTTTACATTTTCTTAAATTTGAAAATTTTGTTTTTCTTAGTGTAGATAGAATTTACTAACAGAAAATATAATTATCTTTAATCACTTAATGCCATGCTATGTTGTAATTAAAAATAACACCACGATTTCCATTTACTTTTTAATATTTCCTATATTAAAGTTATTTTTATATTGTCATTTCTTTTAACAAAAAGGCTTATTATTATACAGAGGTGCCAAGCCCTCATTAATATTCAGTAATATGTGGGTTAATTTGACCCAGGTTTAACACGCTGCGCACCAGAAATTTTTTTAAGATATGAAATCAAATAAATTCTACGTAGACACCTGAAATTAAATAAATAAAGATTGATCCGATATTTTTTCTGGTTTAAAGCATTGTTAAACTGGGTTAGATTAAACCATATATTACGGAGGATTAGTGGGAACTTGGCACCTCTTATTATATCTTTATCAGTATTGTGTACTTTATAAATACAATTTATTTCGATACTTGAATCTCCCTCCAAATATGCAGTGCAGATATGGATAAGTCTAAGTTGCAATTTACTTACACAATTTACGTACTTAATGTAAACATATGGTAGAATTCGTGGCATTTCTGCTATTGCCAATTTGTATTAACTAATTGTAGTAAAGGTGAAATGAAAAAATATACATGTAATAGAATCAGATGATATAGCTTTCATTATTCATTTAAAATATTTTTTTATATGAAAAGTATAGAAGATAACGTCAAGAAGAGATAAACTTATACATTAAATAAATTTCAAATTTTGTGTAATACAATCTATTTTAAAACGGAACCAACAATCAATATTTTTCTTTAAGAAAATGCAAAAGTTTTATTCATTATTGATGGACTTTCATATCGTTATGCTCCATATAAATAAATTACTGAGAAAACGAAAACAATTGCTTGGGAAATTTTCCGACTGTCAATCATATTCTAAGAACCATTTAATAAAAGTATTCTAAACATCTGTATAAATATTTTTTGAAAACCATTTACTATTACGCTTGAAATTTTCCATTTTTTGCAAATTCAAAATTCCGGAACACAACAGAAAAATTTAATGACATTTCAAATATAGTTTCAAATAAATGGAGATCCTTTTGATCGCTATTCAAAGATTAAAGATTTTATGCGAACTCTTTCTAAGAATTTTCAGTTGAATAGTTACTTTAGGCTATGTTTACAAAAATGAATTTACTTTTTATTAAAAAATATTGCTTACAGAAATAATTTGCTGCTTAGAATATTTTTTGTATGTAAGAAACTATGTTCTTGATGTTCAGTATAAAACATTTTCTCAGCTGGATTCCAATCGAAAAATAAATTAATTAAAATCGCTTAAAAATATATCTAAATTTCAATCGAAATTGAAAAACTAAGAGATTATTTTCGTTTTCTTCAGATTATACTTCTATATCTCAGAAAAACTTCAATTTGAACAATATTCTTTGAAGTGATTATATGGAAACTAATAGAATTAACAAAGTTGTCTCTTAAATCAGCTACAAAAAAAACAGAGCATCCCATGTATTTTAATCACCAAATTGTCCCAAAAAATGTAAATAGACATTCGACTGGAAAACATACCTACTTACACTTTATGTTTAAAACAAATGCTAAGGAGGCCATCTTCATACTAAAATTTTATCAAAATCTGAATTTTATATACGAAACCCAATTTTGACATCGTATTTGGCTTTTTCGATATATGTTACCTTAGAAGATGAAACGGAAAATTATTCGGACATGTAGCTTAGGAATTAGGAAGGTATAAAATTTGGAAATTCTCATTTTAATTCATTTGAAATCGTTACAAAACTAATTCCAATGCGATTAGTTTTTGAAGCATAACTTAAAAACGATTTAGTAGAATGAGCTGTAGATTCGCATATTTGAAGCTTCTAGAAATCGATTTATTTCCAAAATTCGCAGGTTGCATTTCATATTTTTTTCAAAATTTGTTCGAATTTTATCAAAATTTCAAAATTTTAAATGTATCTAAAAATATATATTTTTTAAATAATTTTCGATAAAAAATTGTATTTTACTTGATCTATGATTTTTTTCAACAGAAATAAATTTATAAAAGCTTCAAATATGTGAATCTACAATTAACGCCCATTCCGCCAAGTAGTTTTTGAGTTATGCTTAAGAAACTACTCGCATTGCTATCTGAAATGCGAAAATGTAATCTGTTACAAATAAATTTAACATTATTTGTTCAAAAGTCCCCTCATAATTCCTAAACTACTTGATCGAATGAATTCCAGTTTCGTATCCGAAGGTAAGCTTTCCGAAAAATTCAAATGTGATGTCAAAATTAGGTGAAATTAGCTAAATTTTACCAAACAAACTAAATATAAATTGAAAATTAAGCGATCGTATTGGTAATTTCAGTTTGGTACACATGCAGTATGAAAACGCATACGCACATGAAGAGGTAAGTTTATTTATTAAGACATAATTTCCACTCGAATGACCATTTTTATTTTTCTGTGACAATTTGGTGATTAAAATGTATAAGGTTTTCTCATTTTTTGGACGACTGTACATGTGTAGCCAAATTGTAGATCATAAATGCAAATTCTGTAATATCTGAAAAAACAATAAGCTCGTTGCATTGACATTTAGTATTCGATATCGCATACTGTACGATATCAAATAACCAAGAAAAAATATTTTGTGAACTGAATTTTAGATTTAAAGCATTCAGAACGTGGTTTATCATAACTGTAAAATAGTCTAGGTAATAGGCTCAATGCGCAATTTAACAAGTCGTAGAAGTACGCCTATACTGTAATAAAAATCCCTACAAATTATGACACCAATTTTTATTCTTAACAAGAAAGAAAAATCATGCACCATACATAGATTATGAAACACTTTTCAACACTAACAGAATACTTTAACAAACCATCGCTGTTTAATAAGGTAAATAATGTATCTAAGTAAACATTTCAGAAAAACACAAAACACATTTGAAAACCAGATTTCCGCAATTACCGTCCACAGCCGGAAAAGTACTCCAATTATTTTCTGCAGCCCTGTATATAATGCATATATTTGTATATACTCTATAGTATTCTACAATTTAGTTTAGTAATAAAACAAATAACACAGTTGGAAATTCATCTTCAGCAGTTTCTACCAATACACGGAAACATATTTGAATTATTTTGTGCAGCCCTGTATATTACCTTAAGCTTTTTATACACGCCACATATTAAGCTATAGTTTAATTCAGGCAAATCCACACTGAAATCACACTTCCAGAAATTATCCTACATAGGCTGCCATGTATTCAGTTCTTTGCGAGGCCCTGTATATGATTTTATTTATATTCTACAAGCCTTTTTTGGTATACTAAATATACTTCACGTTTAAAATGCATAACTCGATTAAAAACCCATTTTAATCAATTTACGCTGATTCACCGTAATGCTTACGAATTCTTTTGTGTAGCCCTATACGAACTGTAGCATTTATACATACCTCATAGTATTCAAAAATATAGTTAAACCCATATCTTACTAAAATCCCACTTCAAATTATGGCTTATAAACAATACTTTGGACACAGTACTGATCCCGAAATATTTTGTGTGACCCTGTAAATGAACGATAAATGCTATGCACATAACAAGCATCTTGTAATTAAATCATAATGTAACGGAATTCTTTTAAGTTTTCCTGTAAATTAATTATAAGTGCTAGACGTACCATGTTCGATAGTAAACATCTTGTAGTGTATTTCTGTGATGTATATCAATTTCAATATATTTGAAATAGTGTCACATCATTAAAATGCACTGCAAAGGATTTTTCCCCGTAGACCATAATGTAACGGCATTCTTTTGAGTGTCCCTGTAAAAAAAGTATAAGTGCCACACACTTCATTTTCAATACCGAACATGCTCTAGTAAACCTCAATAACATATATCAATAGAATGACTATATGGATATATTTACGCGAGTTATAGCACGGAAAAACAGACAGACAAACCGAATTCATCAACACTTTTCAACTATGTTGGAAAGTGTTAAAAAGTGAGGATTTTAGCATGTGAATTAGTTGCGTAACGTTGCTCACGTGTCTCCACGGTAAAAATATTTGCTAGTTTACACACCCTTTTTTACGTGTTATTGAGTATAGTCATGGAGATGAATATTTGGTTCGGTTTTTCTGGAGGCTCCAGATTCGATTTTGTTGTTTAGATCTCTTGCTAAGTGACAAAATATCTAATCTTACAATTTGGTTGAAATTATAACTACTTCTTCTTAAATATTTAATTTAAAATATAATATGAACACATTATGCGATATTTCTGTGGTAATTTTTTACATCTGAAGAACGGCTTAAATTATAAAGGAAAAGAAACATCGAGGCATTTCAATTACACATTAAAGAAATAGTGATTGGCAGAATGAATGATTTTAATATTTGAATGAATCATTCTGGTATGCGCAAAAGCACAACTCCAATCTTCGTATTTTTTATTCAATTACTACCAGAAATATTGTGAAAAAGAAAATTTTCTTATTTTAATTAGAATTTAATTAAGTAACCACATAAAAATAAGAATTTATTTTTTACAAATTATCTCGGGGTAATTGATCTAAAATAATACTAAGATTGATCTATGCTTTCACTTCTTTTATTTTTACAAATTTTAGGTGGTAATTGATTAAAAAAACTACGAAGGTTGGCAGCTACGCTTTTGCGTTTGCTCAAAGATTCATTCGAATGGAAAAATAATTCATTATGCCGATCACTAAGAAGAAATAGATTTAAATATGTATATAAAGTGTATGTAGCTATTTTGCGTAATTAATTTTTATTTTTAATGGGAAGTTGGGTGTAGTTCGTGCTCTTAATATTAAAAATTGCAAAACTTATAAAATATTTATTTTTGTTATATTTTACCGTTGAAAGTTATCGGGGGCCTATTCAAACTTTGGGGGCAATTTCCATTGCCAGCCCAAGGTAAACGCATTAGTTAGTTCCTGATGCAAAATAAAACTCGCAAGGCAACTGTTGTGGAGTAAAATTAGAGTTATGTGTTTGTTGTCCAAACCATATAGAAAATATCTTTGATTTTCAGGAAAACTAACAAGCCGATAACAGATAGAGAGGTTTCAGAAGCGCATCCAGCGTGTGTGAACAGCGTTGATAGCAGAGTTTCGGCAAATAAATAAGTTGAAGATTACTGTTCGAAAACAGTGTAAACCTATGACACGTTCTACACACCCTAAGCAAACCACTGGGGTACTGAATGGAGCTAATACTAGAGGAATTTCTAACAAATCGTCTAAGACCCCCTTGAAACTAGACATTTTATTAAATTTCATTCTGCCACTCTAATAAACTCTTTATGAAAGAAGTTTGTGAACTGAATCTCTCCACAGACATCTATTTAATCACATATTCTAATACGAGAAAAAATTGTGTGTATATATATGTTACGGTCAATATGATTAATCCAGTCATTATTAGTAATAACCGGTTATTATTAATAATGACCGCGGTTATTATTAATAATAACCAACCATTATGCCTGGTCATTATTAATAATAACTGGCTATTATTAATAATGACGGATTAATCATATTGACCGTAACATATATATAATATATATATGTGTAAATTTTATCTTAAAAATGGCTCCAACGATTTTGACGAAATTTTGTATCCTACCGATTTTGGGCACCATAAAACCATTGGACTAGTTGACATGTTCGGAAAATTCGATTAGTGGGTCATTTTGGGTCACCATGGGTCAGGGTCAAGCTAATTGTATCTAAAAAATGGTTCAAACGATTTTGAATAAATTTTGTATCCTACCATTTTCGGGCACAAGGAGACTATTGCATTGGGTCGCATGTTGGAGAACTTTCGATTAGTGGGTCATTTTTGGGTCAACGTGGGGCAAGTTAATTTTATCTAAAAAACGGCTCTAACGATTTTGATTAAATTTTGTATCCTGCGAGTTTCGGGGACGAGAAAATCAGTTAGCTAGGTCACATGTCCGAGAAAATTTGATTAGTGGGTCATTTTTGCGTCACTGTGGGTCAAGCTAATTTTATCTGAAAAACGGCTCACACTATTTAGACTAAATTTTGCATCCTATGGTTTTCGGGCACAAAAAGACTAGGTCACATGTTCGAGAAAATTCGATTAGTGGGTCATTTTGGTCATGGGTCATTATGGGTAAGCTATTTTGATCTTAAAAACGGCTCAGAGGATTTGAACTAAATTTAGTACCCTACAGTTTTAGGGAACGAGAATGCTATTGGGCTAGGTCACATGCTCGAGAATATCCGATTAGTGTGTCATTTTTGGGTCACTGTGGGCCAAGCTAAATTTATCTAAAAAACGGCTCAGAATATTTTGAATCTCAGAATATTCAGAAATTTTATATCCTACGGTTTTCGGGCACGATAAGACAATTGAGCTTGTTCACATGTTCGAGAAAATTTGATTGGTGTGTCATTTTGGCCATGAGTCATGATATTTGAACTGAAAGCTAATTTTGACCGAGCATAGCTCAGTCTTCCCTGCTCGTTATAAGTAAGTCGACCACTCCGTTGGGAGTATAATTTGGATCGGTATAATGTTGGATATCCGTGCGGTGTTGTATGTCTTTCGTTTGAATAATTTGTAGCGGTTGTAAATAAGAATTTTATCCTTAAACTTTATAGAAGTTTTTTTATTCAGCTAACGAACTGAATTAAAAATCTTTGGAAAATAACGAGCAACCACATTTAGCCTCGGCTCAATTTATCAGAGGAAACAGCATGTTTACCATCATATGGTACAAATCTAATTGAAGTAACCTGTCCTATTTAGCATGACGTTGGGTGGATGGTACAACATAACCCTCCATAACTTCGCTTGTACTGTTATGCCACTTATTAATATAATATTAGATCAACCCAACTGGTTGGAAATCTACGTAGTCAAATAATTTATTTAAGCGAGCATATCTATAGCGATTTTGTGGTATAGTGTTTCGTATATATCTCCCACAAAAATTGAAAATTTCAATTTATAAAATGTTGTAGTTTGCTTTAGGGGTAAAACCATTTTTCTTGCTTGAAATTTTAGGTTTTTTGAGAGTGTTTATGATTACTCGAAGTGATTATAAAACTTCTTTTACGGTAATTTATTATATATATTTTAAAGTAGAAAACTGTATTATATTTTAGTTGATATATTGAAAAATGGCGGCTTGACAGCTGATGGACGGGAGTACTCCAACATAAAGGGTCAAGTGGTGGGCACAATAAATTACCGTATATAGAATTGATTTAGAACAGTAAAACAAATAAAAATGAATTTCATAGGTCCAAAATCTACTGAAATACGTAGCCATTTTAAAATAAATAGGCATTTTGTAGTGAAATGGAATAGATTCATAGTAAAATGTAAATTTGCAATCATAATTACGCACAAAGAAATAACAATAATTTGAAAAATATCGTATGTATTTCTGGAAACTTCTTACCTATTTTGAAAAAGGCTGTGCTAGGGAAAAAAAGATTAAAGTTTTCGTTACTACGGAACACTCAACTGCTATGTCTCCAAAATATCACTTTCACATTCAGTAACAATTTCTACTTAATAAAATATGATTTTCTTGCGTATAAAGAGAACTCTAAACGAAAAAGAAATTCGAAAGTTTGAACATTGTGGTGTTACCCCTTAAAACAGTTTTCTCTAAAGTGAAGCTGAAATCTGTAAGTTTTCCTTGTATTATTAAAATGCATATATTTTAAAAATAATACTATATTATTTCAATTTTTGCTCTTAAGAAAATAATGGTTTATTAACTAAAAATATTTTGAACGATGTACTTGTACAATATTTATACAATATGATAATATTTAGGTAAGGAGTTGAAAAACCGCGTGTCAATGGGCTAATTATCCACTCTACTTCCGAATAGCAAACTTCATCTTATTTAATCTCAGATCATCTGTGATTAAGTAAGTGCTTACTATTCACAATTAGTGGTGATAACTGGCCCGCTGGCACGACTGTTCACCTCCCCTGACATAGGGAGTACATTACGTTAATCTGGCTGTTTGCTTGATATGAATGTTGTTTAATAATCCATGCTTCTATTTTTTTTATAGCGGGTTCTGATTGCTGTAAAGAAATAAGAATGACTGCAGGTTCAGTGAAAAGGCGACAAATAAAAGATTTAGAAGAACATTTTACTAATCAATATGTCCTGTAGGGGGAGATCGGGTAGCCCCGGACACTTGGATAAATTGTAAAAAAAAAAACATATTAATGAAATTTCTGTCTTTATTTTATACTTAAAATAAAATCACGAACTTCTTTAATTATTTTAATTAAACATTGCTAATAATATCGAATTATTTAACGAAATATACTGAAAATAGTTTGGCCTTATTTTTTTTTCGGCGTCACAAGAAACGGCAGGTAGCCACGGACATATTATTCAATTTTGTCTCAACCTTTTTTTGGTCTTAAAAACATCACAATTATAATAAAAATCCGATGCATCTATATAAACACAATCTTCATATGGTCCAGTCTTTGCATTCCTTCCACTGAATCCAGTCTTCTTCAACTGTTTATCCGCATATGATGCATTCTGTCTCGTTTTTTCGAAAATTTATTGACGAAAACAAAACACTCACGACTAATTTACTCGGCGCCCACGTCGGAATTCAACTGTATTTGTTTCGACTCTAGAGGGCGTTCATTTACAATAACTCTTTATTTACGCAACACTTTGAATTTCTTAGAAATTGAACTATCCGCGGTTACCTGCCGTCCGCGGGTACCCGACATTCCAATATATAATTGTTTGCTTTACACTCACTAAAACTACTATACTATACTAGAAATACACATTAATCATCATTTGATATACATTTCACTTTCATCAATTAGAATTCTTTAGGCCTAAGAGTGGTTTGAATTTTTTCAGTGTTTCCATAAAGATATTCTATTTAAAATTGTTATACGCTTAACATTTCTGCATACTTAATTGTTATATGACAAGGTCAATACACAGTAAAATTCCATATAATTAATACATGAACCTATTTCTTTATATGTATGAAAAATTTAGTGAAAAATATTCATACCTGAAAAATGTCATCATATAAGATTCAGAGGTTGAATATTGTACAAAATATAAGTGCATGTCATTGAAAATTGTTTTAGCATAATCCCAGTCAAAGCGTATTTTTACGCTGATAATAATCAAATGTTTTTTGATTAAAATGTAATTACGTTTTTCAAAATATGTTTTCAAATTCTGTCATAAATACTGACAGACCGAATTTGCAACGATTTTCAACTTAAAACAACAATATTTTGATAGCATTTCTTTAAATATGACATTCAAAAATGTAAAGTATAATTATAGTAATAAAAGACAACATTTTCTGAAAACTTCTTTCTAAAAGTTTCTTATTATCAGAAAAGGGAATAATTTTATTCTCAAATGTAGCAATTTCAGGAAGTTGCAGTAAGCATATCTTTCGACTTTTTTTTTACTTTATGTTTTATAGAGATATAATTTGTTTTTGAGAAAAATTTTAAATTTTTATACATATAATTAATAATTTTGTTTTTAATGTTTGAAACGGTAAAGAAAAAACAGCACTGGAAAAATGCAGTTTCATAAGTTATTATATATGAAACTTTTTTGTAATGTGTTCACTTACGTTTCAAAATTTTGTCACTTAATTTAAAGCATTAATAGCTTACAAACGTCCTATTCAATCCAAAATTGACATTTTACAACCAATTTAGCGACTTGTTTGTTAGTTTTCTAACGTTGAAATTAAGTTGAAGGATACATTTTGATTACGTAAGGCTCATCCAATAAAAAAAAATGTGCTACAGGTCTGTATTTGTAATATAATCATATTAAAAAAATTGAAAAATCTAATGTAACAAAAATAAGTGTTTGTGTGTTCGTGTCTGTCTGTATATTGAAGGCTAGGGCAATCTATCGCATGTAAAGGTCTGCAAATTTGGTTCCTGATACAGAAAGACATGTCCCAATGCGCCTGGATCTCAGATTTTTGGTATTTTCATTAGAATCTTTGTTACTTAATGTGTACCAGTCATGTCGCTGTTATGTGTGATGGTCAATGATAGCGAGTCGGAAAATGAGCACAAAGATGTGTAAAATCAAATCATGTTTATTAAAATCTTAAAAGGGCAGGGTTTTGAGAAAAGCTCTGCGATTTTCCTCAGGCCGTAAAGAAATCAGTTCCCAACAAAACTTCACTCAAAGGAACAAGTAATCTTCAAATTAACAATAACAGTAATTAGATAACTTTAAGCAACTTACGAACTTGTAACGTCAAACGACTGCTAAGCTGAATCCCACAAGAGTCGATTTCACGTTCAATTCCAACTACCAAAATGGCTAGAAACGCGACTCCGTAAGCGTCAAATAATGTTATTCAAGTAACACCGAATCAAAGTTTAATACACTCTTACCACTGGCCAAAATTTTTTCTTTGTTACGTCTTAATTCAGGCATCTAGAGCAGATCTTAAGGTATCAACTGGGGCAAGAACCCATCCAGAATTTCACTTACCCATGCCAGTGCTTAAATACTGCTCTATCGATTGACCAGATACAGAAATTTGCATAAATATGGATAAGAAGATAAAAAATCACAACTTCCGATGTTTTCACAGTCATTCATCGAAAGTTAGATTAAGATAGGCGCTATAACGTTTATGCACATTGACTGTTATTGGACAAAATCGTTCAGGTCGACAAAATCGGACAGATGCGTTCGCAATTAAAACTTCGCCTACTCTTATAATCAGAGTAGTCGACACATCATACATGTAAATGGAAAAATTCGCGCATTTCCCCAATTTTCTACCTGCAATAACGATTTTCAGCCAGTCATAAAAATTGAAATTCCAACTGTTATCCCAGTATATTATTTTATTCACTTTCAATAATGTTTTCTCTTAATTAATACAAACTATTTTGAAATTTTCGGAATTTTTTTTAGTCTTCCTACCACCGAAAATAAAGACTTTAATTTTTATTAACCTATTTCTATTTCAAATATAACATGCATAATATCGTAATTTCCGGCGTATAAGCCGCAGCTCAAAGAGTCGTTTTTCAACCCAGAACTTTTATTCAATAATTGTAGTTAAATGTTTACAGCGATCTTTTAAGTTACATTTTATAAAATAATATTTCTGGGTCGAAAAACGACTCTTTGAGCTGCGGCTTATACGCCGGAAATTACGGTACCATGCAAACTTATTTTATAATCCTGTATGGAACAAAAATTTCTTATAAATTAAATTTGTTTAAAATATTCCATTTTTATTCTCATTATATTCTGAATTTATACGAATTTTTAAAGAGATTAATAAAATGCGTAAATTTTGAGGCATAAGCGGAACCAAAGGGAGAAGTAATTCTTATTTTGATCTCTTGTATGGTAACATTCCTTTCTTCAAGTGGAATTTTTTACTGCTCCCAAGACTTAAAGATAGGAACAAGCCAAGGCCCTTGCTTATAGTGAGATTTGTTTGAAAATGTGCTCGGAGTGCTGCTTTTAGATCGTCTGACCGTTTTTTAAGATCGTATAACCGTTGTATCTTTTAACAAAATAATTTAACACGGCATGTCTCGGCAGAGATTTTTCTTTCTTTTTTTTTTTTTTGTTTGTTTCGAAGACATTTTAGTGTTCAAGTTTTTATTACCTTTCTTTAATTTAATGTTTTGAACGAACGCAGTTTTTGACGAGAAGATTGTTTTTACTATATCGCTCATTACGATGTATGCGGCTCACACCCTTAGATTCACACCATTAGGTATTATATTTAAGGTAATCTTGGACAACACCGAGCGGGTCTGCTTGTATTCATTAAAACTTAACCTTCATAATTTTTCAATAATAAAATTACTATCTTATTTGAAGACCAATCAGTATAGTGACGAACTATACTGAAGACTTCTATAAGACTTCTCTGTGTTCTTAACCTTCCTACCCAGTTGAAATTTTACTCAACTTTGATAAAAAAAATTCACACCAGAACTTTTATTTAAATTTATTTAACATCATTGTTTAACTTAGTACTCTGTGAACTTTATTTAACTTACATTTTGAAGAAATTTCTGGTTCGAACCGAATGAAATAAATTATAGAAACGGGTCGACTCGACCCATTCAGGGTAGGAAGGTTAAGTAGGCTTAAATAAATATGTTCTTATACAAAAACACGTTGTCAGTGTAAAGGAAAAATAAATTTGTTTTTCAGATTCCTTCAGATGAATCTTCATTTGAAAATATAAAATATTAGTACTTCATCTCTCTAAACATCTTACAGTTTCTTAAAATTTATTACAGCGGTAAAATAAAAAAATAAAAAAATATTCAATTGTATAAACATAACTTTTCCGCACATTTTATATTCTGATAACTCATTACAAATACTTTGGGATTGTTTGAGCACGGTGTGGAAAGATATCTCTGTTTACATGGCAAATACCAGTTAGATAACTGTGATGAAGATAAAAAGATATTAGCACATATGTAGATAGTTAATGCAGTTCTTATGAAAGGTAAAAAATATTTTTTGAATGATTGTTTCATATTTTAATATAGGCAAAACAATCTCACCGTATAAAATATCGAATAAGCATTTAAGTCATAAGCATGTCAAGTTATTTATATATTTTTTTACATGTCGGTTTCTACAGCTGCAAAATATCTTTGTGAAATAATGATAAGTAATGCTAAATAAGTTTTCTTTAAAATCTACTTGTTAATTTTTATGAATTTTCCCTTAGTAAATTATATTTTAAGATGCATCGGAAAAGTACATTCACGTTGCTATCTTTAATTTAATTTGATTATCTTGAACTAATCTTAAAATTAAGGAATTTAAATTTTCATAGTTTTATTAACACGTTGACGGACACTTGCGGCTATAGCCGCCAAAGCGAAGTTCACAATGTGTCATGACGGCTATACCCGCCCAAAACGAAACGGTCGTTTTTAGACACTACGGCTATAGCAGCACAAATGTGAATTTACCGGCGTACAAGTAGAAGCCCAGTGTCATTTTTTGGAAAAAAATTTTTAGGTTGAAGTTCGTTTTCCACCTGTTATACGAGTTGCAGCTTCAGTATGCACGTCGTGGTTGTGAAGGGAGTAGTGCAACCTAATTAAAGGTGCTGAATTAATCAAAATTAAGTTTATTTAAGCAGAAAGAGTAAAACTATACTTCTAATATTCTAAAAATTACAAAAACATATAGTGTCAATTTTCGAACTTCACTTGTTCCTACTGTCCGTCAGTGTGTTAAAATAAAATTGTAAAATAAATTTTTTGTTAATTTTTTTCACAGCAGATAATGCCAATATTTTAAAAACTGTGTCATATTTATACTAAGTATAAATAAAACGGAATATTATTGGTCATATAAATTGATTATTTAAGCATACTTTTACAAGTAAAAAAGCTGAGTGCTAGCATATTACTTATTTTTATTAAATGTGAGAACATTTAATAAAAATAATCCGCTTGCTTCCACATCACTTTCTTTGATTTGAATACTTTGATAATATTAAGTCTTTAAATTGTATTACTATAATCATCATTGTAAGAAACGTGATTGCATTTATTCAAATAATGTAAGACCATATTATCCGAGAAAGATTTTTTTATAGATGTCGCACATATTGTAAATAACATGTAAATATCATGACGATAGAATATTTTCATACGGACAACAGAGACAAATAAGAAGGGAAAGATTTGGAAGCGAAAATGATGAATTGCGTTAAAGATATTTTATGATATTTGAAGATAAAAGAAGAAACAGAAGAAATTTCAATGGGCTTCGTAAGGATCTTTACTGTTAGTGTACACAAACTAGCGAGAAAGCGTGATCACCATGAGCGTTTATTAAACCATGTAAATAGTTTTAACTGTAGAAAAAACGAGTCTGTACTTAACAGAAGTGACAGGATTTAAGAGTAAGTACTAATGCTGTATGAATATGAAGAAATTTGTGGAATAATATTCTACACAATATACAAGAAAATTGTGTTTATTTGTGTTTTTGGCATTTTAATTTACAGGTCCATTGTGACATCCAAATTCTGTGAGATGAAATAACGACTGACGAGGTCATCAGCTGACTTAGGATGGCCGAATAATGTGATAATAATGAACATTAACAACATCTAACTGAAGCATATCAACTCAATGAAGCATATAGATTCTCAAGCCGTGATAGATTCGCGATCCACGATAATGGATGAGATGATTATTACAATTTGTTCCTGAGAAGTGGGTTGGTTTTCCAAGAAAGTTTTAAGTAGCTGATTATCTTTATTTAATGAGAGAAAGCAAAAATGCTTCTCCGTTATATTAGTGTTGTAAAAACAGCAAATGGCGACATACTTAGTTGTGATAATAATCTGTATAGGTATTTTCTAGTTATTTTTGTTTATTTCATATCTCATTAAATTTCTGTTATTGTCGTCACATTCAAGTCTAATCTTCATTATGGTTAAGGTCTTATTATTTACCTGAATCTCATATATAATATATATATATATATATATATATATATAAGAGGCTTAATATTGTCGATTTTAGGCATAATGCTGACAATATTTGATGAAATAACATATATTTACTATGATATTCTTATAAAGCCCTTCTGAATGAATTTTTGCCTTTTCATCCTTTTAAGTATAATTCCATTGCTTTTTAGCTCACAGGCTATCAAAGCCTGAGAGCTTATGTGCCCGCCCGTTCTGTCTGTATGTATGTATGTATGTATGTATGTATGTATGTACGTATGTACGTACGTAACGCGATAACTCTTGACAGAAATAACCGTTTTGCTTCCAATTTTGTTTATAGGTTCCTTGTGATAAGGCGCTTCCCTGATTAGTTTTGGGGGATTGATTGTTTAATGATAAAGAGGGGAACGGGGGGGGCTAAACCCCCTTAATTAAGATAAATGGTTTTTTCATGCAGAATTGTCCAATTTTCTTCAAATTTTGTATATAGGTTCATTGTGATAAGGTTCTTTCCTGATTAGTTTTGGGGGTTCATAGGTTAAGTATAAAGGGGCTAACGGGGGAGGGGAATCCTCCCCCTTAATTTAGATAAATGAAGTTTTCATGCAGAGTTATCCGATTTTCTTCCACTTTTGTTTATAGGTTCCTTGTGATAAGGCGCTTCCCTGATTAGTTTCCGGGATTGATTGGTTAACTATAAAGGGGGGGGGGGGAACGGAGGGCTAACCCCCCTTAATTTGGATAAATGTTTTTTTCATGCAGTATTATCCAATGTTCTTCAAATTTTGTATATAGGTTCATTGTGATAAGGTTCTTTCCTGATTAGTTTTGGGGGCTCATAGGTTAAGTATAAAGGGGGTAACGGGGGGTTAATCCTCCCCCCCTTATTTCAGATAATTTTTTTCATGCAGAGTTATCCGATTTCCTTCAAATTTCGTATAAAGGTTCATTGTGATAAGGTTCTTTCCTGATTAGTTTTGGGGGTTCATAGGTTAAGTATAAAGGGGGTAACGGGGGGGTTAATTCGCCCCCCTTATTTTAGATAAATGATTTTTTTCATGCAGAGTTATCTGATTTCCTTCAAATTTTCTATATGGGCTCATTGTGGTAAGGGGCTTCCCTGATTAGTTTGGGGGGTTCATTGGTGAAGTGTAAAGGAGGGAAACGGGGGCTATCCCCCCCCTTAATTTTGATAAATGGGTTTTTCATGCAGAATTATCCAATTTACTCCAAATTTTGTATATAGGCTCATTGTGGTAAGGCACTTCCCTGATTAGTTTTGGGGGTTCACTGGTAAAGTATAAAGGGGGGAACGGGGGGGGACTAACCCCCCTTGATATAGATAAATGGGTTTTTTAAGCAGAATTATCCGATTTTCTTCAAATTTTATATATATGTTCATTGTGATAAGGCGCTTCTCTGATTAGTTTTGATGGGTTCTTTGGTTAAGTATAAAGGGGGGACGGGGGGCTAACCCCCCCCCTTAATTTAGATAAATGGATTTTTCATGCAGAATTATCCGATTTTTTCAAATTTTGTATATAGGTTCATTGTGGTAAGGCGCTTCTCTGATTAGTTTTATGGGTTCATTGGTTAATTATAAGAAGGAGAAACGGGGGATGGTTCCCCCCTCTTAATATATTGTCGATTTCTTCATTTTTCGAGTGCTTATTTCAAATTCTTTGAAATAAGAATATAATTTACAGTTAGTGTGAATAGCCTGTGAGCTCAATGCCGTCAGTTTAACTGGGCAGTTTTCTTTTATTATAATGTCCTTTTAAAATATTGTTTTTATAATATCATTTGTTTTTCACATGTGTTTTCATTTTTAAATATATATATTATTTATTTAAATAAGAAGATCACAATACGATTTATTGTGTGTGTGCGTAAAATATTTTTTAATCTTATGCAGACATTTTATTATCTAAATATCCACGTGTTAATATCACCATGGGGAATACACATAAGTTTACAATAGATGCATTTTGGGAATTCACTGAATATTAATTCCATGTATTCCATGGAGGATGAAATTTAATTAGAGTATAATATAGACTATTACATAATAAAATTCTCATATAATTCTTTTAAAACATTGTCCTTTTCAAAGTGTCTATAAACATTTGATAAGTATGATGTTAAGACGCATTGTAATTCATATTTCGTGATCTGTGTCTGAAAATGTATTTATCTACAATAAAATTTCTCTGATTTTGATTTTCTTTAAAAACTTAAGCAAGTATTAAGTATGCTTCATTAACTGTAAGCTTATCTTATATATATGAAAGTCTTTAAAAACAAAGATAATTTTTAATCATTCGTTGCAAAAGCATTATATTATTTGACATACTGTTTTATTACCACTATGAAATGCAGTTTAATGATAAATATTCAATCAACCGGTCATTTGACCGGTACCAAATCAAATTGTTTAGATTCAAATCAGAAATTTCTTTGTAAAATAAATAAAATATAAATCGGACAGTAGCAAGTAAATTAAAAAAGTTAAATAGTCTTAAATAAAATTTCTGGTGTGGAATATGTTTATAACACTTGAGGAAAATTTCAGGTATGTTTAGTATTAATTGTAATGTAAGCTAGTGTAAAAAATAAAACAAAATCATGGCACCTTACATAAAAGAGGTATATAAAGAAACATGTTTCTATTATTCCATTTCATTCAATGGAAAAATTAAAATTTATATATAGCCTTTATCATCGAAGAAAAAATATCGAGGAAGTTTGCACAAATTTATGATTTTTAATACGAACCTGTTGTTTTCTGGTATTGAAGAAAGAAAATAAAACCGTGAAAAAACATAAGGACATATTATAAAGAAATAATGAAAAAACAATGTTATTTTTTTCCATATTTAACCCTTCATGAGGGAATACCGCCATAATGGCGGCAACCACTTTTTAATGTCCAACAGTACTGTTTCCAATTATTATTATTTTTGCACCACTTTGTCTGACAAATACTTTTGCATTACTTAATTGCTGAAATTTTGAGATTAGATAAGGCGAAAATTTCTGTTCAAATATACTGGTGTGTAATTGGATGGAAACACGTTAGAACAATAAAAAAAATCCCTGACGGCTCGGCCTACAGGAACAGGTAGATTTCGAAGACGCAGACCGTGGGGCACCTGTTTGTCGGGAATTGCGGAAGAAATGACTTTTTTGCGATGATGCTGCATTTGGAACCGCATACTTCGAAACCAAACTTGTTTGCAGGCGGAGCCAGCAAGGATTTTTTTTTCTATAAGAGTTGGTCCTATAAAAAACATGTCAATATAAAAGTTTTAGATAATATTAAGAGGATTTATAATAAATTTAAGCGGATTTGAAATTTTGGGAATTGACGAAGTTATGAATTTTTTTCTTCCCCCGCCCCCCTTAAGACAATTTTTAATTATATCAAAAATCTCTCATACATAAATTTTCGGCCCTTCTCCTAGAAGTAATAATAACTTCAAACGGATTCGATATGCATCATAATTAAGAAATTATGGTTTTTTTTCTGTTTTCACCCCTTGGTTCGATTTTGCCCATTAACGAACTTGACCGAGATTTTATGCCCCTTGATTTTATGTATCAGTTTCGAAAAGATGCGGGAGTTGGAACCGCCTACTTCGAAAAATAACTGGTTTGCAGGCGGAGCCGGAAGGCATTTTTTGTTTTTAATTTTTTTTTTTGCTATAACGGTTGGTCCTATAAAAAACTTGTCAATATAAAAGTTTTAGATAATATTAAGAGGATTTATAATAAATTTAAGCGGATTTGAAATCTTGGGAATTGACGAAATTATGATTTTTTTCTTCTAAAACCCCCCTTCCCTCCCCCCCTTAAGGCAATTTTTAATTATATCAAAAATCTGTCATACATAAGTTTTCGGCCCTGTTCCTAGACGTAATAATAACTTTAAACGGATTCAATACGTATCATAATTAAGAAATTATGGGTTTTTTTCTGTTTTCACAAAAAGCCCCCCCCATCCCCCCCCTCCTTGGTTCGATTTTGCCCATTAACGAACTTGACCGAGATTTTATGCCCCTTGATTTTATGTATCAGTTTCGAAAAAATGCGAGAGTTGGAACCGCCTACTTCGAAAAATAACTTGTTTGCAGGCGGAGCCGGCAGGGATTTTTTTTTTTAATTTTTTTTTTTTTGCTATAACGGTTGGTCCTATAAAAAACTTGTCAATATAAAAGTTTTAGATAATACTAAGAGGATTAATAATAAATTTACGCGGATTTGATATCTTGTGAAATGACGAAGCTATGATTTTTTTTCTTCTAAACCCCCCCCCCCTTTTTCCCCCCCTTGGGGCCATTTTTAATTATATCAAAAATCTGTCATACATAAATTTTTGGCCCTTTTCCTAGAAGTAATAATAACTTTAAACGGATTCGATACGTATAATAATAAAGAAATTATGAGGGTTTTTCTGTTTTCACAAAAAGCCCCCCCATTCCCCCCCCCCCTGGTTCGATTTTGCCCATTAACGAACTTGACCGAGATTTTACGACCCTTGATTTTATGTATCAGTTTGGAAGAGATTTATGCAGAATTTTTCCAGTTATCGTGGTCAGAAAAAGTGATATATATATATAGATAGATAGATAGATAAAGTTTTGAACTGGGGGTGGTTTAGGGTTCTGGGAGTCATGATCGGCGTAGATCTGCAAAAATTTTTCAAAATTTCCAACTTAGGTGAGAATGTAATAGGTAGTATTTCTTACGAAATCTACCTAAAAATTGTTATCGCGAATATGGCGGCATTCGTCCGTTAAGGGCTACAGCAGTCATGTTTAGGGAAAATTTCCTATATCATTATCGAGAAAAATACCACATAATTAGCATGAAAGAGATTTAGAAAGAATGAAGCGAGCAAAACTTTTTCTTAAATAGACTAAAAATATTTAAATGTAATGTAAATTACGCGAAAAATTAATGCATTTTTTTTAAATAAGAAAAATGGATTGTTTAATGAGTGTTTTAACATTGTTACATATGCACTAGCTTAGTGTAGTTTCACACAAATTATTCACGAGTAATAAAAAGTATTTAATTCTAGAAATATACAAAGGAAAAGTCTTTCATGTTACAATCTTTTCACGTTTGTTAAATAAATGATCGATATCAAGTGAGTTTTTGACGCCTCAGATAGACACATTTTAATTCAACATCATCAGTTGCTGTTAAAAACCATTTTTAAAAGTATATGCAAGTTTGATACCGATCAGAGATATTTTCAGGGAAAGTACCATTATTTTGTTATAGAAAACGTCATTTTATTTAATCCTGCGATTAAATAAGGTGAATTTTTCTAAAAACAAAATACTGATATATTCTTCAAAATTTCCCTGATCGGTGGTACCTTAATATAGTTATTATTTGTCTATGGATACAAAACATAAAAACTTTTAGGAAAGACACAAACAATTTTAATGATCAGTATTTTAATATTTTTTTTTCTCTGTTCAAAGATTTATTTTATGTCAGCTGCTATGTATAAGTTTAGGATACCAATCAAAACTTACAGAAATTATCTCTATAATGAAACTGCATCCATATTTCTAAAATTAACGATATCAGTACCTAGTAATATCGTCAAATGTTATAATCAATAAATAATCAAAGTAGGAAATTTCATTAAGTCTCATTAGGTTTTTATCCACAAAATATGCTTTTAGCTCATTCTTTTGCGTCTCTTTTAGCTGTAAATATAAGCAAAGCGTTAAATTATGTAACTCTATTCATGATTTCAAAAAGACTTAGTTGTGATATTGTAGATATTAAATTATTATTTCGAAAAAACAAAATATAGAACTACACTAAAAAAATGTGTTCTCAAAACTGAGTAAAAAGTACGTCACAAAAACATACGTCATATGAGTAAAAATACGTCACATCCTCAAACTAGCTCCGCTCCAAATGTTATCAAAATTGAGAAAAACATGTACTCATTTTTGATACCAGGGATGTGTTCAAATGTGAACTGATATGTGCTCAATTTCGATCTCATGGATGTATTCAAATATGAACTGCAATGTACTCATTTTTGATACCATGGGTGTATTCAATTATGAACTCTGTGTGCTCTTTGTTAAATGTTTAATTTTTTTCTAATTTTATGTAATCAGCAGTACCTTCTGTAAATATTAAATTTATGTAAATTTACCTATACATATTTACCTATGCATACCTATGCACGGTATTTTAAAATAATAAATAAGGACTTTATGATGTATACTCAAATGAGAAAACAAAACAATAAGTTGCTATGCATCGTACATTTTATTCCGAGATTTTAAACAAAGATGTAATTCAGTGGCGCCATCTCTTATCCAAAAATAAATTAAAACGACATTAATGGAAGTAGTGTGCAAAAAATCAAAGTAAAAAATATGGCTTCACTAAGTTTATTTTAAATGTTTTTTATGAAATGTCCGTTACTCCCTGATTACTTTTCAGTTTGAATATAGCTTCGATAATGTAACATGTAAATAATTTTTTGCTGTTTTGTAATACAAAAAATTAACTCCTGATGATGATTTTAAAAATAAACCGAAAAGTCGAGAATAATTTTTATTTTTGTGATTTTAATTTTTAGATCTTTGTTTAAAATCTCGGAATAAAGCGTACGTTGGATAGCAACTTATTGTTTTGTTTTCACATTTTAAAATAATTTAAAAGTTCTTGAAAACAATGCTTTTGTTCATATGAATATGAAGTAGAACAAGATGGCGTCTAAGATGGCCGATTAGTAACACGCGGGAAACCGAAATTTAGATAAAAACATGGGCTGAAAGACATTTAATAAAACAGTTTGAAAACTAAAATAAATTAAATGGAAAAAAATATACCCCCCCCCCCCCGTATTACCGTTTAAAGTAAAAATGCACTCACATTTATATCTCGCTCAAAAATATTAACAAGAAACATTTAATTGATTAATTACGTAGGAAAAATAGCAAAATTATTATCAAAATGCCCAAATGAAATATTTTTTTTGACAAGAGCATCGTTTTCAAGAACTTTGAAATTATTTTAAAATACTGTGCATAATTTAATATTTACAGATATGATTACATAAAATAAGAAAAAAAATATTGAATATTTAACAGAGAGAACTTACTTTCAAACTTGTCGGATAAATCTTGAATCTAATTTTCTTTTCACACATATCCATGTCACTCAGCGCACAGAGTACCGACTGCCTATGAATTTACGAAGCACTCATAACAACAACGCAATGTAACTTTACGCATTATAATGGAGGCACAAGATATGGATTCTTCCGAGGAATAAAAATGTAATATTATTCCCCTATTTCCGGAATATATTGCATTGTTTTCCTATTAATGAACATCTTTTATGCCGTCATGAACAAAATAAATTAGTACAAATTACAAAATTATCATTTCATATGAGTTTGATAAAATGTGATGTATCAAAAATGCGATGGAATAAGTTCATTTTTGATCCAAACATACTTAATTCTATATGAGTACATTGATTTACTCATTTTTGATTGATCAAGGTTACTTAACCATAGTCTAAAATTTACAAATAAGATTTTCAGGCTTCAGTTTTTTATACTTTTTGAGTCATAAAAACGAAACGATTGAATGGGAAAATACCTATCCCCAAATAATAGAAAAAACAACTTTATTTTTCTCTATGCACAAAATGCATTTTTCATCAAATTATTATTGCCTTTTTGCAGAAACTTTAAAGAAACACTAATTTAATTGCACTAAATTTCATAATAATAAGTGTTATAATTAAATGAATATTGATTTTTGAACTTACTTTTAAAAATAAATTTAACATGTGTTTTTTTTTAATTAGATACAATAATTTATATAGTATATATTTTATCTAAATGAACTTCTGTTACTGAATTATACAAAAATACGCAAAATTTTAGTTATATCAAAGTAGAACTAAATGTAATAATTTTAAACATGAGTATGCATTTTAACTAAATGAACTTTTGTTACTAAAGTTATAAAAAATAGGTATTGTAATAAAAACGCACAAAAGTAAATTTGCTTCTAAAAAGATAAAAATAAATGCTTATTTACGAGAGTATAAAATAATTATTAAATGAAAATTTTATTTATGAGTAAGAAAATATTTTATAACATTATTTATAATTTAGTATATAAATTCATTGCTCTATAATATGACTGTGAGTGCCAAAATGCATAAGTTATTTATCAAATAAAATATCCTCTTTCATCTTCATATAAACATAAATAATCCTATTGTAACTTCGTGAGAAAAGAATGAATGATTGTCTTCATCACATAGAACAAAATATTCATACGCGAGCAAGTCACCTGAAAAATACAGATAAGCAAATGTTTCCGAAGATATATTCATGTTTATATAGTTCAGAATATTAGATATTGTTTTATATTGTTGAAATGATTTTTACTTTATATAGGTTTTTAGATTCCAATTTATCTACATTAAGTGCTTTGATGTAGAAAACTGTAATATAACTATATGTTTAAAATGAATTTTTTGAGATTTGTTAGAATGAAACTTGAGTTCCACTAAAGCAATATCCGCTGAGAAAATAAAACTCAGAATAAATACAAAATAAAATCAGAAAAACTTTTGATCTCTATTTTACAGACTACAAAATTTTGCGTGCGTTTCTATTTTTTAAAAAGCAAATTTAGATATGCATCTCAACTGAAAAAATAAGAAACTAACTTTCAGTTTAGGATAAAAGTTTTTCAGAAAGATACATTGCCAACAATTTATTTTTACTAACGTAAGTAAAGTAAATAAAATCTTTTAAGTCCGGGGGGGGGGGGGAAATTTTTTGGAGCGGAAAAAAAATATTTTTTAAAGCAAGGTAATTTAACTTTTATATGTTCAACTATCCTGTCAAAAGTACTCTTTCTATGATTTGTATTTAAAAGTATCTCAACCCGTTAAATCTCAATGACTTGCCAGTAAGTCACAAAATTCAATAAATTTGAAACCGTACGATTATGGGTATTCGATTTTAAAAGATTAAAGACTAGGTGGGTAGGAGTACGCGGATGAGTGGAATTGCGCAAGGAAATTTTAAGCTGCGTGCAACAGTGGAAGTAATTTCTGTTGTTAAATTTTAGTGAACCTTATTTTTCGGCCTATAATCCGCGGCTCTAAAAATTCATTTTAGACTCAGAAATTGTATTTCATAAAATGTTACTTTCTTGAAAACGCAATACATTTGACTGCAATTACTAAATGAAATTTCTGGGTCTAAACTGAATAATTTGAACTGCGGATTATACGCCAAAAAATACGGTGCCTACAATGTGAAAGGAAGTCGCCTTATTGCCAATGCTCTGCTATTTTTAGCACTTTCCAACCTAGTTGTAAAGTGCTTATGACTTCGGTTTGTCTGGCCGTATGGCCGTATGGCCGTCTGGCCGTCTGGCCGTCTGTCCGTGCTCTAACTCCCGTAAATATGCTCGGATTGCTCTGCAATTTTTATACGTTATTGTTGTTATCTATGGCACGTTCCCTATTTCAACTGAAGTGTGTAGCACTTATAGTTTTCTTACAGGGACACTCAAAAGAATTCCGTTACATTGCGGTCTATGGGGAAAAATCATTTGCGGTTTATTTTAAAAATGTTTCACTATTGTAAACGCATTGAAATTTATGTAGATCACTAAGATACATTAGAAGAAGCTTAATATGGAATAGTAGGTGTATAGCACTTAGAGTTACTTTACAGGGACAGCCAAAATAATTCCGTTACATTACGTCTATGGAGAAAAATCGTCTGCGGCTTATTTAAATAATGTTCCACTATTTTAAACGCATTGAAGTTTATATATATTACTAAGGTGCATTACAAGAGGCTTACTACAGAATAGTGTGTGTATAGCAGTCATCGTTCATTTACAGGGACACACAAAAGAATTCTCTACTGTCTGTTAACAATAATTCCTGGAAGTGCGTTTTTAAGTTACTGAACGCGATTTTAATCTTAACTAGCTTTTAGTCTATTACGTGGTGTGTATAAATTCTGTAGATCCTATACAGGGCAGCACAAAAGTTCGCGAACACATTTCCGTTTATTGACAGAAACTCCAGAAGGAGAATTTAAACGGTGCTACGCGTTTCCTAACTAAACTAAAATTTAGCATCCTATGTATATATACAAATCTATAGATCATATACAGGGCTACATAAAAGTATTCGGATATTTTTCCGAATATTGTATATATTGAAAATTCCTGAAATTACGTTTTTAAATATGTTATGCGTTTTCCAAATTGTTTACTTAGATGTCATCTTTCAGCTTATTAAACGGTAATGATTTGTAAAATTATTTTAGAAGCGTTGGAAAGTGCTACATAATCAATGCTTGACGCATGATTTTTCGTTCTTGTTTGCTTTCAAATTAGAAGATAAAAGTGCACTTTTCCTAATTTTTAGTGCTATTTTTAAAATTATATATAACATAAGTTATTTTAAAGTGAAAAATTGCTGAAATATTATTTAAACCCATATCGATTAAAGTGCATTTTATTTTAAATTACAATAAGTGGTTAGCACTTTTCCAGTTGTTACTTACTGGCATTTATCACCAATTCTGTAAGATACTACTCCGGGATCTAAGAGTGCGCAACACCTGGTTCCGGCGAATTCCTTGCCTCCCACCGCATCGTACAGCCTTTCGTCACTTCTTTTAAATTTATACTTTAGGTTTCAATAATTCCGAGAGAACAAGGAATTATTATTTTCTAATTATAATATTTGTGATACTTCAGGCAGAAAGTTTGCATTTAAAAAGTCAACAACAGCTATTCGGTAATACTGGTACTCAAATTTTAAAAGAGTGACCCATGTAGAAGATTATGAAAATCTTAATGGGGGAAAAAGAAATGATCAAAAGGAAATAAAGGACTGGGATTTATAAATTATAGTCGAAGCCCATTTTCAAGAACCACCCCTAACAAGTAATTTTGAAACACAAAAAGTCAACGCAACTTCAAGTGACTATTTCCAATTAAAATACTTGCTTGAAATTGCGAAAAAATTCATGTTATTAACACTGCCTTGCTTTTTAACTACATACTGAGCACCAGTTGGCATATTTTAGCGTGAGTAATTTAGCCTCATGAGAGTATTTTTGTGACAACCACATTCAATTTAATTTATGTTGTGCCCTTCGAGCGTCATCTATACTAATATTATAAAGGAGTAAAGATTGTTTGCTTGTTTCTTTGTTTGTAGGGGGTAATCTCTAGAACTACCGAACCGATTTCAAAAGTGATGGTGGCAAATTAATAGTGACAACCCCTGCTCCAACATAGGCTATATTTTATGTCGGTGCCACTACCCCAAGGGGGGTGCAGGAGCGAAAAACTTTCTAAAATTACGATCTTTTCTATACGAAAGCAGCTAGAAATTTGAAATTTGGCGTTGTAGTTACTTATAAGAAGTAAATGCTCTCTAAGAACAAAATAAAAAAAAAATTCGAAATTTAAAAGGGTGAAATGAGCAAAAAGCGTTCTAAAAACATTCTAAATTACAATTTCTATGGAATCTCTAGAACTACCGAGCCGATTTGAAATATGGCGTTGTAGTTACTTATAAGATGTAAATGCTAAGAACAAAATAAAAAAAATTCGAAATTTAAAAGGGTGAAATGAGCGAAAAGGGTTCTAAAAACATTCTAAATTACACTTTCTATGGAATCTCTAGAACTACCGAACCGATTTGAAATTTGGCGTTGTAGTTACTTATAAGATGTAAATGCTCTCTAAGAACAAA
Source organism: Maratus michaelseni (assembly GCA_963931845.1). Lineage (NCBI taxonomy): Eukaryota > Metazoa > Arthropoda > Arachnida > Araneae > Salticidae > Maratus > Maratus michaelseni. The sequence goes on from OZ007599.1 coordinate 267,303,209, forward strand.
ATAAAAAAAATTCGAAATTTAAAAGGGTGAAATGAGCGAAAAGCGTTCTAAAATCATTCTAAGTTACAATTTCTATGGAATCTCTAGAACTACCGAACCGATTTGAAATTTGGCGTTGTAGTTACTTATAAGATGTAAATGCTCTCTAAGAACAAAAAAAAATCGAAATTTAAAAGGGTGAAATGAGCGAAAAGCGTTCTAAAAACATTCTAAATTACAATTTCTATGGAATCTCTAGAACTACCGAACCGATTTGAAATTTGGCGTTGTAGTTACTTATAAGATGTAAATGCTCTCTAAGAACAAAATAAAAAAAAATTCGAAATTTAAAAGGGTGAAATGAGCGAAAAGCGTTCTAAAAACATTCTAAATTACAATTTCTATGGAATCTCTAGAACTACCGAACCGATTTGAAATTTGGCGTTGTAGTTACTTATAAGATGTAAATGCTCTCTAAGAACAAAATAAAAAAAAATCTAAATTTAAAAGGTTGAAATGAGCGAAAAGCGTTCTAAAAACATTCTAAATTACAATTTCTATGGAATCTCTAGAACTACCGAACCGATTTCAAAAGTGATGGTGGCAAGTTGATGGTGACAACCCCTGCTTCAACATAGGCTATATTTTATGTCGGTGTCACTAACCCAGGGGGGGGGTGCAGCAGCGAAAAAGGTTCTAAAATTGCGATTTTTTTTGTACTGAAGGAGCTAGAAATATGAAATTTGGCATTGTAGTTACTTATAAGATGTAAATGCTCTCTAAAAACAAAATAAAAAAAATTCGAAATTTAAAAGGATGAAATGAGCGAAAAGCGTTCTAAAAACATTCTAAATTACAATTTCTATGGAATCTGTAGAACTACCGAACCGATTTGAAATTTGGCGTTGTAGTTACTTATAAGATGTAAATGTTCTCTAAGAGCAACAAAAAAAATCGAAATTTAAAAGAGTGAAATGAGAGATAAACGTTCTAAAAACATTCTAAATTACAACTTCTATGGAATCTCTAGAACTACCGAACCGATTTGAAATTTGGCGTTGTAGTTACTTATAAGATGTAAATGCTCTCTAAGAACAAAATAAAAAAAATCGAAATTTAAAAGGTTGAAATGAGCGAAAAGCGTTCTAAAAACATTCTAAATTACAATTTCTATGGAATCTCTAGAACTACCGAACCGATTTGAAATTTGGCGTTGTAGTTACTTATAAGATGTAAATGCTCTCTAAGAACAACAAAAAAAATCGAAATTTAAAAGAGTGAAATGAGAGATAAGCGTTCTAAAAACATTCTAAATTACAACTTCTATGGAATCTCTAGAACTACCGAACCGATTTGAAATATGGCGTTGTAGTTACTTATAAGATGTAAATGCTCTCTAAGAACAAAATAAAAAAAATCGAAATTTAAAAGGTTGAAATGAGCGAAAAGCGTTCTAAAAACATTCTAAATTACAATTTCTATGGAATCTCTAGAACTATCGAACCGATTTGAAATTTGGCGTTGTAGTTACTTATAAGATCTAAATGCTCTCTAAGAACAAAATAAAAAAAAATTCGAAGTTTAAAAGGGTGAAATGAGCGAAAAGTGTAATAAAAACATTCTAAATTACAATTTCTATGGAATCTCTAGAACTAAAGAACCGATTTCAAAAGTGATGGGGGCAAATTGATGGTGACAACCCCTGCTTCAACATAGGCTATATTTTATGTCGGTGTCACTAACACAGGGGGGGGGGGGAGGAGCGAAAAAGGTTCTAAAATTGCGATTTTTTTATACTGAAGGAGCTAGAAATATGAAATTTGGCATTGTAGTTACTTATAAGATGTAAATGCTCTCTAAAAACAAAATAAAAAAAATTCGAAATTTAAAAGGGTGAAATGAGCGAAAAGTGTTCTAAAAACATTCTAAATTACAATTTCTATGGAATCTCTAGAACTACCGAACCGATTTGAAATTTGGCGTTGTAGTTACTTATAAGATATAAATGCTCTCTAAGAACAACAAAAAAAAAATCGAAATTTAAAAGGGTGAAATGAGCGAAAAGCTTTCTAAAAACATTCTAAATTACAACTTCTATGGAATCTCTAGAACTACCGAACCGATTTGAAATTTGGCGTTGTAGTTACTTATAAGATGTAAATGCTCTCTAAGAACAACAAAAAAAAAATCGAAATTTAAAAGAGTGAAATGAGCGACAAGCGTTCTAAAAACATTCTAAATTACAACTTCTATGGAATCTCTAGAACTACCAAACAGATTTGAAATTTGGCGTTGTAGTTACTCATAAGATGTAAATGCTCTCTTAGAACAAAATAAAAAAAATCGAAATTTAAAAGGTTGAAATGAGCGAAAAGAGTTCTAAAAACATTCTAAATTACAATTTCTATGGAATCTCTAGAACTATCGAACCGATTTGAAATTTGGCGTTGTAGTTACTTATAAGATGTAAATGCTCTCTTAGAACAAAATAAAAAAAAAATCGAAGTTTAAAAGGGTGAAATGAGTGAAAAGCGTTATAAAAACATTCTAAATTAGAATTTCTATGGAATCTCTAGAATTACCGAACCGATTTCAAAAGTGATGGGGGCAAATTGATGGTGACAACCCCTGCTTCAACATAGGCTATATTTTATGTCGGTGTCACTAACACGGGGGGGGGGGGGTGCAGGAGCGAAAAAGTTTCTAAAATTGCGATTTTTTTATACTGAAGGAGCTAGAAATATGAAATTTGGCATTGTAGTTACTTATAAGATGTAAATGCTCTCTAAGAACAAAATAAAAAAAAATCTAAATTTAAAAGGTTGAAATGAGCGAAAAGCTTTCTAAAAACATTCTAAATTACAACTTCTATGGAATCTCTAGAACTACCGAACCGATTTGAAATTTGGCGTTGTAGTTACTTATAAGATGTAAATGCTCTCTAAGAACAACAAAAAAAAAATCGAAATTTAAAAGAGTGAAATGAGCGACAAGCGTTCTAAAAACATTCTAAATTACAACTTCTATGGAATCTCTAGAACTACCAAACAGATTTGAAATTTGGCGTTGTAGTTACTCATAAGATGTAAATGCTCTCTTAGAACAAAATAAAAAAAATCGAAATTTAAAAGGTTGAAATGAGCGAAAAGAGTTCTAAAAACATTCTAAATTACAATTTCTATGGAATCTCTAGAACTATCGAACCGATTTGAAATTTGGCGTTGTAGTTACTTATAAGATGTAAATGCTCTCTTAGAACAAAATAAAAAAAAAATCGAAGTTTAAAAGGGTGAAATGAGTGAAAAGCGTTATAAAAACATTCTAAATTAGAATTTCTATGGAATCTCTAGAATTACCGAACCGATTTCAAAAGTGATGGGGGCAAATTGATGGTGACAACCCCTGCTTCAACATAGGCTATATTTTATGTCGGTGTCACTAACACGGGGGGGGGGGTGCAGGAGCGAAAAAGTTTCTAAAATTGCGATTTTTTTATACTGAAGGAGCTAGAAATATGAAATTTGGCATTGTAGTTACTTATAAGATGTAAATGCTCTCTAAGAACAAAATAAAAAAAAATCTAAATTTAAAAGGTTGAAATGAGCGAAAAGCGTTCTAAAAACATTCTAAATTACAATTTCTATGGAATCTCTAGAACTACCGAACCGATTTGAAATTTGGCGTTGTAGTTACTTATAAGATGTCAATGCTCTCTAAGAACAAAATAAAAAAAAATTCGAAATTTAAAAGGGTGAAATGAGCGAAAAGCGTTCTAAAAACATTCTAAATTACAATTTCTATGGAATCTCTAGAACTACCGAACCGATTTCAAAAGTGATGGGGGCAAATTGATGGTGACAACCCCTGCTTCAACATAGGCTATATTTTATGTCGGTGTCACTAACACGGGGGGGGGTGCAGGAGCGAAAAAGTTTCTAAAATTGCGATTTTTTTATACTGAAGGAGCTAGAAATATGAAATTTGGCATTGTAGTTACTTATAAGATGTAAATGCTCTCTAAAAACAAAATAAAAAAATTCGAAATTTAAAAGGGTGAAATGAGCGAAAAGCGTTCTAAAAACATTCTAAATTACAATTTGTATGGAATCTCTAGAACTACCGGACCGATTTCCAAAGTGATGGTGGCAAATTCTTGGTGACAGTCCCTGCTGCAACAGCCTCTTTAATAAAAAACTATGTGTTTCTGACGACTGGGTTTTTCGCTAATTGTTGCCACAGATTAATCTCGGAAAATGAAACATTTGAAGTTACTGAAAAAAAATAGTAGCTCGAAAATTATTTGGCAGAAAAATGTTAGGCAAACTGCGTTTGAAAGTTAAAAAATTGTATTTTTCTTGATATAAATTTCAAATCTAATGATTATGCTATTTTTCAAATATTGAATTTGAACAATTACCAAATTTCACAATGGAGTACCATAGCGAAACCTTCATGCGTAAAAAGATAATGATAAGGGCGACGTTTCCTGGCGTGTATATTGGCAATAGCACGAGTCACAAATTATAGTAGCTTTATTATTCTGTTAAAATATAAAAGTGAATTATTAAATGTCAATATTTTGTTGGATTAAAAGTTCGTTATAAGAAATTGACCAGCGTAGCGGGCGTAGCTTGCTAGTTCTAAATAAAAGAGTGGTAGCATACGCACATGCCGCGTTCCTAAGATTTGAAGTTTTTGTCCAAACTGTTGCACTCACTTTGAACAAGTTGGCAGTACTCACCTAAACAAGTTATTTTAAAGAGTGAGACAAGTTAAAAACATTAGGTTGGTGATAATTTCAAGATCACCAAGTTTGTGCCCAAAATGTTCTCGACCAATCAAATTTTATCGCTCGTATGTTGCCACTTTCTTATTTATAAAGGCACTCTAGTTGTTCATCTCTCAAAATTCACAATTTTTTCGACCAATTAAATATTATCTCTCGTATGCCACCCAACTCCCACTGAAAAATGCAATCTGTTGCTCATCTTTCAGGTTTGAAACGCAGTAAGCAATCATATATTAAAACATTTGACGCATCCTTATAAAAAAATTATACATGATACAATGAACCCTGTTAGCTTAACACTAGAACGGCGGGATATTTTACTCAAATTTAAAAAAAAATATTTCACACCAGAATTTTTATTTAAGACTTCTAATTTATTTATTTAACTTATTTTTGCGTGGTATATATTTAACTTATTTTATGAAAAAATATCCGGTTAGAATCGATATTTTATTATTTGGTAATGGTCAAAATGGCCCCTCACCACCGTTCTAGTGTTAAAACCTTTTTCTGGTATACCAGAACTGTAGTGTTACTTTCAAATCAGTTCAGTGGTTGTTGCGAAATTTGTGAACATATATACATGTCCATATATGAAGGACAGTCAAATGAAAACGGATCACAATGCGTATCTTTCATAGCGCGCATGTTTGTTCCACTGGAATTTGATTGCTGAACTGACATTTGGTGGTGACTCATGAAAGCAACGTCGCTTACAGACTTGTCGTTAGTCAATCGTACTTAAAGTGAGGTTATATATACCGTAATTTCCGGCGTATAATCCGCAGCTCAAAGAGTCGTTTTTCGACCCAGAAATTTTATTCAATAATTGTAGTTAAATATTTACAGCGATCTTTTAAGTTACATTTTATAAAATAATATTTCTGGGTCGAAAAACGACTCTTTGAGCTGCGGATTATACGCCGGAAATTACGGTACTTTTATATTCGTTCAACCAGTGTTGTTAGTTCGCCACTCTTTTAAAATTCAGATTGCTTGATTGTAACAACTTTTTTGAAATAGAAATATTATCCTTATTTCATGACAAATTAAATAAATTAACACGGATTATACAATTTTTTTAAAATGTGGTATCATTCAAGCAAACTGAATAAAAGAAGTAGCGGACTGGCACCTCTGCGTCCAACATCAGTGAAGGTGGCAAGTAAAGAAGAACAGCTAGGTAGTGTAATTTTCTGAAGAAGTGTGGACTGCTGAAGAAGTAAAAGGATGACAAATCCATCGTCGCATGTCTGCTCGGAGAACATAGCGTGCCATATTTCGCGTGTACTGGAATGGTAAAAGAGATTCGGCGTCGGTCGCGTGTCACTGAAAGACGATGCTCACCCAGTATAGGCTCGTCGTGATATCACTCCTGCTGTTATTGCTGAGGATGATGGTCTCATACGCGGAAATCTACGGATCACTGTTGAAGAAATACATTAGTAGACACCGTTTTGCATCAGATGAATGCGTCTATAACTTTGTAAAGAACTTATTCAGCAGACATTCCATAAGATTTTTCAAGAATAGGATTGATCGTCTTGTCTCGCAGTGGGATACCGTAATTTCCGGCGTATAATCCGCAATTCAAAGAGTCGTTTTTCGACCCAGAAATTTTATTCAATAATTGTAGTTAAATATTTACAGCGATCTTTTAAGTTACATTTTATAAAATAATATTTCTGGTTCGAAAAACGACTCTTTGAGCTGCGGATTATACGCCGGAAATTACGGTAAATGTACAGTTTTGGATATTACGTTTGAGGTAATAAATGTTATACTGTTTGGTATTTGACACTTTCTCATTTGACTATCCCTTATACAAAACATCCAAAAATAGAAGCTCCTTCTTTTTGTTACTTAAAAAGATGACTGCCCTTTTATTTGTCCAGGATGTATATATTCACATTTTCAGAACTCGATCCAATGTGGATATCAGCATGAAATTGCGGCACTGATGAAGGCATCCATTAGCTGTTTACTGTTACTGCTTGTTATCTCTTAATCAGTGGCGGCTTGTCTTTTTCCTATCCGAATTTTTCTGTAAATAAATTTGACCTTATCAATGACGGAACCGTGGCGCAGCAGTTGGAGGATTGTCACTACTAAATTTTAATATTATTCTTCTGCTTGAAATATATCAGATATTCAATCCTTATATAATTCGTAGAATATTATTAAAATTTAACGGTGTTAATTGATTGTCTGTTACGCCACTGTTCCATCACTGCCTTATCTATTCCTGGAAAGTTATATGATTAAACAAAGTTAAATTTAGTTTATTAAAATACTTCTAGAAAAGTGATTGTCGAGCCATAAACTGCTCTTAAGCCCCATACTTATATACACTTCTCCTGGTACACCAAGATAACGCAACTGACATTTTATATCAAATTTTCATTTCCGTGTGCTCTATGATAAGATTTTAAAATGTAGTCTAATATTACATAATTTAAGAATATTTCATCAAGATTTGAAATGTGTACAGTTTTTATTTCCGCTCAAACATCTAAAAATCATCCTCTACATTTCCCCTCAATTATTGCACATTTTGTTTTTAAATATTCATTGAAAACCGAAATTTAACATCATAGTACTGGAATTATTACTTATCAAAATACAAATTACGTGCATGATTGTTGAAGGGATATTTTTACTATAGATTACTTTTCAAAATATTTATAAAATATATAATTATCAAGATTTACTTTTTCAAAATATAGACTAAAACACGAAATCAAAACATTTACTAATTTAGACCTAAACACACAGCGTTAAAGATAGTAATTGAATTCTTCATAATGTTAAAGGGAATTTTAAGTTTATATGAAAATTATGATTCGATTTTTTTATACTATTGCTTTAGAAAATTTCTTTAAAGTACTGAACTTTTAAATTAGGTTAATATTATTATTGCTTTTCTGCAATTTCTTCAATATTTCTTTTAATATATTTTTCCATTTATTTGAAAATGAAGTTAGTACTAACTTTTTTTCAGTTTTCTGCTCAAATTCAAAAGGAAGTTTAAATCCTGATAATATTTCCTTTAATCTTATTAAGTTATTTCCCATGAGACATAAACATATTTATATGGTAATGGAGAATAAAAAACTTTTCTTCTATTTCACCTTTATTTTCAAATAAAAAGTAGATGTTTTCATCTTAAGTGCATTTTTCTTCTGCGTGTATAAAGATTTATGTAAACAAACGTTTAATTTATTTTAGAATGAAAAAAAAATTAAATGAATAAATAATACATTTAACAAATGCGCAGCACCTTCCTTAAAAATAAGTTCTCATAATCAATGTTTAAGAAAATAAATGTATTCTAGAGAATTTCACTACAATTTTAAAATTTAAGATTTTTTTCACTATATTTTTTAATCACTCTGCATATATTTTAATATGTAGATGCATTTTTTCCTGTTATGTTAACTTAGAATTACACGGAATTGTCAATTATAATACAAATTTAATATTACAAACACCATACAAAATCACACAAATGTACTTTTTTTGCATTTTAATTAAGAATATTCCAACTAACTTTTTAATCATTCTGTATACATAAAATATACAAGTGTAATATTTTGTACATTCGTCAAAAATGAATAAATGAATAAAAATAGAGAACGTCACATATCAGAGCTGCCAAGTCTCCAGCTTTTTGGATACCAGTATTTTAGTACAGAAAAGGTTGACTTGTTTAATCGGAGCACTCTGCGATTTAAAAGAACAACATTTTCTTTAATAAAATACTGGTGTGCAAAAAGCCGGAGACTTGGCAACTCTGCACATATGACATTTGCCGAAACTCATTATATAAAAATGCGACTGGTACTAATAGATTAGTAATAACGTCTGTTAATTAATGATACACACAAAGGGTCTAGCTGGATAAACATAGCGAAATGGCCCCCATGGCTGATATTTAAAATGACATAGGTGGTATTAAGGCTTACCATGAGAATACAATATAGACAGGGCTCCCTCTCGGTCCGTTTTTTGAACACCACTTTTTTTAAAGAAAAAAATGTCCTTTATAGTTTTAGTAGAAACGTATCTATAAAGTCGTTTTTGTTGCAATTGCTGCCAAAAACTACCACGAAATTTTTTCTTACAAAATACTGGATTTCAAAAAAAACTAACCAGTGGGAGCCCTGTATAGAGTGTTTTTAGTCCCAGATCTTGAATTGTGCTTGAGATAATCGGGGAAGAATGTGCCGGCATCACTATTCCACAAATACGTTTTTCTCCAAAAGTATAAAAGTTAAAAAACTGAAACCAACACCAATTATTGAAGAATATATTAGTTCATATTGTAAATTTTCACATTTTGACACAATTTTTAACATAGAAAAATAAACAAAAATGTTACAAAAAATTATTAGTATAGTAATATTATATTTACATCAACCAAAAAATTACACAATAATGCTCAAAGTAAGTACTTTAACCAAAAAAATCGCTGAAATCGAAGATGCCATTTTTGAGTTACAACAAAAATAAGGCTAACAACATGTTAAAATATTCCTAACTTTTCTTGTTTGTATTTCCAGAAATACGCTGTTATCAATTGATTGATTAATTCGTGACATTTCCACTCGGTCAACACGCGCAGTACGCCAAAATAAGAGAATGTTTCCATACGTACCACTTTCCTATAGCTTGTTTCTTGTTTGTAAACATTCTGTTATTTTAGTAAACTGCGCATCCTTCTTGCGTAATAATATCAAGAACCGACAAATCAAATGATAACATTTGCCCATCATGTCTACCATGATTGTCACATCGAATAAGGCTATTCAGCTTCACCTGCACAATCGACAAGACCAAATGCTTTTCTTTACTGGGGAATCTCTCTTGGCTTCTTAAATACCCTATCTGTATTATTAAACATTTCCAATAATGAAAACTTTATTTTATTTACGTTACGAAATTACTTTGTATTCAACAGGCACTGACACTACGAAAATTAAAGGTAGATTTCGCATTTAGCGAAAAGTCTCATTCATACATTCTTAAGGATTTTGACATGATTTTGGTGTAGTAAATATAAGTAGGATATAATCACACTCATATTCACAATACAAAACTGTTATTTCCCAGTTTAAACCTTGAATTTCCAAGACATTAGAAATTCACATGGAAGAAACTGAGTTTTTAGTAACTATGCGTTCAGCATTTATTCATGGTTTAAACTGAGAATTAAAAGTTGGATTAAAATGAGTGTCGTCGCATGATGCTTGCTTTATTTTTGGGGAAACGTTATCACATCACACTCTACCCTCTGTAATAGTAAGTAATTTTCAAAAATATATTTTAACCCTCTAAGCGTGTGGTACGTAATATTCCGTTCACTAAGTTCCAGGTTTAACTGCAATATATGCAATGCTTAAGATAACATAATTCTATAGATTTAATGAATTTTCAAAACATTGAAGAATGATTAATACTCTCAAGGGTTACATTCATATTTGTAATTAAGTTTTATTTATAATGCTGAAAGAATCCTATTTTTTTAGCATTTAAAACAAAATGCCGTGAAAACAACATTACAATTTTATCCTTTTTCAAAACGCTCAGGGGGATAATAATGTTTTTACATGTAAAAACTGTAAAAAAATTCGTTCACAGAGTGCGTGGCAAAACAAAAATGTTAAAATTTGGAAAAGAAGCGAGAATATTGTGTCCGCACTAAAAATACAGTTTTGATCGATGATGTTTTGTGTGAAAAGTGTCGACTGTTTCTATATAACACCAATGCTTCAACTCCAGAATTTATTACTCTGGTTTAAGGTGATGATAGTGAAGCCGATATCAGACTCCCAGAAACTGGTGAGTCCACTTAAATAATTTCTATCACAGACGACAGTAACACAGATAAAATCGATATTCATTGTTCTGAAACCAATGCCTCCGAGTCTAGTGATGATAATTTTATCGCATATATTGGCCAAAGTGATGGAAACGCCGTGGAATGTTTAAAAACACGAAACAAGCATATAGGGAAGTGGTGTGCCTTGAAACATTCTCTTATTTTGGCGTACTGCGCATCCTGCCCGAGTGAAAATGTCACGGATTGATCAATCAATTGATAACAGCACATTTCTGCAAATGCAAAGAGGGAAAGATAGGAACATTGTAACAGGTTTTTAGCATTACTTTTGTTATAACTCAAAAAGCGCATCTTCGATTTTAACGAATTTGTTTTTGGTGAAAGTACATACCTTGAGCAATATTGTGTAATTTTTCAAATTGGTGTAAATATAATATTACTACATTAATAGTTTTTTTTAAAATATTTTTGTTTATTTTGCAACGTTAAAAATTGTGTAAAAATGTGAAAAAATATATATAATATGAACTAACATATTCATCAATAATTGCTGTTAGTTTAATTTTTTTTAACTTTTATGCTTTTTGAGAAAAAACGTATTTGAAAAATAGTGGCGCCTGCACATACTTCCCCGATTATCTCAAGGACAGTTCAAAGTCAGAGGCTAAAAACTCTCTATAACGTATTCTCAAAGTAAGCCTTATTATCACACATGTTAATTCAAACATCAGCCTTGGGGGCTATTTTACTATGCTTATCCGGCTAGATCCTTTTGCTAAGGAGTCATCTACATATTGAAATTGTGCCAAGCACGATACTTTTCAATACTAACACCTAATTTTGAATTCATATTTGGATTCTTCGGTAAATTTTACCTTAGGATATCAAGCTAGAATTTATTCGATCAAAAGGGGTAATTATGATAGATAAGGAATTATGCGGTTTAAATTCTCATAATGATAAATTCATTTTTAATCGTTAGAAAACAGATTTTAATGCGATAATATTTTATAACAAATAAACCACTTAGTGTAGTTAGCTGAAAGTTTGGATTCGCATATTTAAAGCAATATTATAGCTTTAAATATCGCATATTGAGAAATCGATTTCTATTAGAACATTTATCGGTCAAAATTTATATATTTTTCAAAAAAGATTTCAATATATATATATATATATATATATATATATATATATATCTATATATATGTATATGGAACATCAGATGCTATTACTGATATATTGGTACCAGTCACAGTTTTATACGATGATTTGTGGCAGATTTGGTAGGGGTATTCTCTTTTTTAACGACTACATTATTAATATGGTATTTTTATTTTATTTAGTCTTTGAATAGAAATAGTTAAATGCACGGTTTTCTGCATTTGAAAGGAATTTCGAGCAATATTTTAAAGATGAACGAACGTTATACGTATAAGACAAACATAAATAATTGCATACAAATGTGGTAAGGTCATTATTTTCAAACATTTGAGCAAAAATTTTATAAATAAATAATACATTTGTCTGCATTTACTTATAATATTTTTCTTACATATGCAAATTTCGTTCCTCCTGTTTTGAGTATCTGTCTATTAATGAAAGTACGTAATTGGAAAAAAATATTGAGAGAAATATATAAGCAAAACATTAATAAATTATTTATTTTTACTATGATTAGCAAATTATTTACAGTACGTTGCATTACTATTTCTTTAGCGTTTCCCTTATTCATGTGAACAAAAAGGCAAAGGTAGAAAATTTGCAATTTTTTAAAATAAGCGACTAAAAACACACTTATTGTTTTCATCATATAAATCACAAAGCAAGAGGCCCTAAAAGTGTATGTCCGGGGTAATTTATAAAACTACCCGATGGAGTTTTTGCAGTTTGCAACACCGGATTGAGAAAACTCCCGTGCTCTTTATGATGTATAATATACCGATATAATCATGCTTTTTGATAATAAAATTTGGTATTTATTATTATTTTGGACGAAAAGGTTACCATCGGTAATTTTCTTGGAGACCATTATCGTTGGTGAAAGAATTGAAAGAGCTATATGATTTAGAAAATAATACAAGCACCTCGAAAAATAAAAGAAAAAAATTATTAATAAATTTACTATTTTTTGTAAATGGAAAAAGAAAAACAAATGAAAAACTGTTTTGTCGCAGATTAATGAATATTATCCATTCTTTTTTTTTAACATATGGCCAATTTCACTTATGGAAACTTTCACTTCTTAAAATGTTAGGAACTAAAGATTATTTTTATAGACATGTGCGCAATTATGCGTTATTACTATCGCAAAAGCCAAAATTTTGCAATAAAAATTGCTTGCTGAAATAAATTTTCGATATTTGTTTTAATTTGTCATTTAATTTTAGTATTTTTCTGGATAATATCCTTTCTTTTAGGAAGGTTTTTAAAAAATATTGGACTAATATTCCTTAATCACGTCACCCGTCAATTGGCGTATTTACTACACTGTTAAAATTTTGCAGCAAACTGTCCAGTCATTTGACCGTTTTTATAGAAAACGGTTAAAGAACTGTAATTTAACTCTATTCTAACTATATTTTTGCCTATATTATGGTCAGAATTGAGTTAAATTACGGTTATGTAACCGGTTTCTATAAAAGCGGTCAAATGACAGGACAGTTTGCTGCAAACTTTTAACAGTGCATATTGTTGGAGTTTCATTTATATTTGAAGGGGACTCTAGATAATGAATCCGATTACAGAAGATGACACGAAATGTTGTGCTTAGCAATTAGTAAATTTATAGTTTTTCATTATGAAGCACATGGACAAAAGAAAAATTACTATTATATACTAGCTGACCCCCGCCCGGCGGTGCCCGAGCCCGTGATAATAAATTTAAAAAGAAACATCAAGTTTTTATTATTTTATATCTTTAACCGGATTTTGTATGAAATTATATTTTAAAATAAAAAATTCGCGAAAACATATTGATATTCAGTGATAAAAGCGCTCATTTTTTTTTTTTTTAATTTAGGTCGTTTCATAGTTTTAAATTAAAAAGTTCTTTTTATCCGAACTCTTTGAAATCTTTATTGGTGATAAATAAAATGGTTTTACAGCTCGTGTACATATTTCGTGAAAAAATATTGTTATCTAGTTATAAAAGAATTTTTTTTCCGCTTTTTTGTTTGTTTGTTTGTTTTCGCGTCGGCTCCTTTAACATTGCAATAAAAAATAGTTCTCATCTTCCGAATTCTCTGACATTTCAATCGTTTATAAATATAACTGTATCCAAGCTGTCTTTAAAATTTTGTATGAAATTATATTTTAAAATGAAAAATTCGTGAAAAAATATTGATATTCAGTGATAAAAGTGCTAATTTTCTTCTTTACCTAGGGTCGTTTCATAGTTTTAAAATAAAAAGTTCTTTTTGTCCGAACTCTTTGAAATCTTTATTGGTGATAAATGAAACGGTTTTACATTCATTCAACGGTTTCATTCTGCCAAATGAAAGCCCGTGTAAAAACTTCGTGAAAAAATATTGTTATCTAGTTGTAAAAGAAATGTTTTATTCTCGCTTTTTTGTTTGTTTGTTTGTTTTCGCGTTGGCTCCTTTAACATAGCAATAAAAAAATGTTCTCATCTTCCGAACACTCTGACATTTCAATCCGTTATAAATATATAACTGTATCCAAGCTGTCTTTAAAATTTTGTATGAAATTATATTTTAAAATGAAAAATTCGTGAAAAAATATTGATATTCAGTGATAAAAGTGCTCATTTTCTTCTTTACCTAGGGTCGTTTCATAGTTTTAAAATAAAAAGTTCTTTTTGTCCGAACTCTTTGAAATCTTTATTGGTGATAAATGAAACGGTTTTACATTCATTCAACGGTTTCATTCTGCCAAATGAAAGCCCGTGTAAAAACTTCGTGAAAAAATATTGTTATCTAGTTGTAAAAGAAATGTTTTATTCTCGCTTTTTTGTTTGTTTGTTTGTTTTCGCGTTGGCTCCTTTAACATAGCAATAAAAAAATGTTCTCATCTTCCGAACACTCTGACATTTCAATCCGTTATAAATATATAACTGTATCCAAGCTATCTTTAAAATTTTGCGAAAAATAATGCATATTTAGTAGAGGAAACATAAGCTCTAAAACAAAAGCTTTATCTTTCAATCTCAGAGCAAAAATATATTAGAAGGTCTATGCTTTCAATACAATGGCGTTCAATACATCCGTTCTCAATCAACACTTTTCAATCGCCCTAGGCTAAACAAGTGAGGTCTAATCCATCAGGTTTCCCGTTTCTGAGGAGAGAAGCCTTCAAAAATCGTTGGCGCATGCACAAATAGACGATATTCGTGTGGAAAATTTGACCGAATGCGTTTTTCGTTTTAAATATATAGATTTTCATCTCCGGTTATTTTACTATCACCAAAAAAAACTAGTCGTTGCGGGCCACCGTAATACTTACCCATCATGGATATGCATAATATAAAATATTAAAATAAAAAATGTGTAAACTACTTATAAAATGCATTGTAATTCGAATAAAATCGTGGCTTGATGACGTCATAAACTTTAAAGGCTCGATTACTGAATTGCTTAAAAGAAACATCCTTATAACTCCAAAAACAATAATCCTATTAATTAGCGGTTTATTGCATCTGATTAAGCGTCTCATTTCCAATTGAAATATATCTTTGAATTGAAATTTGGTTGAAATACAGGGTCATGAAAAATCGAAGAGTGTGGTAAATAGGATTAGAAATATCTCGGCAACTAATTATCCGATCGACTTCATGCTTTATGCAAAATTTATGTTTTTTATTGTCTTTTATATTCACTCCTTAAAATAAACAATTTGGAAAATTTTTGTATACCTTTTATCAGAAAGAATATTTCGAGAGTCCGAAAAACATAGTTCCGGATAATCGAGGTTTCTGAAATTCAATAAGCTTCTTCCCATTATTACATACTAAGTACATACCAAATTTCGGGAGATAGAGCGTTTACAGTCACACAGACACACAGACGGACGGCAATTTTTTTTTTCTAAAAATATGTTTTTCGGAATCTCCAGTGTCTGAAACGTGTAAATCCGTCAAAAAAAAATTCGATTTTCAAAACGATTACAACACTTACCCTATACTACGTATGATGGGTAAGTAACAATACTTGCAATGTTAAAAAATCTTTGAAATGTTGATAGTGGCGCTTGGAACAGTATTAGTTGATTTATCATTTTAGCTTAGATAAAAAAAGTACCTTATATTCAGATTAGATAAAATTTTGATCATTATAAAGCAATTTCGGCAGACGGACAGTTCTAGCAGCTAAACTTAGTGACAAATTAACGATAAAATTCATTATACGGGTTACTTAGGCAACAGACTTAAGAATAATTTAATCTTGAATATAAAATAAATAGCAAGACTATTTATTTCTCCGTGTTATTATGCTCATTAGAGAAATGCAAAAAAAAATCTGTGGTTCAAGTATTCACTAAAAAAAATATTACTAAAAAATTTGCATAACTGACTATATTTCATTGTCCTTTCTATTTAAGGCATGGAGTTTTGATAGTGAAAGATCTATAACAGAGCCAACAGCAGTTTAACATTATTTAATGGACCGCAATTTGGCGCGTAATTAACTGCGCTTTGTAACTAACTCTGGTACATTTGTAACCATATCGTTGCAAATTCTTCTAATGTTTGACCTCAAACTTGGCTATGGACCTGATTAAGGAAGATTCGGAAGATTTTACTGGATGCAAACTAAAAGTTTATTTTTCTACCAGAATCAGCTATCGAGATTTTAACAGGTTAATGGTTACCTGATTGTAACTGATATATAAAATATATAGCCACTGAAAATGACGTCATTTTAATTTTATTCAAATAATTCAGCTTCAAAAATCCCCTTTTTATGATGCACATTTCTTTTAAATATGACAGTTAAACGCTGATCTTTGTGTGCAAATAATTTATTTCATTTTTGACTGTATTTACTCTGCTGGAATCCAAAGATGGAAAACTGTAGTAGACCTGTCAGAAGAAGACGTTTATTACGAAATATAACATAACGTAGAGTGAGGTTGTATTTAAGCTACCAGAACAAACATACAACCAAGTTAAGAGTCCTGAAGTTCAAGAACGAATATGAAAAACCCGAATTTTATTTAGGTTCAATAGGGAATCTTCAATCACTGTAATGCTCTCTTTTTAGTAGTGTGGTGACTAGAGAACATTTTAATTCCTGTTGGTCATAGCGGACGCACCAATTCCCTGCAAATTTCTACTAGAAATGATCAACTAAACGAATTGTTTCTTAATAGCCCAAATTTTGTCAAACGCATAATATAATATAATAGCGCAATGGCGTTCGCATCGCATTTGAAAATGCGGAAGGTCATTCCAGGTGACAGTCCATTTTTATTTGAAATACAAGGTTAAATTCAACATTTCGTTTGATTCAAGGCTTGTTTAGGAAAATGGACCAGCGCAGCAGGCGTAGCTTGCTAGTTTTATATATAAATAAATAATTCCTCTTCAAATATTTTGTTCATCCTCAAGTAATCGGGATTACATTAAAAGTTTGTAAATAGTACAAAATAGTAGGTTGTCTTAAAAATGTTACATATTCTATATATGTTTATACACTTTGGTTTCAGATACACGAATGGTGTCAAAAATAACGATAGGGGGTAAGTGAAAGCCGTCAAAATATTGGAAAAGTGTAACCTGCATCATAATGCTTTGCTGCGGTAATTCAATTCTGCAGTCAAGACAGGCACTCAATGTTCTATAAACATCGGGAAAATGATACGAAGTGTGATTACTAGGTGAAATGGAGTCTACACAACGGAAACAGCACAAAATGCGATGGTGTTTTGATGTGTCTTCTGAGTTGGGGGATGTTCTGATCCCAACGTTTACCCCTACCCTTTAAGCGTCTGGCAGTATTGTCCATGTATGTTTAAGGATTTATAAAGTAATAGATATGAAAAGCATGGGTACGAAATTTATGTTTAATGAACTTACATAGCTATCTTTCTTAACAAAAAAAATTAACACCAGTATCACATTTTGGTTAATTCAGCCTTCGTCATCGAATTAAAAAATTACGCGACTGAAAAATACGGTTAGGAAAAACACGGTCCTATGATGTAAACCTATGAATTATTATATGTGTGTAGTGATTGAGTAAATAACCAAAGGCACTACCAACATTACAAAGACACAACTGATCGACAGAATGAGGACATCTATCTCCAGATCCATGTGCCAGATTCCAGAGCCACCTCGAGATCGTTATTATTACTGAGGGTTGCTTTTTTTACCAAACTTTCTTTGCACTCTTGTAATCTTTATGTTACGTATCCATTTTTGCATCAAAATGTCTTATTGACTCAGATTTTTCATGTTTTCGTATGTCAAATTTATCCCAAACACGCTGTATACGTTGTTTATGGTGTCGTCCTTATCACTTTAATACAGGGTGGGCCCAAGACTGATTTGTATACAGTTTGTTAATAGACTGAAAGATATATAAGCACATTTTATGCGCATGACTTTTGAATTAGGTTGAAGTGATCTAAATATGGAATCTTTATTATTTCATGAATGGGTTCACATTTCTCAGTGGAAGATTTCCATATATTTTCAATTTTTCACTATACAAAATTTCAATAATATATATACGTCTACGAAGTGCTCTTTGCTATAGCCCTTTTTATTTTAGAAAATGTCATCAGAATTTCCTTTTATCAAATCAGGGATTAAGAAAAACAGTCTAATAGAAGAGTTTTTAGTCACATAATACATTTGTCAATAGTTTATCTTATTTGCTATTTTCTTTTAATACATTCCCCATTTTCCTCAACCCTAGAATGGCCGGAAAATTCACTCAAGTTTTATAAAAATATTTCACACTAGAATTTGTATTTAAAACTATTCAACTTATTGATTTAACTTTTTCATATATATATACTTCAACTTATATACAGGGTGTTGCTAAACTCATGGTACAAACTTTAAGGGTAGGTAGAGCACACAGTAACAATCATTTATTGTATAGGAATGTATGGGACCAAATGACGCATTAAGGTAAAAACAGCAGGGGGACAATTAGGTCCCTTTTTTTAATTTTCAAAATTTCGCATTCATGCCAGAAAATTTTTATACTATCCTTTTCTTGACATTTCATAATTACTTAATAATAAAATTCTTCTTTGAAAATTTTTGGTATGAAATCGAAATTTTTTTAATCGAAAATAGAAATAGAAATAGAAATTTTTTGAAATAGAAATGGAGTTTTTGGTTGATTCCACTGGCGGTAGAGGGCAGTAAGTGACTGGTCGCCGCTCAATACCATGCATTCAAGTAGAAGAAATCGTCATTTTTAATTGTGCTATCGTTCGTCATGGAAGACTTTACATATGCCGAAAAAGTCGACATGCATTTCATGTATGGTCGTGCAAATGGCAACGCCAGGGCTTCCCTACGAATGTATCCGGAGCAGTTTCCTCGCAGAAGAATGCCTGATCATAGAATGTTTCAGCGCTTACACAGTTAGCTTTCTGAAACAGGTTCTTTCCACGTCACCAGACCAGGGTGGCTAGTGGTCAGGGAAAAATACAGTAAAAAAAATGATAATTACCAGTATATTCTTATAGAAAAATTCAAATTGATTATTTGATCGAATAATCAACATAAATTTTTCCATAAGAATATACTGGTGTTTGTCACTTTTTTTTTAATATATTTTTCCCTGACTACTAGCCACCCTGCAGACAGGAAACTGGCCGAGAAAGAGCTGTACGCAGTGCAAGCCTGGAACAAATTATTTTGAATTTTGTGAGTGAAAGGCCCGAATCAAGTACAAGAGCTGTTGCACAGAAATTAGGTGTGAGTCATCCGACCGTTTGGAGAGCGTTAAATGAAAATCGATTTCATCCCTTCCGTTTTCAACATGTACAAAATTTGAATCCGGAAGACTATCTTCTGCAGTTCAACTTTTGCCAGTGGGTTTTGCAGCAACATGTATTGCAGTCAGACTTTACTGCTCATATTCTACTTACAGATGTGGCAGTATTTACACGCGAGGGTGTATTTAATGCGCACAATTTCCATCTTTGGGCAACCAATAATCCACCTGCAACGCGGCCACATGCTTATCAACAACGATTTTCCGTGAATTTGTGGGCGGGTATTGTTAATAATTATTTGATTGGCCCACACCTACTACCAAAGAGGCCGGATGGTCGCTGTTACCTTATTTTTTTGCAACAGGTTTTACTAGAACTGATGCAATATGTTCCGATCGCCATTCGTAACCGGATGTGGTTTCAACATGCTGGAGCGCCCGCGCACTTCACCACTGATGCGCGCAGTTACCTGAATGCCACATTTGGGACGCGATTGACCAGTTCCTTGGCCACCGCGATCTCCCGATTTATTAAGCCTTGATTTATTTTTATGGGAACATCTGAAGAGTTTTGTTTATGAAACTCAAGTTGACTCAGACGAAAATCTAGTATCTCGCATATCTGAAGCTGCTGCACGTGTCCGAGAAATGCCTGACATCTTTAGAAGTGTACGCCAATTGTTCCACCGACGCTGCGAAGCATGTATCACAGTTGGTGGGCGCAATTTTGAACACTTATTGTAATATTATTGTATGCATTATTATTTACTTGTAATCTACATTGTAAATAAACATTTTATCTTTTTTATTCATGTACATCGTTTGATAAATTTGCCAGTTTTGCGCCAGTTTTTTTTTTTAATTCAAAAATTTTGATTTCATACCAAAAATTTTCAAAGAAGAATTTTATTGTTAAGTAATTATGAAATGTCAAGAAAAGGATAGCATAAAAATTTTCTGGTATGAATGAGAAATTTTGAAAATTAAAAAAGGGGCCTTATTGACCCCCTGGTGTTTTTACCTTAATGCGTCACTTGGTCCCATACATTCCTATACAATAAATGATTGTTACTGTGTGCTCTACCTACCCTTAAAGTTTGTACCATGAGTTTAGAAACACCCTGTATACACATAACTTATTTTATGAAGGAATTTCTGATTTGAATGGACATTTAATCGTTTGGTCGGAGTCGAATTAACTCCTGCTGGTTGCTCTAGTGTTAAACATTTGTCATCATTTTTTTAAGTATGCCATATTAAGTATATTATATTGTTTCATATAAATTTCCTTTGACAAATGATAGCATAGAACATTTTTCAAGAAAAGATGCGATAACGATTTTATTTTGACAGTTCCGAAAGTAATAGTCTATCGGCGCTTGCTGCTAAGAAAATAAACTAATATGTAATTCTTATAAAATATGTATGCTTTGTGTAGTATTATAATTCTGTCTTCAGATTCGATGGAAGAAAGTTATCTTCAGACAAAAATATAATTTTGTTTTAAATGGAACATTATTTTCTAACTACAGTAAAATATAAAAGAATGTGGTGAGAGTTATTAGCTTACAGTGTCTCTTTCTAACTAAACTAGTCGTTGGGGGCCGCCGTAATTCTTACCTATCATGTATATGCATAATATAAAATATGAAAACAAAACATGTGTAAACTATTTATAAAATGCATTGCAATTCGAATAAAATCGTGGCTTGATGACGTCATAAACTTTAAATGCTCTATTACTGAATTACGTAAAAGAAACATCCTTATAACTCCAAAATTGATAATCATATTAACTAAGGGTTTACTGCGTCGGATTAAGCGTCTCTCATTTCAAATTAAAATATATCTTTGAATTTAAATTTGAATGAAATACAGATTCATGAAAAATCGAAGTGTATGGAAAGTATGATTACAAATATCTCGCCAACTAATTATCCGATAGACTTCATTTTTTATGCAAAATTTATGTTTTTTGATTCTATTTTATATTTACTCCTTAAAATAAACAATTTCGAAAAAATATATATACCTTTTATCAGAACGAATATTTCGAGAGTCCGAAAAAAAAAACAGTTCCGTATAATCGAGGCTACTGAAATTCAATAAGCTTCTTCCCATTATTACATATTAAGCACATACCAAATTTCAAGTATTTATCTCAATTTGTTCGGGAGATAGAGCGTTTACAGATACACATACAGACAGACGGACGGAATTTTTTTTGTCTAAAAATATGTTTTTCGGAATCTCCAAGTGTCTGAAACGTGTAAATGCGTCAAATTTTTTTTTTCGATTTTCAAAATTATTACAAGACTTACTACGTATGATGACCCTATACTACGTATGATGGGTAAGTAAAAATAAAACTGACCATATTATTGTTTGCCATGCTTTTTAATTACAAAATTAGGCAGATTTTGACTAAATCCGTTTTAATGAATTACTAAAAAGCAATTGTTTTTTATACACGAAGTATTTTGCTATTATATATTTATATCTTTATTTGCATTTTCTGTAATATATATTATTTTAAAATATCATAAAACAAATTATTTTGACACCTAAGTATATTTTCTCTTAAAAGCTGTGTTTCTATATTTCTTAAGAAATTAATGGAAAAGCGTGTTGCATTAGTTATATCTTTCCACTTTAAATAATTTTTGGCATTCTGATTGTCTGCATATGCTTCTTTTTTTCTAATAAAACAACTACATTATCAAATCATATTTGCAATACTTTTATTCGTCTTAACTTATAATTTAATCCTTCTTTATCGTTTTTGAAATACTATCTATTTTTAATAATATTAATAGATATTCCTTTTGTATCGGATGCACTTTGGTAATAAATTGAATGCATTGATGATACTTGTTTTCTGTTAAAGAACATATGTGTACATGTTTATGGAAGAAATAATTAATTTATATTAAAATGAGGGATGCGTTTGTTAAATAAAGATATGAAATTGGAGCATTTAAAAATAAATATATAACTATAAGGTACTGCAATTGAGTCATATTTTAAAGGATACATTATATTGCAATTTTCACTATATATTGTCTTATTCCTTTAAATTTACAATATTATTCGAAATCCATAAGAAAACTTTAATTTAACTAACAACACATATCTTAAATGAAATAAAAAATTAATATTAGACAATTTAATTGAAAATTATACTATTAATTTTTAAGATTTTTAAGATGAAGCAATGGCAAGAATAGAAAACATTAAAGTAAGGCTTGTCGACCTGTGGCACCCAGACCAGCAAGCTACCATTATTTTAGAATAGAAATTTTGTCTTATTCGAGGGCAGAAACTTTGCGATTAAATAAGGCGAATATTTTCATTCTGAATTTGTGGCGGCAAATGAATTTCAGGCAGAGAGGTTGAAGACCCCTACTTTAAAGAATTTGTTATTGGTGAATTTTTTTCTAGAAACACCCAGACAGCTGAGTGAAGCCGTGAAGACAATAATAAGAATTCAAAAGGAATAGCAATACTTACAACCTTTACCGTTTAATTCTTATTTTTGCTTTACAAAATCAATAAAAAACGCAACGTCGTTTACGTTTTTTAAAATTAATCGATACAAATAACACTCAAAACATTTGGCACCTTCCAGCAATAACTTTTTCTTACTGTAAAAGTTTTATGCAACATTTTTCATGGGATATGTCAGACTGATTAATTTTAATATTTAAAATAACCAGTATTTTCACCCTGAACCTTACAACAACTGTTCAGTGTGTTACTTTCGATACATTATTTTTACATTCAATAAATAATTTTTATAGGTTTCGTATCATGTACTTTTATAAATAAAATGAGAAATGTAAAGATGTGATTGTGCGTACAATCCAATCATAGGTATTATCAGATTAATCTCTAAAATAGTTTTTATGAGATGGAAACAGTCGAAAACAAGGCACGTGAAAGTTTACCTTTCCGAACTTCGTCAATGACAAACGTATCGCTGTTTGAATCTTTTATGGTAGATATCACATCGAATTCCACCAAAGCAGTTATTCTCATTCCACGGGATTTACAGTTCTTTTAAACAGTTAGCAGTTGTTACTCGCAAAATTTTTCGCGTGTTGAAGATTTCGTTCAGTTTTCAAAATAATCCTACAGCTGCAGCGCAAAAGAGCTTGTCTAATCATATAAGAGGTAAGAGCATATGCGACCCTATGTGTATTAAAAACTTTAGAAAACAATTTGGGCTTTCAGAACCAATGTGGATAAAGTCTGTTTTTTCATTCAACCCAAATTAAGATTAATTATTTATGTTTTTACAATAATTTATTCAGTGCCGGAACAAACCAAATCTTAAATTGAAAACGAAAGCAACAAGTGGCGCTAGTCTGCTATGATTCTTACGAGATCCTAAGGGATCCCATTGTTTTAAACTAGCATTGTCTCTGGATAATGTGTTATTGACTTGAACCATTTTAATTCTAAACATACCAATTGTTTAATCAGGAACTTTTGTGTATGTTATTCTCGATACATTTAAATTCTTCGTTCACAAATTGCTGGGGGTGTTTATTTTCAAGTTATCACAAAAAATATGATCATTTTACTTTGTTTCCGGTATAATCGAGAGATAACGTAAGAAGTAGTATAAAAATGGAATGGCGACTCAAAAATATGGAACCAGGCTTCAAAATTGTTACAAAACTAGTTTTGAAAGATTAATTTTTTAGTAAAATATTAAAACTTTTGTTATTATCTTTTACAACTTAACAAATATATTTTATGTCCATAAAAATTGGGGTTTAGCAGGGTTCGTACGATTTTACCAGAATTTTGTAATAGAAAGTTTCGCCTTATTTAAGTGCAGACAAGTATCAGGCTGTCCAGAAAGTTTGTGGTGGTTGGGAAAATCAATTTGCACCGGAAAATTCTGTCATTTAATTATTAGACATTGATTCCGATGTCTAATAATTACCGGGCAGAATTTTCCTGTACGAATTGATTTTCCCAAACGGCACAAACTTACCGAACAACCCAATATTACAAATCCTGCAATTAAATGAGGCATCTACAATTTATGCTATTTAAATATTAAATAGAAAAATTCTATTAAAAAATTTAGTAAAAGCACACGAACAATGTTTAGGACAGGGTATATGGAGATATTGTTATAAGTCGAAATATTTTTTGTCGAATTGATTTTTTTTTCTTTTAATTAAACTGAAATATATAAGTTTTAACTATGATTCAGCCTTTAAAAAAACATTAATTTAAAAATTTTAAAAAAAATTAAAATAGAAATTTAAAATAAAGATGCAACTTATTTTAAACAAGTCATATTTTCAAAAATGAATATTTTTTTCAAATTTGCCAAATTAAAAGTTAAGTAAAATATAAGAAACTTTTATATTCCAAGCTTGAACCATTTATCGTTAACGGTTATTGACTTATATCAATTAAAATATGAGAAATGCTAAAAAAGCCTATGATGCAGAAAAATGTATTTAAAATTTTAAAGAAAGATTGGCTCCTAATAGAACGTTTAAATGCTTTTTAAAAGCTTACAGGAGAGTAAGTAACTCCTTCCTGTAGCTTCAATTTCTGATTTAGTTTATTTTTTGCCATCCTCGCCTTCTTTCTTTACTGTTTAAATGTGTAAGTTGATTTAAACAAGACTTTTCTAACATGCCGATTTCGAGTTTTTTCAAAGTTCTAGCCCTTAGAAATTCATATTTTTCCCCTTAAAAATGCAATTACATGAGACGTAAAATTTGCCTCTAATTACAGGCTGTTAATTACGGGCTGTTTCACTGTTAAAAACATTTTCATGGGCGATGCACTTAATTTTATTTAATTCATTATCTAGGCAGGTGATTAATGATTATTTATACTCTTAGACTATTACATTCGAATAAAGATTTATTTTTAAAGAACAATGTCGTTTGGAATAAATGAAAAATAGGTTTAAAAACATAACTTTTGTAGCTGTATAACAAAAAGTAGATTTTTGAAAATATTTCTGTGTAGTTTATTATAATATATTTCCAATGATTCCGTTAAAAGAAGTTTCATTATCGCTATTACTATTTTTACAAAACTTATTGCCCGCTCGACACGTCCTAAGAACAATAAAAATACGTATCGACACGGCCCGCTCAGCGATCCGTGCCGGTTATGAACCTGGCACCAAGCTCGAGCTCCTGAAGACCTCTAGCATATTTCTCAAGCAAGTTTAACGCAAAAATCTATACGCTGTTATTTTATATCTAAAAGTTAAGGCATTGTCTTAGATCGACTTTTAATAATATGTAAATTTATGGTCGATCATTAACTTGCATTTCAAATGAACTGATATCGCGTCGCTCAAAGGTATGCTTAAGTGGTTTAAGTCACGAATTTTGGATTTTAATATCTGTGAGAATTTTGCAGATATCAAGATGGAAATTTTTTTTGTTTAATTCGGGAATGGATAAAGAAATTTTACCCTACGGGGACCGTATAAAAATTTAATTTTTGAATTTTCTGAAATAGACCCCCCCCCCCCAAGAAGTTGCAACTTATCTCATCAAATTTTGCACCTTTTTTTATGAAACTTTGCAATTGGAAGTATGTGCCTAAGGGCAATATTTAAAAAGATAGCCTATTGTTTCTATATTTATGAATCACACTGTATGTGTTTCAAACGACACTTCTGGTTTTGACAAACGCAAACGACTACAGTTCAGTGACGCGCGTTATCTATAAAAAGCATGACTTACTTCTTCCTCAACACGTCTCTCGTCACACTTGCCTCTATGCTGTTACAAATATTATATTTAAAATTAAATATAAATCAGTGGTCTGTGACAATTCTTTCAGCAGATAACCGGTATTCTTTTCTCAAATTAGTCTTCTCTTATTTTAAACTATGTGGGCACTTATATATCCAAAGCAGTGAGCATTGCTTCTGCTATATAATGTATGTAGAAAACAATAATTTTAACACAATACGCAAAATGCTTGAACAGATTTTATAAAAGATTTTATAAGAAAGACCTTTGAAGTAATAAACAAAATGTAAAAAATACTTTAAAAATTGGAGCACATAGAGAATTTTAAAATATGTTCTAAAAACTATTAAATATATATACAAATTCTTAAATTTTCTGAAAAATTTAATTTTGTTTTTAAATATTTATTACATATATGGTACCGAACACATCTTTGAAGACATTCTCCTTGGAAAAAGATAAATCATGATTAATAGCCTTTTAAGCTTTATGAAAAAGTGACTTATTAATTAGTACTTACTACATCTAATATTTTAATATTTTAATATTAAATATGAAACCTTTCCAAGTTTGAACCTGAGTTGTTACTAATAATAGTTTGCTTCATGGTTTTCAAATATTAGACAATGAGTTAAACAAAAAAGTAACTTTTAATTATATTATATTAAAAATGTGTATACAGAAAAATTTGCTGTAGGATACGTTTTTAGAAAATTCAAAAAATTATAGTTTTTGTGTTTTTTATGAAACAAATGTGACATTTGTGACGATTCTGCATCGGGTGGGATAACTAAATTTTATCAAAACCCAAGCCAAGCTTACTGAGTTGTGTTTTTTTCTTTCTTCAGGTCGTCTTCGGATTAAAAAGAGTCGAGTAGCCAGATTTTATCAAAACCTGATCTCGCTCGGGTTCTTGCAAAACCTGGATGACCAACCCGCTGCAAGATTTTAATCCGAATCCTACTTGCAACCAAAAAAAAGGAAAAGGAACTTCTTCGCCTTGTTTTTCGGAGATCAAATAAGTCAAAGATAACTTTTAGATATTATTGGTGTTGAAGTTCGAGAGACTGTACAAACGATTCCGCCTTCGGCAGCCGCCATTTTTTTCAGCGCGCAGGCCTATTATTCAGGGGGCGGTGATCACACATACATTACATGACGTCACATTGTCATTCACAAAGTCAAAATGTGACGTCACTGTAGCGTTGCCGTGACGTCATAATGCAATACGGGTAAGGACATACGCACGCTCTGATAAACAGTTTTTGTCTGACCTATGCGTCCTACATCACATAACTGAGCAAAACACGTTTGATCGAGTTCCATGAATAAACAACAATCTTTTGCTGACAAGGGTTGGCTCGTCATGTCTGTATTTGATCAAAATCCCCTCAGTCATTTACATTATCACACTTTAATGCCGGTATGTCACAATTCTGTTCTATAAAGATACCCAATTTCAGATGGGAGCTTTAAGTTTCAGGAGCCGATTCGTAAAGTACTATCTTTTGGCCATTACGTGGCTTTCAATAGATGCATTATCCTTGTAATTTTTCCATCTATCATTTTTAACCCTTTCCGGCACAGACAAAGTCTGTTCGTAAAATGAGAAATTGCTGACTGACACCGAAATTTGCAAACGACTTTTAAAAAAATATATGAACTCCGTATTTTAAGCTTTCATTATGGAAACAAAATTTTATTAAAATATTCTTGGTGCCGCATGCAAGTTTGGAATTAAAATTAGGTGTGCCCGGAGTGGGACCACTATGCCGGAAAGAGTTAAAATTGTTATGAAAGGTGTTGGACAGTAAAATCTCAATTTCCCTCGATAATGTTAAATCTATGGCATGGTTCGTATGCTTTTACCACAATTTTTAATAGAATTTTTCGCCTTATATAAATGCAGAAATGTATTACAAATCCTGCAATTAAGCGAGGTGCCTACAATTTATGTTATTTAAATATTAAATAGAAATTTTCTATTACAAAATTGTGGTAAAGGCTTACAAACTGATATGGGCACAGGATGCATTCTTATTTTTGAAATATCTCCACAGAAAATTAATATTTTAACTTCTTTATTTTCTGTACTCTTTTCAAAGGATGTCTCTTCCTTTTTTAGTTGACAAAATATTGCTAGAATACATATTTTCCATTTGAAGCGTTTAAATCTTATACACAGATCGTTAGCTTCGTTAAGATTTTAACACATAAAATATTAAATTAAGCATGTATTTTAGAATTATCTCGTCAACTAAGGAAAAAACACGCCTATTAAGAAGAGTACGCAGAAGAAAGCTATACAGGGTGTCCGAAAATTCTGGAAATGGTTGAATAAATCGAGAAATATAGATCGGATTGAAAAACGGAAAATACGTGTTCAATATTTTAGAAAAATCTATTTAGGGGTATCAAAGTTGTCATTTTTCTAAACTATTGAGCACGTTTTTTTTTCGTTTTTTAATCCGATGTATATTTCTCGGATTAAATTTATATTTCTCGAGTTATTCAACCGTTTTCAGACTTTTCAATGAAAACGATTCTCACTGCATTTTACTAAAGATCCTACATTTATTCGATTATAGTGCCATCTACGATTTTCCGTAGAAAATGTTAAACCCAAAAGTTACGTATTTTTTTCCGGTAGAATCCGAATCTGCAACAAAAAAAAGGGGGGGAGGGTTCGGGTTATCCTTTAAAATTTCAAAATTGGGGGGATCAACTTTAATATCCCTAAATAGATTTTTAAAAATATATTGAACATATCTATTCCGTTTTTCAATCCGATTCATATTTCTCGAGTTATTCGACCTTTTCCAGAGTTTTCGGTCACCATGTATATTTATTCTCTGAGGATAAATTTTAAAAATAAGACTACATTACACGATCATAGGTATAACATTAGCGAAGGGAATTTTAGATCTCAATGACTAGCCTTAAGGTTTGTTTTAATTACGTGTTATGGTTTTAATTCATATATGAAAAACATCAAGTTGTCTGTCTTCTCGTATGTCGTATACTTTTGTTTTCTCAAGCGCTTTTCCCAATGTCATTATTTTGTTACTTTAATTTTATTTTATCCAGAGATAGAAATTTCGAGAAGAGAGCTAGTTAAAAAAAAATAATATTTGTTAGCCGATACTCCATTATACTAATTAGATGAATGTGATTTAATTGATATAATGGATGTGATGAAATTTTTAAACCAAAATATTAGTTTGCGATAACTTACATACCACATAACCTTTATCTAATAAACAAGTTTTTCAGACACGCACTCAGACAATAAATTTTTCTTTGATTGATGTTATTATATAACTGTATTTCACCAAGTGTTCATTTACTAGATAGTTTACAATACTGATGTTTGTCCTTGAATATATTTTGATAATTCACATTCAATTAAATAATTTCGTGAGTTGTTTCAAAGCATTTTAGATGTTTTTGAAAACTAACATTTTGATTTTTATGTTTTTTAAATTATTTTGTGTTTATTTTGAAAAACATTTTTCCTTTCTTTTTTCTCAACATTATTTTCTTTCCAAATCTACCTTGTTAAAGTAATTGAAAAAAAATACAATCTTCTCTACTTAAAAAATCTGAAACAGCCTAACTAGAACAAGTTGATAATCTCCTAGTAATTAATAAATTAAAAATATTGAAACATATTAATTGGATTTATCTATCTAAAATGATGAAAATTTAAAAACAACTTTTTTTGACTTTGTACTACTTACGTAATCTTAACGTAAAATTTTTATGTGCGCAAAAAATACTGTTAACATGCATGGTGGAGCGATCAATTATTCGATATTATAATAAAGTAAAATAATAACAGTTTTCTTTAACCCTTTGAACTAAACAGGGGGAGATTTGCAACGAAACGTACACACAAGTGAACACTTCTGGACATTTTTACGGACTGTTTTAGACTGACTTACTCCACCAAAAACGTTTAACACTAATTTTTATAATTACACACCAAAGCAAAACAGTCTAGTATCGCGTGAAAAAACAGCATTTCTCCGTTTGTTAAAGAAATAATTTTTAATATTTTAAGAATAATACATTTTCATAAAATACATTTTTGAAAAATGTAATAGAAAATTCGGTATAAAATAAATAATAATGAAATTAGACAATGCCTTACTATGTCATAGTTGGTGAAGTTTGAGTACCTAATTTTTCGAATAGTAAATATTGTCTTATTCAATCACAGAATTTCTGCATTTAAAAAGCGAATAATTATATTCGAAAGTAATGTTACTAAAAAATCTGGAGGTATGGCAGCGCTTCTGTGTGATAATACATCACTTTTAAATTTCAATTCATCCAAGTTTTTTGCATGTTAAAAATATAATTTATAAAAAGAGATTTTTGAAATATTAAATAGTATATCTGCGTCTTCTTCTAAAACAAACTTTTAATACTGCAGTCTGTGAATATCTAATTTGATATACAGTGATCTCTCACTTATACGCGATACACGGAAATTGTTTTTCAGCAACAGTTTTTCTTTAAGGTAATTTTCGCCTTGTTAAATCGCAGAATTTATAAATCGAATTTTACTGTATTAAAATAGTGGTATGAAAAAGTAATTACTGAACATCGCGTATAATTGAGAGATCACTGTATATTAAACTCCTTGTCCTTTCCTGTTCTGTATAAAAGTTGAGAAGATAATATTTTAGAGAAAATGGGCCTCCCAAGACTAGCAATTCACTAAATAATTCTTTAAGATTAAGTATTGAAATTTTGTGTGAAAACTTCTTAAGTCAAAATAAAAAACTTCAAAGATTTCAAAAAGAGGAATAACAAAATCAAATAAAAAAGTAATTCAACTTTGGGGATATGAGAAAACTGAAAAGAGAGAAAAAAAATCTACA
The DNA here is from genome assembly GCA_963931845.1 of Maratus michaelseni. Lineage (NCBI taxonomy): Eukaryota > Metazoa > Arthropoda > Arachnida > Araneae > Salticidae > Maratus > Maratus michaelseni. The sequence continues at coordinate 267,334,378 of OZ007599.1, forward strand.
ATTGATTCACGATGAAATATTACTCCAGATTTCCTAACTAGCCCTCTCACTGTCTAGAAAATCTACGAAATTATTGTACTGTTGTTTTTGTACTAAATTTTTAAATACTAAAAAGAAAGTTATTCCAACAAGATATAAAAATAATCCTTGCGACTATTAATCATTACTAGATGTTTTAAAATGTAATAAAACTGTAAAACTATAACAATTTAAATAATAGGTATATTGAACGTATCGAAATGAAATTTCAATTCAAGGAACAAACATTCATGATCTTAACAGTCAACAGGCCCACTAGATGGAATCCCGAGCAATGCCGATGTTAAAAAATGTATTAAAATCAAATGAATAATAGACTTTCTATAGAATCTTCTTCTTTATATGGAGTGCTGCGACGTTTGACAATGGAGTTTTATTAAAGAGGAGGATACAAGTTTGTTGCTACTGGTTGCAAGTGAAGAAACTGAAGATGTAGTCACAAGATGGCGGTTGTTGTTAGTTTACATCCGACGAGGGCCTGATTAACGCCGGGGTAAACTTGATACAGTATCTTGATACCTGTAAAACAGAATGGAAATTTTTTGCTTTATTTAGCACAAAAGTTCTGTATGAATAAGACGATTAAAAAAGAGCGAAGATTTCTATTCAAATTTACTGGTGGAAATTTTCTGGATGGTAAATAAATTCACTGACGTTGACAAGATTATTATTTATGTAGTAAATATATGGCAGGACCGCAGGGCCTGACTACCACCGTGGCAAACTTCCACCAGAAAAAATAAAAAAATATTTTTGCGTTAATTATGACAAAAATATTTCATGAATAAGATGTTTATATAAAGAGGAAAAGGTATAGACAGGTTTCCTATTAAAATATGCCCTTGAGTCAACCAGATCGAGTCCTGCATGAATCGATAGCCCTTCAATAAAGATGCGTTTTTGCCAAGTTTGAAGCATATATCTAAAACCCATGGGCAGTTATGACTCTTTATGTGCGTTTTGGAAAAAGGTGTTTTGTGAAGAAAGTAGTTATCGAATTTACCCGAAAAAAATCAGGGATGTGTAATATTAAAATACAAATAGTGGATATTATTTTCAGATTGTTTTCTGCAAAATAGCCAGTGTTATAAAATTTTTCTTGTTTTTAATTTAACTTTTTAATTAAGAATATATCGAAATTTTTCAGTGACCACCTTCATGTTTTTACCAAAAGTACTACGAGGTAGGATCTATATTTGGTGTGTTTCAACTCTCTACGATGGGTGCATCATAGAAAAAGAATTAAAAATGTGTTACGGGAGTTACAAATTGCGTATGTTATTACAAGTTCATGCACAGTTCTATTTACAGTTTACGTATGTACTTATGTTGTTGGTGGCAATCATTTGAAGGATACAATTGTGTCTTGTTAGTTGACAGTTGACGGATTTTTTTAATAGTTTTCGGCTCAGTTTGACTTAACACTGTTGTTGATTAATCGAAAACAGTGTTAACACACTGAGCAAAACACAATCGGTGAAAACTTCCACCAGTAAATTTTAGTAGACATTTTCTGCCTTATTTAAACGCTCTAGTCACAAATTTTTTTTACTGTATTGAATAAGAACGAAATTTCTATTCATTTTTACTGGTGGAAGATTATTCCGTTGGTAATCAGGCTCTGAACAGGAGACATGAATTAACGTCTTTTGGAGATCTGTTATTCAGCCCATGGGCGTTGCATTTGTGTTTCATATGTTACATTATTTCTGAAAGAAAATACACAAAATTCGCATTTTTACAATTTGAGTACTATGCATATTACCGTAATTTCCGGCGTATAAGCCGCAGCTCAAAGAGTCGTTTTTCGACCCAGAAATTTTATTCAATAATTGTAGTTAAATATTTACAGCGATCTTTTAAGTTACATTTTATAAAATAATATTTCTGGGTCGAAAAACGACTCTTTGAGCTGCGGCTTATACGCCGGAAATTACGGTAATAGTTCGATTAGAAACAATGCCACTATTACATACATCTTTTTTAAATTCCTACTATTAGCTCACACTCTCTCTATATATATCTTGTTGGAATTATCATTCGTTAATAAAATATTTTCTATTCATCCTATCAAGTTCAAATAAATTTTTTTAAACTTGTACTGGATGACAATTGATGTTAATACAGTTTTTTCAAATATTAATTCATTAATTAAATTTAATTAATTAATTTTATTTTTATACTTCATTTCTGCTCAAAAGTATAGACTCACTCCATATTTATAGTCTCACCTTCACACGTAAAAAGCAAGACCTCCTTATCATAGTATCAGACCTCTCAATCAGCAAGTTGCCTTTGACCGCTATACTTGTCCTGCTACTAGCGCCATCAATCGTCAGTAATAGTATTTACGACACGAAATCACAGAAATTTTTTCACAGCTCCATTTGTTCTATGCATTTGCTTATGAACTAGTAGCTTTCCTACCACTAAAATTTTATAGTAAATTTTATCTTATTAAATTGACAAGATCGTGTGATTACATGACGAAAAAAATTCCATTAAATTTTAGTGGTAAGAAAAAAGCGTAAGAGTTGGCAGCTATGCGGTAGCAGACCAGCTAGATTTTTCTATAGATTTTTCTATTATATTTTTGGATACCAGTTTTTTAGTAGAGACAATTTTGTTTTGTTTGATCGGAGAATTCTGGGATTTAAAAGAACAACATTTTCTCTAAAAATATACTGGTGTTCAAAAAGCCCGAAACATGGCAACTGTGCGGTAGTATCCACCAGGCGGCGATACTTTCCGGAGAAAGTCAATTAATAAGTTGGAAATTACCGCGGACATTTTCTCCCATAGACTTTCTCCGGATTGTCAAGTCTGATCTATGATAAGGGAGTCTTGGTAAAAAGATAATGTGGCTGTTCCCGGACGAAGATCAGGCGGCTCGCGGGCGAAGGAGACTATAAATGTGGAGTGAGTCTATACTTTTGAACAGAAATGAAGTATAAAACTAAAATTAAATAATAAAATTTAATTAATTAATTAATATTTGAAAAAACTGTATTATCGCTAACTGTAACATCGCTATGGCACTTTATTGTGAAGTTTGGTAATTTTTGAAATTCAATATTTGAAAAACGGCATAATCATTAGATTTTAAATTTATATCAAGAAAAATACAATTTTTTTAACTTTCTAACGCAGTTTGTCTAACAATTTTGTGAGAAATACTTTTCGAGCTATTAATTTTTGGTATTTTAGCTATTTATTTTTTATTTAATTTTTAATACATTTCAAAAATTTCTCTTATGTAAGATATTTAGCAGGATATAAATTTAGGAATAAATACCGTCAGTGGCGAAGCGTGTAGATCGCTGGAAAAAAATTGCTATTTGACCCAAGTAGGAATTGACTTAAAAAAAAGTTTTTATATTACTTGTTATAATAGAAACACATGGTGATAAAAATTTTTGTTAAATAATGGAAAAACCAAATGTACCGCCCATAGGCGGGGCTTCTTGTTTAAAAGACGAAAAGCAATGTGTTAAGTAAAACTGCGCAGAAAACTAAAAACAAAATCAGTCAACTGTCAACTAACAAAACGTTTTCCTTCAGATTATTGCCACCAACAGCGTAGCTACATGCGTAAACTGTCCATAGATCTGCGCATGAACTTGTAATAACACATGCAACTTGCAAATCCCCCCACCTCTGGTAAACATTTTTAATTTTCCAAACCTGGCTATACCCTTTCTATTTAAATTTATTTATGGAAGTTTTCCCTGCTCTTAATCAGGCCTTGTGGAACCGGTTATATTTGAAGATTCACCATTTTAAGGATATGTAAATTCCTCTTTATACATAATTCCATGCATTTGCTTCGCCTGGGGATCCCCTTAAACGTAAGACGCAATACCAGCAATCAGAGTGCACACAAATTTACAATTTCGTCGATGTTGAATAGCTGCTAGGCAACGTCTTCTACTATAGGTTTTTTCGTTTCAGTATTATATTTATGAAGACAGACAATACCAACATATACTTTTAATTAATAGTTATTCATGTTATTTTTATTAAATTTGTTTTCATGACAAATTACAAATAAAAAGATAGTAGGCATATCAAAATTTTATATTCTTATATAACCTTCTTTTTATGATCTCTTTCTAATGGAAATTTGCTTTTTACATGATTTTTCTACTTCAGTGAAAATATTCCTTTAAGTGCGTCGGTTTTCATTTGTGTCACACAAACGTAATAAAATGAGAGCTTTTGGAGGAAATGTCCCTATGATAAAATATATCTTTCTTGGAAATAAGAACATAATATTTGGGGACTGACATGTTTAAAAAGGAATTAAAAATAATAATAATAATAATAGCAGTAATAATAAATATTTTTTAAACGTGTTAATATTGTGAATGATTTTATTTAAATATTGAGCAAGGTTAAGTAATATTTCGAAAAAAGCTTCATTCATTAACTAAATTCATAAGATTATTCTATTTAAAAAAATTATCCACTGTAATCTCTATGTCTCAATTCTTTGAATTAAATAGTCAATATGAATAAAGAATTTACTTTGAAGTTTATGAATTTAATTAATTTAAACTACATTTGAATACTCTTGGGGGAATATGTAATGCTTGTATTAAACCCTCTAAGCGTTTTGCCCGTATTTTTCCGTTTCCCAAAATCAACTTAAATCGGCTCTAGATACAAATATATTTTTTTAAATTTTATTTTAAGATATATGTAAAATAAAGAGATATGAAACATAATTTTAGAAACAAACGGGGAAAGAAAATTTAAATTATTTTAAGTTTTACAAATATTTTTATGAAAATGCAGGAAAGCCCTCAAGACGCTCAGAGGGTTAAAATATATAATTGTGGTAATCATTGGGTAACAAATGGAAGTAACCTTTATTAACAGTTCAATCATATTCCCTTTATCGTCACAGATGGGGGAGAGTTAAACAAAACTTCGACGAATTACCCGTTTCTCACGAACTTCTGACAGATCCTAATGCATAACTCAATCCATAGACAGGCTTTCCTAAAATGAACTGCATATTTTTAAAATTCCATAAATTGTTACAGCTATTGAAGTTATACTTGCAAGAGAGTAACGTGTAAAGTAGTAGTCGCGGACCACAAACTACTACTATTGTACTATAAATAAAATTGTCTTAGTTAATGAGAGAAACTTTGTCGTTACATAAGGCGAATATTATCTTGTGGTATTTCTGGTGGCTAACGACTTTTAGGAAGAAAGGTTGACGACCCTGGTGTAAAGTTAAGAATTTCTTTACTATGCTAACATGTTTTATTCCTTAATATCACCGATAGATGGCGGGATGCTCTGTCTCAAACTGCAATTTTGCTCAAAATAGCCATTCAGTCTCAAAACACAATTTTTTTGGCATTTGAAGACGGGACCTGATTATCAACGGGACACATTTCCACCAGTAAAAAATAATAGAAATTTTGTACTTATTCATGGCAGTAAATTTGCATGAATAGGGAATTTTAATAAGACAAAAATTTCTATTAAATTTTACTCGTGGAGGTGTGTTCCGTCGGTAATTATGCCCTGTTTCAAGGGATAAACAAAATAAAAAAGAAACTGAGTGAATATAGATCAGTTTTTATACGTTACTTTTAGCGTCCTAATAGTTTGATATATGTCAGCGTTCTCTGTCAGCGATATATGTAACAAAGAGGTATGGAAGGATGAGAAAAAAAAACCAAAATAATTTACCGAAACAATAATTTAAATATCTGTCGTCGTTTATTTATTATTAAAGTTTTAAACGTTTTCAGCCAATTATAGGGCATCCTGCAAGTCAATCTCAAAGTATTTGCTTTTGTTTACGCGAATAATATATTTTTCTGAAATTTGGATAATTTCACATTAAAAAATATAGATGAATAATGATTTTAAATTAAGTCTTTGACTACTATTAGGTACAAAATAATAGCGGTGTGCAAAATAGCAGGAAAGACACAAAAACAAAGAAATCGTTTTCTATGCAAATGCGCAAATGTTAAAACTAAATAGTGCATAACATTAGACAATTAATATTAAAGCTATTGTTTACAAAAACTGTATATATATATATGTCACGATTTAAGGATTAAAAATGATGTTTTGCAGTGACAGCTCCATTTTTATAGAAATGGCTTTCTAGATGCTGGGTGTTATTTTGTGATACTCAGCCGAGGGCGGTTCCACGCTAGGATTTACAAGGTGCAGTCGTCGTATCCATAGCAGATGTAGGTGTGAATAGACAGAAATACTCAAGAAATCACCAAAAATATTTTATTTGCAGCTTAATAGGCTAGGCGGAGAACCTCTTTCACAGTTTATCCGTCATTCCAAGATCTTAGGACAGGCTCAAATTATTTAGGACATTATAGCAGCAGATGTTATTAGCTTATATCAACTCGAAGCCAAAATAAAGGCATTAACCCCTTCAGGGGCAAAGTACTCTTGTAGCTAAAATATTGAAATGATTGATTGACACCAGGATTCTCGAACGAATTTATTTTAAAATAAATAAAAGTTTTTCCTCATGTACCATATAAATTCAAAATTTGATTATAAAATTCTGGTGTCATTGTGGCATTTTGGGATTAAAATTAAGTGGTATATATAATATACCGGTGCCCTTCAAGGGGTTAAAAAGTGTTAGAATTAATCATACTTAATGATCTATTATCACTAGAACTACCGGAAATTTTACTCAAGTTTTATAAATCTATTTCACACCTGAATTTTTATTTAAAACTGTGTAATTTATTCATTTAGCATGTTCCTGCGAGTTTTCTATTTAATTTATTTTGAAATGAAATTTCTGGTTCGAATAGGAGTATAGTCATTTGATAGCCGTCAAAATGACGGCTCGTGGTAGTTTTAGTGTTAACCCATTAAAGCCGGAATTATTTTCGTCTTTAAAATGCAAAACTTACATTTCACACCAGTTTTTTTAAATTAGCAATTTTTGTTTGATTTTATCCCGAACTTTGAGTCATTAAAAAAAGATAATGTTTCCTTAAAAAAATACTGGTATGTAAACAAAAAAATGGTTGAAACTTATCTGGTATCATATGGTACCGCTAGGCTTTAATGGGTTAAGAAGCAGTATACAGGAAAAAGTTTGATCTCCATTTCACCGATACCAGGTGAATATCATTCGAATGATTTAGGAGCTTGGTTGCCTAACAAAACTCTTCGGGTCTCTCTTTTCGTCTGCAGTTCGGAAGCACGGACCGCGATATATGGTTTCGATGAGAGTATGAATTCAGTGATCACGTGACGGCCGATTTGCCAATGGAGGACTGGGATTCTTTAACAGGAGAGGTCAGAATTTTAGAGAGAAACAGTTTCCTGTCCAAAAGCGCGCCAACGAAACTTCGAGGTTTTTCCATCATGTTCTCTAGACTAGATGTGAACCGGATGTGTTTTAAGATAACTGATTATTGTTAATTACTGAATTGAGGCTATGGAATACACTTTACGTTTACGAAAAGGAAATAAATAAAAACAAGCGAAATGGTTTATTGATTTTGGATTAAAGCCAGAGTGGAATTAGAATAAAATATTTTACATTTTAAAGTAAGAAAAATATTTATGATTTTGAGAGGTACATTTAATATAGGAAATTATTAAAATAAACACAGACATTATAGGAATTTAGAAATATAAAAAGGAAAGAATACGGGTTTTTAGAGGGATGAATATTTGGGAAGCTTTTATAATTTAAAGATAAAGACGCAATTTATTTAGTTAAGTAGTCGCCATTAATTATTGTATTTAGATATGAGGTTTTTGGAAGATACTATCTGAGCGCATTCACTTAGTTCGCAAAAGTTTTTGACAATGGGGAGAGGAAAAATGCTTTCTGACATTAATAGTTGCCAAATTCTAGCTTATAACATCATCAGAATGTCATTTCAAACAATTGATGATAAAATTAAAACTTCAAAGATTTATCATTTCTTACAGAATCCAACTACTTATAGTATTGCAAATTTACAGGAAGGCCTAGAATTCTTTCGAAGTTTAATTCTTTGCACGGTTGCAAGTAAAAAATGACTGAAAAATAAATTGGAAGCTACATAAAGATGCCAGAGAAAGATGCCAGCATCGGTATGAACTATAATAAGAGCAATAAAAAGGTCAGAAATCCTTAAATATGTAAAACCACGTTGGTGTCCTTGTTTAACATCTGGCCATAGAAAAGCCCGTATTTGGGTTTCAAAGAAATTTCTGAAGAAACGAACGAATTGGTCTAAAATTATTTTTAGTGATGTAAAGTAGTTTAATATCAATTGTTCGGATGGTATGCATTTATATTAGCATGATGTGCAAAAGGACGTAAAAAGGATGTGCAAAACGTATTTTCTAGACGTCAACAAGGTGGAGTCTCTCAAATGATTTGACAGGATTTTTCCGTAGGAGATAGGCTTTCCTTAGGAAAATTGCTTTTTTAGAAGGACGACAAAATAAGCACGCCAATATTCACATTTTAGACCGCTTTCTTTTAAAACAGTATGAAAAAAAAAGCCTGTTCTTAACTATAGTTTTACACAAGACAATACCTCTCTTCACTCTGCAAAAGACATAAAAAAGTGATTTGTAGATAATACGATTCCCACATTTGATTTGTCGGACAATAGTCGCGACCTAAATCCCATGACGAACGTTTGGGATATTATGGTGCGCAATTTCTACCGAAAAAAAATATCAAATTTCCCAATATAACTCGAAATCATAATTAAAATCTGGTATTTTTGAGGTATAGCGTGTTTTGTCGTCTCGACAAGTTCGAAACCTTGTAAACTCTATGCCACAACACTGCATTGAAATTATTAAACATAAAGGAAGCACAAAGATATGTAATATTTATATAATTTAGAAAAATCTGTTCCGTTATTATAATTTTTCGTCTATTGCATATAAAGTGAAAATATAATTTAAAATATTGTAATAATAACAATTGTTTTGCAACATTGCCTTCATGTTCATATTGCCTAAATAGTTTGATAAAATCTATTTATATGGTTTATATATGGATTAATATATATTTATTATTTAATCAATTAAATGGTTGTTCCTTTCATTTTGCACCTAGTGTATCCGTCCCAGTGGAATATTTTTTATGCTACCGTTAGCACTTTTTGAAAACTAATCTCTGCCATATACTTATACTATGAAAAATTCAAAATAAATCGACAGCAATATTATTTTGTAAACTGTGGTACATTGGATATAAAAATCGTTGTCATTCCTGGCATTCTAATAAAATGGTTAAACAAAAATATAAAAAATTACTTATCTAAAACCCTTAAACTTAAGAATTCTATATATAACTTTTGCACATTTTGGGAAGAATTATTTTTTCATTTTAATTTTTTTTTATGTAAGAATAAGGAATTGGTGTAACTAGAATTTTAAAGCTATTTATTAAAAAACTCAAATATAAACTAGTTTAAAATTATTCCGGAGTATCATTTTCGGGTTTAAAAAAGTTAAAACTTCTCGTGAAATATGCATGGAGAGAAACAGTAAAATGCGAAAGAAAGTTTTTAGTAACGAAAATGAATTCAGGATTATTTAAAAACCTTTTAAAGGAAAAGGTTTATGTATAAAAATTTAAAGACAAAAAAATTTAAAGATATTATTTCTTATTGCACTCAAAAATGTTGTTTTTCTTTAAAAATTGCAATCATTTGAAAACTCATACCCATAAAAAATATGATGTACGCCTATCGATGCATTTATTGTGTATATATACATGTATGTAAATCTTATACAATCTTTTACATTCACATTTTATGCCCCAAAACTATTTTCACCAATAAAATGGAATTTGAGCTATAGAATTCAAAATGATTTTATTCTTATTTTTAGTATAAATCTCTTGAATTCGTTAGGACTTGACTTTAAAGGTTTGAAAATGTTATCGTCATATTTATTTCTTTGAGATATATACCATATTATATTTCTTTTACATAAAATCTGTTTGATGTTTTCATGCTCTTTGATGCAAGGAAATTTATTTTTGTGTGAATTAAAGTTTTTCAAAGTTAAAACTTTTCTCTTGTGATTGCTCACTAGACGATATCAAAATAAAATTCTTTTTATGATTTTAAGATATTTTACTATTTTTTATTTTCATTGGAGATCAACAGACTAGGGATTTCTAAATATTTTGGTGTAAAAAGACGAAAAACGTTTTAAAGCCTTTCTTGAAAATATAATCACTTTATTGTTTAGTTAAAATATATTTTATAAGAATATTTTTAGCAGCAAAGGTGACTTTGCAGTTTATTATGTAGTATATCATAGAATTAAATTACAGTTCGGATCTTATATTGTTAAAAAGATAAAATGTATTTCATTAAAACGAAGTGAATATATATATATATATATATATATATAAATGTAAATACCAAAAAATCTGTAAAAGTTTTTTCATTAAAAAACAGATGAGCTTTAAAAATGCCGTTTGCAGGAATGTGATCAGAAGAAGATCAGATATATCCTGAACAAATATGTTGTTGTTCCAAAGTCACCAAAAAGGAGAACCTCATATGCAATGTAATAAAGCAGATTTAAGCAAATCAGGGCATTAATAAAACACTTGGATGCACGTGCACTTTCTCAGTCTACGCCATACATATGCTATCGTTACCAGATCAATCATTGTTTATGGAATACTGAGCTTGTCAGACGCTTAAAATTACCAATGACTTGAATGATCGTCCATGACGTGGAAAGGTAATCCTTGACAGAGTAGTGCGTCAATGTTGTACAAAGTGTCATGCAGGATACGGCAGCCCAGTCATTTACGGAGAGAAGCATCTCTTATAAAGCTTCAAACATACTGTGGATAACTGAATCATTGCCTCGACGTTTCCTTTACAATATTTTGCATTCCTATCCGCATAAATAGCAGTTATTTAACAAGCTATTACCGGCAGATACCGCTAAAAATTGTTTGCAACGTGTGCTCTGGTAAAAATGAAACGGGAACCATAGTGTTTCATTAACGAGTTCGTACGGATAAAGTTTTCTTTGAAGTGCATGGAGCTGCCAATACTAGAAAGAAAATTTGGATATGGGAGACGTTGAATCTTGGTGAGTTCACAACGAATGCAATCCATTCTCCGCAAGTGCAAGTTTGGTGTGGTTTCACTCTTTCTTTCATTGTCGGCATTTTGTACTTTTAATAAAATTGCCCAGTATCTGATTTGAAAACATGCACAATGACTTTTGAACTATATCTTATTTCTGTGGTTTCCAAAGTGGAATTAAAGAAAGTGTTCGCAACTATTATCAAACTTCACTCCGGTAACTTTTTGGAGCTCAAGAAATGACAATTAGCAGCCGTATGTTAGACATATATATATACATCATGTACTCAGCTGTCACAGGTTAGTTCCTGTGAACAATTCCTGTTAGTTTATAAATACCATATGATGGAGGTCAAGTAGAACGTTTTTTACTAGAATAAATCTCTAGAATGCAGAGTTATCTGGTTATTATATGTTTTTGTCTTTTATTAAAATCCTGATCCATTTAAAAATGCTTCATGTATTTTGTGTCAGAGCCTTTAATAAGTGAATTATGAAACAACAACTTTTTTATTATTAAAAAAATACTATCTTACTTTGATTCCATACATGTAGATTGCTTTATTTTACCATTTGCCCCTATTTAAGGACTATTTATAGTCATAGCGAATTTTCGATTCAACCGACATTTGTAAACTGTTTAGTTAATTACAATTTCCTACAATTGTCACTTGTTATCAGTTCAGTACCTTCTATTTAAAAGTATCAATTTGAATTATTTCAAGTGTTTTTAAAATTAATTTTTGATAAATCACAAGCTTCATTTGCAACGGAAATAAATTGTTCCTGAATGTTCCTACGTCGATATTACATTTTTTTCTAGGCGGTAGCAGATAGTAGAAACTGGCTTTTTAATATTTTGGCACGGACGTTTTATTTGAAATATTAAAACTGCATATTTACCAAGTTGTGCAACATCAATATACACTGCATACAGAATTCCATGGTGATTCAGAATTGATCGTTATAACTTTAACTCTTTCAGGGGAAAAGTACCTCTGCTGCTAAAATATTCAAATAATTTATTAACAACAGAATTTACGAACAAATACATTTGAAAATAATTTAAAAAAATTCTTCAAATATATTTTTGTAGCAAAATTTTATTACAAAATGTGGGTGCTACTCTGCAGTTAGGAATTAAAATTAAGTGTTCGCGACATGAAAACATCGACCTGGAAAGGATTAATTGGTGGTTGGGCATACTACACATTAATTTAGATTATGTCACCGAGTGTAAAGTGAACTACAAACTGAGATATGACGAGTCTGGGATCAGCAGTTTTTGTAGGTTGCCACTTTTACCAATTTTTCTGTTGCTGTTACATTTAACTCAGTAGCAAGAAGTCGGCTTTAAATATCATCAAAATGCATCAATTATTTTTAAATTTACGAACAAAAATCCGTTTTTAGATTGGAGTGAGTGAATATATATGCATATTAAATATTGATACAGGAAAAAATTGGAAGGAGCAAAAATACATGAATTAAAAAAATTTAAAGAATAAAAGTGAGAGAATTTTCCAAGAAATTTTTCCAAGTAGAGAATTTGATTAAATATTTTTGCAAACAAACTTAAATCTACAGTTATAGAACCATACAATGAATCTACAGATAATGATGTACATGTTGATATCAGTATATTGAAACATGCGTGTACATTATGTGGAAAGGTCAACAAAATACAACAGTAACGCGTCTACGATGATTAATGGATGTTACAATAATGGATCGCACCAGTGACGATGATAAGCTTTATTTTAACAGTATTCTAATAATCGGCAGTGTTTCTCAAACAAAGAAAAAATATATGTTTAAACTACAGATCTGAGGTAAGACAACTTATGTTTAACATATTCATGAAAATTAAATATAAAAACTGTAATTTCCAGACATTCCAGATTTTATTAAGTTTTTTCGCGTAAATTCAGTATTATTGTCACATTAAATAAATAAAAAATTGAAGGTCATTGTACCTAAATGGGACGCGATTCCCCATAGCTTTATCACACAAGGTCATACGGTGTATTTGGCATTTTATTAAATATATATATATTTCATTAAGCAGATAAATATTGGATACTGTGCTTTATTCAAAACTTCAATTTTTGATAGCGCTGAAGGGCATTCATATTGAAAGATGATTCAGGAATAACACACCGATTGAATGGGAAAATGCCAGATTTTTAGTCCAGTTTCAGTTTAAGTGTTTGCAATCTTCACAAGAATTTTCAGAGCTTCAGTCACACAAGTGTATTGAATAATCCAGTGATCATATGTTTTTATTCTTTGCTTAAATATACGCCATTATTATTACGTCAATTTTTTTTATTATTTTTTTAAATACATGTATTTTCCTATTTTGAACATTTGAAACACATATTTAAACACACATCCAAAGAAAAACACTAGTGCATGATGGCGTGAAAATTCCTGTTTCATTATTAATGAGTGGTAGAGCATACTACAGAAAAAAAGTTTCTTATAAATCTTGGAACAACATCATTTTAGTATAATGTATAAGAGTACCACATAAACTTACATCAGTAAATCTCCTAAAAGCATCTCCGCATTTGTCAGATCCAATTCTTCGATAATAGATCCCTGAAAAAAAATCAGCTACCAAAATTCGTAGAATATTCAAAAACAATTCTAATTTGCAAAATTTTCGCCTTTTCCCGCTTTCACTTCAGATAGATGAAATCGACGTTCGAGACCTTGGTGGGGATGAGTTATTTAATTTTCAAAGTTAAAAATGCAAAACCGTGATCCTGTTTTGGGATTGTTTGCCGCATTTAGAGAGTTATAGGGGCAGTGGCGTAGCCAGGGTGTGGGTCCAGGTGCTCTTGAAACCACTAATTTTGTGCAGTTTTCTTTGCCTTATGTAATCGAGGAACTTTCTGCGATACTCAAGGGGAAGAAAACTTTACAATTTTCCTGGTATCCAGAGCGTTTGGACCCCCTCCCTGGCTACGCCACTGTATAGGGGCCCTTGATAATAAACGATATTTATTTTAATAAGTCATCCCTTTAAAGAAAACGTTTAAAATGCCATGAAATGCTTTGTGATTTGTGCTAGAAGTTCAAATGTTTCATTATGTACCATTTAGAAACGATTCTTGAGTTAAGATTTTAGGTACAAGAACATTTTCGCATGCACGTGTCGTCCACTCCAACCTTAGGGCATTTAGGCATTTAACTTTTAGGCGCTCAACTTGTAGGCACTTAACTTTATTCACTTATTTCAAGCGTGTAATATCAATTCAGTATTTTTTCCTTCGAATTTCACGTAAGTTTAAAACTGTTAAATTTCATTAAAAATTGCTGGATGCTGTTCTAATAATGTATTTCAAAAATACATTTTCATATATATAAACGTGAGAAACTTTGAATGTTTACAATGCGTGTATTCGCAAGGTATTAAATGTATTAAAATTAACTGTATTCTAAAAAAGTAATTAATGATGCTGCTGCCGTAATTGATTTTTTGTGACCTTTTCCCTCTCTCGGCTTATTGTGCTAAAAACTATGAAGGATGAAAACTGAACGGTTGTTTTTAGAGAAATGCATGATAAACGCGTTGGAGCAGACAGTTTTTAAATCGAAGAATTATTTTAAACGCTATTTAATGTTGAAATTGATCGAGATATTTCAGTTAAATAAGTTTTATTGGATCAAAAATTATTCATTAAGCATATTTCGCAGGTACATATTTGACTAAAAGGTGATGTTAAATGTTCAATCATATTTTAAACTTGTCTATTTTTATTTCCAAGTTTATTACCAATTTTTAATTTAAAATCTTATTCTTTGAATAGAGATTTAAATTGAAATAGCGGTTTTTATCAATTGAAATAGGCTGTTTTTATCCATTTTTGCCTGATTTTAAGAAGTCTAATTAAATATTTTTCACTTTTCAATTGAAAAATATATTTACAGGTGTATATTAAAAAAGGAAGAAAATGTTAAAATAATTAAATTATTATGAGCGAAAAGCATTTAATGATGAAAATTATGTCATAATTAAAACGATTTTCATATAGCGTCAAAAAAAAACCTTTTCTTCTAGATATTATAAAAGCCCGGGAGACAGCGACATATTTTATTTGATCATTTTATAGAAGCTTATTTTCAAATATGCAATTGATCTTATTTAATCAATCACGAAACAGCCACCAGCTCTCGCTACATTGCGAAATACGGCCTTGGACAACGAAAGATCTCGCTGTCAAAGGGAAATAAATGCCAATCCGATTACTTAAGATCATCACTGATCGTAAAATGCCATTCAATCTTCCGTAATCGAGTAATCTTTATAAAACAGACATAATTAGCGTGTTCTTAGTGCCTGTGGTGTCTGGAGGGGGATTGGCGAGCGCAGCTCGTAGACGACAGTTCTCCATAGTTTTTTTAAAATAGAAACATAAAATATTTAGAATTAAATAAAATGTTCAATAGTAAAACAACAAACAATCCTAATGCGACTCAGAGAGTATTTTATATTTCAGCATATCATCGATATATGAATTTTAATCTATCCTATATATAAATTTATAGAAATGTACCTCGAAAAGAAAAAATATATATATAAATTTGAATTCGAAATATTTAAATATCAAGAAATGCACTTTTAAAATGAAGTGAAAAGGCTGTTATGTGTGGTTAAATAACCATTGAGTCGTAAAAAAAAGTTTTTAGATTTAAATTTATAAATGCAACATTTTTCGTCACTATTTAGCATATCTGAAATGGAAGGAATTTTTTTTTCAGTTGTAGTTTAATATGCGTATCATTAAGTTTGTCGCTTATATAGTTTTACTCAATAAGTATAAACCGAAAGTCAAATGACTTAAGATGTTTTTGTTTGAGAAGGAGATGATAAAAAAGACTGGAGTCTTGAGCATTCCGATTTTAATGGGCAGTATGTGTTTCATTTTATGGATTTTAAATACATCTATTATTAATTGAAAACTTTTAGAGAAAGAACATGTTACGCTGTATTTTTCTCAAAAATAGTTTTATTTTACGAATGAAGGTGTCATAAGATAATCTATTAAAAAAACAAAAATACTAAGATTGGAATTAGTCTAGAAGACATGACACATAGTGTTCTAATATTTAATGTCTTAATATATAATAATTTAAATAATAGTACAAAATTTTAATATTAAAAATTAAACCTTATTAGGTTTTCCTCAGCTAGTTTAGTTGCACCAGTTAATGTTTTAAGTATACGTTATCATAAAGAAAATAAATTAGTAAAATTTAAAACAAAAAGCTTTCATTTCAATTTTCTAGAACTATTATTTTTATTCATAACAACCTATACCATTCTGCATTTCAATTACTAATTAATCCTTCAAAATCAGAGAAATGCATAAAGTATAATAGCATCTCTTCAGAAATATTCGATATTACACTTTATGAGTAACTGGTTCAATTTTCAATAGTTTATATTTCAATAACTACTTTTTAAAAAAAATTAATGAAAATTCGTATTTTCCACGCTTATGAGGATATCTATAAACTGTTAAATGTTACGTCCAATTTTAATATGTGGATTATCCCTTCTGATAGAACAAACAATATACATATAGGAATAACCTTCCTTGAATCAATAGTGTGATACAATCTCTCTTTTGCTTTCATCAAATAGAAATGAAATTATAGACCGCGATCGGATATTTGTTTTTACACTGTTAAATCTTATCTTGTCGAAAGAGTATTTCTGATTTCTCCAAATCCATACATATTATTTTCCAATGCACTATCAATTCTATTTTTGAAATCAAAAAGTCTTTCAACCTTTCAAAGACAAAGTGATTTATATATTCATTTCAAATTTAAATACAAAAATATATACGTAATGTTTTCAAAGAAAGAACATGTATATTTCTTCCTTTTTTTTCGTTCGGCTTCTGAACAGTTAATCTTCATTATAAAAAAATATGGAAATCAAGTGAAAAATGTTATTTTATTTCTTAACCCACTTATATCGGACTTTTAAATTTTATAGTTTCATATGAAATGCCTATATGTATAGCTACCAACTTTTATGCACTTTTGAGACCACTATTTCCAGACAGTAATCTTAACCCTTTTTAATTGCAGAAACCTACGATTAAATAAAGAGAAGAGTACTATTGGAAAATAGTGGTACGATAAAAGCGTAAAGATTGGCAGCTATGCTTTATGTCATTTAGGAAAATTCAAGATGAAATACTTTGAACTTTTTTAATTCATACATTTTTTGTGATTATAAGGATTTCAAATAACTATATAACTAGCATAAGAAGGTATTGTTGTAATGAAATTTAATCCCATAAATCAAATGTCTTTTAAAAGGACGTTTTATCAATGAAATATTTGTATCATTAGAGAATTATTAGTTTTGAAATATTTTTATGCACCTTCTTTTTTTATTATTATCATACTAAACACGGCTAAACAAGTGAAACGATCAGAGTTTGACACCGATAGTCTATTGAATAGACATAATGCACAGGTTATGAATGACCACCGATATCACCTCATCTTACACACTTCTATCTCTGGTTGTAATACTTCTTCAAATCATGCGTATATATACATAATCCCCCAGTTTATAAATTTTTTTTATAATTTATTTGTTTTGTTTTGTATGTTTTTTTCTTTGAAAATGTTACTTGCAAATTTGTACTATTATGTTATTCTGAAGGTAAAGGGAAAATAAAGAATTATATTAATGAAAGGTAGATTTATATTGTATTTCAGAATACATAATAGTGTATTCTTTAATGCATAATAGTGGTCCACTGTGCCCTAGAAGGTGGACCAGTGTGCCCCGCTTCCCGGACAGACTGGTCCTCTTTACGGGTGCATAAAAATATTTTTATTCTGAAAAATGTATTGAAAAATATGTTCCGGGAAAGTTCTGCTGACTGTAAAAAGGGTTAAGGAATATTCAAAAAATTTTTTAGGCAGATCGGTCTGTCCGGTGAAGAAAAAAATATATAAACTGTAAGAGTGATCCACTGTGTACCAGTCTCTTCGATCAGGAAATATAATTTTGGTACTTTGTTATCAGTAATAAAATCATGTTACAAAACTTAAATGCATTTTATTTGCTTGGGAACTATTTTAATCAGTTCTGACAAGTTTTAACACTAACTATATTTTAAATATTTCGGGCAAGAATTAAAATAAAACACAGTTTCCTGCAAGATTTTCAAAGCATTTCAAACATGATTTTACTCAATTTATATTTTGGTGAACTCTTTTCGCTATTACACTTTCTTTCATTATAAAAGTCACAATATATGATGAAACATGTTCGGAAATATTCCAAAATATGCATTACAGTTAAGTGCTTTAATCCGAAAAAAATTCCATTTGCCTAAATATGATAATGTGTCGCTTAGAGTCCTAATGAAAATCAACCGACGAATTAACAAAATTTCATTATCTCAAACTAATCCATGTAACTATTATTTTTTTGTATGTTTGGAAAAATAAATTATTAGGGATAAAATAAACATATTCTAAAAGTACAAAAAAAGTCATAATTTATTTTCAGATAAACTAGATTTTAATTTCCAAAGACTATATGAATTCTTAGTATGAAACGCAATCTAATTATTGGCCTTTTTAATTAAAATTAAGAAGTAACATATAGAAATAAATATGATTAATTAATTTTATTATTACCGAAAGAAACGTTTATTTATTTATTTAATACTAAATAATTTAATTAATATATTTTGCTTTTCTTTATGATGTTTTCACTTACATGTATCTCTTTAGTGGTTCCATATGATTGATTCCATCGGCAGATTGTTAAAAAAATTAAACAAATAAAGTAAAATTACATGCTTCCCGTAACCAACAAACCAATAATTATGTATGAAACCAAAAGTGTTTTATGAATATCAATGAAATTTAGTTATATCTCCATTTTCCCGTTGACAGCTTTCTGCAGAAAATAATTGTCGCTAAACATTAGGATTTAACACCAAAAATGCATAAGCGTGACGTCACATTCGTTGCATCGAAGCTAACGAAAAAGACAGGCTACCGCGGTGCATTCCACTTATCTTTTTTTACAGACCACTAGAGTGACGTTGTGCTTTTTTCGTACGCCTTCGTTGGTGCATTCGAGCATCACGTGACTCCGGCGGTCTGTAAAAAAAGATATGCGTAAAGCACCGCGGTAGCCTTTCTTTTTCGTTAGCCTCGCGTTGCATGGTCAAAGTGTTCTTCAAATAATCGTGGTAGAATGCGTCATCCATGTATTCCAACTACGGATGATTTTCAGAAATGTACTACGTCGAAAAATAAAAATTACTATGAATGATTTCCGCCCAAGAAGTCGCAGGATAAAATTTTTCGCATAAAAATAGCTTGTTTATGGCTTTAAATACTACTGTTATATTTATGTTTTCTTGAGGAATGTAATAAACAAAATAATAACGGAAGTTTTGTAGAAAAAGATTGTTCTTCATTTAGTTAGAAATTGTAAGGATATATAACATATACAACAATCCTAAATAACAGATATAACATTTAAATAGTACATAAGATTTAGATAAAGCCTTGAAATTAAGGTGCAAAAATTTCCAAGGCGTTGAACCACGTTTCATTTTTAATAGATTTTCTCTTATCAAAATGTTTAACATTACATCACCATTGTAATATATCCGTTTGCAGATAAAGTCTGCAAAGTAATTTTTATGGCAGAATCTAATAATATTGAACACAGTTAATCGCATTAAGTTCTGTAGATGGAAGTTCTTAGATCTTTATCACCCATTTTCCAAATGCGAACGAAACAGCAAAATAGCAATTACATAGATCCTGAATTATAAAATTAAACTGACTTAGCTAAAAAATGAATAAAAGTTGAATACGTACTTTGTGTGCCAGTGCTGCATTTAAAATCAAACATGATGCCACGTTTTTGCATTATTAGCGTTAAATAGCATTTTTTCGCGACAGTTTATTTTATATAGAAAGTGGTGGACGGAAACTAGACATGTACCGAAATTTACAACAAAGAATCATGTTCATAGAATACACCATACATTAAAGAATTAAGCAAATAAAAGAAAAATTGTTTAGAATATTTATTTTGAGAGTCAAATTCCGCCTCCACAATTTTCAATAGAAAAATATATCTGATAGCATCTATGGTACCCTCTGCTTGAAATGCATGTTCGAGAATTATGATTTGTGATTTTTGTAATAAAGCCTGTAATGTATTTGGATAGTAATGTTGACTTGTAAAGATAGTATTGTCAGTTCTTGAATAATTTGATATAACACTGCTATTTGCAAACCCTCTTCGGAAAATCTCCCATATATGCTCTTATACAGATTTTTTTGCTCGCGGAATACCAGTAATTTTTAATATAAATCTTCACCTTTATGTCGTCTCCGAACTTCTGCGATCACATACGGCAAAGTGGTACAATTACTGGTATGTCGCGACGCCATGTTGAACTTTGTTGGATACAGTCCTAGCGATCTTGGAAAGCAGTGAATGCGGAAACTTGTTTCACAATCCAAGTATCCCCGAACCACTCTGTGACTATTCCGCTGTGCTTTATTATGATTAATGGCGCTATCACACGTAATCTCATATCATAGTCAATATCAGATATTTCATCCTAAACACGTTTTTTAAGAGGAAAAAGCTCGAAATCCTCCCGTTTGATAGATTGCCTCTCGTAATTTCTTCCAGATCTAACTTACAGTAGTTTGTATCATCTACGATATTTGTCAGCTCGAAATCCACCAATCAGAGCTCGCTCAAAATTTCAAGATGGCTACCGTCCTTAAGTCAACATGATATGTTTAGCGTGATCGCAAATATTGAAACCAAAAATACAGAAGAATTAAGAAAGAAGCAATATCTTTAGTAACACAGGGACCAATTATACACGAAAAGAACTTTAAAAATGTGCAGTTATTTTGAAATTAAAGAATTACATATGCGTCGATTGTCTCTTCGGAGTTCGTCATTTACCACTCCCGATAAGAACTTTATTTACTAATTTCAAGTTATTTATTGCGATTATTTTATTTCAATTCCTTATATTATTTGCTATATGTTATACTTGTACTGTCGTAGTCACTTATTTACTTCTCAAACTGTAGTAGTTTAACTACTTTCTGCAGTGTATTTGGCGTTATTTTGTACTTGTTGCTAAATTATGTCGCCAACGATAAAAATGCAACCAAACACGCATCAAGGTATTTTATTTCAAAAGTATGCAGCGTTTAGAATCTAAATTTTGTAGTGGAGGGGGGGGGGGAGGGACAGAAAATACTTTTAGAAAAATAAAATTTAATAAATGAAAATTTAATAAATGAAAATTTAATCTAGCAGATATTTATAGTTAATTATATTTTACCTATTAATAAATTTCTTTTAAAACAATCTTGTGATAATCTTTTTTAAAGATATAAAATTATTATACAGACATACATATTTATTCGTAAATCGGTGGAATAGTAAAAATATATTCACCGTTGTCCGTATCGAAGGCTGTTTGTTACATGGTTAGCGACTTTCTCTTCAACATGGTTTATTAGTGAGAAATTGCGTTTCAGAATCAGCCGGAGTGGCTGAGTGGTTATAGCTATAGCTCAGAACGCTGTGGACGCAGGTTCGATTCCTGGCTCGGGCTAATTATTCACTTTATGTTAGGATTATTGCATTTAATGTATGTGGGTGAGAAAATCCTTTTCAGTCTATTTTTCCTTTTTAATTAGTTAATTTCAACAACCCTGAAATTTTGTCTTGTAACCTTTTTTACTTATTAATAATAAATAACGCATATACCCCCCCCCCCCCTCCTCCAGTTAAAATATTTTGCCCCCCTTCAAAAAAATATTTTTTCGAAAACAAAAATGAATTGTAACGTAAAACTTTCTTAACAGAAATAGATTTCTAGAATTTTCAAATATGCGAATTCAAAATTAAAGCTCATTCCGCCAAATAATTTTTATGTTATATTTAAAAAAACAATTGTCTTGTTATCTGTTTTGCGACGATCGAAAATTTATTTAACATTAGGAGGTGCAAACATAAAACCTGCGTAAATTCTAAATTACTTTAACGAGTGACTTTCAGTTTGATACACGAAGGTAAAATTTACCGAAAAATATGAAGTCGAAATTAGGGTTTAGTACTAAAAGTTTTAGAATATGTTACAATTGCTATACGTAACTTCCTTCTTCCCCCCCCAGCAAAATTTATTTACAGCATTATTATTAGATGTTATTACTAATCTATTGTTATTTGTGACATTTTTATACAGTGATTTGTGGCAGAGTTAGTAGAGGGTATAACTCCCTCCCCCCCCCCACTCCAGGACTGCATACAATATGTATAAAAATAAGGATTGTGTTTTTGAAACGAAAAATATCAAAAATTCATTTTAACTTTCGAAAAATGATTAAAATCATCAAAACCAAGGATGAAAACACTGCAAAAGATTTGGAACTATATCTAAATTCTATTACGTATTTCAATTTTACATTACATTCAATATGTAACATAAATTACATTTAAAATATGTAAAATATATTAACTAAAAATGTCATAATAGTGATCTTGGCAAAATAACAAAAACTTAATTTAAAATCTTTCTTTGCGTTACAGATTTTGGCATAGCGATAAAGTGCGGTTCCAATACATGTGACAAAAAACTAGTTTTAATATACTATTTTTTTTTCTAAATCACTTAATACTAATAGTTGAGAATTTTTAATATTTACAGGTAATGAAAAACGTAAAGTGAAGATATGGACTCTATAATTTAGAATTTTAATGTTATATTAGCGAGAGAATTGTTTTTATAATCTTGGAATTTTAAGTAAAATGATCACAATATTATATATATAGAACAGACACGAAAAGAAACTGCAATATATAAAATGTTAATACGCGATAATGCTTCCTGTGTATCAATCGAACTCTACACTAAATATTAAAACACCGGCTGCAATTACTCGCCAAATGTTACGCCCTCTCCTTACATTAGCAGATAACTTTCAGTAGGGAAAACAACCCTAGTTGCAGCATGAAAGTGTAGCTCGAGAGGCAATAGCATATACTTCATATCGTATCGTCGTCCGTGTGATAACAGCATTATAATGATGCTAAAGTACAGTTTATGAAGTTATTAGGAATAATATTCTCTCTCGCAACATCGGACTCTCTTGTGCTTACTTGCAGTCACTTATATATACTTCTACAAACCTAGACCGCATTAACTATGGTAAAGGGTTTCTTCTGCTTATGACATCAATGACCTTGGAATTTTACTAACTAGAAAAATCACAAAATGCGGTCTTTTATCTTTTTTTTTTTTTTTTTTTTTTTATCAGGAATGAGATTTTTCCGCTTTTTTGCATACCAGTATAATCTTACAGTAAATGTTTTTTTTTTTTATTTAATCGGAACATTCCGCGATTTAACAGAAGAACGTTTTCTCTAAGATTATACTGGTATGCAAAAAAGCGGAGAAATCTCATCTCTGTTTTTTATACAATTTTTTAAAATCAGAAATGATCTAATTTAAATAGTTGAGCTTGAGCTGCGTGACCCCATTGTATGGATATTTGAAATGAGATATTACAATTCTACGTGATGTGTATATTTTAAGTTTTATTTTAAATAATAATTCTGATATGACAACTTTTTTCATTGCTTATATTTTAAGCATAAATAATAACCCATTGTTTGAAGTGAAAGTATTATCTAAATTTATCTTTATAAAGAATTTTACATCGAATATTAAGACAATAGTTTATTCTAGTAAGATAAATTAATTAAGATAGTTCATTTAATGGAAAATTAAAACTATTTATAACTATTCCACATAATTTATTTTCTAAGATTTTTAAATAACAAAAGTATTTTGATTAACAGACTACAAGTAATTTTATTAAAGACAGAATCTACAAAAGTGTTTTATTTCTAACCTTTTGAAAATAAAAGACTTGAGTAAATAAGGGAATTAAATCAAAAATCTTTTGAATTCAAAGTGAACATGAATATATTGTTTTAAATTATTTTCCTACAAAGTACAAACATGATTCGCTAGGGAATAGTAAAAATATTTCCTCATAAATCATATACTAATTAACTAACTCCTCTTCCTTTAGTGTTTGCTAATTAAATGACTATCGATTATTTTGGGCATGGATGTATTGTTAGTACAAAACATTTGTATTTATTTCATTTTGACATGAAAATGAATGTTAAAGAGTTATTATTTTTGTAATATTTTCTTTTCGGCGCTTTATTATTTGCTTAATTTCTTTTTTCAAGTTATAAGCATTAAATAAAATATTGTACTTAAATATAAAAATCTTGTAACAAATCTTTAACACAGCATTCATATTTTTTTTTCTACAGAATTGACGAATGAAATACGTAACTAATGAAAAAAAAATCACATTATTCTTAATTGCAAAATGACATAAATTTAATTAGAAGAACAACATTTTCTTACAAGTGAAGTAGAAATTTTTTATGTTCAGCAACACTAATTAAATATATTAATTAATTTTTACATTCTGTATATTGTTGTTTTTAAATCCAGAATTCATGATCAATTAGCACAATTTTTTCTTGCATGCTTTATATAAAGATCTTCAATATATACTCGAAAACCACACTTTATAAAAACGGACTTTATTCCACAGTAAAAATAAAATTTCTCATTAGTAAACTCTTAAACTTCAAGCTCATTTTTTTTATGTGAATCACGAAGTCGAGAGAAACTCTCGTATAAAATTTAAAATGTCATAAAAAACGAACAAATACTGATACGAAATTGAAGGTTACGCTAAAAGCATCGACAGGATGCAGTATTATTTTACCAATAAAAAGAATTATTGTTTAAACAGTTAATAATGGAGTGTGTAATGCGAGCGCATCTTTCGGAAATAGGCAAATTATAGTATGATTTATAAGAGCTGACTAAAGGTTATCCCTTATTCGATTAATAAAAAAAATTGTAGAATAAATTACGCAGTTAATATTACCTATGAATTTTGTAAACGGAGAAACAACAATGAATGCTTTTTGAAACTTCCGACCACAAAATCGCTCAATGTTAAAATTAATCTCCGTTCGAAGTATCTTGTTCTACACTTCAAACTGATGATTCAACTGAAGAAATACGCACCGAGTAGCCAGTTCTTTTAGTCATCCTCATTTTCACATTTCCTTAAAGTTTAATCGTATTAGCGCACTCTATCGGTAACTTTTTGAACTACAACTGATTTTCTGTTTAAACAGGAATACGCATCCTGACAATGACTTAAATTCAAGCCACGCATCTGTATCATGTTCAATTCTTTTTTTTATGAATTTTAAAATTTATACGACTTTCTGCATACCATGTATATTTGAAAATACATAGTGAAAACTTGAATTTAGAATAATTGTTTTTTTTGCATATTTTAAAATATATATAGTTTTACTTTGTATAAAGGTTAACGTTAAGGTAAAATAAAACGTTAACAGAGAGGAAGAAAATATACCGAAATATTTAAGAAAATGCGAATTGAACTTGTTAGGAATTTTACAGAATTGATTTTACTTGTTTTGGTAATTTGCAATAACAGGGTTCGTACGAATCAGGGGATTCAGGAGATTTTAAGTGTTTTAGTACCAGAAATTTCGTAGAGTACTGGTCGCTATATCTGAAGATGGAATTTTGTTTCATTAAATAAGCCGAATATTACTTTACGGAAATTCTCGTAATAGGTCCTTGAAGTGTACGAACCCTGAATAAGCATTCTTTTATTTTTGTAAAAAATGTATTCACTTCTTTAGAAAAAAATATTAGTAGAGGAATAGATTATTTTTCTTTGTAAATGCCAGAGCTATTTTTAAGAATAGATTTTTGCAGCGAGCACAAAATAATTTGAATTGCTTCTTTTAAGATATTTGAATTATAGTGATTTGCAAAATATGTAAATTTATGTAAACAATGGAAATACAAAGCTGAAAAATGAACTTCCTCTGTATGATTTCGAGTTTTATTTAGAAGAATTTTCATGCGTGGTTATATTCATAAGTAAAGTATGTGCATATTTTGGATACAATAATGAAATCTCAATTGATAAAGATTTATTTCGGAATGCAATATTCAAGATAAGAAATTTACTTTTGAAATATTTAAAAAACAAAATAATCTACTTACTAGTTTAAGACATGAGTGGTCCAACGTGCTATGTGAAAAAAAGAAAAAAAATGAAATTTAGACAAAACTCATGTGAAAGATTTTTGTATAATTTAAAAAAATATATATTTTCGTCTTGGTAGCACATGGTTAAAATGTTAAACGGTGGTACTAAACAACCCCAGTAAATCTTATTAACATTTAACTTTTCAAATTTTAAGAATTATTAATATTACTTAAATTTTTAAATGAAAATGAATTAAATATTACAAAATTAACGTCTTATATCTTCAAGACAATTTATAATCTTGGTATTTTGGCTTTACCACATGATAAATTAGCTTTTAACACCATCATTCATAAAATAAAAGAATTTTTGGAGAAAAAGGGACATAATATTTTCCATCACTCCGGCCTTCAATTTACAAAATATCAGCATATTCAGCTGCATAATTTATGGCTTATAAATTGTACAACATGACTTTCTTTGAAAAATATTTCGAACAAATACATTGACGATACTTTCAATTAACAAGGTGCGTACACTCTTAGGAATTCCCAAAGCGTGTTGCGCCACTATTAAAGTTAAAATATTTCTTTTAAATATTTGTATATTCAGCTGCATAATTCATAGCTTATAAATTGTAAGTAAAACATCACTTTGTTTAAAAAATGTTCCGAACCTACAAATTGACGAGGATACTTTACAATAACAAGCTGCTTACACTCCTTGGAATTATCAAAGCAAAAGGTAACACTATTAGAGTTAAGAAAATTTCTATTTAATATTTAAATACGCAAACATGCCGTTCAGTCGCACGATTTGCAATATTTTTATAAATTGTGGTACAATTGTACGCGTCCTGAAGAAGAGGAATATAAATTTATTTGACTTCATTGCATATTCAGAAACTATTTTAACAAATACTGTCATATTTGGTAGAATAGTGAAGAAGATTATAGAAGCATTTCCTTTTGAAATATTTCAAGGTATATTAAATTTAAAAGGGCTTTCATTGTTGAATGAGAACAAGCCCATACTGTTTTGAGAATTTTTCGAACATTGAAATACCTGATAATGCGTTTTCTGAAATGGCGAACAACCATATTGACACAGTCGCGCAGCATACTCATGCATTTTTAATTATCTTCTTATATTTGTGTGTGTAAATAATTATTTTAAATTCTTTAGAGTGTTTTTCTAGTTTTCATGGAAAATAAAATTAATTATCTGAATTCTTTTACATAAAATCATAACACGGGGAAATCTTAAATAAAACACACTTGAACCAAACAACAAAAACACTCATGTTTTTTTATTCATTTTATCACTATGAAATCTGTCATATCATAGGAGATGTAATTCATTATATTAAAATGAACGTAGTGTTTGCTATATATGACATGTAGTCTCACTAGTATTGAAAAATCTGCAATTTAGATTTGTGCTATTGACTTTTATGAAAATCACTGGAAGCAGGAATTATGCAAAAACACAGAAAGCCATATACAAAATATCAGTTTTATTTTTCAGATATATTTTTTAATTCATTGTTTTTTTTAATTAATTTTATTAAAAGTTATCAAAATTAAGGTAATTTTTCAAGTCACTAAACTTAAGATAAACCATCAATTTTATATAACAATAAATGAAAACATTACAAATTTTTAAATTAATTAATTTGAAAAGTAGTTAACTCAATAAATAAAACACTGTATTCCTAAAGTTCAAAAGACAGCGAGTAAATTCAGCCCATTTTGCAACGAAATATGTAGAAAAAAAAAGTTTTGGGGAGGAAAATGGGAGACAATAAATATTTATGTGGTACTTTTTCACTTATTTCCCCTATTTTTATTTATTTATTACATATTAGTTTAAACTGCAATAAAAGACTGATTGTAGTTGATTAATTATGCATGTCGTTTGACGTTTTGGGAGTCTAGAATGCTCAAATTTCAAAATGAAATCTAAATAAACTGAAAATTTCGTAACATTAATATACAAACGCATCTATCATCAAATCAAATCAATTACTTTTATTATTACAGCTTGAAAAAATCTATAACTGTAAAATTTGCGTTAAAAGGTTTTTATACAGTGTGTTTCAGTAGAAATTAACCCCGGAAAATGCTGGTTATAAAAAATAGTGTACAAGGGGGGGGGGGGGATTAACATACATGTGTGTTTAGAAAAAGCTTGGCATGTGGTCCCATCTTTTTGGTAATAATTGAGCCTGAGTTCCTGATCATCTAACTGATTTACTAGATTTGAATCCATCTGAAATTTTCTTGCGGGTCAACTAAAAGGACGTGTCTGCATGAATACACTACATAAACTTTATGAGTTACGGAAGAACATCTGATGCGAGATCCAGGTGGTGACACCACAGGTTCGGTCAGCCACATTCAGAAACTTGTAACCTCGAATTCAGTTGTTTGATTTCTAAAATATAAAGATCCGGCAACATGAAATTTTTAATTTTTCTCTGTACTTTTTTTAAAACCAATATTTTCCGCAACTACCTTCTAGCGAGACACCTTCTGTAGAGTCCTTCGCAAAACAATGTTTTTTTTCTATCAAAATGATGAAATTGTTTGTTTAAAAGCAAAAAAAAATATATATATTTATAAGTAACATTCAGATGTTCGTAATATTTAATAATGTAAATTTTCTAATTTCGTATTAATTTGTATTCATATGTTATTACTATTTTTTTATTTTAAATGTAGGGGAGATGGGGGATGAATGGGACATTTTCACAAAAATATTTATTTTAAATATTTTATTTAAGTTATTATCAATATTATATATCACATGGTATACATTGAGTGTTTGACTACATCTTATGCACAATATTTGTTCAAGATTATTATTATACAGAAATATAAATGAAATTAAAAAAAAAAGTTCTTCTATGTCCCAATCATCCCCACAGCAGGGATGAATGGGACACAAACATTTTACTCCCCATATTCAATGTTAAGGACTAAAAACTGACAAAAATGCTTCCTTGTCAAAAGCTGAGAGATTATAAATTGTAATATGATCTCCAGGATTATTGGTTAACCAATCCTCTTGGACTTATCTCTGCTTTGCCTTAAAAGGCCCATAAACGGAAGCTTTCAATGGCTGAAGACGATGGCTACAATGAGGATGAAATGTTAAAAGAATAATTACCGTAATTTCCGGCGTATAAGCCGCAGCTCAAAGAGTCGTTTTTCGACCCAGAAATATTATTTTATAAAATGTAACTTAAAAGATCGCTGTAAATATTTAACTACAATTATTGAATAAATTTTCTGGGTCGAAAAACGACTCTTTGAGCTGCGGCTTATACGCCGGAAATTACGGTACCATAAAGTATTAATTTATCAACCTATATAATATTATTTAGTTAATAATTATATTTTTCAGCATCCTCTAGGGATGAATGAGACAGTTTCATTCATCCCATTTGAAATGTCCCAATCATTCCCATGATGCATATATTCAATTGTCAGCCATTGTGTCTCAAAAATTATTTTGTCACAATGGTTAATATGCATTCATTTTAATTACATTATTTAGCCTTGAAATAAAAAACTACGACATATATTGCATAAGATATTTAAATAACTTCAAATGTAAAAAAAAAAATTACTTTTAAGCAGAGTTTTCAGGAAATGAAAATTTGAAGAAAACTGAAAACAGCCATGTTTTCTTGCTTTTGGTTCTGAAGCACACTATGGTAGTGAAATCTATGAGGATAGGAAGCAACTAAAAAAAAAGTTTATTGCCTGAAATATTGAGAAAGTCCGATCCATCCCTTGTCCCATTTATCCCCCATCTCCCCTAATTTGTTTTAGTGGCGTACTCATGAACTGTATATTGAATAGCCACATCGCATGAACGGTAAAAGCCAATGGACTACATGCATTTGACAATGGGTAACACGATTAACCACATATTTGGACAATCTTCACAGAATGATGGCCTATAATTCTTCATCACAGGCCATAACTCGTTCTATTTTTTTGTAATGATGCTGCTCAAGATTTGTGGTGAAGAAAATTGCTTTTTTTCAAGTTATAAATTGTACATTTTTTTAGTGAATAATAAAATAATTAAAAGCGATAGCCATATCACATGAACTTTAAATGCCAATGGAATAAGTGTATTTGACAATGGGTAACGCAATTAACCACAGATTTGAACAATTTTCACAGAATGATGGATCTTTTATTTTTTTATCACAGGAAATAACTTGTTCTCCTTTTTTGTAATGATGCTACTGAAGAGAAAAAGAACTCTCAGGCTTTCTCTACAAAAATCAGATACAAAAATCATTTTTAATGTATTTCACTGATAATTAAGAATAGTATCTGTTTTAATGTTTAATCTTATTCACTTTGGCAAAATCACAAACACTGTTTCCCATTGCTGCACCAGTACATCAAAGAAATATGTTAACTTCCTGATTTCGAGCCAGGGATGGTGACTTCGTATATTCAGTAGTACCAAAATTTACAAAAAAAAATTATAGTAGGTTTCTCTTAAAAATATCCTATATACTATAAGTTTATGGCATATATTATTTGTAAAAAAGTGGTACGAATAGAATAAAAAATGTCGCTGGGACGACATATATCCCGACCCCGTAATCAAAAGTTTAAACCTGTGACTCGCGAGCCACAGAATTACCACTATTTCTGAATAGTGCAATTCTTCTAATTTAAACACAGAAACTCTGATATTAAATAAAGCCATATTATGATTACTATTCTGAAATAGTGGTGGAAAGCGGCCAACAGGCAAAAAAGTTTGGACATTTCTGATCAAAGCATTGAAAATCTGAATATTTGTCGAAAATAACTTGTTCCCGTGGTTTCAACTTTAGTTTGTTTAAACCATCGAAGTTTCGCTTGGTTTTCTAAGGAGATAATGTAGTTTCAGAATATGGTGGAGAACTAAAAACGAATATCCTCAAGAACTTTTCGAAATCCTAGGAAACGGCAATATGTGTAATTATCACGAATTTGGCAAAATATATTACGCTGTTGACGCATATCAGCGGGCGAATTTTGAGCACTAATTCGAAATTATAAGAATTGGAACTATAATATGTAACATATCCGTAATTTTCGCCTCATTTAATGATAGAATTTCTGCAATTAATTAAGGAGAAACTTACTAATCGGAAATATCGTGACAACTGGACTAATGTCACGCGGGATGGCCGCCCCAGACTAATGTTGAGTATCTTATGTTTATTAACAATTCAGAAAATAATTTTTAATCCATTCACTATACGTATTCAAATTAAACGAAATACAATCATAAGAATTTAAAATATAAATAAATCGGAGAAAGAAAAATGTTTGCTGATTACTAAATGTAAGCAATCTGTACATTCTATTTAAATTCACTTTAACATAAAATAAAGTTGGTAAAACAAACTCAATATTATAAGAAGCAGATGCCCATTTAACTGTATTAAAAATTGAGAAAAAATCCATTAAACGATTTATTGAAGTTTCGAAGAAAACAAAATTGTTTACATAAGTCAGCGTAAAAGAGCCATTTAGAAAATAAGAAAACAAAGCTAATACAAATGCATACATTAAAGGAAATTTGAAAGGGAAATCTATGCTAATAGCATATTTTGAAAGCCTTCTAGCAATATCCATATTTTGTAATTGTCAGAAAGCATTTATTAAACTCTTATATAAATATCATATCAGTTATTAAAAATCGAACGAACAAAAATGTGGTAAATAAAAACGTGTCATGATTTATTAGATCTTTAAATTTCAAAAGGTTTTTGAAAAGAGAATAGTGTTTTTTCTATTTTGTCGGTATTAAGTAATTTATGAATTTATTATTATTGTTAGGATGTTTAAACTATATTTTATTAGAAACAGGGAGAAAAAAGTAAACACCTGTATTATTATATCAGTCTAAAAAGGTATGTTAGAAAGAAATATTTTTTCACTCAGGTGTTTAATAAAAATGTATCTAACCCAGGTCTGGTGTAATTTGTTGAGTTATATTAAGAGAATTAGGGATGTATTGGTTGTATGATTTCAGTAATTAAACTTTAGTTCAAATTGGTCTGTTATTTTTTCTATGACTTTTTAATAAAAACAAATAGCAGTTTGTGTCTCATAATTATATTTTTTGCATTAAAAAATTTAAAATTTTTGCTTAAACTTTTTAATTCAGGTTATCATGGTTGCGAACTTTCAGGCATTTTGTTACCCCTATTTAGGAACAGTAATCTTCGTCTTACGTAATAGTAGAATTTTGGCCATTAAATGAATCAAAGAGTTCTATTTGGAAATAATGTTTAAAAAAACCTCAAAAGAAGCCAATTATGCGTACACATTATGTTAAACTAAACTGATAGTAACAGAAAAACTAATTACACAAATTAAATAAAAATAGAAAATAACTAAAACAAATAATTTTACTAAATAAATAAATTAAATATTTCATATTTATTTTTTACTCACTATACACCAGATAAAGCAAAAACATAAATTAATAATTCAAGGAATGAAACTAGTAAGTGTTTTTGATAAAACATGAAAGAAGGTTGATGATAAATGTTTCATGATGCTAAAAGAATATTTAGAGATAATTAAACTTAGCAATAATATTATTTGTGAACGTTATTTGTTAGATATCGCATGATGATAGTATGATACCCTGATTTTTTAGGAGTAAAAGTATAATTCAAGTTTTTTTATTATTCACCGGAAGAGGTATTTAAATTGCTTTAAATTTGCTGTAGCGGTATTTTGATAAGACATATGTTAAAAACATTATATATTTATAAAAATTAACTTTTCTCATCTAACATTCTGCATAATGCTTTATTGGGATTTATTTGCGATGCATTTTTTTCACAATTGTTAACATATTTTTTATATAAAGAACGCTTTCGTCAATTTGTGAATGGCTCCTTGTATTTACTGACGAAACAACATTCTAAATTGCACGAAAACGTTGCGTATGTAGACGTTTCATTTATCATAATTCAGTTAAATTTAAAGATAAATGTACGTAGATTTTTGTAATGAACTTATTGGAGCGAAAGAAAACATTTTCTAATCGACAAAGTTTGTGTGACAGGGCGGCAGATGTTGGGTGGGGGTGGAGGGTCGTAGAAAAATTTAAAATATGTAAAATTAAAAAATTAATGAGAAAAATAAATTAATTATTTCTTTAAAATAATAATAGTTATATATACATTTTTTGAACACATTTAAAATTAAAACTACCTAAATATTTCCAACATTTAAAAAATGAAGCAAGTTGCTCCTCGTATGGGACACTCTGTATATGCTTGTAAATATATATATATATATATATATATATATATATATATATATGCACGTGTAATGAAATAGTCAATCTATCTTATGACCTCAGACAGAAAATGAATGATAATACAGGGGACGATCGAAATACAATTTTCCATTACGGAAAAGAAAACATAGCTGCTAACTTTAGAGATTTTTTCTTAACACTAAATTTTGATAGTAATTTTTTTCTTATTTTATCGCCAAAATTCTGCTATTAAATAAGGCAAAAAATACTGTTAAAATTTAGTTTAACAAAAATGCATAAAAGTTGGTAGCTACGACGAAATTTTTTTATTCGTATTAAAAATAAATTCTTGGGAATCTAACGAAAACCCGGGGAGAGCCTAGAGATAACACAAAAATTTATAAATGTGACCATTACTCACCAATCATCTTAACCTTATGAATGTGTAGCCGAGATGATTTTTACGCGACTGAAAAAAATAGTTGCAAATTAGCGGGAAATAAAACTTCGCGAGACATAGAGATGATGAGCATTACATGCGCTTCTAAGATAACACTATTTCAATTTATATATTTTTTCACAATAAAAACACGATTTTACAAATGCCAATAAAATCACATGCCAATATTTTGCAAATGCTATTAATATAACATTTGATAATAAATTCGAGCTTCGCAATCCACCTATTAAGTAAAAAACAAGCTGAACCCCGGTTTTCATTCATAATTTTAACGTTAATGAAGATTCTATAGAGTATTCTTTATAAGACTTACATTAATCGAAATATCTATACATCAAAGAGTACTGGAACTGGACACCATTAACGTACAAAATAAGCTTAGCTAAACGCTCCATATTTTGAAATGGTACATACAGTGTCACTTACCGAATTATTGTGCACTTATATCTTACAATGTGATCATATTGCACACAAAAGGAAAATCCGTTGAAAATTTGCTTACATTACCTTAAATTTTTTAAAGTTATGACAGAAAATCTGGTATCCGCTTCGTGTGGGACGCCTTGTATTTTTGACTGAATAAGAAGATTGCGACTCTGGTTTCCTATACAAAAGTTGTTAGTTTTGACACATCTTATGGAATATCTCAATATGTCTTTATATTAAATAATGACACGCTGAATATCAGCATATATATATTATATATACGTATATTCATACAGGGAGTCTCAGAAACATTTAAACAAGTATTAATTTTTTTTTTACCTGTTGGAGATACGTAGGTAATGTAAATTGCAAATGTATTGAAAATAAGGTAGGATTTAAGATTATGTTGATGAAATAGTCCTACCTTTATTTTTCAAAAAGTTACACATTTTACATTTTTATACGGTCCTTGGGTCCTATAAGTTATATTTAGAAACATTACCTTCATGATTTGTCAAGTAAAACAGTAAAAATTCCATTATT
Source organism: Maratus michaelseni (assembly GCA_963931845.1). NCBI lineage: Eukaryota > Metazoa > Arthropoda > Arachnida > Araneae > Salticidae > Maratus > Maratus michaelseni. The sequence goes on from OZ007599.1 coordinate 267,369,430, forward strand.
CTACGATTAAATTCACCGAGTTTTGATGCTTTGGATTTTATGAAAATTTAGAAATTTTGGGCCGTAATGAAGAACAGAGACATTTTTAGTACCGGAAAGCTTCAGAATTTCGTAAAATTCACTGTACACTGTTAAAAATTTGCAGCAAACTGTCTAGTCATTTGACCGTTTTTATAGAAAATAGTCACCTAACCGTAATTTAACTCTATTCTGACCATAATATGGGGATTGGGCAATAATATGGTCAGAATAGAGTTTGTAAACGTATTCTATAAAAACGGTCAAATGACTGGACAGTTTGCTACAAATTATTAATAGTGTATCATAACTCAGTGAGTAGCTTTGAGCGCAGAATAATGGAATGTTTACTGTTTTACTTGCTCGAGCATAGAGAAAATGTTTCTGAATATAAGTTATAGGATTTAGAGACCGTATACAAAAAAAAAAAAAATCTGTAATCTTAGGGCCGAACAATTTCATCAATCTATCCCTCTGTATATATATATATATATAATTGTTGTAGGGTGGTATGCGAAATGTTAATTTATTAGTATATTTAAATAATTACAGAATGCTGAAATAGTACGAACTTGATTTTAACCACTTGAAGACACTTAATTTAACGATGCGCTATAAATAGCTTTTCAAACACTCCAGAATTAATATTTAAAACTTGAACTTCCATGAGCCGTCATTTTGACGGTTACCAAATGAATATATTCCGATTCGAACCAGAAATTTCTTTTTAAAATAAATTAAATATAATACTCATAGAAATACGTTAAATGAATAAGTTAAGTAGTTTTAAATAGAATTTCTGGTGTGAAATAGTTTTAAAAAACTTGAGTAAAATTTCAGGTAGTTCTAGTGTTAAAAACAGTAGTTTATACGATATTTGTAGAACATTCCAATTAGGTTTAGTACAGCTTTATTGACCGCTTCCGGGCCAATGATGTATGAATGATTAAAAAAAAAAGAGACAGACTTTTCTGATTTAAAAGTCTAAAGTCATTGTGCTGTTGATCCATGAATTTAATTTTGATATCTCATACACTGTTAAAAATTTGCAGCAAACTCTCCAGTCATTTGACCGTTTTTGTAGAAAACGGTTACATAATCGTAATTTAATTGTATTCTGACCGTATTATTGCTCATTCTATGGTCAGAATATAGTTAAATTACTGTTATGTAACCGTTTTTTACAAAAACGGTCAAATGACTGGACAGTTTGTTGCAAATTTTTAACAGTGTACGTTCAAATTATGTACAATAAATAAATACCAAAGAGTAAGTTAATTTGCTGATCAGGCACGTCATAAGTGAACAATTTATAAACGCTGCGATCTAAAATTCAAATCCTACAGATATGAGTATGTATATATATACATCACAGAGGAAGATAGATGGAGGAGGGGAAAGTAACGTTGAAATTTTGCAATACAGTTTTTCTCCTTATAGATGGCGCCACGGTAAACTGACGGCTATCCTAACCTGCTTCTGCAATGCTTTTCAATGCGAAAAGCATTCATTTTTTAAATGTTTTTGATTGAAAATTTGAACTTTAAAAAAGTCATACAAGTAGCAATTTCATTAAATAAACTTTTCTTCACACCATGCATATATTTTAATAGATATTTGGCGTTTCGATTGCTTTTTATAACTCTTTAAATAAGAGTTCATCCTGACAAAAACATCTGAATAGTCACTTAAAAATAAATATCACGGATATTGTACTGCGAAGAAATACGGAATGGACGTATAATTTTTAGAAATTAAAAGTATTATTCAAATAAAAACAGCTTCAGATTACAGCCAAACAAATAGCACTCTATAAGACAATTTAAATGGCCATGTCAATCAGCCACAGACACTAGCATTCATTAAGTATAACATTTTTAAAACATATACACTAAGATCGATATACTAGAATAAAAATTTCTTAGTTTAAAAATGATTACATGCATATAACTTTAAATTAAAGTATAATAAAAAGCACTCACCTTTGGAGCTCTAAACATACTTAAAAAAAAATTTCCTCCGATTTTTCTTTTGTTTATCTCATCATCATAGCCCGATCTACATCCCAGAATAAAACATTTATACCCCATCTTAAATTTATGACATATAATTGCTATAATTAAAAATAATCGAGTAAAATACTTTCGGAATTTAACATGTAATCTAATGACATTTTGTTTAAAGGCAGCCGCCAAATTTTACAGCGCCCTCTTTCGTTAAAATATATGACTTGCATTTTCGATATCCTCGCCTATTCTAGTTTCCCCTCCAGGTTCTTTCTCCGTGATATACATATATACATGCATACATATATACAGGGTGTATCTGAAATGCTTCAACAAACTTAGAGGGATGATAGTACTCATGAAGACGAACAAAAAATGCAATGGAACATGGGGTCGCAAATGACGTTTAACCCTTTCAGGGGCAGTGGTATGTTTATGAAACCACTTAATTTTAATTCCAAAACGCCACAATGGCACCAGAATTTTGCTAAAATCTTTTACATTTAATATGTATGTGAAATATAGCCTTTTTCCTATTTACAAACATTTTTTTTTATAATATCCGGTGCCAGTCCATTTTCAGACGCTTCGATTTTCATCCTTTAAGCCTTTCAGGGACAAAGTACTTTTAGTACTAAAATGTTGGAATAAATGACTGGCACCGGAATTTACAAAAAAAAATGTGTTTGTAAATAAGAAAAAAGCTGTATTTCACATACATATTAAATAAAAAAGATTTTAGCAAAATTCTGGTGCCATTGTGGCGTTTTGGAATTAAAATTAAGTGGTTTCATAAACATACCACTGCCCCTGAAAGGGTTAAACGTCATTTGCCACCCCATGTTCCATTGCATTTTTTGTTCGTCTTCATGAGTACTATCATCCCTCTAAGTTTGTTGAAACATTTCAGATACACCCTGTATATATAACTTAATATCTACATATATATATATTTAATTTCAAATTAAAAGTTTTGGAAATCTTATTTGACTCGAGATGGCATTGCTTTTGTAACACATAATATTTAAGTAAAAATATTTTTAATGACATTTTCAGAGAAATCAAATTTATAATGCTGATTTGAAGAAAAACATTTATGAAATACTTCTGCCTTTAACAGTTTGTTGAACGGTAATTTCTTACGAAAATGCTACTTTATAATGCTTTTTTGACACCACTATACATGAAAAATAATCTTACTTTTATTTAATTTCAGATTTCTGCTTTTAAATAATGCCAAGATTATTTTACAAAAAAAATCTGATAACAAATATAAGTTAAAAGTTGACAGCTGTGACAAGACGAGTATACTCGTCAACAATGTATTAAGGGGACCAGAAAGATTTTAAGTGTTATCATTTTTATTATGTTGGAACATTTAAGAATGTTGTACAGTTGCTGCAATAGAAAAATTGCCTAAAATTACGAATGTACCAGCCGAAAACTTTGAACCGCGAACAGGGGATACTCGCAAAAGGCAAAACGTTAAAATCACTAATCTCGAAATACGACTTTTTGTGCGGTTTTGATACGATAACGATTGAGCAAGTTAACAGATTAACACATTTTATTTAAATAATGGTAATTAAATTCTCTACAAACTGTAACTGAATAGCAAAGAAAAAATGCTTTTTTCAGTTAGAAGAAAAAAATTATTTTTTTTTACAAATTTTAAATTAGAAGAAACAACGACTAAAAAGGTATGTAACCTCGACTCCACAATTATGGCAAAAGTAGATTAATTTTGCCGTTCAATATAGAATTTTAGATATTTATTTCTAGAAATTTATAAATATTTTTTTTATTTCTAAAAACATAAATAAAGAAATGCAAAAAGCAGTAATAGTCACTTTCGGAGCCGGTTTCGAAACTGAAAGTATCCTCATAAAAAACCGTGCAAACAAAATCGAAAAAGTAAAAAACGACGATAGTAGAGATCGAACTCAGCTATCCAATGCAAAAATAACTCGTTTAAAAATATTTAAATAATGGGTTGTTCGGAATATTCGTTCAGTTTGGGATAATTAATTCGTACCCGAAAATTCTGCTCGTTAATTATTAGACATTAGTTGTCAGAATTAATGTCTAATAATTAAATGATAGAATTTTCCGGGACGAATTAATTTTCCCAAACGGCACGAATTTTCCGGATAACCCTATACAAACGAGATATTTTAAAATAACTGTCTCATAAAATTAACATTAGCGAACGGGTGTTTTCACGTGCGTGAACCGGAGCCTTAATGTAAAGTCTACTTACTGGGGAATTTAAACGAAATTTAGAAGAATGGAAAAAGATTTGGTGAAATAAAGGGGAAAAACGTGCGAAAATAACTGCATTTTGCATATGACTATTATGTTTTTTCGGTTATCATGATAAAATGCCGATATGTGCAAGAAGAACTTTCGTTATATGAAGAAATTACATTGAACAGCTTTAGAGAATGAGTGTTAGTAAAAAAGTGTAAGTAAACATAAAATGATGTCGGTAATGATACTCTCGCAAAAATCTTTACTGAAATTTGTTACGTTTATAAACAATTCCTTTTAAAAACACATTTTTAAATTTCTGTGACTCCGCATATTTGTAAAGTCATCATTTTCATAAAATGAAATCAGACATTTTAAGGTTATGTCGTCTCTAAAACAACAATGAATAATACCATGTTTATTCAAATCATAGGTACGCGCTTTTTAATAAAATGTAATGGAAAATAATGCTTTTGTTTCTATTTATGAGGCCCATTGAAAGCTTGTTTTATTCGAAAAGGAATTCTCACTCAACTTACAATAGTTATGAAACATAGTTCATTTTATGGTAGTCTAAGCTGTGAATTTATGTGTCGTTTGCTTGTCATTTAAATTACAATCGGGTGCTTTGAAATCACACTAGAGTATATAAAGATAAATCTTTAGTTAACTTCAAGTCTATGCAATATGCACATTTGATGACTATTCCAAGTAAAATGTAACGAGAATAAGGAATATTGAAAGGAATTTTGCGAGGAAACCTCAAAAAGTATGTAGGACTATAAATGGCATTACCTTCATATTACTTGGAACTGCAACTATTGAATGGGCTATTAACATATTCACAGGTATGTCAAGAAACTTCTAAAGTTCAATTTTAAAATTCCATTGTTAGTTTCAAGAGTTTCATGTAACGAAATAGAAAATGGTAAACATACCAAACGTGTAATGTTGGAATTTCATATACAAATTTTGTGTACTAAAGTGCGACAAAATACTTTAATGGAAAATGTAAACTTTTAAATGATATTTGGCCATTCAATATTTAAATGAAAATTTGCATATTTTGCAAGCATTTCAATTTCGTTTGATAAAATAGAAAATGACAGTGACATTTAAAATCTCCAAATTCAAAACATATTAATATCAAAACTTGTCAAGAATCTTTTGTTGAATCGATTTCAATTTCTTTCGTACATTTTCTACATGTTGCAGAAAGCAGTACATTTAAAATTAAGCTTTAAATGTGTAACACAAATACTGTATTTGATTTGATTTAATGCCTTTCATAGAATTTTTCATCGAATCGCTGAATGTTTTTGCATGACAACCCTTGTGAGGAAATTTTAAGACTTTCTTAAGACTAAGAATTTTTGTAGAAATCACAAATATTTATTCGAAATATGCATAAACAATTTGAGCATTGAAAAGACATACCTATGTAACTTCGTATTGGTTCGGCTCTCTGACCGGCCGAAGTGCCGTAGCGAGACAAAGCTACTGGCGCGATAAAAGTCTTTCAGGACTTGGGTTCGGTGGTCGCCTCCGGCGCAGCTTACTTTTATCACTTTTTTATTTATAGTTATCGCCTCTTATATTATGATGTAAAAATTGTACATCTATATATATATATAATTGTATATATCTAAAACACCGATCACATCATTGAAATCACATCATTAAAATTGTGTGCTTTTGAGGATTAAAATAATTTATAGATTAAAAAAAAAAAATCAGCATTTACTATATGACAAGCTTGTCTTTGTTTCATCGATGTAAAATATATATATATATATATATATATATATATATATATATATATATATATATATATATATATATCATAAGAGAAAGAAAAATATGCAGTCATTAAAAGAAAAAAAAATATGTTTCATTAGAATCCATAAAAAACATTTTATCCAGTTTTGGATGTTCATAGGAATTTTATTGCAACGAATACAAATGAATTTAACATTAGGAGTTACAAACTTTAAACATTCATAATGCCTAAACTACTTAACCTAATGACTTCCCGTTTGGAATCCTAAAAGGAAAGTTAACGAAAAAGCCAAATATGATGTCAAATACGATGTGGGTGTTTGCATCATTGGAAATTTCAGAGTTTGATACAATTTCAGTATGAAGACGACCCACTGTGGGAGATTTCTACGATCTGGCTGACCAAAAGTTGATTTCATAAATTACAACACATGAACAAAAAATGGATACATGATAAATATGAATCATTGAGGATCCAGGTGATACCATTTTTATCCTCCCATTAACAAACTATGGTATTTTTCTATTAGTTGAAACTGGAACGTTGCTTATCGTTTTGCAACGTAACGTTTTGTCTATTGAAAGTAAATATACAGGGTGATTAAAAAAAAATATCCCGATATATGAGCCCCGAACTGTCATACCGTTCACAGAAACTGAATGAAATTCTGGCCTAAAGTATTTTGAGGTATGCGCTCAAGAATCATGTGAAAAACAACAGTTAAATTCTAACAGTTAAGGTTACAGTGACAAAATTTCGAAAATTTCAAATGGCAACACCTACTTTTTTTTTATTGGAATGTGATCTTCACAGTGAAAACCCATAAAAAGTGCTGGAACGGTACCTGTAGCACGAAAATCACCGGCGCTAGACAGACTAAGAAGAAAAGTGAAAACAACCAATAAAGGACAGAGAAACAACAGAAAGTAAAACATTTTATTATTCAGTGCTATCCACCATCTGCCGCATGTAAAGTGTCGTCATGTGTGAAATGGAAAATGTATGAAACACAATAAAATGTTTTGTTTTCTGTTGCTTCTTGTGTGTATTAAAGTGTGTATTTAAGAGATATTTGGATTTGAATAAAAGCATTATAATTTGTTGTAGCAACTAGTTATAAACGACATATTTATTCTATTTTGTATTCTAATTAGCATTTTTTTAAATATCGAAATAATTTATTATATATTTTGGAACTGTTATTGTTCTACTATTCAGCTCAGTTAAATTTCCTTATGAATTTTTAGCCACACCGGTAGCTGAGAGGTTCTGCTCTCAAAGCTTGTAGACGGGAGATGCTGCGTTCAAACCCTGTAGCGCTCGTCGACCTAACCTTTCGGAGTTTTCCGTGGTTTTCTTCGAACCTTGCCGTAAATACGGGTCAGGATCCCTTAAAAAAACCACGCAGGGCACTTCTCCCTATGACCTATATACTTCGTGTAGATAATCGGTCATAAAATCAACCAACCTTATGAATTTTTAAAAATAGCTAAAAAAATACAGAATTTTTGAAGTGTTACATAAATTTTATCGATCGAATATAAACTTATTTATTCTGCATTCACTTTCTTTTATACCTTCAGTTCATTTTTTTCTATTGAAATAATTGTTTGGAGACAGCTATTTAACATCATACAGCGGCAAAAATTATCAAACATACATGAAAATTGCACTTTCTTGAAAATTACTTTTTTCATAAGGATGTTTTTTTCATGAGGATAAAATAAAAGTTTCAAATGGTATTTCTCTTATTTAAAATGCGAAGTGAGGAGCATAGGATTTTATACCGCAAAAAGCAAACATATTGATAAAGAATAATATTTTGTATTAAGGAACGGCTGAGTTTCCAAGAAATATTAATCATCTGCAAAAACTTCCATTGAATTAGGTGAAAAATCCAATAAAAGAAAAAAATGAAAGCCGAAGAAATTCAATAAATATTGAGGTATTCAAGCGCTCATGAGCGTTAGAGGAAGTCTGAAAAAAAAACATGCTAAACCACAAGCAAAAAAAGAGAAAAAAATTGTTCACCAAAGTGACCACAAAGGATAACAAGTGGGTAAGCGTGATCGAAGATCGCACAAAGGGTTTCGTTTAATATTCCTTTGAAAAAACTTTATCCATTCTTTAATAAATCCAAATAAATTTCATTTTCAAAAAAAAAAAAAAAAAAGAAAAAGTAATGTTATTTATAAAGTAAAAAATTACCGGTCTATTTTTCTCGTTTTTCGAAAGTCTGAACCGGTCCGATAGCAGACGAAGCCCGCTATTATACTCTGTCATAATAATATCTGTGGAATAAATGCGATATTAAAAAAATCAATTTCAAAATTTAAAATGTTGTGTAGAGACCTTCAAAATGTTAAAATATGCCAATATTTCCATAATCGTGTTTTTATTATGATTCAATACGTTCTTCAAACTCATATGACGTTATAATCACTTGCTGACGTCATATCTCCTTGCTTTCTCTATTACTCATATTGATACTTTGTATTATTCCCAAACAGTTGAAAAAGTACTTTAAACTTCCAATATGACGTCAGATTAATTTTCTTTTTAATTCTCTAATCACGTCATATTAAGCTGCTTTCTGTATTTACACATACTCTTGCTCCTTGTATTATTGAGAAATATTTGAAAATTTCCGTTTTATTATGAATATGATGTCATATTAATATTTTTTTTCAATTGGTGCAACTTTTTATTTCATTTTCATTTTTCACGTGGAAATCTTTCAATAGAAAATTAATTATTGTAGAAAGAATTTTATTGTGGATTTTTAATTGTTGGCAACTGCTATAACGGAAAATGTTTAAATTTAATAGGAAAATGCTGTTAGGTTGTGACGGCCATTGCCATCAGTAATGAGTGAGCCAGGCGTACAAGGAGAGCACAGGGGTAAAGTTTAAAAAAAAATACTGTTTATTTCCCTTAATCGGGCAGGGATTGAGACAGAATCTACTAGTTTTTCCTTAGGCCAAAATAAATAAATAAATAAATAAATAAACTTCTACTTGAAGCTCTACTCCGTAAAAAATAAAACTTTCAAAATAAATTAAATAGAATTATTCAAAAGAAAATGAACTCACGACTTCGTAGACAGCCACAAGGCTAGGTGCATTTGGTAACTACTTCGATTCCACACTTTAGACCAGGCGAGCGTTGATGCAGTCGTTTAACCGGGCCAAGAGCAACTATTCATATGCAGTTTCAGACTAGCAGTTAAATCGCAGGATCTAGCTTTCTTTATAGCGAGAGATATCCCGATCCATGTTTCGCTTTTCAAATGTAAATTCGAAGCTTATATATCCCGAATATCGATTGACAGCTACAATAATTTGCATAAATATCGATAAAAAGCTGAAACTCACAATTTCCGAGATTCACACAGGCATCCGTAGAAAGTTAGAGAAAGAGAGCCTTGATCAACTTTTACGCACATGGACAGTTAGTGGAAAAAAGATTACGATCTCAGGCAAAGCCTCGCCTACTCACATGATCAGAGTAGCCGAACCCTTACAAGGTTTTTGGTTTTTTTATCTCTCTATATTAAAATAATACGATTTTTTCAAATTTTATGATTTTGAGCTTCGTAGTAGGTATTCATCTATAAGTACACAAAATTTCATGCATGTAAGTTATATAGTTTTTGAGAACCCGCTCTGTGACAGACAAACAACTTAGCGGGAGTAATAGGATTTCGTGAGATGACCGAAACCCTAAAAAAAGGAATTTTCCATAATTCAAATAGAGACATCAAGTATCACTGCCACGAACATTATTACTACTTATCGCCGCCAACTTGTCCAGAAACTGTTATGAAAATATACGAAAAGTTTAAAAGAAATTTATCCTTCTTTAAATTTTTTTACAATGATCAAACAATAGACTTCTTCCCAAATAAAGAGTTATACAGAAAGTTACATGGAAATTAATATCCAAGACTTTCTCATCTTCCCGTAACACGGTTATTAACTCTTTGGAGTCCTGGCAATTTAAAAGTCATATGTCGGATGTCCCTCCATTGGAGAAACAGGAGTGCAAAGGGTTAATTTATTTGCATGTATTTTTAGCAAATTGAAGTTACGAAGAAAATCGAGCTTTAATTCTTAGATGCAATTGGGTTTTTAATGAATCCCAACAAGCATTGCCTTTATTTTCTTTTTGTTATTTATTTTCATTTAACAAATATAAAAAAAGAACTGTGAAGCAATTACTCGCAAATTATTTTCTTTCATTGTTGTAATAATTTTCCCAATCATACGCATAAAACTATATATTCATATCCGTTAGCGCCAAAATTGGCGACATTGGCGACAAAATTGGCGACATTTGGCGAAATATCGCCAAATTTGGCGACCAAAATAAGTCTTCATAAATGAAGCCAATTTGGCTATTGCTCAATAATTTGGCGAATTTCTTATTCAAATTCAATATTAACGAATCTTTTGTAAACGTTTCTTTGCATTTTAACTTGCTGTTTTCGTGTAACATTAGCTAAAATTTTAAAACGAAGATATAGGAAAGCTACCTTTTCCTCCCGGTACAGGCCGGAAGGACTTTTTTGAAATCGTAGCCAAAAGCCAAAATGCAGGCGCTAGACGCTTGTTAATTTTGGCAGCCAAGATTCTCCAAATGTCCCACTGTGAGATTCCTGATCCTTTCTTGTAGTATAAATTGAATAGAAAAACATAATCTTCTATCGAATGGCTTTTTCCGTTTCTTTTTTTCTGGTACAGTTGGTGATTAAAACGTATGGACTATTCCCTGTTTTTTTTTTCTTTGGCCAATTGTACATATAGGTAAACGGGTGGAATTGGGGACGGTGGGGAAATGGGTTATTTATTTTTTATAACTCTACTGTTTTGGTTCATAACAAATGCAAACATTGTAGCTATGTTATGACATTAATTATCCATCACTTCTACATTTTTTACATTTTTCCTGAACCAATATAATGGCGTTGTAAAAAATAAATAAATAAAACACCCTACCCAATTCCTCCGTTTACCCTATATTAAACTATAATGCAGAAAACAAGACTTCAAAAAATCAGATTTGAGAATATTAATGCTTTTGAAATGCGGTCAAGAGCATTAAGTAAAGCTAAAAAACACCAATCTTAATACTTCTAAATAACAAAAAAAAATTGATTGAGGTTGGTAAATTTTTTTAATGATATACTCGAAAAGTCAAGATTGTAGCTCACCGTTTTATACGATACTACGTGATTGACAATGGGATTTTGTGAAAGTATGTTTCATTCATTAAAATGATCAACGTTCAAGTCCTGAATGTTGAAAGGAGAGGTCGGCCCAGCTGCAGTCTAGCTGTGTTGTGTCAGAACGATTCAGACATGTTCGACTTGACTCTATACGCTGTATTGTCTCCGTTTGAAGCAAGTTTTTCATAAATTGAGCTGTATAGAACATGGATCCTGCATTTCATAAAGTAATCGCCAATGCCTTCAGCGGAAGTTCCCACGTGTGAGACCTAGCTTTAGGCCATCAATCTGTCGTTGTGGATAATATTCAGGTCAGAAATGAACTTATGTTGCTTTCAACTCGGACCATGAATCTATTTCGTTTTCACTCATATCTTTTCTGTACAACACACAGGGTAATAAAAATTAATTCGAATATCTCTGTTTGTTCCATAAACAAATACGTCGGCTGGCACACTAAATACTGAATAGATTCTCTTAGTGTAAAGCACTTGTCTGTCTACTCATGCTGCGTCCAAACTGGATGTTCAAAAACCAATATTCTTTTTGCCGCATGGTGTCTAGCAGTTAAATTAAGACACGTGTTTGGCTAACAGTTAAATTAAGACACGTGTTTGGCAAACAGTTTTCAAGTCGCTTTAATGAAACCTAGTTTGGATTCTTTGTCTTGATATCCTCCACCGTACGGCCAAAAGAATCTCTTTGCCGCTGTGTCAGCCACCATTGGATACCTGCTCTCATTTTCAGAGGCAACACATAGGCAGTAGCGGATCATCAAGGGTTCACAAACACTTTACTACCAGTATTTTATTAAATTAAATTTTACATTCTTTAACTGTAGACCATCCAACGGTTAGATAAGGTCAAATTTACTATATTATAATTCTGTTAGTAAAGTGATTATGAACCCCTTTAAAAGCCGCCACCACATATAGGCGACCTTACCCTAGAAGACGACATGAAACATTCCCTGTTTCATTGAATCTATTCTACAGCCGAAGAATGCTTCTTGTCTTTCAATGGAATTCGCTACATTTTACTGTGATTCCCTGTTTACAGTCTCCAAATAATTCGCCAGGCCACCGTCCCCTGAATACGCACGCTGACAAAAATGGCGGCTGTCGCAGGCGGATTTTTTTTCAGTGTTTGTACGGTCCCTCGAACTTTAACACCAATAATATTTAAAATTTTCTTTGACTTATTAGATCTCTGAAAAATTACCCGAAGAAACCTTTAAAAAATTATTGGTATTGAACTTCGAGGGATCGTTCAAACGCTGAAAAAAAAAATCCGGCAGCCGCCATTGCTTTCAGCGCGCAGGCCTAGTATTCAAGGGACGGTGGCCAGGCCACCAGTGACGTAGTCAAGGATGGGGTCCAAATGCTCCGTATAACATTAATAGTGTAAAATTTTCTTCTCCTTGATAATCGCAGACAGTTCTCTGATTAGATACGGCAAAGAAATCTTTACACAATTAGTGGTATAAAGAGCATCTGGACCCCCCCCCCCCACTCTGGCTACGCTACTGCGAGGCCACTGATCTTTCTATTGTGAGATTTAGAATAAATTTTTCTAAAAAAAAATTAACAATAGGATTCACGAATGAGATTATTAAAACACGAATTTTTGGTGAAAGCGCAATTTCATCACTTCATTGTATGATGAATTTTTAAATTCATCAACAATTTTAGGACATTTATTAGGAATTATCTCTACTGTTGTATCCCTTCATATATATATGCGCATACAAGATTTCTACAGTTCATATTTTATTTAAGTTCCAGTGCAAGAGCAATTTATTCGCACAATGAAGTACTAAGACTTTTCTTTCATTCAAAAACTTGCAGATGATAAAAATATATGTGTAATTTATCAAAAATAAATTGCCTTTTAATGGAAAATTTGCGATTTGTTTCATGTATATTTACTTGGATTTTTCCGAAAAATATTCTACCTACTTTTCTAAAATGTAAAATTCATTCCGTAATTTAATATACGAAAATAATGCAAAAAAATCCTAAAAAAGTCCTTGTTGCTAAAAATGTTTTCCTAAATAAACGAGACTTTTGGCTAAAAAATTATGCAAATTCTGTTTTCAAGAACAGTTTCCTCATTTTATAAAACATTGTTTACAAATCCGTAATCTTTTGAATTCTAAGGTAGATTTAAAAAATATATATATATCGCTATATAACCTTCTAACAAATCATAAAGGAATATTTTTACATTTAAAGTATTTTGATTTACTGAAAAATATACTTCATGCATTCGTTACCGGTATGCATTAATGAAATGGAATATATCGAACTAAATATTATGAAAACCTTATACTTTATACTATATAAGTCTCAAGTGAATAGATATCAAAGTAATATTCTCAAGTCTTCAAAGTCCTGGCTTAAAGAATTGAAGAGATTTTAGTTTAAAATTTGGACACCCTTTGAATTCTATAAAAATGTTATTTTATGTGTGCAAAATATATTTAATGATAAAATATATATTTAAAAAATATATGATTTATATATATCTGTCAAAATAACACCGTAACTTTATAGATGTGTGTACGATTTTTTTTAATAGACAGGATGAGTTTAACGTGTATTGGAATTCTCAGAAGAATGACTTCCTTTTATCTGTAAAAGAAAATTTATCTTAATTATTATTTTCTTTTACCTTTTTAACACTTTCCAACCTAGTTCAAAAGTGTTTAAGACTTCGATTTGTCTGTCCGTTTGTCCGTCCCTCCTTATTCTAACTCTCGTAAATAAACTCAGATTACCCTGAAATGTCTGTATATTATTGACGTTAACTGTATCACAATTCCTATTAGAAATTAACTGTGTAGCATTTATAGCTTATTTACAGCTATATATAGTTTATTTTCGTTACATTACAGACAATGGGACAAAAATCGCTTCAAGCGCATTTTAACATCATTCGAAACAAGAGAAAATTGATAACCAATAATGAAGCGCACTAAAACATGCTTTTTGTAAAATATGGGATGCAAAGTATTATTCATTTACAGGGTAGCACAAAAGAATTCTGTTACAGAATGTTCTACGTGGTTAAATCGCTTGCAGTATAAATTAATGATGTTTCACTATTTCAAACATAATGAAATTTATATGCATTACTGAGATGCACTATAAATTGCTCAATGAAAAGTGTGGTGTGCATTGAGTTTATCGTTCATTTACAGAGACACACAAAATAAATCGGTTAAAGTATTAGTGCACTAATTACAGTCTATGTGTGATAAGTGCTTTTTTTAATTTAACTAAATTTTTTCCTAGTACATGGTGTGTATATTCTATTTATCATATGCAGGACTACACAAAGAAATTCGTAAGTATTAATGACTATGTGAGTGAATTGCTTAAGGGTAGTTTTCAATAGCGTTACGCATTTTCTTGCTGAACTATATTTAGTAGACTAATAGAAGTTTGTGGAATATAAATAAATTCATATACAAGGATAAACAAAGAACAAGGTACATTACCGTTTATGGTTGGTAATTGCTGGAAGAGAGTTTTAAGTTGCTTTATGCTTTTTTTACCAGACTTAAATTTTAGCTTAATATGTGTTGTGTAGAAAAAACTTCAGCTAATATGCAGGGCTGTAAAAAGATTTCAATTGCATTTCCGTTGATTAGCGAAGATTGATAAATGTCCATTTTATATCTGAAATAAATTTTATCATGCTATGTAGCATATATGCAAATCATATACAGGGCTGCACAAAATAATTTGACTACTTTTTTGACTAATGAAGGTAATTGCTAAAACTGGATTTTTAAATGTGTTATATCCTTCCTAAACTGTTTATTACATATCTTCTTTCACGTTATTTAACGGTGAAGTTTCGTTACTGCTTTTTAGATGTGTTGGAAAGTGTTTCATAATCTATGATTGACGCACGATGTTTCGTTTTTTATTATATTTAATATCTGTTTTCAAAATAAAGCTGAATAATGCTTTTTTTCGATTTTTACTGCTTGTTTCACCAATATTTTATAAGGGGCTTTATTATTTTTAAACAAAAAAAAAAGAATGTTCAGATAAAATCGTAAACTAGGTTATATTTGAGCTTAATAAATATCTTGACAATCCCGGCAACACATATTCCTTATTGCTGCTTAAATATTAAAAGAAAAAAGATTCTTCAGAATATATCCAAAATTTATATTTGCAATTTGTGAATTTAAATGTTTTTAAGTGAATGTTTTTTTATATATATATTTAGTTTATTTCAAACTACTCTGCATCTGTTTTATTTCTTATGAAACTATCTTAGTTTAAAGAAAAAATCATAATACTTAAATACATACAAATACGTTGCGATCAATTAAAACGCATTAGGATATGCATTTCGATTGTAGCTGAACGTAATAAGATGTAAAATGTGAAAAATCTCGAACAGAAATTATGGTTAACGGATTTCAGTGTTTTCTTGGTATAATATCTGTCAAAAAATGAATAAAATTATAGGAAGAAATTGGCAGATTGCATGATTATTATTCATACCTGACATTGTTATATGCGCAATGAGTTGATAGTTGATTGGAATTCTCAGAAGAATGCCTTCATTATTGACTGCTACAGAAAAAAAGTCCTTCCGGCCTTTACGGGGAGGAAAAGTTTGCTTTCACAGTCCATGTTTTTAAAATTTCAACTCATTTTACACAAACACCCGAAGCTAAAATGATTAGAACCCGATTATAGAAGACTCTATTCCGGTTTTCGTTAATACTGAATTTGAATGCGAACAAAACGATTCAGCATAACAAAAATCAGATTGTTTCAAAATGTCAGCCACTCTAGAATTTCAAACTACTATATCTCAGCCATTTTGTAAGATAAAGGCAAAACAAAAAATATTCCAGAATCCTTGTATCACGATCTGACAATTAACATGAACAATTTTTTTAATTTATAAGTTTTTGAACATCTTTTTGAATTTTTAAAAAATAAGAAATTTTTAACTGGCCGCCATTTTGAAACAAGATGGTGGATGAAACGGACCAACGAACATTGGTCGAGACATTGGTATGCTCTGTACACATGATCAGTCACATTCATATCGATTCATAAATACAAGAGTTACAGCATAACAAATATCACATTGTTTAAAAATCTCCTTCACCCTAGAATTTCAAATTACCATATCTCACCCATTTTTAAGATATAGCCAAAACAAAAAAAATCTTCGAGAATCCTTGTATCACGTTCTAACACTTAACGGAAACAATATTTTCAATTTATAATTTTTTTGTACATCATTTTGAATTTTGAATTTTTTTTTTTAATTTTACTGGCCACCATTTTGAAATAAAATGGCGGATGAAGCTGGCCAACGATCTCGGTCGAGACCTTGGTATGTCCTATACACATACTCAGTCACATCGAAATCGGTTCATAAATACGAGAGTTAGAACATGACAAATGTCATATATATATATATATATATATATATATATAAATCACATTTGAACGGAGGGTGGTTTGGGGTTCTGGGGGTCATAATCGGTGAAAACATATCAAAATTTTTTGTTATTGCTTTCCTACGAACGTATGCAATAGGTAGCTTTTTGCAAGGAAAGCTACCTAATAGTAACTTTGATATTTTTATCTTTTTTATATTTTAAAATTTATTTTGAAAATAATGCTGAATAATCCTGAATTTCCTTTTTTTTGTAAAGCATATTTTTGCTTCTTTTATTAAAATTTCATTATTGCTTCTATTATTCTTGAAACATATTCAGGCAAAATCATAAACTAGGTTATATTTGAGTGTAACAAAATATTAAAAATACTTCCCACAATTATTACTGCTTAAACATTAAAACAAAGGAAAGTTTCCTGCAAAAATATAGAAAAATTATACTGTCAGTCTGATTAAGTGATTTTTCTATTTTTTAAACGAGTCGTTTATTTCAAACCACGCTTTATCTGTGTTATTTCTCTTGAAATTATCTTAGTTCGAAGGAACAATCATACAGCTTAAACAGGTTGTGATTTACTATCATATGTATTAAGATCGCCATTTCGATTATAGTTGATTGCATTTACCAGTAAAATGTGAAAAATCTCGGAAATTATGGCCCGTTATTTTCAATGTATGTTGGCTAATATATTATAAATAATGAATATGATAATATTACAGTAATTGATTAAAAGTAAAAATTTTTATAACAAAAATATAGATACATTACGAAATTATATATTCTAGATTAGGAAAATGCTACAATTCTTGTGCCCTTAACCGTTAGTCGCCGAAAGCTCTACTGATTAGAATGGTGGCCTGATGCGCTATGAAAAAATAAAAAAATAAAATGTTTCTTGATCTAGCGAGACGATTTACGAAAATATAATATACCCTCTTTCGAGTTATACCCAAGATTCTGAAAAGCGTTTCTTAATCATCAAAAATATGACAAACCAATAGATATCCGAGAATTAACGAAGCATTTCTGAAATGAAAATTTCTTTTCCTGCCCGTTGTTTTCAGAAACGTATGATAATCCGAAATAGTTTATTAATACGTTTTCTCTATCCGGTACCAACAAGAAATATTGGTTTTTCTGACGCTGTCAAATCTCAAGCAAACATTTTCAGCTGTGTAACACAAAATGCCAAAAACATTGAAAACTTTTATTAATTAAATATTGATCATAGACATATATTATAAATTACAAAGTTACGCAAAAAAAGGTACAGAATTTTATGAAATCGATTACAATTTTCAGGGTGTTAAATTTGAAGAAATGCAAAATTAAAATTTTGATACGGCCACCGTATAAAAAAAAATCCAATGAGTAAATTCTGCTTCATAGAAAAATAAGGTAATGTACAAAATTTCAACATCTCATCATTAAAAGTCACAGATATATGTTTAAACAAAGTTGGTGAGGAGTTCATCATAAATTGAAATGTAAATGTTTACAGCTAGAGTTCAGATGACGCGATGCAGAAATGCATCATAAACAAATGAAATGTCACTCTTATCTTTAGTTTTATTTACATATTTCCAAAACTATGCTTCATGAAAAATACCTTAAAATTATACATGATGAATTACAGAATAAAACTTGGAAATAACCCAGTCAAAACAGCTTAGAAATTATGCGTATGCAAATATCTGCCCCTGATCGGTGCATCACATAATAGCAGGCTTAGTAATCTTTGCGGAAAGTTATTATTTCTACACAGTTTAGAAACTTTTGTACAAATAAGTAGGAAAATTGTTATTTATTTATTTATCCAATCATTGTTTTCGTTCGCAATTTTTGTACCACCTCTGAAAAGCGATCATCAGACAGGAATTTTCCCCTTTTCGAACTCATATACAGGCATCGAAAAGTGGAATTAGTCTGCATTTATGTATTTTCATATCAATGCGACTTTTTTATGATAAAATGCTGAAATTTTCTACATGGCTTTATTAGTGTATGCGACATATTTTAGTCATTGGCAAATTTTTGTACGGAGACCGTATAAAAATTTAAATTTTTTATTTCTTCAAATTTAATCCCCTGAAAATTTTAATCGATTTTATGAAATTCTTTACCTTTTTTACGTAAATTTGTAATTTATAATATATATATGTCTATGATCAACATTTAAGGAATAAAAGCCGAGGTCAATGTTTTGGCGACACTCTGTTTACATGCAAGAGTAACAACATAATGTTCATTTTACGCTGTTAATTTAGTATATTTGTCTATTGAACATGTTTGTAGAACATGAAAATTTGTACTTGAGATTTGATAGCATTCGAAAATCCAATATTTGATGTTTATACCTGGTTGAAAAAACTGATCAATACACTCTAAAAACTACTCGGTAACGTTTCCGAAAATTTCAGGCAGCAAAATAAATTTTCGTTTCAGAGATGCTTCATGAAATCTCAAAAATCCATTAAATTCTAGGGTTCCTGAAGATAACGCTTTTTGGAACCGTGGGAAACTTGGAACAGGTTATATTATATTTTCGTAAGTATCTTTGCTAGATAGAGGAAAATTTTACTTTTATTGCAGTGTATAGTGGTGACTATGCGCGATTAAGTGTGAGAATATGTGTGACTATGTGAAACTGTTTACCTAGCGTAAAACTAAAATTTAGCGTTCTAATCTTGGAACGAGTACGAGGTACGGGAAAATTGCCACAATTTGTTGATCTGCACCGATTTATCACGAAAAGACAAATTGTTTACTGAAATGCTAATAATAGTAGGAAAACGCTACTTTGTGATACGTTACAGTGCAAACTAATTAGCACTTTATGCGTTAAATTCTTAGCAATTCTTTGCAAAATATGCCTTTTTATATTATATCGAGGCTGCAGTATAACTTTGTAACTGACTGTGTTTAAGTATGTTGTATAGTTTTCGAAATTGGCACGCTAACTCCTAATTTAACAGCTAGGGTTGGTGTAAAAATGTGCTTTACACACTTTATTATGCATAGACACCAGTTTAGCAATATAGCTGTCGGTGTTCAGTATTTAAGTGCGCGAGAAATAAAATTTTTACTCCAGAGAATAATGTTTAATTCTTTTTTATAATATTTTTTATGAATATTTTGTTTCAACATTTAAAAGTAATTCTAACATATTTTATAGCTCAAAACTATCCTATAATAGCTATGGAATATAAAAATTGATCTAATTACAATTTAGGATATTTTATTTTATTTTAATTTTATCAGGTGTGTTACCCATAAAAGAATTCATTATCATACACTAATTTCATTTAGTACATTAGTGCGCAAAATTTTATATGAGTTAATTTAAAAAACTAGGCGTAAAATTAGTAAAAATGCTTATAAATTTACACCGATAGCTCATTTTACTGACAACATTGCATAAATTTTAGGCGATGAGTGCTATATAAGTATAACCATAATTTTTGGAAATAGAACGTTTTTTCTTAACTGGTTGTTCATAAAAATTTTAGTTTTAGCAAATGCAGTTATTACTTTAATTTCTAGAATTATATTAGAAATATTTATCTGCAGTTTTTAAAACTTTCTAAATTTATATATTGTGACCTATTTAATCTCGATATCAGAAGTTATATTTCGTCTTCAAGCTACTGAAATACACATTTCCGCTTACACGCATCCGATTTGATATCTAAAGCAAAAACTACACTTCTAATGATCTTTCGAAGAAAACAAAAATAGTTTTGGATAGCTACTTTTACATTCATTCAAATAAAATTATAAAAGACAATTGTGATTTGCCAAAAATTAGCTATTTAAAAATAGTTAGTTACATGGCTATTGCTAAAGTAAAATGATTGTTCGTAGAAAAAAAATTAATTAAAAAATAACTGAGCATCATCATTATACGCGAAATCTTAATGGGAAAATATTTTAGAAGATGGTTACATAGCAAGAAATAATGTGTTGATGATGCACTAAATGGACGTGCATTTCCTTGTACCCTCTTTCACGTGGCTATACTTGTCTTACATTCGGGAGATCACAGGGGAATCAAACGTCACCGGACCCCAGACTGAGAAGTGGGGATCAATAAAAATACCCTGATAATTTTTATTTAACATATTTTACTTGTGCCAAATGACAGTTTTTGAAGTTTAAATTAATATTTATTTTGCTTGTAATTTTAAAAGATAATAAGAATAAAAATAAGTATTCTATGTATTAAAAAATATATGTGATTGTTTTAATCTAAAAACTACAAATAAAATAAAAATAAATCGAACTCTTTAAAAGGTGTCATATGACACCGATAGGAACAAACGTAATAATTTTCGATATTTCCACTTCTGCATTCCTGGGTTTCTATTCATGTGGTTAAAATTGAAAAACCAGATAAATACACCAGGGACAGAGAAATACTTCAGTATTTAGTAAACACAAAAAACCCAATATGTAATAAGTGGGGTGCGGGGTGCGGGGTAAAGGCAAAACTGGACGATTTTTATAAAAATATTTCTTACTCACTGTATTTTTTCTCAGTTTTAGATACAATTGTGTTAAAATATTATTTGTTGTTACCTTAAACTAAAAAAAGTATATAAGCAAAGCCAAATTTTTTGCAAATTTTAAGTTCCAGACACTTTGAAAATTATGAATATGTTGTTCCAATTTTCTGTCAACAGCGAGAGGTGTGGGGCAGGCATGTGAAGTAGATTTAAATTATGAGAAAATTATAATTTATCAAATATATACTGTCATTGATCTAAGCCAAATGAGAAGCATTATTTTGATTTATTTATAACTATGTGTTCTTTTTAAAATTTTCAGATGAAAGATTTAAAGCATTTGTTGTTGAAAAAACTATTTTTATAGTTTAAAAATCAGTAACGAAATCGATTTTGACATTTATTACAAAATAAATATTTCAAAAATTGTTCAATATTATAGAAAAGATAAATTCAAACGAAACCTTTTCTAATATTCCCCCAGGTACTAGGTGAACTTCGGTATCATTTTTACAGACCTTGGTTACCACTGTTTCTGAATATTAATTACCAAGTAGGGGTATTTTCTCGGGTTCTATCGGCCCAATTTCAACGATAATTAGCTCATTCAGCTTAACACGAACTAATTAGATAGATATAGATAGCTAATTAAGATACAGATTTGTCGACCGCTGACGGTAGAACGTGGAACTGACAGATTTTGCAGCGCGTGCGCAGCATGCCTGCTATATGATGTCGTAAGCAGCAGGGACACGTTCCGGAATTTCAATCGGAAAGAGCTTTATTTGGGACAGAGTGCACCCTAGCGGTGGGAAGTGGAACTGTGGTTAAAATTTGTCCGATTCAAACAAAGGGCCCGATTTCAACGAGAATTTATTCATTCAACTTTACATGAACTAATTAAGATATAGATAACTAATTAAGACATTGACGACCCCGGGCTGTGGAAAGTGGAACTCAAAGATTTTCAACGCGTGCACAGCACGCCTTCTATACGGAGCAATAAACAGCGGAGACACGGTCCGGAGTTTCGTTCGGAAAGAGGTTTGTTTAGAACAGAGTGCATGAAAATGTCTTTTGTATCAATTTGGTAACAAAGAAGAAAGAAATGGAACAATAATCCCCTCTCTCTCAGTGCTCAAGCTTTCCTCTAGGTAGTATATTTATTATATGGCTTATCACGTAAATCCCACTGCTTTTTAGGAGTAACTTAATTAGTGATTTGTAAATGGAGGATTTTAAACATCATGGTGTAAATTTATTGTTTTTGTTTTACAAATTTCGTAAGTGTCAAAATCAATTACAAAATAGAATTCAATATGCTTTTTGATCTGTAAAAGTGAGATTTTTCTACTACAAATATTTGAAGTCTTGTATCTGTAAAATTTTTAGAATATATAAATGGGTTTACATGTACTCTATCTTGTACAGAAATTTCTAACTATAATAAAGAAAGAAGTTTGTGTGTGTGTTTCTCGGCTGTGTTCTGAAGAAAACGTTGTACACAGAGCTATAAAATTTAATGGGAAGGTACCACTATGCATTTAGTTTTGCACCTCGAAGTCCGATTTTCGAATTTTTGAACATGTCTTTTTAACAATATAATAAATTATAACACCTTGTAATAGTATATTACTTTTAAGTGCTAAAGGTGTAAAATTAACAACTATAATATAAATTAAAATAACTTTTATTAGTTGTTTTAGATGTTTCGACTCTTTCCGAGTAATTTTCAAAAACAAAATGAGAATATTCTCTCGAAAGAGTCGAAACATGTAAAACAACTAATAAAAGTTATTTTAATTTATATTATAGTTGTTAATTTTACACCTTTAGCACTTAAAAGTAATGTCTTTTTAATTAAATGTTTTATGCGATTTTTAGTGTTTTTTCATGTTTTGATGCGATTTTTCCACATTAGTAACAAGAATTCGGTTCCAATCTTTTAGCCCAATATCGTAAATGTTGTAATATTTTCAATAAAGTTTATGTGGAATTCGTACAACGATTTCGGAAGTTTTGGTGATTTTTTTCCTCTAACACTAAGAATTATTGCCCAGATGGCTTGATTGGTTCGTTGGTTGCTTCCATTTCAGCATGAGCTATGCTCAAAATCGTCATTTTTTTCTAATTTTATTTTGAAGAGAGTTGATAAATCTTTGCAGATAAAAAAAATCATTATTTTAAAATGAGAGAGCGAGTTATTAATTATCCCGATTCGTATTGTTTGATTAGATTTATTTTAACTTCATTTATTATGCTTTTTTCATGATTTGCAGCATTTTTTGTTTGAAATGACTTCACAAATCGTCCACTTTAAGTCAAACATCGTTGGAGGGCCGATTGGTAGCTGAGAAGATTCTAGGTACAGCTGGAAGTCAACCGGGCAATTGCGATTGGCAGATGAAAAGGTCATCAGCTGATTGCAATTTGAACAGCGATTTGGGAATTTTTCCTGCGACTTTTAGAGGGCTTTTTATGTACGTGGCGTCATTTATGTATTTGATTTCAGAAATTGCCAACGATAACTTACTGTATTTGCATGTCAAAACAAAACAAAAAAAAACAAAAAAAAAGTCATGGTGTTTCTGTTTCAAAAGTTAATGATCATTCCTAATTCTTTGAAGTCGTTGGTTTAATTGTCAGGGGAAGGGAAGTGTCCGGTTGTAATGTAAATATTGTGTTAATGCTCTGATCGAAACCTCATCTTTCCCCCCTGCCTCCAAAATCAGAACTTTTTTATTATTAGTCTGATACAAACGAAACCTTTTCTAATATTCTTCTCAAGTCCCCCAAGTACTAGATTAACTTCGGTATCATTTTTTCAGCCCTTGGTTATCACTATTTCTGAACATTAATTACCAGTGAGTGGTATTTTTCGGGTTCTATGCTTCCAGTTTCAACGAGAATTAGTTCATTCAACTTAACACGAACTAATTAAGATATAGATAACTAATTGAGGTACAGATTTGGCGACCCTTGGGGGTCGAAAGGCGAACTAACAGATTTTGCAGCGCGTGCACAGCACGCTTGCTATACGTTGTCTTAGGTAGCAAGGACACGTGCCGGAGTTTCGATCGGAAATAGTTTTATTTGGAACAGAGTGAACTCCTAGCGGTGAGAAGTGGAACTAAGAAATTTTGCATTTAAAATTTGTCCGATTCAAACAATGGGCCCGATTTCAACGAGAATTGAACCCCTGTCACGCTCATAGACCTAATTGTTCGGAGTTGTCCATTGTTTTCTTCGAACCTTGCCGTAAATACGGGTTAGGATCCCTTAGAAAGACCCCCACGGAGGTCACTCTCCCCTAGGGCCTATATCCCTCGAGTTGATAATCGGCCGTCATCAATCAACCAACCAACCATCGACGAGAATTGATTCATACAACTTTACATGAACTAATTAAGATATAGATAACTAATTAAGACATAGATTTGGCGCCCCCTGGTGGTGTAAAGTTGAACTAAAAGATTTTTAGGGCGTGCACAGCATGCCTTCTATACAGTGCTAGAAGCAGCAGGGACACGTGCCGGAGTTTCGTTCGGAAAGAGGCTTGTTTAGAACAGAGTTTTCCCCTTGACGCTGGAAAATGTAACTAAAACATTTTAACTAAAGCATTTAATCTTAGTCCGATTGAAACGAAATCTTTTCTGACATTCTTCCGAGATCTCCCAGGTTGTACACAGGTTGTAACCAGGTTTGTAACCAGGTTGTAACAGGTTTTATTAAACTTCGGTATAATTTTTTCAGCCCTTCCTTATCACCATTTAGGAATATTAATCTCCAGGGGGGTAACTTATTTTCTCGGGCTCTATTGACCCGATTTCAACGGAAATTGGCTCATTCAACTTAAAATGAAATAATTAAGATACAGCTAACTAATTACGACATAGATTTGGTATCCGATGTCGCTGGAAAGTGGAACTAATAGGTTTTCTGCGCTTGCACAGCACGCCTTCTGCATCGTGCCGTAAGCAGCGGAAACTAGCGCCGCAGTTTCGTTCGGAAAGAGGTTTATTTAGAACAGAATTCTCCACCTGGTGGCGGAAACTGGAACTAAAATATTTTGCAGCGCTTCGCATGTCTGCTATACACGGTAACATAGGCAGCGGAGAAACGTGTCAGAAATTTGCTTAGAACAGAATTCAACCCCTGTCGGTTGAACTTAAAGATTTATCTGCGCGTGCGCGGAAAAATGGCTATTTTTATTGAATCTGCAAAAGAAAGTTACAGATTTGTAATCCCAGACAACGAAATATTCAGATTTTCACCCATTTTCACGTATTAAAAAAGGATTGGAGGTATTGTTTCGAAACTTACCGTCTCTACATAGGTTATTTTTCTGATTACGAAACTACAAATTTTGTGAAAATTCGACGGTAACTGTTTTAAAATTTTATCCAAAAACTGACCCGTTTTGAATCAAATGTTTCAGACATTTGAGGAGGTGGTATTAAATTTACTTCCGCTTCGGGATCCGTCTCTCTATTTAATTTCCGAAAGACAAAGAGTTACCAGAGGAAGCTTTTAGTGCAGCGATTTTTAGAGTGATTTCGAATTATTTTTTGACGGGACCGGGTAACGCCGGGCGAATGAGCGCGTAAAAATAAATAATAGAGTTTATTTTATGAAAAATTAGTGTTGTTCTACTTCTACCTCCTCTCCCCTACATAAAACTGTGTAGAAGTTTAACGCTGCTGCACAGAGTTAAAATATATGTTTTTAAAAATTTTTATTATGTTGAATTTAATTCATGAAACATGAAACAAGAAAATATCTTCATCTAGTGAGCTCATCTAGTGGAGAATCAACAAATAATTTCTATTCAGAAAAATGTACGTTAATATACAGGGTGATTTTTTTAAAGTGACAGTGTTTGGAGCGCCCTGTAGCGCGATCTAATAGCCAAATTGGCACCAAACTTGGTATTTAGACTAATCAAGACATGGGAAAAAGGATTCCATGAAAAAAATTAGTTCCAAAAATCGCGGCTAGGGCATTTTGTGGCGCTGCTGCAGCTTACAATAACGGGAATTAGCATAAAACACGGGTATCAAAGAAAAATGCAAATGTTGTGCAATGACAGAGCCAGTAATAGGGGCTATAAAAACAAGTATTAGACAGCTCCGACAAATAATCTCAGCTGAAGTAAACGAGCTCCAGTGGACATTCCTCTCACGTTACCGAAACGTGCGTTACTGGTGAAGCTGTATTATATGAATCAATGTAATGCATCCGTAGCTCTTCGGGAATTTCGAACCAGAAAAAAATTACGAAAGGGGCCTTTATCGCTGAATGGTCTTAAGAAAATGATTAAGAAGTGCGAGGAAACGGGGTCACTGACCATTCGCGCTGGGAGAGGACGTAAACAAGTATCAGAAGATGTAATAACGGATGTGGCAACTGCAATTGTCGAAGGATCGCAGGGAACCATTGCTGCTACTAGCAGCGCCCGGGGTGTAGCTCGACAATTGGACATGAATTATTCCACGGTATGGAGAGTTTTGCGGCGCGTTATTGGATTTTACCCCTACAAAATCAGCCTCTTGCACGAACTGAAACCAAGTGATTATGATAAGTGAGTGACATTCGCTCTATCGTTTCTTGCCAGCGTAGAAATTGATGATGCTTTCCCATGGCACATTCTGTGGGGAGATGAGTGCCAATTTTATCTCAATGGGTCCGTAAACACACAAAATAGCCGAATTTGCGCTTCTGAGCATCCCCACATCGTGCACGAAATCCCATTAAATTCCCCAAAAGTCACTGTTTGGTGTGGTTTCACAGCCGAATTCTTAATTGGGCCATTCTTTTTTTTTGACCATCACTACGACAGGACCCGAAACGTGCACCATAAATGCAGAAAGGTACCACGAAATGCTGCAAACGTTTGTTATTCCACAAATTCAGCAAAGAAACCGTCTCCAACAGACAATCTTTATGCAGGATGGTGCTCCGCCACACATTGGTAATAAGGTAAAGCAGCTGTTGCGCCAAACCTTCACTGATGATAGAGTCATAAGTCGGAGTGTTCCAGTTGCATGGCCGCCTCGTTCCCCTGACCTCACGCTATGCGATTTTTGGCTCAGGTATTATTTGAAATCTCAAGTTTTTGTTGATGGAGTATCAAATTTGTCTATTCTAAAGGACAACATAACAAAGACAGTGCGGAATATTCCTCGTGATATGTTACGTACGGCTGTGGAGAACGTTGTGCACAGAATGCACGGTGTTATTTCTGAGAACGGTGGTCACATTGAAGGTGGTCTAACTGCTCACCGGGGAAGTTAATGTTTCAAATAAACATTAATAATTTAACTGTACGATTGTATGTGTTAGTATTTTTCTTTTCTCACATTTTATACATTGCAAAGCGCCACAAAATGCCCTAGCGGCGATTTTTGGAACTAAATTTTTTTTCACGGAATCCTTTTTCCCATGTCTTGATTAGTCTAAATACCAAGTTTGGTGCCATTTTGGCTATTAGATCGCGCTACAGGGCGCTCCAAACACTGTCACTTTAAAAAAGATCACCCTGTAGTTTGGAAAGCACCATGTATATAGCATGCACTTTGTGCGTAATGCGTTCATATCTTTCTTATAAAGGATTTGCAATCGTTAGCCATAGCAGTTTTATATTGAATTCATGAATATTATGAACGAGTTTTTTTATCATCAAATATTTTTCTTTTTATTTACTTATGTATAAATTATGTATGAATTATAAGGTATCGTCCATGTTAAGAAAAATTATTTTACCACAGATCGGTCAAAATAAAATCACTTTGAAAGTTGTCTGTGGATTCGAAAAAATGTCTTCTTTCAGAATATGAATGCCAATATTTGCAGTGAAATCTATTCAGCGCAGACCACATGTGTTTGTGTGTGGTAGTAGCATCGAGTCTCCCATCGTGAACTATGAAGGTTTCATGTCGGTATTTGTGGAGTAGTGGGAGATATGGTGGTTGAAATTGGTCAACCTAGGGCATTTTCAATATAAAAATAGACGTGTGTGTCACTATATTTTACTTTGCAGCAGCAACTACCCAGTACAGAACACTGATGTTTGTGTGTGGTAGTATCCTCAAGTCTCCCGTCATTCACTATGGTGGTTGCATGTCGGTAGCTGTAGGGGTGGTTGAGGTATGGTGGTTGAAAGTGCTCGACGTAGGTTTTTTCATATTTAGACCAAAGTGTTCTAAAACGGTTTAGAATCTTCTAGCATGTACTAGAATGTTCTTGAATGTACTAAAGTGTTCTTTATATATTATACATACGTATATAAATTTTTTACATATATATATTCATACATATACAAATTTTTTATTAGGTTTACATATGGACCGGGAGGATCCAGAACGTTCTGGAATGTTCGACTGCCTTTGTGTGAAGGTGTGGGATATATGGTGGTTGAAAGTGGCCGACCTAGGGCATTTTCATATTTCGACCAAAGTTTTCTAATAAATGCTTGGAATCTTCTAGAATGTACTAGAATGTTCTTGAATGTACTAAAGTGTTCTTTATATATTATACATACGTATATAAATTTTTTACATATATATATTCATACATATACAAATTTTTTATTAGGTTTACATATGGACCGGGAGGATCCAGAACGTTCTGGAATGTTCGACTGCCTTTGTGTGAAGGTGTGGGATATATGGTGGTTGAAAGTGGCCGACCTAGGGCATTTTCATATTTCGACCAAAGTTTTCTAATAAATGCTTGGAATCTTCTAGAATGTACTAGAATGTCCTTTAATGTACTAGAATTTTCTAGAATGTACTAAAATGTTCTTTATATTTTATACATACTTACACATATTTTTTATTTCGATTACATATGCACCGGAAGGATCGAGAATGTTCTGGAATGTTCGAGGACCATTCTGTGGGGGTGTGGCAGATATGGTGGTTGAAAGTGGTCGACGAAGGATATTTTCATATTTCGAAAAAAAAAATTATATAAAATGTTTGGAATCTCCTAGAATGTACTAGAAAGTTCTTGAATGTACCAGACTTTTCTAGAATGTACTAAAAGGTTCTTTATATTTTATACATACATATATGTATTTTTTACATATACATATACATACATACATATAGATATTTTGTATTAGGTTTACACATGTACAGGAAGAATCGAGAACGTTTTGGAATGTTCGAGGACCATTCTGTGGGAGTGTGAGAGATATGGTGGTTAAAAGTGGTCGACCTAAGGCATTTTCATATTTCGACTAAAGTGTTCTAAAAAGTAAACAAAAAAAGAAATGTCTTGTAATGCACGTCTTTTATATTAAATATAGAAAACACTGCACAAATGTACCAAAAAAGTAAAAAAAAAAACAGCGACGAGGGTTGTCCTCAGCTAGTTTTTACATAAAAAATGAGTGTTGTCCATAACATGACTATGTGCTTTTACAGCTATTTTTTTTAATTGTCAAAATATAGAAATATTTTGCTTTTATATTATCTAAGAGGACCATCTCCTGCTGTCGTTGGCATCCACAAAATAGAAAACATTAGAAGAAAGCTAGAAAAATTGTAGAATTAACTTTCACATTTAGTTTTTTCTTATATTTTGAATTTCTATATAGCTTTTCTGGTAAGTAATCGAATGTTCCCTGTATATTTGCTTGAAATATGTTAATTTTATTTTTCGAAAATATTGGATACACACCGAACATATTTTTAATGACAAGTCTATAGGAAAAAGTATATAAACTTTACATTTTTCCGAGCTACTTTCACCTAAGGAACTCAAATCAAGCATCAAAAGTGGGTGTTACATCTTTAAAAATGAAAGCTGTTGCAATTTATAAAATGTAGACGGCTTCTAATTCAAAATTTTCATCCATATTCTGAAAAAAGTTATTTTTGCGAATTTGATGTCATTTTTGATGTTGTTCTATTGCAAAAGATCTGGGAATAAAAGGATCTAATTTTTTTATATATATAAAAGTCACTTTTTCTTCACTAGCAAAATTGTCATTTACGAATAATAATTATTTTGGAATCTGTACATGGATAACTACGCCACAGCATAATGAAGATATTAAATACTTTTTCGTACGTATTTTATTCGTTTTTTATTTAAATTAATTGACAATTTAAACACATTACAGATAAATTAATTGAAAAAATATTCTATCGTACAAAGTACTGTTTAACAAAACTATTTCGTACAAATAATTTTGTTATGAATATTTTAACCTTTCAAATAATGTTAAAACTTTTTTTGTTTTATAAAAAAATATCTACTTTAATTGACATATTTTCTTAGCCAATGAAACTAGTTTCACTGAAAGAAGATTGTTTTAGGAAAACAGATTTTGAAATAAATTACCTTCACTGTGATAAGAAGACACTGATTGTCACATTTAAGTTATTTTATAGTGCAGTTTGTTAAAGAAATTTAAAACACTCTATTTTGGAATGTGAAAAGAGAAACTTAAATCGTTTTAAGAGAGCTTGCTACTTTGTATTCGATTCAAATGCAGTCTTATGTTTCCTTTTTATGCAATTTTTTCAAGAGATAAATTCTTCCAAGGTCAGGATTCTTTTTATAATGCAAAAGAAATTTTTATTAGACATGTTCTGAGTATAAAAAAATCCTCAGAGATATTTATTTTAAAGTACTTAGAATTAATCAGACAGGGTTTAGAACTAGAAAACGATGAGGGAATAAAGAAATTTGATTTTAGAAAATGTTCCCATATATTACATGTCAGTTTATAGTTGCCGATTTTAAATATTCTTTGTTCTAGTAGTGTGAATTATACTATTTATTTTATTTAAAATTTCATCATAAATAACTTAAGTTCTGATTTATTTGTACGAATTATGTAAACAAATGTTCTTTTAGGCAGTTCGTTTATCACTGTCTGTAAATTGAAACCTTGTCTTGGCTTTATTTTTGTATTATTTAATTTTCGTACAGTAGTTTTACATGAAAATGCAAACACAAAGGAAACAAATCTTTACCAAATACGACGAGAAAAAGCAGTGCGTGCTTAAAATTTAAATATTTACTTTTATGTGAGGACATTTCAGTATATTTTCTCTTTTTATCCAATTTATTATGACGAGCCAAGCGAGTTATCTACTATGCAGCAATAAATAAAATTTCTGTGAAACACTTTACAAAGAAAAAACTACTGAACATATAGATATGAAATGGAACATATGATTTATAATCAGGTGTAAATGTGTTTTTATTTTTGCAAAAAAATTATTATATTTAGTTTCGTATATACGGTTTCGTATCGTACGTAAAAGCATCATAACTATATTATCTTATGATATAGTCATAGTGATTCACCGACTGACATATTAATGGCCAATTTCCGGATGTTTGTTATACCACTCATTATTTTGTACCGATTGTTGTAATTTTTTTTTGGCCACAAAAAATGTCTGCCTTCATAAATTGAATGAGAATATTTTAAAACGATGCATGATTGATTGTCGTATCTAATCAGACGGACCATGATTTTCCACATGTATAGAATTGAACGTTTATCGCGGAAGAAAGGCATAAAACTATTTTACACCATTCTCTCCGAACAATAATTTTATTGGTACATTTCTGTTGCAAATGTTGCAGAAACCTACCACAAAAATTGCTGTTTAAAAATTGTGATATTAATTTTTTTTTGCAAATTTTTCCACGACAAACGTTTATCCTTATTCATACTCAATATCTTGGACGTAACCCAAAAGGCAATTTGCTGATCGTTTTCGAACCCACATATTGAAACGCAAGAACACAAAACCTTAGATGCAATTGATAAAATTAAAAATAGCTCAAGTCCATTCAAAAATTCCGCACTTGTTTATTTTCTTTAGAGCAATTATAAATAGATGGAATGTTAGCAGCTCGTTGACGCAATTATTCCGTATTATGCTTATTAAATGCTTTCGCATCTTTATTTGTGACAAAGAGCGGTCTTAAAACTGCAAAAGTTTGTGAAATACGCCTCATTAATATGTCATGGTATTGAACTGCTTATAATACCGTTAATACGATCACGTACGTAGCATAATACCTGCTGCAGTTCATTTTAGCGAAATAATAAAGATAAATTAAATAGTTCACTGAGCGTAGATGGAATGATCTCATACGTTCCAATAGGGAATCGCGTAGCGATCTCCCATCAACTGTCAACTGAATCAACATGTGTAGTCCAGGATAAGAAACAGCAAGCCCACCATATGCAACAGCCGAAAAAGGGGAGGACACCTAATGTACCCCAATAGGAAACTCCAAAACAAAGTCCTGAAAGAGACTAATGATTCAGAACCCACGGAATATTAAGACGAAACCGATGCTGAAGGAGACATCTGCACATGGGTGAACAAAATGCCGCTAGCGTTGACCACTGGAAGGATGCGACAAAACCCTCCGTATACAAGAAGCTTCCCGCTTACAGGGAAACCTGAATCAACCGGGCGGAACATAAAATTATCGACTCCAACACATTCGATAATGATCAATGCGCCACCAACCGCGCCAAACTGTCCACAGAAAGTCACGAATACTGACTCAGTCATTAGGCACAAATAGACGGATCGAAACTCAAAATAAACTGGATGGCCTACCGGAAGGGTTCGAGACCACTCAACTCGAGAATTCCAGACAAAGAATGGCGGGGAGTTCTAAATAGCCGAAGGCAGTACCCACTCACTGTAAACGCAAAAACTGAAATATAGATATGAACTTTGCGCACCGCGCAGAGAAAGCCTTCAGAGAAAGACAGAGAAAGCCTTCAATCCAGAGAAAAGTACATAAATGCTTATCCGCTGCCGCATAGCAAAGCTCGAGTGGTTTGTAACACATATAATCAAGTTTGCAATTGGATGCCTTTGAATCGCACCTACCCGGAGTAGCCTCACCACACCTGCATACTGTTTAAAAATGGAGCATTCAACGACAGCCCCCTCTAGAGGTAAAGCAACAGCATAGACTACAAAAAATATGGTTGGCACCTTCCACAAACAGGTTAGGTCCCATCGTCAAAACACCGTACGCCAGAGGTATTTGGTAAAGAAATTCCGCCCCTCACTGTCTCAAGAAAAACACGCATCACATGTTGCCAAGCAACAAAAAGACCGAAATCCAGAGCAATCTCATACACCGAAATCCCAGTTATACATATGGACCGACGTCCAGTGCATTCAAATAGACCGAAGTCCTTTGAATTTGAAATAACCATTGCAAGCAGGGCCCCAGAGGGCTACTGGGATTGCGTCTGATCACTAGACCAAAGTTAGGAACAGTCGTCTTTTCGCTAGACTTTACCCAGCATCCCAGTCAAGTCTGCTCACATGGAGGTCAGGAACAATCAGTGCCTACCCCCTTCAGGGACCTTGCTCTCGGTGACAGAGGAAAGAGCGTCAGGATCAGGGACAAAGCATCCACGGCCTGAATTTGTGTCATCTTCCCCGCCTAAGGAGCCAAGTAAGGTCCACCAGGATGAGCCATCACTCCAAGATAAAGATAAAAAAAAAATCTTTTTCAATATTGATTAAAAATAATTTTCCATGTAAATTCTCGACAAATAACTAAACAAATGTCACTTTCAATCATTGCATGAATAATTATGTTATATTTCACTGCCATATAAAAATACAATTATGATGGTCGTATTTTAACACTCTAATTACATTTAAAATGACTCATAAGTACCAGATAAATATTTTTCTAACTATTTCAATTTTAAAAGTCTAAAAAGTCTTAATATCTATTCGGAAACTACTTTCCTTACTTAACTGAAAAATTTGTTATGATCCATGCGGCAAAAAACGTTAACAATATTATTAAAATTGTAAATAGTTATAGAAAATTGTGCCCTTTTGATGCAATCGCAAAGAAATATTTTTTTATGATAATTCACGTTAAAATTGTCGTCATATAGCATATAAAAAGCTTTTTGTATTTTGCATTTCTAGATAAATTTATCATTAAAAAAGTTATCTTTATTCATATCTTAGTTTGTGTCAGAAGTGCCATAATGTGTAAACATGTATATGTATAAAAAATAATAGCTATTTTGAGTTTAGAAGTAACTATGAAAAATGAATTTGAACTTTTCTTTGTCATACCTAAATAAATAAATTTTCGAAAACTAAAGAATGTGTCGATAACGAATACAAAAGTGAAATATATAAATTGAACTGTACGTTTCTTGCAGAATATAGCATCGTTTTTGGATGTGAAAATATCTCATTCGTGTTCAGTTTAAAGCGAGCCACAAAAATGTAGTGTTAAAATGAATAGATTGTTATAAAAAAAATTTGACCCAGAATCTGTGTTCTATTGTTGCAAAAATAAAGAAAGATAATTTTTACTAGCTGAGATCATGCAATTGTCATAAGAAAAACAAATCACACATTTGGTAATGATAATTTTAATAATCATTAATTATTGTTAATTATTGTTAATTAGATTAAACTAGGGATCTTCAACCTGTGGCCAGTGGGGTACCAGGCTTCCACAAATTTAGAATAGAAAAATTACCTTTTTTAATAACCAAATCTTCGCGATTAAATAAGGATAAGATTACCTTTAGGAAGTTGTGGTGGCAAACACATTTCAGACTAAAAAGGATGATGAATCCATGATTAACCATTGAATTAATAATGTTTCAGTTATAGCAGACTTGCAGAACATAAATTAGCAATGCTCTACAGAGAGTAAAAGGAAAAAATTAACAAATAAAATTTAAAAAAAGTCCTTCCAGCTCAGTCAGAAGAGCAGGTTGATTTCTATATATTTTTATTTTAAGGGATATACATCACATTTCATTAAAACTAAACAGAAATGTCTCACTTCTTCTAAATTTGCTATTTTAACGAGAGAAGTATTTTGCAGAAAATATTTGTATTACGCTTAAAAAAATCATTGAATGGGTATGATGCAATTATATCAAATCTCTTAAAAAAATTAATGAATTCATAGTTTTTAAAATAGCTCGTAGTCTGTAATATAAACCAAACCATTGAATGAGTACCATCGAAATTTTGGTATGTCTCCTTAAGCGAAATATAAGAGCAACATACGTGATGAATTATTTCAAGATATTTTAAAGATAAATATACTGTCCCAATTATATTTGAAATGGTTCAGTATTTCGGGCGTTATCGTGCTGAAATATTTTACTTTTGTGTATCCCTCCAAACGAACTGTAACAGCTACATACTTTATTAACTAAAATATTCAAGATATTTCTAATACCAGTACACAGACCAAATTAGATTATATTTGGTAGAGTTTTTTGAACGTTACCGTTATGGCAATTTGTGCATGTTTTTTGCTTTTGTGTTGCTTGTAAACTAAATTAAGTGCTACATACTTGATTAGCGAACGCATTCAAGATATTTGTAATGTCAATTCACTTTGCAAATTAGATTAAAATTGGTTCAGTCGTTATCATGATAATATTTTATTATTTTTTTGTGTGTATCCTTGTAAACAAATTATAAAAGCTATATACATGATTAACGAACCCATTTAAGATGTTTGCGAGATAAATCATTACCCCCTATATAAGCAAGCCTCCGCACGGAAAAAAGTGACGTCACTGAAGTAGACCATTGTAGATGTCAGCGCTGAATTTGCGCCAATGTTCGGCACACTTGGCTTTTAGTGTTTAGCTTTCTTTTTTCTCTATAGATGATTTTTTTCTTATGACTGAAGCCAGGTTTCATTGATTTAAATCATGATTTCTTTTTTAAAAAATCATTAATTTAAATAAACTTTTTGAAAAAAGAAAAAAATTAAGGTCAAGATGTTTCGTAATAAATATTATGTTTTAACAAAAATACATTGTAAATTTAATGAGTGAGAAAGAATGAGAACTCAAAATCCATGCTTTTTGAATTTTATTTAAACCAAATATCACGCTTTAAAATAAAAATCTTAATTTTAAAATACAGAATCTCAGCTGAAAAATGTTAAAAGATTAATGATTATATTATCTATTGAAAATATATCTAAATCTTATGTAATTTTTATAATACTGAAACATGGAAACTTATGAAGATATTGAAAATATTAGAATAAATAAATATATAGGTCATTTAAAAGTATTTTTGTTGATATTTATGTAGAGATCTTATTATTTCTTTGTGCACATGTAAATCAAATGGTTCAATATGCCAATGTGGCTTTTTGAAAGACTTAAAAAAAAGTTTTTTTTTAATCAAATAAATCCAACTTCAATTCACTCGAAATTCTGTAACTGCTTAGGAACTCATAAGGTTGGAAAATTGGTTCTTTTTTTCAAACATTTTAATAACAATGAATAATACTTTCAGATCCATTGAAGTTTATATCAAAAAATCATGATCATTTTAAGTATATGTGATACATGCTCCGACTTCATTAAATGAATATTGTATGTATTCCAGAATATTGTATATAATCTGGAATAGATATTTTCAAATTCTATTGCTCCAATGCTGTTTCTATTGCTCCATTCTTTTAACTGTATATATATTTAATTGTTTATATGATTACAAAATTTCATATTAACCAAGTGAATGAGTTTATATTTTTCTTAAATTCCAAATACATTTAAATGAGTTTTTCTAATTGTTAATTTTAATAATTTAGTAAAGGTTATTTTATTTTAAAATGTATAATTTTAAAATTGAATTTTGAATCTTTTTTTTGTAATCAAAAAATCTAATTTCAATTTTAAAAAATCAGATTTTTAAATAAAAAAAAAATTAAAGAATTACAAATCCTGATTAAAGCAAAGAAAAAAAACTGCACAAAATTTCATTATTATAACAAATACGTTGTTATATTTCAACTTTACACAAAAGTTGTAGTGTGTGAAGGATGCCTTACATGTGTTGTGCAATAAATTGTAAAGAAAATTATAAAGATGGACCAAAAGTTCCCGTTTTTACGTTTCCAAAAGATGGAGACTTACAGCGAAGATGGTTGCAAGCACTTTGCCGAGAGGATTTCATAGTAACTCCAAACTCAAGCGTAAGTTGACCTCATTTGTAACTTATACAGGGTGATTCATAAAAGATGGGCAGAACTTTAAGGGGTTATAGTACACTTAAAGACAAATAATATTAAATAGGAGACTAAGGGTCCCAGACGTATTCCCAAGGAGATAGGGGGCATTAAAGTTTAGGGTCCGAAATTTCAAATGATTATAAAACATGGAAAAATTGGTCGATTCGTTTGCGGTTTTTGCAAAAAATTTTCTTTATGCCAGTATTTTCTTGAAATAAAATTTTAAAGTTCAATTTCAAAAAATGCCGATAGGGGGCGCTTTAGACTTTGGAGTAACAAACAACTATTTTTTAACGTTATTTTTTGTATTTCTTTAAATGATTTCGAAAGCTTAGACTTAAACTTAAATTTTGATCTAAAAATCTGAGTCCTAACGAGTAGTTAAGTAGCGTAAACTGAAATTTGAAATTTGAAACCCTTCTCCCCCCAGAACAAAAATCAGTTATTCCCGATCTTTGTGTCGTAGATTAGGCTCTAACTACTGCCGCGTTTTGCTAAAATTATTCTTTATGTCAGTATTTTCTTGAAAATAAATTTTAAAGAAAATTTTCAAAAAATTCCGATAGAGGGCGCTTTAGACTTTGGAGTAACGAACAACTATTTTATACCGTTATTTTTTGTGTCTCGTTAAATGCTTTCTAAAGCTTAGACTTAAACTTAAATTTTCAGCTCAAAATCTGAATCGCTGAGCGTGGTTCAGTAGCGAGGGGAGGGGGTTCAAATTTCAACTTCTGAACATAGTTCAGTTTGCACTACTTAACCATGCCCAACGATTCTGTGCTGTGATACGAGGCAAAAATACAACTTTCGTCAAGGACTGCATAGTCGGAATTCACTCATAAAGGCACTGGCACAGTTGGAAACGTCGCTCATGCAAACGTTAAAGCTCCATTCCTGACGCTAGTCACCGGGTGAAGAAGGAAACAGAAAGTATGCAAATGTCAAATGGGGAAGAAGAAGAACACGTATGCAAAATTTCGACACGATTCAGGCATAAAAACCACTGAACGGTGAGTCAAGTGTAAGTCGCTGTAGTAATGAATCGGAAGATGGTGCCCTTCACGAATAAGGAAAAGGCTGAGATGCATTTAATTTACGGAGCGGCAGATGGAAATGGTGCAGAGGCACAACGAATGTACGGAGAGCGATTTCCTAACAGGCGGTTGCCTAACCGCAAAACTTTCGAGCGCTTGCACAGACAGTTGTGTGAGACGGGATCATTTGTCGCTTCCCGGTCGAATGCAGGTCGTGCAAAAAAGGACGAATCAGTAGTTGTTGCAGAAGCCATTCTGGATGTAGTAGCGGCGCAGCCAAGTACAAGTACACGAACAGTGGCTAGCCAGGTGGATACCTCACAGTCCACGACTTGGAGGGTACTGAAGGATGAACATTTGCTCCCGTTTCATGTGCAACGAGTCCAGAAACTGTCTCCAGGGGGATTATCCAAATCGTATTGAATTCGCCCGCTGGTTTCTGCAGCAGAACGCGCTAAATCCACATTTTGGACGAACTGTGCTTTTCACCGATGAATGTACCTTCACACGTGAAGGTACATTTAACACACACAATGCACATGTATGGGCGGATGTCAATCCACATGCTACGTATCCACATGCTCATCAGAGACGCTTTTCCATCAATGTTTGGGCAGGAATCCTCGGAGACCACCTAATCGGACCGTACCTTCTTCCTGGACGCCTCAACGGTAAAACATACCTCACATTTCTGCAACATGTGCTGCCAGACCTGTTAAACGTTGTTCCTCCACGCATCCGGCGGGTCATGTGGTTCCAGCAAGATGGAGCGCCAGCCCATTACGTACGAGACGTCCGCAACTATCTGGACATCACATTTCCGAACAGATGGATTGGTCGAGGTGGTCCTGTTGCTTGGCCTGCTCGCTCGCCAGATCTTTCACCCCTCGATTTCTTTTTTTGGGGACGATTGAAGGCTCTTATGTATGAGACACCCATTGAATCCCCCGAGGAACTGGTCGCCAGACTTTCCGCCGCTGTAGGGGAAGTGCTCGAAAAGCCTGATGTTTTCGCGAATGTTCGCCGTTCCATTCGTCGCCGTTGTTCTGCGTGCATAACCTCTGGTGGTCACAATTTTGAACATTTATTGTGATTACATGTTAATAAATATGCTTTGGTAACATAATCCTAATTTTTGTCTTTTTACCTCGTATCACAGCACACAATGTGTGGACATGGTAAACTGAACTGTGCTCAGGAGTAGAAATTTCAAACCCCTCTCCCCAGAAACTTAACCACGTCTAACGATTCAGATTTTGGGCTGAAAATTTAAGTCTAAGCTTTAGAAAGCATTTAATGAGACACAAAAAATAACGGTATAAAATAGTTGTTCGTTACTCCAAAGTCTAAAGCGCCCTCTATCGGAATTTTTTGAAAATTTTCTTTAAAATTTATTTTCAAGAAAATACTGACATAAAGAATAATTTTAGCAAAACGCGGCAGTAGTTAGAGCCTAATCTACGACACAAAGATCGGGAATAACTGATTTTTGTTCTGGGGGGAGAAGGGTTTCAAATTTCAAATTTCAGTTTACGCTACTTAACTACTCGTTAGGACTCAGATTTTTAGATCAAAATTTAAGTTTAAGTCTAAGCTTTCGAAATCATTTAAAGAAATACAAAAAATAACGTTAAAAAATAGTTGTTTGTTACTCCAAAGTCTAAAGCGCCCCCTATCGGCATTTTTTGAAATTGAACTTTAAAATTTTATTTCAAGAAAATACTGGCATAAAGAAAATTTTTTGCAAAAACCGCAAACGAATCGACCAATTTTTCCATGTTTTATAATCATTTGAAATTTCGGACCCTAAACTTTAATGCCCCCTATCTCCTTGGGAATACGTCTGGGACCCTTAGTCTCCTATTTAATATTATTTGTCTTTAAGTGTACTATAACCCCTTAAAGTTCTGCCCATCTTTTATGAATCACCCTGTATATATTTTTTTCTCTATTTTATGGTTCGTAATTGTTTATGCAAAATATTTCTATTCAAAGCAAAAATGCACCCCCCACCCTTCTTAAAAAATAGATCTGGCAAGTTTGTATATCAGTAAAAACATTTAAAAAAAGTTTAAAGCTGATATAGCATAGTTTTATGAACTGTTAATAAAATTCAGATAAAAATGGTTATAAAACCCTAGAATTATATATTATCTGAACTTATATATGAATTTTTTAATTTTAAAATTTATTTTGAAATTCTGAAATCTTTTATAAAATGAGGATAACATTAATATAAAATAGAAGTTTTGAAAGTGACAGAACTGAGCAACACTATAACTAAATTAGAATGTATATATGCAATAAATAATTGCACATAGAGAATACAAAATACCCAAGGAATAATCACTATATATACATCTTAATGCAGTAAAACAAATTAATGTTATTGTCAATTTTTGAGCACAAATGCAATTTTGAAAACTTGTGTTTTAAATTATTTATTTCTTAGAAGCTAATAAAATTTAAATTACTTAACAGAAAAAAAAAGAATTAACATGACTTACATAACAGATAACTAAGTTTAAAAATAATATTTCATTTAAAAAAAATACATGCGTAATAATAGAAAAGAATGACTGAATGAAGTGTATGAAACTTACATGTAATTCCCCCATCCCCTTTAAAAAATAGAGCTGGCAAGTTTGTATATCAGTAGAAGCATATAAAAAAAAATTAAAGCTAATCTAGCATAGTTTTATGAATTGTTAATAAAATTCACATACAATTGGTTAAAAAAACCCTAGAATTATATATTATCTGAACTTATATCTGATTTTTTAAATTCTAAAATTTATTTTAAAATTCTGAAATCTTTTATAAAATGCAGAATCAATTAATGTAAATTTGAAAGTTCTGAGAAAGTGGCAGAACTGGGCAACGCTATACATAAATTGCACTGTATGTATATGCAATAAATAATTGCACATATAGCATAAAAAATTTTATTTATAAAGTCAAATTTAAATTTAAAAAATCTGATTTAAATAAAACTGCAATTTTAAAAACAACTTAACATAATTTAAAACAAGAGACATATTGAACAAGGAAAAACAATAAACTTGGTAATTGTAAACAAACATTTAATAGAGAGGGAATTTCGCCAAAAAGCGCCAGTCGGTTAACAATTGAAAAAATATTTGGTTCATTTTACGACTAATTTGCTTAAATGTATGAAAATTAAAGAACTTACTCATGTATTTTAAGAAATTTGTGAACATTGAATGAAAAATTATTTTTTTGGTGGAATTTGGGATAGTTCAGCTTTTAATGTTAGATTCCGGTAGTAAACAAATACGATAAATTATGGAATGTAACTTAAGACACATTTTTTGCTTTGAATAGTCCCAAATATATTTTGCATAAACAATTACGAACCATAAAAGAGAGAAAAAAAAGATAAGTTACAAATGAAGTCAACTTACTCTTGAGTTTGGAGTTACTATGAAATCCTTTCGGCAAAGTGCTTGCAGCCATCTTCGCTGTAAGTCGCCATCTTTTGGAAACGAAAAAACGGGAACTTTTGTTCCATCTTTATATTTTCCTTTACAATTTATAGCACAACACCTGTAAGGCATTCTTCACACACTACAATTTTTGTGTAAAATTGAAATATAACAACGTATTTATTATAATAATAAAAGCCAAGCAACAACCAAAACAACACGTGTCTACATGCTTTTTTGCCTTCGAATGAAGAAAGAAGAAAAAGCCAAGCTAACGTGAAATGCATTATGGGGAAAAGAATAAACGGTAAACTATGGTAACCATGCTGAATAGCTAGTGTGGACTAAGACTCCTATAATAGGAGCTGACGCATATCCATTTTGTTTCGGATTATTCGTGCTCAGTTCAGCATCAATCTACCGCAGCCGGAGTTGGGGTTGCCTAAGACTCGGTTCTGATTGGCTGAACCGGTTCTGATTAGCTTGGTTTTTCGACTGAACTTCAATTTGAGCCCCAAATCTGCGAGGATGCGTCAGCTTGTATTATAGGAGCTCTAGTGTGGACTACTTAAGATACGTCATTTCAAAGTACAGTAACCGGCAGGACGGCTTGCTTATATAGGGTTATTGGATAAATACTCTGTCCCAATTAGATTCGAACTGGGACAATATTTTGGATGTTATCGTGATGATAAGTTTTGCATTATACATAGAGAGATAGACAGATAAATAAACGAAATAAAATATTTACAAATGAGTTTACATCTTAAAAAGGATACGTAAATTATTATTTTTACGCTTTGAGAGTTTCTTTATATACATTCTTTGTGCTAGTAGCTATGAATGTGTTTTTTTAACAAAAATTTTCATTTGCTATATAACGTATATACTCGCATATAAGTCGACCGCAATACTTCGGGAGCTATATAGTTTGAATATCATTAATTCCGAATAATTATCTGCGCCTTACGAATTCATCTATTAAATAAGTCGAAAACAGCAATTCGCTAATTCTGATCTTCAAACAGTATTTCTCTCGAAGTACAGAAATCGACTTATATAAGAATAAGAAGTTTCTTTTTTTAGATGTCATTGTAGGAATTGTTAAGTTTTTCGTATGACATTTGTAACATTTACGCTTT
Source organism: Maratus michaelseni (assembly GCA_963931845.1). Lineage (NCBI taxonomy): Eukaryota > Metazoa > Arthropoda > Arachnida > Araneae > Salticidae > Maratus > Maratus michaelseni. The sequence goes on from OZ007599.1 coordinate 267,412,325, forward strand.
TTAAAAAACATAATAAAACAAGATTATTGTCTTTAATTTTGTTATATTTTAATTCACTATATTAGTTGCATTTTCAGAAAATTTTGAACTTCAAACATTGCAAAAAAGTGCACATATAAAACATTGCTTTTCTTAAATTATTACTCCAATAAAAATAAACAGTTCTTTATTATCAACTAGCTGTAATTTATAAAACCATAGTATGTTAGCTATATGTTTTCTTTAATACTTATCTAACGACAATTAAATATACTACACAATACACATATCTTCAATACGATTTACATATCAAATTATTTACTTCAATTACATAAATTTTCAATCAATTTAATACTGAACAAAACACATATCTTCAATACGATTTACACATCAATTTATTTTCTTAAAAAGAATGATCAACAGGCCATTATATTTTGAACAGTCAAAATAATAATTATCGTAAATGTTTTAAAGAAAATCCCTGGATTATGTAATTTTTGACAGAAAATTTGATTGAAATTGGAAATACACTCGTAGATAGAGAAAGGACCAATCTTGTGACTCAAAACTACTCATTAGAATTTCCTGAAATTTCATGGGTTTTCTTGATTTGTTTTTAACTAACACATACTAAAATTTTAAAATAATGGGACTTTTATTTTTAACGCAGCAGAGAAACACTTTAAACTCTCCCTCGGATCTATTTTGTCCAAGCATAAAAATACATTCACTTAGTTTTTTGAAAACGCCGATATTGTTTTATTTGTGCTATGCAGCTGCAAAAAGGTAAGGAAGGATAAAAAGGGAAGAATTGTCAGGGAGGGAATGAAGTTATGAGATATTTGGCTCCAAGCGATAGCGAAAATTCATTTGTTTTTTATTTTTCTCTCAGTTACAAGTAAAAAGTATATCTTTTAGAATCAGTTTGAATATTTATTTGAGGAGAACGGCAGTGGATGTTTTATTTATTCGTTATATGAAAGTTTTATCTCGATTTTATGGAAGGCTATACAGAAGATGAAAATGTATCTGATATGGATGGAGTTGTATCGGAGAAAGATGATCATGGGTCTATTGATAATTCTTCTTCATCTGATGAAGAATTAGAGACTAAATATAAATTACCAGAGATGAAAGAATAATATGGCAAGCAAAGCCATATCCGAGTGCTGGTAGATTACAAAGCAGTAATATTTTGAAAGTAACCCCTGGTCCAACTTGATTTTCAACAGCACGAATAGAAGACGCATATAGCGCTTTTGAACTGTTTTTTCCTCATAATTTGAAAACCATGATAGAAAATTATTCAAATTTAAAAGGTAAACCTGTATATGGAGAAAATTGGAGGGATTAAAATATCGCAGATTTGTATGCACACATAGGCCTTTTGTTGTTTGCAGGTGTGTACAAATCAAGCAATGAATAAACGACAAGTCTGTGGGATGGATTAAAGGGGAGACATTTTTTTAGGCATACAATTCCTCTAAAGACATGCAAAATAATATCTAGAGTTATTCGATTTCATGACCGGGAAACTCGACAAAGAAGAAGATCTCACGACAAATTTGCCGCAATTAGAGAATTATGGGACAAATGGGTCGAAATTATACCCAATCTTTTCAATCCAGAAGTATATGTAACGGTTCATGAATAACGTATTGCTTTTAGAGGCAAGTGTTCTTTTAGGCAATATATGCCTAGAAAACCTGCTAAATATGGTATAAAATTCTGGATTCTGTGCAATAATGACACTTGCTATGTGTGGAATATCCAGTCATATTTAAGAAAACTACCAGCAAATGCACCCGAAAAAAACCAATGATTGACAGTAGTTTTAGACTTATTGTATGGCTTACGAGGACATAATACAACTTGTGACAATTTCTTTACATTTTATGATTTAGGTCAAATTTTGCTCAGAAGAAATATAACAATTATTGGTACAATAAGAAAAATAAATCATCTATGCCTACAGGAATTTTAGAAACAAAAGTAAAAGAAATATACAGTTCAATATTTGCGCTTACTAACTATACAACGCTTGTGTATTAAATTATTAAGAAAAATAAATGTGTTGTTCCCCAAACTACATTGCATAAGAATGAGAAAATTAAACAAAGAATTCAAAGAATCCAGAGATCATCACTGATTATAATAAAACTAAGAGGACAGTTGATACGCTGAACAAAATGGTATCTACCTACATTACAAAAATAAAGTAAAACCGTTGGCTATTTGGTATATTTTGCAACATTTTAGACATATCTGCGTATAACTATTTTGTACTTTATTGTAAAATAAATAAATCATGGAAGAAAGACTGTCTTTATCAACGAAGAATGTTTTTGGCAAACGTGGGTGAAAAATTCGTAAAGGAGGATATGGAGACAAGACAAAATCTTCCAAGAAGGCAAGGAGCAAAGTAGATAGTTCAAAGTGTGAGGCAAATCCGCAAAGAAATTACTAGAATTTAGCTGACTTAGAAATTACTAAGAAGCGAGGAAGATGTCATCTATGTGAAAATACGGAAAATATATGTACTTCTAAGTGTGTAACATGCCACTGCTTTACATAAAAAAGCATTGAGTACAGTTTGCCATAACTGTTATAAGGAATAATTACTAAAAAAGTTAAAGATTCATCTGATTTTTTAAGATATACTTGTAAACAAGACTTTGTAAATACTTTTACTTTTATTTCACATTTTTACTGTCATAATAACTGTTGAAAAATACCAAAACACAAAATAAATTAAGATAATGTATTAGTTGCAGACAGCCGAATTTAAACGCAAAACATACATGGGAATTTTTAGACCTGAAGGACCAGTTCATAGGTACTGCACAAGGAGCGTTTTAAGGTTAACTTAGTGTATTAAAAATGGATATTTTTTTTCTGCTTGTGCACATGGAAAGTATATACTATTCTTATCCCAACGATTTATAACTGTTTTCGTTTGATTGTTTTTATTTCAAGCAGAAAAGCACAAGGAATGAATGAATGTTAGGCATGCTTTAAATATTTCCTTCATTGTAACTAAAAATAAGTAAACTCGACTTTGTACTAGTCGTAAGAACCATGCAGAAATTTATAATTCTTCATTGAAGTGTAGGTTATCATTTTCTTTCAATAAGTATTTTTAAGACTTGATTTTATTGATACATGTATGCTCAAACTTAAATTTGAATAAAACTTGAAGTCGTAAGAAAACTACTCTTAATAAATACAGACAAATGTAAGATATTATTTCTAAAGCTTCCAAATAAATATTTGTAAGTAACCATACTCGTCTGCATTTATTTATGTTATTTTCTGTACATGTTTAACTTTCGCCAATCCTCAAAGTTTAGCTGCTTAAATGTTTAAAATAAGCAAATGCACATTTAGAGATTTTTATATATAAGGAGTAAATGAAACACAAATCTGAATAGTGTATGAAGAAAAATGTCACTTATATATAAAGTGTTATTAAAAAATCATTTGGAATATAAAGTAAAATGTAAAAAGAAAAATAATAATTATGTCATTATATAGAATAACTAAAACTCCATTGTAAAGTTATGTTAATATTATGGAAAAAAATGCATTTATTATATAAATAGAGATTTATTAACAATATACTGACGTATAAAATTAATTGTAAATTTCCAGCGAATTTAGCTAGAATATATTTATTATGACAAATGGCTAGTTATTTGAAAAATACGATTTTTTAAAACTAATGATTAAAAATAATTAGCTTTTTGATCAAGAGTTTCTACGTAAAAGCGAAAACGTGTTTACGTTAGAAAGATATAGTATTTTTTACGTCGAACGAAATTTAGACGATTACTATTGATTAATAGTGAACTATCTTGCTATCACGTAGTGTTTTTCAAATTAATTTAACCATTCTTTGCATGAGTTTTTCTTTTACAATTATGTTTTTTTATACATATATTAAATATTAGACACCAGAAATTTTAAGATAGATTTTTAACTTTGTTCAGCAACATAGTTCACGGGAAATTTACTGGATTAATATTTCTATATAAATATAGTGGTGGTGAAGAAGTTGATTTATTTATTAAAAGTTAAATAAACAGTGATGGAAATTTACATCACTATGCAATTAAGGGTTAAGCTGTGCTGTACAATAATATAAGCACAATTAGTTTTAAATTAACTGTGTTTCCAAGGTAACTATTTCATAAAGTTAAAATGATTTATGCGCATTGTTAGCACCAACTAAATGCATTTTTAATTTTGTTTTCAATTACTTTTTTTACAATAAAAAAAATTGTAAATTTCATTTGTGAAAATAATTTATGACTTTATGCGACTTTTCATGATTTAGTACTTTTTCTGGCTAAGAGTTGCTGCAAAAAGTGGCGAATGTTAGCGAGCAGTGGGCGGAGCTCCCTAGTGTTGTATATCTCGATTAGTAGATTACAAATATTTCAGTCTGCCTAGTGATATCTTGGTACGGTATGAGTAGCACGGGGCGCTAATTCTTCATTTTCGCGATACTGTCACGTCCTTGAGTTAAGGAATGAAATTTTAACATGTTAGGGATATCAATTAGTACAATAAAAATATTTTAGTCTGTTTTATGATATTTTGGTACGATATGAGCAGAACTGGTTGCAAATTTTGCATTTTGGTCGTACTATCTCGTTATCGATTTTCGAAATTAAATTTTAACATGCTATAGATATCAATTAGCACAAAACAAATATTTCAGTCTGCTTCGTGATATCTTGGTACGATATCATCAGAACTCGGCGCCAATTCTTCATTTTGGCAATACTCTTACATCACCGAGTTTCTGGATGAAATTTTAAAACGTTAAATATATCAATTAGTGCAATACAAATATTTCAGTCTGATCGTGATATCTTAATACGAAATGAAGAGAATGGGAAGCCAGAATTAATCATTTTGTGATACTAATATATCATTGAGTTTTGAAATGAAATTTTAACATGCTATAGATATCAATTAGTACAATACAAATATTTCAGTCTGCTTCATGATATCTTGGTACGATATGATCAGAACGGGGCGAAAATTCGTAATTTTGGCGATACTAACTTGTCATTAAGTTTCAAATTGGATATTTTAACATACTATAGATATAGATTATTGTGCTAATCGCTATATTTTGGTTAAACTTTCATGCTGAAACTTGCCAAAATGATGAAATGACATCCTGCTCTGCTCATATCGTACCTATATATCACGAGACAGACTGAAATATTTGTATTCTATTTGAAGAAATTTATAACATGTTATAATTTCATTCCGTAACTCAATGACGAGATAGTACTCACCACATGAAGAATTATCCGCCCCTTCTGCTCATATCGTACCGAAATATCACGATGCATAGTGAAATATTTGTATTGTACTAATTAATGTTCAAAACATGTTAAAATTTCATTCCGAAACTCCATGACGAGATAATATTCGCTAAAGGAAGAACTGGCGTCTGATAAACATGATAAAGTCTTTCTTACCACTGCCTATTTATACATTTATTTACTTTCCACCTTTCCTGTTTTCAATCATCTTTAATTACAGTAGCTACATTTATATATTACAATATCCTTACCTTTCCAATATCCTTTATCCAGTATCTACAGTAAATTATCATCCAGTATCTATAGCAGTTTCACATAATGTCTACAATTGTATCAACAGTATCTGCAATAGCCCAGTTGAACGTTTTAATCCCTATGCATATTGTTTAAAGCTTATTATATTCAGTTTCTTTTATTTTACAAGCTCATCTTTAAATCATCTGGCTTTGTTTACATTCAGTCGCACTTTCATTCACGTCTATCCTGCCACACACGTGGTGACTCATCCATTCACCGTAAGGTGGCAGCGTCGCTCGATCGTGATAGTTACGCTGCGAGGCTAACGAAAAAGACAGGCTATCGCGGTGCATTCCACTTATCCCTTTTTACGGACCGCCAGAGTGACGTGATGCTCTTTTCGTACACCTTCATTGGTGCATTCGAGCATCACGTGACTCCGGCGGTCTGTAAAAAAGATACGCATAAAGCACCGCGGTAGCCTTTCTTTTTCGTTAGCCTCGGTTACGCTGTAGGTGACGTATGTGTTTGACGTCACGATCTCACTCCTTCTACCTGCTCCTTGCATTGCGTAATGAGCTGTTTTTGAAACAGGTGTTTAGTATAAAGCACATGCTCATTCAGTCTCAGTCTCTTCCTATATTTTTTTAGCTCGTATGCAGCAGCTCTTGGCTTTTCGCCGAGCATACTTTTAGCTATTTTTATTTTTGTTTTGTTGCTTTCCGTGAACGAGTTGTTTTTTACGAACGTTATTTTAACACCTTTTTATTAAAGCAGTAAATCGTCATAGCCGTTGTAATGGTGTTTAACAAAAAGTTCTTTCATTCAGTTTCATAACCCTTTCCGGCACAGTGATTCCACTCCGGGGACACCTAATTTTAATTCCAAACTTGCATACGGCGCCAAGAATATTTTAATAAAATTTTGTTTCTATAATGAAAGCTGAAAATAAGGAGTTCTTAGTTTCTAAAAATGTCGTTTATAAATTCCGGTGTCAGTCAGAAATTTCTCATTTTACGAACAGAATTTGTCTGTGTCAGAAAGTGTTAAAGTCTTACAAATGGTTTTCTAAAAGGCTTCCAACGATCTGCTTTTAAAACTTTAGTCTTTTATGGTGTCCGCTGGATCTCTGCCATTGCATTTTTACCATTACTAATTGAATTCAAATATTTTGGTACTTCTTATCATAAGGAAAGAAGTAATTTAAGTGCCTATTACTAAAAACACTGTTCTGCAATGGCAGCTGCAGATTTAAAGTTATTGTGATGCCCAGGTCCCATATGAATAGAAGCAAGAAGCTTTCGTTTTGAAAGGATCGTTATTTATCTGTTGAAAATATTGTTTACTGCTGCCTCTGTATATCAACCAAATTTAATTCATTTGACGTGGTCATGAAATCTATGGGGAGAGGGGTTGTCAAAAGCATAGATAAGTTATTTTTATTACTTTGTTTAAATATATTTAAAATGTTTCTCTGTTAAATATCATATGCATTTAATTACTATTTAATATATTCTGTTTCGTTAATAAATATAATTTGTTTTTAAACTTACTTGTTCTCATTTCATCACCACACGGTTTATTTAATTTATTTAATAGTTTTAGATTATATTTTAGGTTTTGCTTTTAGCTTAATTGTCACTGAACTCTGTTAATAGTACTTTGTTTTTCAACATATCTGGAACTACAGACACGTTTTTGCTGCATTTCATTTTAACTTGCCTATTATTTAAATTAAACTTAACTTATATTTCCTCACACCACGGTATTTCTGCTACTATCGTACCATGATATCATGAGATTGACTGAATTGTTTGTATCGTACTACTCGAGATCTACAATGTTTTAAAATGTCATGCCGAAATACGATGATGAGATAGTACCGCCAGCAGTATTTTAGAATCGTTAGGCCCAACTTTACCTTCTAAGAACAATGTTTCTTTTCGGTTAAAATTCTTTCTGAAACTCAAAATTTATTTTTCACTTGTTTTACTTTTAAAAATAAGCATTTTTTTTTTTCAAATTTCTGAAATTATCTCAGAAATGAATACTTTCTTTTTTTAGTGTTAAACTACAAAAAATGAATAACACAATACCTTTTTACGTTTAAACCAAATTAATTTCCTGTATAATATGAATCTTAAAGTGGCAGTTCATCTGAAAATGACCCATGTAAAAAGTCTTCATTATTGTTTTTTTTATTTAAGATTTATAGAAACTGAAGATAATACTTTAAAACATAGTAGTCGGTATCTTATTAATAGTGCGCCGACTACTGGGTAAATAAACGAGTTTTTTTTTTTATATAATGCAATTATAAACCTATATATTTCAAATTATGAAAAAAATACCTCAAAAAGTTAAATAAACTTTTATTCAGTAATCAGTCCTAGGTGGCCCACTACTGAGCATGTAAAAAATATATATAATATCCAATGGTCGGCCCGATTTAAATTAATTTAGTCTACCAAATTAATCGGTTTATACTCAAAAGCATAAGTTTATTTATTCTACTAATACTAGAGTCTTATAATTTTAGAAAAGAACTAAAAATAAATCAGTACTTACCTTATTAAAAAGTTGTCCTCGATTAAATTAAAAATAAAAAAAGGTTTATCTGAACTCATTCTTAGATCAACCAGAAAAAAGTAATGAAATATAAAACACAATTATTTTCTTATAAGGCTTACGACATATAAAAGATGATTGCACTTTAGGAAATTGTAATATTTCATTTCGAACCAACAATAAACTATTTATAAAACATTTTAACTCATTCTGGCCGACTACTGGCTGGGGGATGACTGACTATTAGAGCACTTACCCTGTATGCTGAAGAAAAATGCACTGAAGTTGAAAACACTTACTATTCCTTTGAGAAATAAAGCTGAAACGTATGAAAGTATTTTATTCTACAATTAAATAAAAAAAAAATATTTGTGTTTGTAGCATTGTGGGGAAGCAGCTATACAAAATTCAAGAATTGATTATCAAGATTCAGAACAGTAGTCTAATTTCAATCGCAAACATATATACGTAGGATATTAAACGAAATATTGAAGAAAACATATAGAAAAGGGATAATAATAGCATCCTACATTGAACATTGTTCAAGAGCAGCAAGAGGAAAATGTTAATCACACTTTTCTCTTTAAATTTTAAATTTGCATTTATATCGTTAAAATGTAACTATTATCGTAAACCAGTGTGATCTAACATTAGCCCACAATCGCATCAGTATTTCTGAATAATAATCTTCGACTTATTTAATAGGTCAAAATTTGAACGTCACTACACAGTTTACTCTATAGTTGTCGATGAACCCCAGAATAGGGAATTTATTTTAGCTCCATGCTGTTTGCTCCTAGTGATAAAACACAACAGTGAAATTCAAGATATTGGTTTCTAGGAAACATTATAAAAGTATTCAGATATAATTGACAGTTGCGGCTATAAACATATACTTTTATAAGCTTCCAAAATTCCCCGTGCTTTTTTGATTAGAGACACTTCACCGTTCTCTAAATTTTGTGTTTACATTACTTGTACTCTCTTAAAACGAAAGAGTGGATTTTGCTTCTCAGAAAAGAGCTCTAATTTATTGGATCGTGAATGAGTTGATTTTTAAATGTTTCACTCATCGATTTGAATTTTTATTTTCCTAATGCACTCCAGAAGGGCGAATACTAAACAACTCATCTCGATAAAAAAGCACTCATTGGCGAGCGGAAATCCAGTAAGCTGACGCAGTTGACGTGACCTCACTGTCCCCATATCCGCTGAGCAGACGACAGACGTGTGGTGTGTAGTACGCGGCTAACACCACGTTGTTAAAATTTTAAAGAAAGAATACTTGAAAAGGTAAGAATTTCTGCTGATTTAAATACTTTAATTATGTTTTTTATAATGATTCTGTTTTATATTAATTGTTATTTTATATATGGCGTGATTTTTTTTCAGTTTATATCAATATTTTTATTAAATATGTCTTAACCCTAACATTTAGGACTATTTATACGAGCGAACATTTAGAGATCTTTTAAGTTGGAAGGATAAATATTAAAAAATACTCTAAAATATAATGAAATAAATCCTTTGCCTCTCCTTTATGTTTTTTTTTAATGTTGTTTCAATAAATATGATTTATATAAATAGCATTTAGTAGCAATTTAAACTTTTAAAGAAAATATCTTGGCGGTACGTTTGTTTATATAGTCAAGGGTCGATGCAAGTTTTTTATCTTGGGGCCCATTTTGTGAAAAGTAAAGGTTATTTTTGTGAAATTTATTATATTTTTGTGAAAAATAACATTTTGTAACGAAAGTTGAAATCCAGCTAATCAAATTCGAACCAAGCATTTATAAACAAAAAGTTTTTAAAATCCTTTTGCTGAAGTTTTTCTCTTTTTTGAACTTGTTTGTTTACAAATTACACATTTTAAAACATCATAAAATAATAAATAATAAGTTTTTATGGAATAGAATTTTGTGAAAGGATCAATTTTAGTAAAAGGAATTTTGTGAAGGGTCCCATTTCATCAAATTGATTTTTGTGAAGGGTTCCATTTTATTAAATTGATTTTTGTGAAGGGGCCCTAAATAGGCACAAAATTTTGTCTGGATCGAGCCTTGATAGTATATATTTTTAGCGATGTTTCAGAACTCTAGCTTTTATAATACTATAAATTGAAAATTGACTTGTCTGACTTTAAAAATATTGTTTTAAAGTAAACAAATTATATTTCTTATTTTATTCTCAGTCTGAATTCTAATATTTTAAAATATACTTGATTTATGAAACTGTATAAATCCCATATTTTTTATCGTATGTTGTTAAAAATAAGGTAAATATCTACATTCCCGGATATTCACGGTGTGAATATTCCTAAATAGTATTAGGATTAAAACATATTTAATGATAATATTGATATAAACTGAAAAATATCATGAAATGTATCGAATAATATTGCATAGAAAACATAATTATTATAACAAAATTAAAAAAAAGATTAAAATATTTAAATCAGCAGAAATTCTTATATTTTCAAATATTCCTTTTAAAATTCTCTTTTTGGGTCGGGAGGGGGGGGGGGGTATATATTTCAAGCAGCTCAGAAACAAAAAAAAAAAAAAAAGATACTTTTCACTTAATTGTTGAATATATACATATATGTAAACATAAACATGTATACATTCAATATGCAAATTACTTTTTTTTTTCTAAAATAATAATCTACCTGTTCATGAAATTTATTATTTTACAATGAATTATTACATTTTACCATTAATTTTAATTCTCCTTCCCCTCCTCAAGTATGAGTTAGTTATAAATCACTCAAGTGCTACTGGATTTAACCTTCATTGATTTGATTTCACTGAAGTATGAGTAAAATAGAGATAACGCAATCATGAGTTGCTTAAAAACAACTCGTTCACTCGAGTTGTTTCAACTCTTCATGAGAAGCTGACTTTCAGATCATGAGATGAGTGGATTTCGGCTCAACTTGAGTTATTTTGGCTCTTTCGTTTTAAGAGAGTAGTAGGAGAGTATTGACATTTTTTTTTATCTATCGTTAGTTTAATACTTTAGAAGTCTTGTGTTTTTAAAAAATGCCCAAGAATTATTGCCCCTGTGTTCAATGCACTCTGCAATGTGCGGTACTATAACGAACAAATTAGACCAAAAATTTTAGAACCATATGTATTTCTCTTATTCTGAGGATAAATATCTGAAAATAATTTGAACAAGAAAGAAAAACATCCATCCCACATAGATTATGAAACACATTCCAACACTTACCGAATATTTTAAGAAATTTCATTTTTACGTACAATGAAATGAGCTATCTCAATAAACAATTAAAAAACACATAGCGCAGAAAAAATAATTTTCTGTAAGTGCTACCCATACTGGTCATGTGCGCGAATTCTTTTGTTGAGACCTGTTCTATGTGTTCTATGTAATTTATACACGCCACGTAATATACTAACAAGAACGAAAAATCATGCGTCAAGCATAGATTATGTAACACTTTCCAACGCTTCCAAATTAATTTTACAAATCATTACCGTTTAATAAGCTGAAAGATAACATTTAAGTAAACAATTTGAAAAACGCATAGCATATTTAGAAGCGTAATTTTAGGAATTTCCAACATATATAATATTCGGAAAAATATCCGAATGCTTCTATTCAGCCCTGTATATGATCTATAGATTTTTATATATACTACATAGGATGCTAAATTTTATTTTAGTTAGGAAACATGTAGCACAGTTTAAAATTCTCCTTCTGGAGTTTCTTTCAATAAACGGAAATGTGTTCGTGAACTTTTGTGCTGCCCTGTATTTGAAATACAGAATTTATACTCAACAAGTAATAGACAAAAAGTGAGTTAAATTTTAAAATCGCTTTCAGCAACTTAAAACGTACTTCCAGGAATTATTGTTAACAGACAGTAGAGAATTCTTTATGTCCCTGTAAATGAACGATGACTGCTATACACACAATATTCTGTAGTAAGCCTCTTAGCACTTTAGTGGTATATATAAATTTCAATGCGTTTCAAATAGTGAAACATTATTTAATTAAACCACAAACGATTTTTCTCCATAGACGTAATGTAAATGAATTCTTTTGACTGTAACTGTAAAGTAAATATAAGTGCTATGTGCACCATATTCCATATTAAGCTTTCCTGTAATGCACCTTAGTGATATATATCAATTACAATGTATTTGAAATTATGTAACATCATTAAAATAAACCGCAAATGATTTTCCCCCATAGACCGTAATGTAACGGAATTCTTTTGAGTGTCCCTGTAAAAAAACTATAAGTGCTACACACTTCAGTTGAAATAGGGAACATGCTATAGATAACGACAATAACATATAAAAATTTCAGGGCAATCCGAGCATAATTACGCGACTTAGAGCACGGACAGTAGGCCAGACGGCCAGACGGCCAGACGGCAGACAAACCGAAGTCATAAACACTTTTCAACTAGGTTGGAAAGTGTTAAAAATTAGTTAAGTTTAAAAAGACAGCTGAAAACGCTCTTCCAGCACTTATAGATCATAGTCAGTCTTGTAATCAAGTTCTTTTTGTGTCTCTGTAACTCAACGATAAATGCTATGCACTCTATAATCTATAGAAAATATGTTCTAGTACACCTTAAGTGATGAATATCAATTTCATTATGATTAAAGTATCATAACATCACTAAAATTCACAACAAACGCATTTTCCCCAAGATTTTCACTGTAAAAAAAACGGAAGAAAAAACTGCAAAAAATGCAGTTAATACTTCATCTAGAATTCAAACACAGCACTTTTGTTAATTTACAGTGATAACAGCAGTATAGAAAGCGACATCTGTTGGCTATATCTCTCAAATGAGGGGGAAAAGAAAAACACAGGCAGCGAAGGACAGTGGGGCTGGGGCAGCGGCAGGTGCAGGTGCAGGCAGTTGCAGTAGTGACGCTTTGACGCTTCACTATGAGAGAAATGGCCGCCACACTATGAGAGAAATGGCCGCCGTTACATGCGAGCGTATAAAGGTGTAATAATTATTAATTACACCACTTATTGGATTATTTCAAACAAATTTTAAAGAATAAAAGTAAGTTTTATCTTTGTTTTCTTATATTATTGTTTTAATATCATATAATTTCTGTTATATATATATAATTATCAGATACAAATTTTGTTTTTAAACCACGTGTATATCAGGACAGTTAGCTTTCAAGTCTAGAATAAATATTTTGTTTTAAATCGTAAAAATAGATGATTTTGCTTGGTTATGTGGTTTTTTATTTTTCTACCGTATTTTCTCCCAGGTCTTTGTTATTATTACGTATAATTTGCGTCTAAGTATCACAGGCAATTTTTATGCAAGCAGATTTTTTTAAAAAGACGATCCCTGTTTTGAGCTATGCCTTATTACGCTATTATATATTTTTCAAAACTCCAGTTTATACGTTGGCATTCGAATATACTTTCTAAATCCTATGAATATTGTACGATCCTACAGTATCCGGTTCACTTTAGACGGTAATTTAAATATTTTTATTTATTTAATATATTACCCGATATTTCGGTCAGTGATTTATTTTCAATTTTCAAATCACTTATTATGAGTAATCTGGATGCACTATTTTATCAATTCCTAAAATATTCCTTGAGTTTGTTTACTGTCACAGAATTATTTTGCAGCAACTCGTTTAATGTTTTTGTCCATTATCTATTTATTTTTACGCTTAATTTTAAAGTTTTTATGTGAGCAGATTTTTTTAATTATTATTTTATTCTACGTTTCTTGAACTCATAAGTGTTTTTTTTTTCTCCCCGTGTTCATTTTTCAATCGGACCAGATATTTATGGAATTAAATGTAGACTTATAAAATTATCTTAGCATAAAATAAATTTTTTAGCAATACAACGTTTCCATATCGGCAAGTTCCGTACAATAAGCTCTTGTTATTAATTATATATGTATGAATTATATATGTATGATAGTTTAAATATCAGAAAGTTTTGTATATCCGTGTGGAGGGGTGGAGGAAATTATGACTACATTGAATAAACAAAAATATTTAAATAGATACAAAAAATAACCCTAAATTTGTTGGAGAAAAAAAAATATATATGATTTAAATTAGTAGGTATTTTCAAATACAAACGAACAGATAAACAAAGTCCTGTAAAGAAATACTGAATAATTAATTAAAAGCTAGATAAAATCTTCCTTTGTTATGATTTATTGAAAAAACATTTTATCTATAGGCAAATGACTAAAATTTTTGTGGGTGATATACTTGACAAAAAACCGAAATTTGTATCTTATATATGTATAACAGAATCTATTATATAATAATGATATTAAAACATGATATAAGTAAACAAAAAGGTAATACTTACTGCCCAAAGTCTTTGAAATATGTCTCAGGTTAAAATAAGAAAAAAAAAACAATACACGGAGAGGAGGGGGGGGGGGATAAAAATATCAATAACAAATGCTAAAAGTTTTACAGTTATGCTGTTAAAATTGCGTTAAAATTAACAGCAAAAACTGCTGTAAAACTAACAAATCAGCTGTAAAATAAAAAAACTGAACTGCTGTAAAATTAATCGCAAAAAATGCTGTGAATTTACAAAAGTGCTGTTTATCCATGAAAAACAAAACTGCTGTAAATTCACAGCAAAATATGCTGGCACCCATATTGCCAGAATTTTTTGCTGTAAAAATACTGTGATTTTTTTTTACAGTGTACAATGTAATGGAATTTCCTTGTGCACCCCTGTAAAAGAACTATAAATGCTACTATATCTATTCTCCACAGAACGTATATTGCAGTCGTCCTCAGTGATGCATATCAATGTCATTAGGTTTGAATTATCATAACAAAATTAATATGCACCGCAAACGATTTTCGCCATAGACCATAACGTCACGTAATTTTTTTTGTCCTTGTAAATGGACTATGAATGCCACACACTTATGTTCAATAGCGAACTTTCTATGGGGAACCTCATTACCATATCAAACATACACTGTAATCCCAGTATACGTGCATGAGTTAGAGTACGACCAGATAGACAGATAGACAAGCAGATAGACAAACTGAAGTCATAAACACTTTTCAAGTATGTAGGTAAGTGTGAAAGAGTAAAATTGCTCCGGCATATCGTATGGGGAAACAGAAGTCTTAAATAAATAAATGTCAAAATTTTTAGTAAATTGGATTTTTATAAATATTGTCTGTTTTTGTTCGTAACACCATTTACACTAATAATATTACCTCAACAAATATGCACACATTTGTGTTTTAAACTTTAAAGAATTGATTGCTAGATTTTAAAATTCAGTTTTATAACGAATCTTATAAAATAATGTGAGTGCAAAAGGTAAATTTATTCTTTCGACTGCAGATAAAAATATTTTCACAGGAATATACGTTTCTGTAATGTTTTATTTGAAAAAATATTACCTTTCTTCCTTTATTCGATTGCGTTGTGCATCTAATCTTATTTATGAGAAAATAAAATCGCAAAGAGAATTTTATAGCTTGTAAATTAGAAATTTAAATTTTTACCGAATTCTTTTAGTGTTTACTTTTAGTTTTATGTCTTAAACAGATGTCGTTTTTGTGAAATTGAATTTTTATTCTTACTAATCTTACTAACATTCAAGTTAAAATTGTATTAAATATAAACAAATCATAATGCAGCTGGCGTAGATAAATTGGTGGCTAAAAAACTACATAAATAAAAACCCGCATTTAAACGACATAAAAGAAAAAGAATATAAGTATAGTTTGAGGATCATTAAATTAACGTCTCCCTTTTTTAGGTAAAATCCTGGAGTATGCATGCTGTATCGTACCGGATGAAGACTGTCATTCACTGTTTCCTCTTGAAAGCACAATTGTGTTATTTCTGTGCGCATAGAGTTTAAAGAACATGTAAATATAGTATAACATTTTATTTAAGCATTTTAAACGGAAGATTAGCAGTTATAAATATTATTTAGTATATCAAAATAAATGTTAAGAGTGCTATAAGAGTTCTTTCTTTTATTTACTGTATTGCTTTATTTATTTATTTATTTTACTTTCTTTTTTTTACAAAATTTCATATTCCAATTAAATTTTGTCTCCTCTGAAATGGGTAATATTGTTTCGACATATCAAATATTTTTGCATTTTTCGAATCCTAATGTTTTACATTTGCATTAATATGTTTGAATGGATTCAAATAAAAATTATTACTTCACATGAAAATTTGTGTTTTTATTTTAAAATTCATGAATATTGTTCTTTTATGTTACAAATCATAATTTAGAGTGTGCTCAATTACTGATATTCACTTCGTTAAAATGTATATTATTAGGAAAATTAATTTTTTTATCCTTATTTATTTTCAGTCTTTATTGAAGGCCAATGATCAGGGGTGAAACATCTAGGCGATTCCCACCACTAAATTTTATTAGTATTCTTCGTCAAATTTTATTACTGTACTTTGCCTAAATTTTATCAGTATTCTTATTAGGCGAAGAATACTAAAAATTTAGTGGTGGGAATCGGCCCATTGGCGCCTAGATTTTTGCACCCCTGCCAATGATCATTTAATAAAAATTACATTAATCATGAAAATACTTCTGATGACGATTACTTTATTTTTGTTAGCACTGATTGTTAACTAAATTATGTTGCTTTAATGTAACAGAACTGCAATTGCAAATTTGTGTCATATAAGAATGAATACGAACTATTAGACGAGTGTAATAACACGTCAAAGTGAAACTTCTTGGGCCAGAAATTGTAGTTAACGAATTAGAATGTTTCTTGGTGCAATGTCTTTAAAAAATATGTACCGTAATTTCTGGCGTATAAGCCGCAGCTCAAAGAGTCGTTTTTCGACCCAGAAATTTTATTCAATAATTGTAGTTAAATATTTACAGCGATCTTTTAAGTTTATAAAATAATATTTCTGGGTCGAAAAACGACTCTTTGAGCTGCGGCTTATACGCCGGAAATTACGGTAATTAAAAGTTTCTGAAGGAAAATTCGTGCTTGATATAATATTCATTTTCTATAACAAAAATGTAACCATATTGTAAATTTGCATGTTTTATTCCAGAAACTGACAATGCTTACGCCCGTGAAGAAAGAAATACCGACGGCTGTATGAGGCTGATTAGAATGCTTTCTTGAGGAAAAATTAAGAGTTAGTTTACCGATCTTGAAAACTCTACGAGATACGAGGAAAATTCTATTATAAAGTTGTAGAACAGCATCAGATTAAAATGTTAAATTCACCTGGCGTACATAAATGTTAAGAAAAGAGCGCGTAAAATGCTCATTCGTTTTTTTGCTCATTTTGTTTTCAACACAGAAAGTTAACGAGAAAATTGTTAGAAAATGAAAAGTAGCACTAGTTTTCGCTAGCTATATGAGTGACCGGTGTTAAATCTGCTCTTCTACAGCTAAAATAGACATTTGGACTAACGTTTTAATTTTTGTCATACCAGGTAGCATACCAAGTGACTCCACTAAGATTCTATTCTTAGCATTTATATGCGCAAAGTGTCTTTTTGTATTAAATCGATGCTATTCAACAACTTTGCACTTGACTATTTTTCCGTATCACGTACAGTTTTCAATGTCGGCACACTATCTAACCGATAGCGGCTCGTCAATTACTTTACAACCAGTAATTTATTAAATTAAATTTTACGTTCTTTAATTGTAGAAAACCCTACGATTAGATTAGGTCGAATTTACTATATTTTAATTTTAGTTATGGTGGTAAAGTGATTGTGAATCTCTGATGAGCAGCCACTAATGTCTCCTAATTTTATTAACAGTGGGCAATATAAGCAGATCCATCAAGCAGAGCATAGTCATCACTGTAGTTGTCAGCGCTTACAAGATAAGAATTTTAAGAGTTTTCTGAACTAGAATATGTAATGTCTCAACTTGCTTATATTTTATTTATACGAAGTTCGATTTTCAATCAAACGCAAAACTTTAGTGTGTAAATTTTAGCACTCATTTTTTGGAGAATATTGCACCAAGCGTCATTGAAAAAATAAAGTATAATTTCTTCCCCAACTAAATATCTTATTTCACAAGACTATATATGTACTATCAATCTTTTTTTTATAGTTCATGTTAGTTTGATGTAAACAACGCTGCTTCCTGGGGAATAAGTACTTTTCTATATTTCTTTTTTCTGTAAGTTTAACAATGTGAAACAAAGTTCACACTGAAAAGCTTCCGTAAATAAAAGATTCTTTTAGTTACACCTTGACGGATCAATAAGGTATTCTTTTCTACAATATTTCTCAAATATATTTTAAGAAGAAGAAACTAGAATCAAGAGAGTATCAAAACTATGCAGATTATTTTTTGACCCGTTCTTTAAATATACTGTCAACAGAAGCAAAATGAAGTGGACTAAAAAGGTATTTTGTGAATAAAGATCTAAGAAGTGGTGGAATTTTGCTCTATACCTATATATTTATAATTACATTTGGCATTTTAATAAATACCACATATCATTCCTTTTGGATATTTGGTACAATAATGTTAATGAGATAGTTTCAACTAATTTCCTTTTGATTCTTGTATTCTACGTCACAGTTAAAATGAGAATGTTTAGAAAAATAATGCTAATACAAATGATTATGGACATTTTTTATATTGTTCATAAAGGCTTTATAAAACTTGTATATCTAAATGTGCCTAAAACTCAAGTGATGTCACTGATTTAACACACTTGAATAAGTTACAATACGAAACATACATATTTTTTATTCTGTCCATGGCGTACTGATTAACGTTCGTGGATATTTTGTTGGAAACTACACAAAGATTGTGCAGTGTATGCTATATATAATATTCTTAAATATTAAAATACCTTATTTAAAAAAAATTAAAACCCTTTTTACAGTTTACAATGCTATAAAAGAACTCTTACGCTAGTTTTAAATTGAATTTACAAATCATTCGCTGTCACTTTAACGAATAACCTTGTCTTTTCATTAATTTCCTAATATTTACTTTCCAAATATGAGACATGTTTCTCAGAGATATCGGCGTGTGTGCTCTAAATGAGTTGTACGATTGTTTTCTCTTCCTGTTACTGTTTTAATCTTTGAATAAACATTAGCTTTTGAGTTATTCATTTTCATGAAATAATTGTGTAATTTTTAAAGCATTTTTGATTTTTAAATATAAAAGAAATAACAAGAAATGTATGTATGCATTTAAAAACATAATAGCATTTATTAGTATCATAACATTTAACAGAAAATACTGCGTTTATGCTTATCTTTGCTTATACAATGACTATCGATAAAATAATTATTAATTTACTAAAAGAGAGCACAAAAGTATTTAAAACCATTACATTTTATATACGTAGATGGTAAAAACATATGTAGAAAGATGTTCCATCCATATTACAATACTAATCCCGAGATCTTTCAAGTTCAAGGTAAACCGGACGGGGAGGTTTACCTTTCAGCTCAAGCTCAACTAGACCCGCCCAGCAGGTTTTCTTTACCTAATTATACTGAGCAATAATTATATTATGTAATGCTGACATACAAAATTTGAAAATACAAAATCTGAAAATACAAAATTCCAAAAAATACAGATTCTGAAAATACAAAATTCAAAAATTCAAATTCTTAAAATACAATTTACCAATCCTATTGAGCAGTACTAAATACTACTATGTGATACTGAGCATTAATACTACCGTGTAATAATACTCTAAGATGCTGAAGTAAATAATAATAATGGATAGAAGTAAGCACTAAATGAACAACAATGAATGAATAATAATACTAGAGTAAACAATGATAAATTATGCTAAAAATACTAAATAACACTGTATGATGTCATTAAGAATAACTAAATTGTTAATGTTAGAGTTTATGTAGTGTGTAAAGGTCCTTATGCATATTAGAAGTCCACTTCATCCTCAACCTCCACTAAGCCCAATGGAGACAGCATAATTAAGTATTGATTGCGTTCTAGCAGAAACATACAATCGGTTATTTTTTGAATCAGTTTTTGGTTGTTTCAGCACGTAGGTAAACCAGGACGACAGATTCATTTGTGAGGACTTTCTAATGTCATGGTGGGCAGTCAGGGTACAATCTAAGATATAATGTAATGAGGTACCTCGTTTCCCCCAGGTTCATCTTGGTGACGATGTCCTACCGAATTTATTGAGATATTGAGGAAACGGGCCATGCTTTGTAGCAAAGGTGTAGTGGTGCCTATTTTGAAGTTGAAGATCTGTTGATTCTGTTGGGATTAAAGCGTGAATAAAGCGACTCGGTGCTCCCAGATTTCAATCCAATTTCCATGATCTTATTAATTCTGATGTTGTTATCTTCTTTAATTGTGATGGTGGAAATGGGTAGAATTTTTGTAAGATGTTCTGTGACAGTTTCGTTGCATCGCGTGCCAGTTTATCAGCATGTTCGTTTCCGGCTATGCCAGAATGACCACGAGCCCATTTAAAGAAAATGGATTTCGATGTTTACCTGAGATCTTTCAATGAAGAATATAGTTATTTTAAGTGAAATACTTTAAATTAAAACGTCGATTTTACTGTGCTATTTTATATTAGTTTTTAACAAGGGCCAGTGTATTAATCGTTGATGGTGTATATTAAGTTTGTACGTTCAGAAATTCTTGATATTTACAAAATTTTGAACCATATCTCCGGTATGTTATAAGATGAAACATCATTACATGCGCTATATCTTCTATTTAAAATTTCTAATGATTCTCTGATTTTTGAAGTATAGCATTTCGTTGTAGATAATTTAATTTTTGCGTTTTCGAAATCTATTTTTATATTCTGCCGCTGATGTAATCTTGATAGTGCTGTAGATGTTGGTTGAATTTGATGTCTGTAATGTGTTCCCCCAATCTTCCTTTAAACTTTCAAGTATTCATGCCAATGTAGGTAAAGTCCTTTTTCGTTTTTGTATTAAACGAGATAGCATAGATTTCTGTGATTTCATTGTTGCGTAGCGAATAGATTTTTCTGTGAATTAAATCTGTTAGCTTTGTGTGTGTGTTTGTGTGTGTGTTGGGGGGGGGGTGGGGGGTTGATCTTTTAGGCTGATATCGAATTTCATTAAGAATCTGAGTTCGTTCATGTTTACCTCTTCCTAACGATTTTTCTGTTTTATTTCATAAAATAATTTATTTATGTGTTGAACGGGGAATCCATTTTTTATTACAATTTATCTAATTTTATGCATTTTATTTTGTAGTTTGTAGGTACTTTTAAGAGTAAATACCTAAGGCTCATTTTATATAAAATCTATAGGCCGAAAGTTTATATTGAAAAGGAAGTTGCTGTCATAAGTGATAGTGGTACTCGATCTACAATGTTTTCTGTATATTCTTCTCTCTATATTTCCTTCATCCATGTATTCTCTGTACCTCTGTATCCAGACGTAGCAACCCCCCTTTTTTCCATCTCTAATATGAATTTAATGTTCTTCATTAACTTTCTCCAAAAATTCATTTAAGGCTTGTATATCATGGTCCGAAATCATGAACACATCGTCCACGTATCAGATCCATAGATTGTTTAATTCGAAATTCTCCATTATTTGATTTTCTAATGGTCTTAGCTTCAGCTTCGTCATTAAACATGAATTGGAGGAGCCCATTGGGGATCCCTCCGTCTGTCTGTAAAACATTTCGTTAAAAACAAGTACATTATTTTGCGTGATTAGATTAATCGCTGGTTTGAATGTGGTCTGCGTGTCTCTATTTAAAGTTTGGTTGCTATCGTCGGATTCTTCTATGATTTTCACTATTTCTTTGATATCTATTGATGGGAAGAGAGAGATTACGTAAACTTGCAAGTATACTGTTATGAGTTATTGTAATATCTTCATTTTTCCTTATTAATTCGGTTGTAGAAGCTATTATTTAATTCGTGGGTGGAAGAATTGTTTTAAGAAATAGTATAAATGCTTTTTGAATTCCATAGGTGGAGGCTGAGCGTTTCGACACAATGTGTCTAAGGGGGGAGTTGTAATGTGTCCCCGAATCTTTCTTTAACCCTTTCCGGCACAGACAAAATGTGTTCGTAAAATTAGAAATTACTGACTGACACCGGAATTTACAAGCGACTTTTTTAGAAAATGAGAACTCCTTATTTTAAGCTTTCATTGTAGATACAAAACTTTATTAAATATTCTTGGTGTCGAATGGAAGTTTGGAATTAAACTTAGGTGTGCCCGGAGTGGGACCACTGGGCCGGAAAGTGTTAAACTTTTGAGTAGTCATGCCTATGTAGGTTACATGTTTTTGCTTTACTGTACTAAACGGGATAGAATAGACTTCTGCGATTTCATTGTTCGGTATCGGATCGATTTCCCTGTGAATTAAGGCTTTTAACTATTTAGGTGGTTTAACTATTAAGTTTATATTGAATTTCTTCAAAACGTATCTTATTCTTTCTTAAATTTTGATGCTGAATCGAAGCTGCAGAATATTCTATTCGATAACGACTATTTAGAAATGTTAATATTTGCAACAGGATACTATAAATCAAATATTTTACAAACATTTAATTCCATGAGCTATGCTTTCGTTTTAGTTTTTAAAATACGCGCACACTTTCAAACTATTAAAATGCATCTCAGAATAGCAAAAGAAACATATATCAACTAATATCATGTTTTTGCAACCAATGATTCAATACTGCGCTTGATTTATTTAAAGAACACCCTAAAAATCGTTAGAAAATGTAAAAAGTACCATCAGCAAGTCACTCGTGTTATTTCAATTCCATTTTTTTTAATTTGAAGAAATTTCCGCCTTTTTACAGAAAAATTTCAGGAAACTTCTAACTTATGTTCCCAAAGTTTCTGTGATATGGCGGAAAAAGTACATATAGGCCAAACTCTCATGAGTGATTTTTGGCTGCTGATTTTTAGCTGATATCTGATTTTTAAAAGTTTCATATTATACTAAATTAGAAGTTTTAATAACCACTTATCTATTGCAGATTAATAATTAGTAGAAGGAAGCAAACTTTATTCAAAAATAAGATATGGCAGTTTATATCAGACAAAACACAAAAATTGTAAGGGATAGTAGTGACATTTTTAAAAATTTTGTCACTTTACTTAAATACGGAGATTTTTGGAATGTTGTATGCACTATTTTCAAAGACATATCAAACCTACGATGACATGACTACGTATGGGTTAATCTATAAATATCAATATTTAAATTAACAATCGGGACAGTAATTAGACAGGTTAATAAATTTACGCTTATCTTTCCACCCATTCTTTTCAATCTAGAAAATCCTCTTTACGAACAAACAGCAAGTAATGGAGAATTTTTAAGAACAACATATGCTCCCCTACTGGAAACAATACTGAAAAAGACTTCATACTGCAAACTGGTGGAAATATGAGGAAATTCATACATCGGGACAATAGTGACCAAAAAAGTGAGGAACAGAACTTTAAACCCCCCAAAAAAACAATTCTTACACATTTCACTCATATAAAAATTATATTATTAGGCTCCATGAGATTCATATTTATAATAAACGTTTGTAATATTTTTTAATAATTATGGTTTGGTCATTTTTTTAATGATCAAGTTATGTGTTGAGGACAGAGTACAGTAGTGACTTTTGAGACATTTAAATTCAATTTGAAAGATAAAAAAAATTATAGTAGAAGTAACATAATATTGTAGAACAATCACAGTGAAACATTTTAATATTAAACGAGAATGGTTATTGCAAAGAAATGCCAAGAGTTATACTGGTGACTGAGAAATCACACTTATGAGATTTTAGTCCATACGTAAAAATTCTACTTCTAAAATGAAAAAGTGTTTGGAAGAGTTACCAGAACACCCGTACGATTTGACGAAAGTACAGCTTAGATTGGGTGATTTTGGGAAGTTTTTACATTAAATGTGCGGATTTTCCGTGTTTTAAGGGAAAATTCCTAATTTCCGGTCTATAATCTGCGGATCAAACAACTATGTTTCGACCCAGAAATTTCATTTAGTAATTGAAGTCAAATGTTTACAGCGATTCAATAAGTTACATTTTATTAAATAAACGAGCACAGAAGACCGAGCTATGCTCGGTCAAAATTAAATTTGAGTTCAAATATCATGACCCATGACCAAAATGACCCACTAATTGAATTTTTTCGAACATGTGACTTAGCCCAACAGTCTTCTCGTGCCCGAAAACCATAGGATGCAACATTTAGAGTAAATTGAGCCGCTTTTTAGATCTTGACCCACAATGACCCAGAAATGACCCACTAATCGAATTTTCTCGAACATGTGACCTAGCCCAATGATTTTCGCGTGCCCGAAACTCGTAGGATACAAAATTTAATCAAAATCGTTAGAGCCGTTTTTTAGATAAAATTAATTTGACCCGCGTTGACCCAAAAATGAATAGAAAGTTCTCGAACATGTGACCCAGCCGAATAGTCTTCTCGTGCCCGAAAATGGTCGGATACAAAATTTCGTCAAAATCGTTTGAACCGTTTTTTTAGATACAATTAGCTAGACCATGACCCAAAATGACCCAAAATGACCCACTAATCGAATTTTCTCGAACATGTGACCTAGCCCAATGGTTTTCTGGTGCCCCAAAACGGTAGGATACGAAATTTCCTCAAAATCGTTAGAGCCGTTTTTAAGATAAAATTTGCATATATATATATATATATATATATATATATATATATATAACCACACACAAGATTTGCTCGTATTAGAATATATGATTTCTGGGTCTTGGTTGTTTGATCCGCGAATTACAAGCCGCAAATTACGGTAAGTAAATCAAATTTGTTTTATCGTAAATTAAACAGAGTATAATCAACGGAAAATTGCATGTGAATTCACGGATATTTTTTAGACTGAACAGTATTATGTATATAGACTATCGTAATTGAATCAAACATCTGTTTACGCTTTTATATAAAAACAAAATCTGAAAACTTTCACTACAGACTTATACTATTTCAACTTAGACCTAATTATGCTTAACTATAGAGGTATAACAATATACACTTTTTATTCATATAAAATGCAAATTCGTTTGAATATTAGATTATATAAAATTCAAAGCAGTTTTAATCCACAATGGAATATCTGAAATTAGTATTCAGCGAATTCTTTCAACGAAACCATTCGGCTGCATTTTTCAAGGCGATATTAAATATGAATGGGAAGATAATAATATATTTGCTTAGAGAAACAAAAGTTTTACAGATGCGCGTAACACAAATAAAAAGATCTTTAATGAAATATGTGGAATGATTTGGTAAATTTGAAGCGGTTTATTAGGAGACATCATAAATTACAAATTTACACACACAAGTATAAATATTGATCTTGTATTTGTCTATCGTTTATAAAATTATTTAAAGGGATAAATGGTTTAATTATATATAATATGGAAATTCCCATTGGGTAATTGATCATGCCAACTTCTAGTTAATTTGCACCCTGCATCAAATTAGCTTTCACTAAATATTGTACTCATAAACATATTAAACCTATGTGTGCTAGCTGTAATAAAACATGCTATTAAAAATAACACCTTCGCTTGAAGGTGTTTTAAAAAGAATGTCACAAAAATAGAATTATTAATTTTTATTTTGGAATAATAAGTCTGTTTTATAGATTGTTTGGTAAAAATGAAGTCATTTATGAAAGCAATCATATAACTATCCACAGGAGTTATCATTATGACTTCTGCAGGTTTTATATGCAGATTTTATTCCAAGAGTGAGTAATTTTTATAAGGATCGACAAGTTTTGGCTCTATTGCTGTAGGAAGATTGCTTTCAGGGAGGACGTTTGAAGGAAAAGTGACCCAAATTATCGTTCTCATACAAGGAAATCCCTGAAAACCTTGCACTGGTACTTCGCCCTGGTTTTTAACCCACGAACGTCGGTATGTTAACACCTGTGCTGAGTGATCCCGTTTTTTTCCTCGAACATTTGATTTCGCTTAAAATGACTTTTCTTAACGATAAAAAATTAATGTTAATGTTAGATATGCATTACGAAGAGTTATTTTTTTCCTAAAAATTATATATTTGAAATTGGTAACATACGATTTTCTGTTGTTTTATATACTTAAATGTGATTTAAACCAAAAACGGAATATAAATTTCCTTATTTTCTACATTTCCCTAACAGTGGCGTAACTTGGTTCGGTTTCGGCCGGCGACATAAAATATTGTGCCTCTTAGCTATAAATTTATGGATACAATTCCTAGTATAGCATATCTGTCTTATAGTAAGCCTAATAAATGTCCAAATCTTGTGGCGCTACTAAGACGTCACAAATTCACAATCATAGCTATGACCAAAGTGCGACCACTTTAAATTTATCATATTGTAACCGATTTTAGTGTCATTTGAAACTCGTCACAAAATGTAATGTATGAATATCACAATCACCGGGATACGACTCACCTTCTAAGTCACGTGACATCAAGAATAGTGGCATTTTGGTCACGATATTTTGTATATTGATAGTTTGGTCATATTTTGGTAACACCACTATTTAGGGAATGTCAATTTCATCAGACATTGATTTCGGTTCCCGCTAGATTTCCCGTTCATTTAATCGAATACTTATAATAAACCTGCAAAAGTTTGGCATTTGATTGTATTTAACTTTCTTTTTCCTTTTTTTATGAATTTCTATTTATGGCTATTTCTTTACTATTTTCTACTCTTAAAACAAATGTTCCTGGACAATCCAAAAACAAAATTTATTTATAAAATGACCCATGGTTAAAATATTATTAAAATGTTACCTTTAAATTTTAGAATACATCTATATCATTGAACAAAATTTTATTTCATAATACAGTATAATAATAATTAAGGAATACACACATAAGTATTTGGAGTTTAAACATAAAGATTTCACGTTTATGGCTCTTCTCAAATCTAATCGGACTACCCTGGAATATTTTTGAAAGCATTTATAAATTCAATGTTCATACATTCTTATTTAAATACTAATAAATCCAATAGTTTTTTCCGTTTTTCTATAAATGCAAAGGGTCTGTCAATGCTGTCAAACATGGTGTTTTAAGTCTATTTTCAAATCGCAATTTGATCGAAAACAGGCATCATAAAAGATAAAACCATTATAATAATTATAGGATTATTATAATCGACTTCTCTTTGAAGTCTAAGATGTGTAAAATGCTATGAAAATGAAAAGCTCTATTCGATTCTTACGTAGATATCCCTGCAAAATTTCTGCATATTTATGTGCAAAAAGGAATTCCTGGACGTTTCAGAAAATTTCATATTATTGAGCGAGGAAAAAAAAAATCACTTTAATTTTATTGCTTAAAAATCCTCATGCGAAATCCCCGAGTTTTGGTTTAAAAAGAACCATGTTTAAAAAGAACCCATTGATTCTCATCGGTGTCCTACCGAATAAAATTCAGGATAAAAAGAATAAGATTTTTTATAAAGGTAGTTATGCGATAAGTTGCTGAATTATTAAAATGAATAAAAACACTTTCACCAGTTTAATGTTTAATTATTTTAAATCATGGGGAAATTAAAAAACTCAATGAAAGGCCATGGCTTTTCTATGGTCAATCGTAAAAGTTGAAGATAATAAAAAATGACTATTTATCTATAATCTGAAAATGGTTCAATAAAAATATTTAACTCATGTTTCGAGACCATTCATGTTCAACATCATAAAGAAACAGCAAAAAAATCGTTTAATTAAATATGTGGAATTCCAGCACGTAAAATAAATGAATATATATATATATATATATACAGCGTGTCCACGTATAACCTGACCGACCTTTATTTTCGGAACCGCTGGTCCTAGATGCATACTTCCAATTACAAAAATGGTTTAAATAAGGTAAATAATTATTTTTAAAGCGATTTGGGTCAAGAAAAACATTTATTAAAAAATTACGAAAGTTAAATTTTTATACGGTCCCCCGGTTCTATAAGTGATATTTAGTAAAAATTTACTGTGACACTAACAAGTACGACAAAGAAAGTCCCATTCATCTAATATTAAAATTGACCGAGTTCTGAAACTTTGAAATGCATGACTTATACCACTTTTTTGCATCTAAAAACAGATGATTTCGGCCATGCTTTCAGGGGTCGTATATAAAGTACTTAAACTTATTTCAAGGTATCTGCGCTTTGAAATAAATCGTACAACTATTACGATTGAGTTAATTTTTATTAGTTAAGTTTCAGATTAATTAAAATAATTGTATTTTAACATATGTTTTATTTTGAAAGGATTTGAGGCTATGATTTCTTTTAACAAAAATTATGTTATTTTGATAAGGTTTTATTTAACTTGCAACGATCGTCTTTCCATTTTAAAATTTGTACTCGAAGTTTAACTCACTTTCAAATGTCCGATCGAAGTTAAATTTTACATACTGACTTAAATCCGATGACAATGTAATATTATTATGATTTTCGACGCTTACTATCTTATACATACTTATATTAGAGGATAACACAAAAAAAAATTAGGATAGATTATCGTCAACAAGTTTAAGAAAGAGTTTTAGATTAGATAACATAAACCTGCAATGGTTGTGTTTTTTAAATTTTAAAATTACGTTTTATGTATTTTTTAACGCCGATTTAAAAAAAATTACCTTCGCTTTTAACCATCATATCAGGATTTTTCGCAAATCGTAAATTTCAAGGTTAAAAAACACCAAAAAATCTGATATTATAAAATATATGTAAGACTTTTTTATTCAGTTTAATTTTATTTAATTTAATAGTTTATTCAAATTTTTGGCTTATACTGGGTTTCTTGCAGCTAAACAGCTCAGGGGTCCGATGAGGTTGGGAGGGGAGGGGGTATCAATTTTAACTTTGAGCTTTTTAACTTTGAAATTTGAGATTTGAGAAAAATCCTAACATGATGGTTTAAAATGAAGGTCATTTTTGGATTTAGCACTAAAAAATCCCTAAGAATCAATTTTCAAAAGATAAAAAACATGGCACAACCCAAAATTTGAAAGACAGTGTAATCTAACAGCATTTTAAAATCTGTATCATTTTGTAAAGAATTGAGGCTGTTGTTTTTCATTCTTTTATTTAACAAAAATTCTGTTATTTTTATCCTCTTATATGTACAGTACAAATTGTATATTTTGCATTAATATGTCAGAATGATTATAGATTTCACAATTATATTAGATTGCAATGTTAATTTTTCTCTCAACTATTTTTTTGATATATCTGACGATTATTTACATTTGTGAATGACCCCTATTTCGTAGCAAAAAATATACCCCAACTTTAAACAGCTATTATTCGGTCAATTTTAATGTTAGATGAATGGGACTTTTTTTGTCGTACTTGTTAGTGTCACAATAAATTTTTACTAAATATCACTTATAGGACCGGGGGACCGTATAAAAATTTAACTTCCGTAATTTTTTAATAAATGTTTTTCTTGACCCAAATCACGTTGAAAGTAATTCTTTACCTTATTTAAACCATTTTTGTAATTGGAAGTATGCATCTAGGACTAACGGTTGCGAAAATAAAGGTCGGTCAGGTTATACGTGGACACGCTGTATATATATATTCTGTACGTATGGGCGCCGACAGAAAGAAATCTATGGAATAGCATGTGCCTGTAGGCCGTAGCATAGACAGAAGTTCTTAAAAATAGGTAATATATAAATGGGATAAACTAAACTAAAAAAATATTTTGACCACCTCTTGAAAGATCATGTTTAAACATATGACTATAAAACAGCAATTCAGAAAGTTTAACACTTAAGAAATAATAATCAAAAATAAGTTTCTACCAACATTTTTCAAAGTGGGAAATTAGAACCGTTCATTGTTCTTATTCGTTCCACGCTTTCAGAAAATTTTGAAACGCATAAACGTAAAAAGAAAAACATAATTAAAAATTGTCTTCTACGTGGAAGCAGAGGCACCCTGACGAAAAATTCTTAGTTTTTCTTTCTCTTACTGTTTACTACGTATTTCAAGTCACTTAAGGAACAATAAAGTTTTTTTTTCAAAATCATTGAAGGAAAATAAAATTTAGTTAAATGAATTTATAAATACAAGGGGTAGCCCTGTCACGTTTCCGGCAAGTATGTATCAAATAATCAATAAAAATAAAAATATAATTGTTACATAATCACTATTTTGTTTAAGTCACAAAGTATAAGAAACAAAATGATAGGAATAATTTTTAGTGCCGTTAAACATATACCTCTTATGCTCACCAGACATAAATTTGATTTTTTTTCCTTTTTATATGCACAAATTTCATTATGAATCATATATCTTAATATATATATGTTAAGCGCGATGCGCGATGCAAGTACGATAGATAAAAGTGCATTAACTATAAGATTATTTCAAAACAATTTTAAAATGTGACAAATAAAAGGTTAATTCGAAACACTTTTAAAATGTGAAAAATAAAAGATTAATTCAAAACACTTTTAAAATGTGAAAAAAAAATATTAATTAAAAACACTTTTAAAATGTGAAAAATAAAAGTTCTAGAATATTTTTTAAGTTAGTCTTCAATCAGTTTTTTTTTTCTTTTTATCTTTTTCCGACATAGTAGAAAAGCGTTTATGAATTCCCTTTGTCTGGTCGTACTCTAACTCCCGCAAATATGCTTGGATTATCGTGTAATTTTTATATGTTTTGAGCTATATACTATAGAATGTTCAGTATTGAAAATGACGTGTGTATCATTTACAATTCGTTTATAGAGACACATAAAACAATTACATTACGTTATAGTCTATTGGGGAAAATCTTTTGCGGTACATTTTAATAATGTCACGATAATTCAAACCTAATGGCATTGGTGTGAATCACAGAGGACAACTAAAACATGCTTTCTGTGGAAAAATAACAAGAAAAATAACATTTATAGTTCATTCAGAGGAACGCAGAATAAAATCCCATTACATTGCGATCTTTGAAGAAAATGCGTTTGAAACTGATAAGTGTCAGTGTGGTTTAGTACAACATGTTTTCTACCGATTATGGGTGCGACAATGAGACACTGAAAGAACTGTATTAAAGGACTGACTATGAAAGATAATTGCTGGATGTGGGTTTTTTCGCTGTGGTATGCATTTTCAAAGTGTTTAATGTTTAGAGTATTACGTGGTGTATTTATGTTCTATAAATCATATAAAGAGCTGCTTGAAAGAATTCGGACACTTTTTTGGACAGCAATTGCTAAAAGTGAATTTTTACTAAGTTATTCGATTTTCAAATTGATTATTTCGATATCTCATTTCATCGAATGAAAAAATGAAATTTATTAATAATATTCTGTTAGAGTTAGAAAATGTTTCATAATCTATGCCAGGTACATGATTTTCCGTTCTTGTTTAGAAATGAGTTGGAATTGACTGGATTCGTTTAATAAATTTGAAATTGAGCACGAACTTAAAAAAAATTTCTGAAGATAGATTTGAGTTTGAATTAGTTCCTTTTTTTCGCACAACACTGATTCAAACTGTTTAATTAGGTTTAATGGAAAATTTTTGATGTACTTCTTTTGGAATAGAAATAGTGCTAGTAATATTGGAGTTATTATATAAATGTTTATATATGTGTATACTATTTTTTATTAACAAAGAATATTTCAAAATGAACATTAATCAAAATTTTGTTGAATAAAATAAAAAATTAAATAAGAAACTTTGTCTATTTAAAATTTTGTTTTAAACAAGAAATGTCCCCTGTAATAAATTCCCATACTTTTGAAAAATTTTCACCGGCTGTACATTGTGACATTATTTGTTGCTAGCTTGCTAGTTGGAACGTGCATTTTGGATTCTTGCCATACGTAATATATATTATGTGTCGGTATTTTAGTTGCCTTCATTCTGAGTTTTAAATTACTTGAATTCTATAGAATAATATCTTCACAAAATAATTGGGAATTGCAGCAATAATTAGGAAGTTGCATATTTTTATCATTGATTTATCAATAAACAAGCGATCGCATTAAAAAATAATAAATTTTAGCATGTAACGAGACATCTTTAATTCAGTGTTTTTAGTAAAGTGTCTTATTTAATGCTGCATTTTTATTAAAACCTATCTCCCTTTTGTTAATGTTGATGTTAAGTTATCATAAATGACCATATTATTCATAATCATAGAAGCTATGCTAAATTGAAATTATTGGATTTTTTAAATTATATTTCTTTGCAATATTAACTAAAAAGAACGTCCTTCACCTAATAAGCATACTGATAAACTTAGGCAACGTACACAAATAAAATTAAACCGACGAATACAATTAAAATTTAGTGGTGAGAATCGGCCCATTGCCGTCTAGATATTTACATCCCTGCACAACAGCATATATTTATACGTTTATAAATACTATATTGATATACGGATGATTTTATTTACTTTTAGAGACAATCATCAAATATATCTTCTGGGTTAGATGATGTAGTAGTTAAAATTTGTAAATAATGGAAAAATTATAACAGTAGTCGATAAGGATAAAAAAAATAACACTTACCGTAATATTCGGCTTGTAATCCGCAGATCAAACAATTACGTTTCGACCCAGAAATTTTGTTTAGTAATTGAAGTCAAATATTTACAGAGATCTAGTAAGTTACATTATATAAAATAAAATTTCTGAGTCGAAACATAATTGTTCGATCCGTGGATTATAGACCGAAAATTACGGTATTTTGATATTTACCAGGGTATTTTTTTTAAATGGTTCTTAGAATAAGCTCGATAATGATAAATGTGTTTCTAAGTGATTTGTCCCATTTCATTAATAACGTAATGAAACGAAGGAGGGAACAAAAGTTCGTTAATAATTAAAGAGAATTAGGATTTATCTAAAACGGAACATTAATCCTTGTTTCTACTTTACCATACATGCTAACCTCCCGTTTTCAAAAAAAAAAAAAAAAAAAAAATATATATATATATATATATACTTTGAACTAGAATTTTTTTAACGAATGAAATCAAGTACATTTCAAATAACTAGTAAGTAGAAGCAAGACACGTTTAATTAAAAAAAAAATTCTTCTACAAAGTAATGTTTCTTTCTATTTATAAAGAGTGGGAGGTTGGCAAGTATGATTTAGGATGCATTCTTTTTCACAACGCTAGAATTTAATTTAATTTAGGAAGTATTCCTCTGATATATTTTTCATTTATTGAAACATGTTTAGATGAATGAGGAAAGCCATGTTATTTTATTTTACGTATTTGTGTATTTTGTCATTTAGGTTTCACTGTAAATAAATAATACTAATTGTTATGCATACAAGAGTAACACAGTTTATAAATAATGATACGTACATACATTTAAACATAATTGCGATGAAGATTCGAAGATAATTTGAACTTTTTAAATGAGTGATCTTCAAACTTTTTACATGAAATTAGTTTTACATTACAAGTTCCGAAATGTAAAATTCGCCTTATATAATCGAAAAGTTTCTGCCATTAAATAAAGCATAGTTGCCTATGGTATACAGGTTGAGGACCCCTAAATTAAATTAATTAATATTTAAAGTACTGTAATATTAATGTAATATACCTTTGTGGTAGACGGAATACTAGTTAAAAAGTAGTTTAAACATTTAAAATATGAAAAAAGGAAAGAAAATGTTTGATGTCATTTGTAATACTAACTTTTGTCTGATATGGAAATAGAGGTAATCATCTCTGTTAAAATGTGCATAATCACAACAAGAAAAATATTCCAATATTTGAAAATGAAAAATTGTACGAATTTAAATGATGTAAATGCGAATTTACAAGTTACTACTTTAAAATTATTTCGAATATGTAGAATAGCTTTTACCATTTTAAAGTAGTATTATATACAGTTATTAAAATTTAGATTATTGCTGAAAAATAATGATGTTCATATATTCGAAAATTAGGTTTTTAGATTTTAATCTCATTTGAAAATGTAGTTCTGTTGTAATTGACATGCGGGTAAGTCTTTGTAGAATCAACACTAAAGCTGAAACAAAATCTCTCTTCCTTTAAAATTTTACCATGTCACATATATACATTGATTTTTCGTATCTTAATGGTTCTAAATATTTCAGAATGAATTCAGAATAATACAAACAAAATTACATTTTGTTTCTGAATTTTAGTATTTGTTAAGGATATTGTTAACCCCTTAACTGTGTAGCCCGAACTCAGTTCGGGCAAGAACAGTTTGCTTGTTTTGTTACTAAAAGCTTTTGCACACCAGTAATTATTTAACGCAACCCTTCGCTTTATTAATCGGCAGACCATTTTCGATTACACAAAGTAAATATTTTAGTACGGAAAAAGTGGTGTCAAAATACCTCCCACAGTTAAGGGGTTAACATATTCCGCAACTGCAAGTTATTTTAAGAAATCACCTACTGAACTGAAATTTTTAATTAAAATAACGTGTGGAAAATATTTGAAGAGAGGATACCATTTAGTTATCTTCTTGATTTTTGTAAATCTGGATTACAATACATAAATTCTGATCCATAAAAATTGTGCTCATAGTGATTACGTATTCCATATCCTGATACAAGAAAATCAGAAAATTTTGTATCAAAAAGTGTCCGAAAAATTCAGCAGTTCATCACATTGATTTTTCTGTAACCAAAGTAGGTCGCAAATATAAACAAGTTGGAAATTGTACGTCAAACGTTACAAACGAGGTGCGTTCGTACGCACGTTTTAGAATTAAATTTATGATATCCCGTGCGTAGAACGGGTTAAACAGCTAGTTAAGTATATATTTTATGACACTGTTCATACAAATATCTTAACTAGTTATATAAATATTCAGATATATATGTATCAGCTAGTTATATAAATATTCAGATCTTGATGATTTTTAATTCTGTGAAATGAATTATATCGTCTGCAGATTAATTTCTGTCATAAAATAAGTATCTCGGTCGCTTGACGATTAAACTTCGGAAGCTCCTATAACAAAAAAGCACCGATCTAAAAAAAAAAAAATTCAGATTTCTTAATAAATATTTTTATTAATATCTCCTAAAGTTTTGATTCGATTTTAATAAAATTTGAAATGTCTCGACAAAATTCTGCAAAGATAATATATCTTAAATTGCAAACCATTTGGTTGGGTAGTTTTCGCGTTGTTATATGCGGACAGACAGACGGACGGACAGACGGACGGACCAAACGACGACTATAGGTGCTACGTATTTATATAATTACGAACGCACCTAAAAATACTGGTGCACCCCTGCTGTCCAATATTTTCGAAGAACGCCCTTGAATTTTTTGTTAATGTGTTCACGGATTGCTTTCTTTTTATGCTAAGCGTGGCC
This sequence comes from Maratus michaelseni, assembly GCA_963931845.1. Lineage (NCBI taxonomy): Eukaryota > Metazoa > Arthropoda > Arachnida > Araneae > Salticidae > Maratus > Maratus michaelseni. The sequence goes on from OZ007599.1 coordinate 267,447,815, forward strand.
AACCAGCGTGCAAGAAGGCAAATTGTCACCAGTACTTCCTAATATTAATCTTCTACTTATTTAATTGCAAAAGTTCTCCGTTTATTTTTTCATAAATTATAATTATACTTTTCCAGAAAATTGATTAATTATTATAAAAATACATAAAAATGGAAAACTTCACGGAATACACGCGAAGCTTTATCATTTCTTTAATGTACAAAATAATACTTCAAAAAAGTTTGTCTCTGTATTATTCTGGAATATCATGTGGATTCACTAGTCATTATTTATTACATTACAATATAAATTTACATTATTATTACATGACAGCAATTTGTTTATGATGGAGTTAAAAATACAATATATTAAAATTACTACCTGCGCGGCAACTCAAAGGGCTGCATTAAAATCGCATGAGAACTTTCGATTGTTTGGGATGGGACAAATCTTATTTTATTGTGCCTTTAGAAAAGATTTTGGGAATAATTTTATAAATGAGAAATTTCAAATAAAAATACATATTGACATTGTATGTTAAAATTTTTCGAAAGCAAATGCGCATTCTCCATATCCTTTTTTGTTCACAGCATTTTGTTCTTTCACGATTTGACTTCAAATTTCAAGATTGTAGCTTTTGAAAATGACGTCATTTTGACGAACTTATACAAAAGCATTTCGGTTTTGTAAATTAAATTGGATGTTTAAAAAATGACTTTTTTTTCCTACTAAAGTATTTAACTTTTGGTTCTTTAGGCTTTGTAACATGCTTTAACCGGCATTTTTCAAAATAATTACTTGAAAATCTGGCCTAACAACAACCTTTTCTTTAAATCTGTACAGAATAAAGAAGTTAAAAATATTAATTTTCTGACGAGTGATTTGAAAAAATAGGAATGATTTACATGCCCGCATGTTAAACTCGAGACGGGAATCAGAAATCTGACGGACTAATAGCCTTAACACATTACTTAAGGTATGTTTTTGTGAAATCTGGATCTGGATTTTAAAACAGTAGAAACCCCATCCTCTTCTGAAAATCTTTCTAAATAAGTTTCCTAGATAGGTTTTTTTTAGGTTTATGCATCAGTAAATATCTTTCAGTCTACAGATTTAATATAAAATTTGTCACAATTTAAAACTAGTCGTTGGGGGTCACCGTTATACTTACCCATGATGGATATGCAAAATATAAAATATGGAAATGAAACACGTGTAAGCTATTTATAAAATGCTTTGCAATGCGAATAAAATCGTGGCTTGATGACGTCCTAAACTTTAAATGCTCACTTACTGAATTACGTAAAAGAAACATCCTTATAACAGCAAAATTGATAATCATATTAACTAACAGTTTACTGCGTCGGATTAAGCGTCTCATTTCCAATTAAAATATATCTTTGAATTGAAATTTGAATGAAATACAGGATCATGAAAAATCGAAGAGTGTGAAAAATATAATTACAAATTTCTCGGCAACAAATTATCCGATCTACTTCATTCTTTATGCAAGATTTATGTTTTTTTATTGTCTTTTATATTCACTCCTTAAAATAAACAATTTCGAAAATTTTTATGTATCTTTTATCAGAAATCTTTCGAGAGTCCGAAAAAATAGTTCCGGATAATCAAGGTTACTGAAATTCAATAAGCTACTTCCCATTATTACATACTAAGTACATACCAAATTTTAAGTCTCGATCTCAATTCGTTCGGGAGATAGAGCGTTTACAGACCCACAGACAGACGGACGGCAAAATTTTTTTAAAGAATATGTTTTCCGGAATCTCCAGTGTCTGAAACGTGTAAATCCGTCAAAATTTCTTTTTCGATTTTCAAAACGATTACTAGACTTACCCTATACGACGTATGATGGGTAAGTAAACATAAGAATAACATGATATGAATGCATTTTCTATAAGGTAGAAGCCAAGCACTTGGTCAATGATGTTATTTGAATAAAAATGAGATTTCTCGTTTCCATTTGTGAATGTGTTAAGTTCACTTCTTGAGATCAGGAGGCAATATTTGTCCAGTGGAGCAAAAAAAAATGTAATCTTCTTTCACATCTTCGGTTCAATTTAACGAGAGACAGATACGAGGTAAGGATTTCCATATGTTAAATTGTCGACAGACAGCTTTTTGTTCTGTAGAATAAACTGTTTCATGAAGCTAGAATATAGGAAAATATTTTTTTTCTTCTAATTTTTCCGAAAAGCGTAATTTAACCCCTTCAGGGTCGCTTAATATTTCAAAAAACCATCAAAAAAAGTACCTATTTTTTTATTGCAGAAATTGAATAATTATAACGTTTTTAAATAAAATATGCAATTAGCTTTTTTTAAGGCAAAAAAACAATATGTTATAGAACAAATTCACATTTCTAGAAATCCATAATTCGATAATTCTGCATCTTAACACCTTAAGCACCGCCCCCCAAAGCCATTAAATAATAAGCCCAGTCAGATAGTGTTAAATTTGTTAGCGACACACTAGCGCCAAACCTCTGCTGCGGAAGGAGGACAAAACAGAAGTGGGTCGCAGAGAAACGATACGATTTATTTATATCGATATTTTATACGATTTTTATCGATGTTTTGTTTTTGCACTTCCTTTAAAAGCTTGCTAATTATTGGGATCTTTTACATTAAAGCTAAAACTATAATGCAAAAAAAATGTGGAAATTTACTGGATTAATATTTCTATATAAATATAGTGGTGGCGAAGAAGTTGATTTATTTATTTAAAGTTAAATAAAAAGTGATGGAAATTTACATCACTATGCAATTAACCCTTTCCGGCACAGACAAATTATGTTCGTAAAATGTGAAATTACTAACTGACACCGGAATTTACAAACGACTTTCTTAGAAAATATGAACTCCTTATTTTAAGCTTTAATTTTAGAAGCAAAATTTTATTAAAATATTCTTGGTGCCGAATGCAGCACTCCCAACCGCTAGAGGGCGCTATTTTCAACTTGCGAAAAGTTTCCCATTTATCTGACTGGGCTTATTATTTAATGGCTTTGCCGCCCCCCGATAAATGTAGGCTACTTTTTTTATAATTCCTATTATTTGATTCCCATTCCGTTTTTGATGTAGAAGTATTCACTGTAGTTTACGGCAGATAAAATGATGCGAAAATAAAGCCAATTACAGTATTTAAAAAAAAAACTGGTGGGAGTCAAACAATCTGATTTAAAAAAAAGTAGTCTACACTGCCCGTGAAAATCACGGGCGCGAAAATTAAGAGGTTAATGTTAGCTTTACACCATACAAATTAATGCGAATAAGACCTTTAATTTTCACATCTTTACAAATATTTACAAATAATATTATAATATGATATATATACATTAAACATTGATTATCAATAACTTTTTTGAGTATGATATATTTCGAAACATGCAATACAAAGTCCGGAATCTTCAGATAGAAATTCCAATTAAATTTTTCTGGTTTCAGAAGTTTTTTTCGAGCAGTTAAATCTTAAGCCCGGAAATATGACGGGCACGAGAAATAACGAACGACACCTCAGCCCGTGATATTGACGAGAGCGAAAATTAAGGGGTTAATCACGATTGAATCACTATCTAATCCAGAAAAAAAAGAAAAGTGTTGAAGAAGGCAGGAAAACAATAGTAACGCTGTGTCGTAATGCTGTTGTAAGTGGTAGTATTATCCTTGCCAGTACAAAATTACAAAGTGTGATTAGTAGTTATGTTCTTCTTTTCTATGTGTTTTCACTAAATAGAGGAACTTCTTGGCTAATTTTTCTGATTTTTTCAGAACTATTCCCGTTCTTATTTTTCCAGGATTAGCTAATCGTCCACTATGTAGCAGTTTAGAGATTCTTCTATTACTTTCCTTTCAGCTCTTCATCGGTCGGATTCTTCTTCGTCTACACTTAGCTCGCTCGTTCAATAATATTACTTCAGAATATTTCTTGCGAAAAGGATAAGAGGAAGAGAATTGAAGAAGGCACAAAAACAATAACTTGCTAAATTGTATTGTGTGTAGCAGTAATAACCTCGCCAAAACTTACCAACAAATTTATAATGTAATGGTAGGAAGTAATTATGCTGTATGATGCTAAGACATGGAGTTTAGATGTCATCTACAAATATACTTCTTCCTTCTGAAATGGATTTTTGACGACGAGAAAAGAAAAGTCAAAGATAGAAAACTTATAAATATAAAAATGTGGAATGTTATAGAGGTACATTCAATATAAAAAAACGATACAACAACGTTACGATAATACTGAACCAAAGTTGTCAGTAGACTGTGAATACTGTCTTCCTTCAGATTTTGAATTCAATTTTTAAAATATGGGTCGTCTACTAATCAAAAATTGTACCAACTTTGTTTTATTTTAAATGGGAACACCAGCTTTTGACGTAATATTTGAGTTCCTTGGATCAAGACATCCCACAAAAAGGTGTATTTTATATAATTTTTTTATATAAATGTCCATAAATGTATAAATCTTTATACATTTAAACTTTATTACTAATATTTAAATCTTTATAGATTTATATATATTAAGTACATATCCACAAATTAAAAAATAAATAAATTAAGATCTCAAAGGATCAACTTTCTAAGTCACACCAGTAAAATTGTTACAGGCAATCGATACATAAACCAAGCAAGAGAAAACTCCCGAGTTTTACTTAACTGAATTCTTTCTGTAAATTTTCTGGGTGCTGTTTTTTTCTTTCCTTATATGTGGTCCCTTAAGACCTTCGAAAAGTAGAATTTCACCATATCTCGAAAAATACCGATTGAAATGAACTGTAAAATTACACACCAATGTTAATGTCCATTCTGTTTCTGTACAAAATGATATATGTCATAATTCTTATATTTTTTCAGTATGAATTTGAAAATAATTTTCATAATTAAAATTTTGCGTTTTAGTAGAGAAAAGCGGTAAAGCCTCGATAAAGTAAGACACCAAATTTCTATTAAAAAAAAGTGGTGTGAAATGTACTTTTTCCCATTTTACTAAAGCGTCCCAAAATTGGGACGATAGGCATAAATGGGTTAATTATAAAATTATGTACTTCAAACCACAATCTTCAACAAAAAGTCACTTCATCGCGTATAATGATCATATTTTACACATAGCTGCCAACTTGTGCGTTTTTATGTTACCACTGAAATTTAATACAAAAATTTTGCCACATTTAATCATTAAAAATTGTTAACTTTCGGTGATTAAATAAAGAAAAATTTGCTATTTAATTTTACAGCTAAGGCAAAATCGTACAAGTTGGCAACTATTTTTATATTTAATTTGCAAATATTATATATGATTTTGGTTAGTTAAATGAATTACTAAGTAGGAATAAAAACTGCAATATTTTATAGAATGTGGAAACATGAGAACTATTCAATATCCAATGATTAGTTTTTTTTTCATATTGATACTAATCTTTTAATAGAAAACACACAAAAAAATTACTTTTGTTACAAGAGCAATACATGATTTATTTTATACATTGATTACTACTAGTATATGAAGCTATTCCTTTTTAGCGTTATTTGGAGATATAAAATTACATTTTATTCTGATTAGTTACATAATTTTACTTATACATTTTTAGTTATGTAATTCCATTTCTCTATTTTACATCAATATTTTGATAGATCTAATTATATATTTTTCCTTTTTATAATCCCACTGACATAATTTGTAAATGAATATAATGAAATTAGAATAATTTAACATTTCTTTAATTTTCCTTCAAAGTCCATTACAAAAATTCGTTTCTCAAAGTCTATTGCAAAAATGTATCTATTTCAAAAATTCGTAATTCAGGTTTAGTGTTAATAGAATAAATATCTAAAACAGTTTTAACCCATTAAAGCCTACTGGTACATGTTAAGGACCGAGTGTACGGAATTCCTGTTCCAGATATCGATGACTTAAAACGGCGAATGACTGAAGTAACTGGAAGAATTCTTGCTCAAATGCTGCAACACATTTGGCGTGAAATTGAATATCGGCTGGATATTTTGAGTGCGACACAAGGAGCTCCAGTGGAACTTATTTAATGTTTAATATGCTGTTGTGTAAAACTGTTTCAGATTGTCTTAATACAGTTTTAGATTGTCTGAATAAACATGAAAGTATCTCATTTCGTTCTTTTTTTTCAAACATGAAATGCGCTCAATAATTTGGAACCACCCTGTATTTCCGCGTCTTTATCTATATTCAAAACCAAATTAGCAGATGAATATTTCAAAATTATTTTGTTAACAGACTTCTGTTAAACTGTTAATTCATATATTTTTTTGTGTATATCCGGATTTTTTTGAACGAATGCTCTGATATATATATATATATATATATTATTGCAAGAATTCGTTTTGTAATTGATCGTATTATGAATTTCATGATTGTGCAAAAATGGTACGTTTGTCTTCTTCTCCACTTTCTTTCTTCGCTGCAACTTTCGTAAAATTTGGCCAATTGACACGGAATATCTTGTTAAGGTACAAAGTACTGCACTTTCATTTTAAAATGGTCGTCGCGTCGTATCGTGTATATGTTTTACAGAAACACGTCACCAATTTAATACATGATAATGTGTTGTTCATAAAAATGAGTGTTATTGAAAAATAAAGGATTTAACCCTTTCCGGCACAGACAAATTCTGTTCGTAAAATGCGAAATTACTGACTGACACCGGAATTTACAAACGACTTTTTTAGAAAATAAGAACTCCTTATTTTAAGCTTTCATTATAGAAGCAAAATTTTATTAAAATATTCTTGGTGCGGAATGCAAGTTTGGAATTAAAATTAGGTGTGCCAGGAGTGGGATCACTGTGCCGGAAAGGGTTAAAGGAAATGTGGGTAACAATGAATGCCACAAAAAGATTCTTTTAGTCTAAACCACTCTTATTAAAATATGCTAACTGGCGTGCAATATGTAAAAATCTATCTAATAAGGTAAAAAACAATTACATGAATTCGATTTTATTTATTTTTCTTAAAAATTACTTGCTTCAATGTAAAAAATTGTCCAAATGTTTTTCTCAAATATAAGAGTTATTGAGGTAAGCCTAAAAAGTAAATTACATTTTTTGAAAAGCTTATAAGAGGGTTACCACAATAGCTTTTACCACAATTGTTTAATAGAAAATTTCTTTTTAATATTTAACTAGCAGAAATAGTAGATCCCTCGTTTAATTGCAGGATATATAATACTTTTCTGCATTTAAATAAGGCGATAAACTCTATTAAAAATTGTCTTAAAAGCATACGAACCTTGATTGTATAGATAAAAAATATGTCACATTTAATTGTGAATCACATATCTTTCTTTATTCTGTGAACTATTTTATATTGTTTTATATAAATATTTATCTTCAAGAACTTTTAATCTTAAAAGTTTTATGAATTGCAATAAAAGTGTATAATATTCCGTTATAGTCAGAAATATTCTTTAGTCCTAAGTATTATCGAATTAAGTTGACAAACGTAGTCCTTTCATTCATAATTCATAACTTAAGAAAAGAGATAAGCGATATAAATCTTCGTTTCATTGTTCGTGTAGTTATTAAATCAGCGATAAAAGGATTTCTTTTATAACATGCAAGCGACGTTTGCTTGAATGTTATTTCTTTTTGTTAGTAACACAATTTTGAAAGTGGATTATATTCTCGAATCTTTTACATTTAATGTATAAAAATTCTAAATTGATTCAGTAATCAACTATTATAATATAAAAACACAATAAATATATAAATTCACTATGACCAAAAACAATCTGATACATTCATAAAAATTAATATTTTATTGAGAATGAAAATGCATTGAATTCCTTCTATTTAATCACAGTAAAAAATAACAAATCTAAATAAGTTATTTATATTCTATTTATATTTATGTTTAACGCATTCCAGAGTTGCTTATCTTCTGGACTTTTGAGTACCCTTATTTTCGAATTTTAATTATTGTCTTATTTAATGCCAGATTTTCTGTATTAAGTAAAGTGTATATTTCTGTTTGAAAAAAGTGTCACAATCCAGAGTTGTGGTAGCTTTGTAATTAGTATTAATGCCAGATGGTTAGCTAATGCTTCCCTTAAGTAGCAGTTTACACACTAGCTTCTACGATTGTAAAAGACTTTTCAATCAATACGAAATTCAATTTTAAAATTTTCATAGATAAAAACACCTTTAAAATATTCTCAAATGCTCATTTTCAGGACTCTACAGTAAACAATTGAATTATAATTTATTAAATGTTAACAATTTTCAAATAATTTTGGTGTAATGCAGTGGTGGAAAATATGCGCAGCAGTGGGCCTATTGTAACCACTAAATTTTAACAGTATTTTTCGTCTTACTTAATGACAATATTTCTTAAATTTTATAAGTCAAAGAATTCTATTAAAATTTAGTGGCGATAATCTGCGCACAGCTTCGCATTTTACCACTTCTGTGTAATTTTTCGATTAATCGAAAATGCCATTGATTACAGCGAATCGAGAATTTTATAACTGTTTCTAGGCACATGACTCATATTACCTGTTACATACTACTTTACTTATACTTGTTACTGGTTTTAAAGCGAATTGTCTTCGTGTGAAATTTTATGACGAAATAATGGCATTTAACAAAAGATGCGGATCCCACAATGTTACCGTAATTTCCGGCGTATAATCCGCAGCTCAAAGAGTCGTTTTTCGACCCAGAAATTTTATTCAATAATTGTAGTTAAATATTTACAGCGATCTTTTAAGTTACATTTTATAAAATAATATTTCTGGGTCGAAAAACGACTCTTTGAGCTGCGGATTATACGCCGGAAATTACGGTATATCTTCTAATTCCTAATGAAAGAATGTCTGGTTTCTGAATTTTTAAATCCAGTTTAACACCCTATCAATCATTATTTAGGACTCTTGCTTTTAGATTTACATACCTTTGCTCAGTAATACCCATTAAAATTGTAATAGAAACACTTGCAAAAAGTAACACAACATTGTTCGTTTACATGTGGTTAGATATAAAAATACTTAATAAAATATCAGGTACGTTTCACACATAGGCGCTGACTTAATGGGCGACGCGACGGGGCAAATTTCCACCACTAATTTTAAAATATTATTTTTGACTTATTATTAAAGTTGTTAAATAAGATAAGTTTATAAAAAAAATAGTGGTGGAACTATGCCTGAGTAACTATTTCACCCCCGTGATGTCGGCGCATTTGGCTTCACATATAAAACATTCCATGTTCAGAAAAATTCTGCAAAAGTTCTAAAAAGTCTTAACCAGCGGCAGAATGCGAAGAAATAAATGATGCTGCAGATCTAGAAGACTATGCTATGCGTGGTCTGTAATTCCCGTGGGTCACTTTGAAGGTAATGAGCTCTAAAACAGTGTACCGAAAAATAACATACTTTAACAAATCTGTAAAATTGGCTGAAATTCCAGATATGCATACCAGACACCTATGGGTGAGGAAAGGAGAGGTGCTATACACGACTGTCCAGACAACCGCTGTTTTCGAATAGATATATTTACCTTATTTAACCTCGGATTTTTGCGGCTAAATAGCGCGAAAAGTATCATACAGAAATAGTGTTAGAATGGAACCACGCTATCGTTGTGAAGGCCACTGACAGACGCAATGCTAAATCTTATAGAGCTCCAGGTATAGCTTGACCGGTTCAGCAATGGCAGGTTTCAACGAGAATTCTGCTAGCTGTTACAATACAAAATTATGCGCATAATGAAATGCAAAACAATGGAAATCATGCAAAAGAGATTATGAAAACGACATCTTATCATACATACAGATTCATGTCTTTGCTACATTAAATTTCATACACTAAGGAAGGATCTCCGTGCGAGCATTACTACTATTTCCGAATAGTAATATTTTCTTTATTTTGTCACAGAATTTGAATTAATATTCGGCAATTCAATAAGAGAAATATTACTATTCAGAAATAGTTGTAAATATCGGCCCGTTGGCAATGCAGGTTCGTAATCCCATGCAGTAGGATTCATTACATCATTTAAATGAATCGCTTGCTGATGAAAGAGGATGTATATAATTTATTTTTGACATCGAACATTATCCTTATCAAAAATTTAAAAAAAAAATCGGCAACTTTAAATAAATTATGAGCCCATGAAGGCCCTTGAAATTAGATCGAATCTTGGGTTTGTAAAGGTTTTTCTTTATTGTCAGCAGTTTTTGAGAAAGTAAAATTCGCCTCATTTAATGATGGAGTAAATAATGATGGAGTAAATAAGGCGAAAACAAGGCGAATTTTACTATTTCAAAAAAGTGGTACCAATCAAGTAATCTGAATTTTTAAAAAAAGTACCCCACTGGTAAAACTGAATTTCATATCCGTGGTCATTTGTAATCAGCGGATGTAAATGAATTCATGATATGAAAATTAAAATAGTATAAAACCCTACTGGTACCCCGTGATATATCAATATAATGCACATTTTTGTTTTGTGTTGAAACCATTATGCGTGTTTTATTAAAGGTCGAGATCGTAGGAGAAATAATAAAATAAATTCAAAAATATCAATTTTAGTAAAAAAAAATATTTATTTTTTCGTTTCATATTTTTTATTGCGTTTTCATTTGCATTATCACTACTATTTGATATTAAATTATAAAAAAGATAGTCACGTTTATGTACCACGCATGTTTTTGAACATATAACAGTTTTTTGAATATTTGAAATGCTGAAAAAATAGTTTATATTGAAATTTGAATTCTCATAAATAAGACCTGCCCAGCAATGAAAATAAAAATTTTAACAACCTACCCATGCGTGCTGCAAGGCTAATGTACAGAAAGCTGCGTCTATTATATATTCGCTACCACTATTTTCAAATAATAATCTTATTAGTAGCTTCATATTGCAAATATTAAAGCAATCTTACGCGAAGATAATAGAAGTACTGGTAGAAAATATATAAAATATATAGGACGCTGAAACCCTAGATAATGTCTAGGAATTTTCGTTTGTACTATAATGTTTCAACATTGTTACACTTTCCTACGATGCACGTGAGATATATCCTTCTTTTATTTAGTAGTGTTGACAATATTATTATTTTTTTGCCACATGTGGAATGGGCACAATGTAGGTTTAATTTGGTCATACGATGTTCCACGTTGATTACGTACTTACACGAGATATTTTGGCCGCAAGTAAGAATACAGTACACTGCTAAATAAACCAAACAACAGAAAAAAATTTGGATTGTTTTATTTTAGATGCTACGGCCATCTCTTTTGCACATGAGGGCTATAAAGTAAGGGACCAAATTGAAAAGCGAACTAAATTATTGTATGAAAATTCTCCGTTTATTTTATATTAAACGTCTTCGAAATAACATTGCAACTTTTAGAATGCGCAGAATTGCTATTAACCCCGCACTATCACACTATTTATTTCACGACTCAAACTTTTTAGAAGCTCCTTTAATATATGGCAGTTTTATTGGCAATCTGTTGGTATGTAGGTTGCAAAACAAAATGTTGCTTATTTTGAAAAACTTTTTCATATTAGGATTACATAAAATTAAAGTTGAGCGTTCGTCGCGTTCGTTCGTATAATTTATATAAAAAATATTTAACACCTCTATTTCCCTATAACAATCTTCGTGGTAGACGTCTATAACAAATGTTGTAGGAATCTACCATGAAGATTTTTGTTCAGAAGTAGGGGTGTTTAAATTTTTTGGTTCCAAACATTTAATACTACCAATAATTATAATGTCTGTATTATCGTAAATTTATGTTTAATATTTTTTTTTAAAGTAGTATTTAATCATCTTAGTCCCAGTCGGTTTCAATGACTCGCCTTATCCTTTCTTCAAATTTTTAACGCAGTGTAAGTAAATCCAAAGAAATACCTTATAAATTATATATTTAAAAGCGACATTAATTATGTGTAGGGTTACACTTTTGTCGTAGAGCAATTACAATAAAAAAAATTATACCACTTCTTCTAAAAAAATAGTCTTCACGGCAAGTTTATACAACATTTGCAATTGAAATAAGTGCACCAGGAAGATCATTGTTTGGATAAAGTTGTATTCAAGTTTCTTGCTGAGTTTTGGCCAACCCAATTTGGCTTATTCAATTTCGCTAATCAGCAAGAATAAATAGCAGCCAAATGAAAAATACGATAAGTAAAATGAATTCGTCGTGACACCAGTGTTGCCAGTGGGCTACTTTTTTTAAATTCAGTTTTCTTGATTGCCACCAGTTTTTTGAGAAAGTAAAATTTGCCTTGCTTCGAGGCAGATTAAATAAAGCGAATTGCACCATTTTATAAAAGTGATGTCAATCACGCAATCTGAATTAAGAAAAAGTAGCCCACTGGCAACACTGCGTGACACGTTGGACATTCTTTAACCACCATTTTTAATCAGTCTTGTCGCCGAGATAGCACCTTCCACACAAATCTTGGTGCGGCTTTCGATAATATTAAATTGAAGTGATGTTGAGCAATTCTTCCTTAAAGATGGGTTAAAGCAGATAAATATCAAAATGGAAAATATTAACGATAACAATATCAATTATTCAGTAATGTGAAGTAGTGTATTGCCTGTGCGTACACAAGAAAATAAAAGTTTTTTTCCTTCTCTCGCAATGTGGCGATTTTGATCGTTACTTTTCCCACCAAATAAAGTATATTGTAGCGATATGGTGCAATGGCGATCGGCAGCCAGAATCATGTGGTATTCAAAAGCGGACCGACTGTACCCCTATTATTTTGGCATATTTGGCATTTATGAAGCATTTTAAACACTTTTTTCAGTAAATAAATAAAATGTTTGAATTGTTTTTATTGTCCATAAAAAGTATGACATACACTATTTAACAAATATTATGTAGAAAAAATTAAATTGTCCCAAAGATAAAGAATCTTTGTGTCATGATCTAGTGTCATGAAACAATTTTCATCAATCTTCTTTCATGTCTTATAGATAATATTTCCTTGTTTCATACTTTGAAGTATTAATCTATATTTATCACTCTCTGTATTTTTCTGATTACATCACGAAGGTTATTGTTTCAAAATAGTGATGTTAAATTTTCTCGATACCGATTTTTCCGCGAGAATCGTTCAATCCTAATTATGGGTTTGTTTAATATTTTCAACTAAAATTTGAATGAAACTAATTTATTTTAAACATTAACTTTAATAGGGCAAAAGCTTGTTGTTGTTGATTTTTAAATCTTTACTGTAATATAACTGAAATTTACAAGTAAAAGTTAACGTATAATAAAATTAATTTCATTTCTTGCTTCTAAGAAACGTAGCACAAATAAGATTCTAAATAGTTGCATTATATAATGAGTTTCCATATGAAGAATAGAAATTAACTCGATGCTCTTTCTGCATAAAATATTAACGTGCATTCTTGTGTACCAGACTATTAAAATTGTAATTATCTTCCTTGCCACATTTCGGTTTAGTAAAATATTTCTTTTTTTATTAATTGTCACAAGTTTCTTTCAAAGTTATCATGAAATGAGTTAATAACAATCTTAATTGGAATCAAGGTTTGAAGTGCTGCTTTTCTTAGCGCATGAAATTTATTGTCTGAATTACTGAGCATTTAAAATTACTTAAAAAATAATTACGTTAACTGGTAAAAACTCAATTTTATCTCCTACAAACTGAAAAATAACAATATTAGCCGTTAAAATTTCCATGACAAACAAATGATTTTTTGTAGTTACAGAAAAGAAAATTATTTTCAATTACACAAATATACTGAACATAATATCGCATACTTGCCAACTTCCCGCTTTTTTTAATTAAAAGAAACCTACTTTGAATCAGACGTTTTATTTAACGAAAGATTTCCAGAAGTTTTCAAATGAGCAAGTGCGAACAAGTTAAGATAGTGATTAGACTTCCTGGTTGCCGGGCAACTTTACATCCTGGCGTCATGTAAGCGACTTGCAGAGACATTAAGAAGCCATTAAAGAAAATTAGTTTAACTGTAGTTAAAACTAGATGAATGAAAGTACAAAAAGAGAAAATTAAAGGAAAAATAAGATTTAAAATGTAAAATAAATTAGGAATAATACTAAAAATAAATAAAATGAAAGCTATTAAATTGAAAGATTTCACATTAGTTATTTAGCAAACAAAGACTAGCCCTGACATCTCATAAAAAATACTTTTCAGTGACCATACATAAAATAAAAAGTAAATATAAAAGATTACAAAAATTTCAAATGCAACAGATAATATATATAAAAGAAAACAGAAGGTTTAACTTGAAAGAGGGAGATTTCAGAAACAAGACTCAGGAATTTCAAATGACTAACTCATAGAGGCAAGACACATTTAAATAAAAACGTTTTTCCTGATTCAGAGTATGATTTTATTAGTAAAAAAATACAGGAAATCGATAAGTATGATATTATACAGAATAAAAAAATAAATTTAAAGAAAAAAAGATTATTTTGTGATGATAATAATAAATTTTTGGGAAGAATTTTGGCGACGGCGAAATATTTTAAAAATTATAAAATGTAAATTTTTCACTAGTACTGCTAAATGTGATAACAATAATAATTTCTTGAACAAGGTAAAATATTTTCTTTAATCTAGTGATGTTTTAAATATTTGTTTGGTACAGCGAATTTGAAGGACAAAATGACATACAGTTTTATTAGACCAAGCATCATTTGATGATTATTTCGAAATTGTTTCATGGAATGTTTTAGAAAGAAAATGTTATGCTTTGAAATTAGACAGTATATTCACAATTTCGGTCCGGGTATATTTTTTAATGAAATGACATTTTCAATTCATTTCCAAAATACCCGAAGTGCATAGTTTTTCGTAATCGTCGCCTATCTATGAAGAATCTGCAAGAAAATTATCGAAGCATCTGCTTTAGGAAGACAAAAACAAACCAAATTGTGCAAAACAATTTAACTTAAACAGAACCATTATAAAGGACAGATAAGAAATGATTTTGACTTCATCATGAAATAAATCTTAAAAAAAAGAGGCTTTGTCGAAAATTTCCTTCGATATTATTTATTTTACTCAGTAAAATCTCAACACAACTGATTTTATTATATAATATATTTTGAAGAATGCATAACCTATATTCAAGGTTGCCACTGGCAGCTGTTTTTTTATTATTTCATTAACCCCTATTTTAAAACAATAATCTTCGTGGTAGATTTCTACAAAACTCCAAAGTATATTAATGTTGATTAAAATTGGTGTTAAACAAAATACAAAAGAAGTCGCCATTTGAAGTCCTACATTTTAACCATTTACCAGTCTCCGTCATCAGGCATACAACCGAGTAATCGCCTCAAAATCAACTTCATATGTTGCTTTTCTTACGTATGTGCAAGTTTTTAGCAAAACTATCACATGTCCTAAACTACAGCGCCTAGAATACATAGTGTGGAAAACGGTTTTACCCTTTTTTAATTCAAAATTTTCGAATTCCAGCCGGAAATTTCGAAACAAGAATTTTTACTTTAAAAAGTCACGAAATATCTGCCATTAAGTAAGCAAAAGAACATTATAGGGAATTTCTGGTATGAAAGCGAAATTTCGGAATTAACAAAAAAGCCAAACTGGCCTTTTCCACTCTTCTAGCAGAGATCCATCCTCTGGTATGCTAAATAGAGATAGTATCTAGTTTGCTGTCTTGTATCGAGTACAGCAACCAGGCTTTAAAAAGTGTTAAAAAATTGTAGCCGATAAACGTGCAACGATGCGGTACAGTAACGGGGCGATCGCAGCGACATGTGCTTTAAAAATAGATTTACCTCTAGCAAAAGTAATCGTTTCACTATTGACAACATGAACATAATTTCTGTTAATAAAATCTTGTAAGTGTACATTTCAGATGTAACTGATTTGGAAGTTAGTTTTTTATCATATCAGGGAATTCATATTTTCCACTCTTCTAGCAGAGATTCATTTTTTGGTATGTTAAATCGAGATAGTTTCTAGTTTGCTGTTTTGTATCGAGTACTGCAACCAGGCACAAAGGAATGCGTATCGCTTCTTTTGGGCATGATCAATATCATTCATATTTTCAAAGCTTATGAGAGTCACTATCCAAGTCAAAGGAAATAGGGTATAATTTAATTATTTAAAATTTTTACCATCAGCTGAAACGTTTTCTCAGTTCGATTCTTATACAATGTTTGCGTTGAAAATAGCTAGCAGACAGTGGCGTGGCAAGAGACGGAGGTCCAAATGCTCTGGTAAGCAGTAATATTATAAAGTTTTCTTCGCCTTCTATATTGCAGAAATTCTCCGATTAGATAAGCCAAAAATATTTTTTATAAAACCGTGGTATCCAAACCATCTGAACCTTTACCTTGTCAACGCCACTGCTAGAAGATGTCGCTGCTATCGACTCGCTATCTTTTCAGCATCGTTCTACATTTATCGGCTTCGATTTTTTAGTATTATTTTGTAGCCGTTTTCCCCACTATGTATTCTAAGTGCAGTACCTAAACTATAGAAAATATTGTTACACAAATTACACTTCCTAAGCTGAGAAATAATCATATAAAAAACTCACACACATTTTTAGTAATTGCCTGTTTTTCAAAAAGACGGAAATTTAAGTGACTAATTTTAACGTAACTATGAATAAGGTTTTAAAAGATTCATAATATAAGATTCGCGTAAAAATCGAATGCTCTATATGGCGAAGATGAATCAAATGCATAGCATTATGAAGTCGATATGTCCCATTTTATCGCTAGTTTCATATGACTCAAAAGTAGAACACTGTTTTTTGTCCATTCATACTCATCACCTGTGTACGTGTTCATTCACATTCATTTATGGGTTATTGTCTTTAAACCAGAAACTTATGTTGCATTTCTCGCTAATTACTTTTAGAACGATGTACCACTAGGATCAAAATGTTTAGAAATTTAGTGGTGTCAACCGGCGCATTTTTAAAAACAATGAAAAATGCATTTTTTCACATTCGATAGTTTGACATGGTACCGACGAATCACCAATCCGAATTCGAGGTTTTACCCTCGTCGGATCAGAAGGCTTTCTCGTAATGCACCGACGATATGATAATTTCGCATTCTGCACCTACCTTCTTAGAATTTATTCCGATATTCCGGGGTTGTTTTTGTCATCCGAGTGCTATAGGCAGCCCGAAAGCCTTCGTTCTATCGTTTTAAGATGGCGCATATCCCATTGGTTTTTTATGAACTTTCTACTCATTGGTTATTTACTGAACTTTTTGTTTTGTGTTTTAGTTAGTTTTAGTTAGTTTTTATTAACAATTTACAATAACAAAATTGTTCAAAAATACATAAGTAGTGTTTATTTTAGTTTTTAAAAAGTTTAAGCTTACTGATAAAATTCATGGCGATTGTTGCATTGAACTTCGTGATTTTTCCCCTGATCATTTATGAAATTAAAGATAATCTTTACAATCATTGGATAATTTGTTTTCACTCTTTAAAAAGGTTACAAAACAAAGCATATAAAATTTACTAATTACATTATGATTTGTAATAAAGTTAAATACACAGCGGATAATATGCATTTAAAAACTAGCAAAATACGAGGGCTGTAAATTAAGTAATGGCAACATAAGTATAAATAAATTTTTAATGAACTTACAAGTACAATTGCATTACATTCCTTCTATGTAATCACCAGCAAAGCGTATAACCTTTTTCCAAATGTCGAGAAGCCGTTCTAGACCAGTGGCAGGGTGTTGATTGTTGATGTGAGCGACCGAGCGCCCTACTGCGTGGAGTACAGATGAAACGTCATGAAATCGGTGACCTCGGAGGGGTGAATGCTTGAACCCATCGTGCTACTGTCCTATACGCTAAAGGATTTGTGCCACAGGCTTCCACTAATCCTTGATAGCATTCTGTTGCATTTTTGTCACGGGCAACCTCGATTTTAAGCCACGACCGCTGATCACCTTTTGAAAACATGCTTTAGAGCGATGGAAACGAAACTCCTTACTTTAACGCCACACAACAACTACCCTTCTAAGCAGATCGACTGTTTTTTGCACTCTAAACATCGACAACAGCTCCACCTCACCACTCCCATATCCTATTTGCGCATTCCCGCCCTTCTGCGAGTTTCAAGGTTAAGTTGCCACTATTTAATTTACAACCCTCGTATGTGCTAAAAAAATCTTCAAATATGAAATTAAAATCCAAAATATGCACTTACAAATTTAAAGAAAGAGTATTTACCTGTAATGTTTTTTTTATTTCATTATACTTAATTATTAATCAATCATTAATTATTGAAAAATATGATAATTTTTTCACATGAAATATATATATATATATATATATATATATATATATATACCCATATAGCACAAAAGCTCCCGAATACCTCCCTAGGAGCTCCAAGTCATCCCAAATTTCACCTGATACTAAAATGACAAGTTCGGGGCTTCCTTGGGGAAGAGACGTTTAGTATTTCCTCAGGAGTAGGCTCCCAGTAACGTCCTACTAAGCAACCTCCAAGGATGACACTCCTGGGGAAATACCTAGGAAGTCACAGTGCTGGCGCCATCGCATGAGTGATTCTGGAGTACAGTACTTAGTTAATTTTATTCGAAAAAGTGAATTTGATTTGATCGGGTTCAATGATGAGTTAATTTTATATTACCAATTATTCGCTTTCTTTTAATTTTTAATATTTTTTATCAACTTTCAATTATGTCATAATGTACAAAGGGAAGAGATAACAGAAATAACATTCAATTGTTTTATTAACGTTTAAAATTAAAAAAAAATAATAATTAAATACTTTAAGTATTTTAATTTAATTTTTTAATTGACTTAATTTATACTTTAAATAATAGCAGGGGTCCCACTGGTCCGTTTTTTGCATACCAGTATTTGTGAACAAAATATTTCGTGCTAGCTTTTTACATTTACAAAAAATAAATAAATAAATAAATAAATAAATAAATTCCGAATAGGTGTTTACAAAATCTTTAATAAAAATTTAAACAAGAACGAAAAATCATGCGCCAAGCACAGATTATGAAACACTTTCTAACATGTCAAGAATACTTTTAAAAAACTTCACCATTTAATAAGGTGGGAGATTATGTTTAAGTAAACAAGGTCAAAGTCAAACCGGTGGGGGGGGGGGACGCCTACCTTTCGGTTTTTTGGAAAACGCATAGCACGTTTGAAAACTCAATTTCAGAAATTATCATCAATAGTCAGAAAAATATCCGAATTGTTTTGAGTAGCCCTGTATGTTGATCTACAGCTTTGTATATATACTACATAGTATGCTAACACATATTTCAGTTAGAAAACGCATAGCAGAGTTATAAATTCCTCTTCATAAATTTATGCCAGTAAACGGAAATATACTGGAGATGTTTTGAGCTGCCTTGTATATCATCCATATTTTATACACACCAAGTAATTTGCAAAAAATTAGTTTAATCTAAAACGCACTTCCATCAATTACGGTTTATAGATAGTACTCTAACAGAATTATTTTGTGTGTCCCTGTAAATTAACGATAAATCCTATGCACAACATATTCAATTGTAAGTCCCTTGTAGTGCACTTTAATCATACATATCAATTAAAATATAATGGAAATAGTGTAACATCGTTAAAATTCACCGCAAACGATTTTCCATACGTAATGTAACGGAATTTTTTGTGTGTCCCTGTAAATGAACTATAAACGCTACATATATCCTTTTCAATACCGAACATGCCATAGAACACCTCATTAACATATATCAATTGCATTGCCATCCGAGTATATTGACGCCAGTTAGAGAACAGACAGACAGGCAACATGAATTTATTAAACACTTTTGCATGTAATATGTTAAATAGTGTTGTTATTATTACTATTATTATTTTTTTTAAGCTGTGTTTGAAAAATGGTGTGAGTGGGAGACCTGATAATAATAATAATTATGTTTTTCATTTAAACATATATTTTATTTATTATCATTTTATTATTTTTAAAAATTAAAAAATATATTTATGTTTTTTATTACTATTATTTTTTATATTAATCACTGAATTAATTTTATTTATTTAAATGAACTAAATAATAGATTTCTAAATTAATATAGTAAAACTTCTAAATAGCAGACATTATTCGATAACAGAATTATTTGCTATTGAGAGATAAAAGCATACGGATATATATAGGAGTTGATAATTTCAAAATATTCGCTAAATAAAAGTGCGTTTAAAATTATACGTTAGCGAGGTTTTACAGGATTTTCCTTTATTTTATTATTTTAAATACAAATTTTATTTATTAATTATTTTTCTTGTATTATCCTTTAACAATTACCAGATAATTTTTCTTTTATTATTCTTAATACGATGAAATTGCCATTTAGTGAGCTTTCATTTAACTATTTTTTCATAAAAAAAAAAATATATATATATTTTTTGCAGAATTTTAAACTTAAGGGAATTTTGCATTAATTAAAACTTCCAATTAGGAAACGTATTTCCTAAGCAAACTTTTTGCTTGGGATGTTTATAAAAATTATTTTACCAAGAAGTACTTTACTCCTCATTCAGCACTCAGATCAAAGTCAGGTAAGGTGAGAATTTTAACTCATGTACAACAGACACTGAATGTCCCCAACGCCCTCTATTCCCTTTTATCACCTGAAACATGTGCAGGCAAGGTAGAGGGCGTGTGCAATCCTTTGAAAAGGAATGCGTTGAAAGTAAAAGACCTATCATTCTGGTAGCGGGAAAAACAAGCAAGTTCTTTCATCTTTAGTAAGTACATCATATCCAAATATAACTAAGAAAAACTGTCTGTGCGTTCCATAGAAGAAGGAATAATTATATTTCCTTCTTCTATGGTGCCAGAGTTGCCAAGTCTTCGGCTTTTTGGACACCAGTGTTTTAGTACAGAAAATGTTGTTTTATGTAATCGGAACATTCTGCGATTTAAAAGAACAGCATTTTCTGTAAGATAATACTGGTGTTCAAAAAGCCGGAGACTTGGCAAGTCTGTGATGCGTTCAAGAAAAATAAGAATTTCAAAAATAAGTTGACCAAGGTTTTCGAAAAACAAAACCTTTCAAAGGGTTTCTTTTTTTGAAATTTTTTTTACAATATTTCGTTTGTCAATAATAAAAAAAATAGAATATAATAATAAAATTAGAATCAAAGTGTACCTACTTTTAGGAGTTTTGAATCGTCTGAAATATTAGTTTTATTAACTGAAATTAAATTATATTTCTACAAATCCTAAAAACTATTTAATGTAATAAATTGTATGAATAATAGTACATAATGATTTTTTTGTATAGAGAATGTTTTCACAGGATCATAAACATAAGGACTTAAAAAAAAAATATCTCTGTTCAAAATCGCGAAACTTTTTGACATATTTACGCACTTATTTGTAAACGCAAAAGCATGACACTTGCATGTCTGACTATTGAAGCGATTTGGATTCGAATGGTGTTTTCCATTTTTTATAAATGAATCGAGTATAATCGAGTATTCTAATTATCGAGTTGTAAGCAATTGATGTTACGTGACAACAGGTTTTCCTCCTTTCGCTGCTGTCGTGTCCAGAAATTCGGTTCAAAACTAGAACTTTGACTATATTTTATGAAAAATCTTCGCCTTTACAAAAAAACAGTATTTTCCGAAAAATCTGCGTCCCCCCCCCCCCAAAAAAAAAGGAAAACGTCTTTATGCTACATAGTTTCTAAATAAGAACACCTGCCAATTTAATGCATTTCCACAAAAATGAGTTAAAATATGTGTCAGAAAGAAGCTCCTTTGGGTTTGAGAACAAACAGCCTTAAATAATTATTCATACGCTTTTTTTTACAAGTTATCAATTTAAAATTGTATTGAATATATATCAAAGAATAGGCAATTTTATTTGCAATAAAAGTTATAGAATTCCTGTTATACAATGCGCAAAAAATATGCATGATTTCTATTTACTGACTTTCATAAGAGGAGGAAAAAATACATGAATACCTTATAAACGATTTATGCACAACGGCCCTGTAGCGTAATCACTAGAGCATGTTTCTTGTGTGCGTAAGTACCCAGATTCAAATCCAGGCGGCGGAAAGAAGGTAAGAAAATTTATTCCGTAAAATATCTATCATAACTTTCATGTGATTCTGTGTACGTGATTTATAAAAGTAATGTCTGATACACGTGAATCCGTCTAAATGATTGTTATGTAAATTTTGAAAAGATAATGTGCGTATTTATTTAAATTACGTCGAATAATCATAACTTCGGATGTTTTTTAGGCACAGTAAGTGACCTTGAAGTGTCCCAAATTCATCCGGTATTACTTCCTGAAGTCTTACCTAGAACATCCTGAGGAAGAACATGAAGGTGGTCCTGGGGAGCTTTCCGGGATGCTATGACGCGGACATTTTCGGTTCCTGAGGACCTCCTGATGACAAATTTTTGCATCCTCAGGGATGCCTGGGGGATGAATGGTAATCATCCTGAGGATGTCCTAGGGAAGCACATGTGCTATATGGGTATATATATATCACACAAAACACAACACACGAGATCACTGTCCATTGTGAAATTAAATGTTCTAATCAAAATCGAATTTGCAGAAGAATTTTTTTTATTTTCTTTAATGTCGATATTAAAAAAAAATCATTATATTTTAAAATGTATAGCAGAAAATTACAAATTTATCCAACAAAGAATTCTGAATTAATGAGATTGTTTCCAAAATCTGACTGATGTCCCAAAAGCTGCCAAATATTATTTTATGAAATTGCAAAAAAAATAAAGCATTACTACTCATCAGAGGGAAGGGGTAGAAAGCATGACAGTTTTTTTTTACTCGTTCATGTTAAAAAAATGTTTTGATTTTTTTTGGAATAGTAAAAAAAGGAAAAAAATGAAGAAATATTTGAAAAGAAATATGAACAAATTTACAACAAATTAAACATTCTAAAATAAAAAATCTTTACAATAGGTATTTAAACATAGTTTTTAGGAATTTTATGCATTCACATGCATTAACCATAAAATTCCCTAAAAATGCAGTTGCATATGAATATATGTAAAAGCATATAATCTGGCGTCTAAAGATAAACAAGTAAGCATGGTAGCACACATGCTTAAATTCTGAAACAGACTAATAAATCTAACATCGAAAGATTAAAAAAAGGGGAAGAGTACAATACATACTTGCTATTGCACTAAGCAATTTATTATTATTTTGTTTTAATTCAGAAAAAGTTAAAGTATAGGTGGATTAATAAGTTTGTTTAAAAAATACAGCTATGTGCTTTTCATAAATGAAAAAAATAGCGATAATAATTTGGGATAATCAAGCTAAAACGAGACGAATCTTTTTTTCCCTTTTTAATGCCGTTGCAAACACGTGTTCAGATCGCAGATAAATAAACAAACCACGTGTGTCCTTGGAAATGATTGGTTTAATCTTGAAAGCAGAGAGTTTCAACGTCGTTCGCAAATACCGATCTTAGGGCAGATTTGTAAACTGTTGAATCTCGGTATGAATTAATCGAACATTTGGTTCCGAGTCGTTTTATTCCATTAAGGGCAGAATACTCTTGGAAAACTACTTTATCGTAGCGTAGAGGCACATATGACGTGATATGAGGTGAGGAAGACGTGCAGAGTCTTTCCAGACAATGCATATCAGTGAACTGTAGTTGTTCACGTACGTTGAAAACTGAAATAGCATTTGAAGAACAACGTGGGAATATCAAATTCTGTCAGCATTTGGAGAATTCGACGACAGAAACATTGCATGCTTTACAGCAGGTGTACGGCGAGATACTATTTCTCTCCGAAGGTTTTTTCAAATTACACCGTATCAAGAGTCATCTAAAGTCGAGGAAGATCCCATTCTTTTCATTAAACTAGGGTTTTTCAATTTGTGGACTGCAGACGACCGAGGTATCACTATTTTCGAATAGAAAATTTGCCTTATATAATGACAGAAACTTTGCGATTAAATAAGGTGAGGATTACGTTTTGAAATTTCTGGTGGCATACGACTTTCAGCTAAAAAAAATTGAAGACCTCTACTTTAAATTATATAGTTTCTCATTCATTTCTTTTTTTTTTTTTTTTTTTTTTTTTTTTTTTTGGAATTCCAATTTTCCAAATCCCTGACTTGTTGATTCTCTATATCTATTCTGATGCAATTTCATTTACAATTTGAATTACATAAATTGATGTATTTTCTCGCAACTTTTAGAATTTCCTTAGTATTGTGTTTATTTCCTTAAAAATTATTAATGAATTAATAAATTCTTATACACTAATTAATTTTTCAGCAGATCTTAAATTACGCTATAAATTAATGATGTGCTGTTTATGTGCTAGTAATGGTTGTACGCTGTTTAGTAAAGTGATAATTCACATCCTTTGTATTTAATAAATCCTTCTTAACATTTTCGATAAAAACTCTATCTATTGACTATTAAGTATCATTATTTTCCAAAGATTTAGCATTACAATTTTTTTTATAAACACAAACGTATATAATTAAGAATATTAAATGAAAGTATTAGAAATAAGTTAGAATAGCATCTACTTCCACTCTTAATATCTTTTGTGTGTCTGAAAAGTCTCTTTTAGTTATTATATTACTAATTAAAGCCAGATTATATGAAAAACAAATATCGATTACAAGGTACTAATGACATTTTGAGATGTATAATGTTTTTCTTCTGTATAAAAATGGAAAATTCTATTTTCAATAAGCATCCAAATGTAGGGTACTACATTATATTAAATGAAAACGAATGAATGAGCATTTTATGTAATTGTTTTGACGCAGTATTTTCCAAATAAGTGTTAAACAAATGTTAAACAAAAAACCTTTTATTTAAATAATCTTTTATATACTCAAATATGGTTTCTTTGAATGAAAAAAATAAGAATCTGAAAAAAAAATATATCATGTCGATGCACTCATATCTATATATTTATTTATTCATCGTTTGTAATACACTTCTTAATTTAGATGATTTACTTTTTATTTTGTAAGTCAGTTTCTAAATCTTCATGCATTCAGATGTTTAAAGAAAGTGATTTAAAGTTTTTTATAAAAATGAAAATTTATACTATTTAAAGAGTATCTTACAGGAGTTTTAAGGATTTGTGACACTATATTTTAATTATTGCTGTTTATTTTTATTTAAAAATAAATGTGTTAAAGAAAAGCACGAATAAGTAGTAAAAATATGTAATAGATTAATTAAAAGTATTTCCATATTAAAGATTAAAACAAAGTCATTAACACGATTTTAAAGCTGTTGAAAGTTCCTTTTAGAATTGTTTACCAAAGCTCTGGGAATTGTTTGTTAAAATCTTTAGAATGGCACATTAAAAACCGAAATGAAATATATTTTAACATACTTTATAAAATAAAATATTTTTTGGAAAGTTAGGAAAACTTAAAAGCATGTAATGAACACATAAATAACACGTTTTTATAAAACAAATAGTTTCTGATAATTTTATTTGATGTGCAGTCGCGTTCTTAAATAAAATAATCCCACTTTTATTTACAAATAATTTGCTATATTATCACCACAAAGATGTCATTAGATTCGGAAAAATATCAGTTTTTTCCATATATAAAGAATATTTTTTAGTTAGGGGTAATCTATGCATTGAAAACATCACGAATTGAATTTTTTTAACTAAGATCATATATTTTACATTATAGTACACATTCGTGCATTAAAAAGTTACATCCATCGTCATTCTCCAAGCATTTGTAATACAATGAAAACAAAGGTATGATTAGATGTGAAATTATGTCTTCTTTCATGATAATGCAATTTTTTTTTGTAAATGTGATTATTTTTATATTTATTTTGATCTGAATATTAAATTTTCAGAAAATATCTAATTTTCGTTACCGTAAAACGATTTTTTCATTCCAAATACCAAATTTTTTTGCATATATATACACAAGTATAGGATATATAAAAGAACATGTGCTATAGGAGTTTCTCTATAAATTTAGGAAAGTAAAATTTATATCTTACAGTGAAGAGTAATATTGGCAGTTATGTTTTTTTGTATATGACCACTATTTTGGAATAGTAATATCTGACTTATTCAATCTGCCATTAAATATTATTTTTCAGAAATTTAATAGCATTATGAATAAAAGAATCTGGTCTAACTAGCAATACTGTAAAAAAGGAACCGTGATCATTCAATTAGAAAATTGTATAAAGAAACTAAAAATAGTGTAAAATAAATTTTTATATTTGGCATACATGTTTACATTAGTTTTGCTGGATGGTATACTATGGATATGTACTTACTCTTTCATATGATTCTTCAACCTCTTGAAGGGCGGTGGTACATTTTTGTACCACATAATTTTAATATCTAAATGCCACATTAAAACCAGAATTTTTAAATATTGTAACGTGATATAATAATTTTAAATATTGTAAAAGTACGTGACGAATAGCTTTTATTTATTTTCAAATAAATTTGCTCGTAAATTCTGGTGTAAATTTCATCATTTCAACATTTTAGTAATAGAAGTATTTTGCCACTGGAAGGGTAAAATATTCAAGATTGATAAATGCACATAATCTTATATTTTTACATCTAAAATATTCTTACTGGAACAAAACTTAGCCTGATTGAGTGATATCTGTTACTGGACTTTATGGAAGTTTTTTGTTTGTTCAAACAACCACCTTCGTGAGTACTTATGGCAGGAGCGCTTGTGAACAGCGCCTAGAATAGATAGTGTGGAAAACGGCTACAAAATAGTATAAAAAATTGAATCCGATAAATGTAGAATGATGCTGAACGATAACGGGTCGATCGCAGCGGCATCTTCTAGGAGTGGCCTAGACAGCGTGGAGGTCCAGATCGTTTGTATACCACAAATTTTATTTAAAAAAATTTGCCTTATGTAATAGGAGAATTTTCTGCGATAACGAAGTGGAATAAAACATTATAATGTTATTGGTTTCCAGAGAATTTGGACCTCCCCCCTCTCTGCCTACGCCACTGTCTGCTAGCTCTTTTCAACGCAAACATTGTATAAGAATCGGACTGAGAAAACGTTTCAGGTGATGGTAAATATTTTAAATAATTAAATTATACCCTATTTACTTTAAATTGGATAGTGATTTTCATAAGCTTTGAAAATAGGAATGATATTGATAACGGCCAAAAAACGTGATACACATTCTTTTGTGCCTGGTTGCAGTACTCGATACAAGACAGCAAACTAGAAACTACCCCTATTTAGCATACCAAAGGATGAATCACTGATAAAAGAGTGGAAAAGATTAATTCCCTGATATGATAAAAACCTAACTTCAAAATCAGTTACATCTGAAATATACACTTATATGAAGATTTTATTAACAGAAACTATGTTCATGTTGTCAATAGTGAAACGGTTACTTTTGCTGGAAGTAAATCTATTTTTAAAACAGATGTCGCTGCGATCGCCCTATTATGGTCCCGCATCGTTGCACATTTATCGGCTATAATTTTGAGCACTTTTTAAAGCATTACCAGTTTGGTTTTTTTTAATTCCGAAATTGAACATTCATACCAGGAATTCCCTATATTGTTCGTTTGGTTACTTGATGGCAGATATTTCGAAACTTCTTTAAATAAAAATTCTTGTTTCAGAATATCCGGTTTGAATTCGAAAAGTTTGAATTAAAAAACGGTAAAATCGTTTTCCGCACTATGTATTCTAGGCGCTATAGCTTGGGATACAAACATTTAATGTCTGTCACCGAATACAGCATGTTAGATGTTTGTCAAAAGTAGTATAAAACTTATACATGATGTTGCTATGTTTAAGTGAAAACATGTTGATTAAACATGAAAATATTTCATTTAAATGCTTGGGCTTTATTCCCATTATGTACAAAATTAATTTATGCGTATAATATCCTGAGAACTAGCAGGTAATTTGAAGCAGGTACTGGAAAGTTAGTAGTATAGAAATTCTACGTTACCTCATTATGAAATCATTGATTTGCCAGCTAGATGGGGGTAGATTGGTGACTTTAGCAATCCGCAAACAACAATTTTTTAAAGCCAAAAAAAAGGTTCTTTTTAAAAGCTAAAATTTATTTATATGAAAATATATGTTTCTTTAAATGTAAAAAATAATTGGAAGATAAATAGAACTACATGGCGGTACTAAATACATAGCAAACGTCTTTAAAGTTGCTAAAAAATTAATTGAAAAACATTTTTTGATAACAATTGGTTACATATATATATATATATATATATATATATATATTTGTTTGAAACGTTTTTATTATTATTAAAAAATCAGTTTTTATTTTTAAAAAGCGAGAAATTGCAAGAAAGAAAATAAGGACATAGTAATATATACAGACGGTTCGAAATTGGAATCAGGCGCTACGGGTTCGGCATTCGTAGCTTTCAAAAATTAACAAAAAATAAAAACATGGTTAGCTCCATTAAGGATGTACAAAAATGTTTTCCAAGCCAAACTGCTGGCTATACTAAACGCAGTAGAATGGGGAAATGGCACAGGGAAGCACTCACTCAATACAGCATTCACTCGGACTGCATGTCAGCCATCCAATCACTTAGTAAACCCTTCAATGTAGCAAAATTAATCGATACAATACAAAAAACAGTTAAAGACTCAAACCATAAATTCAAAATTAGCTGGGTCAAAGCACATGTGGGTATCCAAGAAAACGAGGATGCCGACGAATTAGCAAAAAAGTCTGCAGAAAACCAAACTAAAGAAATTCCATACCGTCTAGAAAGACCGATATCAAACTTAAAAAGAAAACTAAAAAAATTCACTATCAAACAATGGCAGTTCGATTGGGATTATAGGGAAACGGGCAGGATCACATTTGAATACTTCCCAAAAGTTGATTCTCGCAGAATCATCAGCTGCAATCTACTAAGTCAAATTTACACGAGTCACGGAGCATTCCCGGACTACTTACACAGGTTTAAGCGCAAAGACGCACCAAACTGCTCATGCGGGGAGTTGGGAACCCCCAAACAGTATCTAACAGACTGCGCACTAACCCAATCACTACATCTGATCCACATCACACCGAAAAACGAAAAAATATGGCACAACCAGTTAGCGAACAACAAACAAGTACAAACAAAAGGAAGAACAGTGATGAGATGGTTAGTAGAAAACATCGATCTCATACCAGAATAAATACACCTTCCCAGCAGCGAAAGCATTTCCCACCTTCAAAAGCCATCCCTTTGGTAAGTATAAATTCTAATATATCTTTAAAAAAAAAGTAGCAATGAAACCTCTTTGCTACGCCAAAAAATCGATTTTTTTCAGCACTAGTGAGAAGTAAAAGTCATCTCTGATGGACTGAATTTCACCAGCTGGTGAAGGCAAATAGCCAACAAAAAGTGAACAAAACACAACAAATCAATTAAGAGCTGAATGCACAAAGCTCAACTGCCAAAGAAAGTGAATACAAACTTTCACAGTGTCTCATCAAGTCAAAAACAGTGTCTCATCAAGTGAATACAGCCTTATAGATATATGACGGACTAACGGCCACGGGACAAGCCCCACTTCATTAGTGCGACAAGTTTCTCAAACAACAAATCAACAAGTTGCACAAAATTCAAAAGCAGTGATAACAGCCATTAGGATTCAATGGACTGATCGCAATAAGCGTATTCACGAAGGAAAAAAAATTAAATCAAAACCCCCAATGCTTGGGTGAGATAAAGTGACAAAGACAACAAAAATGAGTGTGCAATATCCAGAAATGTGACAACCACCAGTAACAAAAGTTACAATGGGACAACCACCAGTAACAAAAGTTACAATGTGACAACCACCAGTAACAAAAGCTACAATGTGACAACCACCAGTAACAAAAGTTACAATGTGACAACCACCAGTAAAAAAAGTTACAATGTGACAACCGCCAATAACAAATGTTACAACGAGACAAAACCCATGATAGTTACATAATAACCAGTGAAACTATCGAAAGAAGACCAAGTTACAAAATGTGA
Organism: Maratus michaelseni; assembly: GCA_963931845.1. Lineage (NCBI taxonomy): Eukaryota > Metazoa > Arthropoda > Arachnida > Araneae > Salticidae > Maratus > Maratus michaelseni. Next base: position 267,477,874 of record OZ007599.1, read on the forward strand.
CAACTAGCTCTAGCACAAGCTAGAGGTAACGATATATCAAGAAAGAGACAAAATCCAACGAATGATTACAGACAGAAACAACCCACAACAGGGGTGAGCCCATAAAAAAGGCAAAAAACCCTGTCAGAGACAAATAAAAACGAAAAGTGAAATCAGCCCCCTAAAAAAGGCGATAAACACTACAGCGATAATCCACCATGAGCGTGACAAGTCAACAGAGACGACAAATATGAACTGGTGCACGTAAAATCTGTCGTGGGTGCAAAGCCCTCCAAGTTACCTATGAATTATACCTCTGGGGGTGCCTAGTCAGGTGAGGGTCTCGTCACCTGATCAAGGTTCTAAATTACGAGACCTATTAAATCTCTCAATTCAACAAAGTTAAACAGAAACCTTGAACGGGCAAACAAAGAAAACTGTAGCAAACCACAAGAGAGCAAGCACAGCAGCTATGTCAACAAATCTATAGTCAGGTGGATTACGGCCATGCTGTGATCAGGCGATTTCCGCCCCGCAGCCAGGTACTAACCCGTCAAGCTAGGCATTCATACCGGGCAGGTAGGGGCCTAGTTAGCGGTATAAAAAAAGAGCACCCTCTAGTGGAGAAGATGGGAACTAAAATAAATAACTAAAATATGATTAATGAATTGTGTAAGATGCAAGTAGAACTAGCAAAATTAAACCATATTCCAGTAAAATAATAGAAAAAGAGAGGAAGAGCACCACTAGTGGAGAAAGTAGGTACTAAAACGAATTGGAGGAGGAAATGATTACAAATACAATGGTGAAAGTTGCATGAAAATCAGATAATTAGAAGACAAGAAAACTAACGAAAACTATATGTATAGTAACAAAATCGCCACAGGTGGTGGGAGAAATATCTGCTAAAATCTTATAAAAGTTGTTCGAATGAAACTGAAAGTTAAGGAAAGATAGGGCATAAGCTCATAAGGCTAAAAACGTACAAACTCAGAACAAAAAAACAATATAAAGAGGAAAAGATGAGAAAAATTGTAAATAACTGGTAAAAGTCCTTAATATCTCAGAAACTAAGAAAGAATATTGCTATATTTAAGGACGATGATCCACTGGTACTAGTTTTGGATACACCACCAGCAGACGAGAGTGAAGTGTGAAGAAAGTGATAAAATAAAGATATGGATAGGGGGCAAGAAGGTATAATGTTGGGAGGGAGCTGCCAGGGCCTGATAACGGAGAAAAAATATGTGGGAGGGGTTGAAAAGGAAGCATAGGTAAAAAAGAGAAAACTATAGGAGAGGGGGCTGGGCAACTGAAAACAACTGGAATAAATGGGGCAAACGTCGAAAAATGAAAGTGCCCCCCCCCCTATAGAAAATGCATACGAAATCAACTGAAGGATAAATCCACTGTGCGCAGGCTGATAAAAGAGGAAGAATCTAGCGAGAAAAGAAAGAAAAAAAAGGCTCCAAAGCCGAAACTATATCCCGAATAAGAAAACATAATAAATGATTTTCAAAAATTTTATTTTCTATTTCCAGGAGGGAAATATAGAAAAACGCCCCTGTAGGAGGCGTTAGCAATGTAAAAGAAACTTGTGATGAATCTGTCATTAATTACTTTTATCTTTCCCTCGATTGCCATTCAAGAAAATAAATTTAGTTTCATTTTACCCACTAGGTGCGCTAGAATCGTCAAAGAAATTTAAGTTGGAAGTGCTTTTCCTGTTTGAAGCTTCGGTATGGTGTATAAAAAACAAGTGCAAAATTATTCATATGTATTCGAAATTGAGTTTATTAAAGATAATTTAATTTCAAATAATTTAACGGAAATTAATTTCATTACGAAATGTAACTAAATGAAATTAATTCCAAATTAATTTCAATTCTAATATCTATTAGCATTTAATTTCAGTTGCAAATACATATAGTTGTAGCATGCAATTAACTTTTCATTGAAATTAAAACAATCCCATTTTAAAGCAATTATTTAGTTGATTTGATTGATAATATCATTTCCATTTGTCTATAATTTTTTTCAAAAGCCAATACTATTTGATCTTCGACCTTAAATCTGGCTGTATTCTTTCATAGATTCTGCGACATTAAGGACTTTTACCAGTCATTTTCAATTTTTATCCTCTTTCCCTCTTTATATTATTTTTCAATTCTGGGTTAGCACGTTTTTAGGCTCCTGGGCCTATGACCTAACATTCCCTAAATTTATGTCTCATTTGAACAACTTTTGTAAGTTTTAGCAGATTGTTACTCCAACCATACTATACATATAGTTTTTGTTCGTTTTCTTGCCTTCTAATTATCTGATTTTTATGCAAATTTTACCATTGTATTTGTAATCATTTCCCCGTCCAATTCGTTTTAGTACCAAATTTCTCAAGTAGGGGGCGCTCTTAATCTTCTTTTTTATTATTTTGCTGGTGTCTGGTTTCCTTTTGCTAGTTCTACTTGCATCTTACGTAATTCATTAAGCATATCTTCCCCGTTTATTTTAATTCTTATCTTCTCTACTAGAGGATGCTCTCATTTACTTTCTTGCTTTTTAAAATTAAAAACGGATTTTTTTAATAATAATAAAAACGTTTGTAATCTAGTATTTTTTTGTAACTATTGTTATCAAAAACCTTTTTTTATAATTATTAAAAAAAAAAAACTTTGAAGACGTCTGTCATGTATTTAGTAAAAAAAAAAAAAAAAAAAAAAAAAAAGAGATGCAAGTTGCGAAATGCTTAGGTCGGGAATCCACCAACATCTAGATGGCAGATCAATGATTATAAGTTAAGGTAGAAATAGTATACTACTAACATTCAGCTTTTATCAAGTACCTGGTCTAAATTACCCGCCAGCTCTCGGGCAATAAGTTTCAGATATAAGTTTCAGAAAAGTTTCAAATAAAACGGATGGATTGACTCCGTGTACCTCGAATTTGCATGATTTTTTGTTAGCTGACAGAATGTTTTAAAAAATATTCTTCAATGGAAGAATTTTTCAAAAAAAAAAAAAATATATATATATATATAAGAATAAAAAATCTACGAAACGGTTTGCTGACTCCCAATCGGCTCGAGAGTACACACGCAGGGTATGAAATACCCAGCTTGCGTACGGTTTTTACTTTTGTCACTACTAATTTTCGAAAAATAGTTTTAAAATAATTTTATCTCAGAATTTGTAAGAAATGTCTACGATTAAATCTGACAAATTTTATTTGAATTTATTGATGACAAAGTATAAACTGAACATACCCAGGATATGCGGGAGCATTCCCGTGCTAAAACTGAAAAAAGTGTTAAAATATCGGTCCTTAAAAATTCGGTAATTCCATTACGAAATATCACATTAATAAATGGATTTTAAAGCCTGCAGTCAAATCATCAAACTTCATGACAGTAAAGGTTTTTTTTTAATGGTTAGTTTAAATGAAATGTTATATAAGCTTAAACTATATTTATATGCATTATAATACAGGGTGATTATAAAAAAAACTATCCCGATATATGAGCCCCTAACTGTCATATCGTTCACAGAAACTGAATGAAATTTTGGTTTAAAGTATTTTGAGGTATGCGCTCAAGAATCATGTGAAAAACAACAGTTAAATTCTAACAGTTACGGTTACAGTGACAAAATTTCGAAAATTTCAAATGGAAACACCTACTTTTTTATTGGAATGTGATCTTCATAGTGAAAAACCAAAAAAAGCGTTGGAACGGTACCTGTAGTACGAAAATTGCCGGCGCTAGACAGACTAAGAATAGTGAAAACAACGAATAAGGACAGAGAAGCAACAGAAAACAAAACATTTTAATGTGTTTCATACATTTTCTATTTCACACACGGCGACACTTTACATGCGGCAGATGGTGGATAGCACTGAACAATAAAATGTTTTACTTTCTGTTGCTTCTCTGTCCTTCATGGGTTGTTTTCACTTTTCTTCTTAGTCTGTTTAGAGCCGACGATTTTCTTGCTACAGGTACCGTCCCAACGCTTTTTATGGTTTTTCACTATGAAGATCACATTCCAATAAAAAAAAGTAGGTGTTGCTATTTGAAATTTTCGAAATTTTGTCACATTTTGTTAGAATTTAACTGTTGTTTTTCACATGATTCTTGAGCGCATACCTCAAAATACTTTAAACCAAAATTTCATTCAGTTTCTGTGAACGATATGACAGTTAGGGGCTCATATATCGGGCTAGTTTTTTTATAATCACCTTGTATTTAAAATGAAGATTGCAAAATTAAAATAAAACTTAATGTCCTAGAACATAGGTTTTCCACAACTCAACCTCGGATCACAAAGGTACCAGTAAATTTGTTGAGTTTTTTGCACCTTATTTAATTACATAAAGTTACTTCAAATTCCTCTATATAAAAAAAGTAACGATATGGTTATGTGCCAAATTGTTTGGAAATGAACCAATGAAAATCTGCGTAAATTTTTCCGGCTTTTTTTTTCTTTTCTTTTCTTCTAGACAATAGGGATTGCTGTGTGATATTGAACGGAACCTGGAAGCTACTGCGCGGGGGCGAAGCCCCCTAGTACTAAAAATAAACAATGTGATGAAAAGTCTGCAAAATTTTTGATAGCTCTATGCAGACCACAGTTGAGATGTTGGAATCTCCTCTAACATTAACAAACATTAAAAATATTTATATCTTTATCTTTTATGTGCTATTTAATATTTAATATTTTTTGTTTTTGTATTAAAATTTGACGAAAACCATTCTTTTAACCCTTAAATGCATAGTGTATCAAAATTGCAACACTTTTTATTTAACGTTTAATAAATAAATCAAGGTCTTCGCAACCACTATATTTATATAGAAATATTAATCCTACATAAATATGCTACTAAATAAAGTTAAAAATCTATCTTAAAATTTCTGGTGTCTAATCCTTAATATTGGTATAGAAAACACTATTCTAAAAGAAATATGTATGTATATTTATAGAATGAAAGAATTATCTTCATAATATATAATTATAGTATATATGACAAAAAATCGAATTCATTTGCGAATTACACTTTCATTAGCCGATGCAAAACGCCAAATAAATTTGGTCATCAAATAATTCATACTTAACGGAAAGGAGTACTAATGTCTTAAAACAACATAATGCCACTGTTTTCTATTAAAACAAATGTTTAAAAGAATAATTACATACGAGAAAATTATATCGGTTAGTTATCATTATCAATGTCACCACGGCATCTATTTCTTTTATTAGTGTTTAAGAGGCTAATAACACTTAAAAAGATAAACGATAGCTAACAAGTATCAAAATTGTTCAATCTCACAAAAAACCGATGCTAATGACAGGAAGGGAGTTTCAAGCATTTTCTCATTCAATGTATGTTGAAATTATTATTTATATATATATATTTAAATGCATTGTGATTGAAATGTGTAATTTACTCCAGCTCTGTTGTTAGATTTCTATAACCTTTAGAAACTTTGTAAAACTATTTCAACTAGAATTATATTAAAGAAAATCGCAAAATGATTTCTTTTGGTGTTTTAATTAGATATCACTAGCCAGACACATGTATAAAACAAGAGTTTCTTAATTTTAATTTTAGAAGTAGATATAATACATTTAAGTTTTATAATGTATAAATAAATAAAAATTTTAAATTTTAAAAACTTCGAATCTTTTACAAAAATAAATTTGTATTTTTAAAAATGCTCCTTTTTTTATCATAATGCGTAATGTTTATGATTATTTTAAAAATGACATGTAAATTAGGTACATATTTAAGAGATTTGTGATAATGTACATTTCTTCATCAGCATTTATTTTTGAATAAAACCTTAACTTGTTAATTTAAAAAGATAAACGAAAACAAAGAAATATCGCTCTGTTCCTGATGTCTGAAATTGTTCCATCTTATTAGACACCGATGCTAATGACAGGAAGTTTGTTTAAAGTATTATCTCATTTTATGTATGTTTAAATATGTATAAATTCTTTTCAAATGCACAGTGAAGTGTTTAATTTTCTTTTAATATATTATTTGAATTCTAAATACTTTAGAAACTTTGTAAAAATACTTCATCGAGAATTTTATCAAAGCTGTTCGCAAAATGATTGCTTGTTGGTGATATCATTGCAGATCATATATCATTTATGTGTCTAAAATATCTTAGTTGAAATATCTGACATATTTATTAAGCATTTCAGCTTTGCTATACATGCGTTTAAACAAATGAAAATTTTAATTATATTTTTTAATTTTATCAAACCTAACACCAAGACAAATTTGTAAATATTATCAAATCGGTCTTTTGGGATATGATGCGCAACGTTGATAATTATGTTGTAAATGACATGGAAATTAGGTATGGATTTAAGTGATTTATGATAATGTACATTTCTTCATCAGCATTTTTGTTTTGCATAAAACCTTAACTTGTTAATTTAAAAAGATAAACGAAAACAACGAATCGCTCTGTTCCTGATGTCTGAAATTGTTCCATCTTATTAGACACCGATGCTAATGACAGGAAGTTTGTTTAAAATATTATCTCATTTTATGTATGTTTAATTATGTATAATTTTCAAATGCACAGCGAAATGTTTAATTTCCTTCTAATAAATTATTTGGATCCTAAATACTTTAGAAACTTTGTAAAAATACTTCATCGAAAATTTGATCAAAGCTGTTCGCAAAATGATTGCTTGTTGGTGATATCATTGCAGATCATATATCATTTATGTGTCTAAAATATCTTAGTTGAAATAGCTGACATAGTTATTAAGAATTTTAGTTTTGCTTTACATGCGTTTAAACAAATGAAAATTTTAATTTTATTTTTAATGTTATTAAAACTAACACCAAGACAAATTTGTAGATATTATCAAATAGGTCTTTTTGGGATATGATGCTCAATGCTGATAATTATGTTGTAAATGACCTGGAAATTAGGTACGGATTTAAAGTGGTTTATGATAATGTATATTTCTTCATCAGCGTTTATTTTTGAATAAAACCTTAAGTTGTTAATTCAAAAAATAAACGAAAACTAAGAAATATCGCTCTGTTCTTGATGTCTGAAATAATGCCATCTTATTAGAAACCGATGCTAATGACCAAGACTCCCTTATCATAGATCAGACTTGACAATCCGGAGAAAGTCTATGGGAGAAAATGTCCGCGGTAATTGCCAACTTATTAATTGACTTTCTCCGGAAAGTATCGCCGCCTGGTGGATACTACCGCACAGTTGCCATGTTTCGGGCTTTTTGAACACCAGTATATTTTTAGAGAAAATGTTGTTCTTTTAAATCCCAGAATTCTCCGATCAAACAAAACAAAATTGTCTCTACTAAAAAACTGGTATCCAAAAATATAATAGAAAAATCTATAGAAAAATCTAGCTGGTCTGCTACCGCATAACTGCCAACTCTTACGCTTTTTTCTTACCACTAAAATTTAATAGAATTTTTTTCGTCATGTAATCACACGATCTTGTCAATTTAATAAGATAAAATTTACTATAAAATTTTAGTGGTAGGAAAACTACTAGTTCCTAAGCAAATGCATAGAACAAATGGAGCTGTGAAAAAAATTCGTGTGATTTCGTGTCGTAAATACTATTACTGACGATTGATGGCGCTAGTAGCAGGACAAGTATAGCGGTCAAAGGCAACTTGCTGATTGAGAGGTCTGATACTATGATAAGGAGGTCTTGCTAATGACATGAATTTAGTTTAAATTATAATCTCGTTTTACGTATGTTTAAATATGTATAAATTCTTTTCAAATGCACGGTGAAATGTTTAATTTCCTTCCAATCTATTATTTAGATTTTGAACACTTTACAAACTTTGTAAAAATATTTCATCGAGAATCTTATTAAAGAGATTCGCAAAATGATTGCTTGTTTTTAGGTGCGTTCGTAATTATATAAATACGTAGCACCTATAGTCGTCGCTTGGTCCGTCAGTCTGTCCGTCCGTCTGTCTGTCTGTCTGTCCGCATATAAAAACGCAAAAACTACCCAACCAAATGGTTTGCAATTTGAAATATATTATCTTGGCAGAATTTTGTCGAGACATTTCAAATTTTATTAAAATCGAATCAAAACTTTAGGAGATATTAATAAAAATATTTATTAAGAAATTTGAATTTTTTTTTAAATCGGTGCTTTTTTGTTATAGGAGCTTCCGAAGTTGAATAGTCAAGCGACCGAGATACTTATTTTATGACAGAAATGAATCTGCAGACGATATAATTCATTTCACAGAATTAAAAATCATCTAGATTTGAATATTTATATAACTAGCTGATACATATATATCTGAATATTTATATAACTAGTTAAGATATTTGTATGAACAGTGTCATAAAATATATACTTAACTAGCTGTTTAACCCGTTCTACGCGCGGGATATCATGAATTTAATTCTAAAACGTGCGTACGAACGCACCTCGTTTGTAACGTTTGACGTACAATTCCCAACTTGTTGTTTTTGTTGCAGATCATATATCATTTATATGTCTATAATTTCTTAGTTTAAATATCCGGCACATAAATTATGCATTTAAGCTTTGCTATACATGCGTTTAAATAAATGACAATTTAAATTATATTTTTTAATATTATTAAACGTAACACCAAGACAAATCTTGAAAATATTAACAAATCGCTTTTTTGGGGTATGATGCGCAATTTCGATACTTATGTTGTAAATGACATGGAAATTATGTTGGGATCCAAAGATTTATGACAATGTACATTTATACATAAACATATTTTTTTTTGTATTAAGTCTCAACTTATTAGTTTAATAATTAAATGCAACGATCATATATCAATAAATGCTCAATGTACAATATTTATTGAACTGGAAGTTATCGGAAAAATTTAATCACTGACGGACTGAATTTAATGTTAATGTAACACAAATCCTTATTTTATTTCTGCATAAGTTTACAAGTATTACAAAACTCTAAACCTTGTCGCAAATTGTAATTAGATATTGCTTTCACATATAAAAAGCTTTTGTGAACTTGAATGTTTTTAATTAGAGATTTTGAACATTTTGCATACAAGTCATTCGAATTCCTAAATATATTGTCGCCTGATTTAATTGCGAAGTTTTTGTCTTTAAATTAGGCAAAAATTTCTATTCTAAAATAGTGGTAGCTTGGTATCCCGTGTGCCACAAATTGAAGGCCTCGATTTTGAAAAAACTTTAGTAGACTTAATGATTTCTCAGCTTTACATATTATTTTGTTGTATTCATCTAAGAATAGGTGAATGGACTCTGTAGAAAGCTCCAATTATTAAATACAGTTTCTGGGTCGAAACATGATTGTTTGATCCGCGGATTATACGCCGGAAATTACGGTACCATATTCCCGCTGCGAAAGTTGAAATACGTGTTCTGCACAGAAAAATTAAATATGTGCTATTCGATGAAAATTGAAATAAACACTTGCTCTCCAGAAAAAGCAGAAATATAATTTACTGAAAATAAATACGTGCAATAAATACCAGCTCTGCATTGAAAGCTGAAATATATACCTGCTCTGTAGAGAAAGTTGAAAACGTACACTGCAGAGAAAACTGAAATACGTGATATGCAAAGAAATACAAATACATACTCTGCAGGGAAGGCTGTAATAAATAACAGCTCTGGAGTGAAAGCTGAAATGCGTGCTCTGCAGCGAAAGCTGAAACACGTGCACAACAGAGATAGCCGAAATAAATACGTGTTTTGCAATGTCAGCTGCAGTACGTACTCTGCAGGAAATACTGAAATAATTACCTGATTTACAGTGAAAGCTTAAATGCGTGCTCTGCAGTGAAGTACTTGCCTTACAGTAAAAACTGCAATAAATACGTGATCTGATTACGTACACAAATTACTTTATTATAAAACACACACAATGCTTAATTCATTATGAAACACACACATTGTCAAGAATACAACTGACTGGGCTACACTGTAATGAAAAATTCTTTAAAAAAACGGAAATTGTACTGGCAATCGGGACGCCAGTGCTATTTCCGTATTTTAACGGAAAAAAATCCGTACATTCCAGGAAATTTTCCATGATTTCTGAAATATCCGTTTTTAAATTTCCGTTTTATAACAGATATCTTCCGTATTTTTTAGAAATTATTTTGCCATTAAAATAAACTTTATAGGACAAAAAAAAATTCTTCTCAAGGACAACTTTATAAAGTATAGATACATTTCTGCTTTTTTATTTTAGAGTGAGTTTTCAGTAAATAGCCAACCCTTGCCACGATGAGAATCGAACCCGCAATCTTCCGTTTGCTAAACTGGTGGACTCGACCACTACGCTATGACATTACTTTTGTGGTCGTTTATGATGCAAAAACTTGAAGGTTCTATGACTTTTTTTCATAGTTCCAATCGCGAAGGTTCCAATGTTTTTAATATTTTCTTTTCATAATTTTCAATATTTTGCTAAATTAGTTGATGCCTTCTAACGGATAAATTTTAATTTATTATGTATTATATGCGGTAAAACATTGTATTAAGAGTATTTTGCAATAGTACCTGCATTTTCGTTTTTCGAACATATATATTTTTTAATTATTTGTCTGATGATCTATTTATCAATTCCAATAAAAACAATAATTATCTTAAGCAGACGTATTTATTACATGCTATTGAAATAATTTTTCGTTATCTCTTATTTTAAAAAACTTATGTAAATAAACAATTTTATAATAGATTAAATTATTATATGTGAGCTATGCTAAGAACTTTTGTGTACGGTTTTGTTAAACTGAATAGTTTTTAAAATATTAAAACAAAAAATAGATTTTTAAGGACAATTTCGAAATTAATGATCTTGTTTTAGGTAAGTTTAAATTTGGACTTATTGATATAGTTTATATTAATTTAGTCTAATTTAAAACAATTATAAGCTAAAGAAATAAACTATAAACTTCATTTTTATAAAACTAAAGAAAAAATATTAATATATTTTTATAAATTTAAGGAAAAAATTATAAACTTTGGTAAAATTATAAGTTATAAAATAATAATTTTTAGTTTAATTCATAAATTTATAAGCCAAATCAGTTTAGTTTAATACCAATTTACATAGTGATAACTTGAATAGATATTATGTTATGAAACCTTCAAATAACCCAATATTGCCTCATGTTAGAAAAGTTAAAATAAATTTTAAAAAATAAGTGAAAAAATATCCTAATTTTGAAGCACTATCAAGGAAAAAAAGTATATTGGAAAATATATTTTTCTCTAACTTATAAAGATTAAATAAATTTCTAAATATTTCATTAAAAAATATAAATATTACTATTATGTGCCAGCGTGTCGAGCCGGGTCAGGCCTGGATCCTGGAAGAACTCTAGTAAATATGACAATCTTAATTCGCATTTCAAACAAGGCGATTTCTGTACGGAAACCTCTAAACATTATTTACGGAAATTGCACTGCTTTGGAAGAAATACGGACATTGTACTGTTTTGAAAGAAGTACTGAAAAATCCATTAAATTTACGGAAAACTGTATGCATATTTACGGACTTGAAATCTCATTTACAGAACGGTCATTTACGGAAATTGTACTGTTGTTTTGCAAAAATGAAAATTCTCCGTAAAAGTTTACGGAAAATCTCTTGTATTTTTACGGATTTTTTTACAGTGTATTGATACCAGTGGACTTTGATAAATCTATCTTGTCTACCGGCAAAAATCACCGGGTTTCCACGCCAGGCAAAAACTTTGGCGCCCTTTTGGCGTCGGAAATAATCCCCGGTTCGTCTGCGACATCTGTACCCGTAATCTAATATCACCACGTACAATTCCATACATATAGTCACTCCATGGCATGGTAATATGGTAGGACAGAGTTATGCTGTAATCACGTGGAATGTTTAAACCATGAACAGTTGAGAACGGAACTGTATTCAGGTGTTTCGCCCATTTTATGTACAATAATGTTTATGTCCAAGACATTACAAAACAGAAGAATCGATAATACAAGGTAGCCGGCCTCGCATGCCGAAAGCCTAACTGCCACTAATTTTTTAAACAACGACTGGCTTGAAACAACTTCGCGTTGCTCGCAATTGCCACAGCCATGTCCGGAAGGGGTATTCTTTGTAAATACTGTGAGCGAAAAATATGATAGTATAATTTTATAATTAGGTTTTAATTGTTAATTACTGGTATTCAAAATATTCAATTTTTTTTTTCGGACGTGCAACATCAAATCAACACATAAGACAAAGGTTCGCAGTTGGGCGTTCTTTAGTAATTGGAAATTCCGAAGTCGTTCCGGAAATTCCGAAAGACGAATTTTTACTTTATGTAATAACGAAATTTCTGCAGTTGAGTATAACAAAAAATTCTAATGCTAATGTTTCTCTTCAAATGCTTATTCACCCTTAATATTTTCGTGACGATTCTCGTCGGCAGGTCCGATATCTTCTCTTGTATACTCTGAGCAAGGCGACGTTAGAAACGGAAAGAATAGTAAAATATTTTAGGCTAAAAATGGAAAAAAAAGACTTTTTGAACATACTCCAGCGTTCGCTCCTTAGAACAATAATATTACTAATTAATACGTCCGAGTATCTTTAAATAATATATATGAACTAAAATTCTAATTTTAAAAAATCGCTGAAATTCCTTAAGAATGGTGAAAAGGAATTTCACCTTTTCACTCCATGGATTTTTATACATATATTTAGGGTTATTTATCGTAAATTTTAAAGAGAAAATATTCCCCTTATTTAATAGCAGGCTTTAATAGGTTTTTACATAAAGCGAATATTTTTATTTAAATATAGTGGAACCTTGCATCTGAATTTATTTATTAAAGAGTAAGTTTTAATTGATTCATATATGCATCACTGCGCATTGTAGGGTTTAAGATTGATGTATATGTATTTTTTCTTCTTTATTTTAACGAAAATTGCGTTTTTAAGCAGAAATTTCTATTATAGGCGTGAAATCCACGATAAGAAACGATGAAATCATTCTTCTTTGTTTCTTATTCAAATATGAATTTTTAAATAAATTCGTACGGTAGATTCCATTTTATTTCAATGTTTGGAATTTGTAAATACACATTGGAAATCTTTTAAGTTTTTTGTATTTCTAGGACCCTTTTTATACGCTTTTATAAAAAGTACTCCATTTAAAATAGATAAAAGCGGCATTTTCCAAAGCGAAATGTTGTGTCATTAATTTTATTATTGTCCTCAAGACAATGAAACTGATCATGAACCTTCTTAATAGTTGAGTTAACATTTTTATAAAGGAAAATAGCTGGTTCATAAATTATTTTTTTTAAAATTATTCACTGATTTTACATTAGGTAGAAATATGACGTTAATTTAATAATTTATTATGAATTAAATCTTTTATGAAAGTGACAGTTTAAAAATATAAAAGTGAATTGTTTTTTAGGACATAATGTTTACAAAATTATAAACAATTTATTGAATGAATAGATATATTGGTTTATTTTGCTAATGCTTGATTTTATATATGAGAAGAATTATTAATGAAGTATTAGAAAGCATGCATTACTTAACTGTGGGCATAAAACAAAGTTTGAAGAAATTAAAATTAATGACAAAAACATTCGTTTTGAAAATGCAGCTTTTATGTATTTTAAATTCTGTACTTATAAATTTTTATATATACGGTCTTAGAAATACTAAAAACCTAAAATATTTTCACTGTGTATTTACAAATTCCAAATATTGAAATAAAATAGAAAATTTATTATTTTAGACTTGTGTAGTAAGTTGAAAGGTGATTGTGTTTCCGTATTTTTATAGTCGCTTTTTCCGAATTGTATTTGTCTTCTAAATTTTTATATTAAATAACGCTATTCGGAAATGGTAGTTATAACAATCCGCAAAACAATCGGTTTTAGTAGCTAATTTTGAATAACTGATATTCACTTGTGTAAAAAAAAAGCAAGCGAAAAATATTTACCAAAATTATTAAAAAAAAAAGTATGCTATCTATAAGTTTACGTAATTGCACTCATCTAAAATTTCAGGAATGACATCAAATCCTCAACTACCTGATGATGTTTAAACACAGTCTTAGTCTTATACTAAATGAAATACTTGCTTAACTGTAGTGTTGCGTAAAGCCTATTTATTGTGTGTCAAAACAAATCTTAACTTCAGAAATATTTTGTTCAATAGCAATTCAAAAAATTCCTTAAATAATTTTTATGGATAAATTAAAAAATATCTGAAAAGGATTGTTTCTTTTCTAGATCATACAGCTTATGCACAGAACTTTGCTTTATTAATATATTTATAATCTATTCTCTTGTCTTCATTTATTCCGCCAAATTTGCGCCAGATCCACAAAACTCTGTAAATAGGGAGCGGAAGCTTACATTTAATTTTATGCAAAATTTGTATGGGAAAGACTCGCTGGAAAATTTCAATTCCAGAAGTGATCACAGAGATTTATGAGTTGAAATTTCAAAATTAATATCATCAATGTACAGATACATTCTAAGCTCTATATTGTTTTAATGGCTTTTAGAACCACGTAAAATGAAAAAAATATTGGATAAACTGTTTTTATGATTTATTTCTAATTAATATATTTACATATTTTTTGTCAGAATATTTATGACGCAGAACTGCTAGATTAACCCTTTTTAGTTATCACTACTTTCGTTTTTCCCCTTTAAACCATGCTATTAAATAAGGTGAGGATTGCTATTCGGAAATAGTGGTAACAAAATGGCTATGAACCATGGCTTTTCCGAAAACCCAATACATTGAACTCCTTCGCGATGGACGTCACGTATAGGGCGTGTACAATCCTTAATTTTCATCATTATCGTTTCCAAATAGTATTATTTTGCCTAATTTATTAGAAAATCATATCGTAAATTCAGTTTTCTTTTTCATTTAACTACTTTTAACACCTCCTAATATTTATGTGTGTCACAATTCCAACAATAAGCAAATCATTACCATATAAACTACATGACTGTAACTTATAAACTACACGAAATTTCCATGATTATTTTAATGACAAATTTTATAAATTATGTAATGGTGATTATTCGTACTTTTATATTACATTTTTTAATGTGTTAATATTTCGAATACACCAACGTAAACAGTTAATAAATGACTTAAACAGGGTTCGTACGTTTTTACCACAATGTTTTAATAGACTTTTTGGCCTTATTTAAATGCAGAAAAGTATGAAAAATCCTGCAATTAAATTAGGCGTATACGATTTCTGCTATTTAAATATTAAACAGAAATTTTCTGTTAAAAAATTCTGGTAACAGCGAACGAGCCCTGTTATAGAAAGCTTACACATATATACATTTTATGAAAGTTGATCTTGATATGTAACACACTAAATTGAGGCGGTCGGGGCAAAAAAGTGCTAAACCACATTTATAAACTTCTGAGATATATCAGTTTGAAAGTTATATCATATATTCTAATCAAGATACATAACATAAAGTTTTTTTTAGCAATGTCTTAGTAACATTTGGGATATTCTGGGTAACAATATGGCATTACTTTAATGATATTTTTACTACGTTCTTTGTAAATTTTTTGTCTTCATTGGGGGCATAAACGTCTGGGGCAAAAACGAAATCTGGGAGATATGCTGCCACCAAGTGGCATTAGAAACAAGTAAAATGTAGCATATTATAATGTACATTAATAAGCAACAGATTACAGTGTCAGATTTATTTGACCAAAAATGTGGCTTGGTACTTCGTTAACCCGGCCCCTCAATTATAAATCCAACTCACTAGATTGACATTTAATAAAGTATTTATTTTCAAAATGCAATTCACATTCAAAAAGATATTAAAATATATTAAAGAAAGTAGCATATTTACAACTAAGATTTATATGCCGTACTACTTTATTAACTTTGAAATAGCTTTCCTAGAATTTGTAATAGGCTAGAAGTTATGAGCAGACGCCGACATAAGTATGAATGATAATAAATCAAGTGTTGAATATACGTCTACAAAGCATGTCTTAATCCAGTCAAAACATAGCTAATAAATATGCTCATAGTTAATAAATAATAAATGCATTTGCGTTTTCTTTGTTAAATATTTGTAGAAGCACTAAAAACACTAATTTATCTCATACATCGACTCATAATTAAAAAAATTATAAAATTAGATGATTTATGAAGGCAATATATTTTGATATTTTAATAACATATATATTAACCCAAAAGCACATGCACAAGGTATGACAAACTAAAAGTGAATTCGGTTTATGTTTTGCCACCAATACTTCTAAATAATTTTCGTTGCCTTATTTAATCGCTGATAATTGTTACAAATTCTACAATAAAATAAGTCGAAGATTGATTTCCGTAAAATAGTGGAGACAAATATAAAAACCTCACGCACCCAGGGTATGCAGAAGTGCCAAGCTCTCATTAATCTTCCGTAATATGTGGGTTAATTTGACCCAGGTTTAAACACGTTTCACACCGGAAATGTTTTTAAGAAATTAAATTAAATAAATTTCACGAAGGAACCTAAAATTATATAAGTAAAGATTCATCCAGTAATTTTTCTGGTTTACAGCGTTGTTAAATTGGGTCAGATTAAACCACATATTACGGAAGATTAGTGGGAACTTGGAACCTCTTGGCATGTCATACTTTGCATGTGTACTCCCGGGTTAAAGAAAATAAATGTATTATTTTGGTTTTATGTCAGAATAAATTTAAACAATATTGTATATTAAATTTTAATATATACTGGTCTTAAAAATACTATACATTCTTTTAATGATAAATGCCTTTTTAATTTTATTAGAATAAAGTCAATATATAGTTGTTGCAAACTGATGTGAAATAATCAAAAAATACCCTCAAAGTCCATGTTTTATAATTTAGAAATTTTTATGTAATATGCAACGGTGCTATTTAGTTTTTGTGTTTATACTAAAAAAAATAATCCCGTATACTATTAAATTAAATCTATACTAATGAAAGAAAATAGTTTGTCTGTTAGTCCGTGAGTGTGTCTGCGACGTCTAGCAAAATCTACTCCATGTAGAGCTTTATTTGGATGAGGATAGTCCAAGACAGGTTCTGATGCACGTAACGATCAGATTTTATTTCTTTTATAATTAGACGAGATATTAATTAAAAACCGCAACTAACTCTCATCAAAAATATGCTTTTTTCTTAAAAAGGCGCGGCCCGACAGTTCCTAGCATTGAAGAATCAAAAAGGGAAGATCGGCTCTTTGTTTTTTCATATATCACAGCAAGCGCCAGGTTAACTATTTGAAATACGGAAAAAAAGACATCAAACCACATCTATGTACGTGTTTTCTTTCTAAAGATACAATTAATTAAAATATACATCAAGAATAACCCTTTCTTAAAAAGTATTTTGAAAACGCCTTTTTAAAAAAAAATCGAACATTCACTTTCAGCGATACGTAAACACGATAAACACCCATTTAAAGCGGGTACATTTTTCTCCACGACGCAACGATGCAATTCGTTTTGAAAAATATAAATATTAACTCTTCCAAACTAATTTGCGATTGGAAGTCTTTTTGCGCCTCACGGAGACACCCTTTTTTTAGGTTAAACGTAGCTAAATGTCAGTATGTTAATACAATGTTTTGGCACGTTTTTTGGACACTTGATTTACATCAGCTATAAAAATCTCAAAACATTTGTACGATTAGAAGTATTTTTTACTTTTAAAATCAGCAAAATTTTCACTCAGAACATCATGAATTGGGGGTAGCTTTGGCTCACGTTTTCACAACTAAATATGCATATTTTTGCACGACGATTATACACAGGTTTCCGAACTATTATTTTAATAAGATTTCAGATAATAAAAAAATATTGTATTTTTAATATTAAACGACACGATGCGAAAAAAAAGGTGAGAAGAAAACACAACCCCTTTACAACTAAATATGATTTTTTTTTTACACAGGCTACAAAAGCTTTTATATCTATAGCAATTCTAAAGAGTTTGAATAATAAGAACTATTTTTTTAAATAATAAATGGCTAGTGAAAAAAATAAAGTGAAAAGAAAACACTTCTTGGATGCCGAAGAGTTCTGCGGCCTCCAATATTACGTTCGTTTGGAAAGACTTTCGTTTAAATTTAAAAATTCAGTCAATACTGAATTTAGGTGTATTTAAGGTTACTATCTCGGGCCCGATTTCGCTGGTCTTTAGTTTAAAAATATAAAACCAAAACAGACCGGCGCGTGTGTAGGGCCCCTTTGTACTCTACTGAAAAAGTGGGGGGCCCAAACTTTTGGTTTGCTTTAATAAATTTTCATTTGAAAATATCAAATCATACAAATTCACGAGTATACGATACCGAAGGCATTGGGCCTCCCAGCATTAGTATTTTTTAGAAAGACTTTTGTTTAAATATATAAAATCATCCCACATTGATTTTAGGTGCATTTAAGGTTATTATCCAGAGATGCCAAGCTTCGACTAATCTTCTGTAATATGTGGATTAATTCGACCCAGTTTAACAACGTTTCAAACCAGCAAATTTATTTGATGAATCTTTATTTAGTTAATTCCAGATTTCTTCGTGGAATATATTTCATTTCATTTCATAAAATAATTTCTGGTGTGAAACGTATTAAACCTGGGTCAAATCAACCCACATATTATGGAAGAATAGTGAGAGCTTGGCACCTCTGTTATTATCACGTGGCTGGTACCACTGGTCGAGCCAGTTAGTCATCAAGTGAATGATATAACGATTTAACTACATTTATTTTAATTGTATCCAAAAGAGTAATTGAAAAATAAAATTAGTAAAGAAAGGTTAAAATAAAAATAATTGAAAAGCAAACTTTTGGCACAAGAGGAACCTTTTATAAGGTTTGCTTGATCCTTGAACTACATAACTGCTATTTCCAAATAGTATCATTCTTTTTATTTAATCAAACAATTTAATTAAAATTTATGCGATTAAATAGTGCAAAGATTACTCCCTGGCAATAGTCGTACACAAATTCGTGATTCTTACAAACCCTGTTTTTAAATATAGAATTTT
Organism: Maratus michaelseni; assembly: GCA_963931845.1. Taxonomy (NCBI): domain Eukaryota; kingdom Metazoa; phylum Arthropoda; class Arachnida; order Araneae; family Salticidae; genus Maratus; species Maratus michaelseni. The sequence goes on from OZ007599.1 coordinate 267,496,936, forward strand.
AATTATCTAAATGAGTAGAACATACCCGGTACTTACCTTTGAGTATCACTATTTACAAATAGTAATCTTCAAATTATCCACTTGCACAATTTAAAAAAATTGCTATTAAATAAGACGAAATTTACAATTAAGAAATAATGGTACTCAAGTGTAAGCATTATTTTAACCCTGGAATAAGAACGAATACGAATAAACGAAAAGAAAAATGATCTAGCGCGTATGTGTACAACTGCGCCCAGCGGGGTAACAGAGCTACCACTACTTCTGAATAGAAATATTCAACTTATTTAATGATATAAGTTCCACATTTGAATGAGTCAAATTTATTATTCGTAAATAGTGGTAACAAGCAGCTCACAGTAAAAAATATTGGATCTAATGAAAGCATATTACTCATTAACTATCACGTTGAGTAAAAAGTTTTCCGACAAAATATTTTTTATTGTAAAATGATAAATACATACGAAATCATCAAAGCTAATGAGGATAGTAATCTCCGTTTAAATCTACAATCGTTTGCCAACGGTTTGGCAACTTTTCAATCCGTTCTGCGAAAAATTGTGGCGTGCGCGAGTCCAGAAAGAGATCGACCTCATTTATGACCGCCTCATTTGAATAGAAGATTGTGCCATCAAGATGCAGCTGCAGATGTGAAAAGAGATAGAAATATTAAGGGGCCATGTCGGGGCTGTATGGTGGATGTTGCATCAAATCCCATTCCAGCTTGTACCACGTTCAGCCGGTCATCGTACTAACGTTTGGACAGGCGTTATCTTGATGAAAGAGAACAACCTCCCTTTTGAACCCCTTTTTTTCGTTTTTCGTGAATGGCAACGCGAACTTTGATTAGCATGTTGCTGTATATTGCACTGTTGATAGTCTGTCCGCTTTTCAGGTACTTTTTGTACAGAATTCCTCGAAAATCCCACCAGATGCAGAGAAGCAACTTCTTGTTAGTTAAGGCACGTCTTGCAGCGAGCCAGCTGATTCCCCAGGTGCTGACCACACTCCTTTATGGCTTGTATTGTTGTAGTACACACATTTTTAATCACAGGTCCCAATTCTGTCCAGAATGTTATCTTTCCTTTGATCTCTGAGCAGAGCCAAACAACAGTTTTTTGTCCTACGCTTGCCTTCAGCAATCAATTCGTGAAGCACCCAGCGCAGCGGTTGAACTTAAACGTTAATTTTATGCGTTTTAGAGCTTTAACTATTGTTTTTTGGAAAGCGTTAAACTCTAACGCAATAGTTCGCGTTGAAACATTTCTATCTTGATCAATGATTTACTTTAACAGCTCACAATCAACATTAATAGGGCGACCGGAACGTGGTTCATCTTCACTCTGGAAATTTCCAGCTTTAAACTTCCCAAACCAAACTTTGACTGTATCATAAGAAACAGTATTGATTACTAAACTTTCACACATCTTTCTGTGGCATTCAGTCGCACTGAGTTTATTACGGAACTGATAGTAAATAATCGTTCTGATCTGCTGACGTGATAGCTTCATTTTAAACACATTTTTGAAGCACAATATAATACATTTTTAGCAAACAAATTACACAGACATGTAGTTCCTGTGCTCTGCTTTCGAATGCAAAAATTGGTTGGTTGAAAAGCTAACAACTGCACAAATGACAGCTGTCTGCACGAAGGTATCTTCCCTTGGCGGAAAACTTTTTACTCAACGTAATATTTGAAAAACATAACAATGCAAACCAATTCAAGGGTAGTGATAAAGACAGGAGTCGCTATTACTACCAAAGCTGGTATTCACCAGTTTTGTCCATATGTCTTTATTCCCACGTATACATACTGTCCTAAATATGTTCTCTTTCAAAAATGTTCATCTGGATATGATTAAAGTTTGGTATCCCAAACAGAAGCTTATGCATGACGTCATTGTTTCATAATGAGAAAGCCTCCATTAATATGGGCCAGTTAACTTAATCATCCCTAACAATATGGTTAAATATTAGAATAATTTCAACTTTTGTAAAACAAAATTTGAATATTTATGATTAGCATTTTGTTAAATTTGATTTAATAAAATGTTCTACAGTTTTAAAGCACTTTTAAAACTTTGTAAAACAGAAAGAATAACAAGTAAATTTTAAGAACAATATAAATCTGTTTTCGGCAAATTGTTTCTTACCTTATTCAACTGATAATTAATAATTGCACATCATTTGGTGCACAGAGTAAGGATATCTAACAGAGAATCATCTTTCATACACTGCAATGGCAACTTCTTTCACATGGGATTACGCATAGACAGTAGCGGTTGCTTCGGATGACGTGGAATCTACGTCCATAACTGAAGGGAGGTTGCTGATACCGCGATATATCGCTCTCTTGGCAACGATATATCGTAAGGAGGAATATATAATAAGGGAACGAAAAAAACGGCGAATGTTTTTTGCTTTTTGTTTTGAAATTTATGAAAACATATTTATTTTTAACATGTTCTGAAACAACCGGAATTCAACTCTATTTTAAAATAAGTGTTGTGGTAAAACAAAATATTTTTTTCCAAGTTTGAGAGAATAATTTGATTTCTTTTAAACATATTTATTTTATAAATATATTTTATTCTGTTTGCTTTAACCCATTAAATCTTAGCGCGGCATTAATGCAGCGATAGAGATAAAATCAATTTTGTTGTTTGTACACCAACACTTATGAAAACAACATTTCGATTTGTTTAACAATCGAAAACTGCTTGCTAAAATAAGTTACAAATTCTATTCTAAAAAACCGGTATAAAATGGAATCTTTTCATTTTTCAAGAAAAAAATAATTGTGGCGTTTATGGGTGGATATTTTTATGTTTATCAAATAAAAGTCTATCTATATATAATTCTGAGCTGTTTTTGTGAATTATGTGTTCATAACATTAAAATAAATTATAATCTAAAAATAAGCCAAATAAAATAATCTTCTTTATAAAATATGAAAAAAATATATAAGACAAAGATTAAAATAAATTGTAATGTTTTCAAAGATATTCCCAGGCATTAATAAATTATTTTAAAAGTTACTTTATATTTAGTAAATGTGTTATTGAGCACTTATATATATATATATATACATATATATATACATATATATATATATATATATATATATATATATATATATATATATATATATATATATATATATATATATATATATATATGTATATACCCGTAAGGCATGGTGACATCACGGCGACGTCACTGTGAAGTCACACTGTGACTTTGTGACAGTCGTCGTGACGTCACGTGACGTCGATGTGAAGTCACTGTGACGTAAATGCGAGGTCGTTATGGCCGTTTTCAAGGCTTTCTGTGACCTCACAATGTGACTACTTTGTGAAGTCACCGTGCGACTTCAATGTGAAAAATGTGACGAATCTGCATCGGATAGGGTGACCAGATTTTACCCGAATCCTATACGGATTGTTCGGATCAAAATTTTTTTATGGTTCAAGTTTGTGACGTTTGTGACGACACTGCACCGGGTCGGGTGACCAGATTTTACCCGAATACAATCCAGAAACTTCGGATCGATCTTTTTGGATTTGTTTGGCTACGGAATAGATTTGGATTAGTTGTCGTGTGACCTGATTTTCGTGAACCCGATCTGACCCGAGTCGGGTATAATGTTTTTACTGTAAGTCTTGTTCAGAATAGAATCTTGCATACGACCAAGTAACCAGATTTTATCAGAAATTGTGTTACGATACAATTTCTGATGTCGGCTCGGATCTAGAGTCATGCACGAATCCGGTTATATACTTCTTGAACATGATTGAATGTCTTCTTGAACATGAATGATGGTTGACTGAAACTATATTTACATTCAACCCGTAATCTTACCCTAACCCAACAACAACAACAACAAAAATTCTGTAGGCCCACAACCCGACCGAACCTGATAAATGATTTCGCATAGATTCGGATAACAAGATTTCACCAAATACGGATAAGATCGACGATAAGGATTGGATCGGCAATCATTTTTTTTTATGCAACTCGTATTCAAATTAAAACTTTGCATCTGATTGGGAAACCGGCTAATGTAGCCGTTAAACAAGAAAATTATAAATGTAAAAAACGCATACTAATATAAAAATAATAGATGAATCCATTAAAAATTATAATAAAATTAAATATTTTAATAATATGAAATTCTATTGTGCAAATAACCACTTTTAAAAATAACTTCGACTTCCATTTGTTTTATGTAACCACCAAAAATGTTGACAATAATTAAAACTATGCTATTTTGCTTTTAAGTATTGAAGTTTTTAAATGTGTATACTTTGCCATATTTCCCCTCGTTCAGTATCACGAAACTTTCTGACACATTTATGAACAAATTTTTAAACGCTTGGCACTTGCATGCCTGATTATTAAAGCGATTTGGAATGAATAGCGTTTTCCATTTTTAGATAAATGAAATGCTTAAGAGCAATTTTGGTCACTTTTTTCCGTTTCTGACGCTGCGCATCGGAAATTCGGTTCAAAACACCGACTTTGATAGTGTTTTCTGAAACATCTTTTGTCAAAAATGGAAAATGCCATTCTATTACATATATTCTGAATAAGAACACCTGCCAATTTCATGTGTTTCCGAATAAAAATGAATTCAGAAATTAGTTATTTTGGATTTGATTACAAATTTAATGAAAATAAAAGTATAGATTTTTAAATAAGCATTGTGAAAAATTTATATTAGGAATCCATTTAAATAATAGATTTACCTATTGTGCGATATTATTAAATAATAAACATTGTATCAAGCAATAAAACATTTTTCGAAGCAAATGAAATTTAAAACTTCGGATCATAAACGCAAAGAAAAAAAAATATTTTTTTTTCTTTACAAATTATTTTATTTATAGCTTTTGATAGAATACTAAATGCAGAGCTTAAATATCAATTTTTACTATAGAAAAAATTCGATAACATAACTGGAAAAATTACCTTAACTGAATAGCTGTTTTATTGTTTCATCAATATTCATTATTTTTGTGCACCTAATATTGACATATCTTGACAACTAAATTTGTAATGAGTTAAATTGTCGCAATTATTTCAAATATACCAGAAAATTATTTCTCAAAACCTCCACTAGCTAAGAAATTTTCAAATTGTAAATCAAATATTAATAGTTTTAAAAATTGCAATGTTTTTAATTACAATGAATAACTATGAAAATTGAACTGAGAAACGCAAAATATAAATACATTCCTCGTTATAAATAACACTTTACATTTAGAATATATATTGTTAGTAAATACTTTAAGCTTTTTTCGAAACTCTGTATTTAAAACGATTTAAAACATTAAAGATAAAATTTTATACAAGTGATTAAAAAAAAAATAGATTTAAACATCTTAACATTTAAATAATGCACTATTAATGTACCATTACTAAATATGCACTATTAACAAAACTGCGAAGACATTAAAAGTTACCTGCTAATCTATAAGTAAAACCACCAGTTCTAGGGATTAAGTTTTAATGGTCGTTGACTGCTTCCTTTTCATTCAAAAGGAGACTCAAATCCACTGCTTTAATTTTCAAAGTGTCCAGCTTAGGTGTGTTCATAGATCTGAGATATCAAATATCGCACGCAGACCTTAATAACGCACCCAGCTAGACATAAGGATAGGTTAAAATGGATGATTCACTTTAAAACGTTAATTTACTTTCACGGTATAAATTCCACAATATACTTCCACAAACTAAAAGAACACCACACACTCTAATCCGCCGATGAAATTAATCGTCTGCCCTCAACATCTGCGATCATGATCTGCGCAGTAATGTTTACCACAAAGTAACATCTAGCAGGTGTTTCCAGAAAAAGAATAGAAAGAAAACAGTTAAATAAAGACATTTCAAATGCTTTATAGTTTATATGGCTGACAAATAACTTCTAATAAAACTATAATATTCTGTTTTTATATGAGAGAGTTTAGTATTCTTGGAAATAAGCTGTGAAAATTTAAATTTTTATATATTTTTTAATCAGTTGCATTTGTTTTAGGCGTCCAAAGTAAACATAAATTTTAAATAAAAATGGATTTAATAGTCTTTATAAAATAATTACGACATAAATATAAATACTATTCTGCAATCAGATTTCCTAAATACGATTTTTTTCATTTTTTACATTCTATTGAAAAAAGAATATATTTAACAGAGGTGATATCTTATTAAGCACTGACCAGTTTTGGAATAAATTGCTATAGGAATGACATATACTTTATGACATATTTTTAATTCGTTTTTGTTCGGAAACGCATGAAATTGGCTTTTGTTTTTATTCAGAAACTCTGTAATTGAAAGACGTTTTCCATTTTTTAGTAAAATCAGAAGATCTTTCAGAAAAGAATGTCAAAGTCAGCGTTTTGAACCAAATACCCGACGTAACAGGGAAAGAAAAGAGAAAAACCAGTCGTCACGTGACACGAATTGCTTATAACTCGATAAGTAATATATTTATCAAAAAAATGGAAAACTCATTTCTATTCCAAATTGCTTCCATAGTCAGTCCTGCCCATTTTATGCCTTTGCGTTTAAAAATGAGTCAGAAATTATGTCAGAAAGCTTCGCGTTGTGGAGCAGGTCAGTTGAGAACCACCTTAAATATTCAGTACAAGAAAAATCTTGAACGCGTTCAACGGTCACCCCGAGCACCCCCGATGTCGAACTCGCAAAAATGGTGTCCTCACTTTTTAAACAGAAAGCTGATGATTGGGTTGAGTGGCCCCTCAAAATAATAAGATAATGGAGATTTTTAAAATATTTTTAGTATCACAAAATTAGCAAATGAGTTCTATGCGGTGGTAGAAAAAAAAATTAAATGTTTGTATTTAAAATGCTAACAAATCTCTAAATCGCTAACAGTTTTATTAGAATGGGAGATCTATTTCTGAATTACTTTCCGCCAAAACTTTCCTACGTTACTAAATTTCTATTTAAGGATTTTTACCTGTGTATTATATAGTATATTTTGTTAAATTTCATGAAAATGGCAATGAAAATTGTAAAAAAATATCTGCCTCATATATGTAGACAAATATTTATTTATTATTTTATTTTGGAAATACAATATATTTCAATAATGCGTGACAATGTTTTTATTAATGATTTAGGTACATGACATAATTCAATTCTATATTTTATGAGTTTTTTTCCAAATTCTCTCTCCGATCACACCGTGAAGTCACAGAGTGTTGGCATTTTGGTCATAGGTTTTACGTGACTTATGTGACTTGCAGTGACGTCATTGCAACGTCACAAAAATTTTTAAAGCTGTCAAAAAGTAATTTTCTTCATGCCATAAGATGTTCTAAAGTTTATTTTAAGTTTTCTTTAGATCTTCAAGACGTTCACATTTTGATCACAGTGTGACGTTACAAAGTGGTGTCATTTTGGTCACAGATGTGACGTGACGTACGTGACTCACAGTGACGTCACAATGACGTCACATTGACTGTGCATGCTATGCTGGTATTATGATAATTAGATCTATTTGACGTATATCTTAATTTCTTTTGAGTAATCCATTAACGCTATTATATAAATGAAGCACATCTAATTTTTCTAGATAAAAGGAATCTGTAGAGTTCCTGTAATTATATAAAGGGTGTCTCTTATTGCTGTTTAATAGGTAATCCCTAAACAGTCAATTTTAGGGATACTTTCAATTGCAATTTTTTTTTCAAATAATTTTGTTAATTATCTTAGAAGCCATTCAAAAGTCAACATATTTATATTTGTAAAAGTTTATATTTGGTACCTTGGTGCTAGGAAGTTTTATTTCAAAAACCATATGTTGTGGTTCTCTCACGGAAAATAACATTCATTATTCTTTTATTGGAAAAAGGGGGATAATTTGAAGTTTACACTTTTTCCGCAATTAGAAACATATTTTAATGCTAGAAAACAATAAAAAATTCTTAATAATTCAATAGCATTCGAAACATTTTTGCAATTGGATATATTCCTATAAAAAGGACAGCTTATTATTTGGTAGGGATTAATGAAGAATGAAAGAGATATAGCATACCTTCAATTTTTATCAGTTTTATTTCTATATTTGTATGAACTGAGAATCAATTATCTTTAATGACTTACCCGTGGAACACTATATATGTTTTTCAGAAACTTACTTAAAAATATGCAACCACAAAAACATATTGCATATTTGCTTCAAAAGTGCCATAACTCCAAAAACCTAATTGTTCAGAAAATGCTGTCGTTTTTTGGCTGTATTTTCAGTTCTTTGGCTGTATTTATAACTTCAGACAATATTTTGAGTTTTTAAATGCATTGTAGTTTTCTATGTGATTACAACATCAGTTGATTTTTAATTTGAATAATAATTTCATATAATTTCAATAATTCTTGTAATAATAATTACAAGATACCTATAATTTTTTTTATATTATGTTTAATTATAAAAGTTAGATTTTTTTAAAACTATAAACGTGCAGGGGTCGATAGAGGCAAAATTTAGCCTGAATTTAACCTTCACAAAATTCCATTTCATATAAACATTCATTAATTATTTGTATTTTTTTAGATTTTAAAATGTGAAATTAATAAACAAAACAAATTCATCAGATAAAAAAAATTTAGTAGAAGGGCTTAAAGAAGTTAATATCAATTACTAGTTATCCAAATTTGAGTACTAACTGGATTTCATCTTTTGTTACAAAATGTATTTTTCACAAAAATATAATACAATTCTCAGAAAAATAACTTTTACTTTTGACAAAATGGAAATGTTCCCAAGAAAAAATCCTGTATCGACCCCTGACAAGAGTGGGGAATTTTCAGAAAATCTTACCAGCTAAGAATTTATTTTGTCAGCGAGCAAGATGCAACGTGCAGTTGAAAATTAGTATGAAAAAATTTTGTGCGGCAGCAAAAACAATTCAATATTATTACTACAGTATAGTGTCACATTTTTATCTCTCAGAAATATATACAACAAGGAACGCCTAGTATAGGATACAATTTAGTACCATGATTACATTGCGATAGAAAATGCATATCAATAAAATTTTATATAGAGAAATTTTTTTTTAACATGAATGAGATTTATGGTATGACAGTTATTTTAACGATAACATAGAGTTAAAATTTGTTAAAAATCTGCCAACACTGAATATATATAAAGTATTTCATACATTATGGAACTTGAAAAATAAGAACCAAAATAACACATGAAAATATATCAGAATTTACCGATCCTTGAGAATAAAAAATAACTTTGACGTCTTGTTCTTGGAAACAACACAAGTAACTCTTGGTAACATTTTGAAGAATTCCAATGATCTACTTGATCTTCAAAGAAAAATTTTAATAATAAGTATCAATCAAGATTCAAAAATATAATTGCGAACGCCGAAAATTTGTACATGTGCACAGGGCCCTGATTACTGCAGGAGCAAACTTCTACCAAAAAATTTTAATATATATTTTCGTTTTATTTAAACGTCTTATTCATACAAAGTTCTCGTCACAAATACGGCGAAAATTTCTATGCATTTTTACTGGTGTAAGTTTTCCCCGTTTGTAATGAGGCCCTGTATTTGCAAATGACAACAGCAAAAGGTGCCAAGGAGAATAGGGTTACAGTTAAATGGAAATCACGAAGATAAAAATTGCCAACGCAATGATTTAGTTTTTAAGTCATCCGCTGCAGCCGCTCTTTTAAGGTGAAGTTAGGCCTCTGTTTAAATCTCCTTACTCTGTGATTTGGCGTATAAAAGTTCAGTGATTTAGCACAACAGAGACAGAGTGTTTTGTTCAACTCTTTATTGTTATCTACATTCATTTTAATTCCGCTATTTGTTAATATGAGTTTGGCCTTACATATGAGTTTGGCCTTATATATGAGTTTCGCCTTAAAATGTGACTGCAAGTCATATAAACGTGCTGGAGAAGAAATAATGGTAGCACAAATACTTTGAATAAAAAATAACCAGCAAAAAGTTGGCTTTTTATGCAATTTAACCTTTCGAAAAACGGTGGTATGTTATTTATACGATTTAATTTTAATCCCCATCTGCCATGTAACAGAAATTTTAAATAAAATGTTAGCCTTTTAATGTACGCCGGGCTCCCATTCGGTCCCTTTTTTGAACACCACTTTTTTAAAATGAAAAATCGTGTCTATAAATTTTGTTGAAACTAACGTCGAAGTTCGTTTTAGTTGCAATTGTTGCAAATACCTACCACGATTTGCTTTCTAAAAAAATACCGGTTTAAAAAAAAACGGACCAGTGGGAGCCCTGTGTACGTGAAGAAAAGCATTTATTTATTTTCAAATTAATTTGTTCGTGAATTCTAATTGCAGTAAATCATTTCCACATTTTAGAAACCGAATTACTTTGCCCTTTGAGGATTAAGCATTCATTGAAACATTCAAATTTAAAAACAAATACATGATATAATCATTCATTCTTTTAACGAAGAATAATGGGTAGTTGTTAAACTGTAAATACAAGTCATATAACCACGCATTGGAGAAGAAAATATGTGCAAACAGAATGCTTTAGAATGAAAATACCGTATATACTCGTGTATAAGCCGACCCCCAAATTCGAGATGAAAAGAGATTTAATACCAATAATTTACAATGGTTTTCTCCGTCTTAAATAATTTAGAATTAAATGAGATTAAATAAGTTGTAGAAAACCACTTTAAATTACTGGTATTAAACGTGATTTTGTCTCGAATTTGGGGGTCGGCTTATACACGAGTATATACGGTAATTAGATGTAAGTTAATTAATTTATAAATTAGGCTAAATTGAAACATCCAAATTTACAAAAATATACATGATTTAATCATTCATTTTTTTAATATAGAATGCTTTTCTGAACATGTGGAGGCAAGTCATATAAACGTTTTGGAGAAGGAAAGTTACTAAGGAAATATAGAAATTATATTATCAGTACTAAAATATGACATATATACAAAAATGTATTCTATTACGGAATAAATACACTTCTATAAATACAATTTGTATTGCTTGATATGACAGATTCAGAAAGTTTTGAAAAAGTGAATGGCTAAAATCAATAACATGAATGCAGGGAAGCAAATAATAAAAGAATGAACGACGCTGGTTTAGCGGAAAAGAAAATGTCATTGCTTTTATCTTACACGAATGGACTGGTTTTCTTTAAGTAAAAATTGAATCGATCGTAAATATATGCTTTTTCCGTTAAAAATTTTATGTAAAAAGACGACATTACCTATACATATAGACTACATAAGAATTAATATTTTGTGAATCAGAGCCGATACTACTAACAAGGTGCGTACACTACTGGAAATTTCTATGGAGTTTGGCACCGTTACTTCAAGTAATTTAATACTTAAATAGATGAATTGGAAATCGTTTCATTTAATTACAGAATTTGTAATACTTAACTGTGGCAAAAATGTCTATTTGAAATTTTTGATAAAACTGTATTTACTCTGTACTAATTACTTTGTATTATTTTGCCATACAATAATATTTCACAGTGATCTATAATAATAAAAGAAAGTTTGACTCTATGTGTGTGTCTTCGATGGCTTGTGAAATATAGCGCACTTAAAAGTCTGAACGTTTACGTGAGGACAGTCCAAGGTCACTCCTGATACACCTGAGTCTCAGAATTTTAATATTTTGATAATTACAGGGTTCGTATGGGTCCTGGAATTTTAAGACCAGGAAATTATTTGGTACCAGTATTTTCTTATAGATAATCGATTCTTAAATAAAGGTGAAATTTTGCACGTTTGAACTTGATGTATTTTTTTAGAAAAACATACTGGTATGTCACCAGGAAAAGTAACGAGACCCGTACGAACGCTGAATTACCCAAGCTATTAGTGAAAACACATTAAAAATCGCATTGAAAATGCCATCTTTTTTATCAAAATGACTAAAGATAAAATAAACATTTAGAAAAAAAATATTGACCGACTTAAAAAAAGAAGCACTAAAAAGTACTAAATAATTCTTTAAAGTTCTCTAATGACAAAATGTTATCCATCAACCACAAATCCGATATCATGTGTCGGAATAAACACGATAAATTTAATATGCACAGTTTAATACCCACCAAAATATATTTTACAAGAGACGAATTTACAGATTTATTATTTAGTTTACGTTTATATACTTGTGAAAAGCAATCAATTACTTTTTGAAGCCGGTGAAAAAAAACCTTAAGTATAGTAAGAATTGTGAATATATTGTACCTAGTATCTATTAATTTATCGATTGGGTAATTTGGCACCGACTTCAAAAAGTGATTAAATACGCACTTCAGAAATATACCCCCTAAGCGGGTTAAATTGAGAGGGTCGAACGTTATAGGTCATTTCACCATATCTCAGCAGCAGTTGTACGAAGGAGCTCAAAATTCAGGATAACAAAATATACTAAAAAATGGTTAAACAGATATTTCAGCGATTTTAGAAATTCATTTCTAAGAGGGTTAAATGGAAAGGGGGGGGGGGTTCAAACGTTTTAAATCAATTCCCCATATCTTAGCAGCAGTTTTAGGTAGAAGCATAAAATTCAGGATAACAAATGTACTAAAAAATGGTTAAATATATATTTCAGCGATTTTCGAAATTCACCCACCTAGTGGTTAAATTGGGGGTCGAATGTTTTCGGTCATTTCGCCATATCTCAGCAGCAGTTTTAGGTAGGAGAATACAATTCTGGATAACAAATCTATTAAAGCAAAATAGTTAAGCACGTGTTTCAGCAATCTCAGAAATTCCCTCAATAAGGTGGTTAAACAAAGGATATGAACCCAATTATGGAAGATTAGACGAATAAGACAACTATTGCTGATTTTTGATTAGATATTTTGCGTAAAACATTTTTAAAAAGAAATTTTTTTATCATTTATAAAGCTGATGGATTTAGTATGATTGCGTCAAAATAACATAAGTATTTTCTGAATGTTATTTTGACGGTTTATGGACGCGAAGTTACCCGGAAGGCCAAGGATAACTCGGGCAAAACCGGGCGGTTCTGCTTTATTAAAATTAATTTATTAGTGACAATATGCACATAAACAAAAAATATTATTTATCACATTTTTACAAGCTTTTACTTAAAGTGTAAAATTTGTAAGTACTGCAATTTTGTCTTACTTCCGCTTTTACTCGATTGATAGGAAATGAGTTTTTTAATTACCTACCAATCCCTACCCTACATTGTAATCGACACATTATCCTCCCGCTCGAAGCCGGAACGAACCGTTAGTAATATACATATTTATATATATATATATACTTTTATAGAAAGCAAGGATCGTTGCTTTGGCAACAATTACGGCTTGGGTCTGTATTGAAAGTAGCCAAAGCACTGCAAAAGTTTTCTGCCAGATTTACATCTGCGTCTGGCAGTAACTTAGCAAAGGAATTTCGGTCTGGTAAATTAATTATGGCTTATCTGATACCCAAAACATAACATACACTGGCCTCCAAAAGTTAAGGTACAACCGATTTTTTGAGTCTAATTTCCAAATGAATGAATATAGAAACAACAAATTTGGAGGAAATGTGTGCTAAACTGTTATTTATTAAATGCAACATAGAAATTTACTTAAGTTAAAAGAATAAATGAAATTACAACAAAAAAGCACTCATGGTGGAAAATTCCATTCTTGGAGAAATCAGTACATCGCAGAATTATGCAGTAAAATTTGACAGAAACATTAAAAAGCTGGTTCTAATACGGAATATGTCCACCCCGGACTTGAAGGCATTGGCGGCATCGACTTTCCATGCTCTCAATTAAATTGTCAAACACCGAAATAGGTAACGCTGACCAGACTTGGAGTAAGACTTGTTCCAGCTGATTTAATGACCTTGGAGGAGGACTTAAAGCGGCAACCTGTTTTCCAAGATAGTCCCAAAGATGTTCTATCGGATTCAAGCCTGGAGAGTGCGCTGGCCATTCCATTCTATCCAAACCGTGATCCTAAAGATAATCCTCAACAACCACAGCTCGGTGTGGTCTCGTATTATCATCCATTAGAATGAAACCATTGCCAATAGCACCGGCATATGGGCGCACATATGAATCCAGGATCTCATCCCGATATCTCTCACCGGTCACAGTTCCTCCATGGAACACATGCAGGTCAGTGTGGCCTCAGTGTGAGATCCGTGCCCAAACTATAATTCCACCGTTTCTGTACCTGTGTGTTTCGACAGTGTTTGATTGATGGTATCGAGTGCATTGTTCTCTCCAGATCAGAAGACGTCCTGAATCGCTCTCCAGTGTGAATCTGGACTCGTCTGTGAAGAGTACAGAAGCCTACTGTTGTCTGGTCCAGGAAACATGTTCACTTGCCCAACATAAGCGGGTCCTTCTCTGTCGTCTGTTGAGGGGGACACACACAACTGGTCGCCATGCATAGAGACCTGCATTGTGAAGACGTCTTCGCACCGTAGTAGCGGAGATTCTTCTCCCTGATGCTTCAAAGTGGTCTGCAATGTGTTGCGGCAGTAGTGCGTCTTCTCCTTCGGACAGAAAGAGCTAGAAACCGGTCTTCTGCAGGTGTTGTAACACGTGGGTGGACTGGAACATGTCTTCTGGACACAGAATCTTCGGATTCATACTGATCCCAGAGTCATTGGACTACACTGCGAGACACATTGAGCCATCTAGCAGTATCGGCCTGTGACAACCCTATTTTCATCCATCCTACTGCCCGACACCTTAACGAATTGGGCAATCGACTCCTTCTAGACTCAATTGTCTGTTGTGAACAAAACTGAAAACATTAGTTCGAATACAACAAAACTTACACGCGAAATTACGAAAGCTTCGTAATTGCATAATTTTCTCTTGTTCATAAATACCTCTTCTTTTCTATAAAATAAAAGTCGTAGCTGTAATTTTTGCGTAAGTTTTTTTAAAGCTTATTATTGTCATTCATATAAACTAAGAAGTTTAATCTAACTGCCATTTTTTGTCTGGTGACCTTCGAAAAACATGTTGTACCTTAACCTTTGGAGGCCAGTGTACTAAAATTTTAGCTTTGCTAAAATGGCGTGAAATTGACCCTTTTTTTATTTATAAATCAGGGTCTGTCACGGTCTTAACAACATTGAAATCGTCTGGCAATAATGGTTTACTGTCACGAATAGTTAGCAGAAACAAGCGTTATAAACAAAATTCATGCTAAAAGGACGTTATTTTGTCACTTTTTCACCTGCATTACTCCTCTCCTCACAGGTAAATACAACGTCTCCCACCAGCCAGGCCGTCGGCATGCGTACTACATAATAAAAATGGAAGGCATATACAAAAATGAGCATTGCAGGTGACGAAAACTTTGTTATTAGACGACGTTGTTATTAACCCTTTCCGGCACAGTGGTCCCACTCCTGGCACACTTAACCCCTTAATCGTCGCGCTCGACAAGTGTAGGCTACTTTTTTAAAATTCAGATTGCTTGATTACCACCAGTTTTTTTTTAACTAGAATTAATCGCGTTATTTAATAGAAGATAAAATATGCGAGAATAAAGCCAATTACACTATTTTAAAAAATTGGTGGGAATCAAACAATCTGAATAAAACAGGCGTAACCTACGCTGCCCGTGAATGTCTCGGGCACGACGATTAAGGGTTTAATTTTAATTCCAAACTTGCATCCGGCAAAGAATATTTTAATAACATTTTGTTTCTACAGTGAAAGCTTAAATAAGGATTTCTTATTTTCTAAAAAAGTCGTTTGTAAATTCCGGTGTCAGTCAGTAATTTCTCATTTTACGAATAGAATTTGCCTGTGTCGGAAAGTGTTAACAATTCTCTATTAGAATCAGAGGTGCCAAATTCCCACTAATATTCCGTAATATGTGGTTTAATCTGACCCAGTTTAACAACGCTTCAAACTAGAAAAATTATTGCATGAATCTTTATTTATTTAATTTCAGGTTTCTACGTGGAATTTATTTAATTTTATTTCTTAAAAAGAATTTATGGTGCGAAACGTGTCGAATTAAACCACATATTACCGAAGATTAATAAGAGCTTAGCAATGAAAGCTCTTCTTTCACCGGGACTTCGAAAATTTTCATTTTCGCCGCAGTAAAATTCTTTATATTTATCTATTTGAAAATTATGCATCCATCTGCATCTCTTTACAAGGAATCTAAATATGTATTTTTCGTAATTCTCTGGTAATTATAACAGAAATTAGATGCTATTTCTCAAACAGATAGGACCAGACATTTCGTCTCTCCATCTATTGACAGATGAAAAGCGAAAACCAAAATTTATGAATGTACTCAGAGTTTTAAAGCTCTATTATATATAATTTTAAATATTGCATTTATCGATTTAAAAATTAGTCAGCTATAGCTATTCTTTTACGGAGAGCCCAGAAATCTAATTACCGTAATTTCCGGCGTATAAGCCGCAGCTCAAAGAGTCGTTTTTCGACCCAGAAATATTATTTTATAAAATGCAACTTAAAAGATCGCTGTAAATATTTAACTACAATTATTGAATAAAATTTCTGGGTCGAAAAACGACTCTTTGAGCTGCGGCTTATACGCCAGAAATTACGGTATTATAAACAGGGTTCGTACGCCTCCTGGAATTTTGAGAACAGGAAATTCTTCGGTACCAGTATTTTCTTACAGAAAATCTCGCCTTAAAAGAAAGCGAAGTTTCGCGAGTTTAACCTAGATTTCCTTTTCAATAAAGAAAATACTGGTGAAACTCCTGGAAAATTCCCTGATCCGTACGAACCCTGTATAAAGATCGGGTAGTTAAAACCAAAGTACATATTACTTTTGTGTTAATGAAAATTATTTTTTATGGAAGTCAAAAGCACAGCTGTCAGTCAATGAAGAAGCAAGTGCAGGGCTGCCGCAAACACGGGTGCCAGATTTTAAATTCATCAACTTTAACTCAGCCGTTTTAATGAACATACTTATTTAAAAATGTGCATGAGATATGGATTTCAAAATTAGAATATAGGCGCGATTTGGTACATACATTGAGATTTTCTAAAAATCGAAAAATTCGCACTACAAGTTTTCATTTTATAAAAATCCTGATTTTTATGGTAAAGAAATAAAAACCTAATTGACAATGGCATTGAAAATTATAGAAACTTTTATATATTTTTTATTCGCGGGGATGGGGAATGGAAGGCGACTTTTAAATAAATATCGCATTTGGTGAACCGAGCTCCCTAGCGGCGGGTTTATCGTTATTTGACACCCTTTTTAACCCTTTATCTACCGACGGTACTTATAAGTACCAATCACTTTAAAACTTTATAGCACAACAATCATTACTTATATTCTGATGGTACGTTTTAGAAACAGTCTTTTAACTCTACTTTTTCATGATAGATAGCAGTAGTTGTTCTAGGCTGATGAATTTTGCCAGGAAGAAAGCTATTTTCGAACGGACATTGTGTTGTTTTGCTGCCATTTTGTACGGATTGCCACTCTTACCTTTTCTTTGCTATAAATATATAATATCAAAGTGCTGTATTTTTTTATACATTCTGTATTGTCTTAGAATATTATTTTCCCAATCATTATAAGATAATAGATTATGTAATGTGAATAACGGTCGAATTATTCGGTGGTACTTATAAGTACCGCCAGTACACGTAGTGTTGGAGAAAAGCTTGTTTTCATTTTGTCCATGTAATTATCTATAGTATTTCTCTTTGTTATAATGCAATTATGAAAGTGTAGTGTTGCAATATGTATTAGTATTTTTTATAAATTTCAATTATAGATATTTTTTTAATTAATATATTTTTTTTAACTTTGTTATTTTTATTTTTATTATTTTTTATTTATTTATTTTTTACTTTATATATATATATATATATATATATATAATATATTTTTGTGCGTAAATGAAAAAAAATTGTTTTTATGATTATCATCAAATGTGAATTTCTACCTTTATTATGTAAAAAATAAAATTATGTCAATTTGATATTTTCTTTGTTTTCTTATGAGTGTTTTTTGATTATTTAGCATTTTTAAGAGGTTAAATTTCATTAGAAATGTCATCCGTAATTTTTTTCTTTTATGAGGAAATTTATACATAGTGTACTGACGGTACTTTTAAGTACCACTTTTATTAATTAGTTCTAACAAATTAAATTTCGCACCGGGGAGATTTTTTTTTGTATATTCTTTAATTATCAATATTAACAGCTAAAAAAGTATATTTATGAAGAAATTTTCAGTAGTTCATAATGCGGTAGATAAAAGGCTAATATATAAATATGTAATACCGTGATTCCCAGAGGACTAATTCCATTTAACAAATATAACTTTCTTAGTTCCATCTATAACGTTTAATTGCTGTGATGTATAGATATATTTTTTTAAGTTCCAAGCTTTTCCACGATTCCCAGACTTTGAACAAGTAGTCTGGTAGTCTTAATTATTTATTTGACAAAAATCAGTCTCATCTCCCCTCCCCCTCCCCCTTTGCCCCCTTCGAGTTTTTTTCTCTAACTATGCCTCTTTTCTATAACTCACCAACTAACTTTCCAATTCCAACGCAGCTGATTTCAAACATTTCAATAAGCTTAATACATATCCTCTATAACATTAAAGTGAACTTATGAGTTGTATATACCACTTTTTTCAAATAATAACTTCGGATTTTTTAAATTTATTTTCAGAGCATCTCGGGTCCTACAGACCGGATTACGACACAGTTTGGCTCAATCGACACCATATCGATAACATTAAATATTAAGACGGGTATAAATATTAATTTCTACGATTAAGACGGGGTTTGGCTCATTCAACTTGAATTACATAGTGTTACAGATTTCAGCTATGTGTGGACAGATTACACCCCCTGTCGACAGAAGGTGGAAATTCGGGAGTATCCCGGGTTCTATGGGCCCGATAACGACGGGATTTTGCTCATTCGACTTGATATCAATAGCTTTAAATATTTTAGTTAGACTTTCTACCGCCAAGGAGGGCTTTCCGGTCTCGAGTTCTACGGGCCTGATTCAGACGGGGTATACCTCATTCAGCTTGATTTCGATAGCCTTACAGATTTCAGTCATGTTCGTATAGAACACATCATTATTATCAGGGGCCCGGGCATCACCGGGCGGGCAAGCTAGTAAACAATAAAAGAGGCATTAGCAGAACACAGTAACCCATCTATGATTAAATATTAGATTCCCGTATTGATTCAATAAATGTCAGAATTTAATCTTGACCAGATAATCACAGAATTTTCCAATTGCTATGTGTATTAAACCATGGCTAACAAAGTTATAATTATTGATCTTACTATCTAAGTGCTTTACAATTAAATTATCTATAAAATGCAATTGTATGAAGTTATGGACAGAATTTAACCAAAAACTTCATATATATATATATATATATATATATATATATATATATATATATTTACTAAGGACGTCAAGTCCCAGTTAAAAAATGGAGATAGCCGAGAACATACATATGAATTTAGTTCAATTCTATGCATCACTTCAGATTATTTTTGATGATACAAAGAGGACACACAAACTTCGGACACGCGGACATTCGAAGAAAACTTCGATTACGATACTTTCTTCCAGTATAGATAGCAGAAAGTAAATTATATTCAACCAATTTAGAAGGTGGGATAAATAAAATTCAAGAAAATACTTTAGTTAAATAAACTGTGAATAATGTCACAGACAGAAAGAGAAATGTTGACTCACATTAAAAATTTGAGATGTTATAAAGATACCTTCCAGCTTCTTATTGTTCTTTGCAAACTATTTTAATCTTCAACTTTTATTATATATTTTTTTAATTTTGCACATTTTATTAGGTTAAAAAATATATATGTATAGAAAAACATTTTCAGAAATCTTGTAATAACTGTGTGGATTTCAATGAAATGAGCATTAAAGGACTTTATGCAAATAAAGCAATTATTCAAACTTCGTTACTTTATTGGAAAATTTATTTAAAGCATTCAATACTAGGTGATACTACGTAAAAAGATATTTTTTTCAACCATAGAAAAATTTTATGTCAGAAGGATTTTTAAATCACCTCATGCAGAGAGAATTAGTTTTGAGTACCATTCTTTCCGAACAGTAACCTTCGCCTTATGTAATCGCAGAAACATGCGATTAAATAAAGCGCAAGGATTACAATTTGCAAATAGTTTCGTCCAAAGATCAGAATATTTATTCACCCTGAGCTGTCAAAGAATTTTTAGAAGCAAAATCTCAAAGAACTAGGGTAAAAAAGCATATAAAATTGGCTCCTTTCGAAGATGTAAATAAAAGTTGCTTCTAAACTTTTATGATAGTTTTTATGGCTTATCATTATTGCGTATCTAATTCAATATTATATAACATTTAAGTTCACTGCTACTGTTAAAATTATTTTGAAAATACCTTTTTTTCCGAAAAATGTTGTTTGTTTTTGGAAAGAAATATTTACCCATATTAGTTAACTTAAATCAGGTGCTTTGAAACTTTGGACTGCGGACCAGGGTTGGCATTAATCGATTACTTTTTTAATTGATTGATTAGTCGACTAAACGTTCAATCACACGAAATTTAATCATGAAGAATGTAATCATTATTGAAATTCAAAAAAGTAATTATGTTTATAATTTTTTTATGATTAATTCAATCTGAACTTATTCATTTGCGATTACTTTAATCATTAATCTAATTATACAGACGGAAATTTAATCATTTAACTCCGCCATTTAACTCTCTTAAATTCGCTTATATTGCTATAAGACTGTTATTCAGGGTCACTACATGAATTTTCTTACTAAAAATTATACAGGGTCACATAAAATTATCCAGATATACGCAGGTCAAAATGTGTAAATAATTTAGATTAGAAGGGACAGTTGAGTCCTTTTTTATAAAACTGGTATAATTTTATATTATTATTGGCAAAGGAGAACAAAGTTATCAAATAATTAATTTTCAATAAACAAAATAACTGAAATAAAATTGAATTATGTTTGTATCACACAGGGTTCGTACGCTTCAAGGACTTTCAAGCACCTTTTATCAGAATTTTCGTAAAGTAATATTTGGCTTATTTAATGAAAAAAAATGCTATCTTCAGAAATAGCAACCAGTACTCTACAAAATTTTTGGTACTAAAACACATAAAATCTCCCGAATCTCCTGATGCGTACGAACCCTGGTCACAAAAATGTTGCGACAAACTGGAGAAGAAAGAATACGTTATAAGCAAAATATAACAGTTCAATGTTGGCTGTTCATCATAAACTTGATCTTATAAGAATAAATCATCAGCGTTGCTCTTTATTTTTTTTTACTTTCACCAAAATGAATCTTTCAGACTTACTCACAAACCAATTGATATCGTTAATATACTCATGACATATTTGTAGACAATTTTTAAACATTTCAAAGAATTATAAATGAAAGATTCTGAATCAGATAACTTTATTTGTTGCTGCAAATGGCGTTCAAATAAACATACTATATTATGCTTTTTTCATAAAGAAGTTGCATCAAACGGAAAATGAAAGAATATTGTATAAGCAAAATGTAGCAGTTAGATGTTGGCTTTACACCATACTATAGGACTAAATCATCAGCGTTACTCTCCTTTTTTACCCAATCTCACCAAAGCGAATCCTTAACAAATACTCATAAACCTATTAATTTCAGATGTTTTAATTATTTTAAAGTAAATACACATTTGATTTACGGTCATTTACAAATTTTAGTAATTAATGAACATCATTTCTTTGCTTTCATACTTTGGAAATAACACGCACTTTGACACATTTTCTTATAAAGGATCTTTGTTTTATAGGAAAATGATTAATTTTGTTCCACTCTTTTGTATTTAACTTTTAACTACTGTTAACGGATTTACAGACCGCTGCTTTGTTATGTTTAACACTAGAACCAAGGTGAGGGGTCATTTTGACCCCTACCAAATGGAAAAATGTCGATTCGAACCAGAAATTTCTTTATAGAATAAGGTAAATATATGCCGCACAAAAATAAGTTAAATAAATAAGTTAAAAGCCTTAAATAAAAATTCTGGTGGGAAATATTTTAATGAAACTTGAGTAAAATTTCCCGCCGTTCTAGTGTTAGCCATGTTAGTGTATTTTTCAATCTATCTCCTGAGATCTTGGCACAATATTAGTAGAATGGAGCGCCAATTCGTTATTTAACTGTACGATCACGTTTTCAAGTTACGGCATGAAACTAGCTTTATTTGCTATAAAGCTAGTTTTATTAAAATCTGCTTGTTCGTTTTCAGTTCATTGTTACTCCTCCTAAAACATGGAACGATGGCTAATATCAAAAACAGAAATTTTAAGAAGTTTTTGTTATTTATTATTTTTCTAATTATCAATCAATATTTAGTATTTAATTATTAATCGTCTAATATTTAAATAATGTTTTGTCTGTGTTGTAAGAACCAACTGTCGTAGAGCGGGCGGCGGCGACAAAAATGACTACGTCTTCGGCTTACGAGATGAAATTGTGTTATAAAACAAATTTATTATTAATAGATGAAAAAATGACTTGCCTGCCTCGGTATTTCGATGCGATATGAGCGGAACGGTGTAATTTTGTACCAATAGGCGATTTTGATGGAACTATTTTGTAACCGATTTACGACAAGATTCTTTAACATATCATATATCTTGACTTGTACAATACAATTTTTTCAACCTTCCTCCTAATATATTCGTACGATATTAATAGAATGAAGCGTAAATTCGTTATTTTATCTGTACTATCCCGTTTTCGAGTTACGGCATGAAACATTAGCGTGCGATCTCTCTTAACTAGTATATTTCAAATATTTGAATCCTGCTTCGTGATATCTTGATATGATATGAGCACAACGCGGCGCAAATTCGTCATTTCGACAGTACTTTCACGCCATCAACTTTGAGGTGAAATTGTTGCCAAATTAAAGCTTACACAATGATTTTTTAAAACCCCTTAAAGGACATAAATTTTAATTCCCAAACGCCCCAACACCAGAATTTTGGAATCAAATTTTACTATTATAATATATGTGAAGAAAAACTTTTACTTATTTCAAAATAAATTTGTTTTTAAGCCCCGGTGTCATTCAATGCTTTCAACATTTTAGAAACATAAGTACTTTGCCCTTGAAATGGTTAAAATATTTATTACAGTCTAAATGTAAGAAAATACACAGTCCCCCACCCTTTGTTTTCTTCAAACTGTCGGAATTATTACAGAAGATTCCATCGGAAAATTTAAAAGTAATTTGAATTAAGTTAAGCACTCCAATCAGCGAACTCAAACAGGACTAGAGTTTTTAATTCATCAGAAACCCCAGTGGTTTCAAGCTCATTCAATTCTCACGCACCTTGTTCCATTGTGCCCATATCGCACCACTGTTGGCAGTGGGCTGCTTTTTTAAATTCAGTTTTCGTGATTACCACCAGTTTTTTGAGAAAGCCAAATTCGCCTTATTTAATGACAGATTAAGTATACCGAACACAAGGCGAATGATACCATTTTAAGAAAGTGGTACCAATCGAACAATCTCAATTCTAAAAAAAAGTAGCCCACTGGCGACACTGTATCGTACCCGATCCCGACATTTCTGCTTAAAGTCAACCTGAAACGAGATCTGAACACGACGCATCACACCCGAACACAATCCAAACTAGAAGTGAAAGAATATTAATCTATATATAAAATATATTATTGAAAAGTAGTCTGCAATTAAGCCTCTAATATCAATTATTATATTTTTGCATAAGAACGAGGCTATATACACTCAATTATATTAAAATATATAGTTTGTTTCATTTGATAAATATTTAGGACTTTCTTTTGAAAAATCGGTCAAACCAAGATCGACCTCAAATAGTAACAACCAAACACAAAATATCTAAAGTCAACCGTTCCCAAGCCATTCCACGTGCTGGGTCAGGTAAAATTGTACCCGACCAGATACAGAACTTTATCTGCGAACTCAGGGGGATAAAACCAGAAGAATCATGAGAAAAAAATAAAGAAAATAAAAGGGGAAAGCCGGAACAAAACATGACGGTTTTATTCCTTAATAATTATTAGATTCATCAATGAGATGGAGAATAGATTTAATCGTTAATCGTAGAGAGTGATTGAAATTAAATTAATTATTAATCATTAGTCTATGAGTAGGATTGAAACAAAGTTCAATCGTAAATCTTTAGTCATGATTAAACATTAATTCGTTGGTTTTCAATCGTTAATCAAATTAAAATTTTACACCACCCTGCCGCGGACTACTGAGCTACTACTATTTACTAGCGTCTAGCCCCTGCACTTTTGCTTTTGGCTACGATTTCAAAAAACGGATCACTCTGCTGCGCGCATGCGTGCTTGTCTGATACTTTAAAATTTTGTTCTAAGCCATTCCAAAATGAGTGCGTATAGCTCTGTTGTATGTCATTTCTCTTCCGTTATGTGGTCTTGAGTTCGAATCCCAGCGGCGGAAAGTTTTATTTTTCAGTATTTATTTGAGTTATAAAAAATAATTTGAATAAAAAAATGTAAAGTTTCCATTTTTCAACATATAAGCGATGGAAAGTTTGAAACAAAATGGAAATAAATATGAAATTTGGTTATAAATGAATTTCGTATATTCTAGATAATGCTGTACAGCGAGTTTCATGCGTCCAGTGATGTTTTTTTCGGTTAATGTACGCGAAGCGTACATACACAGATTATTGACCGCGGCTTGAATGCATTTCGTGCATTCTAGAGATTGCTGCAAAGCGAGTTTCATGCGTCCAGTGATGTTTTTTTTTTCGGTTAATGTACGCGAAGCGTACATACACAAGTTATTGACCGCGGCTTGAATGAATTTCGTGCATTCTAGAGATTGGTGCAAAGCGAGTTTCGTGTGTGCAGTGATGTTTTTTTTTAATGTTAAAAATTGTTTCTTGGATGTTAAAAATTCGCTTTAAAACGCTATAAAATTGTTAAAAATCCTTAAAAATTGAAAAATCCGGAGGAAGAAAAAAATTATTTTAGTAAAAGTGTGAAATTGAATTTCTTTAAGAATGTTAAAAAAAAACTAATGAAAATTGTGAAAGAAAATATTTAGTTATATTACGCTAAATGTTTTAAATCAAAATCCTTTTACGAATTTAAAAAAAACTAAATGTTTTAAATCAAAATCCTTTAACGAATTAAAAAAAACTGCCGCGGAATGGAATAAAATTAATATGGTTCTTGTTGAAACTGTCTAGAGCAATGCGTGTGTGCGCAGCAGAGTCATCTATTTTTTGAAATCGTAGCCAAAAGCAAAAGTGCAGAGGCTAGACGCTTGTCTACTATTTTAGATTAAAAAATGATTTATTTTATGATAGAAAGGTTGCAATTATGTATGGAGTATCATATTAAGATTACCTTTCAGAATTTGTGGTGCAAATGATTTTCAGGCAGAAAGGTTGAAGACCCCTAACGTAAATTGTCAATTTGTAAATATATTTTTACAGATACAGTCATGGATTTTTATTAATAAATCTTTCACGTGTGCACAAGTTAAAACTTACCAAAGTAATGACCATGCGCTAGTTTAAGCTCAATTGACGAACCTAATTATAATTCAAGCGTAACTGAAAATTCAGAGTCTATTGTATTGATATTGGATTATGTATGTAAAGAACAAAATAAATTTCTGTAATATCGATAAATAAATTATATTTTTGAAATATCAATAAATGAATTATATTTCGATAGAGTCCACAAATAAATTATTATACTGTGGTTTCCATTTTTACAAAGTCATATTTAATACCCATCATATGTTACTTATTTAGGATCTTAAGGAATAACCAATTACGGATTGGTGAAAAGAATATAACAATTATTTAGGGTTTATTTTGCAGATTTAAAAAGCCTTTTTGATTGAAGATTTTTTGTTAATAATTGTTCTATTATATACATTGGAAAGACTAGATAAAACTGAGAAAATTCCCCCTTTAATGATGAACATAACGGATCTTTCTAAAATTTGTTTATTTTATTTTTTACAGTGTTTATTACATGTATATTCAATATTATGTAATATATATCCATAGGGGCCAACCTCTCATTAATATTCCGTAATATGCGGGTTAATTTGACCCAGTTTAACATCGCTTCAAACCAGAAAAATTATTGGATGAATCGTTATTTATTAAATTTCAGGTTTCTACGTGGAATTTATTTAATTTCATTTCTTTAAAAAATTTCTGGTGCTAAACGTGTTAAACCTAGGTCAAATTAACCCGCATATTACGGAATATTAATGAGAGGTTGGTACCTATGTACAGTCGTGGAAAAAAAAAACGGAACACCCCTCACTAACTCTGCAACAAATTATAGTAGAAGGAAGTGACTGGTACCAAACGATTGGAAATAAAGTCTACTTTTAAGTGATGTATATAAAATTTGCTTAGGGGGCCATCTACATATAAAAACACACCCAAACTTTGTTTTTTTCAATAGCAAGACCCAAATTTGACAACATATTTGAAATCTGCAGTTCAAACTATGCCTAGATACCAAATTTCATTAAATTCCTACGATTAGTTTCTGAGAAATTAATTACTTTATAATGAGCATATTTAAGGGGCTGTATCCAAATTGAAGTTCGGTACTCGATTGTTGAAATGCTGCAGAATGTCACCTTTTAATGTATTATGTTTTACCGATATGACCATTTTACTCACTTAATAAGTTTCGGTTATTGTTATATGCTGTAAGATAATGTTTACAAGTGTTGAATTATCCGATTTTAACCCCTTGGGGACGAGCGACACGTATGCGTGACGCATAAGATGCTCAGAATCCTCGATTTTTCCCACCAGTTATTTTTTATTGCAAGCTTTGCCTTATTATATCTTAGCATTTCCACAATTCAATTAGACGAAAATTTCTGTTTTGAAAAACCAGTGGTAAATTATTAAAAATTCTGTAATAGACTCTCGTAATGAAGGGATTAAAAAACCATAAGATTATTTGTAATTAAAGTAGTCTTAGAATATGTAAATGTTATTGGAATTTTACAGGTGCTTTTATAATGCTTTTTTTCAGATTTTGCATCTATTTAACTCGCCTTTTCTTTAGTTTATTGGCAGAAACGTGAATAATATTGACAGATACAAAATTTAGAATTAAAAAAAAATAGTATAAAGCAGCGTAATGAAACAAAGTAAAAATAACAAAAAAAACGCTGATAAATTGTTTTTTAGTCTGAAAATAAATCCAGACATTGCTTTTTATTAGTAGCGAGAGCGGGGGGGTGTCTTGTTTTGAGATATGTTCGCAGAATTTACATTCCGATTTATTTGAAGACCTAAAACTAAATATATGTTATAAAGACATCTGAATAACTTTACATCCGTTATTCTCCTTCGGAATAGGGGTAATAATTCTATGATTAAACCTATTCTGGCAGTTCATTTGAAATTTTACAATTAACTCATTAATGCCTCCTGGCAAGAAAACTTGCCATATGACATTTATTATTTATTATTATTATTATTATTATTAGATTTTTTTGCACACTGCTAGCGATTGGGAAATAATATTGCCTATCAGAAAACCATAAAAATAACTTGTAATTTTTTTTCAATTAGCCTGTTTAATCGAATAGATTTAAATACGAAAGTTATAGAAGAAATATTGTAATTTTTTCTTCGCAATAAACTACCAATATAAACCTTACCTATTAATCCATGTTGAAACAGTTTGAAGAGACACTTGAAAATGCCCAGCTATATAACGAAAACTTCTTCCAGCTTGCCACATGCCAATCATTTGGCATTTCGTTGCTTCAGTTAATTGTGGGGCCATTTTGTTTCAGCAAATACTCTACACATATGCATTTATAATAAACTTCACTTCAAACATATATACTGCAGAAAAAACAATATAGCTTTATTAGACTGGAAAAGAAGCTATAAATCCATTTAAAGGTAACAAAAATGATTAAGTTTTTTCTAAGGTAGAACTGATCATATTTTTCAAAAATGAGCTTTATTAATTTAAAAATAAAAGCGAAACTATTTTCCATAAATGAAAACATATATCTCATGCAAATACGTTTTACGTAATTTTAATGAAAAATTTTAAAGCAGACATTGAAAAAGTAAAAGATATATATATATATATATATATATATATACTAATAAAGGCTGGGGTTCTGGTGCCTCGCTATCTTATATCTTACTACAATCGCAGGTCGTTGTCACAGTTGTTTAACGTAAGATCACGAAGCATTGAAATACGGTTTACGCATTGTTTATAGTGTGAGACAGACTTAATTTCTAAGTTTATCAAGTCACTATAATCCCAGCCTATGAGTATAATATTTTCTCAAAGAGGAATGAGAGCTCTCCGACCCGAATATCGATTCTTACCACTAAATTTTAATAGTATTCTCCAATGTAAAGAATTTCAGAAATTTTGTCCTTGATTAAGGTAACAAATACTATTAAAATTTAGTGGTGTCAATCGGGATTTCGAGTAGGAGCGCTCCCATCCCTATTCAAACTATGCTTTAATGCACATCATAGACGGCCCCTTAAAGCAGCATTTTGTCGTTTTTTAAGCATAATTTAAAAACTACTTGAAAAAAAAATTGAAATTTTGAATACACATAAAGCAGGACATAATAAATATAAATCCATCAAAAAAATTGTAGGTTGCAATTCATAATTTTTTCGAATATTAATTTCATAATTCATAATTCATATTATAAAATTTTAAAAATTACAAATTTGACGTAGTTATGTTTGGGGTTTTGAGTTTTATAACCAAACAAAACGTTAGCACATTAGGATTATAATTTCAGGAGATATTAATAAAAATATGAAAATGTAATTTAACATTAGAAGCTCTAAAATTTGAATGTTTATAACTCAAAAACTTATCATCCAAATGACTTAAAATTTTGTATCTAGGCATAGTTTGAACCGAAGATTTAAAATAACATGTCAAAAGTGGGTGTTGCCATTGAAAAAATTAAAGTTTAGGCTGGTTTTAATATGTAGATGGCCCCTTAAGCAAATTTTAGATACATCACTTAAAAGTAGACTTTATTTCCAATCGTTTGGTACCAGTCACGTCCTTCTACTATAATTTGTTGCAGAGTTAGTTGGGCATACTTGCCAACTTTCAACTAAACTTCCGTAAAATGTGAGTTAATTTGATCCAGGTTAAACACATTTCCAACCAGAAAATATATCTGAGATAATAATACATGTTTAGTTTCATTTTCTTTTGTGGAACCTATTTAAATGCATTTCTTAAAAATTATTCTGGTTTGAAACGTGTTTAACCTCGATTAAATTAACCCATATTTTACGGAAGTTAAGTGCGGAGTTGGCAAGTATGGTTGGGGGTGTTCCGTTTTTTTTCCACGACTGTACATGTCTATCTAAAGTGTAATTGTTTACCAGATCTTTTTTTGCGGCTGAACTGAGCTATTATTTATATTTTTGCTATTTTTTTCATATTTTATCCGTCTGTTTGACACAGAGACAACAAAGGTACCATTTTAGTATGATACACGTTTAAGTTAAGTATATAAGGTTTTATAAAAGATTAAAACAAACTTGGTATCTATATTTGCTTATAATTGAAAAAAACGTTTCTGTTTGGAAAATAAGTAAAATTTATTATGTTATATTTTTATCCATTTTTGTACATTTATATTTTTGTACATTGTTGTTATTATATATTTATGTAAAAATACATTTCTGCAATATCAGTAAAATAAATTATATTTCTCTCTTGTCAATAATAAATTATTTTACAGTAGTATCATTTTACATTAAATAATTTTAGTACCCATTATTTTTTATTTATAAATTATTATATTTTCATTAATATATATTATTTTATTTTTTAAATATTTTTTATTTTTTTATTGTTAGTTAATAATTGCTCTATAACATAGCCGCCAACTTTTACGCATTTTACTTGACACTAAAATTTAATAGCAAATTTGACCTTATTTAATCGACGAAATCTGTGATTAAATACGGCAATCATTTCTATTAAATTTTAGTGGTTAAAAAAAGAGCATAAATATCACAATTATGTCTATGATATACTTTTAAATTTTCACGATTGTCGCTGGGGCCACTTTTATGTGTTTATCCACACTAATATTTTATACAGCAGCCAAAATACCCAAAGAACATTTTACAAGAGGTTAATGCTAAACTAGCTCTATACGTCGTGCATGCATTGATCTCCAATATAGTAATAAAACCTATAATGATTTTTTTCATTCACCTATTACTACAGCGCCTAGAATAAATAGTGTGCAAAAGGTTTTACCGTTTTTTAATTCAAAATTTTCGAATTCAAACCAAAGATTCTGAAACAAGAACCTTTACTTTAAGAAGTCACGAAATATCTGCCGTTAGGAGCCTACACTAGTCACGAAAAGAAACGCTCAAGCTAATGTTAAGTCTATGGGAAGCTTCTAGCGCGATTTCTCGCTCGCATTTTAATACTTTTAAATGTTTTTTTTTGCATAGGATAGCTGAAGTCAATCTCCAACGTTGTTAGTTTTTACTTTTTCGATTTTTGTTGCAGTTTTTTTTAAAGCGGGCATTTTTAACACTTTCCAACCTAGTTGAAAAGTGTTTATGACTTCGGTTTGTCTGGCCGTCTGGCCGTCTGGCCGACTCTCCGTGCTCTAACTCCCGTAAATATGCTCGAATTGCTCTGCAATTTTTATATGTTATAGTCGTTATCTATGGCATGTTCCCTATTTCAACGGAAGTGTGTAACACTTATAGTTCTTTTACAGGGACACTCAAAAGTATTCCATTACATTGCGGTCTATGGGGAAACATCATTTGCGGTTTATTTAAATAATGTTTCACTATTTTAAACGCATTGAAATTTATATATATCACTAAGGTGCATTAGAAGAAGCTTAATATGGAATGGGGTGTGCATAGCACTTATAGTTACTTTACAGGGACAGTCAAAATAATTCCGTTACATTACGTCTATGGAGAAAAATCGTCTGCGGTTTATTTAAATAATGTTTCCCTATTTTAAACGCATTGAAATTTATATATATCACTAAGGTGCATTAGAAGAAGCTTAATATGGAATAGGGTGTGCATACCACTTATAATTACTTTACAGGAGCAGTCAAAAGAATTCCGTTACATTACGTCTATGGAGAAATATCGTCTGCGGTTTATTTAAATAATGTTTCCCTATTTTAAACGCATTGGAATTTATATAACGTACATTACAAGAGGCTTACTACAGAATATTGTGTGTATAGTAGTCATCGTTCATTTACAGGGACACACAAAATAATTCTCTACTGTATGTTAACAATAATTCCTGGAAGTGAGTTTTAAGTTACTGAATGCGATTTTATTTTTAACTCGCTTTTTGTCTATTACGTGGTGTGTATAAATTCTGTAGATCCTATACAGGGAAGCACAAAAGTTCGCGAGCACATTTCCGTATTATTTAAATCCAGACGGAGAATTTTAAACTCTGCTACGCGTTTCTTAACTGAACTAAAATTTATCATCCTATGTAGTATATATACAAATCTATAGATCCTATACAGGGCTGAATAAAAGTATTCGAATTACTTAGATGTTATATTTTAGCTTATTAAACGGTATGATTTGTAAAATTATTTTGGAAGCGTTGGAAAGTGTTACATAATCTATGCTTGACGCATGATTTTTCGTTCTTGTTAATTTTGGAACCGGTTATGAAAGTGAAAGTACCGTTATATAAAATCACTGGAACCGAAATCGAAATAGTAAAGTCTAACAACGTTGCAGATTGACCTCAGGTATCCTATGCAAAAAAAAAGCATTTAAAAATATTAAAATGCGAGCGCGAAATCGCGCTAGAAGCTTACCATAGACTTAAAATTAGCTTGAGCGTTTTCACGTGACTGATGTAGGCTCTTAACCCCTTCGCGACGAGAATCCTTTACAGAATTTTTAATCTTTTACCACCGGTTTTTCAAAACAGAAATTTTTGTCTAATTGAATCCCTGAAATGCTAAGATTTAATGAGGCAAAGCTTACAATAAAAATAACTGGTGGGAATAATCGAAGATCCTGAGCATCTTATGCGTCATGTATACGTGTTGCTCGTCACCAGGGGGTTAAGTAACGAAAAGAACATTATAGGGAATTTCTGGTATGAATGCAAAATTTCGGAATAAAAAAAGAGTCGAACTGGTATTGCTTTAAAAAGTTCTAAAAAATTGTAGCTGATAAACATGCAACGATGCGGTACAATAGTAAGGCGATCGCAGCGACATTTGCTTTAAAAATAGATTTATGTCTAGCAAAAGTAATCGTTTCACGATTGACAACATGAACATAATTTCTGTTAATAAAATCTTCTTTTAAGTGTCGATTTCAGATGTAACTGATTTTGAAGTTAGTTTTTTATCATATCAGGGAATTAATCTTTTCCACTCTTGTCGCAGAGATTCATCCTTTGGAATGCTAAATAGGGATAATTTCAAGTTTGCTGTCTTGTATCGAGTACTGCAACCAGGCACAAAAGAATGCGTACCACGTTTTTTGGCCATGATCAATATCATTCATATTTTCAAAGCTTATGAAATTCACTATCCAAGACAAAGGAAATAGGGTATAATTTGATTATTTAAAATATTTACCACCAGCTGAAACGTTTTCTCAGTTCGGTTCATATACAATGTTTGAGTTGAAAAGAGCTAGCAGACAGTGGCGTAGCCAGAGATTGGTCTCCAAATTCTCTGGAATCCAGTAATATTATAAAGTTTTCTTCTCCTTCAATATCGGAGAAATTTTCCGATTAGATAAGGCAAAAATATTTTTATAAAATTAGTGGTATCCAAACCATCTGGACACCCACCCTGTCTACGCCACTGCTAGAAGATGTTGCTGCGATCGGCCCGTTATCTTTTCAGCATCGTTCTACATTTATCGGATTCAATTGTTTAGTACTATTTTGCAGCCGTTTTCCACACTATGTATTCTAGGCGCTGTACTATTACTTAACAACCGAATAGACATAACATCTTTTAAAGTAGAAGGATTCCAGATGACTTGTAAACGTGTAAAAAGTTAAAAGAGAATAACTGATACAGGGCGATAGCTACATGCTCTGTCGTTTTACGATGGAGCAATTCAATTCCCTGTTATTTCATTTACTATTAATTTGTATTCTCGCGTGATTTTTAAATTTTTTTCATGTCTAATGTTCCACTATCTGAAGCAATTTGACATATGAAGAAGTTAGAATGACAGTGGAGTAAGTCAAAATTTTGTGATTTGAGAAATGTAAGGTTTTTGTGAAACTTGTTGTATCGCTGTTGCATTGAGTGGTCCAACTTGTCTTGCCCTCCAACGACTCCCTAAGTGAACTATGACTTATTTGACTAGCACATTGAACAGAAATTAATATACGTTCATTGAAAATATGTTTATCTCAATTTTCAAAATTTTTGACTTACTCCACTGTCATTCTAACCCCCTCATATATAAATGGAATTGCACTGTTTTGAGAAAAGAGAAAAACAAAAACGCGCCAGCTCAGTGTTGCCAATGGGTTACTTTTTTAAAATTTAGATTGCTTGATTGCCACCAGTTTAATAAAATATTTAAATTCCCTTTATTTTTGCATTATTTAAACTTTCATTAAATAGGACAAATATTTCTACTTCAAAAACGGGGTGACAATCAAGCAATCGGAATTTTAAAAAAAAAATTGATCTCTCGCAATACTGCACCAGCACCTACTAATTCAGCCGAAAATCAACGTATATAAATGAGACTGGTACCAATACATTTGCAATATCGTCAAATAAATATTGCTATAATTAAATTTATTTTAATGGCTCGTCTATATAAAAATTGCATCAAAACTTGAAATGATTCAACACTATCACCTAATTTTGACTTTATATTTGGATTCTTCGGTAAATTGTACCATAGAATACCAAACGGGAAGTCATTCCATTAAGTAGTTTCGGAATTGTGCAGATTTAAATTTGGAATTCCTAATCTTAAATTTATGTTTAATCCTAGCAAAACAGATTGCAATGCGGGTAGTTATTGAAGCACAACTCAGAAACTATTTGGTCGAATGATCTGTAGTTTTGGATTCACATATTTGAATCGTCTTGCAATCAATTTCTGTTAAATAAAACACAGGTTAAAGTTCATATATTGTTTTCAAAATTTAATATCAAAATATACTAAGTTTTGAAATTAATTTTTGAGAAAAATAGAAATAGTAACTAATGAATTTTTTTAACAAAAATCGATTCCTAGAAGCTGCAAACAAAGAAACCAAAATTACGCCACAGCCGTTCAAGTAGTTTTTGAGTTATGCTTAAAACTCTGCCAGCATTGCAATTTGTTTTGCAATGATTAAAAGTAAATTGCGCATTAGATGTTTTAAATTTTAAACCTGCATAACTCCTAAACTACTAGAAAATTGTGTTTACGTTTAGTATCCGAAGGTAACATTTACCAAAATATCCAAATATGATGTAAAAATTAGGTGTTCGCTTTGATAATTTTCATGTTTTGTAGAATATCTATATGTAGATGATTCTCTAAAAAAATTTAAGTTTAACATAAATTAATAAACGGCAATCGATTAGTACATGTCATACGATGATTTACAGCAAGTTAGTATGTGCTAAATTTTTCTTTCTAGGTCAGTACATTTATGACACGAATATATGATACCAAGTACAAAAAAATAATCTGTCTGAGAATTTTGAATCATTGATCTCAAAATTAAACCTACTGATTAATATTTTAGAGTGAAAATGTAACATTTATGTAAAATCTTAAATTAAACAGTTACTTTGTATATCTTTATTAACCATCATTTGTAAACTTGGGTCGAAGCGAAATGAAAGAACATTGTTTCTTACGGCTATAATCATTGACAATTACTTTTCAATCAGCGTTTTTCGTATTATTAAATTTTACCTTATCCAATCGTGGAATGTTCTAATATAAAATAAGGAGAAATTTTTTTATTAACCCACTCATGTCTAGCGTCGATGCTTTAGTAAAATGGGAAAAAAGTACATTTCACACCACTTTCTTTAGATGGAAATTTGGTGTCTTATTTTATCGAAGAGTCCTCGATAAAATAAGACACCAAATTTCTATAAAAAAAAAATGGTGTGAAATGCATCTTTTCCCATTTTACTAAAGCTTTCCAAAATTGGGACGCTAGGCATAAATGCGTTAAAATATCTGTAGTATCTGATTGTGATCCCCTGATGTGCTGCTACTGCAAACAAGACTATTCTTCATGTAAAACAGAAATATGCCATCAAGATTATAGTTCTAAAACAGTGGTAGGAACAATAAATGTGTCCTCTTCGATTGCGCACGTACGAAGGTGGGCTGATAAGTTGGAGGCCTGACACAGAGATGGAACAAATACGACCAAATGACAATGCTGTTTGTAAAGTATGATCCTTTAGATGACATGCTGCTGAGTTTCAGACGCGTGAGTTTATTGGTTATTGCTTGGTGATAAAGTAATGTAAACAAATTTTGACATTTTTTAAAAATGGAAAAAATTGAAGTTCGAGCTGTCATAAAATACTTTGTTAAAAAACGTTTAACCCCGACGAACAAACAAAATGCCACACTAAAGGATTCTTGTCCTTCATGTTCGATGATAAAAAGTGGGTTGGTTAGTTTAAACATGGTAGGAAATCAATTCACGATCATGAACGCTCAGGACGTCCAAAAACCGCTACGACCGAGGAAGTCGTCTCAAAATTACAATGCCGTATTGAATGATCGCCGATTGAGGTACGCGAACTTTCTGACATTGCAAACATCTTGGTAAACTGTGCACTACATTTTACATGATGTTTTGGGTATGAAAAGCTTTCCGCTCGATGCGTGCCACGTTTGTTGAACGCCGACCAAAAACGCCAATGAATGAACATTTCTCAAGAGTCTTCTGGAATGTATTGCATTGAAAGTTGAAAAATATAATGAAATATTGTCAAAAATCTTGTATTTTCTTTGTCCGGCCAAGGTCTTTGAAATATTGTTTTCAGTTACCCTGAAAAATAAATAAGGAGGATTTGTAAGCATCATTGTGCAGAAGAATGGAAATATGAAGAACAAATACCAGTAATCAATTGGCCGACAAAACATGACCCTAGCAACAATAAATATTAAAAATAAAACTCATCTCTGACTTATGTCGAAATACAGGAAGAAATAATATAGCATATAAATCTTTTTTGAGAACTTTTTCATTCTTATCAAATTCTTTTGCGACGTTTCCAATTGTTGTACAAAAGAATAGGAACTAGCAGCATCAATTCTGGGTGAGGGAAATATGCGAGTTCATTTGTCTATTAGTCTTCCCAACGCTTGGGTTAACACTGTTATCGATTGCTTACAATTGCCCTTGTTCACATTTACATCTAACTAACCTAAACTTCCTTAGTTGCGTCATAATTAAGATTGGGTTTCGGTTTGATGATATCTTCCTCTTTTCGGTTTTTTTTCCATGTGCTTCCCAAGTCTCTGTCATGCTATGTAGAAATATCTGACATTTGCTACAGATTTGTGTCGTAAATAAGTCGAAAATTATTAATAGGAATTTGAGTTGACAAAATTCGCAGCAACCGGCAGCTACGTTTAGATAACATAATAGTGCTTTGCTTTTCTTGTCTTTAGTCTTTATATTTAAAAACAACTATTCAATTTCCACCTTTTCTATCGACAATTACACCTCTTTTATTCTTCTCTTGCACGGTTCATACGCCATTACCACACATTTTTAATAGAATTTTTCTATTTAATATTTAAATAGCAGAAATTGTAGACACTTCGTTTAATCGTAAGATTTGAAATTCTTTTCTGCATTGAAATAAGGCGAAAAATTATATTAAAAAGTATAGTAACAGCGTACGAATCCTGTCTTGGTGACTTTTTCTGGTAGTCCATTTCTACCTTTTCTTAGAGTTCCTAAAGTATGCAATTTTTGTATGTAAAGCACTAAGAACATCGTAAGCCTCATATCTCGAAGTCGATAATGGCGTGTAGTATTAGCCAGGTGTGCGTTTTGTAAACATTCGGACTGGTACCACTTTTCTGAAATAGAAATATTCGCAATTTTTGCCGTGTAATATAGCTAATATAACTATTTGAAAACAGTGTCAGCAAGGAAGAATTCTGAATAAAAATCTCCCAACCGACGTCGTCCCAACTGGCAATATTGATAAGGCAAATAAGCTTTCTCGTACAAAGTGACTACGTTCTACACGTCTGATTTCCATTTCTAAGCGCCAGACAACCCATCTCAAGGATCTTCGTTCTTAAAACGATACTCAAATGAGGGAATGCACAACGGTTAACTCGCCTAGCTTTATTTATTTTTTATCTGATTTTTTCGAATAAAGTTTTCTGGTTGTAATGAAAGCGCAGAAAAATGCTTATTCATGCTTTCATTCTGCTAAACTTATTATTATTAAGTTTTTGAACAGAAGAATATTAGTATAGATAGGGTCCTTCGTGGCCAAGTCTAATCGTTTGTGAACGTAGGAATCTAGGCCGGTGGTTTTCGACTCCCGGCAGCTCCTTTGCACGCACTTTGTGGAGTTACATTTTATAAAATAATATTTCTGGGTCGAAAAACGACTCTTTGAGCTGTGGATTATGCGCCGGAAATTACGGTATTTGTATTTTTTGTTAAAATAAGTTATTAGCATATCAGTCTCGTGAAGTCGATTACTTTCTGTAGCTGAATCGTTCTTTTTTGAATGAGCGGAAACGTAAGATAGATTGAAACATATTTCTTGTCATAGTTCCAGAAGTAATATTGCCTCTATAAATTGTGTGTTTGCTTCAATACGAATGTAATATCAAACATCTTATGAACCCCATTTACAGTCCTACAATAAAAAAATGAGCAATTCCTAAATATTCTGCTGCAAAGAATCACGTTAAAAGATGCAGGCATTAATCAAATTGGAATTATGTTTACTAATTAAGCTACACACGGGAATTTAAAAAAGCTATTTTTCCGCTACTTTTTTATTCAGATTGCTTGATTGAAACCACGTTTTTGGAATAGTAATAATTGCCTTATTTACGATTTATATAATCCGCCATTAAATAAGTGGAATATTTCGATTTCAAAAATGTGGTGGAAATCAGGCAATCTGAATTTAAAAAAAATAGCTGAAATGTAGCGTTTTACTACCCCTGAATTACGCATTAATTATGGTTTGGGGGTCGTCTACATACCATATCTCACACAGTGTCTAGTAAATTCGAGAGATATAGAGCCTGAAAATCGCAGAGGCATTCGTATATCAGTATTTCTGAATAGTAATCGTGTAACCCTATTTAAAAGACTAATTTCTGTCATAAATAAAGTGAAAAATTATATTCAGAAAATAGTAATGGATACTTTCCACTGCAGTAATTTGGCTGTGTATCCTTCGAATTTACCGACAGTCCGAATAATGTCGGGAGAGATATGGTAATAAAAATGATATTAGCATTCATTTTTCAAATGTTAACATACATTTTGACACTTTTTTATTTCCTTGGATCGAATCAACCCATAAACTTGCATAGGTTTTGCATTTTGTTTCTTAAATCTTCAAATAGTTTGAAGGGTCAATGTTTGAGGATGTTAATATTAAATCCATGTGACAAAATTTAATTTATATCTTGCGAAAAATCATCTGATTGAAGTTTTTCTTTTTTATTGAGATACAATGAATTCACCAAACCATAATCTATCTAAGAATATTTTTCATAAAAAGATATTTTAAATTGTTAAATTTCTATTATAAAATAAATTCACATTAAAAAATTATGATTTATTGACTAGATTAATTTTTACATAAAAAGAACCAGCATCAACAAGAAAAATACTATGTTAATTAAGTGCTCATTCCTATCGTTATTTTACGACTTATAGAGAAATATTACTTTTCAACAATTTAATGGGGCCATTTCTTGTTATCAATTGCATTCACACACGATAAAACATTTCAAAGTATTCGTGAATTTTTTTGTATATTTTGTCCTGTGACTGAATTGTTTTGGTATTAATAAAAGTAAGATCATAAATTTATTTCTCTAAATTTATGGATAAAACCAACACATTTTTTAGTATCGCTGTAAAGTTTTAAGAAAATTGAACAAACTTTATACTTTCCGGGGCTGTTTTTATCCAAGGAACAAAATCAATGCGTCAAAAGTTGTTTTACTGTTTGCGGAAATGAAAGTTAATTACTAAAGTACATGATATCAGGGCTGCCAACGTCTATGACTTTTTAAATCAAATATTCATGTTTTGAATCAGAAAAATATTTAATAATTTGTATACTAAATTTATTTAATGACATGCAGTACATTGTACTTTATTGTGTTTGTTAAGTGAAATTTACGGTACTAAGATAATTATTTGATTCAAAATAAGCGTAGAAGTTGGCATCCATGTGATATATGAATATATATACGACATAATGTTCTATGTAGATGAGACCTGAACCATAGTTTAGCATAGTATTTAATAGCAGACAATGATAGTTTGCTGTTATATAAGTTAAGTTTTATAATTTGCAGGAGTCTCACTTCGATCGTTTTTGAACAGCGTTTTATCCTAAGAAAAATCAAATCTTTATTTATTTATTTTTTTTTACAATGTTTGTAGACACTTAACATTATTTTCGTTAAAAATTTTGTAAAATCCTAGCACTAAAAAGTTTCTTTACAAAGACTGGTATTGGAAAAAGGACAAACTGGAACCTCTGAGTTTGTACTCAAGTATTATTCAGTATTATATATTGTAATAATGCAATAGAAATCTTAAAATTTTCGTGTGGACTTACCATTTTGCAGCACACTCTATAAAGTAATACCAAATTTAGCGAATCATAAAAAAAAATCAATAGTTTCCATCCATTTAAAACATTCTCTACCGTTGTTAGAATATAGTGATACAATGTCTGCAATTTTGTGTCTGAATTTTTGAATATCTAAACAGTTAAGTATCTTAATTTCAGATATATAAGGACACTTAATTAGGAACACTTGTTCTTTAACACACTCATATGTTTTAAATCGAGACATCTGTGATATCGGAAGCTTCACATTCAGACACTTGTGTGTCTAAATTACTGTTTCAGATCAGACACATTTCTGTCTGAAATTAAAACGCCTGTATTTGCAGTGTTTTGTTTTATTTTTAATTAATTGCTCAATCCATACGGTCGGGTGTGGGCGCGTCTGACACTTTTGCACCATAGTTTTCCAACATTGTTTACTTTATTAACGCAGCGGTAAGTTAACAACACATTGTTTTCACATACAAAAGAAATAGTTTCCATTTGTTGCTGCGGAGACATGAATGTCACACTCATTCATAAAAACTATGCAAATAATGTTCTAGAAAATAAATGCTAATGTATTAAGATAGTTAAATGTTGGTTTTGAATAAAAACATTTAATTTTAAAGTTCTGGCTTATAACCCTTTAAATACAAAGCTAATTTAGGTTCAAAAGTGTCAGAAACGCTTCCATGGATTGAGCATAAAGAGTGTTCACGAAAATTAATGCTTCAGTATTAAGAGACTACCGTAATTTCCGGCGTATAAGCCGCAGCTCAAAGAGTCGTTTTTCGACCCAGAAATATTATTTTATAAAATGTAACTTAAAAGATCGCTGTAACTATTTAACTACAATTATTGAATAAAATTTCTGGGTCGAAAAACGACTCCTTGAGCTGCGGCTTATACGCCGGAAATTACGGTACGCTAATCACCCGAAGACGCTCGCACCCTAATGTTAAACTAATGGCAGAGCTATATTGAAATTTCTCATTTGCATTTCAATATTTTTAAACGATTTCTTTGTATAGGATATCTGTAAGTTTGATGTACACAACTGGGTACTTTTCTACTTTTTCGATTTTGGCTGCAGTTATTTTCATGAGGATAATTTCCCTTTCAAACCTGTTCCAAAATTAGAAGGGACCTGTAAATTAAAAAAAGAATTGCAGACAAAACCGAAAAAGTAAAAACGTTCCCATTTTGAGATCGACTTCAACTATCCTATGAACAAAATCTTTCAAAAATATTGAAATGCAAACGAGAAATTTTAAAAGAACGCTGCCATTGGTTTCACATTAGCTTGTGATTGTCTTCGCGTGACTAGTGTAAAACACTTAAGATAGATAATTACTGTTTTCATATCAAACCATTTAATTTAAATGTTTGTACTTACAACCCTTTAACCCTGCGGTCGTTTCAGATACTTTTCCACCTAAATTAGCTTTGAATTTAAAAGGTTGTAAGTCAAAACTTTTAAATTAAATATTTAAAAAAAAAACCAACATTTATCTACCTTAAAACACATCAGGATTGATTTTCTAGAACATCATATTATACTTAAATCAACAAATATAAACTGTTTCTTTTTAATATGACAATAATGTTTTGATAAATCGGTCTACTTTACTAAAGTAAATAAATATTGGAAAAGTATAAATATATTTAATTTAAAAGTTTTGTACTTTAAGGTCAACACCCACACCCGTCCTCGTCCCCTTTAACACTAAATGTACCGCAAATTTTACTCAATTTTTATAAAATATATTTCACACCAGAATTTTTATTCAAAACTATTTCATATTTTTCTTTAACTTATTTCTATGCTGGTATATTTTATTTACTTTTTGAAGACAATTCTGCTTCGAATCGATGTCTTTTCCGGTACAATGACCGGTTGTTCGTATTTTTATTGTTTTGTGCTAAGTACAAGGATTATTCAAGTGCAAAAGTGTCAGAAATAATATTATAGATTGATCTAAGTCTAAATTTTATAAACACTTACTTCTCTGTAAATACATCCTGTATTTTTATTTAAGAATAAAGTTTTAATCGTATGAACACATAAATATTTGAATAGAATTGCCGTCAATTAATAAAGTAAACATTTTATATTTAGCTCGTATAAGATCCTGTATACAATATTTCTCTCTCTCTCTCTTTCTTTTATGTTATAAATAATATATTATATATATATATATATATATATAATGAAATCACATGCATGAAAAACAAAGGAAGACATATTGTAAAAATCAATGGAAAGGATACAGCGATAATTAAAAGTAATAAAAAGAAATATCGAGAATAAAATACTATGAATATCTTATGGATTCTTCAGAGGAGCATCATATAATTCACAGTAAATTTACATTGTTTTCTCAAATATTGTCAGTATTAAGCCTAAAAATGGCAATATTATGCCCCTTATAACATACAGGGAAACCAAAATGATATATATATATATATAAGGACCCAAAGAGATCAAATAACTAAATAAATAAATAAATAAACGATATATAACAAACCATAAAGCAATGGATATAACTCACCGTAAAAACAAAGAGTGAATGCGATGAAACAGGATTGAAAATGCTTACTATCTCAAGAGCACTTCAAATCTCCATGGAACACTGAAGAACTGAAAAGCTTAGTCATCTCATGACTGTAAAAAAATATAAAAGAAGAGGAAAATTTTTGCTGCTGCCATCTACTTTTAAATAAAAAAAGGAATAGCTCTAACTACAAACTGTATTAATATGATAAAACCTTGTGCTGCCATCTATCAGATAAACGGGGAAGCTGGAACTACAGAGAGTTTGCTTAAAATAAATTACGGACAATGTAGTAATTGATGTAAATAAAATTTAGAAAGTTATGAAACCTAGATTATGTAAATAAGATTTAAAGAGTTATAAAGAACAAATAGGAAGATGGTAGTAAAAAAAAATTACCCTTGTATGATGAAACATAATGTAGATATGATTGTGTATGGAGTATGAATGATGGAATTATAAATGAATTGTGTGAAATGCATGAAACTCGCTTTATTTTAATATAAATTTTGTAGCTTTTATGTTATTTTAGTGTGTGTTTGTATGTGCAGTGTTGCAACGGGTGCTTATTTTTGAAAAATTATTATTGTGATTACATGCAGCGAAATTTTCTTTATAGAAATAGTATTCAA
Source organism: Maratus michaelseni (assembly GCA_963931845.1). NCBI lineage: Eukaryota > Metazoa > Arthropoda > Arachnida > Araneae > Salticidae > Maratus > Maratus michaelseni. The sequence goes on from OZ007599.1 coordinate 267,540,067, forward strand.
ATGTGAGCACCAGTACGAACCCTGTATGTATGTGTGTAAAATAGGGTTGGCGAACTCGTGTGCAAGCACGCCAGTTGTCACCACTGATTCCGAATATTAATATACGCATTAATTAATGACAAATATCCTGCGACTAAATACGGCAATAATTGCTATTCCGAAATAGTCAATTGTATTTTTTTTGACAAATGTCTCACTGCCATGCTGGTTCGTAACCCCTGGTACAAATTATGCATAATGTATGTATGCCTGTTTTCTGAATATCAGGGTTCCTATAACTCAGGATATTTGAAAACCAGATTTTTCGAAAGAAATAATTGCCGTTTTAAATGAAGAACATTTGTTTTTCAATATCAATACCGCAAAAACTTTTCGAAAAAACTGGTATTCAAATCTTATGAGGAACCCAGTATACTGAATAAAGCAATCCGTATAGGTCTTCTTATCTTAACATAGTATAAAACAAAGTCACTTTTTCTGTCCCTATATCCTTATGTACGCTTAAATCTTTAAAACTACGCAACGGATTTTGATGCGGTTTTTTTTAATAGATAGAGTGATTCAAGAGGAAGGTTTATATGTATAATAACATCCATTAAATAGTGGAGAAATACTGTTATTTTTGAGGTTTTTAATGTGATGTCGTAAATAATTTCATTTTTTCCGCTTATACATTGCAAACGCAAACTGAACCCTACAAGATTTATCAAAATAATGTACTAATTATTGTACACATTAAAAAGGTCTACAGAAAACACAAAGAGATGAAGGTTTTCAAGGTTAACCCGAAGCAAAGCGAGGGAGGGCCGCTAGTTTGTTTATAATTCGCTATGTAAATTTATTCATTTTTATTTATTTAAAACTCTATTCTTATTCAATATAATAAAGAGTAAATAATCTCAAATGTTTATTTAGAGGGTGACTATATATTAAAACAAATCTCGTAGAATATGGTTTCTGCGATTTTGCTAATGTTTTTAAAAATTCTATATACTCATAAATTTTCGTGGCATAAACTATTAGATTAATAAAATTATATAGTCGTGGGAAAAACCGCACATCCTCATGATATTGTATCACGAAATTATCGCAGATAAATGCAAAGTTTGTCGAGTGGCAGATGTATCTACTTTCCATATATGGATTTTTTTTCCATATGTGGATTTTTTTTCGATATACAGGACTCCTACTGGCCATTTCTTTTAAATACAAGTGATTCCGAAAAATACGTATACGAGTGTAAGGTATATGAGGATAGTCTATATAAGAGCTGTCTAACCTGGCACCCGTGGAATACCAATGTTTTCCAATAAATTCCCAAAATTTCCATCTTATTTAATTAAGAAATATATGAGATCAGTACATATTACATTGAAAAATTACATAAATACATATAAATAAAAATTATAAATTTTCTAAATATTAAAAATTGTATCAAATTTCTCTCTTCAAATGGCAACACTCACTTTTTAACATTTTTCAACATAGTTGACAAGTGTTTGTGCATTCGGTTTGTCTGTCCGTCTCTCCGAGCTCTAACTCACATAAATATACTCTCATTCCCATGTAATTGAAATATAATATTTATGTTTGATGTGGCATGTTGAAAATGAAGCGTGTAACCTTCATAGTTCATTTACAGGTACACTCAAAAGTATTCATTTACATTACGGTCTATGGGGAAACATCATTTGCGGTGTATTTTAGTGGCATTGCAGTATTTGAAACATGTATTATTTAGTTGCACAATAAGAAGGTTACTGTAGAATGTGTTATGTGTTGCACTTGAAGTTCATTTACAGGGTTCCTCAAAAGAATTCCGTTATATTATGATCTAAGTGGAAAATCTTTTGCAGTCTCTTTTAATAATAATACTACAATTTTGCAAGCATAATGAAATTTATATGAATTTCTGAGTTGTATTAAAATATGCTTTCTGTAAAATATAGAGTGCAAAGCAATTATCGTTCATTTACAGGGTCACAGAAAGGAAATGGGTTATATAATAGTATAAGGGGAAAACTGTTCGCAGATTATTTTAAATTATGCTGCAGAATTTCAAACATGATAAAACTGTTCTACTTTACAGAGGTTTACTACAAGATGTTTGCTGAAGAATACGATGTCCATAACATTTTCCGTTCATTTACTGGGACACACAAAAGATTTCGGATGTGTATGGGAAGGATTGTCTATTAAGAATAAATGCTGGAAGAACATTTTCAGTTATGATATACGCTTTTAAGTTTAAGTAATTGTTTGCATACTACGTGGTGTGTATATATCCTATGTATCATATACAGGGCTAAACAAAAGTATGTGTTGGTATTATTGAGCATGAGCGTGAATTGCTTAAAGGTATTTTTAAATTGAGCTATGCATTTTCAAGCTCATTTATATCTATACTAAGAGAAGTTTGTAGAATATAAGTAAAATCATATGCTGCGCTATGCAAAGATCTGGATACATGGCCAGCTATGAATAGTGATTCCTGGAAGTGTGATTTCAGTAGTTTTAGGCGTCTTTTTGCCAGATTTAAATTTTAGCTTAACACTTTACCAACCAATAGACGGCCGGTCGGTAAAGTGTTAAAATTAAAATTTTAGATATCCCACCACTTTTAAATGAAGAATATTTTTTATATTATTTTATCAAGGGATTTGTCCCGTGAAAACTAGTATACATTTATCTTCATATTTACTGGTGCGAAAGACGCTTTACTGCCAGTAAGTCTAGTGATCTAAAAATATGCCACCGGTCGTTAATGTGTTAATATGTGGCTTGTATAAAAATCTGTAGGCAATATACAGAGCTGTACAAACAAATTCAGGTACGCTTCCGTTTATTGGTAGAAATTCCTGACTGTGAATTTTTATTTTTGTTATGCTTTTTTTTTTTATTAAACTGAATTTTCGCGTACTATGTACAATATATACAAATCTATAGATCATATACTAAAAATATTTGGAGTACCTTTCCGGCTATCGACGGTAATTGTTGAAATGAGATTTTTAAATGTGTTACGTATTTTCTAAAATGTCTACTTAGGTATCTTCTTTAACTTATTAAATGGCGATGTTTAGTTAAACTATTTTAGACTTGTTGGAAAGTGTTTCATAATCTTTAGCGCAATGCAAGATTTTTCTTTCTTTTTACTCTTTATTCGAGTTCCTGGAATCAAAGCAGCCTAGAAAAGTGTATGTTATTTCAAAAAAAAAAAATGTTGTAAATGATTTTGCCAAGCCATACATTTTAAACATCAGCATTAAAAAGTAGTGATATCTCATGTGAGTTCTATCTGAATTAATTCTGTCTATTCTGTTGTTTAATCTATCACAATTAATTGTTACAAATGCATTGGAGTGTGGTGTAGTACATGAAAATTGACAACCTGCAGCATTTGTAGCGTATGTTAGTGGATATGATTGCATGTTTAGTCGGTTATCCCTTTGCATGCCTGCTTCGTTTAACTACATTTTAAATTTATCCACGAATATTCCTAAAGAAGATGACATTTCTATTCTTACTTATCTGCTAGAACAAATGATTAATTTATTTTATTATAGTCGTTATATGAAAGAGATGGTATGCTTTATGTCCTTGTAAAAATGAAAACTAAAAAAAAAATAATAACATATTTATTAATGTCGGTGCACAATGACACTTGTAATGAAGCCGTACATATATTATTGAAAATTATGCTTAGAAATAATTAGGAATTCAATTTCCACAATGAGTACTTACAACAGCTACATCCGATTTCGTGTATCAATTTATAGCGTTTTATGATTTATTTACTTATTTTTCTCATACAATTAATTTTTTCCTTGCGGGTTCAATTTTTTTTTTTTAATTTTGGGAGAAATATTTATGTTTACGTTTACGTTTAGAAAATTAAAAGTAGATATCCAAATCACAAAAGTTAAGATTTATTGAAATTTAACGAATATTTCAATAACTGATATCCAACGAATACAGTCAATTTGCGTAATATTAATATGGCAATAGGGTAAGGAATAATTTTTGATGACGTTTGGAAAATGTCGTATTACAACAGGATTAAACAGACATAACAACTTTCGAGTTTTTTTTTTTTCATACATTATTTGTATGGAAAAGTAGCCGCTATTTTAAATTTAAACAGTAAAACTTTTTTTTAATTAAATAGTCACCAACGGGATAAAATTATTAAAGAGGACCTACCCCCATTTTTAAACTAAATGCTGAAACATACATGAACTCATAATAAGAAATCCAAGCACATATACTATCATTATTACGTGTCTATAAAAACGAAATATTTGTTAAGACAAATAATACTTAATGTTTATCCTAATACCTGTTCTATTAATAGGACGCCAGAAGCAGAACGGGTTAAAAGAGAAATTTTGATACGTTAAAAACATTATCATGTTACTGTTTGAGAATCATTATATAAAAATTTCACGCCTTACACATGCCTGATGGTTGCCAAGCAGTTTTGATGTACTGTACCACATACCAAGGCATTTGCAGCAATTATGAATTGTGATATAATTTCATACGGAACTCACTTAACATATCAATTCTTTTTATGGATCACGTTTTAAGTTTATGGCTTGGTGAGATGATTTACAAGGAGTTGTTTTAGGCGATATCACTCCGTTTTTCCTGATAATCAGTTTATGTATTATATTCTGCTTTTTTATAAATTACACTTTATTAGAAATACATAAAAAGTAATTAGTTAAGAACAGAAAATATTTAGTGTACTTGAAAAAGAATAATACTGTTGCGTAAATTCGTTTGGAGCAGCCATACTCAACCTGCGACCTGCGACCTTTTAGGTGCGGCCCGAGAGACATAATCATTAATTTCTATTTATAATGTGAATGGAGATCTGCATGAAAAGTTTTTAAGACTTTCACTTTTATTTTATTTATTTTCATGAGAAAACAAAATCTGTCCCGTTAATTATAATTACTAAAATAAAATTATGTTAAAACATCTTAAATGTCATTTCCTTACTTAAAAGTTCTTTTTATATGTAGTTCTATTTCTATTACAGTGGTGTACACATTTTTTAATCTTTAAAACTAATCAAACATTATTCCAAATTAATTAAATTTGCGCTATATTAAGCTTCATTCAAAAAATAGTAAAAACTTTTTGTATTGAGCAAAAGACTGACTTATTAAAGAAAATCTCCTACTTTTTTAAAATTTAGATCTTGGAAATGCTGAATGTTATATTGTTAAGTTTTATGTTTATCACATAGCTAATAATGCTTATTAGGGTCAAACGTTTATCACGGGAAAAAATTGGCAGTAAAAAATTTTTCATCCCTATTACAAACAAGAATCTTTGCGGCATATTTCTACATCATTGTCAAAAGAAATTCAGGAACAAAACGATATGAAAACTGTTGTGTTAATTTTTTTTATAAAATTTCTTCCGCGACAAACGTCGAATCATACTGATTAAACTAACTTTATTACATTTCTTTCTTATACCAGGGGTGATTGTGTTCCGGTATTTTGTACGCCACTAAATTTATATAGCAAACTTTTTCCACTTTATTCGATAAATTCTGCGCTGATATACTAAGGATATTGCTATATAAATTTAGTGGTGTACAATATACCGGAACACAATCACCCGTGTTATACTACTTTTGTTATTGCACTATTTTAATAATCTTTTTTTACACTGTTATATAAGTGTGTTGCGGCCCGCCTAACATCTCAAGCATATGTTTGCGACCCGCGAGAAAAAAAAGTTTGAGTAGGACAGGTATAGAGCATTAGATTTAGAATTATAAAAACGTCCAGTACCCTTGATGGTAATGCTTAAATAATTATTTATTGCAGTTGCATTAACAATGGATTCACTGAACTCTTAAAGTTTGAAATTTTTTTCACCAAGATAGACTAGTCAAATGTATTGTATTGCTTGCATTCGACTTTTCGAAAATTGAATTGGATAATCGGGTTTATCAAAACAATCTTACGGTTCCTTTTCAGAGAGCAATAATTTATTTTGTATTTATCATGACTTACACGTATGCTATAGTATTTCAAGTCTCGCTAAATCTTTAATTGGGTTTAAATTTATTATATCAAAATGTCGTATTTCGAGAAATAGGAAAAATTTAGATATTTATGCAAAATGTATTAGGTAATGTATTACATTTTTGACAGAGCTACTTGGTGGTTAGATTTTATTTTTAGACGGCTCGCGGCGCATTTATAAATCTAGATGTAAAACTGCATATGAATTTATTAAAGATAATTATTTAATCTCTGGTTTCTGTTAAACTGTTTGTAAATTAATTTTTCGGTTTAGTTCATTAATTAATTTTGCTATTTTAATCAAAATTTATTTTATAAAAATGCTTTTCTTATTTTTCACATTTTAGTAATAAATTATCAAATATTTAATTAGAAAGTTATTCTTAATAATTTTTTTTATTTATTTGTAGCAATTTTGTTATTATTCACAAAATTACAATCAAATATATGTTTAATTGAAATTAATATTGACACAATATTATTTACAGTAAAACAACAACTACCTTAAACTATAAATATAGGGGAAATTTTGGGTATATTTATAATTGTTTTCATTTCATCCTTCAAAAGCATGGGCAAGCACTTGAATAAGGTCTAAGATATAATTTACGTTAAACGCTTTGGATATGTTAGAATATTATATAAATTATCTTATATGTTTCAGAGTTCAGACACATTTGAATAGAGTTATTCTGCTTTCATTAATCTCTTTGTATTCTGTATGTCTTTTTATGGTTCATGAAACATCCTGTTATGATAATAATGAAATAATTTTATTTTAAAGCTTATATGATTGACTAAACCTTGGGATTTTAAATACATTTGTAAAAAACTCTATAAAATGTTATTCTCGAATATTATTGTAGGACTTTAAAATGATTCTTTAAACTTTTGAAAATTTCCCTACGACGACGCTTTAGTCATTTAAAATACTTAAATATCGTCGAGTTTGTAAAAGAAAAGCTTTAAAATGATTTCCAAATTATAACCATCCATAAGATTTATGTATTTGACATATTTTGTGCAACTACGTAAACAAGCAGCAAAACCTAAAATGAACAATTAGAAATTGGAACTTGGTGAACTTTAGTAACATACCTGGAGTTTTTCCTGAAGTGTTGTCTAACAGTTTGTCCGCCTGTAAGTGCTCTAGAATTTGTTAAAAATTCTGAAATTCTCTTACTGAGCATGTTCTGTGGTCCATCCTTAGTCGGGATCTACGAGCATTCTTCCGTTGACTGTTCACATGCACGCTTCCCTAGTCGGGTTTTCCCTCGTAAACGGACGGAGAATTGAACGATGATTACCGTCCATCTTTCCTCCGTCAATAACTATTGAGTTTCATGCGAAATGCAATTTAATTTAATTGTTATCTAAATTTTAGCTTCCAAAAATCGATAAAGTATTGAATTTTTAAAAGGCAGCGTGCTCATATCAATAGGACCATCTTTACTAACGTTGAAGGCAAGATGGACGGGCTATCAGAATATCAGACTTATAAACTGAATTCATATTTTTTTTTGCAAGTAACTTAATAAACCTTTACAGAGATTGAAAGAGTATAAAGTCATTTAAATATATTTCGCTCAGTAAAAGGCTCGATAGGCTAGAATACATTCGATATATTTTGAGTGATCTTGTAAAAGTACCGTAAATGCTACAATCAGCGGCGTAGCGTCAGGGGTGGCACGAATATTTTACTACCAGTATAATTAAATACTACATTTTGCCTTAATTAAACTTTGTACGGTGTGAATTAAATAAGGCCAAATATAGTATATAAAAATACTGGTAGTAAAGTGATCCGTGCCCCCCTTGAGGCTACGCCTCTGGCTACAATGCCCTTTTAGTATACGGAGCTTACTGGGGCAACTACAGTAGCATATCCTAATATAGTGTGTATATAACTATTGACAAGAGTTGGGCAATTTAGTATTTTTTTTTCTCTCTAACAAGCATAGGATTCAAATAATTTAAACTGATATAAATAAAAATATGATTATTTTTTTTCATGAAACTTTAAAGATTAGTCATAAAAACAAATAAAAGGAAGTAAAAAACGCAAAAGAACAATACTTATATATCTCTTTAGCCCCGTCAAAAAATTTGGGCAGATTATGCATTTAATAAAGATGCAAAAGTGCGCTTTTAAAATCACATTTACTAACAACCTATTCGTCGGATTCCAATTTACATATTCGTCGATTTACAAGTTACTCTTGGTTATTTAGTCACTTTTCATGGCTCCATTCCATTAAAACAAGGAATTTGTTTCTATGAGAAATAAAGAGAGAGCTCTAGAGGTGTCAAAGCCATATTTTTTTCAGTCCACAGAATACAAACTAGATAAAATCATGAAAGAGCGTTTGGCAACAAGTGGCGGAAATTCTTTTCTTTTGTTGTTCATTGAGTTGTTGGTTCTTGTGTTCGGGGAGAATTTCTGTTGCTTTTCTATGATTTCTATGATAAAGACTCGTAATCTTATTCTGCGACAGATTTTGCTAGGCATTCCGTAATTATTGTTTGATATTCGCAACAATTTGGAGAGAACATGCATGCGTCTGTATGTACAGGGTGTTTTTTTTAAACTGACGCTATTCAGATCCGCCTGTAGGTCGTTCTAATAACTGCATTGACACAAAATTTTGTGAATGGACTAAGAAAACCATGGGAAAAAAGATTCCAACAAACAAAAAATTAGTTCCAATCACCACCGATAGGGTAAATGTGGCGCTGTACATTGAAAAAAAAACTTCAGAAACAGACAAAATTAATAATTTGGATAAAATGCCATGTTTTATTCATCATTTACACTTTCCCTTTCGTTGATCGCAGTTGAAACATCCATTATCACTTTTTCTGCCACCGGTTTAAGTCCTCTGCCTGACCGAACTGCTAGCGAGCCTGTTTCTTCGAATTTCAGAGTCATTGCTTTCAATACATTAACGGATAAAGGTCCTTTGCGCAGTTTATGGCGTGTTCTAAGTAAATGAAGAGCGGCTGGTGCATTGCACTGGTTACAATAATAGAACTTCACAAGTAACGCGCGCTGCGGTAACGTGAGATTCATTTTCAACCTGAGCTGAAATTGTTTCTGGGTGTTTTTCGCATGCATTTATAACTTAAACTATTGGCGCTACTGTCGCTTGCGTAAGTAAAAATTTGCATTTTCATTTATTGCCCGTATTTTATACTAATTCTCAGTTACATAAATTACCACAGCGCCACAGTTCCCCCTATCGGTGGTGATTGGAACTAATTTTTTTTTGTTGGAATCTTTTTTCCCATGGTTTTCTTAGTTCATTCAAAAAATTTTGTGTCAATCCAGTTATTAGAACGAGCTACAGGCGGCTCTGAATAGCGTCAGTTAAAAAAAAAACACCCTGTATATACATAACCATTACTTTAGTGTAATGAAAATTATATAATAAATTGTTATTTTTTTCATATATTAAATATTATCTTCGAACTAACATTTCGACGGTACAACGAGAATGTCCACCAAGCTTCTGGTTCTCTTAGCCCGACTGAAACATAAATATAATAAATAATATTTATTACATATTTCCCTATTATAGAAGTTACCTGGTTGACAAAGTTTCACTCGGGACAAATGCGAAAAGTATTTTTTGCAGTTGCTTTCCCTGGGAAAATTTATGTTATCTGGTCTAAAGCCAATTGGCACATTTAATATCATTATTGCAATGCTTTTACAGTTAAAACAATATTTATGCGAGTATCATTTTTGCTTGACATCAACCTTGCTTGCGTATGTGATTACAGAACATTAGCTATATTCTCTGAGCTGTTATCTATTTTCAAACTATCTGTAATAATAAAGATAGATGTTTGTGTGATGCTGTTTTCTGTAATTTTGACCGGAAAGTTCATGTATGTCTAAGGTACTACATACTGTGCATAAGGTACACTTAAAAGCCAGTTTTTGGATTTCTTTATTAGATTATTTTTAATTTAATTTTTTATACGATTTTTAGTGGTTTCTTCTTCTTCTTTGTGTTTTGCGGAATTTTGTTCACATTAGTAAAAGGAATTCGGTTGCATTATTTTAGCTAAATTCAATAAATATTGTTTACTGCGATGCTTCAACTTTTTATCAGATTTTTAGCGCATTTTTGCGTTTTGCGGCACATTTATCAAATACATTTTTTGACGTTTATTAAAGGTATCTGATTTCAATATTTTTGCCAAATATAGTAAATTATGTTGTCTGTGATTTTTGAAAATTTTCCAAATTATTTTTCGAATTTTAGCGTTTCTTTGCGTTCCGCAGCGATTTTTTTTTAAATATTTTTCTTAAACGGAAAGTTCAATTTTTGTCAGTTCTTGTACAATTTTTATGCTTTCTTTAATGATTTCTACCTGTGCGAAGAGCGGGTATTGAATGAAAATGATTTTTCCCGCAAATCGCACACTCATAAAACGATTTCTGGATGCAAAAATAGTCGAATTCGTCGATTTTATTAATATTATTAGAGCCGTTTACGAGAAACACAGTAAATAAATAATATAGATATATATAGAAGAAATGTTAATTTAATAATATAAGACTTTTCGTTATTGGAATTCTTCTATGATTTATACACCAGTTTCAATATTTTTCTTGGGTATAGTTCTGTAATTGTGTTCAATGCCAATTTGCATAGGATTGGCGAAAAATTTATTTATCACTATTGTAACTCTCATACGGTTAAAAGAGTATATTAATATCTTGTTGGACGCCAATCGTGGCTACCGATTCGATTACGAAAATTAGTCATTTCACTCGTGCGAAGAGCGGGTATAATGTAATAAACCGTTCGATTTCGCATACCACATATTATTTTTAACATTGTTTATATTTCATTTCAAATATTTGCAGTTTTTCTGTATTTTTTATGCTTTCTGCAATATTTTCCACATTTCGGAAGAGCGGATATTGTATGAAAATAATTTTTCCTTGAAATAACAACCTGGCATATCGAATTCTGTGCCCAAGAAACCCATAAATTGTCATTTTCATGAAAATCCTTAGGGCTATTTTTGAAAACACAAAAATGCATAAATAACTAAACAACAATTGCAGGTTTAATAGTATAAGATATATTGATGATTGTTTTCGATTCATCTATTAAATGTCCGAAAAAAAAATTATATTATAGTTGACGCTAAACAATTTGCGTCATGTAATAGAATATTATATAAATCACTGTGTATATTTTAGAGATGAAATTAAATAAAGCCCAGTTAATCTTTTTTACAATTTCCAACCTAATTAAAAAGTGTTTAAAACTTCGGTTTGTCTGGCCGTCTGCTGTCTGTCGTCTGTACGGCCTCCTGTGCTCTAACTTGCGTAAATATACTCGGATTGCCCTGAAAGATTTGTATGTTATTGACCTTTAATATAGCATGATCCCTATTTAAAATGAAGTGTGTAACACTTATAGATTTTTTACAGGGACAGTCAAAAATATTCCGCTACATTACAGTCAATGGGAAAAAATCGTTTCAAGTGCATTTTGATGATGCTACGCAGTTTGAAATATGATGAAATTTGTATACAATTATGAATCGCGCTAAAACATGCCTTTTGTAGAATACAGGGTGGGAAGCATTTATTATTCAATTACATTGTGAAAAACTAATTCTGTTGCACATGGTTCTACGGGGAAAATTGTTTGCAGTAAAATTTAATGGTGTTTCCCTATTTCAAACATAATGAAATTTATATGCGTTACTGAGGTGCACTATAAATTGCTCACTGAAAAGTATTTTAGTCATTGCGTTTATCGTTCATTTACATGGACACACAAAGAATTCGGTTATAGTATTAGTGCGATAATTACAGTCGATCTGTGATAGATGCGTTTTTAAGTTTAACTAAATTTTTGCATAGTACGTGGTGTGTATAAATTCTGTTGATCATATGCAGGGCTACACAAGGACATTCGAAGTACTACAGACTATGGAAATGAATTTCTTAGGGTAGTATTTAATTGTGTTAAGCATTTTTCTGATGAACTATAGTTAGTAGACTTGTAGAAGTTTCTGGAAAATAAATAAATTCATATACAAGGCTACGCCAAAAGCAAGGTACATTCTAGTTTATGGTTGGTAATTGCAGGAAGTTTCTTTTAAATTGCCTTATGCGTTTTTTACTTGAATTAAATTTTACCTTAATATTGGGTATGTACAAAAGACTGAGTACCTATACAGGATAATATATAGGGAGAATAATATACAGGGTTTTACAAAATATTTCGAGTACATTTACATCGATTGGCGCACACATGGATATTGTCTGGTATGTTTAGTTTTTCGTACCTTGCTCTGAACCGCCGCGCCGATGCGAATTTTTAAATATTGAATGCCTAAGGGAGGCCACTCGGCCCAGCAAAGCCAGGCCGTAGAGCGTTAGCACCTCCCCCGGGATGTTCCCCGGCACGCGGGGATTCGTTTTGGGTGATTCCAGCCACCGGCGGAAGGGAAGGCACGATGCCGAGACCGCCAGCGCACGCGCAAACGGCCCAAACAACAACAAAAAAGAATAAAAAGAAAATACAAACTAGGCCAAAGGCCGGCACTGCCAGGACAAGCCTAAGCGCGACAAGGGGCAGGCAAGAAAGCTAAAAAAAAAAAAAAAAAAAAAAAAAGAAAAAGAAATTGAAAAAAGCCTGAACCGCTGGAGCCTGCACTCCCTCGCGACAGACAGCGGCAGGTGCAGTGATGAAGAACTTGTAGGTGAACAGTCCTTAACGCTCCTGCGTCATGACACACAGTTCGCGGCCAAGGCGGTCCTTGGATAATAATGATGCGCCGGAATCTGAGAGCTCAGTTCCCACGCGACAGATGGCGCCACAAGTTGTTGCGTTGGAGAGATGAGGTCGCTTCTAAAGACTGCGAAGGGAGCACAGCAAGGTGCTCAAACACTGACAAGGTACAGCCAAAAAAAAGGAAAAGTCAGGAGAAGGAGGGTAGGAAGATCAATTACAGTACTGATTGGTGGTGAAGAATTTAATATGTTTAGTTAAAAATTGATAAAAGCTAGAGTTGGTTACTTAATTTGTTAAGTTCGATAAATCCATTAAGAAATTAAAAATATTTTTTAATTTTTTTAGTAAGATTGGTCTTGTTAGAATATTGGTTAGCCAAGAGGGTGGGGGAAATTCGGGAGATCTGAGATGCCAGGCAACGGTCAGTGGGCAGTCAAAATAGTAATGAGAAGGCAAGCCCCGCTGGCCACATGGACACACATTGGAGGCTGCACGTTTATAATATTTGAGGTAAGTAGGGAATGGACCATGTCCTGTGAGGAACGCTGATGTGTGGGGGGCGAGGTTAAGCAGGTTTAGAGAGACAAAAGGGAGCAATTTGTGGGTATGTCGACCTTTATCCGAGTAATCCCAGTGGTCCTGCCACTGAGGAATGATTTTAGACTTTAAAAACCCTCTAATGTAGGATGGGGGAACAGGGAGGGAAAGATCAATATTTGTGCTTCTCGTAGCTTCTTTTGCCAATTTATCAGCTAATTCATTGCCAGCAATGCCAACGTGTGCCTTCACATGGCCCAGGGCTACTCGCCGTGCAAGGTCTTTTAAAACTAGTTTTATTTGGAGTACAATGGGATGTTTTGTGCGGTGAGTAAAGATTGCTTGTAGGCTGGAGAGGCTGTCTGAATATAGTCTGTAAAATTGTACTGTTGGGTTAGAGACAATCCATTCCAATGCCCGCAGAATCGCGAACAGCTCAGCTTGGAAGACAGTGTTGTTATCACCGATTCTGCAGGCCCACTTATGGGTCACGACCTCGCCTTTCATGGCACAGAATGCTGCTGCCACGCCAGTCTCCGTGCGTGACCCGTCAGTGAAAATGGTCGGACAGCGGGGAGAGTAGCTGTGTTCAAAACCGTGCCTGGTTGTGTTTATCTGTAAGTGAGATGTCTCTTCTGCGGGATGTATTCTCCAACTGGGAACCTTCCTCTGTAGTTGTATTTGTGGAAAAAGTGCTGCACACGTTGGTTCATGTTCTAGGTGTGTGATCCTGTTTTTCTGGTATTCATATTGGAGTGTTATTGTTATGGGAGGAATACCTGTTATTACTGTGAGTGCGTCCGTTGAGATTGTCCTGTATCCTCGAGCAATTTGCAGCAAAAAGAGCCGTTGCATCGAGGTCAATTTGTCCTTCACGGCTTGCGTGAGGTTACCTCCCCAGACGCCCACACAGTAGAAAATTATCCGCTCCACTATTGTGTGGTACCAGATTTTTAACATTGTTGGCTTTATTCCCCAGGATTTTGACGTTAGTTTACGTGCGTTTAAGTGTAATTTTCCTACTTTAATCCTGAGGGTGTTGATATGTTCCGTCCAGTTTTGGTGTTCATCTATGGTGAGGCCAAGAAGTTTGAGGTGTGAGACATGCTCGACACTAACCCCGTTCACTCTTATGATTGGTTTACGTTCAAGTTTGCGTGGTTTGGAAAATGTGACTGCTTGTGATTTTTGGCTTGATAGCTGGAGGTTGAGGTTTGTTAGCAGTTGGCAGAATACGGGGAGGGCTTGAGCCGCCATTGCCTCCAAGTCCATGCGCCGCCTGCCCGAGAAAATAAAGCTGAAGTCATCAGCGAATGCAAAGAGAATGAAGCCTCTAGATTCTAGCTCTTTTAGAATTATGTTAGCTATGAGTAACCAAAGAATTGGGCCAAGGCAGGAGCCTTGGGGGCAGCCCTTTTCGAGCTGATGTACCGAAGTGCCTGAACCCCAATTGATCAATATGCTACGAAGGCTTAAGTAGGATGCGATGGTTCCAGCTATATTAGCCGGGCAGCGAATTTCAATTAGTTGCTGGATAATGTCCCTCCATTCTACATTATCGAAAGCACCTTTAATATCTAGTGAAACAAGTGAGGTGTAGTCTCCTTTGCTGATGGTTTCATTGCAAGTGGTAAGAATGTCATAAAGGGCCTTGTCACATGATCGACCCTCTCTGAACCCATATTGCCTATGATGCAAGATGCCATTCGTCTCCATGAAGTGCACCAGTCGTGTGACTAGTAGTTTTTCTAGCAGCTTCCCCAGAGTTGGTAGGAGACAAATAGGTCTATAGGAAGTGGGTTCAGAGGCATTCTTTCCTTTTTTCAGGAAGTAGACGGCCTCACCTTGCTTCAGTGTTTGAGGGAAGTAATTGTGATTGAGACACAGATTGGCCCATCTGGTGAACAACTTTGGGATGATTTTGAAAGTTAATTTTAAAATTTTGAAGTCCACGCAGTCTGGGCCAGGGGCTTTTTTATCATTAAATGTATGTAGAGCAGATGCTACTTCAGCTTTAGAAAAGGGTTTATCATTAGGTGTCGAAAAATTGAGGTCTGAATTGTCCCTGTTGGGATACGAGGATGGTCCGAAAAGTGCTGCAGTTAGGTGCTCCATATTCGCTTGCCTGGATGAAATGGAGGGTGGAAGCTCAAGTTTAATTTCGTCTGGTGTGAAGAAATTTCCTGTAAAAAATTTTTGTGCCGTGCCAAAAGGTTCTGATTGATTGCTGCAGAAATTCCGCCAGGCTTTGACTCTGGCATCCTGAACACTTTTCTTGAATTTTGATGAGAGTATTTTGTACTGAGCGCCAAGGTTTTCAAAATAAGGTGTGTTTCCGTGTGTTTCTCGTAGATGTTTAATCTTTCTCCTTAGCGCTGTGAGTTTGTTTCGTTGTGTCTTAAGTTCGGTGGTCCAGAACGAGAAGACTGGAGTCCTCCGAGTATTTTTTAGTCTAAAGGATGCTCGTGCCGCCTCTTGCATGGAAGCAATAAGTTTTTTTGTGAAGGAGTTAATGTCGGTGATGTTTGTTGCATCCCTTAGGTGTTGTGCAAGGAGTGGTCTGTGTGTTTTAATGATTTGTGTAAACTTTTTAAAGTTTCCTCGGGTTGTGTTGAAACGTCGTTTAGTTGTAGTCAGTGGTGTAATGTCAAAGCCGAAACGTATGTATTTATGGTCCGAGGCATTGTGGATGTCCATTACTCGCCAGTCCCTGATTTTTTGTGCCGCCTTCGGATTCGCCAGCGTATGATCTGGGAATCCTTTGTGTGTTATAATACCTGTGTTGTTCATTCTGACAAATGTGTGTGTTCTGTTATCAATGTTAACAATGGTTAAATTATGGACAGCGAGATGCTCGATGAGACTGTCTCCGCGGATGGTTTCCTGTGGGCAACCCCAAACAGTGGAGTTTGCGTTGAAGTCACCTCCGCAAATGAAGTACTGCTTATGAGTTATTAAGTGTTGCCACTCCATAAGGGTTTCATCAAAATTGAAACGCGGTGCTGCGTAGGTAGAGCCTATAATTAGTTTTCCTTCCTTCGCCATTATAGTGATGAAAACACAGTTGTCTCCTGTGAATAGGTGTGAGTATGCCAGATCCGTATTCTGGACGACCAGATGAGCGCTGTTATCTTTGGACGCGAACTTCGCCCAATTTTTCGGAAAAATTGACAGCAGCGCTCCATCATTGCCACAGTAGGCATCCTGCAGCAATGCAATGTCTATATTTTCTGATATCATGTAATTTTTTAGGCTGACATTAGCTGCCTTGCAGTGATTTAAATTAACCTGAATGATTTTGATGTGGCCAAATGGTGGGGGGTCCGAAGGTGCTAGAAGAGACATATTGGTTTTCTGAAAAGGTACTTAAATAAAAGGTACTTAAATAAAGGGTTCTTGGTTAAGTTAGTAACAAAAATTATGTTAAATTCAATAGAAGGGCCTACCTTGCCAGTCATGGTGATGCCCGTTGTGGCCTCCTTGATAGAGTGGGTGGTATTCATTTCTATATGAACGATTACCATACCATTCATCGTGATGATAGGGGCTATTTGCTGTTGTTGCCTCTTGTATGGTTGGGTGCTGTGTGTTGAATTGTTGATGTCTGTTTGGTTCTTCTGGTGTTAGGTGAACTTGCGAACTGTTACCAATTTGGAAAAGCAGGTTAAGTCTTTCCCGTTCTGAACTATATTTTGAGCGGTAGGCACTGCAACCAGAATCTGATGCTTTGTGGCTTGTTGGAAAATGTGTGTTGTGTTGTGTGTTATGTTTGGTGCAGTTGATGCATCGTGGAGCTGCAGCACATGATTCTTCATGGTGTGCTTCGCCACAGCATGCACACACAGACGTGGCCGCCTTGCAGTTCCGTTCGTGGTGGGTAAGGCCTTGACAGCGGCGACAGCGCAGGATGGTAGTATGTGGTCGGAGGCGACAGGTCTTTAGGCCGATGACGATGCCTCCATCATTTATGAGCTCTATGCCAAGTGACTTAGGCAGCAGAAGAATCAAATCTTTTGTCGCCTCGTTGTGTCTATAAGGTAACTGCTTGAGGACGATGATGTCTTCTTCAGTTATATGGTATGTTTTGCCAAGAATATTAGTGAGGGCCTCCTTCGTCAGCGCCTCTGGGACACCCAGGAGAATCATTTTATGCTTTGGAACTGCCTTCTGCAGAAAATTAAGTTTTTTGTTGAGAACTTGATTGTGCTGCAGCTCTGCTTGTAGGCGCTTTAAGTCCTCTTCTGTTTTGCAGGTAACTTCTACGTGATTTCTCCTGGGGGCCACCTTATCCACGTGTATTGGCGTTGCAATTGCCTCTTTAGATAGCATTATTTCGATTTCTTTTCCCGGTGTTATTGATGTACCTTTAATGATGAGGGTTTTGCGGTTAGAGCTTTCCAGAACAAACTTTTTGGCTGGTTGTGCGGCTGTTTGACTGTATGTTTGTGGGACTTGAGGTGTTGCTGTTTCTATTGGTGAAGTGGTGGTGCTTTCTATTGCCGCTGCTTGGTCTGCTTGATTTTGTTTTAGTGTTGATCTGACTGCTTCTATAAGTGTGACGGTGTCTGGGATCCTTTCAATTATCTTCTCATTCGTTTGGCGTGCGTGATCTAGGCTTTCTTGGAGGTGCTGGCAGCTTGTCTGGAGGCTTGCTTCATTTATTTCTAGTTGGCGTATCCTGGACTGCAGTGCCTCTTCTGTATTTTGAAGGAACTCAAATACATATCTCAGATTTTTTAGTGTTTTTTCTGTGGGGAGTTTTTTTGTAGCAATGCTGTTTTCAGCTCTTGTTACGTAGCTCTTTCCCATCGTAATAAGTTCTGCCATCGTATATGTTTCTGTTTCTGCATCAGTGTTTTCATGTATTGTGGATGCTGCTGAGCTGTGGCTGACGCTTCTAGAAAGCTTTGCTCTGGTATTTCTAGTTGATGACCTGCTCTTTCGAGCTGCTGACTGAGAGCTAGAGTTTTTGTCAGAAGGAAATCTTCCGTTGCCTGGCGACATGTTAGCAAGGGAAGGAACAGGATGAGAAGCTTCTACTACGAAACGATAAACAAAAGAAAATTATACTAAGTCAAAAACTAGGTCATTGGGCACTCACGCCACTTGACTGAATAAACCCATGAATGGCTCTACAGGTCTCGCAGCATGTTTCAAAATGGAAAAGTGTAGGAACAAAAGCTTGCCGTTTGTCAAAAACTCGTGACTGCGCTGAAAATTAGACTGGAATTATTAGGTTCGACTTTAGGGTAAAGAATAATGATTGACCAGTATCAAAAAGCTTAGACTTAAGGAATTGTTGGGTGAGAAAGGGAAGAGAAAATGAAACGATTGGGGCTCGCTAAGATGATGAAAGACAAATTGCTATACCTTGCTATGTAACTTATTAATAGTACATGTTTAAATATGGGTAGAGCAGAACTTGTTGCGATAGATGAGGAGGATTGTTGTTGAAGATGATTGCTATTGGAGGGAGAGACGAGAGACTCAGGCGCCAGCCAAGGCCAGCCGCAGCGCGCCACCCCGACCGACGAGTGGTAAAGGGGAAATGCTGTGCAAAAAGCAAGAGAGAAAAGTCTTGTGGCATTTTGCGAACACAGGGGAGTCTGAGAAAGTCTAAGAACGTACTTTGATGCAAGAGTAAATTAAAAAGTAAATAAAAACATTATTATTCTACTCAGGAGTGTAAGAAAAATGAAGAAAAGTAAATAAAAATAAAACGAAAAAAAAAAGACTTTAATACAACAAAGGAAAAAAAAACACACTAAAACTTATAATTATGCGGGCAAAAAAAAAGAAAAAAAAACTGTAAATGGGAAATAATTGTAAAAATAAGTTTGGTTACAGTTAGATGTTAGAATTGGTTATATGGTCCGAAAATGTTAAAGTCCGCAGATAGGTATTCTAATTTGAAGGAGATAGTGAAAGAGGGAAATGGAATCTGATGAAAAACGCCCCCCCCCCCCCCAAAATAAAAAGAGAATTTCAGGATTGTGTAAAAAATGATAAAATTTATTAGAAGCGCTAGAGAACATAAATTCACTTAAGTTTATATGAGAGGACAAAAAAACGGTATATAACAGTATGAAAAAGGAATAAATTGCGAGACCTAGCCATATTTTCGTGAGAAAAAAGAGTGTAAACAAATGATGAAAAATGCATATATTTAGGAAAACTAGACAAAGAAACTTAATAAAAAGTGGGGGGTATGAAGAGCAAAATGTGTTAATTTACGAAAAGAATTTTTATAGTTATTGAATGTGAGGAAGATTAGTTATGAATAAAAAAGTGTGTTTTGCGACAAACACACACTCACAAAAGGAAAAAAAAGAAAAATTGCGAAACGGCTTATGCCAAATGCTAGAGCCGATGCCAGATTTTATATATCGCAGAAAATCGGAATTCGCAAAAGTGAGTCAAGCGCGCGAATTTTTTTCGAAGGTTTAATATTCTAATTTTTCAAAAATAAATACAGGTGTCGAAAAGGGAAGACACTGTACCCAACCAAATTTCCTAGTACAATTGGAATTTAACCACGGGTAAACATTGCCAGAATAGCGGAAATCGCGAAAGTGGGTTACGTAAACGATCGGTTTCGAAAGTTTTAATGTAGATATTTTTTAAAACCCAAAGGTTCGTTTTGAAGAAAATGTCTCTATGATCTGGAGTCTACTGTTTATCAGTATTCGCATTTCCCGAGTCGATGCCGATTTTTAAACCTGGGCCGAAAAACGAAAATCACGTGAGTGAGTTTTGGAAACGATTTTTTTTTTAGAGTTAAAATAAAAAAAAATTCAAATAGGATACCAGATCTTAAAAACCATAGGGATGTAGATTAGGTGCGGTATTTTGAGTTTTTCGTAAGTTTTTTATAAACACCGATTGGGATTTTTAAAGATAGGAGAAATCGTTAAAAATGCAAAATTGACTTACATTAAAAAAACGTTTTCGAAAGGGTTAACGTGATTTTTTTTAAACTAAAGGTTTTTGCTTGAATCCGATAGAACGTAGATATCTTTAAGTGTGTTTGTTTTTTGTTTGATTGTTTTAGAGAGACGATGCCAGATTTTATATATCGCAGAAAATCGAAATTCGCAAAAGTGAGTCCTGCGGGCGAAATTTTTTTGAAGGGTTAATATTCTAATTTTTCAAAAATAAATACAGATGTCGAGAAGGGAAAAAAATGTCGATATTGTCTGGTATGTTTAGTTTTCGTACCTTGCTCTGAACCGCCGATGCGAAATTTTAAATATCGCCAAGATCGCCAAAATCGCGAAACTGCTTATGCCAAATGCTAGAGCCGATGCCAGATTTTATATATCGCAGAAAATCGGAATTCGCAAAAGTGAGTCAAGCGCGCGATTTTTTTTGAAGGTTTAATATTCTAATTTTTCAAAAATAAATACAGGTGTCGAAAAGGGAAGAAATGTAGATATTGTCTGGTATTTTTAGTTTTTCGTACCTTGGTCTGACCCGCAGATGCAAATTTTAAAAAATCGCGAAA
Organism: Maratus michaelseni; assembly: GCA_963931845.1. NCBI lineage: Eukaryota > Metazoa > Arthropoda > Arachnida > Araneae > Salticidae > Maratus > Maratus michaelseni. The sequence goes on from OZ007599.1 coordinate 267,560,928, forward strand.
CGGCGTACAGAAAATATACTTTTTCGAAAGGTTAACTTTCGTATTTTGTAAAACCAAAGTTGGCTTTGAAAAGTGAAAAGTTAGCTCTTTCATTTGATGACCTTCATTTTCCCGTATCTCTTGTAGCCCGGTGGATGCGGAGAAACGGGAGAAAATAAAAAACATGAATTCGATACTTCTTGGTTATTTTTCTAAAGGGCTAAAGTGAAATTTTTTCGAACCAATTGGATCGTTCGAGACGTAAAAATACGTTCTTCGAGAATATGTAGACGGTTTTTCCGTATTTCCGGCCGTTCGCCCATGGCGGATTTAGAAAAACTTAAAAAGAAACGGAACGACTCGTGCTTTGTTTCTTCATTTCATGGAAGTTATAAAAAAGGTTTGAGCATGCGCGCGCGCATTTCGGAAGAGCGCGAGCATTTCGGATTTTTTATTTGTGATTTTTGATCTGTTTTTAATTAATAACTACTCCAATTTTCAAAATATTAAAATTCTGAGACTTGCGTGCACCAGTAGAGGGTTTGAACTACCTAAATTTAAATTTCCAGACTTCTTGGTGCGCCAGATTTTCTTAGCCATCGCAGACCAACAAACAAACACACACACACATACACAGAGCGAATATTTCTTTTATTAGTATAGATTTTGGTTAATATAATGTGTGTTTATTTTATATTTAAAATTTCTGTATAATTTTTGTGGTAACTAAATAAGCGTTTTCGGTACTTTTCGGTATAAAATTTTAGTTTTATTTTTCAAAAACTATGAATATGCATGGAATTCATTAGTAACACATTTTTTTTATAATTCTACTAAGATTGCAGAAGAAGTATATAGTCTATAAATTTTTCCGATCTGAAGTGAACCTTGAACTCAAATATAGTGTCAAAAGCAGGTGTTACCATTAAAAGAACTCAAAGTTGATACAATATTTCAAAAACTAGATTCCTATTCAAATTGAAGGAACAATTCCCAGTGGAATGGGTACCGCAAACTCTCCGATAATTTGCGATATTTTGATAATAAAAGAGTGTAGAGGTAGTTTTCCTTGATTGTCAGACAGACTGTGAAGTTTCTTCAATCTACAGAGTGTTAGAAGTTTAAGAATGTTAGTGATATATGCATGTGATAAACTTTAATTTATATTTACCCCCAAAATCATCCTATGGAAATGTTTCTTTTGAACACTTTCCAGCAAAGTTGAAAAGTGTTTATGATTTCGGTTTTACTGGCCGTACTCTAACTCTCGTACATATACTCGTATTTCCATGTAATTGGTATGTGTTATCGAGGTTTACTATAGCATAATCCCTATTGAAAATAAAATGTGTAGCATTTATTGTCTGTTTATAGGACACGCAAACGTATTACGCTACATTATGCTCTATAGGGAAAATCATTTGCGGTGCATTTTGATGATTTTACGATAATTCAAACATAATGAAATGCATATGCATCACTAGGGTGGACTGTAACATGCTTTCTATAGAGCAGGGTTGTCCAACGTGGCGCTTGCGGGCGCCAGGGTGTCCTTTGCAGGTTTTCTTGGCGCTCTTTTTAATGTTTCCTGATACTAGTTTTTGTTTAAAATGAAAAATTCTTCCTTTCGCGACGAGCCTCCTCTTTCTTCTTTTAATTTTTCTGCACCACTTTTTTTAAATATACTTTTGCGACTTAATTGTTGAAATGCTGTGACTAAATAAGGTAAAAAATTCTGTCTAAAAAAAGTGGTCTGCGGATTGATTCGGCAGCTTTTATGGCACGCATAGATGTGGTTAAAGGTTGTTTTCTGTAAAATCAATGAATCAATGTTGTTGTTTTTACTTTCTTCTATTATTAAAAAAATATTCGTGAAAGATTTGGACTTCCAGTTTTCGACCGAGATTTACGTTTTAGAAGGTCCTAAAAACGATTTTACTCTTTTTATAAAATGTCTGCGTGTCTGTCTATATCAGAAGCAAATATTGTGAGCGCTCTATCTCAATAACTAATGTACGGAACTTAAACAAACTTCAGATTCAGTTATACCTTGACATAAATTGGTGCTGATTGTATTTTGGTGTAAATCGCCCGACAGATGGCGATTTTATGCTGCATTTTTCGCGATTTACGAGATAGCTATATCTTAAGAACTAATGCAAGAAATTTTACCAAACTTCATAGTCTATTAGACCTTGATATAAATAGACGATGATTAGGTTTGGATGTATACCACCCAACAGGTGTCGCTTCTATGTTCTGTTTTTCACGATTTCCGCGACAGTTATATCCTAAGTACGAATATATCGTCAGTTAATTTTCGTTGCAGATGATTCGATTTATATAAGAAGAAAGTTTAATGATGACCACAACATACTAGTTTATTATTATAGGCACGATTAAGGTTTCTGGCCTTTTCCTACAAAACATTTGATATAAGATCCCCATTAAAAAAATGTATATTTTTTAATTTACTAGGATTTATGTTTTTTTTCTTCTGTAAATTATTTTTGCTGGGAATTCCTGAAGAGTTAGGGCTTAATGAGACATAATGCATCTTATAAGACGCGGTATTGCCAATTTAATTCATTTTTTACTCAAAATATCTATCACTACTTTCGTATAGTGACCTTATATTAGTTTTGTTTCATTTCAGACTTTAGTTAATTAAATAAAGTGAATATTAGAATTTGAAAATAGTGGTATGTATTTTCAGTAAAAATCGCGATAAATTCGTAACATTGAAAAAACGTGTTTGTATCACAACCACTACTATATATATAATGGGATAATATTGTTTCATTTATTGAATCATGTGAATAATGGCGCCCTTCATTGTTTGGTAGCAGTTGAAGTGCGCCCCTGCTAACTTATAGGTTGGACAGGCCTGCTATAGAGTATAGCATAAGTAGCATTTATAGTTCGTTTACAGGGACGAACAAAATATTTCCATTACATTATAATCTATGAAGAAAAATCGTTTGCAGTGTATGTTAATGATGTTATACTTTTTCAAGCATAATAAAAAAATATATATGTATTACTAATGTGCACTGCAACATGTTTACTATAGATTATTGAGAGCCTAGAATTTATCGTTTATTTACAGATACACTCAAAAATACTTCGTTACAAGACAGACTATAAGTCATAACTGATAGATGTGCGTTTTCAGCTGTGTAATGAATTTATATCTTAACTATTTTTTTGTGTATTACGGATCATATACAGGGCTGAACGAAAGAACTCACACGCATTACCGTCTATGACCACCAATTGCTGCAAATGGATATTTGCTGCGTTGTGTGTTTTTTAAGAATATTTATTTCATTTTATTGTGTGAAAAATTTTATTTTGGTAACAATATTCCGTTAGTGTTGTAAAGGGTTTCAAATGCTATACCGACATCCGTGCTTTTTTATTCTTGCTTAATGCGTGACACCCAAGCATATTGCACGCATGTTTGGTTAAAAAATACTTTACATTTCAGATTGTAGAAAGTGTAATAATTAAGTTTTTATTTATATGGGTATTTGTTTTGACAGACTCATGGAAAAAAACCGACAGACCCGTAGACCAATGGCCTTTTCCGTAATCCGTGAATCCATTGAGATTTTAATTAAAAACGGTAGTGTATGCAACGACGTCATTTCTTATGATGTTCCCCCGATTTGGTTAAATGTTCTAGGTATTTCAAGAAGATTAGCACCTGAAGATTCAACTTAAATCTTTTCCAACCCCTTCTTTTTGAGAAATCGACTGGTTTCGTTTGCACATGCGTAACTTTATTTTGTTTTGTTTTTGTTTTTCTGCGTAGGTTTTCTCTTCCAGTCATAATCTTCTTCCTCTTGAAAATGAGCGCGTGTGCGTCTTGAAAGGTCTCTGGGCATATTATGTAAACCTAGCATCTTTACATGGGTTTTAATTTTTTATCACCTTTTAAGTAAATAAATGTATGTTTTTAATTATTAAAGTAATCAATGTGAAATTTTCTTCACAGCACTGTTTTATTGTTGCGTTTTGATTTTATTGTATAATAGATTCAATGAGTAAAATCTTTTTTTTAAATTAAATTTTCTTCCTAATTTTGTAAAACTTACTAAAATAAAACTTATTGAGGTCTTTATTACTTTGACATGCTTTTATTGTAAGTTGATTTGTTAAAAATGTTTTAATTTTAACAGACATAACGGAATAAGGCACATTAAGTTTTTTGTAGATAAAATATGTCATGAGACATAAATTTTATATCGAATGTTTATATTTAACCTCTTCAAGTAGGCTGATTCATTTTTGAATCCCATAATTTGAATCCCTAAGTTCCACATTGGCACCATCAAGTACGTGAAGTACGTGTATTTATTTATTTTCAAAAAACATTTTTTGTAAATTCTGGTGTCATTCAATATTTTCCGAATTTTCCGAATATAAGTACTTTGCCCATGAAACAGTTAATCAATTTGGGGATCTTCAATCTGAATCTGACTTGTTCTATTAGACCCCAAACTATTTTGTACTACATTTAGGCTTATTGCACAGCTGCCAACATTTACGCTTTTTTGTTACGCTAAAATTTAATAGAACTTTTTGCCTTATTTAATCACTGACTTCGGCGTTTAAGTAAAACAAAGTTTATTACTACATTTTAGTGATAAGAAAAATCGTAAAAGTTGGCGGCAATGGTTATTGTAAATTAACTATTTATCACTAACACAAAATGAAATTTTCAAATGAATAGCATTGATTAAAAGCTTCATAATAATAAGTAGGGTCGTTAAAAACAGACTTAAAATTTTTTAAAACATGTATTTATGAAACATAAAAAAATTCCCTCCAGGTTACGGTTTTGCTTCTTATTTTTCTACCATCTAATGGGAAAAAAATATTTAATACATGTACTTGTGCAATGCTGGGACTGCTACGTATTGACCAAAGCCTGAACATTTAACTTATATTTTTATGAACATTTCAGTTTGTTCCGTTAACCCTCATGTCCCATTAATCCCCCGTTTCACCTATATAAGGTATAAATAATAATAGGTATATATAATATACCTATTCTGAAGGTATAGATACTGACAAAAATTCAACCTTACCAATATTTGACAAATCATATTTCATCATAATAATGTAAGAAGTTTTATAAGATATTTTATTTTTGAAGAAAAAAGTTTTTGACTGGAATGATTGAAAATATTGCCATCTGTTGCGATATTACATATTAGGAATTTGGAAAAATAAATCCATCTGCCAATATGAGTTTGAATTAATCCTTCATATAGAGTAAACATCACCATTTATTTTTCTTAACTGTACGATGCAGTACATAAGTGGCACATAAAATTTATCTGAAAGAATTTAATTTAACCACGTGAAAGGATACGCCTAATAGAATTTTAAAATATAAATATTTATTTTAGTATATTTAAATTTATAGACAGATTTAGTCTTTGCAATTTAAAGATGAAAAAACATTTAACCCTATACTGCACGAATATTTCATTTGAAAGTTTGTATTTTTATAATCATATTTAGGGTTTACCACAAACTTTATAGAATCATTATTTGCCTTAATAAATTACACACTTCTGTGATTACATGAAGCGACTATTTTATTTTAAATGTAGTGGTAACAGGGAACTGAATTTATTTATTGAAGGTTAAATTTTAATTGATATATACAGGGTGATTATAAAAAAACTATCCCGACATTTGGGCCCCTAACTATCATGTCATTCACAGAAACTGAATGAAATTTTGGCAAAAGGTATTTTGAGGTATGCGCTCAAGAATGATATGGAAAACAACAGTGTCACTCAAACAGTTACGGTTACAGTGAGAAATTTTCGAAAAAATCAAATGGCAACACCCAGTTTTTTGTATTGGAATGTCATCTCCATTGTGAAAAACCCTAAATAGCGTTAGAACGGAAACTGTAGCATGCAAATCATGGGAACTAGGCAAGGGAAAAGTAAAAAGGACTTTGCCGTGCACCGGAGCATTAATTTTCGTTTCATTTACGTCCCACATCACACCGTTTCTTTGGTTGATATCCCAGCCTGATTAGTTCTCCACAAAACGAGAAGAAGAAACCAAGAAACGCAAATTTCGGGTTCTACGTAAGACACAGTCATGACTGATGTCGTCACGCTAGGTGATAGAAAAGTCACTGCGAAATGCGAGCAGTGTATGTTCCTTTCTGCCATTCCGAAAAAGATGCCGCTTTCAGGGAAAGAACGTGCGGAAATCGTAAAGATTTATTACCTGAATGGACAAAATGCCGCAGAGACATTGCGTGTTTACCACAGAAAACATGGATTACGGCGAGGCCCGTGCACTGTCAAAGCTGCAAGGGACTTGAATCATAAAATTGAAGAAACTGGTTGCACATACGATCGACCTCGGTCTGGACGACCTTCCGTTCCTGTGGAAGCTGTTGCAGAAGTCCATCAGACGATAAGCACAGTCAGTCCCGCTACTGCACGCGGTGTTTCACGTGTTCTGGATCTGCCGAATTCAACTGTACGCAAGATTCTGCGCTCTGTTCTAAACATGTTTCCGTATCGATTCCAGCGTGTCCAGATGTTGGAAGCGGGAGACTATCAATTACGGCTGGATTTTGCAAATCAATTCCTTATCCGGTACGATGAAGATAGCAGCTGGCCTTACGCATTCTGTGGACAGATGAGGCGTATTTCTCGTTAACTGGTTACGTGAATTTGACAAATTGTGTGCACTGGGCAGAGAATAATCCACATGATGTGCATGCACGTCCATTACACGAGGAAAAAGTGACTGTGTGGTGTAGTATAACGAGTACGTTCATCCTCGGCCCTTACTTTTTTGAAGAGGTTACTGCCGGTGATCTGCAAACGTGTACAGTAACGAGTGCTCGCTATCTGGACATGTTAACTGATTACGCGATTCCCGCATTGCAACGGCAAAATGCTCTATCTCAGATTGTGTGGATGCAAGATGGCGCTCCTCCACATGTCGGGTCTTCAGTCAAACGTGTCTTAACTCAACAGTTTGGTGACAGAGTTATCTCCCTTCATTTCCCGTTTCCGTGGCCACCAAGGTGTCCTGATTTGACACCAATGGATTTCTGACTGTGGGGATATCTGAAATCTAAAGTGTATCAGTTTCGTCCTCAAACTGCATCTGATTTGAAAGATGCATCAGAACTGCGATTCAAGATATTCCTATTGCCATGATACGTGCTGTAGTGCTATCCACCATCAGCCGCATGCAAAGTGTCATCGTGTGCGAAAGAGGTCATGTGGAAAATTTGTGAAACACAATAAAATGCTTTATTTTATGCTGCTTCTCTGTCCTTATTGGTTGTCCTCACTTTTAGCCTATCTGCCGCCGGTGATTTTCATGCTACAGTTTCCGTTCCAACGCTATTTAGTGTTTTTCACAATGGAGATCACATTCCAATACAAAAAACTGGGTGTTGCCATTTGATTTTTTCGAAATTTTCTCACTGTAACCGTAACTGTTTGAGTGACACTGTTGTTTTCCATATCATTCTTGAGCGCATACCTCAAAATACCTTTTGCCAAAATTTCATTCAGTTTCTAAGAATGGTATGATAGTTAGGGGCCCAAATGTCGGGATAGTTTTTTATAATCACCCTGTATATGCATCAATGTGTAGTTTAGGGTTACAGTATGTTTGTATAACCTTCGGACCTTTTCTTACCACTATTTCTGGAGTGTAATCTTCGCCTTATTTAATCGCAGAATATTCTGTGAAAAAAAGCGAAATATTTCTTTACGAAAAGTGGTAACAATCTGATCGCAGAACAGCATGTTTGACACTTCTGGTTTATCCATTTCAAGAGTGGTGGTACATAAATAATACCACTTAATTTTTTTTCCGAGCTGCCACAATTGTACCAGAGTTTTTGAGAAATGTACGTGAAGAGATTTTTTTTAAATCAATTTATTTCTAAATTCTAGTGGCCCATAATCATTTCAACATTGTGGCAACAGAATTACGTTACCCTGAAAGAGTTAAAGTATAAGATCATAACTGCTAACTTATACGATATTTCCATACCTCTAAATTTTAATAGTAAATTTTGCTTTATTTAATTGCCAAAATTCTACTATTAACAAACGCAAAAAATACTATTGAAATTTTGTGGTAACAAAAATCCGTAAAAGTTGGCAGCTGTGTTAGCTTGAGATATTTTAAGGTTAGTATTTTCAGTGCCTTTACCGGAGAGTGCATGAATATGGTAACAAGAAGCGCGCCAATTTGGAAATCATAGAGGTATGTAATACGCGAAATTTAGTTTTTGCTACGTAAATTAATTTTTTTATTGTATGTTATAACTAATTAAAGAAAATAGATAGAGAAAAGGTTTTATGATAAAAGTGGCTTCATTTTATAAATTCTATTGAATGCTATAAAAAAATTGTTAATGACATTTTTAAGAAATAAAACAAAATTAAAAATAAAATAAAAATTGACAGGTATTCTGACAAAATATGTTTTGGGATAATTTTTCATGTGTTATTAACAATTATTTTTTGTGAGCATTCGATGCAACTAATAAAACAAATAACTTTCATACACTGATGTCCATAAATTAAGGGACAGTGACCTATTTCAGACGTTTCGTCGAATATCTACTGAAACTCGTGCTCCAAATGCCCTTGAACTTTGAAGATGTAAAAGTAAAGTAATATGCGCCGCTGGCGCCCCGTGCGGGACGCACCGCACACAATCAACCACCGATCCCAAGTCCTGAGCGACTTTTATTGAGCCAGTAGCTGTGTCTCGCCACGGCGCTTCGGCCGGCCAGAGAACCGCACCTCACTGCGGACTCTCCAACCTAGTACCCACGAGTTGACGACATAGGTCGCTAGGACAGTAACCCCACTCTGGGGAAACTCCCCATAGGACGGACCCCTGGTAAACTGGCGAAGGCCACCCGGCGACTTCGTCGCCGAAACCCCATAGGTGCAATCGTTTTCTAGGTCGTGACGAGCAACCGCGACAACTTTTGCTTTCCCACGGAGGCCGAACATTGACATGCATGGAAGGGCTGGCAACTAGTCTCTTCCTCCATGAGGTTCGCATATCATATCACTACTACATATATATCACTACAAAAGAGCGGGAGCTACTTCTGGCCAACCCGAGACCACGAAGAAAACTGGTCCGAAGCGCATAGTCACGCCTGGCTGGGCTGTCCCTCACCAAGGGGATACCCGCGAGGTATTGATTACCCCCTGGTTTCCCAGGTTGATACCAAGCGACCCGGTACCCCTTGGGAGATCATGCTCATAAAATATGCACTAAAATGAAGAAGAAAGATCCACTACCGGACTCTGAGGGACGTGGATCCCCTCAAACGCGCTAAAGAGGCGGGTCCGGCTGGGTTTCGGACCAAGGTCTCGAGTTTTGGCTGATCGATGCCGCGTTAGTCGGCAGCCTCCGGCCCGATTCTTCGTAGTCACATGACAGAATGTCACATGTCACCCTACGCAAAGAGAACGGTCTCGTCCCTGGCCCCTCTTGTGACCTTTGGATAGTGACCGTCCCTTTGATTCGGGAACCTCCTGCGGTGGCCACTGAGGGCGGCTCACAAATCTCTAGCTGCAGAGGATAGCGTGGGGTTGTCCGAGACGAATATTTCACCTCTGCCGCCGTTACGTCGCAGATAGTTGCTGCATGCCGTATATCCCGACGCTCGGCGCACTACAGAGTCACCACACATCGTGCTCTTCAGAGATCGAACCTACCTCCGTCAATTCCTCGTTCAAGTTTTGGAGAGATCCTGCTGGCATTTGCTAGCCTTTGCCCATATCCTCAAGAGCCTTGGGATTGGCCTACGGGACTTCTGTCCACCACCTACGGAGGGCTCCGAAAACTGGCCAATCTTCGCGTCGCAGAGAACCTGCGCTTGAGGGGAACCCACGTGCGTGAAGGGGAACCCACGTGCGTGAAGGGGAACCAACGAGCCCTCAACCCACAGAATGGGTTGTCCCCTCAGAGCTATGCGCAGTGTCTCCGGCTTTCAAAAGCCCCTTTCCCACTGACGGACCATGAGGTCGCCAGCTCGGTCATCACCTGTCCCCGTCGTGTCGACGAAAGCAAACCATGGAGCGTCCGCGCAATGCTCTGCTCCCGGTCACCTCGTCCATTTAAGGAGTCGGATCAGGAACACCGAGAGGGACCCGCCAGACTTTGAAGATGTAAAGAACATATTTGACTTCATGTTTTTCAGTGATAATTTTGTCGCGAGGACAATTAGGGGGGGGGATAATAATTTTAATAATAAAATAATATTTTTGTTCACCCAAGAAACAGAAAATGCTAAAAATGGTCTGTCACTGTAGCAAATAACTATGTACTCAACATTTGTGTGCATTTGTGTAAGCGTAGCACGTATATTCGTGAAGATATTAACGTTTCTGTGAAAAATTCAAACTTTTTTTTGTTATAGCATGCAGAGTTTTCAACCGAATTTAACACCGCTTTCCAAAAACTTATAGAAATAGTATACTGCAATTAAAATATTAATATGTTGAATATTTGATGATATATGAACATTTGTATGAAATAAATTTTAACTGCGCACGCGTGAAATACAGCAAAGATTTTTTTTCTCATGATTTGATAGTCAATACTATAAAGCAACGCATATAAAAAGACCAGCGAAATATAGTGTAAACTCAAAAAGTTACAGCACTAATTGATAAATTGAGGAGCACATCCCATAGGATTATATGGGATTTCCTCCTCAACTTTTTGAGTTTTCACGATATTTCACTGGTCTTTTTATATGAATTACCCTATAGTATTGCCTATCAAATTATGACAAAAAATCTTTGCTGTAGTTTGCGCATGCGCAGTTAAAATTTATTTCATATAAATACCCATATCTCATCAAATATTCAATATATTAATATTTTAATTACAGTATACAATTTCTACGATTTTTTGTAAAGATTTTGGAAAGCAGTGTTAAATTCGGCAGAAAACTCTGCATGCTATAAAAAAAAAACTTTGAATTTTTCTCAGAAACGTTAACATCTTCACGAATAACGTGCTATGTTTACAGAAATATTTAACAAGACCTACATAGTAATTTGCTACAGTGACAGACCATTTTTAGCATTTTCTGTTACTAGGGTGATTGAAAATATTATTTTATTTTTAAAATTATTATTACCCTCCCTAATTGTCCTCGCGACGAAATTTTCACTGAAAACATGAACTCAAACATGTTCATTACATCATCAAAATTCAAGGGCATTTCGGACATTTCCTCACGAGTTTCAGTAGATATTCGACGAAACGTCTGAAATTGGTCACTGCCCCTTAATTTATGGACACCAGTGTATTAAGACTTTTCTTTGTCTTTTACGATTAATGTGTTATAAAAATAAAGTTGAAAAGTGTTCATGTGGTAAAATGTGTCCACTAGTAGTGTCGTTGTGTAATACAAAGCATGAGCTGCAATGATGTCAAAAGAAAAAAAATGAGACCAAGACAGGGTCTAGTTTATATACGTTTAAAAGGTAAGGCATTTTCTTAAATCTTCATAGAGTTGTGAAAAGTGTTGATATGTGTTAGTGATTTGTCCATGAATTTCGAAAAATAAAATAAAATTCTTAAAAGGAAAAGTACCGAAAATGGTCATTTAGTTACAACATATTTACAAGTAAATGTACAAAAAAATTTTAAATATAAAATAAACTTACATTTTATAAAATAAAATCCCTCAAAATGTTTTAGTCTTCTAAGATTTTCTTTTCTACGGATCTTTTGGCAACGGAAGACGATTATCTTAGACCCTCAAAAGGAAAAATTATGTATAGCTCGAAAACTAATGATACGAATGAACTGTAAACATGCAAACATATTCATCATAAATCAGAATTTTTTTAATATGAATTTATTAATAAATTTCATAATTAAAAATATGTCTTTGAATGAAAAAATACCTGTGATATGTTGGGCCTATTCGTTCTATCTCTTGAAAAAAGAAAATTCAATTGGATGCTTTTTGGAAAGATACAAATTACAGTTTGTCACTTGCATTTAATACTTGTATCCTCAAATCGTGATATCTTGTAACGCTATAAAGATTTTAGAATAAATGTCGGGTTGTTTTCATACGAGGAGCTCAAGAAATGGGTAAAAAATAGGTGTTATCATTTGAAAAATCAAAATTGGTGCATTTTTTAACATGTAGACGACCCCTATATCAAAATCTACTTTCAAATAGTAAAATTAGACAACATTTTCTGTCGAGTTCTTCCTCTGGAATCTCTCTTCAATAATTTGGTGGTAAAATATTATGAAGTGTTCTTTTTTTCTCCTTTTTAACGACTATAAATATCAACAAAATTTCATAATTAAAAAAATAATTCGATTTGAAGATCTTCATTTGTAAGTGCAATATTTGATTTATAACGCGGGTATCTAAACTGCTACTCTGAAGACGAATTGTTACCACAATTTCCGAATATAATTTTCTGTCTTTTTCAATCATAATATATTCTGCGATTAAATTAGGCGAAGATTACATTTCAGAAATAATGGTAAAAAACGGTCCACAGATCCACAAGTTAGACACCCGTGTTTTATAAAGACGCAATTTTATATGACATAATTAATATCCGCTAACTTTTTGTTACCACGAATTTCGAATAAGTATTTTTTAATCGAACAACTTCTGGGATTAAAACAAGCATAGATATTTATTTAGAAATAGTGGGAAGACAAATGCGTAAAAATTGCCAACTATGATACTTGAATGCATACAAGTATTAAAAAATAATAAGGTGGCATCTAGGCCATTTTTGTGTAGAGCATTTTGTCAGAAGACATCTTCCCAATGCTGTGTTATTGTTCAAGCTTGGAGGGGTTGTAAAGTTTTTAAAACAGGAATTTTAACGGACTTACAGGTTTTTTTTAATTATCTATTTTAGAAATTGCTGTATAATTTGTACAATGATTTTAAAGACAGAAAAGCATTATGAGAACCACATGCAACGATTAGTCAAATATGACTTTAAATATTTCAATATTAGAAAATAATTGTTTTAGTGTATTTTAACTATTCAAAGGATGAATTTAATTTTCTTAAAGATAATGGACTAACGTTGTAAATATTAATGTTAGATTATTATACCGAATGATGGGAAGATTTTTATAAAGAAATATTGGGGACAACAAAGCGCAATATTTGTCAGCTCTTGCCCATACACAATGCATTGAATTACACGTATTAAATGTCTTTCATTCTGTCACGTTTATTATGCAAGCGCATTCATACAAATGAGGGTAAAGTCTTTTATTCACGCTTTAATATTATTAATACAGTTATTGTAAAATTACAAATATTCTGTATATTTTGTTTAGCGCCTTGATTACGGCAGGACATAATACGTCCCACGGATTGATAGCAAGGCTTTAATAACTTTTTATTATATTACATTTTTACCTCTATTTACAAAATTTGCTCTTTGTGATAGATTTTTTTTTAATTTCCTCAGAAGTGTATGGAAATAATAATTATTTTTGAGAAAGCAGTCACCAGTTTAGGAATTTTCAATAAAACTCGTAATCGAAGGGTTAAAACTACAATAAACATTTTTAAAAATACAGGTTGTCAGAAAAATAACAGGTGCATTTAAAACAAGTGGGTAAGTGTGATCAAAGATCGCTCAAAGGGTTTCGTTTAATATTCCTTTCAAAACACTTTATCCTTTCTTTAATAAATTCAAACAAATTTCATTTAGCAACAACAAAAAAAAAGTCATGTTTTTTTATAAAGTAACAATTTACCGGTCTATTTTTTCATTTTTTCGAATATCTAAACCAGCCAGATAGCGGGCCAAGCCCGCTATTATATTCTGTCATAATAATATGCGTCATACTGACTAAATGCAATATTTAAAAAAATAATTTCAAAATTAAACAAATTGTATACCTTCAAAATGTTAAAATATGCGAATATTTCCATAATCGGATTCTTATCACGATTCAATATGTTTCTCAAACTCATATATTTACCATTCTCTATTATTTATATTGGATACTCGCTTTGTATTATTCTCAAACATCTGAAAAATTAGTTAAACTTCCCATATGACGTCAGATTTTCTTTTTAATTCTCCAATGACGTGTATTAATCTGCTTTGTTTACTTACTCATACTCATACTCCTTGTATTATTGAGAAATCTTAGACATTTTCCGTTTTATTACGACTATGACGTCAATCAATTTTATTTCCTATTTATCTTTTTTTCAATTAGTGAAACTTTTTATTTCATTTTCCTTTTTCACGTGGAAATCGTCTGATAGAAAATTAATTATTGTGGAAAGATTTTCATCGTGGATTTTTAATTTTTGGAATCTGCTATAATGAAAAATGTTTAAATTTAAAAGAAAAAGGCTGTTAGAATTTTGGTTTTTTATCTCTATTTATTAAAATATTACGAATTTTTCAAATTTTAATATTTTCAGCTCTTCACAGCTGATATTCTGATTTATACACAGAGTTTCAACTCTGTAAGTTACATAGTTCTCGAGAATGGCTCTGTAACAGACAGACAATGGAGCGGGAGCAATAGGGTTTCGTGAGATGAACGAAATTCGGCAGTCGTTTGCGGATTTTGGCGGTACACCTTGTATTTCAGGTACCCTCTACCTCTCCCCCCCAACAGAAAAAGGTCACAGGAATAAAATCTGACGTATAAGGAGGCCAATCCATACCGCTTCCCGTATGATTGCAATGATCCAGGACAATGACTTGATCACCAGACAGTTCGTCTAGGAAATCAAAGATTTCAGACGTTCAATGTGAACGGGCAACGTCTTGCCTGAACTACGAGGTGGTACTATGAACCTTCAAGGCACTTTGTACCATCACAAATTCACCCGAAATTTCCAGATATAGCGCTGTAGCAATCCTTTGACATAGTAAAAATGATCCAATGAGTTCTTTGCAAAAAATGACATCCCAAACCATGATTTGGGGGGCGTATTCAGGGATGGTGGTACGGCAATATGTGTGTTTTCCGTTCCCCATATGTGCCAGTTCTGACGAAGCCACTCAGTACGCTTCATCGGGAACCGACTGGTTCCAACGATTTCGACAGCATCCAGCTGCTGCAGCATATCGTTCGCGAACGTGTCGTATGGCAACAGCCATTGGGCGGGGATGAATCCTATTGGAGGGTCTGAATCCTGTGTGGAAACGGATAGAGGCAGCAGTACATGACGCAGTGCCTAGGCATGCGTCGTAGTCCAGCCTGAGCAGCAACACGTCGAACGGAAATCCGGGGCCACTATCCGATCAATTGTTGAACGACTTGAATATTGGCCCTTGTAATGGCCGACGTTTCCAGCACAATCATCTTTAACGTTCCCAGTCCGTTGAAAATTTTCAAACAGAACCTCTATTGTATACCTTTATTGGTTATACTGTGACATTAAACTTCGACTTGTTTCAAGAACACTGTGCTCCCGGTGGTGAAATTCCAAGACAAGAAATATCCGCTGCTCTATCGAATACATCATTTCTGAACAGCAACTCGTATTCTCTGAGCAGAAAACGTTAGAAGCAAGATGAAAAAGTGCCGAATGAAGATCTGATGGATTGTTTTTCTCTATAGCTGTAGCAGACCACATGCAGCGCCATCTGATGATGAACATTGTGACTAAATTGCCAATTCTGTGTGACTAAAAATTTACTAGATTTTGAGGTAGGATGCAACTTGTAATGCAAACGGTGCATTTCTAAAAGTTTCTGCTTTCATTTAATTATTTTCTTTTAAATGCGGCCGTGATTTATGGGACAACCTGTGCAATGCATTAGGTATATATAAGAGCATGGCCGATTTTGTTACTTATCACAAACAAAAGAACAACATGTAAAATTCATCAAGTATATTTCAAATTCTAGATACAATAATCATCACACCAATTTCAATTAAAAAATTACATATAATCTTTTTGAATTTTACTGATTTTATGAATATGACGCGTTTTGAAAGTATAAGATCACAAAAAGCATTTTGCATATTACTTTTACAAATATTTGAATAAATTGCGGATGCATTAGTTATTTTTAAATTGATTTAAAGACGAGGCAAGTTTTCATTTTGTACTGACAATTTCTTCCATGATGCTGCATAAAAGGAATTTGCAAAGAAGATAATTAGAAAAATTAAATTTTATAAAGGTTATTGTAAAATTAAAAGAAAAGTTTCTATGTTAATAAAAGTTTCTAACTTTGTGATACTTTATAAAAAATTAAATCCTTCTTCCGCCAAAAAACAGAATAAAGTAGGAGGAATAATTTCTCAGTGCATAACTTTCAATGGATTTTCTGCCTATGGACAAAAGTAATTCTTTCCATTCATGAAATTTCAAAGGAAATTGTGGAACGAATGTCCCTCGTTAATACTGTGAAGGATTTAAAATTGAGTTACAAAACGAAAGGCAAGAAATATATTAGGAATAAAAAACACATGAAATATCCCCCAGAGTTAAAATTTACACTAGAAACGGAAAAGAATATTTTACAGGATGAAAAAAAGTATTCAACTTGACTGTTCTGGCAGTTGAAATATCACTTTCAAGAATTTAGGTAGGAACATAAAAAAGTTTCATTCAGCATATGGTATATTATGGTAAGGAAAAGGTATGCTGAAAACCGAAAATATGATCTATGGCAAATTACTAGCAGAATAACCTCTAAAATGTTTCAGAAGATATTTTATTATCATCAAAAACCATTGCTAAGTGGTTCTTGTCTGAAATTTTAGAAAGATAAGGTTATTTCTCAAGCATCTAAATCCATTCAAAATTAGTATAAATCATAAAATAAAATAATATTTTGGAATTCCCTAAAAGAAAGCCTTGATTTTAACTTAGCAGTGAGCTTTTGGGATGCTTTACCATTGTAGACAACTTTTAATATTTTTTCAAACCACTAAATTATAATAGTAATTTTTGCCTTATTTAATCGCCGTAGTTCTGCTATTATATAAAACAAAAAACACTATTAAAATTTGAAAATATAAACAACCTTTTTTGGGAGGATTAATCCGATCTTTATTTTCAGTGCCAAAACGAAGTTCTTCCGAAGTTTTGATGAATGGATTTCGTACTATTACCTCTCAGGATTTGGGGTGCTTGTTTAACGCCTCCTTTACCTCGATTACGGCGCCATATATGATGATCTGAAAAAAATGTTAAATACAAAAGTTGCGTATTTTTTCCCGTAGAATCCAAATCTGCAATAAAAAATAGGTGTTCTCATTTAAGATTTCAAAGTCTCCTCTCTCAACTCTCCCAGTGGTTGGAGATGGGATGCAACTTTGATATCACTGAATAGACATTTAAAAATACTAAACAGGTATTTTCTGTTTTTCAATCCGATGTGTATTTCACAAGTTATTCAACAGTTTCCAGACTTTTCGGGCATACTGTATAAAAAATATCATAATGCGAATTCGTAAAGAGACGAAAGATGAAAAGTTAAGAGCTGTGTGAAAATAATTTATCTCCAGAAGTTAAGGAATTTAATTTAGCATTCGAAGAATTTTCAAAAAAAAATTTAATCACTTGGTGCACTAGTAGCGCTAAAGTAGTTTTAAAATTTGATGGCTTTCGATTTAGTATTTTTCCTTTTCCTCCTAGATTTAGAATCTCGACAATTCACGCTTCGAAATTTTACCAATAAGGGATTAAAGGTTCCACAAAAAATAACATTAATTTAACGTTGCATGATTTCGAACTAAAAAATCTGATGTTTATCCCTTTCATTACAGCTTGGAATTTATACGTTCCAGTGGAGCCTTTATTATTTTATTCGCACCACTTTTTAAAAATAATCTCTGACATTCACTTATAATAATGTATTTTCAAAGAAAAAAATTTGTAAATTGTGGTATAATTGAATATAAAAATAGTCGCCAGACATAGCCGGTATTCAAAGGTTTAAAGGGGTTTTACTTGTGTCATACATGCCAGCAATATTGTCCTTTTTTCTTTAAACCGTATAAATAGCACGTCACCCCTTCAAAAGGATTTCACAGACTAAATCATCTACAGTAGGCTCTCTGAGTTACAATACTTGAGCATAGATTTTGAGTCCGGGTGTGTAGAAGGAGTACCAGTACTTTTGAATAATAAACTTCATCTTATTAATTTTAAGAAAATTAATAATAAAGACAAACTTTAGAGGAAACATTTTTACTAACACTAATATAATATTTTTGCATTTAAAAATTTTACGATTAAGCAATTTCAACAAAATGGATTTTATACGTGTATAAGGAATTAATACATACACTGGTGTGCAAAACTTAAGCGACAAAAGGAGTGCTCAAAAGGAAATTTTATAAAGAGTAAGTGTAGAAAAGAGGTACTACCCTAACAGTACAGCCAGTCGACGTGAAGTCCCCTTGACGTCACACATGATTAGAAGTGTCACAATCGCTACGGTGAATCAAAATATGGGATATTTCACTGTCTCATTATTACTCTCAAATGATTGTTAACACTGAAAAGTTACTGTGACTGTCGCTTTGTGATGGGTCATCAGGTGACATTACAATGCAGTCACCTTGTGTTTCTCAAGTCACTGTCAGTTGAAGCCGGAACTTTGAAGTCATTGTGAGCATTGCACTGTGATGAGTCGCCAAATAATGTCACAATGAAGTCGCTTGGTGACTTTCCGATGATCGACACTCTATTGTGAAGTCATCATTGCACACCTTTGTGAAAAGTCACCAGATGATTTCATTTTCTGTCACTTGGGACTCGTCACAGAACAGCTATCATGATGACTTTCACTAGAGTCACTAGAGTCACTAGAGAGTCACTAGATGACTTCTTTGTCCTCTGGTGACTCGTTAACCCCTTCAGAGTCGCTATATTTTTGTGTAGGCTATTTTTTTAAATTTTTCAAATTGTGTGATTGCCACCACTTTTTTGAAGTAGAAATATTCACCTTATTTAATGGCTGATAAAATGATGCGAGAATAAACCTAATTTCACTCTTTTAAAAAACTAGTGGGAGTCAAAGAATCTGAATAAAAAAAGTAGAATGTACAGCCCGTGAATATTACGGGCGCGAGAATTAAGGAGTTAAAAAGCAGCAGTAAAAATGAGACGAATGAAAGATATCACATTTCTGTTCATTGTAGTGAATGTGACAATTGTTACCATTTGTTATGTCAAGAAGACTTCACATCGACTGTCTGTGCTGTTAGGGTAGTATCTATTTTCAACACTTGCTGTTTATAGAATTTCCTTTTGAGTACTCGCGTGTTCAGAAATTAGCATTTTGTTTTTGTTGCTTAAGATTTCCACACTAGTGTATTTCATTTAAAAATAATCTACATTGGTATTTTTATAAAATATTTGATTTACTGACAGAATCAGTCTTTTGGAGATATTTTTATCCACCGGTAAAGCACAACCCATTTAACTATCGACGTACAGTTCCACCGATTTTCAAGAGTTTTCAAATACATCCGCTACTACCGCTCACGTGAAAATCGCGGGTAAAGGGTTTCTACAACTGACTATTTTTTAAATTATTTTTCTATCACTATTTTCTAAGAATAATCTCCGTGGTATATTTTTAACACTTTCCAACCTAGTTGAAAAGTGTTTATGACTTCGGTTTGTCTGGCCGTCTGTCCGTGCTCTAACTCCCGTAAATATGCTCGGATTGCCCTGCAATTTTTATATGTTATAATCGTTATCTATAGCATGTTCCCTATTTCAACGGAAGTGTGTAGCACATATAGTTTTTTTACAGGGACACTCAAAAGAATTCCGTTACATTGCGGTCTATGGGGAAAAATCATTTGCGGTTTATTTAAATAATGTTTCATTATTTTAAACGCATTGAAATTTATATATATCACTAAGGTGCATTAGAAGAAGCTTAATATGGAATAGGGTGTGCATAGCACTTATACTTACTTTAGAGGGACAGTCAAAAGAATTCCGTTACATTACGTCTATGGAGAAAAATCGTCTGCGGTTTATTTAAATAATGTTTCCCTATTTTAAACGCATTGAAATTTATATAAGGTTCATTACAAGAGACTTACTACAGAATATTGTGTGTATAGCAGTCATCGTTCATTTGCAGGGACACACAAAAGAATTCTCTACTGTATGTTAACAATAATTCCTGAAAGAGCGTTTTAAGTTTCTGAACGCGATTTTAATTTTAAATCACTTTTTGTATATTACGTAGTGTGTATAAATTCTGTAGATCCTATACAGGGAAGCACAAAAGTTCGGAAACACATTTCCGTATTATTTAACTCCCGACGGAGAATTTTAAACTGTGCTACGTGTTTCCTAACTGAACTAAAATTTAGCATCCTATGTAGTATATATACAAATCTATAGATCCTATGCAAGGCTGAATAAAAGTATTCGGATTACTTAGATGTTATCTTTTAGCTTATTAAAGAGTATGATTCGTAAAATTATTTTGGAAGCGTTGGAAAGTGTTAGATAATCTATGCTTGACGCATGATTTTTCGTTCTTGTTTCCCATGAAGACGTTTGTTCAGAAGTAGTGGTAAACAAAGTAATAAAAAACGGTCACTATACTTGCCAAAAACACTTGAGCCATATTATATATTTTTAAAAAATGCAATGGTTATTAAAATTTTTGAATTATATTAAAATTCTTGATAATTATGTGAATTGTTAATATTTTTAGTTAGAGAAAAAAATCAAATGTTTCAAAACCGGAAAGTGTCAAAATCAAACAGTACGTGAAGAATTAAACTGTAATTGAAAAATGTGTTACGATATTGATTTATTTGCAAATTTTTATAGTCTAAAATAACATTAAATGTATTTATTTTATCTGCTGTAAATAAAATTAAAATTCTAGTCCCATCTGATTCAAAAATGTAAGAGTTTTATAAAATATTATTTGTTGTTTTCTAAATTAATTCTACTTACAATATAAAATAATTTCAAATATATACATTTGTCGTTTTGACTCTGGGGGTTATTTATTTAGGCTTTCTTCTGCATGTGTCTGGAATTTTTAGAAATATAAATCCAATGTAAATATTACATTTTCATATGTTTGTATTATTTATCATAGGTAAATATTTATTTTAAAGAAACATACATTCTAAACCATGTAAACATGAAATAATAGGAATAAATGATTTAGCTTACTCATACAGTTAAGTGAATTTTAATGCATAGTGATAAAATTTCTTATTTAAAAAAGATGTATAAATTATAAAGATATATTGACAGCCAGTGTAAAATAAAAATGAAGTTATCGTGAAATGCTTACTTTTTCATTGTTCAGTTAAAGTTATCTTCAGAAAATAGTGACTTATTTAAAACGTGGAAAATATTTGTTGCGGACTTTTCTAGCTTCATTATTAAGTGTCATTATTACAACATTTGTGTAATATTTAATTTGTAAACAGGTTCTTCACTATTTCTGCCGTGTTTTAGAAAATTTTAATTTGACTAGTTCAATGTATTTAATGAATCCATCTCCATTAAACTGTTACTGAATATTATCCGTAATATTTTTTTTAAAATTTAAGTACGAGATATCACAATTATTTATTTTGTCTAACTCTCCTTCTCTAAATAATTTAAACATAGTGTAGTCTCACAATATTTCAAAAATAACTTTCGCCAGCGAAGAAAAATCTTAACTGTTTACATTTTATGAAATGCTGACGTAAACAAAACTTTTTAATGCACAGTAAACTTTTTAAACAGTGGACCCTGAGTAAGACGGAAAGCAGTCTAACGCAAAATACTTTAAATTCCCACAGAGCGACTTTCAATAGTGTAAACCTTTCCTAAGGCAGAATACTGTCTACGGCGGAAAATGTTCTTGATCTCAATGGATTCCGCCTTAGACAGAGTTTAGTGTAACTGAATGTAAGAAAACCCGGCGTTATTTTAAACGTTTATAATTTTAAGACGATTTTACAGCAATACACAAATTTGTATGTATGCATATCAGAGATGACAAATATTCATGTGTCTCGCATACGACCTAATTTTGACTACCACTATTTCAAAATAGTAAACTTCGGCTTATTTAATAGCAAAATTTATGTTATTACAAAAGGCGAAGATTGCTATTCGAAAAAAGTAGTACTTAGAATAAATAATCTCACACTCCTCCCCATATTTTCCACTTCTGTGTATATATAGTTGCAAATAAATAATATATATATATATAAGAAATTAAAAATTTCTTTTAAAATCTTGTGTAAATTTTTGGGTTAAAAGTTACTGAAATATTGAAACCTATTGAAAATTCTAATTTTTAATAGCTGCCAACCCTTTTCAGAGCTCAACACTTCGGATTTTTGAATTCTGCTATTTCCGAATAGAACTATTAGCCTTATTTAAAACAGAAATTTTTCTATTAAATAGTAAAAGATTGTTACTCGAAAATACTGGTACTCAAAAAATCTGGAGAATTGGCAGCGCTGATCTTTAAATTCCTTCTTTTAAAAAGCTTTGTTTTAAAATATTATCCGATTAAATTCCTTTTTAAGGTTCCGTACTTAAAAAGTAAAAACGGAACCATTATAAGATCACTCCTGTGTCTGTTTGTCCGCCTGTCAGAGCGCTTTTTCCCGTAAACTATGGGACATGGAAAGTTCAAACTTCGTAAAGTTATAAAGCCTTTTTACCCACATATTTTCAGATTATTAACTATTCACAAATATGTTTAGGCAAACTTTAAGGAGCTAATTAAATTACCTGAAAAAAATCATTTTGCATATCGTGTGAGGTATTATGTGAAAGATCTCGTAATATTGAACTCAAAAATATATTTGTTTTAATTTTCGGTATTATATTTTCAGAGATGTCGTCGCAAATGCAATGCAAAAATACTTTCCCTCCCCTCTGTTTCCGAATCTACTAAAAGTAAAATTATGAAAAAAATTAGGGATAGTAGAAGTTTATTTACACCTTGCAAAAAAAACTTTAGAGATGTGTCGTCTAGTTGCAAAACCGGCCAACTCCTCAAAATTTGAAAATGTGTTTTTTCAACTTTTTAAGTTCTAAGTAAACGCTTCTACCATCTGGAAACCATAAACAAGCCTAAACTGGTCAAATTCCTGTGTTATATGCGTTTGAAAATCACGATGTGCTGCATAACCGGCCAAATCCATAAATTAGTGAGGTTCAAAAGCGGTCATCTCCATATCTGCTAGATGGCACCTCTGCTTCTCCCCACAGTAACCTCTCACTTGTTGATTAGATTAATGTTATAGTATTTTCTCTCGCTTGTGACTGCTCCTCCTTGGTGCATACAAAGTTTCTAATAATTTAGTTTCGTGTTTTCTCTGAGTATAGAAAAGCTTGTGGAGGAACTATCTCCTATTCAATCAAGGAAGAAGGAAAGTGACCCTACGACGTTTAAAAGGAAAAAAGCCAAAGTTCCCCTTGTGATAACCAGGGGCGGATTAACATGTTTTTATGCTCTAGGCAAAATACTTTTCTACTCCCTCTCCCTTCGCTTTCACAAAACTGTAAGTGAATTTCTTCTGATAATTTAAGAATTTTTTAAATCTATTTAATTTTTTAATAAAATATTCGTCCATTTAACTTTTTTTTTTATAAATTTTAGTATTTTGAGGATTGTAGATGCGGAATGAACGGGTTTTTGCTACAGTTAAAATCTGAGAGAATACATTTGTGATTACATTTTCATAATTTCTGGCATTTTTATTTTCAGGTACCACTCTACTGGTAATCCAAGAAATCCAAGCTGTGGACACTCTTCAAAAGCTTAACAATGCTCCTCAACGCTTTCTCGAACATTTTTGTGTGTTTGCAACCCATAAAAACCCAATGTCACATTAAATTTAGCAAAAATTAACTTCTGGTTTGTTGCAAAATCGGCCAACTCCAAAGTAAATTGCAAAGGTGGCCAAATCCAAAACAAAGACTTAAATAATCCCCTCATTTCATGTGCCCCTGACACCTTATTTTGTGTTTTTAAATATACAGTCTTAATGACTATAAAACTAAAGAGTTTTGTTTGTAATCTTATTTTGGCTAAGTGTGGCAAAAAATCAGCTTTTTCTCAAAATTTTACTTTTTGGAGATGGCCAGTTTTGCAACTAGACGACACAGATATTCCTAGGTAACATAGTTCTTGAGAAAAACGCATTTTCCCGCTACACACAAACTTTACTTTTCGGTCTGTCAGCGGGGGATTTGACGGGTGCTTGAGGTATCTATCGAAGCAGATTTTCGAAAACCACTGTAGGTAATTAGCCGAAATATTAATTAAGTTACTTGAAAAAATTCTTTTTATATATCATGTAGGGTATCGTTGGAAAGATCTCGTACAATCGAACTCAAAAATATATATGTTTTAATTTTTGGTATTATATTTTCAGATATATCTTCAAAAGTACTGAAAAAATATACCCCACCCCCTCCTATTCCCTAAGCCACTGAAACTAAAATTATGAAAAAATAGGAGCAGTAGGAGTTAATTAATTAATAAATAGTAAACAATAAATTCAATGTTCGGAACCCTTTGAGCGCGAGTTTGACTCGCACTTGATCGATTTATTTTAATACTAATAATAAACTCGCAGACTACTTTTTTATCCGGCCAATTTTATTTGGTACCAGGCTTATACTCTTGAGAGACTTTTTACAAAAGTGTTTTTTCACTACTAGGAATACAGAAAAGTTCCACGCTATTTGATTGGTTAAAATTCTCATCTCTGTAATCCTACATAATTTTGTATAAAATATTCTGTTTAGAGCAATTTTTCCTTTGTTTATTTGCTGTGTAACTTTTTGAGATCTTTTCTGAGTTTATCTAATGTTCTAATCTTTTCGAATGACTCACTACAGAATCGGCAATATTTAATTATAATGCTTTGTTTTAAGAAAAGTCTGTATCTACAATAGAATAGATTGTTGCATTTACGGGGAATTTCTTCTGAATTTTAGATTGGGCTAGAATTTTACTATTTGGTTGGAATTTCTGTTACAACTAAATGGAATATAAATAAAATCCGCTACATACAAATGTGCTTGTGGGCGTATGTGATAAAAAGAGAAAGAGAGAAAGAAATTCTAACACGGGTTTTTTATTATTCAAAAGACATTCTTTATACAGTTATACATTTTATTTTATTTTAATTGTAAAATTCATAATATCAATTTATAACTTAATGAATTTTATAATTGATGTTGTTGATTACGTTATTCATGGATTATTCATTAATGAACTATTAATAAGTAGAATCCTAATAATGTAGACTCTATCTACTTTAAAATAAAATGTTAAAAATACTTTTATTGCTTTGAAATGGTTAAAGCAATTAAGTTCTCTTAAAATAAATATATTCATTATGTTTATAAAAAATTTACTTCGTTCCGTCGAATTCACTTATGCAAACAATTTTTCTACATAAAACGTATTTCTCCGTTCCAATATACGTCTAAGCCAAAGAAAACAATTTTTATACATATATGCAAAACAACCAACCCTCCATATTTTCGAGTACAATTATTTCTGAATGTTCCTTTTATTTAATGCAGAAGTTCTGAGAATAAATAAAATATGAATAAAGTTGCAAAGTGTATCTCGTGGTGAAACTAGATATTTCCAACTGAATCGCAATTCATGGATCAGCATCGTTTATTCAATAATGATGGAAGCTTTTCTTTATTATTTTAAAATCAAATTTACTAATATTATATCCGCAAAATAAAAAAAAATCTTATATTATAGCATGCGGAAAATAAACCTTGTAGCTAAAAATTATTCATTTGTAAATTTTCAGTCTATCCATTTTTGATAAAGTACGATTGTATAGATTTAAATTGGTGAAGCGTAGGTAATATATCACACACATTGTTTTCATAGCTGCGAAAACTTCCAAGTTTTGTGTACTAGTAAATTCGGATGGAAATGTTTGCTTTATTTAATAATATAAATTTGTCAGCAAGTAACCCTAAGGTAACTACTCGGAAATAAACGGTAGAGAAAATTTTGAAAGTTTAGCAGCTATGTGTTTTACATATTATTATTTTTCTCTTTTAGCGTCAGGCTGAACCCATTTTCACTTGAAATTTACATGATATATATATATTTTTAAGATAGAGATTTTACTAAATGACAAAAATATTGTTTAAATATATGTATAATCTCTATAAAAAGTTCATCATGATAAAATTCAAATTTAAGATTAAAACTTTCTAATTTGTATTTTGTGTAAAAATGCAAAATATTGTAACAGATGTTACATTTAATACAGGTGTGTCCAAAATTCAGCTCACGGCCCATAGAGCTATCACTTGTTCCAAAGAGTAACATTAGTTTTATTTAATGGCAGAAACTCTGCGATTAAATAAGGTGAAATTCACTATTCGGAAAAGGGCTGACAAGTGACCTACAGCCAAACATTTTTAACTTTCTTGATTTAATAAATTCAATATTTTTATCTTCAATAATAGTATACGAATAAATTAATTTTTCGATTATGAAGAACTTTTTGACATATTGATATAAATTTTGAAAGAAAATTTTATTTCTAAACCACTAATTAAAATTAAAATTAGAATGACAGAACTTACGAAGATAAAATACACTTGCTTCAAAATTTGAAGATACTCCTTTAGACTCTAAACATGACTTGAAATAAATCAAAATGCCAACTGATTTCCTTTCAAGGAAGTGTTTTCTGTCATATAGAATAATAGTGTTTTCTTTTGACAATGGTCTTATTAATTATTCTACTACATTAAACTGTAAAAACATAAAATTTCCTTTTTAGAGGACAAAAAAATTATGTTAATTGGTTGCAATAAAAAAATTAATTACATTGAATACTAACTGTAAGATCCTATACTGTTAAAAATCTGCAGTAAACTGTGCAGTGATTCAACTAATTTTATAGATAACGGTTATCTCTTACAATTTTTATGTCTTGATGTTTTTTCTGGCTTTAAACCTTATTCTTTGAATATATACCTTTAAATTTAGGACATGTGACATGTTACTATCATACAAAATGCATATTAGGTAGCTTTGACTACAAAAAGTAAAAAGCTGCCTATTGCAACCGTTCGGAGAAAAGCAATTCCGGAAGATTTCGGAAGATTTTCACATATTTCCTCAACCTCTGTTCAAATGTTGATATATATATATATATATATATATATATATATATATATATATATATATATATATATATATATATATATATTATATATATATATATATATATATGATCTATGTCATACGATAGCACTCGTTTTATAAACCAATTTGGATCAAAATAATTATGTGTATTAATCTCACCAATATCTCGACCGAGTTCTTTGGCCAGCTTGGTCTGCCAACTTGTTTCAAAATGATGGCCACTAGAAGGTTTAAAACTAAAACAATATACAAAAAAATACGAAATTCAAATTTATTTTTTGCTTAAGTCTTAGGTCTTGATACAAGAATTCCGGAGCATTTTTTTCTTTTGCATAATTCTTACAAAATGGCTGAGATACAGCAATTTGAAATGTTAGGGTGTCTGATATTTTGAAACAAGACAGCAGATTAAAACAAATCTGGGTTTAATTTATGAATTTTAGTGAACGGGATTTCTCGCAAATTATTATCTTTCGTTGTTGTACTCATTTTAGCAATCATACCCATAAAACTATTTTCATATCCGGTAGCTTCAAATTATAGCCAAGCTTGGCGATACTTGGTGGTATATCGCCAAATTTGGCGACCAAAAATAAGTATCCATAAACGAAGCCAACTTGGCTATAGCTGACTAATTTGGTGGATTTCTTATTCAGATTCAGTATTAACGAATTTTCTATAATCGGATTCTTTGCATTTTAACTTGCTGCTTTCCAGTAACATTTTCAAAAATTTTAAAACGAAGATATAGGAAAGCTACCTTATCCTCCCTGTGCAGGCCGGAAGGACTTTTTTGATTTCCTATTGAACACAGAAAAATATTTTAGAACTGAATACTCTTTCAAATGCACTTTTTACATCCGTTATTCTTGTTTAATACTTAGTTACAGCAAGAGCTTTTTTGTTATGAAAATCTGTTGGTGTAACTAAGTATTCAACCTTAGCAGAATTCAAGTGGCCGGAACGTGAGGTAGATCAAATTCATTTTATTGTATTGAAAATGTTACACGCAAAAAACAAATTGCATAACAGCATTTCTATGGTAATCAGATGTTTCCCTATAGTTACTTGAATGACTTTCTTATTTAGAACATCTTCCACTTCGCTATCAGATATTTATATTACTTAGTTACGATAGCGTCACACTAAAAATATTACGATTCTCTAATTTAATTTTTTTACGTTATTACAGTATCAAGAGTCATAGATATTTCTGACATAGCATCGTATTGTAATCTCATACTACTCATAACATGCAAAAATTCTGATGCGCCTTGTTATTTTATTGGAAATATCGCGTCATGTGATCTAGCTATAGCTCTGTCTGACCTTGAATGAATTTGTCAAGTTATGCAAAACACAATTGACGACTTTACAGCATTTATATTTCTCATTTTCGGTTGAATTGGTAATATGGTGTGCAAGGTTTTAAGAACAATTAAAGGAAAACTGGAATCGGATCATATTGACCCCAACGATACATTGATACAATAAACAAACATAGAATATATATAAAGAGAAGAAAAAATCCTGTTCAGCGGTGTAACATATCTCTCTCACTGACAATGCCAGACGATGTCTAGGAAATATTTATATACTGTCGTTTTCTATAAGAAATTAAAAAAAGTTTCTGATTAAAAAGACCCGGACAGATCATCAGGGTTACTCCTGATGCTTAGAAATATAGACTAACTTAATTTGATAGAGAAACACAGCGGAAATGGATCTAAAATAATAACAAAGTTCGAGAGAAAATGTATGTAAATAGTTATGGCTTATTTCTAAGAAAAGGCTGAAAAATTATGTTATTACTTCTTGTATATGAAGGTTGTACCAAAGTAATGTAGAAGTTGACATAACCTATATATTAATTGACATACTTCGTTTTCTACATGTTTGTAGAGCATCTCTTTCTCAATGCAAAGGTACTGCTCAATATAGTCTCCATCGAAAGCGGTGTTCTTGTGCTAATGTTGAACCACACTCTGGAATCCTCTTTAAAAGTATTAAGGTGTGTACTGTTTTACCGATTCCTGCTTACCAGGGAACCCCACCGTTAGTGTAGTAATGAAAAAATCTAAATAAGCAGCAATCGAAAGAACATAGTGAAACGTGTTTTTTGACGTATAAATCAATTGCCCTCGTCTCCCCGTTATCGAGATATAAAGTCTTAAAATTTGCTAATTTATTTATTTAATAATATGAAATGAGGAGTCAATATTTTTCAACGTAACAACATCATCAATCTCTAGTCGCTTGTCCATTTCCAGTTTAGTGCACCGCAATACTTTGACATGATTCGCTATGCTTGGTACGTCAAGGTTAGTGCAAACTCGGCCACTTCCATTTAAAACGCCCTTGCAATTTTGTTTTTCGCAGTAGGTTGACTGTTGCAATCATTGCACTAGACTTAAGTTCATGAAATATTCTTGGTGTCGCGATTTTCTATGCTTCAATCATTTTTTGGTTCAGTAACATATTTGTCCATAGCATTTGTCTGTTTGTGGTCTTCACTCATTTTTATATTACTATATCTAAATATGTTTTGTATTTTATATTAATCTGGTTATTTTAATTTCTGATTCAAAATCACGCTTTTTCTCACGGGCAGACGAGGGCAAATGATTTATGTGTCAAAAAACACATTTCACCATGCTTATACGACTGCTGCTTAACTAGATTTTTTTCATTATTACACTAAGGAGTGGTTTCCTGGTTAGAATACATTAATTAACTGCATTACAAAAGAAGGGATATTTTAGAGGGAGAATAATCAGGGACAACAATTTGATGCTATGGACAACGTGAATGTGGCTGTGAAGAGGTGGAAACTACTATGAATTTTTTCAAACAGGATTCGAAATTTGGATTCAACGTTGGCGCAAATGCTTTTTTTGTGATGGGGACTATTGAGCAGTACTATGGAATTGAGGAAGAGCTGCTCTTCAAATATGTATAATTAGGATGACGTATGCCAATTAACAAAATGTTGTGCAAACTTTTGCATTACTTTCGGTACAACTCTCGTATAATGCACATAGCTGCCAACTGCTACGGCATTTGATTATTATAACTATTTCTTAATAGTAATATTCACATTATTTAATCTGAAACAAGAACGAAAAATCATGCGTCAAGCATAGATTATGTAGCACTTTCCAACGCTTCCAAAATAATTTTACAAATCATACCGTTTAATAAGCTAAAAGATAACATCTAAGTAAACAATTTGGAAAACGCATAACATATTTAAAAACATAATTTCAGGAATTTCCAACATATACAATATTCGGAAAAATATCCGAATACTTTTATTCAGCCCTGTATAGGATCTATAGATTTGTATGTATACTACATAGGATGCTAAATTTTAGTTTAGTTAGGAAACGAATAGCACAGTTTAAAATTCTCCGTCTGGAGTTTCTGTCAATAAATGGAAATGCGTTCGCAAACTTTTGTGCTTCCCTGTATAGGATCTACAGAATTTATACACACCACGTAATAGACAAAGAGCGAGTTAAAATTTAAAAAAAAATCGCGTTCAGTAACTTAAAACGCACTTCCAGGAATTATTGTTAACAGACAGTAGAGAATTCTTTTGTGCGTCCCTGTCAATGAACGATGACTGCTATACACACAATATTCTGTAGTAAGCCTCTTGTAATGCACCTCAGTGATATATATAAATTTCAATGCGTTTAAAATAGCAAAACATTATTTAAATAAACCGCAGACGATTTTTCCCCATAGACCGCATTGTAACGGAATTCTTTCGACTGTCCCTGTAAAAAACTATAAGCGCTACACACTTCCGTTGAAATAGGGAACATGCTATAGATAACGACAATAACATATAAAAATCGCAGAGCAATCCGAGCATATTTACGGGAGTTATAGCACGGACAGACGGCAGACGGCAGACGGCCATACGGCCATACGGCAGACGGCCATACGGCCAGACGGTAGACGGCCATACGGCCAGACAAACCGAAGTCAGAAACACTTTTCAACTAGGTTGGAAAGTGTTAAAAGCATGGAAATTCCTGTATACCATGTAATTAGGTCACAATGTTAACTTTCCGCTGTTCATTATGATCTAATTACATGGTATACAGGAGTTTGCGTGTTATTTCAGATCTATCATGTAAATGCTATAGTTATAACTCGGATGAAGGAATTTAGTGCTGCAGTTCTCAGCCTTGTCCAAAAAATAAGAGTAAAATATGCCAGCCAGGATGTCGTTGGAATAGCTCAGTAGGAAGAGCGTTGACACGGCAAGACAAATTACTCAGGTTCGAGTCCTGGTCCCGGCATTTTTCGCTCTGTTGGAATAAATATCAACTATGATACTCCAACCATTAAATATAATTTACCTAGCTGAAAATTACTTTCCTCTGTTCATTATGTACTAAATATATTTCAACAATTGTAAAGAATCAATGAAATTAATTATAAAGTTTTTAAAAATCTTTATCTAAATAATTGCAAGATTCTACATTTAATATATATTACAGAAAGAAATATTTCTTCCATAAAACAATCTTTTTTATCTCTAATCTCCTATTTATTACTTTGATGTATCTTGCCAGAATGTCAAACAATCAATATGGAACCTTTTATAAACTGTTAAATAATATTGAATTTAAAATAAATTCTGAAACTGATTGTTAATTATAGTAGTTTAATTTTTTTTAAAAGTTTTGTACGGCTTTATTTAAATTTTACTCCTTTGAAATGTGGAATGTACAATATATTGCCAAAGGTGATCGGTCACTTGCGATTTTGGACGTTTTGTTATTCTGAGCAAAACATTTTTGTTTCCATTGTTTTTGTTTCCAAAAGGAAGCAAACATATAAGGGGCTGTTTCCAAATATAACGTACGTGCAATATTGTGCACGCTATCTTGGCACTAATCAACAGATATTTGATACAACCCCTCATCTTTTTGCTTCTTTTTGGGAACAACGGATTTCGAGCTTATTCTATCGACGATAATTTTCAGAAGTTTTAAGCTATGATTTTGAGACTTTCACAAAAGTTGCTCTATATACTTAGCTAATATATTATGCATATTTTATTTTGATTGCATTCGCGCATGCGCAGTAAAACATCTTTTAGTAAACCTGCTCATTTTTCATCCAATTTTTACTATTTTTTAATTCTAATTGCAGAGTATTATGTACAATGTTGTTTGTCATATTTTTTGAAAAGAACTTTTTTTATATTAAGAACTCTTCAAATTATAAGCAAAAAACTAGGCAAAATTTGGGATTGTTTTTATAAAAACCTTAATTTCTCTACGAGTATACATGCTATACTCATAAAAATGAACACAGTATATTACAATAAGTCACTTATTAATAATCTCGAGTTTGAACTCCTTTGCAAAATTAGTTTTTACAGGGTTCTTCAAAAGATATTCGTTCTTTTTTAATTTGTTAACAGTCCCCTATGGGGTTTCGTGAAAAAATCTTCGCGGAAATATATAACCTATACTATAATGTTTACACACCTGCAGTTTCAGGTTAATTCCTCATGTATTTTTCTAGATAAGTAACAAAACGCCTAAAGTCGCAAGTGACCAGTCACCTTTGGCAATATAGTGTATTTGCTTGATATATTAACACACTTTTCTTACGTGAACATTTGAAGGCATTTACGTTGTCTGCGAAGAACGAATGAAGTTCTTTATAGTCAGTCTTAAACAGATTTCAAATAAAAGATGTAAATTCTGATACCAAATTTATTCTATTAATATATTTCCTTTTTTAAAATGAAATTCTTATTTCAACAAGTTCGCTTTGGGGGATTTCGTGGAATTTACAACTTTATTTCAATTAAGAAATTTCTACATCAGAAATTTCTTAAAGTTTCACTAGATTCCAATAATCAAGATTTCGATATGAAATATAATTTTTTTTAATTGTAAAAATATGAAGATATTTTGCACCGCTTTTTTATTCTTTATAATGAAAATTATTAAAAAACATAAAATATATGTCATATCTCATGTATTTCATGCACCCATATTTAATGCTCTCAGTTCGTGTAAAAAATAAAGAGAGCAGTTACTAGGTCAAGTGGCTAAGGTTTGAAGTCCCCGATCGATGTTGATAGTAAAATCTTAAACTTTTGCCTTTTTTTTTTGTAAAATGTGAATCCGCACAATCACAAATCACAGGCATAGCGCCAAGCAAACTTGCACCATTTTCTCTGAATAGAATTTATCTTCTTGTTTCAGACACAAATGATTAATATAGTGACTAATACTATTTTGAAAAAGTGACTCTACGTCTCCTGACTCTACGCCTGTGTACAAAGTGATTTAAAATAGTATTTCAAAAGTTGTCTTTTTGACTAACATAATTTACAAACAATAATTTTTGTGGTAGATTTCTGTAACATCTGCAATAGAAATCTATCATCGACATTATTGTTTGGAAATATTTTAGCCAAAATGGGGACCAAAGAGATCCCTCTTTTTAAAAGGGTCATCATTTTGTCGTGTCACCTTCCACAAAGCTCTGCAAAGAATTAATAGCTTTTAGATTGGACGAATCAGTATGAAATATCTCGTGTGAAAATTATGATATTAGCCACAAACAAACAAGCCAATCATCCGTTCAAAATAAAACAAGAATATCGATATTTTTCGTTGTTTTTATTTAATTAGTAAGCTTTGCATGCAGTTATGTTTAACATTATTCTTAGTATCTTGCAAACCCCCATTCGATATGAAAAAGATGTGAATATTTAAGCAACAAAAATTTCTTTAAAATGTTTATCGATGCAATTGCGTGAAAATCAAATTGATCACAATTTTTAGGAAACGATTGATGTTTTCAGGAGAAAGCCGAGAAAGTGTATTCAAACTATTTCTAACAAATCATCTTTTTTCTTTCTTTTCATAACTGCAAACAAAATAAAAGCGAATTTCCACCAGTTATAAATGCTTTCAAAATTTTGGAAGATTTATAGATTTTTCTTGCTCGAATCGTTTTGATAAAGTGCACACTAGTTTCCTAATTTTACCAATTGAAGTATGAAGTAGGAACACTAAAAAAAGAATTTAGCAACAAAGACATTTTCTTCATGTCCCATGACTCGTTTGTGAAAAGATGTCTTGAAATAGACATACAGCTATTTTATTCAAAATTTATTCAAACGTGTAATTGAAGACCCTTTCATATGTAACATTATTTCTATCTAAAATTAACATTGCAAAGTATACAACAAAACAATTACATGGATAATCTTTTGGGCATTATTAAAATCACTTCTTGAAGAAATAATATACTGACCATTTATTCCGGCGTATAACGTGCACATCAAACTTCTTTAGTATCAGATATTTTATTTAATAAGAAAGTGAAATATATTTGACAAAGCAATAAGTAATACTTTATTAAACAAAAGATTTGGTTCTAAATGTATTTGTTTTAGCTGTGTGTTATACGCTGGAATATCCGGGTTTTGTTTTTTTGTTTCTGTCACGTATTGTTGACTTTTGTTTCTTGTCCGGTTTAAAAATAATGGTTCCGAATGAGATTTTCTTAAATTTACTTATCAAAGTTTATGTAAGTGCCTTAAAAATAAGATTTCTCCCCTTTTTCCTCCGAAAACATTTATGTTTGCATATGGCGACCAAGGAAATATACTTGCAATGATTTTTCTTTTCATCTAAAAAAAAGTGTATTCCGTAAAATTATAAATGCTTTAGATTTTAGAAAAATTATTGCTTTTTATGCGCGGATCATTTTGATAAAGGATCAGTTAAATAAAGAAAACATTATTATTTAAAAATATAATAGCAATCTAGTAAACTGAAAACAACCTTCCAATTGACACACTGCTCCTATTTCTGTTATGCGATTCTTGAAATAGGAACGCAATGTAAAAAGTATTAACAACAAAGTCTTTTCTTTCATATATCGTGTTCATTTGTTAAAAGTTTGTTTAAGAGATAAATACAGATATTTTTATTCAAAATAATTTAAACGTGTAAGAAGAGCATTTTCTAGTTGCAAAGAACAGTATCTTTTTTCTATCTGAAATAAAATTTATAAAGACACAATTGAATGAAGATACCTGGAGACAATAGTAAAGAAATATTTCAAAAGAAAATACAGATTTATTTGGTTTTTATATCTTCAACATAATGCATAATTTAAACACGTTATGATATTCTCTTTTAAAGCTTCAGTGAAATAAGTAGTCAAAGTTTACGTAGTCAAAAATATTTGTAGACCATGTGGCGAAATGCATGTTATTGTTTGTGATTTACAGGACTCATTTCATATGTAATTAGGGTCTTCATAATAAAGCGGCAAACAGTAATTGGCAGAAAAGTAAGAGAAATACCTTCATCAATAGAAAATATGAATTAGAAACGAATTTTCAGAAATGTTCGATATACAGGGTGTCCCCAAAATTTTAAAATACACTTTTTATTTTTGAAGATCAGAAAGAAATGAAAATTTTGAAGTGTTCAAAGTCACGTAGGAAATAAGATTATACTAATGAAATTGTCCTCCCATTCATTAAAAAAGTTGCACCTTATTAATGTTTTTGTACTAACCAGCTAAACGAAATTATTCAATTAGAATTTTTCCCTTTTCCACAAACAAGATGATCACAAAACCTGCATAACTGCAAAATTTACAGAATTATGAAAAAAGAAATAAGATGACCTAAATAAGATCTTCTTACAGTATAAAATGTTATTTTTTCAGTAAAATTAGGGACAATTGATGAATGGTGTATTTTAGGTCAAAACTATGTTAAAGACTGGGAAAGATTGCATGACATCTAAATAAAACATGCTAGAAGCAGAAATAATGTAAAGGCAAATGTAGGTATTGATCCAGAAATGTACAAAAATAGCAAAGTATTTTCAAAGCGTTTTCTCTCATCTGCATTACATTACTGAGCTCTTATAATAGGATTTTTCAAATATTTTTTAGTTCTTTGCCATTAATATTGTTGTAACCATAGTTCATCTTTTGCTCAACCAACTGCGTATTTAGTATCTTCCGCGTTTTTATTTTCTAAAAATATATCACAGATTTACATTTAAAATTTTATGTACGTCCTATTCATTCACAATAGTCATTTTTCGATTAAGAATAATTTTTTCAATTTTAAGTTAACCGATATACAGTTTTACTAATGATCTTCTTGCAGCAAAAAATAAATTTTTCTAATTGAGTATTAATTTTGTATGGAAGGTCGTATGAAAATTAAAAAAGTACTATTTAATTAACATAATATTATTTTCTACTTGAATAATTTTGCAATTACATTGTCTACTTATCTCCAACAGGTAAAAATTAAAGCCTGCTGGAACTTTTTGGAATACATTGTCTTTCATTACTTGACATTCTTTAAAATGAATCTTACAGAAAAAGGCCTTTGTATTTTTAGACACAACATTCTTCGTTTTTTACGTAAAGACCGTTTTGATAAAATGCATACTAGTGTCTCAATTGTATCATCCGATGCATGAAATAGGAACGCAAAGTAAAGAATGTAGAAACGAAGACTTTTCCTTCATATCACATTATTCATTTGTGAACAGTTGCTTTGAAAGAGACGCACATCTCTTTTTATTCAAAATCATTCAAACATTTGAGTGAAAACACTTTCATATCACAGAGGGCAGGATATTTTTCTAGCTAACAATAAACTTCATAAGGAATACTAAACAAGTTTTGAATGGAAATACGCAGAAAGAACATAAAGAACATTCTTTGAGGATATAATAAACTATTCCGTTTTATTACATACAGAAATTTCAAATTTTTAATTTATCATAATAAAATGTTAAATAAAAAATGTGATTTTTTTTTAAAATAATGTATATAAATGTCTATATAATTGTTTAAAATAGTCATATTTCTCACATTTTTATGAAATAAATTCATGTTTCATATGCCTGCAAAGAAATTGTACTCGAAAATTTTCTACGGAATATTTCTTCGTTGATATATTTTCATAACTGAAAAATAAATAAATAAATAAATAAATAAATGTTTAATCAAACATGTCAAAAATGCTTTTTGAATTTTTTCAAAATTTATAGATTTTTATGTTTGGATCATTTTCATACAGTGTATACTAGTCTTCTATTCTATGCTCGGAATAAGAGCACAAAGCAAAGATTAAGAAAGGTGACAGTGGTCAGGAGTGATATTATTTCTAGTTTTTTAAATAAGGTAAAGTGAGATAAGTACATACCAGGAGTAAGCAAGGTAATCACATGGGATATCCTAGCAAAGTGGTGTGCAATGAATGTACAGATGGCGCTCTAAACAACACTTATTTTCATGTAATTGTCCCATATATGGAATTTCTGTACACAACTCATCTAGGATTCCGCATAAGATTAACGAATATCCCCCTAGTGTGCACTTACTTCATTTCACTTTGCCATGATCGCTGCGAGACCTTTTTGATAAAATGCATACTAGTGTCTCAATTGTATCATCCGATGCATGAAATACGAACGCAATGTAGATAATGTAAAAACGAAGAATTTTCCTTCAAATCACATTTTTCATTTGTGAAAAGTTGTTTTGAAAGAGACGTACAGCTCTTTTTATTTGAAATCATTCAAACATATGAATGAAAACACTTTCATATCACAACTTTGCCTTATTTAATTGCAAAATTCAGCAAATAAATAAGGAAAAGCATTCTATACGGGAATAGTTGTACTCTAAATACCGGAACATAATCATCCCTGCATGATGCATTTTTGAAATTTTTTTTCAAAGTGACATACAACTCTTTATATTTAAAATTAACTGTCCGCTAGGTGTTGCATGATAATAACCTTAAGTATACCTAAAATCAATTTTGAATGATTTTATATTTTTAAAATGAAAATCTTGCCAAACAAACCCGGGTTCGGTGCCCTACAGTCTTTGGCAGCGTACACCCTTGAATTTGTATGATTTTATCTTTTGAAACGGAAATTTATCCAAAGAAACATAGAGATGGGGGACCACTGCCTTCAACAGAGTACAAAGGCGGTCTACACATGCTCTGATATGTTTTGCAAACGTACCTTGAATTTATGCGATTTAATATTTATTAAACAAAAATATTTCCGAACGAACAAAGGGACACGCCGTTATAGTGATTGCCGATTTAATGTCTGGCATTTACATATATTGAACTTACAATTCGGACCAAAATTGTATGAGAAAACCTAAATAATATAAGACGTGCACCAGCCCCTCACTCTTTTAAAACGCGAACTGATATCGTACAGTTTACTAACAGGTCGTGTTGAAAATGTAAATGTTTCTCCTGACATGTACAGAATCAAAAACCTCTCCAAAAATGTTCGAAAGCGGAATTCTCTTAAAACTGGAAGTGATATATTCTTAAATGCACTGAGAGAAAAATAATCTCTGGCGAATCCGTGAAACGACTTCAATAATATATATATATATATATATATATATATAATTAGTAAAAATGAACATTTTTTAGACTAGAGATGTCGTTAGAGGCGGGAAAAGTACCGGAAATAAGTTGGTATTCTTTGGGGTTTTTTTTGTTTCTGATGCTAGAAAAGGAGATGGCATTTTAAAATTGGAGAAAAAACGGAAAACAGGAAAAAGAACGCAAATCGACTTCCGAGAAATAACTTTTTTAAAGTAGTAAATATTAATATTAACTAAATATATCACCAGAACCGCAAAAATACATAAAATAAGTGGAGTTTATTGTTTTGTTATATTTCCGTAAAGCATGTGGGAGTTTTAAATTTTAGAAAAATACAGAAAACTTGAAAAAGGAATCGTAAAACATAAAAAACAATATGAAATCGAACTTTGGAAAATATTTTTTTGAAATAGTAAACATGAATATTTTTTAACACATTGACGGACTGTAGGAACAAGTGAAGTTCGAAAATTGACACTATATGTTTTTGTAATTTTTAGAATATTAGAAGTATAGTTTTACTCTTTCTGCTTAAATAAACTTAATTTTGATTAATTCAGCACCTTTAATTAGGTTGCATTACTCCCTTCACAGAGCTCCCACTGGTCCGTTTTTTGAAAACCAGTATTTTTGTAGAAAGAAAATTGTGGTAGGTATTTGCAACAATTGCAACTAAAACGAGCTTTGAAGCTAGTTTCTACAAAATTTATAAAGAAGATTTTTCTTTAAATAAAAGTGGTGTTCAAAAAACGGACCGAGTGGGAGCCCTGCCTTCACAACCACGTCAGGGTGGCTAGTGGTTAGAGAAAAATACAGTAAAAAAAAGTGATAAATACAAGTATATTCTTATAGAAAAATTTATCTTGATTATTCGATCAAATAATCAATTTGAAATTTTCTATAAGAATATACTGGTAATTATCATTTTTTTGGACCTTATTTTTCCCTGATCACTAGCGACCCTGCACGTGCATACTGAAGCTGCAACTCGTATAACAGATGGAAAACGAACTTCAACATGAAAAATTGTTTCCAAAACATTACACTGGGTTTCTACTTGTACGCCGGTAAATGCGCATTTGTGCTGCTATAGCCGTAGTGTCTAAAAACGACCGTTTCGTTTTGAGCGGCTATAGCCGTCATGCCACATTGTGAACTTCGCTTTGAATGGCTATAGCCGCAAGTGTCCGTCAACGTGTTAAATGCACCATTAGAAAGGGAAAAGTGTATAAAAAATAAATGTGTGTTTTATATTTTTATTTTATTTTTATTTTTATTTTATTTTTTTGTATTGCTGTCCGGGAAGCGCATGCGACAGCTCCAAGTGAAAAAACGTATTGAAAACTAAAGTGAACTTCAGTAAAAAAAAATTTCTTTCGAAATGGTAAATATATTTAAACGAAAGATACACGTGGAACCGGGAAGGTAAGGTGAATATTTTCGCTTTTTTCTGTAACTGTAACCCGTCGATCGCAATTTCAAAATGAAGAAAAAAAACCAAACGTCTCACGTTAAGATTCCACTAATATCTGGATAGGCACATGCACAATTGGCCAAACGATAGATGTTCATTATGGTGTTTTAATAATATCTCAGCTAATTATAAAAAATCGAAAAACTGGCTTCAAGGTTCACAATGTCAAACATATCGTTACTCGGCAAACACAGACCAACCAGATTGATATAAAAAACTCCTTCCGTCAGATAATACACTGCTAAATATTTGCAGCAAACTGTCCAGTCATTCGACCGTTTTTATAGAAAACGGTTACGTGACCGTAATTTAACAGTTTTCTGACCATATTATTGTCCACCATATGGTAAGAATAGAGTTTACGGTTATGTAACCGTTTTCTGTAAAAACGGACAAAAGACTGGACAGTTTGCTGCAAATTTTTAACAGTGTAGTGGTGTCATTCCAATAAAAGCAAATGAGCTGTGTCGAATCTCTCCGCTAAACCGATATCTTTAGTGTTACCTGAACGGTTTATCGGTTT
Organism: Maratus michaelseni; assembly: GCA_963931845.1. Classification (NCBI taxonomy): domain Eukaryota; kingdom Metazoa; phylum Arthropoda; class Arachnida; order Araneae; family Salticidae; genus Maratus; species Maratus michaelseni. The sequence goes on from OZ007599.1 coordinate 267,601,556, forward strand.
GGTGACAGGCATCTGACAAAAAACGAGGATATATGACAGATGTGACACGTATTCAATACAAATATGTAGGAATTCCGATATTGTGACATGTAACCTCCTGAAATTTACATTAAATAACAATTTTATATTTTTATTTATTGCAGATTTTATTCTTTCTTTTTTTCTTTTGCTCCTATTGTTTGAAATCCATGTATAATGAAAGGCAGGATAACTTTTAAAAAATGACAGGAATTTGGTTTTACGGATATCTGACGGTTATCACTTTGAACATTATTTTCGGTGCGTATATGATAAATGTCGAATATGTGCCAGTCTACCGACATTCATACGCATGTCAGCAATTTCTTTCGTTTTAATTGAATTTTATAAGTATAAATATTATCGAAACTGTAGCAAAATGTTTTCTTATTGTAAAAACAATTTTGTTGATAAATATTCAGTTACAAAAACCTGAAAAGTAACTTTTTCTCCATTCACTATTATAAAAAGGAAGAAAATACCGTTGAAGTAGTTAATTTATCATTGTTCAAAAATTAAAAATAATTCTTTTCAGTAAGTTTATTAGAGTATTTTTGATTCCTTTTAACGAGATTCAGATTCTTAAATTTTAATTAGTACAATACATAAAGTTTCAAAATTTTTTTCAAACCAATATTAAGATTCTCTCTTCCATATTATGTTGTTCCAAAGAAGCACAAACATTTAAATATGAAAAAAATCTTTCTTTTAAATTTTTAACTAACCATGCAGCAAAAAATAATTCGATTTCTGGGGTGTTCCGATTTTTCCGCGCTTCTAGAGCAGTTGGGACCTCCCACTTTGAAATCTACTTGTATCTGTAGGCAGAGCCAGCAGGGATTTTTTTGTTTTTATTTATTTTTTACTATAAGGGTTGTTCCTATAAAAAACTTGTCAATATAAACGTTGTAGATAATATTAAGAGGATTTATAATAAATTTAAGCGGATTGGATATGTTTTGAATTGACGAAGTTATGAATTTTTTTCATCTTAAACTTCCCTTTCCCCTCCCCCCTTGGGACCATTTTTAATTATATCAAATATCTGTCATACATAAATTTTCGGCCCATTTTCTAGAAATAATAATAATTTTAAACGGATTCGATACGTATCATAACTATCAAATTATGGTTTTTTTTCTGTTTTCACAAAAAGCCCCATTCCCCCCCCCCCCTTTGGTTCGATTTTGTCCATTAACGAACTTGACCGAGATTTTATGCCCCTTGATTTTATGTATCAGTTTGGTAGAGATATGTTCAGAATTATTGAAGTTATCGTGGGATCTGTGAGTCATGATCGGCGTTAATCTTCAGAAATTCCAAGTTAGGAGAGAATGTAATAGGTAGTATTTCTTACGAAATCTACCTAAAAGAGTATTCTTAAGTTCCATTTACAATAATATAATATCTAATATGACTCACACACTAAAAAAATTTTTTACTATCAAAGAGAATTTCAAAATTTCAATGTGAGTATAGGCGATTCTTTAATGCTGTTTTTATAGCTGAGGAAACCCCTGCATTTTCTGAAGTTGTTTATTTTATCCGATCCCTGTCTGCTGCCACATCTGCATATTTCTACCGCTAATGTTAGTGCTTGGACTGCTAATACTTTACTAAAATATTTTAGTATTTTTCTTTTGTGCTATTAGAATTTAGAAAAAATCAAGGTTTATAAAAAAACAACAAATGTTAGCAAACAAAAAGAGCATCTAACCTCCACGAATTATTTGAAAGCAAGTGTGGCCGCACAATCGCCCTCAAAATTCGTCAAACAAATGAATCTTGGACCATTTATTTTGTGTTAAAACTTGAAATGCACCATTCTTCTCCAGCTGCAGCACGAATTAGATTTCTGTGTGGCCGGTCCAAGCTATTTACTTGCAGTCCATTTTTTGGTTAAAATTTTCGGTTGTTGTTTATACACCTCCAGAAAACACAAGTGAAGTCGCAGCCTTAAGAGCCTACGCTAGTCACGCGAAGAAACGCTCAAGCTAATGTTAAGTCTATGGGAAAGTTCTTGAGCGATTTCTCGCTCGCATTTTAATATTTTTAAATGATGTTTTTTGCATAGGATAGCTGAGGTCGATCTCTAACGTTGTTAGTTTTTACTTTTTTAATTGTGGTTAAAGTTTTTTTATATAAGGGTACCTTCCCTTTCAGAACCGGTTCCAACCGGTTCCAAAATTGAAAATGTCCACTGTAAAAAAACTGTAACCAAAATCCAAAAAGTAAAAACTAACAACGTTAGAGATCGACCTCGGCTTTCCTATGCAAAAAACATCATTTAAAAATATTAAAATGCGAGCGAGAAATCGCGCAAGAACAGTCCCATACACTTAACATTAGCTTGAGCATTTCTTCGCGTGACTAGCGTAGGCTGTTAAGAGCCTACATCAGTCATGCAAAAAAATGCTCAAGCTAATGTTAAGTCTATGGGAAGGTTCTTGCGCGATTTCTTGCTCGCATTTTAATATTTTTTAATGATTTTTTTTTGCATAGGATACCGAAGCCGATCCCTAACGTTGCTAGTTTTGACTTTTCGAATTTGGTTCCAGTTTTTTTTATATAAGGGTACGTTCATTTTCAGAACCGGTTCCAACTGGTTCCGAAATTACAAATGTCCGCTTATAAAAAAATTATAACTAAAATAAAAAAAGGTAAAAACTAACAACGTTAGGGATCGGCCTCAGCTATTCCTTGCAAAAAAAATCATTAAAAAATATTAAAATGCGAGCGAGAACTTTTTGGAAAAATTATTTTTTCGAATAAAATTGCATAAAAGTGACCCTTTTAGAAAAATCGTTCAAATAAATTGCTTGTTTCAGAGATGACTTACATTCAAATATGTATAGATTCTGAGGTAACTTCAGTTGAAATTAGGTTGACAGCCTAAAATCTCAATCCATTAAAGTGAATAAACACAGGAGATTCATTCATCATGAGTCATAAAAGTATTAAACTATTCAGGTAATCATTCGCAAAGCAAGATCTCCATGGTGAATGTTGCAGCGCTGTCTGGTGTCGAAAAAAATTCGCTTCTGCAAACGTGGCATACATAATAAGAGAAAAGGCATACTCATTTCGCTCATAACAGATGATATATTTCATTTCACTGAAATAATAACAAATCTATATCTTGCCAATGTATAAACCCAACAAAAAAGATGAATTTTGATTCAAAATAAACAAATTGTGCTGGATCCCATTTGCACTCACTCAACTTAAAAAAAAGAAATTGATACCCCGATTTATATTTAAACTAATTTCTTGAAAACAAAATGCAGTAAACAGTAGTGAAGCATGATTCTGATTGAAGTATTAGCTTGCAAGGGTGTCATCTACGAGTGCACAAATAGCCAGTTTTTAGACATATCACCACTAAACAGCATTTTCTTTGGATTTATTTAATTATATGGAAGAGAATTTACGTTTTATTGAAATTCTAACGTACTGTAATAAAAATATACAAACATAAATTATCGAGTTGGCATTAACTAATCTCGAGGTCTTCACGGGCGTGGGTCTGACAGAAGCAGCCGCAGACCCACAGGATGGACACTTTTAATATAGAGTGTCTTTGGTATAATACAGCACATGGCACAGATATGTGTAGTCTGAAGTACAAGAAAAATATGCCCGTCAAATTAAAGCAAATTCTTCAGAAAAAGGTTTTAAAGCATCCGGTCACTATTTCTTATTATCAAGCTAAGCCATAAAAAGGAATGTTACAGTGAAAAACGGCAATTCCTCATGTAACATCCTTTGCTGGGGAAGTATTATTTCATGAATAAACTTAGTTACCTGCATTGAGGAACTAAAACAATGAGGTGATTGATATAGCTAGTGGTGGAAAAACCCGCATGACAAAGTGACCATTTATATTTCTAGTGATATTATTAACCATTGTTTCCAAATAGTAATTTCTGTATCATTTTATGACATAAACTATTTATTGATTAATTAATGGAAAAAACACTACTTTGCAGAAGTGGTTACTTTTATTCCATTGCCACGCGATTTCACCACTCCTGCCATAGACAGAGTTTCAAGAAAAATACTAATTTTATCTTATTTGCTCTAAATGAAATCCGTTTATAATAGTGATAAAATTCTGGCTTGTACTAGCAGGAAAATGTATAGATTACAGATCCCTAATTATCATAATGTGTCACAAATTCATCAAAAGGTTATTTATGCTTGTACTGTCTCTAATTTTATTTAAATGATTAACAAATTTATCATTAAACCATTAGCAACTTTATTTTACTGTAAATTTAAAATAATGATAAAAAATCACACGTGCGTTATATATGTTTATGTGTATTCCATTGAAATCAACTGCGGATCTTGCAAAAAAGTAGAAATTCCTTATATATACAAAATGTAATATGCATCAGAATCTGAAAATTGCTGACAATCTAATCAAGTGTTAAGTTGAAGGGGTGACATTTTGACATACGAGAGTTGAATATAGAAGATTTAAATGTCAGTCAGAAACGACAGAGCAAACTTGATTTCCTAAAAACTTGAAATAGAAATCTCTTAAATGTTATTTATTTGTTTGAAGTATTTATTTAATGTCATAATTTATTAGCTTCTCTTTTACAGATTTGTAAAGCATATACAGAATTATATTCACTAATTTACATTGTTAGTAGTAATTAGAGAACTTACCGAAGTATGAAAAGTACGCCTTATATTTTTTCGTCGCACAACTTAGATGATAATGATGGCAAAGTTCCGCTCGTTACAAAGTAATCTTATTTACAGCTTTCTGATTCAGATATTTTTACATTAAGTTTTTTACAATAATTTGACTTAAAAGTTTAACGTTAAATGGAAAAGCTTAGTACAGTGGTAGCTACAAGGTCCGCGGACCGAAGAATTATACTTTTCTTGTAACAGAAATCTTCACCTTATATTAACTTAGAATTTCTGTCATGAAATAAGGCGAATAACACTTTTTTGCAAATAGCGGTGTCAGGATACATTTAAAAAAATAGGCAATCCGGCTTTGAAATAAAACTAAATGGCACAAGTTAAACTTACCAGCTATTAGGAGTGTACAAAGTTGTTCCCTTCATGAACAATGCACTTATGTAGGCGAATTTTTCAAAGACTAAATGCCTCAAGCCACCCCTTTCTTGGAACAGATGAAGAATATGCTTTTATAACTTCAACATTCTCATCTTTGGAATGAAAAAAGACGCCCATGTAGAAAAAAATTGACTACAAAATAGGCCAAAGTCACATATACTAAGATCAGGAGAATAGGTTAGATGTCCTGTTACTTTGACCCTTTTTTGTTTACGAAAATTGATTGTAATTCTTTCTGAATGAGAAGGTGCATTGCCATTGTGTATGCCTCTCCTAACACACTCGCCTCTTGAAAATTAGTGGTTTACCAGTTAGCTGAAACTGTCTTCCGACTACCTAGCTTTATGTCTTTGACCAGCCTTGCACTTTTGAAGAACACAGCATACATTACATTTTTCATTCCACGTTGACCTTTTTTTTTCAATTGTTGGTTTTGGAGTCATCTTCAAAGACCCAATCTTTACAAAATTGACGTGTTGGAACGTCATAAAAGATATGTGAATCTCATTCCCCAGTTATGATTTTAAAAATAACGCGTTGCCTACCATTATTGAGTAATTTTAGGATTTCTTTACTTATTCTGACACGCTTCGCTTTCTGGAGTTTTGTTAATTTATGGGGAACCCAACGAGATACTATTTTTTTCGTATGCAGTACTTCATGAATAATTTTATGTATAGCTGCGGATCAAATGTTAAGTGCCTTCTGTATGATTTGGTAGGTACAACGGTAATCATCTATTAAAACTTTTTCGTATGAGTGACACATTTTCTGGGACTACAGCTGGCAAAGGTGTTCTTCATCCAGCAGAGTATTTCAACCTCTCCGAATTTCTGTAAATCATTTCAATGCAGTAGCATGAGATGGAGCTTTATTTCATATGCTAATTGTAGACGTTCAAAGCATTCTTCTGGATTCAGCCCCACTTTAAGATAATAAAAAATCATAGCATGATAATACCATCGCGTTAACTCCATTTTCTTTTCATTCAAAATTTACTCTACAATAGCTAAATTGCAACTGTTACTATAAATCTACAAAAAATAACCTTGCAAAAGTAAAAAAACAGCCAAGCTTTAAAAAAAAAACGAAAGTTGTGGCTAAAAAATGGTGTGATATCAAATTTCCAAGTTTTTATTATAGTACTTATTTAACTTTTTTCCATTAAATAAGTTATCATATATATAAGTCGAGTGCTACGTATATGTTAATAGAAATCGTTTTCTCCTGTACTAAATACATCCTAACGTGTTTCTGAAAATTCATTTTTTTTCAAATTATGCATGATGGGCTTGGCGGCCATCTTTCCATATTATACTCAAAATTCTAAGCACCCCTATCCGTAGTTAAAATCCGAAGTTCAAAATTGTAACTTAGGCAAATATCTTAAGCGTTTCGTTTATGGACTTGTATGTTCTGATAATTGTGTCTTAAAATAATGATGACTTATCGTAAGGATTCATCTTATGATTTATTTTTTAGAGTAATTAATCATTTCAAAGTAGTAAAAATCAATTTATCAAAATATCAGTCTTCCTCAATTTATCTGTCCGTAGTTAAAATCTGAAGTTCGACATTGTTATAAGCATATTACATTGCAAACATATTACGCTTTTACTTTAGAAATATGGAAAGATGGCCGCCAAGCCCATCATGCATAATTTGAAAAAAATTGAATTTTCAGAAACACGTTAGGATGTATTTAGTACAGGAGAAAACGATTTCTATTAACATATACGTAGCACTCGACTTATATATATGATAACTTATTTAATGGAAAAAAGTTAAATAAGTACTATAATAAAAGCTTGGAAATTTGATATCACACCATTTTTTAGCCACAACTTTCGTTTTTTTTAAGCTTGGCTGTTTTTTTACTTTTGAAAAGTTATTTTTTGTAGATATCATTTCTTTTTTTTAAATAGATTATACATAATATAAATAATCTACTCTGTGAAATTAACATGAGAATTATAGTCAATACTCCAACCATTGACTATAATTTACCCAGTTGAATATACTTTTCTCTGTTCATTATAACATGAGAATGTTATGTAAAATTACATTTTACTTTCAGTTATTGTTTAAAGGGTTAACTAGAAATACCAGTAAATTTTTCAATTAAACTAATTACACCCTTAAAAACAACATACTAAATATGGCTTGTTATAATACTTCTTATCCTTCTTAAAAAATATCACTGACTAATCCATGACATGAGTAAAAATGGAATATGTACATAGCGCGTCAGCGCTGCTTTTGAAATCAAACGTGATATCATGCTCTTTTATTATTAGCAGTAAATCCCATTGATTGGCGAATCTTTATAAAACGTAGTTAATGGTGAAAAGTAGATAAATATCTTAGCAATTTCTTAGATTTACATTATTTTATTCAATTAAACATTGTACTCTTACAATAAATTTAAATGGAAACTTAACTTCTAAAACAAAAACAATTTAACAACTGGATTCCATTAATTTATAGAAAAATGACGTCAAAGGATCTAAGCCTGCGAACGAAATACTTGTCCTTTACCGTGGTTTTATAGAAATAAATTATCATATTCAATTCTTTTTCGAAAAGTTTATTTACGTTTGGAAAGTAATTTTAAATGCCGATAACTCTTAATGTATACATTTCAGAAGGTACCTCTTCCCGCAAAATTAATTTTTTTAAAGATCTTTCTAAAAGTGGAAATTTTATATATATTAAAAGCTTGAACACTGCGTCTGATTACTTTATTTTACAATATTATAAGAACACACATTTTATCAGACAATTAAATGCACTAAACCAACATGAGTGAAAAATTGACCTGCGCCAGGACTCGAACCAGGGACCTTCAGCGTACAGTGCTAACGTTTTACCACTAAGCCACCCAGATCGATATTCTAACTCGGCAATTTCTCATTCTTATTCCTGTTGGAAACAGTCATCGGCCACAATTTGTAGTCACATTTAATTGGCTGATAAAATGTGTGTTCTTATAATTATGAAGTTTTATTAAAAAAATATCTTTAGAAAAAATGGCTGACTTGCAGATGAAATTTGATATGATTAACCCTTAAATGATTTGTGCTATTATAATACAGATGGTACACGGACGTTGGCGGAGTTTTATCTCTTTTTTGGTATAAGTTTTTAGTTGCCAAGTTAATTAACAGTTTTTTGCTATTTAAGGATAGAGATGTATTTATTATTTCACTGTATTTTATAAAAGCACGTAGATTAGGTTATTACTTGTCCAAAAATGCAATCCTTTTTCATTTCTGCCTTATATTTATTTCTGTAGTTTGTTTGAAAAAAAAAGTTTGACGAAGAAAATAGTGATCATTTTAAGTAACTCGACGTTTTAAAAAAAATCTATATCTCTGTTTATAAATCACTTATGAAGATGAGTTTGGTCTCAAATTGAAGAATTTCTTCAATAGATTATTTTAGTTTTCGTTTTTTCGCTATGACGCTTGGTTCATTTGATATCTGATATTTTAATTTGGCATGTTTGGTCGATTTAACATTGCGAAGTTGATTGCTGTAAGTAAGCAGTAGCGGTCTAATGTCCAGTTCTTGGCGTTGTTTGTTTGGCGATTTTTTTTTTAGCTTGGCTTGGCAGAGCGACCGCCCTGCTTGATTAACATCTGCGGACATAAAAGAGTTCAAATTTAAATATCCTATCCATATTGTTTTATCATAAATCATCTGCCCTTTCCTAAAAAAAATCAGTGTTACCCTCGTATATATTTATAGTATTGTAGCTCACAGGCTATCAAAGTCTGAGAGCTAATGTGCCCGCCGGATCTGTATGTACGTATGTATGTATGTACGTCCAGCAATAACTCTTGATAGAAATAACCGTTTTGCTTCAAATTTTGGTTATAGCTTTATAGTGATAAGGCGCTTCCCTGATTAGTTTTGGGGGTTCATTGGTTAATTATAAAGGGGGAACGAGGCACTAATTCCCCCTTAATTTTTATAAATGGGTTTTTCATGCAGCATTATCCGATTTGATTCAAATTTTATTATAGGTACATTGGTATAAGGTGCTTCCCTCATTAATCTTGACGGTTCATTGGTTGCGTATAAAGTGGGGAACGGGGGGGGGTCTAATCTCCTCCTTAATTTAGATAAATGTGTTTTTCATACCAAATTATCCGATTTGATTAAAATTTTGTTTATAGATTCATTGTTATAAGGCGTTTCCCTGATTAGTTTTAGGGGTTCATTGGTTAAGTATAAAGGGGGAACGGAGGATTAATCTCCCCCTTAATTTATATAAATGAGTTTTTCATGCAGAAATATCCGATTTGATTGAAATTTTGTTTATAGGTACATTGGGATAAGGCGCTTCCCTGACTAGTTTTGGGGTTCATTGGTTACGTATAAAGGGGGGAACGGGGGTAATTCCCCCTTAATATAGATACATGTGTTTTTCATGCCAAATTATCCGATTTGATTAACTTTTGGTTTGTAGGTTCATTGTTATAAGGCGCTTCCCTGATTAATTTTGGGAGTTCATTGGTTAAGTATAAAAATGAGAACGGTGGGGGATTAATCCCCCCTTAATTTAGATAAATTGGTTTTTCATGCAGAATTACCCAATTTGCTTCAAATTTTGTACTTAGATTCATTGTGGTAAGGCACCTCCCTGATTAGTTTTGGGGGTTCATTGGTTAAGTATAAAGGGGGGAAACGGGGGGGGCTAATCCTCCCCTTAATTTATTGCCGATCTCTTTCTTTTTCGAGGGGAATTATTCTTTGAAATAAGTGTATAATATACTATAAGTGTGAATAGACTGTGAGCTCAATGCCATCAGTTTAACTGGGCACTTTTTTTTAATTAAAATGTGAGATAATTTGGGTATGCAGTCTAATTAGAGAATTATTTCAGAGATACGTATGCTATGAGTTGGTGGATTCTTCGAATGCCAACTTCGATAACAATTTTAAGCGATTGTAGAGTTTTTGAAGGCTACATCCAAATATACTAGCTGATGAAAGTTGACATAATAAGAATGAAGTGTCTCTCATTGTGTATTTGATACAACCCCTCATCTTTTTGCTTCCATTTGGGAACAGCGAATTTCGAGCTTATTCTATCGACGATTACTATCAGAATTTTTCAGCTATGTTTTTGAGACTTTCACAAAAGTTGGTCCATACATTTAGCTAATATATTATGCACAATATAGTTTGATTGAATTCGCGCATGCGCAGTGAAAAAATATTTCGTAAATCTACTCATTTTTCATCCAATATTTATTATTTTGTAATTCTGATTGCAGGGTATTATATATAATGTTGTGTGTCATCTTTCCTGAAAAGAACATTCTTTTATATTAAGAACTCTGAATATCATAAGCAAAACACTTGGTGAAAAGTGGGATTGTTTTTATAAAAATCTTAATTTCTCCACGAGTATACATGCTATCCTCATAAGAATGAACACAGTTTATTAAAAAAAGCCTCCTAAGCATGTGCTATCGTTTCAACGCTTTTACGATATTAGTTTTTACAGGGTTATCCAAAAGATATTCGTTTTTCTTCAATTTATTGACGGCCTCCTATGAGGTTTCGGGAAAAAATCTTCACTGAAATACATGACGTCAACTATGTTGTTTACTCGCCTGAAGTTTCAGGATAATTCCTCATGTATCTTTCCAGATATTTCACAAAACGTCTAAAATCGCAAGTGACCGGTCATCATTGGCCATATAGTGTATGTTAGAGATTTTGTTTGTCGGATTGTCAACAGAAGTTAAGTCTGCCTTAAAACCTTTTATTAGTAAAAGACGAAGAGTGCAAAATAATGTAGGAGAGATACTTATGACTAAAGAAGTGATGGAAGAAGAAACGGAAGAAGAAGAAAAAGAAGAAATAATTAAGAAAAAGAAGAAAATAGCAAACAAAAATCTCAACAAACTTAAAGATGGAACGAAAATCATAAGTCTATTCTTCATCAAATGCATGTAAGCAAATTACCTTTTATAAGTGACAATTGAAGAAAAATGTTGGTTTGCAATGCATTACCTTTGGAAACAACATCTGATATTATAATAGGGGCACACATAGATCGCAGTGATTTAACAGAGTATGTGTTTTAAAACAGTGAAACAGTACAGATAACTGATAAAGATTTGTGCAATAACATCCGGTGTCCAGTAAAGAATTTTAAGAGTTATGTTAGGGGAATAGATAATCTGAAAAAAAATTCTTGATGTTTAGAATATTAAATGAATGATAAAGGAGAAATATCTGATGTGTTTGCTGTTTCTGAGTTTAATGGAATCTATTTTAAATTTTCAAACTAACCTTTAGAACCTTTCTGAATTTTAAGTAGATGGGTAGATTTATTTTACTTTTTATGAAGTGTATATCCAAGATTTAGGCCTAGTGCATTTTCATTAATAAATTTCTAGAATGTTTTGTTTATTTTTTAACATGCCTAAATTTATCTATTGAGGAGTAACGTGGCCATAGTTAGACTAAAAAACACACATTTCTTTCTCAGAGCTTCCATGTCTCCGGGACTTTGCTGAATACCAGTATTTTAAGTACAGAAAATTATGTTTTATTTTTTCGAAAAATTCCTCGATTAAAAAGAACAACATTTTCGGCAAACAAATACTCATGTACAAAAAGCCGGAGACTTGGCAACTCTGCTTTGTTATACCCAATTTTCCTCACGTTATGCCCAAATTCACCGACCCATTGGGTAATTTCTGTATAGTTACATTTTCATTTATTCTGAGGTAATAAAAGAGGCAATAAATGTCACATTTACATTTTTTTCCCAGGAGAATACGTTCTTTAATTAACACAGAAAAAATAAGGAAAAATATTATAAAAGTATTATAAAATAATATCTGATATATATAATTATATATTAGATATAATATTATATCTAATATTATAAAAGGAGTTTCAAGTATTTTTCTTTTGTGAAATATTCGATATAGCTAGAAGAAAGAGATGAAAAAGTCCAGTTTATGCGTCTGAATACAAAATCTTTCTACTTTAAACTTTCTTATTTGAGTTAAAATAAAGTTAGTATTTCACTTCTGAATTACATAAAGGAAATTTGAGAAATTTCTAAAGGCTAATAAACTAAACCAAGTAACATGATTCAACATTTTACAATTCTGAGATTTATTAAATTACACTTATCGATTTCTGTAGTGAAATATTTGATTTAGTTTTAAGAAAACACTGAAAAATTATAGGCCATAATAGACCATTGGCTCAGAGTAGTATGATTCAGTTTTTTACAATTGCGAAATTTATGTAATTATATTTATCGATTTCCTTTAGTTAAATATTTGATATAGTTATACGCCTATACAGCTATTATAAAAGAAATGCCATCTTTTTCAAACTACAAGAACCTTAAACTTTAAAAATTTTTATTTGAAGCGGGGAGGAATGTACTTTCTCATCTCGTTTCTAAATTAGATATCATATCAATCAAAAAATCTCACAATTTACGCAATAATAATATTTTTAGTAACTTACGCAATTGTAACACTGAAGTAGGTTTTAAAATATTCTGTATTCGTAATTACAATTTTTTCCTGTTTTTAAGGATGGATTTTCGAGAATATTTCTATTCTGTATTGCAGTTAATTAAACTATTATGTTAAATATCTTCACTAAAGCAAATAATTTCTAAATTAAAGATATTTAAGACACAAACAGCCGAACTTCACACAAAAGAATTGTTTTCCCGAATGGTAGCTAAATATCAATATTATGGAGTGTCAGAAGGAGTAAATTATTGATGCAAACCTGTAAAATGTTTTCGTACATTTAGTACCACTATTTCTAAAAATTAATATACGATTTACTTAGTTGGAGAATTTCTGCATTAAATAAAGGGAATATTTATATTAAAAAACTTTAAATATATATATTCGCAAATATTTGAAAGTGTATAGTGTATAAATAAAATAAAAATATATCTGATTTACTTTAAAATATTATTGCTTGTTTTTTGTGCATTATTATTTAAAATAAAAATGTTACGGACTGTAAGAACCTGAGATAAAGACAATATATTTAGCATCAGAAACTACATTTATTAAAACATAATTTACTTTTGTGTCGCACTTTTTTACTTATTTTATTGAGTACAGTTTCTGGTATAAAATATGTTTGTTTTATCTGTATCTCATACGCGGGTTTTTATGGTAAAAATTTAAATATGTCTATATGTTACAGAGTAATACAATTATTTTATACAGGGTGACACTTCTTAAGGTATTACTTCCTTTCAAGACCTCCGAACAGAGGTCATTTTTAGTATTTTTTTTCTCCTAAAGTATACAATAGATAAAAAAACAAACAATTAGTACATTAGAATACTTTAGTGTTAAAGTTTATTCACGAATTTTTGTGGAACAAAAATGGTATTGAAAAACGGAGAAGTTATGGCCCGGCTCCCGGTATGGGCACTTCTCAGCGAAAGTGGTGTAAGGTGGACAGGGTAACTCTGAAACTGCTCATCTGAAACAAACAAAACAAGTCGATTTTAATAACATATTAAATAAACTTACCTTTGACCGAAGTAATTCAATTTTTGGTGTTTGTAAAGAAAATGGCGAGCGTTTGAAGGAGGAGACTATTTTGGGCCTATACTTTTTCTATTCTAACGAACAAAAACAAAAAAAAAATATCAGTAATTAAATTTCTTCATCCAAGGGCAACACAATTTTAATAGCTACAATTGCAAAGAGTTTCACAGAAATCCCATAGCAACTTTGTTTCTAATCATGCCCACCGACATAAAAAAATATGGTTCCGAGAAAAACGACTTTTAAATTTTCAAACTTACTATTTTCTTTTTCTGTATGTAACATTCAGAAAAAAATGCTATATAACAAGTGTTTCACATTTTAAACAGGCCATTTTGCTTGCATGAGTAAATAGAGACAGATACTAGAAGGAGAAACTGATGCGCCGGCAACTGTCGCAGAGCAACGACGGGTGGAAAACATAAGTTCCTACTACATGATCGACTTAAAATTATGGAATTGAATAGTCTACGGATTGTACTTTCGCATGGTTACATTTTCCCAAATCGATTTTTTTCAAAATTTATGACTGCATAACCCTTTAATTTTGGCCAATGTCGAAACATTAAACCGTTAGTTTTAGAGGTATAGTTCTGATTGCTATAATGTTTCAAATGCTGTTCTTCGTCGTATGAAAATTCATTTATGTCAAAATAGTTATTTTTAAAATGTTACGAAATTAAAATTTTGTACGGTCTCTGGATCCTATAAGTTAAATTTAGAAAAACTTTTTCCATCTTCCAACAAGTAAAATAGTGAAAACCCCATTTTCGTGCGACCAAATTTACCGAGTTTTCATAATTTGAATTTTAAGAATTTTCAAAGTGTTCGTTAACATTTCCGTTTTTAGAGTCAGAAAATGCTGAAAATTCATAATATTCAATGTATCGCAACAAGGCACGTTTTAGACGTAGAAGAATGGATTTGAACTGTTTTACTTGTTAGTATAGGGGTCTTCATCCTGTGGTCCGCGGGTTACCAAGCAATCATTATTTTATTATAGACAATTTTGTCTTATTTTATGACTAAAACTTTGCAATAATATAAAGCGAGGATTACCTTTTGAAATTTGTGGTGTTTAAAGACTTTTTGGTAAAAAGGTTAAAGGTCCCTATTTGGAGCATAGAAGACGTTTTTCTAAATATAATTTATAAAACCCATGGACCGTATAAAAATTTAAATTTTGTCACATTTTTCAAAATTAATATTAATAACTATAAATGGTTTTTAATATGATGGAGAACAATTGAAATATTTTTACAATTTGAACTATTCTTCTAAAACTAACTGTTTAGGGGTTAGCAACTGGTTAACAAGAAGAAGGGATAGTCTGTATATATAATATAATACATAGGTGCCAACCTCTCATTAATATTCCGTAATATACGGGTTAATTTCAGCCAGGTTTAACACGTTTCGCACAGGAATTTTTTTTTTTTTTTTAAGAAATGAAATTAAATAAATTCCACGTAGAAATCTGAGATTCAATAAATAAAGATTCATCCAATAATTTTTCTGGTTTGAAGCGTTGTTAAACTCGGTCAAATTAACCCGCATATTACGGAATATTAATGAGAGGTTGGCACCTATGAATACATCAAAAAAGGTGTACATAAGTTAAAATAATATTCCTTTAACTTTGATGTTATTTATAAAAACCTCTCGATTTTTAGGTGCGTTTGTAATTATATAAATACGTAGCACCTATTGTCGTCGTCTGGTCCGTCTGTCTGTCTGTCTGTTCGTCCGTCCGTCTGTCTGTCTGTCCATCGGTCCGCATATAACAACGCAAAAACTACCCAACCGAATGATTTGAAATTTAAGATATATTATCTTTGCAGAATTTTGTCGAGACATTTCAAATTTTAATCGAATCAAAACTTTTATCGAATCAAAACTTTAGACGATATTAATAAAAACATTTATTAAGAATTTTGAATTTTTAAAAAAAATCGGTGCTTTTTTGTTGTAGGAGCTTCCGAGGTTTAACCGTCAAGCGACCGAGATACTTATTTTATTAAAGAAATTAATCTGCAGACGATATAATTCATTTCACAGAATTAAAAATCATCACGATCTGAATATTTATATAACTAGCTATAGCACGAACCCACCTCATTTGTCACGTTTGTCGTACAATTTTCAACTTGTTTTATTTATTATTAAATTTTTCATTTTTATATTTCATTATGGATGAATCAAAACATACACTATTTAATATCAAAAGACATCATTAGTATTCTGAACAATAAAAGAATGTATATTTTAAAACTATTGTAATAATTTTCGCGAATAATTGTTTCTAATTTGAACATAATTAAATTAAATTTAGGATATGTTTCTTTGCCATTAAATGCTCCCACATGCAATGTAAAATATGCACACAGAAAAGTAATCTCATTAGATATTTCTATAAATAGATATAGTCCAAATCCAGACGGTTTAACTCTTAATGAAGTTTTCTGGCAGAATATTTAAATAAAATTACTTAAAGGAAATATTCACAAATACATTTACTTAAAATTTAATGAAGACTTTAGCCTGAAGGTGCACTTCCGATTTTATCACATTATTTGTTATTTTATCACATTATTTTCCAACATTCCACCACTTTTGATTCTATTTTATTAAATGTTTAATGCATAAAAATAATATCTAATATATATTCCGCATTGAAAAAGGATTTAAAAATAGCACAGGATAAAATTGTCAGCTTAATGATGTTATTTCATAAATAAAATTAGATAAGTTTGTTTAACTTTTGAAAAGGTACACAGGAATTAAAGTCATATATTTCAGACAAAATATACTGATAGAGTTATCATAAACATTTGTAAGTAGTTTCTGTGCAGTCAAATTCAGTAAAATTATTGCTATAACATAACTTCTAAAAATACATAAAAGATTTAAAACTAAATTTTGAGCACTTCATATAAATTAAAACATTTTTAAAACCCGAGAAATTTCCCAATTTGTCGATTATTGGGTAACCTATTACCACCCACTTTATGCAGTAACCTGCTCCCGCCTCTCACATTCATATTGGTAGGATCTGCTAAACTTTCGGTGTTTTTCGATCTGTCCGTCCTGTTATAAGTTAAGTATCATAAAACTTTCAAAATTGTGTTATAATGAGTGTAAATATCCATCCTTGTGCCAAATAAAATAAAATATATTCTATTACATATTCAGCACACATATGCAATCATATTACAATAAAATACACTATTAAGAAATTAATTATACATTATAAAAATTAATACAGAGATACTATTCATAATTCTCAATAATATACAATAATAATGAATCTTGTATCTACTTTCGATGCAGAATACCACAGATGCCGAATTCACGGGGGCAAAATAAGCCATCAGGCATATTTCTACCATTGATTAAAAAATATTTTTTACCTATTTAATCACTTTACTTAATTAAGGTAAAAATAACAGTTTAAAGTTCGTGGTGGGAGTTTGTCTTTATTTTCCTGCGTCGTCCCCGATAATTCTGTGTTTATGCAGAGTTATTATTTTTTTAAGTATATTTTGCTGACTTTACGTTGTCGGCGAAAATGCGGTGAAGCGCTGAAAGTTCATTTTCTCTTCAACAGATGTCAAACAGGTACGCCGCGCTTTGTAATGTTCACCTTATTGGTCGTTTATGACATTTACGTAGCCTACAACCTACTTAATTGCGGAATATTTGTAGTTAAATAATTCGAAGACTTCTGTTCGGAAATAGTGGCAAGAAGCGGCCCGCCAGTTTGACAACCGTGATGTAAAAATTAAAAATATTAAAATGCAATGATTTAAAAATATTAAAATGCAAGCGAGAAATCACGCAAGAACCTTACCATAGACTTAAGAGCCTACGCTAGTCACGCAAAGAAACGCTCGAGCTAATGTTAAGTCTATGGGAAGGTTCTTGGCGATTTCTCGCTCGCATTTTAATATTTTTAAATACTTTTTTTGCATGGGATAGCTGAGGTCAATCTTCAACGTTGTTAGTTTTTAGTTTTTCGATTTTTGTTGAAGTGTGTTTATAAGCGGCCATTTTCAATTTTGGAACCGGTTGGAACCGGTTCTGAAAGTGAAAGTTCCCTTATATAAAATAACTGGAACCAAAATCGAAAAAGTGAAAACTAACAACGTTGGAGATTGACCTCAGCTATCCTATGCAAAAAAAAAAACATTTAAAAATATTAAAATGCGAGCAAGAAATCACGCTAGAACCTTCCCATAGACTTAACATTAGCTGGAGCGTATCTTCCCGTTACTAGTGTAGGCTCTTAACATTAGCTTGCGCGTTTTCTCGAGTGACTGATGTAGGGTCTTAATTGCAGCTATTGCGTGACTTCTTAAAGTAAAAATTATTGTTTCTGAATTTCCGGTTTGAATTCGAAGATTTTTAATAAAAAAACGGTAAAACCGTTTTCCACACTATGTATTCTAGGCACTGTACTATCGCTTCCCTTTGTGGCAGAGGGAAGCTTTCCGCCGGAGTTTGGCTCTCCGGTTAGATGTTTAAATACGTGAAGAAAAGGGCGAATTGTGAACATAAGGTCTTTAGATTTATCCGACTGTAAAATTTTACATTATATGGACTGTAGAATTCTATGACTATAGCCGATATAATTTGTTATCATTTTTAAGACTTGGCAGCATATGAGTTTGAACATTCGTAAGATTTTGATTCATATATGACTTTTGGACACATAATAGACATTATATTAAATTAAACCTTTGATTCGCGAATCTCTGAAATTAGTTCACACAATTCTATTTTACTTTGCTTGTGCGCCAAACTTCTGCGAAAATGTGGTATATTTATTTTTTATATAAAGTGTGTCCCAAAAGTTTATAGACAACCATTTTTTGGATTTAAGAGCTAGCGAAACGAGTAAGAAAGACGAAATAAATTATGCAAATATATAATTATGAAGTAAAAGTAATAAAATACTCAAACAACTTTTAACACTCATAGTTTTAATACAAAAAATAAAAACAAAAATATGCTGTCCCAAAAAATATATAGACAACCGGTGTTAAAAGCTATTAAGTACTGGTATCCAAAGTTTGCATATTCCAAGGTCATGTACTTGTGACGCAATACTTTCCTGAGATAAAAGCTAATCTGTCTTTCTGTTTCTGACTGATTGCAAAAGTGCCTCAAAATGTGCAATTTTTAAAAAGGGAAATTTTGTAAATACATCGTTTAAAGGTTCGTGGATGGAAAGTTATGGACATTGCAAGACAAACTGGATGCAGCAAAGTTGGTATTTACCGAATGAATTTAAGCAAAAAGTATCAATTTTGTAACAAAATCCCTGTTCTGGACGACCGAAGAAAACAACTAAACGACAAGACAGAGCGATTTTAAGATTAGATTTAAACTAGAACCTGTCTGTACGTTCAGTTTCTAAAGAAGTACGCGTTCCAGTATGAAAATCCACGGTCCATCGACGGCTGAAAGCAAGTACATTTCTTGATCATCAGAAAGTACGTCATTCGTCAAAGTTTACAAAACGGCTTAAAGACTCTCGTTTTCAGTGGGACCGACATCACATGAATTGGCCAGATGAATGGTTGAGTGTTCTTTTCAGTGATTAAATGAATTTAATTTAGATGGCCCCGATGGTTCGACATATTACTGGCACGATAGTCGCAAGGAACCACGTATTTTTTGCAGCATACAACAGGAAGGGGGTTCACTCATGTTGTGAGGAGCATTTTATTATAATGGAACAAGCAATATTGCTTTGTTGAAAGGTCGTAAATGCTCCGAAGATTACCAGAAAGTGCTTGAAGTACAGTTACTTCCATTTGAAAAGTAACTAGGTGGGAACAAATGGATATACCAGCAAGACAATTGCTCCATTCACGTGTCCAACTCTACAATGCAGTAGTTTAGACAAAACCAAGTAACTGTTATAGACTGGGCTACCATAAGTCCTGACCTGAACCTAATAAAGAACCTCTGGGGAATATTAGATAGAGTCTTATATGCAAATGGGCGTCAATTTGCAATGGTTCAAGATCTAAAGCTGCCAATTGAACTAAGTTGGTTTTCTTTAAATCCAGAATTTCTTCAAATTCTGGTTTTGAGTATGCCTGTTCGATTTTTGGAAGTGATTAGAAAAGACGGCTTAAAAATTTGAACGTTAAAGAACAAACAAAATGAGTTGTCTGTAAACTTTTGGGACAGTAAAATTTAAGTTTTAATTTTTCTCACAAAGTCTGTGATTGTGTAATATTTTTTGTATAGTATTATTATTGTCTTGATATTATTTATAATTATAAATTGTTGCGAAATTGTTACCCCTCCTTTTCAATTGTAAAATAAGAAAAACCCGTTGTCCACAAGCTTCTCGGTATCACTGTATATTATTGTGGTTTTGGGAGTAGACTACTCTCTGTTATTGTTTATATTAAAGATAAGCCCGTGTTTTTAGCCGTTATTGTGGTTGTGGTTTCGCCGGGTGACAGAGGGGATCTTTCCGTAAACCTACGGGTTTGCTCCCCGGTTGGGTGTTTAAGTACGTGAAGAAAGGCTTTTACTTATTTCCGAATAAATTGTTTCTAAATTCTTGGGTCAATCAATCATTTCAGCATTTTACAAATTGCCCCTGAAAATGTAAACGTATTATCGACGGTATGTTTTTGTGAAATCTGTGTTTTTTAACCCCTTGGGGACAAGCGACACGTATACGTGCAGCATAAAATGCTCAGAATCGTTGATTATTCCTACCAGTTACTATTTATTGTAAGCTTTGCCTTATTCTGCGATTCAATTAGGCGAAAATTTCTGTTTTGAAAATCTGGTGGTAAAAGATTAAAAATTCGGTAAAGGACGCTCGTCGCGAAGTGGTTAAACAGTAAAAGTTCGTCCCTCTTCTGAAAGTCTTCGTAAATTGATTGCTTAGTTTCTCAAGTTTATGCCTCTTTAAATATCATTTAATGTACTGATTTAATATAAAATGTCTGAAAAACTATAAAAACATGGACAATATGATATAAATGCATTCTCTGTAAGGCAGAAGCCAAGCCCTTAGTCAATGATGTTCATCGAGATTTCTCGTTCCCGTAGGTAATGTGTTAAGAGAATACTAGCGCAATGCTGTGTCATTATTTACAGTTCATTAAAAATTATTTTTAATAACATGTAACTAAATGCAAAATTTTTTTCAATATTAAACCACTATCTTATAATTGAATATCCAACGGCAATACTGTAAAAAATTTCTATACCATATCACTTTTTTTTTTCGATACAGGTAAAGGAACGTTATTTTCAATAACAATTAATATTCTGTTTCGTATATTCTACGCTATTAAAAAAATAAAAGTTGAAATAATCGCAATTAGTAATAAGCAATTCCAATTCAAATTATCCAAATTAATTTAAAGAGAAATGCTTAGAGGAAATGTAGATTGTTTTTTTAATTTTCCGTGCTTATATTGTGGCGTTTAATTAAAAGCGGATGAATAACTTCGATAACGGTATATTTTTTTATTTATTGGCGAATACATTTATTCATTTCTCTCATAGTGCAAAGAATAATTTCATGGATTATAATTCGATATATTAGAAAAGTAATTTCCGTTTAATTTTTAAAAGGAACAATTTTATATACAAAAATGGTAGACTTTAATTAAAACTGATTGAATACCATTCGACATCATATATTTAAAACTTACTGTAAAAGAGTTTTTTTAAGTATTTAACTATATACAGGAAATGTTTCCAGTTAAAGAAAATCAAATTAAAAAAATTTACACTTAATGTAAAAAGTATTTTAATTTAGTATAATTAAGTTTAATTCCTAGAAGTTCTATAATTCATGCTTTTTTAAAAGTTTTTTTTTATAAATTATATTCGAATATGATTTAAAAAGAGAGTAAAATTGATTTTGATAGAATTCATATTTATCAACACTGAAATTTTAAATGAAACTTTCCTAGAATAAAACAGGCTACACGAGTAGATTTTTATAAAATATTTGGTATTTAGTTATGCCTATGATATGAGCCAGAAAAACTATTTAACGAAATGTGTACCGCTTCCATGTGGTCCTTAGGTAGCTTTAACTATTAAAAAAAATCCTGATTTATTTGATGCGAGTTAAAATCGGAAGTTCACCAGCTATTATGGTATTATGATATGAATATATTATTTTAATCAACTGAAACCATAAATTGTATTTACAATGTAGAAGCTAATTATAAACCTTATGTAAGTGTAAACCATTTCGTTGAATGATTTTTGTCGCTCAAATATATTTATATGGCTTGAAATAAACCGGCTCGTTGGCAGCCATGTAATATGAATTGATCTTCCGACGGCCATAGGATAAAAACTAGCCATTTTTCATGATTGTGCTCATTAACAATTGATCAGCATCATATCGCATTAACTACAACATATCAAACTAGCAGCCTATTCCACCGGCGCCACATTTCCATATATTTTATACGTGGTTCTTTATATATCTGATTTATTGTGCTGTACTTTATTGTTCCAACCACTTTTTCTCAAAACAATTATCTACTTGATATATTTCAATTGAGCATGATTAAGAAATTTACACTTTTTATTATTGTTTAATATAATTATTCACAGATATGAAGTATTTTGAAATAGTAAATCTACTCACAAGATAAATAAAATAATTATTAATTAAAAGCATTAAAAAATACATACATTTATAAGTAAGGGAATTAAACATTTTCATAATGTTTCTATTTACAGGATGAAACTCACGAGACTGAAATTAAAAAATAATAGTTATTTATAGATCTATAAATCAAATTTTCATTAACACTTATTTATAAATATGTGATTGTTAAAAACGAGTCAAAACGTATAGTATAAGTAAAATTATGAATTTATTCTGTCATATAAATGATACATTTCATCATTACAAAAGTTATGAAACGGAACCTAAATCTAAAAACGAAAAGATGATAAAACGTATAAACGGTGCATAACCGTACATTATTAATACTAGTTCTATATTATTATTCATCAATTAAATATCTAATATCTATCACAAATTCATGGGACAAGAGTATAAAGAAACTGTCGAACGAGTTATTTAACTTTGTTCAACAAACGATTAACTAATAACTCGAACAGTATTATGCAATAAAATTCCATCGGATAATATTAATTCTAATAAAACAGTGTATTACTTTCTTAAATAAAAAATTATGATACAGATTTACTTCCATCAAAATACTTATCTGAAAATGTTGTAGACTAGCGCAAAAATCTTAGAAACATTCTAGGCAAGGTCCCATTTAGAAATCACAGGGTTCGTATGGTTGTACCACAATTTTTAATATAATTTTTCACTTTAATTAAATGCAGAAAAGTTTTACAAATCCTGCAATTAAACGAGTCGTCTACAATTTCTGATATTTAAATATTAAATAGAAATTTTCCATTAAAAAATTACTGTAAAAGCGTACGAACCCTGAATCTTACTATATTTCTAAACGTTACACATCTATTCAGAAACATTTATTACATATTCCGGAAGATTTCCGAAATACACAGAAACATTTCAAAAATATACACAAACTTTTCCAATATATATATAAACATTTCAGAAATATGCATAAATATTTTTGAAATATATAGAAACGTTTTCGAAGATGTTAACCAAATATACGGAAAAATTTCCAAATACTTTTTCGAAATATACAGACACATAATTGGCCACATTTCAGCTCCGTTATTTAGAGTAACGATTTCGGATTTTTCTACAGTATATGTACTCAGCTGTAATCTGTCTACGATACGATTTACATTTGTATTTTGGCTCCAAGCACCCTCTAGTGCTCAAACGTCTACTACCACTATGTTAGATCAGAAAATGTTGTCTTATTTAAGGATAAAAACTTTGCGATTTAAAAAGGCGAAAATTATCTTTCAGCTTTTTGGTAGCAAAAGACTTTCAATCAAAAATATTGAAGACCTCTAACTTATATAAATAATAAACTCGCCAGTTTTTTGCACTGAATGAGTCTGCAAATTTCTGTAATGGAAACAAGTATACTTCAGCGATTTCCAATTTACATTTAAATCGGCAACAATTTTTTGAATAATGTTTAACTGATTTTTATTCTTGCCTTTGCTGGGATATAATCGTAAAAACATAGATATTATTTCTGATGTAAAATACCTTTTTCCATGCACATACAAAACTCAAATCGATGAATGAAATATCAATTGAAATATTTTTGAAAAGACTTTTGACATATGACACTCATATTTCCTTAAAACGCGTAGTTTGAATAAATACTTGAGTTAATATAAAATACAAAACATATTTAGATATTGGAATATAAAAATGAAAGAAGCCCGCAAAAAAATGTTATTGACAAACATGGCACTGAACCCAAAATGATTGAAGCATAGAAAATAGTGGCACCAAGAACATTTCCTGAACTTAATTCTAGTGCAATTATTACAATGGTCCACCTCCTGAGAAAAACGTATTTGCAAGAGCGTTTTAAATGGAAGTGGTCAAGAATTCACTAACCCAGACTTGTACTAAGCATACCGAATCATGTCGGAGTATTGTGGCGCCCTAAACTCGAAATGGACAAGTGACAGGAGTTTGATGATGTTGTTACGGTGAAAACGTAATGACTCTTTCCATCCTATTAATTCAATAAATTAGTAAATTTTAAAATTTCATACCTCGATAACGCGGAGAGAAGGGCAAATGATTAATGCGTCAAAAAACACGTTAGACTATGCTCTTTCGATTGCTGCTTAGTTAGAGTTTTTTTTCATTATTACACTAACGGGGTGGTTTCCTAATAATTAAAATTACTTTGTAATACTGGGCATCCAATATTTTTGACAAAAATCCAATTATCACCAGTTTTTATGTACAAGAAATTTTGCCTCATTTAATCTCAGAACTTTCATTATTAAATGTTATTGACAAACATGGCACTGAACCCAAAATGATTGAAGCATAGAAAATAGTGGCACCAAGAACATTTCCTGAACTTAATTCTAGTGCAATTATTACAATGGTCCACCTCCTGAGAAAAACGTATTTGCAAGAGCGTTTTAAATGGAAGTGGTCAAGAATTCACTAACCCAGACTTGTACTAAGCATACCGAATCATGTCGGAGTATTGTGGCGCCCTAAACTCGAAATGGACAAGTGACAGGCGTTTGATGATGTTGTTACGGTGAAAACGTAATGACTCCTTCCATCCTATTAATTCAATAAATTAGTAAATTTTAAAATTTCATACCGCGATAACGTGGAGAGAAGGGCAAATGATTAATGCGTCAAAAAACACGTTAGACTATGCTCTTTCGATTGCTGCTTAGTTAGAGTTTTTTTTCATTATTACACTAACGGGGTGGTTTCCTAATAATTAAAATTACTTTGTAATACTGGGCATCCAATAGTTTTGACAAAAATCCAATTATCACCAGTTTTTATGTACAAGAAATTTTGCCTCATTTAATCTCAGAACTTTCATTATTAAATTAGGTGAATATTGTCTATACAAAATTAGTGGTAACCCTACGGTTTGCGAGCCGCAGGTTGGACTTCCCTGTTGAAATAGAATGGTAGTTGTTTTGTTTTAATGAAAGTAGTCATTTGAAATAAATGCTCTGTTTATTGTTAACATTATAAAGTACAGTATACATGTTGTCTTCAACTCCTTTATAAGTGACTGAAAAATTTCATCTTTAACATTATACCGGGTGCCCATAAGTTATTGTCGGAGTCCCGTTACCTCATAAATTTAGATTTAAGAACATGGCGAAAAATATTATTGCATACTCGTAAAGTACAACTAAAAGTTTTTTTAATAAGGCAAACAAATTTACATATGCACAAAGTTGCAACTCCAAACGTTATCAATCAAATGATAATTATTTTAATATTTTAGAAAAAGTATCAAAATTTTTTTAATGAATTATGAGCATAAATACACAAACATAATTATAATTTATTAATTTCTTCACACATTAAGCATTCATAAAACAACTTATAGACATAATTTAAAACACACCTCTACATAAACAAGAGAAATCATCGTTAACCCGTTCGCTGCCAAGCTAAAAATGCCGGAATTTTCATTTTATTTAGAAAGTTCAAATTCATGCCAGAAAATACTAATAGCAATATTTACTTTGTTTTATTACAAACATTTTGTGATTACATAAAATAAAAATTCGTCTTTTGAAATTTCCGGTGCGAATAACTAATTTTAGATTGAAGAAACGTAGATAGTATACTCGTACGAGTATACTCGTAGTCGGCAGCGAACGTGTTAAAATAGTCCATTATAATGATAAAAGTTCATAAAAATATTTTGGCCACCTCCACCGAAGCATCATACGTTATGCTGCATACTTTCATAAATCCCTTAATTTAAGTGTCATTTATCTTTTTCCTCAAAGGTTAACCAAACAGGTAACCAAAAGGTTAACATCTTTTATCTATAGCGGAGTGCAACATATCATTACAATTATTTGAGTTTACTGTGATAATTTCTATTGCTTCATATTTATGAAGAGGTCTATTTAAATGATATGTATAAGCTGTTTTGTAAATATTTAATGTCTGTATAAATGTATTTTATTTTGACATTGCGTGGCTTAATTATAAACTATGAGCACAGAGTTAGGTCACATGATAGTTTCCACCAGATTCTTTCAGATTTCTTTTTGATAAATTTGATAAAATTTTAATATTAATTATTATTTGATTAATAACGTTTTGCAACTTTACGCACATGTAAGTTTATTTGTGTTATTAAATAAAAAACGTTTGAGTTGAATTTTACGAATACTTAATAATATATTCCGTAATGTTATAAGGCAGAGTTGCCAAGTCTCCGGATTTTTGTACACCAGTATTTTCATAGAGAAAATGTTGTTGATTTAAATAGCAGAATGCTCCGATTAAACAAAGCAACATTTCCTGTATTAAAATACTGGTATCCAAAAAGCCGGAGACTTGGCAGCTCTGTATAAGGTAAGGAAATCCAGACTAAAATTAGTGAACACACTGTATAATACAGTACAACCGCACAATTGCTATGTACAATTTATGGTATACATAGCAATTGTGCATGTGAAAGTATGTGAAAAGATTTTTCAAGAAACTCAAGTAATTTTTTTAATTTTTCAAGAGAAAATGATGGTAAAACAATTTTATTTCTGAATTTACTTTTCTTTTAACGAAAAAAACTTTTAATAAATAAATTATTACCAAGCCTTATAGAAACAATGCCGCATTTTGATAATTTTTAAAACATACTATGATATATATTTGATACAAAGAAACCCAAGAGATAGAAGTTTTCGTAAATAAAAATTTTTAATTAAAAATCAATGCAATTGTATTTACTTTAACCCCTTGAAGGGCGGTGAATCCCAAAATGTCACAGTGGCATCAGAATTTTGGGAGAACAATTTGTTTTTATACTGTACGTAAGTAAAATGTTCCACTGATTTTCAAATAAATTTGTTCGTAAATTCTGGTGTCAATCAATCATTTCAATATATTAGCAAAAGGATGTAGCTGCAAGCTATAATAGAAGTCTGAAATTAAAAATACATCGACTTATAATTAAAAAAATGAAAATGAAATAAAATATTTGAAGGTCATTTTATGAACATTTACTTCAGTGTGGGGATTAATGTTCATTTCTAGGGAATAACTAAATAATGACGAAAAAAACTGAAATTTTTATCTGTTCTATTTCATGTAAATTTAAGGAAATATTTTTAAATTTCATCTTTAATATAACTACAAATCTTTAAATAAATACTGATTATAAATAATGAATTGCGGCTGTCTAAATTCAAATCATTTTCAATTACATATCTTTATTCCAATTATCTTTCGGAGAAGCATTTTCTCAAAAGATTGAGATAAAAATGCATTTGTTAAAAGAAACACTTTAATACCTCTATTAAAATGTTCGAAAACCGATACAATTAGAGAGACATTTAAATGATTCATAGACGATATGACTTCTTGTAAAAGAAACAGACATCATTTCAAGTATGCTAAGGTACTAAAAACAATATAAAACAAGCAATTGCATTGGATACTCTTACTTTTATACCTAATTACTTCACTGTAAAAATTCTCACAAACATTTCCCGATCAGAAAACGTTTACGAAAACGCAATATAGCTTCTCAGATACCCACTATTCTGGAAGGTTTTGAAGTATCTAAAGAAATCTTTAGGACAAGAACCAATCGGAAACTGACAGGTTGGTCATTTCGTCACCAAACGAAATATACCGAATTCATACTGACGTGGATATGAATACGAGTCATGTTACATAACTATCATGTGGGCAATAAGAGTAGCACTATTATTTTAGGGTTATGAGCAGTGGCATAATCAGAGACAGTCCAACAACTAAAGCATCTAATCACTTTTTCAGAACAGTAAAATTTGCTATACTTAATCAAAGAATTTTTTAATTCTGCGATGAAAGAAGGCAAAGATTCCTGTTTCGAAAAAGTGGTCGAATGCCTCCCTCCCACCTGGCTTTAATGAGATAACATCGTGTAATTATTTTCGTGTTAAGTCTTCTTAACAGTAAGATACAATTTCCAACTGCACCGATTTTATTTAGGCTGCATTTTTTGCAAAGTTACAGGAAATCACCAAATTTTTACTAAATCCAAGTACCAAAAAAATTAAATCTTATATAATATTACTTCAAAATAGAATAATTTACACTGTGAAAAAATATATTATTATTTAACCCTTTTTTCCTATCTGGGGAAAATTTAGTAAATGGGATTATAAATATTTATGTTGAACGTTAAATATTGGCGAAATACTTTGGTGGAATAGAAAATATTATTAACCAAGTTCCGACATTCTTGAACCCAGTTGTTTTCAGTATATAATGTAAATGCTCTGCAAAACTAGAGTATTTTAGTAATTTAGAACGCAAACAAAATAAATCTAATTTTGGAGTAATAATTGTAGGATCTTTCTTTGGTTGCTGAAGACAATATTTTGCAGCATCTTTTTTTTTTATATTCTTTAGGTAAAGATGGTCAAATATATTTTTGTTACTTTATATATTTATTCATTAAATATTTTTTATTTAATTAGCTAATCTAAAGATTGATTTTTATAAATAAATATTCATTAACCAGAAGGTTTTTCTTTTTGATGGCTTACAAAATTAATTTTGAAACAATAAAAATAATCCGTGAAATAAAAAAAAATCATGAAAAATATAATTATGTTTGTATTTTATTCAAAACTTTTTATTTGAGAGCATGTCTTCCAACGCTTTATTAATTTAATTTAAACCCTTTAAAGGGCAAAGTACTTCTATTAATAAAATGCTGAAATGATTGAGGGACACCCGAATTTAATAACAAATTTCTTTGAAAATAAGTATTAACGTGCTAAATAAAAGAAAAACTTTCATTCCGAAATTCTGGTGCCAATGTGGCATTTAAGGATTAAAATTAAGTGATTAAAAATGATTCAGGTTAAAATCAACTAGGGATTAAAAATAATTATTTATATATTTTCATCACTTTATTCTAATGTGATTTTAAATGCATAATACACTTCGGAGACTCCCAAACCCTACACGATAATGAGAAGATTTGATTTTAAAATATACTATAAAAAGTCCGTCCCTACATCTCTTACACGTATTTCGTTTTATGTGATAATATTTCTATTCATAGAAAATGTTTACGCTCAGCATTTTTCATAAGCATCAAAATTGAACTTAAAGAATAAATTAGAATAATTTTTTTATATTACAAAAACTGCAAGAGAAATTTAATATCTGTTCTGTTACAAAGTAAACACAAATCTGCGTTACATATGTTATGTCTTCCCCCTTATACCAGACACATGAATATGGAAATTCAAAATTTTGGAAATGGCGTTTGAATATT
The DNA here is from genome assembly GCA_963931845.1 of Maratus michaelseni. Lineage (NCBI taxonomy): Eukaryota > Metazoa > Arthropoda > Arachnida > Araneae > Salticidae > Maratus > Maratus michaelseni. Next base: position 267,631,185 of record OZ007599.1, read on the forward strand.
TACTGTACCCTCAAAATTCATATGTTCATTTTTTTCTAAAATGCTTGTAATGTTCCTTGAAGAGGAGCATACAAAGTCGCATTTCTGGCAAATCTTAAACAGCAGAAAAAGAAAGACAATACCAGCTGATAATCCCAAAAAGTGAAATTTTGCAAATTCGTGTTTCTGGCACAAGAGAGACAGCATAGTTTCTTCACTGAAAAGGAAAAGAAATGCACGTTTTCAATCTTTATATAAAATTTTACACAAGTAAACTACAACATTTCTTTTACACGACAAATCTATCATGCCTATTTAACACTAGAACCAGGATGACGGGTCATTTCGACTCATACTAAATGAGTAATTGTTGATTCGAACCAGAATTTTTTTCATAAAATAAGTTAAATATATGACACACCAAAATAAGTTAAATAAATACATTAAATAGTTTTAAATAAAAATTCTGGTGTAAATATTTTATAAAATTTGATTAAAATTTCCCGTGGTTCTAGTGTTAAAGCAGGGACCGGAGATTTACCACTCTTTATTAGGAGGTAGAAATATTAACTTTATAATATATATATATATATATATTAAATTGCAAAATTTCTCTCATTATATAAGTAGACTATTGCTTTTTTCAAAAAGCGATGTGAGAATACTTTTCGAAAAAAGTAGGAGTACCACTAATTTAAAAGAATTTTTTGTAAAATTATGAAGCAATACAAAATAAAGTTATGCCCGTAAAAATATATTTGTGTAAATATTCTAGCAGTGATAGAATATGTCCATGCTTATATCTATTCATATGCAAATTATACCCGGTATTTATTCCTGAATTTTGAAAAATAGAATCCAGGTTTTATATACAAGTTACATCTTCAGTTTATCCATAAATTTAGTAAAACAAATTTAATATTTTATAAACAAGCTACATTCGGGATTTATACACATATTTGATAAAACGAAATTCAGATTTTATGTACGCATTATATTCGAGGCTTATTTTGCAAAACAAAGTAAAGATTCTATATAAAATTTATATACGAGGTATATCCATAAACTTATAAAAACGGAATTCAGATTTTATGTAGGCTGTTTCAAAAAGATTGAAACGTAACTCATAGAACGTATAAAATTTTAAAAATGCAAATTTTTGATAATTGACTATTTGTCCAAGATAATCTTAAATCGTATGTCAATTTGAACACTTTTGCAATTTGCATTGACTGCTTATCACCAAAAGGTAAAAATTTTAAGCGCATTTCCATAGTTTTGAGACATTCTGAAAAACAATTAAATCCATCGTTAATACATAAACAAAGAAAAATGAAATTCATATCTTATAAGGAAAAATGTGACAGCCATCCAAATATTAACACAAAAAAAAATAGAATAAATGAATTTGGTATGTCATCTATTAAATTATATGCATATCCTTAGGCGGTTCTTGTACATATTAAATATAGCCACAATATTCATTTTTCAAAGAGTATCACCCTTTTTTGACACTATATTTCAGTTCTTTGTATCAAATAGGTCTGGAACAATCTGTATTACTTATACAGTTTATATACAATTACATGTTTATCACGTGGATTTAACACTATAAACATTAAATTTTGACCCTTTCTAATTGTATGATGATATAAAAAAATAGCACTATACATAAACTATATCATTTCCCAGGTTGATTCCATATGAAACATCAAATGTAGTGTCCAAAGTTGGTGTAACTATTTTGATAACTGGTAGTTGGTACAATTTTTATTATGCAGACGGCCTCTCCAATCCTACACCATGCAAACATTAATAATAGACGTTAATGCCAATAAGGTGGACAACAATATCATTTTATACAATGATTTGCTTCAGAATTAGTAGGTGATGGGTACTTTTTCTCCCACGCGTGTACATCTTTTAAGATGTTGAAACACTTGTCATTATTTCTATAATCACCGCTCCCTGAATACTAGGTCTGAGCACTGACACAAAAATGGCGGCGCTCGTAGGTCGATTTTGTAAAACCTTTGTACGGTCCCCTAATTTTACACCCCAGTATTTTCTAAAAGTGTTCTTTGACTTATTGAATTTCAGACAAATGAGGCGGAGAAAACTTTTAGAAATTATTGGTATTGAATTTTAAGGGACCGTACACACGCTCATAAATTTTCGCCTACGACTGCATCAATTTTTGTGTCAGCGCTTAGGCCTAATATTCAGTGGGCGGTGCTATAATGAGTTTGGAGCATCGGAAGAGATTTGTGGTTGCACCGATGGAACTGTTATTCCCCTTGGTACGTGGCACCGAGGATCTGCCTACACCACCCTTGGTGCGGCTCTAAAAACAGATTCCAACATATTGAAAGGCTAAGCAAGCAAAACTTCTCTCGTGTAAGAAAATAAAAAAAATTCTTGAAATATGTCTAAAAAAAGATCATCTGAACAAATAGACACTTGTTACATGATTTTCAGATGTGTGTATCTAGAATCTATAACATCAGATGACCCAGTACTTCTCATTTTGAAAAAAATATATAAAAGATCGAATTTCATATTTCAATTCTGAAACAAACATTAACATATCTAGAACATTGTGTATAAATTTATTGACGATCTGATAAATATTAAAGGATATATGGTAAATATGTGTTTTTCTCATATCTCATTTTTAAAAATGAAATGTTTAAATTCATTTATCTCAGTTCGTTTTTTTTTTCAATATTCCCTATGTTATTAATTGAGACACATTAATTGAGAAAATTGTCTGAAATTATTTTTAAGGTATTTTTAGATTGTATGAGTGAAAAAAAAGTATTGATTTTTTTATGTTTGATTTTTTTTTTTTTTTAATGAAAGGGATCTTAACTTAAATATATGCGATTTTCATAGGTTTATTCCATATCAGGGTTCATAAATTTTTAATAGATCTTTTTTCGCCATTTTTAAATGCAGCAATTACAAATCCTGCAATTAAAGGATGCGTAGACAATGTTTGCTATTTAAATATAAAATAGAAAAATTCTATTAAAATTTGTGGTAAATGGGTACGAACCCTGCATATACATCCAATTACTATTATTTTTATCCTAATCTAACCTTTATATCCAAAATCTGATGCTTATCTTTATGGAACAAAGTACCACGAATATAAGATAAAAATATGTAGTTCGAAATACCAAAATTAGAAAAAAACAGACATTTTTAAATTGTTGAACTACAATAAAAAAAATCAATATTTAAAAAATATATTAATTTATTAACAATGTAAGGCCTTTTATTATCTGCAATGTTTTTGTTTTATAGAAACACTATCCATATACTTTAATATAGTTATTATTTACAGAATGAATTTTTTGGCACAGAGTCCCCTTATTATAACTAATTTATAACAGTCTGATAATTCAAATAATAAATTTTATTGATCTCAATAGGCAATTTCATTTTTCTCCTACTTGTAATAAATATTATAAAAATCTCCCCGTATCTTCTCCTTTCGAGAATGAAGGGAATCCTGAAAATTTCTTATTTTAACTGTGAAAGAAGAGGGGGGGGGGGATCTAAAACTAAGAAAATGTGAATTCACCCTTTGATTACTTTTCAGGACTGGTGACCATTTTTATATTCAGTCACGCCACAATTTATAAAAAATTGTTTTTGTGGTAGATTTCTCTTGAAAAAAAAATCTAGTAAAAGTGTAGGGCAGAGATTAGTTTTCAAAAAGTGCTACAAATAAAATAAAAAACAGTCCTAGGGGATGTATATATCTCATGCCGTAATCAAAGGATTAATATGTATTGACAGATTAAACTCACAAGTTCAAAAAGGTATTTACATTTCAAATTTAATGTACCCTTTATAATGTATAACTAATTCTATGATATTTGTGTGTTCACTCTGCCATTTAATACAGACGATATAGGCATTGTAATAATAATACTTGTTTGGAACATACAAATTTTATACATTATAAATTAAATATTTAAAATTCTATTTATGGGAACACTTACGGGAATTACACTTGTAAATAAATATTGAAATTAGCTCTCTGAAAATGTTTGGACTATTTTATGCTTTTAATGTAAGTTTATTCAAAGATTTATAAATAAATTCATTATAAAATTTAATAAAGGACATTATTTTTACAAAACCGCTATTATAAATTTTTCATAAGATTATATATTTTTCACTCTTTATAAAAGTATTTCTTTTTATTTATTCTGTATGATTAAAGCTGACACTAAAGCTGAAAGCTGATATTTAAAAGAAAAAAATCCTTTGAATTTATATCTTTCAAGAGTCTGCTGCATAATTAATACAGCGATAAAATAAATGCATTAAACTGTAGGTAATATACCGTAAACGGCAAAAATAAATTTTACATAAGATGTGAAATTGAAAAATAGGATAAATTTTTCCATTATCCAGAATGCATTAAATAACATTAAATTGTTTGAAATTGCTTTTAAAAAATAACGACTTTAAGAAAAAAGAAATAAACAACACTAATAATAATTGGTAGAAAATGGATGCTTGTTACACTTTAATTTTTTGACTGGGTATCGGGACATATACGTCTCAGTGGGGTATTTTTTAACTTATTAGTACAGACAATTTGAAAAATAATCTCTGCTATACACTTATACTAGAATATTTCCAAGATAAATCTACAATAAAAAAAAATTATGCAAATTGTGGCACAATTGACTACAAAAATTGTTGCCAGCCCTGGACCATAATCAAAAGGGTAAATTTATACGGTATTTAAGAAAAACTTCATGAAAAATAAAGATTCTGTTGTTTATCAAATTTAAATATATAACATTCAGTCATTTTGTTTTACACTGCAAAAAAATAAAGGATTTGTGTTTTTTGTGAAAAATTCGTATAATTGTAATTTGTTAGAAAGAAAATGGAAGAATATTGGTCAAAATGCAAATTTTGTGCACTTTCATACGTTAAAATATTAAAATTTTGACTTCGAAAATCACGCGTAAGCAGTAATGAATTAAATTTGGATTTCAGAATATTAAAAAATATTTTTGAAAAGAAATGTTAGACATGAATGTTACATGAACTAATCCAAATGAGTACAGTCATTTAACTCTGGCAGTCTGAAATGGAAATCTTATTCAACAACACTTTCACTCTGCTACTGGTAGCTACTACTGGTTTTTAAATAAACTGTCCGAATTTTTCTCTTTGAACTGGTTAAAATTGAAACTGACGCTATGCTGTAGGTCTCTATACTCACAGATCTATGGTACGTGTTATAATAACAGCAAGTAAACGCGCCTGTCAACTGATATTAGGCAACAGAGTAGGACATGCAACCATTGGCTCGTGGGCCAGCAAGCTACCAATAATTTAGATTGGAAAAAAAATGCGCTATTTTATGACAGAAAATTTTGTGACTAAATAAGGCGAATTATCTTTCGGAATTTCTGGTACAATGCAAATTTCCGGTAGAAATATTGAAGACGATTATGTCAAATAGAGGATAATTGAATAGGACAATGTTTTATTCTCCGACGAGGCCCGTTGTAATGCAGCCAACGAAGGAATCACATCGCAATACTTCCACACATCTTGCCATGTGATGAAGATAGGCTGGTTTTCAACATTGACATAAAATCAAGGTAGGTTAAAAGACAGCCAAGATAGGGGGGAGTATCGCGGAATCTCTCTTTTGCTATGCTGCGGCTTTTGCAGTACAAAGTACTGAATGAATAAAAATATCAAAGACAAAGATTTTCTAACCTAATGCCCGCCGCTTCCAGAGCTATAACTTTTTACGAAGAGCTATATTCGGTTTATTTAGTGGCATAAATTCTCTAATTAAATAATACAAAAATTAGTATTCGGAAATATTCTGGACCAGTGACGCACACAAGGATAGACTACCTCTATTTATTTATAGAAAATTTCACCTATTTCATCGCAAAATCCTGTGATGAAATAATGCGAAAAATTCAATAAAATAATATTTTAAGCCGGGAATCCCTTAACTGTATGCCCTTCTGGTGTTGACTAGAGGCCTGCAGGCAAAAAGTTGGATACACCTTATCTAGTGTTAATTTTAGATGCTAAATTTCAATGACTCCCTCACTTACGTTATTTACAAAATAAAATCAATTGCCTTAATGATATAACACTTTAAAAATGCGCAATACATCATGGGGCCTAGTAAAACTATTTTAACTCCTTTGTGACGAGCGTCTTTTACACTTTTTTTAATTCTTCGGTACCAGATTTTCCATATTGGAATATTTGCCTTGTTTAATAGATGAAAATCCGCGATTTAATAAGGCGAAAGTTTCTGTACTAAGATACTGGTGTTTAAATTCAAAGTTTTCGTCTCCCTTAAACGGCACGTATACGTTCCGCTTGTCATGAAATGTTTACGATATTTCTACACTATACCTTTTGGAGAGTAGTTAAAATATTGAGCATTCATTGGACCCCCTAATCAAAATTTTTATGGACTAAGAAAATTCAGTTCTGTACCAAGATCTACATTACTGGCTATCACTGGCACCTTTGGACGAACCTCTATATATAATTACAGGTATACTACAAATACATCTAACATTAATATTCAGAGTGTCTCATTTATTTTGCAACCCGCGTAAATGCGAAGCAAATGGGCAACACGAGTGCACGCGCACACCGTTAGCGCAGGTAGCAGTGTGGAGGGGCGTGCGAACAACACTACCAACACGCTAGAAAACCAGACGAGACACTTCAGTGCTAAGGAGAACGAAGTGAAAAATAGTTTTGCGTCATGGTGCTATGTGCAGAAAAACGCGCGTCTATTATTGAACATTATTTTCGAACGTCTTCGTACAAAACAGTCAAGGAATGATATGAAAACAAGTTTCCAGACTAGGTGGTGCCGAATAAAAGCACAATTAAGTGAATCGTGGACCATTTTCAAACAGAATGGACTGTGGAACCGAAAAGAAAGAACCGTCTGTCGTTTGTCCTAACTGACCACAAAATGAAGGAAATCTGGACGAAAATCAAGGAGAAACCGGCCACGTCAGTAAGAAAATCAGCTTTGCAAATAAACAAATTGAAAGTGCACACTTATCGCGCTACATTGGTGCAGGAATTGAAGGCGCCTGATCCAGCGCATCGTCTCAACTGTTGTCGCTCTCGCTGGTTAAAAACTTTTGTTCGAAAACATGGCATTGGTATTTTAGATCGATTGTTGTTTAGTGACGAAGCCTGCTTTCATGAACAGGCTACATTAATGCACGCAATTATCGATTTTGGTGATCCACAAAAGAGATCACATTACGGAAGCGATAAACGCTATCACACTAAACACATTACAGAATGTGTCTCGAAACCTCCTCAAACGGGCCCAGATATGTAAAGATGAAGACGACGGTCACTTCAAACACTTTTTGTAGCTGTTTAATAATATTTAAAACAAAAATCTACAGAAATCTGTTATTACAGCAGTATTATTGCAATCTAAACTATCTAATTTGATTAGTAATTTTGCGTGCCTTACGTGTCCGTGTTTATTGAAAGATTATGTAAACTTCCATTATTTTATCTCAATTGTCTAAAAATGTTTCGATGTGACTGATAAAAATTCACGTTTTCTACCAAAACTTATTTTTTGCCTCGGAAACTTTTCACTTTTTTCAAATTAAGACGTAAATTAATATTTGAAAATATTTCAATTTTACTATGAAAATTTACAAGGACGTTAATAGGTAAAAATATAGTGATGTTAAAAAATAAATATAACAACTACTTATATTTTAGGATTTTTTAAAATGCAGGGAAATGATTTTTTCAGCATGTGAAGACAAAGTATTCGAAAATTATCTTTTTAATTTTAGAATTATAATGAAAATAATATTAATAATGATTTAATCCTTGAAAAGACAAAATTAAAAGAGAGGGAACATTTTGGCTCATTTTGGTGCAGTCGTATTAAAATGTTTCAAATTCATGTATGAAAATGCACGTTTCCTTTTAGGAATAGTGACATTTTCAATGCCGGATTTCCACCATTGATGCTGTTTAACGCTTTGAATAAGGGTCGGGACATATATGTTCCAGAGGGCAAGTTTTTAAATCTATTCGTCCCACTTTTTGAAAAATAATATCTGCCATATATTTATACTAAGATATTTTCACGTGCTACTAGAAAGAAAAAAGACTTACCCTATACTACGTATGATGGGTAAGTAAAAATTATAAAATGTGGTAGGATTGAATATAAAAATAGTCGTTAGTCCTGGCCCGTAATCAAAGAGTTAATTTGTGTCACACAGTGGCATAACCTCGGAAAATAAATGAGTTTATATTTATTGAAAAGTTTTAGACTTGTTCCAGGCTGAAAAAAAATTGAAAAGTGCATCCTTTTAACAATTATAATAATATATTTTATTTTTATAGGCGAAATGTCCGATGTTATTTTAAGAAGACATTTTCATCGCTGGAAGTGTTCTTTCTTTCTAAGATTCGGGCTTAAGAATATTCTTTTTCTCCCTGTGCGAAGAACGGGTATAATGCTAGTATTAACCCTTTGATGACGGATTTAGCCATAATTCAAAGTGTACCATATTTAAAAGAATAATTGCTGCCATATACTTTTAATAGGACACTTTCAAGGTAACGTACAAGAAAGACATTTTCTTTTACGAGGGTGGATCCGGAAAAAAGGTTACATAAAGCAGCATTTGAAAAGGAAATATTTTGGAGGAAATATTTTTCCCAAAGTAGTAATAGATGGCGCTAGTTGTCTTACAATGGTTGCGAGGATATGTAGTATAAGTTCGCAGACGCGTCAGAGCAATTGAAATGGCCAGACGTTTTGAAAAATGGTCTCGCTTGGTACGAGCGTGATTCGTTTCTTATGGACAAAGAACGTGGCCTGGTATGTTTAATGATGGTGTCATATCCTGCAAGACAATGTTAGGCCACATACTGCTCACCAAACTCATGAATTTCTGTAAAAGTTCAAGTGGGAAGTCTGGAGACACCTCCCACATACATTCCAGATTAGCACACAGTGACTATTTCCTTTTTCCAAAATTGAAGGAATACTTATCTGGAACAAAGTTCTGTTCAGACGGTGATGTAAAACCAGCTGCTGAGAACTAGCTCAATGGTCAGGGACGTGATTTCTATCAAGTCGGGTTAAAAAAGTTGATCCTGCGTTCATATAAATGCCTAAATAGGTTTAGTGAATATGTGGAAAAGTAATTGGCAAGTATGCCCCTTAATTTCTTTTTGCATTTTATGTCTATTGTAAATAAATAATTTTGTGTGACCCTTGTAACTTTTCTTTGGATCCATTTTAGTAATTTATGGTACGATTGAACATAAAAGCTGTCGCCAGTACTGGGCCGTAATCAAATGGTTAAATAGAAATATTCAAATCAGAAGTAGTGGTGCCAGACTCATTCGAAAATCGAAAGAATGTATACACATTGAATATGCTATAATCTAAAATCTATACTAATAAAATTAATGTTACGTTCTGTGTGTGTGTGTGTGTGTCTGTCTGTGTGAGTGTTTGTCTCCCTGTCTCCGATGGCTAGCGAAATCTAGCGCACCTTGAGATCTAAGATTTTAGGTAACGATAGTTCAAAGCCTGATCTGATGCACCTGGGACTGAGAATTTTAATATTTTTATAATTACCCAATATATTAATTAGAGACTCATTACACATCGCGTCGAAAATGAAATATTTTTATCTGAACAACGGTAGTTCCAGAAATGTCCCAAATGGCAGTTACAGAAAAAGTTCATTTCTGCTTAGAATCGTACCCTGTTGAGAGGGTCGCAACCGACCAATGGAATGTCTTTTATCACCGGGACTTCCAATTTTTTCATTCTCGCAGCAGTAAAATGGCGGACTGTTCATTTTTCGGGCATTTTTGAAAAAATAGCAATAATCACTCTGTCTACAAGAAAATTTGCAAACGGAAGTAACAAAAAATGTAATTTCAGAGAAACAAAATTCATTAAAATCCATCCATTAGAACCCAAGATGTCAATTAAAAATTTGATTTTTTCGAGCGATTTTATTTTTTTAAACACGTTATTTTGCGGCCAGACAGAGGGATATATTGCGTCGCTTATCCGTGGAGATAAAGTGACGCATTTGAAATGGACTGGGATTTTTATGGTCTATATAGATTTTTTTATGTTGGATTTTTGGATTTGAAAATAATGCATCCTTGCTTAAAATGGGCTGGGATTTCAGATTTCTAAAAATTTTCAAATTCGGAATGTAACTATATAATGGTTTAACTATACTAATGGCTTTAGCAAAATCCAGATTTTTGTATAGGAAAAGAAATAAAACGCTAATGATTTTCCTGTTTCATTTCAAAGTATCTCGCGATCTATGGGTCCGATCACAACGTGGTTTGGCTCATTCGAATTGATATCGATATAACTTACAGATTGTAGTTCCAAATTTCCCCACCTTGGGGAGCTGTGCCACATCGGGTTGTATGTGACCGATTACGACGGGATGTGGCTCATTCGACAGGATTTCGATAGCCTTACAGATTTCAGTTTTGACCGTATAGAAGAAATTACTCCCCCTGATGGTGGAAGGTTAAAATAATGGATTTTTCAGTGCGTGCGCTGAACTCCTGCTATACGGTGCCGTAGGCAGCGGGGAGACGTGCTTGAGGTTCGCTTAAGGTGACAATAAATGATTTTCCGATGCGTGCGCAACACGCCCAGTATGCTTTGTGTAACGTTATCACTATTTAATATGTATATCTTTTCACAAAATTTTACAGAGGACTTGAATACAGTTATATTTATAAATGACTAAAGTTTCAGAGAGTTCGTACCGCGAAAAATATTTTTTTGTTAAGTTAACGGAGCCTACGCGAAAACCAAAAAAAAAAATGCGAGAAGAAAACATATTTATTTCACAACTAGATAACAATATTTTTGGATGTAAATTTTACGCGGGCTTTAAAACCGTTATACTTATAACCGATAAAAGTTTGAAAGATTTCAGAGAAGAATCTTTTTTTTTCTTAACTATGAACGGCTCTACGTGAAAAAAACAAGAAAATGTCTTCCTACGAGCACTTTAACTACTAAATATCAATATTTATTTTTTCTCGAATTTTTAATAACAATTATAAATTCATACGAAATTGGGTTAAAGATATAAAATCATCCAAATTTGGGGTTTATTTAAGTTTATTATAAAGGGAAGGGCGTGTTATTAATTATTTCAATTTATATATTTTTTAATTTAATTGTTTGGTTTTTATACGTTTTGTAACGTTTTGTAACGTTTTGCAGGGGTTTGTTTTACATTATTTTAATGACTCCAATTTCAATCTTTTAGCCCAATATAGTACATTTTGTCCACATAAAAAATATATATATTGCGAATTCAAACAGCAATTTTTAGAGTATTTTGCATTTATGTATTTTATTTATGAAATTGGCAACGATATCTTTTACGGTATTTGTATGACAAACCAAAAAAAAATAAAAAATAAATAAATAAACCGCAATTTTGTCTCTGCTTCAAAAGTTGACGATAGATGTTAATGGTAAAGATCCTTGATTTAATTTTTAGGGGGGGGGGGGGGTGTGCCCGGTCGTAATTTAAATATCGTGTAAATACTGTGATCGAAACATCCCTCCCCCCCTTCCGCTGCCCACAAATCAGAACTTTTTAAGTATTGTTCCCACTCAAACGAAATTTTTTCTAATATTTTCCGCAGGTCCCACAGATATTATATAAACGTCGATATAATTTTTCGAGCCATTGGTTATCAGAATTTCTGAATATTAATCTCCAGGGGGGATTTATTTTCTCTTTATCCCGATTCTCTCTTTAGCCCGATTTGAACAGGAATTGGTTAATTCAACTTAACGTAAACTAATTAAGATATAGATAACTAATTAAGATATAGGTTGGACGCCCCTGGCGGTGGAAATTGGAACTAAAAGATTTTCAGAGTGTGCGCTGAACGCTTGTTATACAGTGCCGTAGGCAGCAGGGACATGTACCGGAGTTTCGTTCGGAAAGAGGTTTGTTTAGAACAGAAGGCGACCACTGGCTCATACATACCGACCACAGAATGTGGAACTAAAAGATTTTGCAATTAATATTGGTCCGATTCAAACGAAATATTTTCTAACATTATTCCCAGTTCTCTCAGGTACTAAATAAACATCGGTATCATTTTCTAAACCCTTGGTTACCACCATTTCTGAATGTGGAACTAAAAGATTTTTAAATTAATATTGGTCCGATTCAAACGAAATATTTTCTAACATTATTCCCAGTTCTCTCAGGTACTAAATAAACATCGGTATCATTTTCTAAACCCTTGGTTACCACCATTTCTGAATTATAATAACCAGGGGGGATGATCTATTTTCTCCGGTTCTATGGGCCCGATTTCAACGGGAATTGTTTCATTCAACTTAGAATGAATTAATTAAGATATAGATTTGGTGCCCCCTGGCGGTGGAGATTGCAACTAAAAGATTTTGCATCGCGTGCGCAGTACGCCTGCCGAAGGCAGGGGGAGGCAGCTGCCGAAGTTTCGTTCGGAAAGAGGTTTGTTTAGAACAGAATGCGTCCCCTGGCGGTGTAACTAACAGATTTTTCCTGCGCGTGGGCCTAAAATGAGTATTTTATCGAAAATGGAAATGAAATTTACTGATTTGATAATCTCAGACAACGAAATATTCTCCTTTTCACTGATCCGCGAATATTAAGGAAACTATTGTAAATATCGATTCGAAACTCGTAGTAGTTTATTTTTCTGATTCGGAAAATGAAAATTTTGTGAAAATCGGATGGTAACTTAATTTTGATCAAAAACTGACCCTCTTTGAATCAAATGACCATTTGAGGGGTCATGTTGAATTTACGTTCGCTTCGGGGCCCGCCTCTCTATTTATTTTCCGACTGACGAAATGGTTACCAGAGGAACGGTTTCATGCAGGAATTTTTAGAGTGTTTTCACGTATTGTACTTTTTTTGACGTGACCGGGCAACGCCGGGTGGATCAGCTATTCTTTAAAATTAAACTTTGCAATTATGTTCATTTTTTAATCATGATATTCTTTTCAATAACACAGTGTAACAAAACAAACACATGTTAATCAAAAGGAAAAAGTTCCAGACATAGTGGTATGTTTAATTTAATAAAAACAATGGAAATAAAAATGATTGATTTTCAATAAAATTTTATTCTGAATGTTTAAGTTTTTTCCCAGTGAATGGAGGTGCATTTACAATTTTTCAAATTTGGAATGTTGCAGTTTTACGTATCGGAGAATTGATTTTCTTAAAGAATGTTCGTTTATTCTTTTCTGAAATTGATTTTCTATCTTTTAAGTAATCAAATGTGAAAACTTTATGTTTAGTGAAAAAAAAAAAAAAGATTAAATAATTTTTCAAAGGGAAAAAAAATCACATGCTTAAATATATAACAAAGCAAGCTTTCAAAGCAATATTTAATAGACATTAAGTGTTTTGAAATTGTTATTTAAATAAATATTTATATTTTATTTTCAAATAAATGCAAATGTGTCTTAAATTTAAAGGCAAAGTGAATTTCTAAATTTTCTTTAAGTTAAAAAATAAATTTGGTTAAAGTAGATTTTGAGGTTTTAAAAATAAGACATACCAAGTTTTGCAGGCAGAAAACTGTTTTAAATACTTATTTCAGGCGTTGTGACTAATTCCGTTACCACTATTTGTTTAAATAATTTTAAAATAAACAAAATATAATGTTACTTAATTCTATTCATAACAGAATATACCTCAAAGTTTTATTTAATATTGAGATAAATATTACGGAAATGAGTTTTAAATACATTTTTATCATACATGTTATATTCAACTGAATGCGAATAAGAATTATTAAGTATAAAGATTTAAATAACTTTAAAATTTTAAAGAATTGCAAACAAAATCGCTTAAAGTATTATTTGAGGTTTTTCAAATAAGGTGCAGTGCTAGAAAAAAAAGGAGCATCCCCTACTAATTCTCATCAAAATAATCGTATTTAAAGTATATAGGTGCCAATCGACTGGAGGTAATGTGTACTATAAAAGCTATCTAAAATTTTGCTTCGAATGTAGACTACGTATAAATTTTTTTAACTTTCATTTTTCAAAAATTAGCACTCAATTTTAACAATTTATATCTGTTCCTTGGTTAGAAATAGCCCGGAAATGGGCATATTTTTTATTTATTTTTTATTAAATCTTGATGCTGTATTAAACGAAAATATTTTATTCGTAAATGTAAACAAATAAAATTAAGATTTCACTTAGTAAGCGCCTGAAACATACAATTAATAAACCTAATTAGAGGTAAAAACCTTATATATATAACATATAAAATACAATTCCATGTAATTGTAAAGACTTTTCCATGGACGCAAGTTGGAACATGAGGCGGCCCTTTTAGACTAGCAAGCAACATACGTTTTGAATGAATATCGTTTTTCTGAAAGATGTTGCTCGCCCTATTTATTCGGAAATCTTTTGTCATTATATAAGACATATTTTCATTTTAAAAATAATGATAGTGTGGCGGCATGTGGGCCACTGGTTGAAGAATAGTGATGTGTCATTCCCGAACGAACTAGCTAAGTGAGTCATATCGCAGAAGAAAATTGTTCGAACAAGACACGTTTGAATTTAACGACGTGTCCCTGTCTCTCTTTCAGGTTTATACACTACAGATACGACGTGCAGTATTGAACGAGTCTAAATGACATGGTAACACAAAAAATATGGTACAAATCAGATGCATTTCCTTTATGTCTTTCTGCTAGAGATGCGATGTGCGCGTTCGATTGAGATCAAATGATATAGTTTCACAAAATATATGGTTCGAACCGAACACATTTCTTCCATGCCATATCTCCCATTCACCAAATGATGTGTGGTGTATATGACGTAATACAATTCCTGTGCATCAAAATCGAACCGGACATATGTACACTGTTAAAAATTTGCAGCAAACTGTCCAGTCATTTGACCGTTTTTAGAAAAAATGGTTATACAACCGTAATTTAACTCTATTCTGACGATATTATTGCCCATATTATGGTCAGAACTGAGTTAAATTACGGTTATGTAACCGTTTTTTATAAAAACGGTCAAATGACCGGACTGTTTGCTGCAAATTTTTAACAGTGTAATATTGGTCCAGAACTAGTTTCAATGATTCCAGGAATGGTTTCCAGGAGAGTGACTCTCAAAAGATAAATGTGAGATAAGAGTTTTTTCATTTGATCTAGTGCCCTCCTAGGGAAGAAGCTATGCTGCAGCTTATCATCTATCACGAGCATTACCAATAAAATTTTGTTAGATGCCGAATTGTCGAGCATAGAAACGGAATATGAATGATTTTTCTTTTAATTAGCCCCATCAGAACCAAATGAGTTATGTGTTACCATTGGAAAATTATTGTTCTCAATGTATTGTAAACTATCAAACCATACAAATAAAAGTTTTTAGCATCGTGACTCTCAAAATACAGTCGTGGTGTATAGAGTCTTCTTTTAAATGTGTCCTCATACCTCCGGGAAGCTCTTGATCTATCAGTGCCTTACAGATAAAAATTTGCTGTTTGGTTAACTTCAGAACAAGCACACGGAAGATTTATTTGAAAATACCTCTGACTACTCACTTCTCCCGAGAAGAAAATTGTATCTCAGAATCTAATAAGGCCTTGCAGATGAATTTTTCAAAAATCATGGCTTTCAACTTATATGCTTTGGAATACAAACTTTTTACAATAGATGAAAGTTCAATATATAGGTGTTAGAAACCGAGATTTTTTAGTTTAGTCTCTTGTCTCATAGGTAGGGGGGGGGGTGTATATCTTACAATCACTTTGAGACTTACAGATAAAATTTTGCTTGATGCTAAATTTCAGAACATTGGAGTACAATACAGGTTCTTCTTTTAAATATGCCTTCTGATTCCCCAGTGGGACAAACCGTTTCTCAGCATCTTGTAATGTCTTACCAATCCACTGCTCCCCCTTTTTGACTCCACTACTATTGTATATATGTTTTAAAAATCCCTATGGTTTTAAAAGACAAATTTACTCCCTATACAAAAATTATCATCTGTACTAATAAAATAAAGTTTCGTTCTGTGTGTCTGTGTGTGCGTGTGTGTGTGTGTCTGTTGGCGATGGCTAGTAAAATCTAGCCCACCTAGAAGCCTGGAATTTTAGATTTAGGTAGTCCAAACCCTCTCCTGGTGTACCTGAGCATCAGAATTTTAATATTTCGTAAATTAGAGTAGTTATTAATTAAAAACTCATCAAATATCGCAAATAAAAAATCACGTTTTCGAAAAGAGCTCGCGCATGCCCAGAAACCATTTATTCGTTCCTCCGTTAAAAGAAGAAACAAAGCGTGAGCCATTCCATTTCTTTTCAAGTTCTTCTAAATTCACTATGGGCGAACGGCTGGAAATACGGAAAAAAAGTCCACATATTCTCAAAGAACATACTTTTACGTCTCGAACGATCTGGTTGGTTCGAAAAAAATTCACATTTAACCCTTTAAAAAAATAATCAATAAGCATCGAATTCCTGTTTTTTTCTCCCGTTTTCCGAGCCTTGCATCCACCGGAATACAAAAGATACGGAAAAACAAAGGTCACCAAATTAAACAGCTAACTTTGTCCTTTTCAAAACCACTTTTGGTTTTAAAAAATACGAAAATTAACCCTTCAAAAAAGTATATTTTCTGTATGCCGTTTTGCGCTTTTGGCAATTTTTAAAAATTCGCATCGGCGGTTCAGAGAAATGTACGAAAAATTAAAAATACCAGACAATATTTATATTTATGCCTTTTTCGATATCTGTTTTTGTTTTAGAAAAATACGAATATTAACCCTTCGAAAAAAATTCTTGCGCAGTACTCACTTTTTGCGAATTCCGATTTTCTGAGATATATAATATCTGGCATTGGCTCTCTAAAATAACCAAACAAAAAACAAACACACCTGAGGACATCTACGTTCTATCGGGTTTAGGCAGAAATCTTTAATTAAAAAAAATGCAAGTTAACCCTTTCGAAAACGTTTTTTACCGTAAGTCAATTTCACTTTTTTAACTATTTCTCCTATCTTTAAAAATTCGAATTGGCGTTCATAAACAAGATACAAAAAACTAAAAATACCGCCCCTAATCTACATCTCTTTGATTTTTACAATCTGGTATCCATTTTGAAAACTTTTAATTTTAACCCTCCGCAAAAAATCCTTCCCAAAACTCACTCACGCGATTTTCATTTTTCGGTCCCGGTTTGAAAAGCGGCATAGACTCGGGAAATGCGAGTACGGACAAACAGTAGACTCTAGATCATAGACACGTTCATTTTCTTCAAAACGCATCGTTGGGTTTTAAAAAATATCTACATTAACCCTTTCAAAATCATCTCCGGGTCAAAATCCTTCTCATCGTTTACGTAACCCACATTCGCGATTTCCGCTATTTTGGCAATGTTTACCGGTGGTTACATTTCAATTCTACTAAGAAATTTTGTTGGGTTGAGTGTTCTGAAAAGGCCTCTTCAAGAACAGATTGCGCCCCCTGGCGGTGGAAGGTGGAACTATAGGAGTATCTCTGGTTCTATGGGCCCGATTACGGCAGGGTTTGCCTCATTCGACTTGATATCTATAGGCTTAAATATTTTAGTTGCACTTTCGATCGCCAGGATGTGCTTTCTGATCTTGGGTTCTATGAGCCCGATTACGACGGGGTTTGTCTCATTCGACTTGATTTTAATAGCCTTACAAATTTCAGTCATATTCATATAGAACAGATTATTATTATCTCGGGCCAGGGCAACGTCGGGCGGGTTAGCTAGTAGTTATTAAAACAAGAAACTCTATCGTTCATTTGAACTAGTTGAGTATACTAGTGTAAAAAAGGGAATATACGATGGGAAATAGTTCCGCTAAAGTAACTACATTGCCCATCACTATTGAAGACTTCTACTTCAGATCGTCAAGAAGTAAAATGTCTTTATAACTCAAAAACTAATAATAGGAATGAGCTGTAAAAGCACATTCTTTTTTTAAGACACTGACTATTTTTATGTAAAAACTAACATAAATCATAATTAATATATATATTTTTAATATTAATTTATCATATACTAGTAGACCAGCCTGGCGTTGATCGAGGTCAGGATAATAACCTTAAATATACCTAAAATAAACTTACCATTTCCAGAGATTATGGTAAATATATCTCGATCTCGCTAGGTAGTAATTTTTTCCAAACGAACTTCGTCTGTTTACACGCACTGGATGATATTAGAAAAAGCTCACAACCACGACGTCAGGTGTGTCGTCATATGAACTTTTTTGGCAATATAGAGGGGTTACTTAAGAAACCAGCTCTTGTATTTCTTCCTCTCTTTCTTTGCTGCATTTCGGAAAAAAAACAATGGATATAAATCAGTGGAAAATAATAAAATAAATATAAATGGAAAGCATTTTTAATAAGTAATATAAATTTTTTATCATTTTTTAAATCTATTTCCAAAAGAATGCTACATAGAGTGGTATAAAATATAAGAAAAGATGTACAAAGACTCAGGTAGAATACCTTATTTTTGGCAAAATGGTGACATTTAAAAAAAATCACGAAAAATTCAAAAATCAATTTACGAATTCCGAATAAACTTTTGGGAAATGACAACAAAATTAAAAATATTAAATTTGCATTATTTTTATGAAGAAGTAAAAAACACCGTCGAACTTAAAAGATCGAGGAAATTCAGGAATCGTTTCGTTTAATATAAAATACCAAAAACAATAACACAAAAATCCAAACTCTGGGCCTCAGGTACATTCGGAGTTGTCTTCGTCTATTCGAAACTAAATTTGGAAGACCTCTACGTGTGATAGATTTTTATAACCATTACCAAAAGACAGAAAGACAGATATATGTCTTTTATTAATATAGATAGGGGCTTAGCCAGGGTGGAGTAGTCCTGATGCTCTGAATACCGCAATTTTAAAATAATATTCTTCACCATATGTTATCACATAATTTTCTGAGATTAAAGCAAAAACTGTACAAAATCAGTGGTAGGCAGAGCATTTGGACCTACACCCTGGCTACGCCAATGACTATAGATTTTCACAATTGAAATATGATTTTGAATAAAATAATGCCTAGATTATGTTTCGTCAATTCTTTGTAACGGATTACAAAAAAAAAAAAAAAAAAAAACATTTGAATCGGCTGAACTTTGGGGACGAGACATACATTGAATATTGTTGTGTGGATTTAACATTAGTTTTCTCAAATTTTGATTTATTTTAACTGTATGAAGGTTTGAATATACTAACAGTAGGGAATTAAATTAGCGATAATATTTAATATGTAGATGGCATCTGAAGTGTAATTCAGTAGACATTAATTAGTAGACATTATTCCCCATCGACTGTTACCTATAGCTTTGTTATGCGATTATTTGTAGCAGATGTATTAAAAGTGTTTTCCAGGAGAATATGTTAAATACAGGGGTTCCATTGGTCTCCCTTTTAAATCCAGCATTTACTTGCAGAAATCTTTGTACTATATTTCTGTTGCATATATTGCCGAAACCTACCATTATCAAAACAAATAACATATTAGAAGTATATGGCATGCTGCAGACGATTATACCGCAAATTTTCAATAGAATTTCTCGCTTTATTTATTTATCCCTTTATATCCTGAAATAATTTTCCAGCTACTTTTTAGATGCTCAGAATCCTCGATTATTCCCACCAGTTATTTTTTTTTTTGTAAAGTTTTCCTTATCTAATCATAGCATTTTTGCGATTCAATTAGGTGAAAATTTCTCATTTGAAAAACCGGTGGTAACAGATTAAAAATTCTGTAAAAGACTCTCGTCGCGAAGGGGTTAAAGTGGTACTTATAAGTACCGTCAGGATAAAAAGGGGTAAAGAAGGTATTACAAAGTCAGAGATTGACTCTACACTGAACGAATTTTTCTTTTGGAAGAATTTTTTTATACTCATCTTTAGAATTAGTTGCTACAAATTTAAAAGAGTAATTATTTGCTTTTTTTTAATAGCAGACGTCTGTGATTACATAAGGCGAATATTTTTATAATAAAGTGGTAGCATGGAGCTTAAATTATTTATTAAAGGTTGCATTTTTCTTAATTCATATATGCATCACTGCACAATCTAAGTTTAAACGAGTGTACTACAAAGTCTGCAAATTAAATGTTAAAAAGCTTTTTAGCTCACAGGCTATCAAAGCCTGAGAGCTTATGTGCCCGCCGGTTCTGTATGTACGTACGTACGTATGTATGTATGTATGTACGTAACGCGATAACTCTTGATAGAACTAACCGTTTTACTTTAAATTTTGTTCATAGGTTCCTTGTGATAAGGCGCTTCCCTGATTAGTTTTGGAGGTTCATTGGTTAAGCATAAAGGGGGGAAACGGGGGCTAACCCCCCATAATTTAGATAACTGGATTTTTCATGCAGAATTATCCCATTTTGTTCAAATTTTGTATATAGGTTCATTTTGATAATGAGCTTCTGTCAATTGTTTTGGGGGTTCATTTGTTAAGTATAAAGGGGGAAAGGGGGGATACCCCCCCTAATGTTGATAAATGAGTTTTTCATGCAGAATTATCCGATTTTCTTCAAATTTTGTATATAGGTTCATTGTGATAATGCGCTTCTCTGAATAGTTTTGCGGGTTCATTAGTTAAGTATAAAGGGGGAAGGGGGGGGGCTAATCCCCCCTTAATTTAGATAAATGGGTTTTTCATGCAGAATTATCCGATTTTTTTCAAATTTTGTATATATATTCATTGTAATTAGAGACTTCCCTGGTTAGTTTAAGGGGTTCATTAGTTAACTATGAGGGGGGTAACGGGGGGATGACCCCCCACATTAATATATTGTTGATTTCTTTATTTTTCGCGGGGCTTATTCCAAATTCTTTGAAATAAGAGTATAATATACAATTAGTGTGAATAGCCTGTGAGCTCAATGCCCTCAGTTTAACTGGGCAGTTTTCTTTTATTTCAGATCTTTAATAGTAGTGACAGTGCCTTCGAAATCCCAAGTAGTGTACTCATCATAATAAGGACTGTTGGGAGAGTTTTTTAAACTCCTTCAGGACGGTCATCAATTTAAGTGGACAGAGGACTTCCAAAACCATGAAATTCGACTAAACAACCGATTTTTTTTATTTGGAGAATTATGAAACTAGATTCTGAAATTTATCAGATGCAAAAAAAAAAAAAAAAAAAAAAAAAAAAAAAATCAATTATTACGCTTCTTCACAGAGATATAAGCTTTTATAATTGAATTTTTTATATATATATTCATACAGTTTTTATTATTTAAATGCTGTTTTCTCAAAATAAAAAATTTCGCACATTTCTCAATTTTGAAACGTTCTATGCGCATTTGTAATTATCATATTCGTATGAAATTTATACTGTATATAATCTATGTTATAATAAATAAATGTTAGCATAAAAAGTTTCATTTCAGGGCTTTTTTAGTGCTAAAATTTGTAAAAAACAAGGCATAAATATTCTTTTAAAAATTCTGCTACTATATTCAGCGAACTTTTAAAATTCACGTCAACTTCCATTTTACTATATACAAAATGTCTCATAAATAAATATTGTGATATTTTATGTAAAAGAAATGCGCATGGGACATTTTAAAATATGACAATTATTCGTTACTTTAAAAATTTAAAAACTGAATAATTTAAAAGCTTTTATTATATTAACACCAAATTTGACACTATTTGAGCTTACCATTAATAAGTCTGCCAATTTTCAAATGAATCCATTGAAAATTGAAGGATTTCGTCTTTAACGTCCACTGTCCCCTTAGCGACGTTTGAAGTTGTAGTACCAGTAATTCCGTGGTATTTTTAGCCTTATTTAATCCAAGAAGTCTACGATTAAAAAAGGCAAAGTTTACAATTAAAATATTCTGGTACAAAACAAAAATAAAGACCATACGCACCCGATATGGAACGTATACCTAACAGATGTCGTGAAGAGATTAAGAGGAAATATTCTTGTATGCATAGCTGAAGACTTTTGCGCTTTTTGTTACCACTAAAATTTTATAGAAATTGTCTGTTATTTAATTGCATATTTCGGCTGTTAAATAAAGCCAAATTTACTATTCAATTTTCGTGGTCAGAAAAAAGCGTAAAAGTTGGTAGCGTATGGCTTTTTTCAGCCATCAAGAATTTCTTGAAAACGTGCTGATTTTAATAAAGTATTTTTTCTGTATTAGAATTATTCTATTATTCTTTTCGCTTTATAATCTCACATATGTTTAAAAATAATAAATTTTATTAACATAATCATAAATATATATTTAGTTTCAAGATATAATTTTCCTTTGTGAATTATGTAATAAATAAACAGTGTAAATAATGGTATATGGAATTAAATACATAAAAAGGTTAGTGCAAGTAAATTATTTAATAAATACTCAAAGTGGTTTTGATGTATTTATTTTTAGAATGATTAAAATAAATATTACATAGATTATGTTTTCTATCACATAAATATTATGTTACTTAAAAAGCCGCTATGAACATTTTATTTTTATTGACATAGAGAATTTTATTTCCAGACAGAAATTTCTTCAATCATTTGAGATGTTACATATTTGAAATAAAGCAAACAGAAATGCATTTGGTGATATTGAATTGCATTCATCTTTCACATAAAGCCAAATATATCATTTACTTTGATAAACTGTATGGCACAGAGTAAAATAAATAGACAGCACAGTATAAAACAGACAGATGAAGCTTTTATTAAAGACTTTTTCTGAAACTTATGAAAAGCAAAATATAATGTAACATATTTCAAAGCGATTTTCGATGTGGAATTTATATTTTTATGAAATGTTTCATGTTCTCTAGATTTATGTTTAGTATTCATGATGGAGAAATGAACAAAAACATAAAATAGATGGACGTCGCAACACGAAGAAAGATATATTTTTCAATAGAATATAATGTTTTCAATGTTAATCAAATTTTATTAATGCATTATAAAAATTCAATAGTTTTCCCAATATATATAATACATGACACGTGCTATTGTACAAAAATGTGATCACACTAAAACATTTACTTATTACTTAAAATATTCGAAAGCTATACTAATTGCTTTTATTTTAAAAATAAAATAAATAGATCATATTTTTATTTGATCTGCTAAGCAAGTAACAAGTAATATTTACTTTAATTTTTACAGAAACCAATTATGGAAGTAAGCTTTAAAATATAAAGCTATATTATAAAGCTAAAATATGTCAGTGAGTACCTCTGACGTCATATTGACGGTGGAAACACCTGACCAATAAATTTCGATTTTACTTCAATTTTTTTAATTTCTAAACATGGCACAATTTTAATTTTTATACAGTCAAATAGCAAACAAATATTCTTTCAAATGCAATTTTTTGAAAACTGTATCTCAATTTACTGATATTTATGATTTAAAAATATTATCCAATCATGAATTATTTTTTTAATCTACCTCTGTCGCTTGCAGTCCGATTACGAACGATTACTCGTTTGCACTTAAAACAATATAAACAGTTCAACATTTGTTTTCGGCTAATATTTCATAGCAAAATTAAAACTTCATCAATAATAAATAAATAAATAAAATAATGTAAATAAATCGCAAATTTAACATATATGTAAACGAACTACTCTCTTAAACCACTAAAATTATCGGATTAAATAAAGCTGATGTATGTGGCGAAAACTCTGGTGGTTTCTTCGGCTATTTACTCCTTTTATGCAGCTAATATGAAAGTATCGTTTTCATGAAGTAGAATTTGAATACAACTTTGCTATTTCTTGTATAAAATGCTTTATGGTATTGAGTAAGCAATAAAAAATAAATTAAATGTAAAATATCTATTTCAATTTTCAATTTTCAATTTTAAAAAAAAATTATATTATGTAAACCTTAAACTCCCAGTTTGGATCTCCTAGTGTGAGTAAAACTAAAAGGAGCTTCTGTTAAAATATCTCCTATAATACCTAATTTTATTTTTTTTAAATCATTAATATCTTCGAAATGAGACATTTTTTATTTTATTATTCATTTATAATTCAGTAAATTTACTAACCTTTAATTACCAACATTTCTGGTTTTAATAAGTAAAACGAGAACAACAACAACAAAAAAAAAAAATCCCTGACTGCTCGGCCTACAGGCACAGGTAGATTTCGAAGACGCAGACCGTGGGGCGCCTGTTTGTCGGGAATTGCGGAAGAAATGATCTTTTTGCGATGATGCGGCAGTTGGAACCGCCTACATTGAAACCTAACTTGTTTGCAAGCGGAGCCAGCAAGGATTTTTTTTTTTTTTTTTTGCTATAAGAGTTGGTCATATAAAAAAATTGTCAGTATAAAAGTTTTAGATAATATTAAGAGGATTTATAATAAATGTAAGCCGGTTCTGAAATATTGGGAATTGACGAAGTTATGAATTTTTTTTCTTCTAAACCCACCCCTCCCCCTCCCCCTTAAGGCAATTTTTAATTATATCAAAAATCTGTCATACATAAATTTTCGGCCCTTCTCCTAGAAGTAATAATAACTTCAAACGGATTCGATACGTATCATAATTAAGAAATTATGGGTTTTTTCTGTTTTCACAAAAAGCCCCCCCTATCCCCCCCCTTGGTTCGATTTTGACCATTAACGAACTTGACCGAGATTTTATGCCCCTTGATTTTATGTATCAGTTTCGAAAAGATGCGGGAGTTGGAACCGCCTACTTCGAAAAATAACTTGTTTGCAGGCAGAGCCGGCAGGGATTTTTTTTTTTTAATTTTTTTTTTTTTTTTTTTTTTTTTTGCTATAACGGTTGTTCCTATAAAAAACTTGTCAGTTTATAAAAGTTTTAGATAATATTAAGAGGATTAATAATAAATTTACGCGGATTTGATATCTTGTGAATTGACGAAGCTATGATTTTTTTTCTTCAAAAAAACCCCTTTTTCCCCCCTTGGGGCCATTTTAAATTATATCAAAAATCTGTCATACATAAATTTTTGGAAAAAACAGAAATTGTATTACTGAAATGTGTGATCTCTGTTACAAACCCCCTTCTCTGACCACGGGTGTGCAATCCAAAATGCATTGCATATGTTCTGTAAATATCTAAATTGATATTTTATCAGTAAATGTTCTAGGGAGACTATTGAGATACACATAATGCTGTTTACAGTACAGTTCAGTGTTTACTGTTTACACTATATATAAAAATCAACTAAACAATATTTTTTACGACAAATTAAATCTAAAACAACTCAATTTATACAAAATAAATTGAGTAGAATTTCTATCAGCGTAAGTGATTTCATAAACGGTAGATAAAAAATTCAAAATTCAATGTGTGTTCAGTTCCGACACCTGTAAAAAAAACAAAAAAATAACAAGAAAAAATTGTAAAATGCAGTGACATAGCATGTATTTGGAATTGGTTTCAACTCTAACCTACACTATTTTTGCCTGAAGCTACGGTTAGATTTATTATATGAATATGCACATGGTGCGTACAATCCTTCGAATTTCCAAGGAGCTTGGTACCACTATTTAGGATAAAAATTATTTTCCTAAATTTCTTTTTCCTCTTAAAAAAAGTTCCACGATTAATCTCAGAATTTTTTTTCCGCGATTGAATAAGGCGACAAATTCTATTCTAAAATTGTGTTAGAACTGTATGCACTCTGATATGCAACGATGATTTTATTGTGTCAGTCACGAAATTTAGCTTTTCATGTTAAACATGACTCTCTGTCAGTTTTATAAGCGGAAGATACAATATGTTACCAAAAAACGTCTATTTGAGGAAGATCAGATTTGCTTTTAATTCATGAAAGACATCAGCTAAGTGCATTATTCTCCAGCATTGTTCTATTAACCATTTTCAAATTTTTTCTATAATAATCCTCTAGAATAGTGATTTAATTTAGAAATTTTTCTAATGGAAATATTTGTACCTACACATACCATACTTTGCAGAGTCATTTTGACATTTTCTGATCGTTAGAAGTTGAAATGAGAAGAAATTGTTTTGAGAGACAATTCCAAGCTTCTATAATACGGAACAAAAATTGGCAAACACATATTTAAACACGACATGGATAAGAAAACATCTATTGTAACAAATATTGTATTAACAGTAAACATACCAAAAACAGGTCATTTCACCGGTACCAAATGAAAATATTTCAAAATCGAACCAGAAATTTCTTCATAAAAATAAAATACAAATAACACAGTTATAAGTAAAATAGAATATAAAACGCACAGTTATAAGTTAAATAGAATATAAAACGCACAGTTATAAGTTAAATAAAAATGTTATATATATTAAATAAAAATTCTGGTGTGAAATATTTTTATAAAATTTGAGTAAAGTTCACAGTATGTTTAGTGGAGTTATAGTTCATAAAACTCTATTTTACAAAATATATATTTTTTTATTATTAACGTTTTTACAATTTTGTAAAATACATCCTTGGAAACATTTTTTCCTTCAAATGTAAAAATATCCCAAACGGTCATGTGACATATTATACCATAATTCCAGAATAATGTAAATAAAGCAATATTTGGGGCAGCAAATAATTTAACAACTACTGCATACTAGCTTCGGTAGCATTCAGCGTACTGTCATCAGTGCAAAAAATGATAGAATTTTACTCACATAAATTGTAGAAGGGAATTGAAGGAGTAGACTTATTGATTAATAGAATTGTAGGAAAATACAGGGGACAGCCGGAACATGCCTGCAAAAAGGAACTGATAATCCTATCCTAATAATATTATAAATCTGATTGTGTGCAAATGTTAGGCTGAAGCCAGCGTCAAAATGGTGCATTTAATGATCCTGCATCTTTCCATATAGTTTGATTATAACCCTCCAATGAACATAGGCTGGTTTTTGTTTATTTTATTCAAATATTTTTCTTAATAATTCAAAATTTCGTTATTTTCATAGAGAATAAATGGACATTTCTTCGTATAATATTTTAAAATGGTTAAATTTACTTTAAAGTTGCTAATACTTTATCGTTGCCAAAACTAATTCAAAACCCGGAATAATAATTTTTACTCAACAATTTAGTTTCAATTGAAAAATTTTCACGTGAAAAATGAAAATGAAATAATAAAATTAAAGAATTAAAAAGAAGATTAAATATTATTATTAGAAATAAAACTTCCTACTTTTAGTTTTTGAAAATAATACAAGGTTTCAATATGCGTAACCATAGGAAACAGGCGAATATGACGTAATACATCGAAAATAAAGCGGATATGCTTTGATTGGTGAAATAAAATGATCTTGGCTTTTTTTCTTCACTTTTTTCCTTTTTTTTACAGGGTGTTTTTTTTTAAACTGACGCTATTCAGAGCCGCCTGTAGCTCGTTCTAATAACTGGATTGATACAAAATTTTGTGAATGGACTAAGAAAACCATGGGAAAAAAGATTCCAACAAAAAAAAATTAGTTCCAATCACCACCGATAGGGGGAAATGTGGCGCTGTGGTCATTTATGCAACTGGGAATTAGCATAAAATACGGGCAAAAAATGAAAATGCAAATTTTTACTTACGCAAGCGACAGTAGCGCCAATAGTTTAAGTTATAAATGCATGCGAAAAACACCGAGAAACAATTTCAGCTCAGGTTGAAAATGAATCTCACGTTACCGCAGCGCGCGTTACTTGTGAAGTTCTTATATTGTAACCAGTACAATGCACCAGCCGCTCTTCGTTTACTTAGAACACGCCATAAACTGCGCAAAGGACCTATATCCGTTAATGATAGGAAAGCAATGATTCTGAAATTCGAAGAAACAGGCTCGCTAGCAGTTCGGTCAGGCAGAGGACGTAAACCGGTGGCAGAAAAAGTGATAATGGATGTTTCAACTGCAATCAACGAAAGGGAAAGTGTAAATGATGAATAAAACATGGCATTTTATCCAAATTATTAATTTTGTCTGTTTCTGATGTTTTTTTTTCAATGTACAGCGCCACATTTCCCCCTATCGGCGGTGATTGGAACTAATTTTTTTTTTGTTGGAATCTTTTTTCCCATGGTTTTCTTAGTCCATTAACAAAATTTTGTATCAATCCAGTTATTAGAACGAGCTACAGGCGGCTCTGAATAGCGTCAGTTTAAAAAAAAACACCCTGTATTTTATATGGTAACAATACTTGGCGTTTTGCGGTCTGCGCAGGGCTAATATAACTATATCGTATTTTTTATTTAATATTTTAAAAAGTAAAAAGAAGTTTCAAAAGAAAATGGTTCGCAAATGTCAATAATATGCTCCGCAAAATTATCCATGTCGAAATTGATGTCACGGATAGCCAGAAATATTTATTTTCATTCTTAAAACTAAAAGAAATAACTCGATTACCTAAAAAAAAGACGAATGTTAATAGTTCCATTTTTGTTGATATAACATAAAGATTTAATATTATTTCGTTAAAGTAACATAATTTCCCCTATGCCAGTACTGAAATTAATTGCCTGGAAAAGAAAATTAACAAGAATTATGTCATAAAAAAGGGATTTCTCTGGGGGGAAAAGAGACGTCATATCTATATCTATACTATTATAGTATAAAGGGGAAACGGTGACTGATTGACTCATCAATGCCCAGCCAAAACTACTAAAGTCGGGGTCACGCAATTTGGACTGTAGATTGCTGTTACGGCCTAGGGAAGCAATAAGAAGGGATTTTTGAAAATTCACCCCCGAAGGGGGTTAAAGGGGTTCGAATGTTTTAGGTCATTTTGCCATATCTCAGCAGCAGTTATAGGTAGGAGCTTGAAATTCCAGAAACAAATCTACTAAAAAAATGATTTAAACACCTATTTCAGCGATTTTAGAAATTCCCACCAGAAGGGGGTTAAAGGGGGGTGGTCGAATGATTTAGGTCATTTCGCCATATCTCAGCAGCAGTTATAGGTAGGAGCGCGAAAATCAGGAAAACAAATCTACTAAAAAAATGATTAAACACCTATTTCAGCGATTTTAGAAATTCCCCCAGGAGGGGGTTAGAGGGGGGGGGGTCGAATGTTTTAGGCCATTTCACCATATCTCAGCTGCAGTTATAGGTAGGAGCGCGAAAATCAGGAAAACAAAGCTACTAAAATATGATTAAACACGTATTTCAGCGATTTTAGAAATTCCCCCCAGAAGGGGGTTAAAGGGGGGTGGTCGAATGTTTTAGGCCATTTCACCATATCTCAGCTGCAGTTATAGGTAGGAGCGCGAAAATCAGGAACACAAAGCTATTAAATTTGATTAAATACGTATTTCAGCGATTTTAGAAATTCCCCCCAGAAGGGGGTTAAAGGGGGGTGGTCGAATGTTTTAGGCCATTTCACCATATCTTAGCTGCAGTTATTGGTAGAAGCGCGAAAATCAGAAAAACAAAGCTACTAAAAAATGATTAAACACATATTTCAGCGATTTTAGGAATTCCCCCAGAAGGGGGTTAAAGGGGGGTGGTCGAATGTTTTAGGTCATTTCACCATATCTCAGCTGCAGTTATAGGTAGGAGCCCGAAAATCAGGAAAACGAAGCTACTAAAAAAGGATTAAACATGTATTTCAGCGATTTTAGAAATTCCCCTCCCGGAGGGGGTTAAAGGGGGGGTGGTCGAATGTTTTAGGTTATTTCGCCATATCTCAGCAGCAGTTATAGGTAGGAGCGCGAAAATATGAAAAACAAATCTACTAAAAAATTATTAAACATGTATTTGAACGATTTTAGAAATCCCCCCCCCCCCCGAAGGGGTTAAAGGGAGGTGGTCGAATGCTTTAGGTAATTTCGCCATATCTCAGCAGCAATTTTATTTCAGAGCGCGAAATTAAAGAAAACAAATCTACTAAAAAATTGGTTAAACACGTATTTTAGAGATTTTAGAAATTCCCCTCCTGGAGGGTGTTAAAGGGTGGTGGTCGAATGTTTAGGTCATTTCGTGATATCTCAGCAGCAGTTATAGGTAGGAGCGCGAAAATGAGAAAAACAAATCTACTAAAAAATGATTAAACATGTATTTGAACGATTTTAGAAATCCACCACCCCGTAGGGGTTAAAGGGAGGTGGTTGAATGCTTTAGGTAATTTCGCCATATCTCAGCAGCAATTTTAGTTAAGAGCGCAAAATTAAGGAAAACAAATCTACTAAAAAATTGGTTAAACACGTATTTCAGCGATTTTAGAAATTCCTCTCCTGGAGGGGGTTAAAGGATGGTGGTCGAATGTTTTAGGTCATTTCGTCATATCTCAGCAGCAGTTTTAGGTAGGAGCGCGAAAATCCGGAAACAGAATTTATTTTCACTTTGAATAGATAATGAAAGCAAAATCTTGATTTCAGTAAATTATCCAAAAAATAAAAACATATTTTCACACATTCAAACTTCATTAATCAATTTATTCTGGAGAACAAAAATTGCCTGTCAACATAGTGTCATTTACAAAAGATTTGTTTCAGCTATACATTAAACCAAGGAGGCAGAATTGAATTTAAAGAAAAAGCATGTACTTTTTCCAATTAATGTTTTTTTTCTTGTTTTTTTTTTTTTTTGTTTGAAGGATGGCTGTTAAAACGTTTCACAAAGGCGTTAAATGTAAAACTGTTTATCAGGTAAAATTGACATTTGTGTTTACCCAATTCGTCTATTTCCACGATTTTATTTGGCCCTCCTTTTTTGCATTGGTTGCAATTTCATTTTCGCGATTATTTGGCACAAAATTTCACTTTTTTAAGACTGAGTCAAGGTCCCTACAACAAAAAATACCGTATTGTCTCCTATGAAATGTGATAAATAGTTAGTTAATTATTAACGTTTTTAATTATTGGGAGTGAAATATTTTGCTTAATTAATGTATTTATTCTTCTTTTAATGTTGCGTGAACGAAGTCACGGGTAACAGCTAGTACGAAATAAAGTTAGTATAAATGAAGAAAATGAGTTTTATTGTAGTATTTTCGACAACCTGACAATGGGAAAACTGTGAAATCACAATTAAAACATTTTTGTGATTTGTGACTTGATCAAGTTCAAGTCAATTGTAGATTTACAGTTAATTTTAGCGTAAAATGTTGTTCTTCCTCCAGCAAAATTTTACAATGGCCAATTTGTTATATGCTTCCTTACGAATATACCGGGCGTCCCAAAATTATCTTTACAAATTTGATCCTTCATAAAACTTAAACGAAATTAGATAACAAAAATATGTTTATTGTATAATGAACAGCAAGTTCCAAAGTTTTACGTGATGGTAGAAGAGCCCCACATGATCACCTCTGGTTGCACGAAATCCTTCTGTTGCAAGCGCCTTTTTTTATGAAGCACACTACCGGTCTCCATAAACGTTTTGTGCCAAGCGCGTATTGAAGGGCTAGATGGTGGTTGACGTCCGTATTTTCTTCGGAAATTTCTTTGGACTTGTATATTTAACTTCGCCTCTTCGAACCAGGCCACACACTGGGAATTTTCCTATGGTTTAGCCATCACCAGTTCTGGATCTTACTGGGTCATACCGGAAAGCAAAAGCATTCTTTTTAGCGAAAATAAAACTTTAGGAGTTAATATTATACACACACAAAACATAATATATATTAGATTTTTTTTTAAAACAAACCTTACCTGCCATGAATTTGATGGGCATCGGTCGAACAGTTTAGGAGGAGTAACATCGCAAAGAAGTCATTTGAATGGACGCATAAGAACTTTGCTTGCTCAGCTCGGCGAAAACTTAAAATATGAAAAACAAATATTTCACACAAAAAAATTAGCCTGCTTGGGATTTTGAAGTAGTTTTTTTTTTAAGTACGTTTTATTAAAAAAATATTTATATTTATATTTTTATTAATATTTACTTTAACTAGAATTAGTTGGATAAAAGTCTGGTCTACGTTAATACTTATATACTTGAGTTTTTATCGGATTGTATCGTTCTATGAAATAAAATTTTGGTATATTTAAATAAAACAGATGTATTAAGTATTTATCTTACTTAAACAAATCCCATGTGACTTTTAAGTTATTTTGAAGAAATGCATTAGCACACTAATCTATAAAGATTTTGCTAAGAAACATTTAAATTTAAACAAGAGAAGGAATTAAAAGAGATTTAAATATTATGGTACTGTTAATACATACTAATTATTATGATACTTTCTCGAGGATTAGTTTGTTAAGTGTAAGCAAGCAATAAAATTAACATAACAAAATACAGTTAAAGATTATGTTGTTTTGATGTAAATATGTGTCAAAAGTAGCAAATTTTAAGATTTGATATATTTTAATCGTAAGAACATTTTCTATAAAATAAACACCCTAATTTAAACGTTTCTCTATTTGAATATTACAAAATATTGCTTTATCTGTAAATAAGTAAATACAGGGTGATCCATTCCAAATTCAACCCATATTTTCATTAATAAATTTTAAAATTATGAATATTTTACAACGAAATTTTAAGAAGGAATATCTTGCTTTTTGTGATGAGATTTTGACAAATAGTAGCAAACATATCAACCCAGAAGCCGGTATTTTACAGATCTTTGTTATAGTATAATCACATCTCACGTAAATCAAGGTTTATTAAAAACTATCACTAAAATACATTAACCGTTTTTTAGGGTGTATAAAAGTCGATCCCACAGTTCGAAAGAAATAATATGCTCCTTCATTTTTGTACCAGTATTTCTGTATAGTATCATTCGCCTTATATAATCTCATAAACTTATTCCAAATTATGTATGTCGGGGGGGGGGGTGAAAATAAAGCGATTCGAAAATACTGGTATTAAGACAAAAGAAAATGAAATTTCTTTCGAATTTTGGGGTCGACTTTTACACCGGCAAATACGATAATTATAAAATTTTCACTTTTTTAAACTAATAAAGAACAGCTTGATTCCATACTGAATGAAGCAATTTCAACACAAAATATACAGAGTTCCTATGTGTGATTAGTTTTGAATTTTATATTTTTCAAATAGTAATTTTTTCCTTATTTAATGTCAGAAATTCTACGATTAAATAAGGTGACGATTACTATTCAAAAACAATTGTATTATTCGGAAATAGTGGTCTTCAAATTTAAAGATCCGTGGGAAACCTTATATATTACGTTCTTCTCCGATAACATCTGCATCGTTTAGGTAACATTTAACTATTGATTTAGAGTGAAATATACAGGGTGTATCTGAATTGATAGACAGAACGGTAAGTGTAATAATACAGGTCACGACAATTTTTTTTGTTTAGTAAACAAGGGTTGCAAGCTACTTATTTAATGGAATATACAGGTTATGTATCTTTCAGTCTATTGCTTTTCTTCAAGTGAAATAAACCTTTTTTTAAATATAAATTTTGATAATACACAGTTTATAAAACACATTTTCTGGTTCAAAACATTTTTATTCGATTAACAAAACGTTTTTCAACCGTAAGGCATGGTGACGTCGAGGCGACGTCACTATGAAGTCACACTGTGACTTTGTGACCGTCGTCGTGACGTCAAGTGACGTCGATGTGAAGTCACTTTGACCTAAATGTGAAGTCGTTATGGCCGTTTTTAAAGCTTTCTGTGACCTCACAATGTGACTACTTTGTGAAGTCACCGTGCGACTTCAATGTGAAAAATGTGACGAATCTGCATCGGATAGGGTGACCAGATTTTACCCGAATCCTACCCGGATTGTTCGGATCAAAAAAATTTTATGGTTCAAGTTTGTGACGACACTGCACCTGGTCGGGTGACCAGATTTTACCCGAATCCAATCCAGAAAGTTCGGATCGATCTTTTTGGATTTGTTTGGCTACAGAATAGATTTGGATTAGTGGTCGTGTGACCTGATTTTCGTAAACCCGATTTGATCCAAGTCGGGTATAATGTTTTTACTGTAAGTCTTGTTCGGAATAGAATCTTGCATACGACCGAGTAACCAGATTTTATCAGAAATTGTGTTACGATACAATTTCTGATGTTGGCTCGGATCTACAGTCCTTGAACATGAATGATGGTTGACTGAAATTATATTTCGATTCAACCCGTATTCTTACCCTAACCCAGCAACAACAACAAAAAAAAATCTGTTGGCCCACAACTCGACCGAACCTGATAAATGATTTTGCATAGATTCAGATAACAAGATTTCACCAAATCCGGATAAGATCGACGATAAGGATTGGATCGGCAATAATTTTTATTGATGCCACTCGTATTCAACTTAAAACTTTGCATCTTATTGGGAAACCGACTAATGTAGCCGTTAAGCAAGAAAATTATAAATGTAAAAAACGCATACTAATATAAAAATAATAGATGAATCCATTAAAAATTATAATAAAAGTAAATATTTCAATAATATGAAATTCTACTGTGCAAATAACATCTTTTTAATCTAACTTCTACTTCCATTTGTTTCATGTAACCACCAAAAATATTGACAATAATTAAAACTATGCTATTTTGCTGGTAAGTATTGAGGTCTTTAACGCTCTAAGCGTGTGGAACGTAATATTCCGTTCACTACGCTCCAGGTTTCACTGCAATATATGCAATGTTTAAGATAATATAATTCTATAGATTTAATGAATTTTCAAAACATTGAAGAATGATTAATACTCTCAAGGGTTACATTCATATTTCTAATTAAGTTTATTTTATAATGTTGAAAGAATCCTATTTTTTATCATTTAGAACAAAATGCAGAGAAAACAACATTACAATTTTACCCTTTTTCAAAACGCTCAGAGGGTTAAATGTGTTTACTTTGCCATATTTCCCCTCGCTCAGTATTACGAAATTTTCTGACACATTTATGAACAAATTTGTAAATGCATAGCACTTGCATGCCTGATTATTAAAGCTATTTGGAAGGAATAGCGTTTTCCATTTTTAGATAAATGTAAAAACAATTTCGGTCACGTTTTTCCCGTTTCTGACGCTGCGCGTCGGAAATTTGGTTCAAAACACCGACTTTGATAGCATTTTCTGAAACATCATCTGCCGTTACCAAAAAATGGATAACGCCATTCGATTACATATATTCTGAATAATAACACTTGCCAATTTCATGTATTTCCGAATAAAAATGAATTCAGAAATATGTCAGAAATTAGCTATTTTGGATTTGAGAACAACTTTAATGAAAATATAAGTATACATTTTAAAATAAGCATTGTGACAAATTTATATTAGAATCAATTTAAATAATAGATATACCTATTGTGCGATATTATTAAATAATAAACATTGTATCAAGCAGTAAAACAATTTCCGTTGTAAATGAAATATAAAACTTAAGATTACAAACGCTAATTTTTTTTCTTTACAAATTATTTCATTTATAGTTTTTGATAGAATACTAAATGCAGAACTTAAATATCAATTTTTACTATAAAAACATTCGATAACACAACTGGAAAAATTACCTTAACTAAACAGTTATTTTATTGTTTCATCAATATTTATTATTTTTGTGCACCTAACATTGACATATCTCGACAAATAAATTATTGAATGCGTTAAATTGTCACAATTTTTTTAAATGTACCAGAAAATTATTTCTCGAAACCTACACTAGCAATGAAATTATCAAATTGCAAATCCCATATTAATAGTTTTAAAAATTGCAATGCTTTTAATTATAATGAATAACTATGAAAATTGAACTAAGAAACGCAAAATTTTAAATAAATTCCTCATTATAAATAACATTTTACATTTAGAATACATATTGTTAGTAAAAACTTTAAGCTTTTTTCCAAACTGTATATTTAAAAAAAATAAAACATTTTAATGTTTTATCAATAGAAGTGATTTTTTAAAAGAAAATTTAAACATCTTAACTTTTAAATAATGCATTATTAAATGTTCTAGTACTAAACATGCACTATTAAAATAACTGCGAAGACATTAAAAGTTACCTGTTGATCTATATGTAAAGGGGTTACGTTTGAATGATCCTTATCTGCTTCCCTTTCATTGAAAAATTAGACTGTAAATCCACTACTTTAATTTTCAAAGTATTCCAGCAAAGAGGTGTGTTAATAGATCTGAGAAGTCAAATATCACCCAGGCCTTATGAACGTACCCGGCTAGACACAGGGAGAGGTTAAAATGGATGGTTTACTTTAAAATGGAGATGGTTCCCTCTAAAACGTTAATTTACTTACACAGTATAAATCTACAAACTTAACCCTTTAACGGACATTGGTTTCCCTGTGAAACCACAAAATTTGAATTACAAAATTCAACAATGACAGCAGAATTTTAATAGCAACGTTTTCTATTATTTATATATGTGAAATATCGCTTTTTCTTATATAAAAATAAATTTGTTCATAATTTCCAGTGTCAATCACTTATTTCAACATTTTAGCAATTGAAGTGCTTTATCCGTTGTTAAAGGGTTAAAAGAACGCAACACACGCTAATCCGAACTTGGAATGAGAAAAATCGTCTGCATTCAATATGCGCGCGCAGTATTGTTTAAAAACAACAAAATAACAACTAGCAGGTGTTTCAACTTTACAGCAAATGATATAGAAAGAAAATAACTTAAATAAAGACATTTCAAAAGATTTATAATTTATATGGCTGAAAAATTAACTTCTAATGATGCTATAATATTCTTTTTTTATATGAGAGAGTTTTGTATTCTTAGAAATAAGCTGTGAAAATTTATATTTTTATATATTTTTAATCAATTGCATTTGCTTTAGACGTCAAAAGTAAAGATACATTTTAAATAAAAATTTATTTAATAGGCTTTATAAAGTAATTTCGATATAAATTTAAATACTATTCCACAATCAAATTTCCTAAGTACGAATTTTTCATTTTTTACACTATCGAAAAAAGCAATATATTTAATAGAGGTGATATCTTACTTAGCACTGGCCAGTTTTGGATAAATTGCTATAGGAATGACATATACTTTATAACATGTTTTTAATTAATTTTTGCTCGGAAATACATGAAATTGGCTCGAGCAGAAGATCTTTCAGAAAATAATGTCAAAGTCGGCGTTTTGAACCTAATATCCGACGTGATAGTGAACGATGGGAGAAAAACTGGTTGTCACGTGACATGAATTGCTTATAACTCAATAGGTAATTTATTTATCAAAAAATGAAAAACTCATTTCGATACCAAATTGTTTTCATAATCAGTTCTGCACATTTTATTCCTTTGCGCTTAAAAATGAGTCAGAAATTATGTCAGAAAGCTTTGCGTTGTTGAGCAGGTCAGTTGAGAACCACCTTAATTATACCGTATAAGGAAAATCCTGAAAGCGTTGGACGGTCACCCCAACCAGAACGTGTTGCTATCGAACTCGCAAAAGTGGTGCCCTCATTTTTGACCAGGAAGCTGATGATTGGGTTGAGTGGCCTATCAAAGTAATTAAAGATAGGAGATTTTTAAAGAAATATTTGTAGTATTACAAAATTAGAAAATGAGTCCCATGCGGTAGTAGAAAAAAATCTAAATGTTTGTATAACAAACCTCTAAATTTCTAACAATTTTCTTAGAATGGGAGATCTATTTCTGAATTACTTTCCGCCAAAACTTTCATACGTCACTAAATTTCCATTTAAGGATTTTTACCTCTGTATTATATGGTATATTTTGTTAAATTTCTTGAAAATGGTAATGAAAATTGTAAAAAAGTTATATGTCTCATATATGTAGACAGATATTTATTTATTATTTTACTTTGGAAATACTCAATTTATTTAAATAATGTGTGACAATGTTTTTATTAATGATTTAGGTACATGACATAATTCAATTCTATATTTTATGAGTTTTTTTTCCAAATTCACTCTCCGATCACACCGGTGTCACAGAGTGTTAGCATGTTGGTCATAGGTGTGACGTGATTTATGTGACTTGCAGTGACGTCATTGCAACGTCACAAAAAAAAATTAAAGCTATCAAAAAGTAATTTTCTTGATGCCATAAGATGTTCATAACTTTATTTTAAGTTTTCTTTAGGTGTTCAAGATGTTCACATTTTAGTGACAGTGTGACGTTACAAAGTTGTGGCATTTTGCTCACAGATGTGACGTGACGTACGTGACTCGCAGTGACGTCACAATGATATCCCTGTGACTGTGCATGCTATGCGGGCAGCTATGAGGGTACCCTAGGAAATATCTCACTCCAAGCCTAATCTGAATTTTTGTTCATAAGTATTATAACAATGAAGAAATTGTGGAGAAATCTTCAGCAGAAAATTTATCTTTTTGTGAAATGTCATGATATCAAGGAAATACCAAGAATAGCGCTGTCAATGACAGCATATGCATTCAGTCGTGACAGTCCTCAAATTCTTTCGTTCAGATTGCTTGATTTCAACCACTTTTTTTAAATAATATAATTCGTCTTGTTTAACCTCTCATTAAATAAGACGAATATTATTATTTAAAAAAATGTAGTGATAATCAAGCAATCTGAATTTGTCTACGGACAGGCAAAACTTTATGCACTGCACATTCTGAATTTTGAAGCGTCCAAGTAAGTGATATCTAGACGTGCATTAAAATATAGCTTCAGACTTTTGCAATTTTTCTTGCTACTTAAATTTATTTAATAGTAAATTTTGCTCTATTTATACGCCAAATTCTGCGACTTAACACTGCAATTTTTTCTGTTAAATTTTAGTGGTAAGAAAAGAACGTAAATGTTTGCAGCTAAATAATAGCTGTTAACATTGCAATTTTTCTACCATTTAAGGAAACATGTTTTGATCCAGAAAATGTATTTATTAAAGCATGTCTAATTCATATGTTGTACTTATTTGGTGACACTTATAACATAAATAAAATTCCTGGTTCAAAATATAGTTGTTCGATTTAAAAAAAGCGGAATATTGGCAGCTATATACCCCGTATATTTTATAAAACAAATATACTGCGAACTTGGTTTCGTATACAAAATTTTTCTTGACTCAAATTATCACACTAGCAGTTTTGAAAATGGAGATATGAAAGAAAAGGAGTGAACATATACTGTTGCGTCTACAAGTTGCGTGTGAAGTAGCTGAAGATGTATTAAGAAGATGCCGGCTGTTGTTTGTTTAACAGTTCCTGATTACTGCAGCTGTAAACTGATACCAGAAAATTCGAATAGGAAATTTTGTCTTATTTAAACGCCTTATTCATACACATTTCTGTGATAAATAAGGAAATATTTTGTAATGTTTTTACTGGTGGGAATTTGCCTCGGCGGTATTATAACGTATTTCACTAGCATCTAAAGGAAGTATTTTTGTTTTGACAAAATATGGCGGAACCGCAGGTCCTGACTACATTCGGGTCAAGTAAAAAGGTATTGATAGTTTTACTTAATTATGTCAGAATTTCTGCATGATCATGATGTTTAAACAAGGTAACAGTTGCTTTTTAAATTTACTGGTAGAGGTTTTACCCGGTGATAATCAGTCCTTACGGAACCAGGTACAGTTGAAGATTCGCTATTTTGAGGATATGCCAATTCTTCTTTATTCATAGTTGCATCGTTCTGATCATCAGTTTAGATACACATTGTAGAAAATGGTGTATTTAATTAACCAAAAGTTTAACAGTCAAACTTATTTCTTAAAAATTACTATTCTTTAAAATGTGCTATTGTTATTAATATAAGATTGACTTCATTAAGATAAAGTTAAATTTACATTAAGAGTTTAGTATCACCTACCAAGTAATATATATATATACGATACTTGTGACAAGAAATCGTGGTAATTTAAGCTATGTTGTTGAGTCAGTAAAATTAATATTTTGCATGCGTATGAAAAATAATAATGATAATCTATTTAAAACTGGTTATCCAGCAACCTAAAACCTCTAAATATGCTACAAAGGCATCTCCGTTTATATTATGTATAAAACTTAGCAATATAAAGAAAATCGTATAAGGACATTTTTTTTAAGACCGCTGTAATTGTTCTGAATCAACATCATCATAAAATATTAGTAATCACAATATAGTTCATCACAAAATATTAGTAACATAATTCAGAAATAATAACATAACATGGAATATGTCTTTTAATACTGACATACATTTAAAAGGTTTCATCTAATCAATACTACCCTAAAAGGCAATCTACACTGAACCATTATAAATTTTAAAAATTGTAATACCCAATTAAAATTGTATACTCTACAAAAACTTACAAATAAGCCGAAAAGGTATATATCCTCAGAATTTTATATGACAATTTAATTATAAAGTATCCCAACTGTTTCTGTGAATTTCCAAATAATTATCTCCGCGATAGGTTTATTTAACACGTAGTATAAAATTCTATCCCGAAGATTCGGATATAGTGGTATAAAAATAGTAGCCTCAGAAAAATATGTTGAAAAAAAGGAATTAGGAATTAAGATTATGAACTACCTCAGTGTGGCGCAACTGCAACCCACATGGACCAACTAATTTCTAAGAGAAAATTCCTCGTTGTTTAATCACAGAATTTCTACGATTCACCCTTTAAGGATCAAAGCAGAACTGCTGTTATAATGTTGATTGAATGGTGCCAGAATTTACGAACAAATTTAGTTGAAAATATGTCTGTTTTTCTTCCCGTACATTATAAAATTAAAAAAGATTCTAAAATACTGGTGTCACTGAGGCATTTGAGAAATAAAAATAAATGATATAAATATTATGCTACCAGCTGTTCAAGGGTTTAAAATAAGGTAAAAATTTATCTTCAGAATTATAGGTTCAACGCGGGCCGCAGTTGTACTACACTGATCTATTTGATGAAATTACGTTTATTTGAACATTGATAAAACATTTGCCTTACTTCATGAGAACACTAAATCAAATTACAACAAAAAATTACAAGATTAAAACGCGCTTTAACAATTTACGTATTGGAAATAGTAGGCAATGTAAATTTCAAAAGTGTTCAAATTAAGGTTTGTTGCTGGTATATTGTTTAATGCAATAAAATACCTATAAAGACATGATGTGCAAAGAAATTAAGGTCGGAATTAAAATTATGTAGATGAAACATAACCCGCCATTAATATAAAACAAATTACACATTTTAGGGTTATTTTACGGTTTCTGGGTCTTTAAGAAATTTCTCTATACTCTGACAAGTAAAAATATATATATATCCATTCTCCCACGACTAAAACACACCGAATTATGATACTTTCAACTGTATAAAATTTAGGAGCTTTCCGGCACTAAAACATCAGCTATCGTTTTTAGACATTCAGCCAAAAGTTGGTCTACAGCAATATATATTTATTTGTAATATAAAAAAGAAGACGGAAAATATTTTCTTTATATAATGCAAAATGCAAGAATAACACTAAACACGCATAATATATTTAAATTAAAATCATGCGGTCAATAATGCCATGGTCCTCGGCGAGGGAAATATTTATGGAACTCTATTTCTCAATAATTATCTCCAATGTAGGTTTATTTAACACGTGCTATAAAATGCTACCACGAAGACTATTATCCGTAAATAGTGGTATAGAAATAGTCGTCTCACAAAAATATATTGAAGAAAATAATTTTTGAGAGTCGCAAGCAGAAGTTTAGTTTTTAAAATTGATTTTATTTTGGTATTTATTGGTAAATTCAGACATACAGAACGTTGATCATAAGTAGTCTCACTTAATTAAACACTTAAAACAAATTATAATCTCATTGCGATTTTTGATTGCTTCTAATATTCAACACTATATTTTCAACACTAAAATATTTTTAAGTAACCCTTTTATTTAACCCCTTTTTCACCGAGAAATATTTTTTGAGAATCTTTGCATTTTAAACATATAACTATTTCCTTCGTCCACAGGGTAAAAAAAATATCGTTGTTTAATCTCATTAATCTCGTTGTTGAATCATCATCTCGGCATTAAATCTCTTTGGTAATTTTGATACATACAAAAGTTTATAATTATCTAATATAAAATAGGATTGGATCTCGTTCTATCAATAACGCTTTCTTGCAATGGTGCGTTAAGGTACATTTTTTACACAGTCATTTAGACCGATTTCCTTAAAACTTGGGTGATTATAGTATTGGGATATTATAGAGAAGGTGAACGGTTCCACTAAGATTTCAGAATACTGAGGAAAAGGACGTTGGGATGGGAAACTCTGATTGTGAAGTGAGACGTTTTAGAAAATCATACAGGAA
Organism: Maratus michaelseni; assembly: GCA_963931845.1. Classification (NCBI taxonomy): domain Eukaryota; kingdom Metazoa; phylum Arthropoda; class Arachnida; order Araneae; family Salticidae; genus Maratus; species Maratus michaelseni. The sequence continues at coordinate 267,673,463 of OZ007599.1, forward strand.
ACGGTTCTAATAGAAATGCAAAATCTATAATTCTGCTTTGCAATACCTTTCTCACTCAATATACAACGTTACAAAATATGTAAAAGAAAAATATATTTGTACATATTTAATCTTACTTTTTTGTACTTGTGCATTTACCGTATTGTTGAGTTTATTTAAGAAAAGAGAGCGAATACAGAAAATTTGCTATTATTTTCGTGTTCAACAGACAAAAATTACTCGAAATCCGTTGTCCAACTTCGTGCCACAAAATCACAGTTCTCTGGTGATTCCGGGCAACGTATTTGGTAGTGGGTAGCAGGACAGTCATATGGTGTTCATGTGTCAAATCTAGTAATTAGATTTTACGGAGGAAACACAGACTAAATGTAATAGTGGAGAGCTACAAACAAGTAGTAAAAATAATAATTGTACCTTTTACATTCTATTTATCAGGTGCAAAAACATGATTCATTCTTTTTTAAATCTCACTACAGCACTATTTAATAGCAAATTTTTGTCTTTAAATAATACAACTACTGTTTTTCGAAATTCATGGTACGAATCCTGAAAATATATGTTGGCATGAAATTCAGCCAAGCGGAGAAATTGGTTGACTTTTCACAAACGAATGCGCCATGTTTGCGACAACCAATTTTTATTGTCCAGATCTTAGTGTTTTGACAGCACTTTTTCTGACAAGGTTTTTTTTTCCACTATTTAATTGTTGAAATTTTGAGACGAGATAAGGGGAAGTTTTCTGTACAAAAATACTGGTGTCAAATTGGAAATAACATATTTGGATAATAAAAAATGTATTGAAACGAATATGGTGGCATTCGTTCGTTAATATTTGAATGCAATAGACAAAGGCGATTCAAAAGAATTATTTATTTATTCTTCAAAATATTAAATAAGGGAAACATTAATAATGAGATTAATTTATATAAATTATGCCGTTTTTATAACCTCTGACTATATAATTTTTAATGAAGTCAACTTTCCTTTACATTATCGCCTGATTTCTGATTTGTTAATGGAAGAGTAAACTTCTTTAAGAACTTTATTTGTTTTATTTACTATTTATTATAAACATGTTTTAAAAAAACGGTTTAAAAATGTATTATTTAATAAAATAAATTCCGTTGTTGTAGAATAGAAAAAACTGTACTTTATGATGTAAAAATATTTTATCTGAAAGTAGGAACGTGTGATATACGTCTTGTTTTATATTTCATAAAATATGAATAATTTAAAAAAGTTCTATAACTTTGAAGGAATAAAATTATGTTTTTGAGAGCTAATGAAATTGAATTTTATATTTTAAAATGATTGTTAAAAAAATAATTTAAAACAAAAGCGACATCTCGCCTTTATGTCGATGTTACCAATTTATTTCCTTCTATAACATTTTTTTTTGTAAGCTTCTCATATATATCCATAATATCAATTTTTTATTTTTGTGAGTTTTAAAATTATTTATTAAATCTTAAAAATCCCGGCAATATAAAATACGAATTTTGGATATCATATCATACGAATCAAATGCATGAAATTAAAGAAGTATCTGTTTTTTTTTTTTTTTTTTTTTTTTTTTTGACTGCATTTTTTATTTGAATATTGTCAAATTAAATTATAGGTTCAAGAAATAATACAAATAAATCAATCGACTAAGTAGTATGCACATTCTGATTGAAGAATTTTTGATAATTGATAAATTTTATAATTATACTTATAAAAAGACATTTTCGGTCACAAAATGTGTAACACTTTTAACCTTTTAAGCATTTAATTAAGAACCAGAACTGGCGACTATTTTCATATTAATTGCCAGCCCACCCACACGGCGTTGTCCAGGCACGTGATAATAACCTTAAACATACCTAAAATAAGGGTTGAAGGTTTATATTTTTTTAACTGCAAAATTTTAAACTAGGCGGAAAAATGAAATTCGACAAATTGACTTAACGAAATGAACGTTTTCGAAAAGGTTACTACTATTATTTTTTATAACCGAAGGCGTCGTTATAATAAAAAGAAACGTAGATATGATTTTTTTATATTTTACGTTTTCGTATTTTGATTTCCGAAACTGGAGCAGATTTTTAATCATCGCAGGAAAATCGTAATTCACATTAGTGACTTACGAGACTTAACCCCTCCGGGACCGGTGGATTTTACACAAATTTTATTTGGTTTGCACCACTTTTTAAAAAAAGCTATCTTTACTTAAACTATCACAAAAATGCTCTAATTAGAGAAAGGAAATATTGCTTTTATTTTTCACTGGTGCCTGAAACAAATTCTGCATGCTCTTTTTTAGGGTGCATATATGCACCCATGGGCACGAATGGGTTAAAAAATATTCTTTTCAAAGTGTTAATATTCATATTTTTTACGGATGGCGACATGAAAACGAACGTAGATGTGTTCTGGGCCGTTGCAGAATTTTAAATATTGCAGAAAGAATCCAAATGAAATTCGCGGAAGTGACTTATGATGGAAATGAACGTTTTTGAAAGAGTTAATATTAATATTTTTAATTGCATGTGTCGTTTTAAAGGAAAACAAACGTAAGAATGGCTTGGTACCTTTATGTTTTTTCGTATTTTTATTGCCAAAGCTGATGCAGATTTTTAAACATTGCAGAAAAACCAAAATTCGAGTTAGTGACTTTTGGAAAAGAATTTTTTTCAAGGAGTTAATAATCACATATTTAAAACAATGGCGGTATTCGATAGGAAAATTAATGTAGATGTGGTCTATTAATTTTAGTTTTTCCATATTTAGATATCTGAAGCCAATGTGAATTTTAAACATTGCAGAAATAAACGGAATTCACGAAAATAACTTACGGAAACGAACGTTTTTGTAAGGGTTAATATTAATATTTTGTAAAACTGAAAGCTTCGTTTTAAAGGAAAATGAACGTAAATGTGGTTTGGTAGTTTTAATTTTTTTATATTTTGATTAATGAAAACGAAGCAGAATTTTAAACATTGCAAAACTGAATTCGAAAAAGGGAGTTTTCCAAACGAATTTTTTTTCAAATGATTCATATTCATACTTTTCAAAAAGAATTGCAGCGTTTGAAAAGATACGTACGTAGATATGACCAGTATTTTTAGTTTTTTCCGTATGTTGATCAGAAGCCCGGATGGAGATTTTTAAATATTGCAGAAATCGCCGAAAACACTGAAACGGCTCGCAGAAAATTTTCTTTTGAAAGGGATAACATTAATATTTTTTTCGAACGCATTGTGGCGTTTTAAATCTAAAAGTACCATATCCAGGGTTCGTACGCCTCCTGGAATTTTGCGACCAGGAAATTCTTCGGTACCAGTATTTTCTTACAGAAAATCTCTCTTCAAAAGAAGGCGAAGTTTCTCGAGTTTAACCTAGATTTCATTTTCTATATAAAAAATACTGGTATAACTCCTGGAAAATTCCCTGATCCGTACGAATCCTGCATATCTTTAATCAGTTTCTTTCGTATTTTAAAATGTTACACCTATATGGGCTTTAAAAAAAGAGAGTGGGGGGAAACACGAATTCGAGACTTCTTAATTAATTTTTTTGAAAAGATTAACTTTCATATTTTTCTCCATTAGAAAGATTAAAGAAAGTAGATGTGGTTTGGTGTTTTTTTTGTTTTTCCCTATTTCGAATGGTTCGGCTGATCTACATTTCGAAAGACGGTAGAAAAGCTGCTTCCGCACTTTCGGATCTTCTCTAATTCCGCGCTTTGTAACAGGGTGTGTGACACGCATCGGTGCGGCGATATTTTGGACGAATTTTTTTATATGAGGGATTTAGTTATTATCTCGGCTAATTATCAAAAATGAAAAATCTGAGACGCAGTTACATTTGGTCTAGCTTCTTGGATTATCTTCATTCAAATTTTCAGACCTCTACGCACGGTAGATTTTACTAGCCATTGCACACAGACAGCCAAACATGTTGCTTTTATTAGTACTAGGGCATCCGAACCGGGTTTCCCGGGATAGAATATATGTGAAAACCATTTATTTATTTATTTTTTAATTGAAAACTCTAATACATTTTTTACATTTAATATATATGTATATATATTTTTTAAATTGCCCCTAACAACACCAAAGAGCATTTTTATATGAAATATGTCAATTATATATTCAAATAAAATTTTGAAATTTATTAAAAATGGTAATTTCGTATTAGCCTCGGGCCAGAAGTTAATTTTCGAAGAAATTGATAAAAATTTTGTTATCAGATTTTCATTATCGACAGCAGATTTTTTATTTGTATAATTTCAACCGTTTTAAGCGCTTATTTCAATTACATGTCTGTTAAATTTGTGTTTTATTTATTGCCTAACCCCTTAATCGTCGTGCCCGAGACATTCACGGGCAACGTTGGTTACGCCTGTTATAATCAGATTGTTTGATTCCCACCAGTTTTTTAGCTCACAGGCTATCAAAGCCTGAGAGCTTATGTGCCCACCGGTTCTGTATGTACGTACGTATGTATGTACGTAACGCGATAACTGTTGATAGAACTAACCGTTTTACTTTAAATTTTGTTTATAGGTTCCTTGTGATAAGGCGCTTCCCTGATTAGTTTTGGAGGTTCATTGGTTAAGCATAAAGGGGGGAAATGGGGGGCTAACCCCCCATAATTTAAATAGGTTTTTCATGCAGAATTATCCCATTTTCTTCAAATTTTGTATAAAGGTTCATTTTGATAATGCGCTTCTGTCAATAGTTTTGGGGGTTCATTGGTTAAGTATAAAGGGGGAAAGGGGGGATAACCCCCCCTAATTTAGATAACTGAATTTTTATGCAGAATTATTCGATTTTCTTCAAATTTTGTATATAGGTTCATTGTAATACTGCGCTTCTCTGAAGAGTTTTGGGGGTTCATTGGTTAAGTATAAAGTGGGAAAGGGTGGGGCTAATCCCCCCTTAATTTAGATAAATGGGTTTTTCATGCAGAATTATCCAATTTTCTTCAAATTTTGTATACAGGTTAATTGTGATAAAGCGCTTTCCTGATTGCTTTTGGGGATTCATTGTTTAAGTATAAAGGGGGTAACGGAGGGCTGCCCCCCCCTTAATTTAGATAACTGCGATTTTCATGCAGAATTATCCGATTTTCTTAAAATTTTGTATATAGGTTCATTGTGATAAGGCGTTTTCCTGATTAGTTTAGGGCGTTCTTTGGTTAAGCATAAAGAGGGTAAAGGGGGGGGGGTTATCCTCCCCCCTTAATTTAGATGAATGTAAAGCCTGAGAGCTTATGTGCCCGCCGGTTCTGTATGTACGTACGTATGTATGTATGTACGTAACGCGATAACTGTTGATAGAACTAACCGTTTTACTTTAAATTTTTTTTATAGGTTCCTTATGATAAGGCGCTTCCCTGATTAGTTTTGGAGGTTCATTGGTTAAGCATAAAGGGGGGAAATGGGGGGCTAACCCCCCATAATTTAAATAGGTTTTTCATGTAGAATTATCCCATTTTCTTCAAATTTTGTATAAAGGTTCATTTTGATAATGCGCTTCTGTCAATAGTTTTGGGGGTTCATTGGTTAAGTATAAAGGGGGAAAGGGGGGATAACCCCCCCCCTAATTTAGATAACTGAATTTTTATGCAGAATTATTCGATTTTTTTCAAATTTTGTATATAGGTTCATTGTAACAATGCGCTTCTCTGAAGAGTTTTGGGGGTTCATTGGTTAAGTATAAAGTTGGAAAGGGGGGGGGCTAATCCCCGTTAATTTAGATAAATGGGTTTTTCATGTAGAATTATCCGATTTTCTTCAAATTTTGTATACAGGTTAATTGTGATAAAGCGTTTTCCTGATTGCTTTTGGGGATTCATTTTTTAAGTATAAAGGGGGTAACGGAGGGCTGCCCCCCCTTAATTTAGATAACTGCGATTTTCATGCAGAATTATCCGATTTTCTTAAAATTTTGTATATAGGTTCATTGTGATAAGGCGCTTTCCTGATTAGTTTAGGGCGTTCTTTGGTTAAGCATAAAGAGGGTAAAGGGGGGGGGTTATCCTCCCCCCTTAATTTAGATGAATGTGTTTTTCATGGAGAATTATCAGATTTTCTTCAAATTTTGTATATAGGCTCATTGTGGTAAGGAGCTTCCCTGGTTAGTCTTGGGGTTCATTGGTTAAGTATAAAGGAGGATGCGGGGGGGGGGTAATCCCCCTTAATTTAGATAAATGGGTTTTTCATGCAGAATTATCCGATTTGCTTCGAATTTAGTATATATGTTCATTGTAATAAAGGGCTTCCCTGATTAGGTTTGGGGGTTCAATTGTTAACTATAAGGGGGTGGGGGAACGGGGGGATGATCCCCCCTTAATATATTGTCGATTTCTTTATTTTTCGAGGAGCTTATTTCAAATTCTTTGAAATAAGTGTATAATATACAATTAATGTGAATAGCCTGTGAGCTCAATGCCCTCAGTTTAACTGGGCAGTTTTCTTTTTTATTAAAATAGTGTTATTAGATTTATTCTTGCATTACTTTATCTGTCTATTAAATCAAACGAACATTTCTACGTAAAAAAACTGGTGGTAATCAAGCAATCTAAATTTTGAAAAAGTAGCCTACACTTTAAGGGCGCGACGATTAAGGGGTTAAGGAAGTTTTAATTTCGTTAATATTAGCTGGAAATAAATGCTGAACTTTTCAAATTGTTTAAAGTTCAAACGGATTAAAATTTTGTAATCGTCTGCAACTGATAAAGATAGATTTTTTTAAAAATCATTTTGAAATTTAATTTAAATGCTATAATAAATGATAACTGCGATTCAGTTTTAAAACAAATTGCATTTGAAAGTAGATTTTTTTCCCTTACATAACGGTAGAAAAATTGAAATGTGCGATGTTTAGAAATTAAAAAAATTGCAGTAGCAAAAATCACAAAACCGAAATTTCATCGTCAAGTGTTGCCATTCGTAAAATGACGTCAGCGTTACGCACGGACACGTTTGTCCTTTATAATATAGATAGATAGCTTACCGCAATTTACAAAGGTTTTCCTTGTGGTACAATTATTTGGAGAATATCCTAGTATAAGTGTATGAGTATGACACAGATCATTTTTCAAAAAGTGGTACGAATAAAATGAAAAAAAAATAATCCACTGGAATCTATATATCCCGATCCAATTTGAAATGGTTAACATTAAACTATTATCCTTTTGGAAAGAGGTGGCTGTTATTTAAAGCACTTAAATTTAAACAAAGTTTGTTGCAGATTTTTTGAATAAATGTTTGCTTTTACACATAACGCGAAAAAATGTTATATAATCGTATTTATTTGTTTTCGAATGAAATTGTTTTTAAATTCTGGCGAGCTTTCAATATTAAATCCACAGACGCTGAATGTATGCAGGTGGATGTTATTTAAAGCACTTAAATTTAAACAAAGCTTGTTGCAAATTTTTTAAATAAAAGTTTGCTTTTATACATAACGCGAAAATATGTTAAATAATCGTATTTATTTGTTTTCGAATGAAATTGTTTTTAAATTCTGGCGAGCTTTCAATATTAAATTCACAGACGCTGAATGTATGCAGGTGGCTGTTATTTAAAGCAATTAAATTTAAACAAAGTTTGTTGCAATTTTTTAAAATAAAAGTTTGCTTTTATACATAACGCGAAAAAATGTTATATAATCGTATTTATTTGTTTTCGAATGAAATTGCTTTTAAATTCTGGCGAGCTTTCAATATTAAATCCACAGACGCTGAATGTATGCAGGTGGCTGTTATTTAAAGCACTTAAATTTAAACAAAGTTTGTTGCAAATTTTTTTAATAAAAGTTTGCTTTTATATATAACGCGAAAAAATGTTATATAATCGTATTTATTTGTTTTCGAATGAAATTGTTTTTAAATTCTGGCGAGCTTTCAATATTAAATCCACAGACGCCGAATGTATGCAGACGGGTAAGAGCGTGTCTGACACTTTTACTCCTAAAAATATATAGTAAAAGAGATTAAAGCCTCAGCTTTCATATAAATTTTTGTTAAACATTTAGAACATTTATTTGCTTTAATAAAGCTGCCCTGATTTACTAAGACATTATTTTAACATTAAAAATAAATAGTTTTTATTTGTTGTGTATCTGACATGAATGTCACATCCGCACTGATGCTTTAAAAATGTACTTATCTATAAAAATGATGTTCTAGAAAAATCAATGCAGCTGTATTAAGGTTGATAAACGTTGTTTTTGTATACAAACATTTATCTTGAAAGTTTGGACTCAAAACCTTATAAGTACAAAGCTGATTTCGATGGAAAAGTATCAGAAACTTCCCCATGGATTAGTTCCAGAATTAATTACCTCTGAAAAAGTTAAGCGCAAAGTAAATCACATACGGGTCATTCAACAGAAAACGTTTCTTTTTCGGTACATGGTAGTTAATCTTCAGTAGAATATTTTATTACTTTTCAGTGCTTTTACATAACATAACACGTCAAAAAACATATTTAATGAAGACTGAGGATTTTATTCCACTTCGTGTTAGAACACATTTCCTCTATTAACATTTTAATTTATTTTGTGAATGAGATATAATGAGATGTATATAAATTATAGTATTTATTCAATAAGCGGAAAACTATGGTGTAGCATTCTTATCTTGAAAATGGTACTAAATACGGCAAAAAACAATTACAAAGTTTTAGAGCGTGTTCAATTTAATAAGAAAGTTTACGCAAAAAATAACCTTATTAGAAGCCCCGAAATGTGATTTTTTTATATCCAATCACCAGCTAAATACGTCACTATTTGCATGCAGAAGACTGACATTATAAGGCCGTTGTACATCTATATTAATAACAGAAAGATGGTTGTCTGTGTTTTTTGTATGTTGGGTATAATTAGGAAAATTATTCGTATGTAGAAGTCTCAAAATTTTAATAAGAATAGACGAAAAGAGATCCAAATGCACATGGAAGCCAATTTTTCTCATTTTTAACACTTTCCAACATAGTTAAAAATTGTCTATGACTTCGGTTTGTCTGTCTGACTTTCCGTGCTAAAACTAACGTAAATATACTCAGATTGCCATGTAATTGATATATGGTATTGAGATTTACCAAGGCATGATTGGTATTGAAAATGAAATGTGTATCATTTGTAATTCGTTTCCAGGGATGGTCAAATGATCCGTTACATTATGGTCTATGGCAGGCATGTCAAACTCGTTTACCGCCAGGGGCCAAATTATGTATTATACACAAAGCCACGGGCCACATTCAAAATGAAAAAATATATATACCGTATATTCCGAAGCATATCACACAGCTCAGACAATTATACTTCGAACCCGAAATTTTATTTAATTAAATGTTACTTATTGCTTCGTCCTAATTACTTAATTTTATTTAAGAAATCAGATTTATGGGTATAAATTGTTTGAGCTGCGTGCTATACACTTAAATATATGGTATATATTATTACTTACGCATCTAATAAAATATGTACCTACAAAATACAACCATGTTAAAGAAATATTCATTCAAATTTCCAAAGTTATTATTTATAGTCATTAATCTCCATTCAAACAAGGAAATTTTGAATAAAAAATTTAAAAAAAAACAAAAAATTAGACAAATTAAAAAAATGATTGGACACTTCAAACCGCAACTTAGTCCAGCATGTGTCTGCAAAAGATGGTTGAATTGCTATTTTATAGTTTTTTGTCCTAATGAAACCTTTTTAACTGAATAATTGTAGCCGATTTCAACATTAAATAGCATTTAAAATTATTCTTCGATTTAAAATTTGTCTGCTGCAGCCGTGTTTATCATACATTTCTTTATAAAACTAGTAGTTTTCATATTCCTGTATGCAATAGTTTTCTTTTTATAGGCTGAGAAAGAACCCCGGTCAAAATAAATTTAATTACGGTAGCGACAGCGTTAGTTGCTTTTTTAAAAAAAAGAATAGAAAGACACAAAAATATACAGGGTCATTCATAATTCCCTCCGGGGTTTCGAAACGTTATAGTAAAAAAACGAAGACGAATATGAAAAAAAGAAACATATGAAATTATTCCGAAACTATTCAAGTTTTACTTACATACATTACAGGTGTTCTATGTGTGAACCCTTGGTCACACGGCATACATCCATGCGATAGTCCAGTTCCTGCCATACTCCGTTTCTTTAAATTTCCGGTACCACACATGAATTGTTTTGTCAGTTGGTCCCTGTTTTCGATATTTATTACGAAAGGCCCGTTGAACTGACACCACTGATTCAGATTTAAAGAAACGGAGTATGGCAGGAACTGGACTATCGCATGGATGTATGCCATGTGACCAAGGGTTCACACATAGAACACCTGTAATGTATGTAAGTAAAACTTGAATAGTTTCGGAATAATTTCATGTTTCTTTTTTTCATATTCGTCTTCGTTTTTTTACTATAACGTTTCGAAACCCCGGAGGGAATTATGAATGACCCTGTACTTTGAACGGGAAAATGCATACTGGAAAAATGGAACTATCTAATGCTGTTATTGGACTGCCTAGTTGCTGAGCAACTTTACCCCCAGGCAACGCGACGTGTAAGCAACTTACAGAGACAAAAATCAAGCCATTAAAGAAGTTTAAGTTTAACTGTTGTTAAAACTACATGAATGAAAGTATAAATAGAGAAATTTAAAATAAATTAAATTTTATAAAATATAAAATGAATTAAATCAAATAAAAAATAAAAGGAAAATTATCGAACATGAAAAAAAGAACAGGATATTTTAGAAAATCGGGCGACTGATTGATAATTACAGATATACTGGAATAACCCACATCCGCCTATTATCCTTTCAATATGAAATCACACTGAGTTTTGATTGAATGCAGCAATAAATTCTAAACAACAATTTCAGCATCAAATGTTAGTTGTCATGTAAAGAGAATAGATTATTATTTTTCACATTCTTTGAAATGCATTTTCCTTTTAATTCCGTAATTCTCAATTGGATAAAGCCAGATTTGTCAAAATCTTTTACACGTACAATAAGAAGGTTTTCTTTTTTTTCTCTTTTTTCTCTTTTCTGTCTTTTTTTTTTTTTTTTTTTTTTTTTTTTTTTAACGAAAAACTGTATGTAACCATAATTTTGACAAGAGAGTCAAATATATAAGCTACGGTTAGTTGCACCGAGCACAGGAGTAATTTTTGGAAACTCCTCACTTATTTTAAAAAACAAGCAGCTAAATGAAATTTCGTGCAACTGTACTTTTTATGAATTACATTGCGACAGGCATCAAATATTGAAATTATACATTTCAGCTGATTCTTAAAATTCCCGGTCATATAGAAATCTTTCTAGCAATAGTACTTAGGCTTATACAGTATTAAAAAATAACTACTTTGGGTATTATTTCTTTCATTTCCCAGTGATTGAATTAGACTTGCGGGCAATTCATTGTTTTAATGCAGCTTTTTTTAAATTAGGTTTAGTAAAAAAGTTTTTTTTTTTTAAAGAATTATTAGCTTCAAATCTGACTACAGTATTTTATCTTTCAAATTCCTGGACATATATTTTTGTACATGTTATCTTATATCTGTGTAAGTTATCGTAAGTTACTTACGTAATCGTAAGTTTACGTTATTGTAAGTTATGTAAGTTACGTAAGTCTTATCGTGCTATAGTGCCAAGTAATGATACATTATTTTAAATCTCCAACCGAGTTTCTACATATCAAACACAAAATTTCAGTTTTTCGAGTATTATAAACCACTTAAAAAGAAAAATCTACAAAGTCAGTTGGTTGATTTATGACGGCCGATTATCTACTCGAGGGATATAGGCCATAGGGGGCGAGTGCCCTCCGAGGGGGACTTTCTAAGGGATCCTAACCCGTATTTACGGCACGGTTCGAAAAAAAAATCACGGAAAACTCCGAACGGTTAGGTCGACGAGCGTGAAAGAGACTCGAACCCAGCACCTCCCGTCTACCAGCTTTGAGAGCCGAACCTCTCAGCCACTAGTTGGGCCCTAAAAAGTTCAGTTCATGTTCAGTTAATATATTTATTCTAATTGCCAGGGAGCTTTAACATAATTTTTATAAATACTGATGTATGTGTGAGTAAGAATATACCAGTAAAAAAAGGAAAGATTCATTATCATTCATCATGCAAAATTCATTAACAATCACATATGTAAGCTAACCTAAATAATGAAATTAATTAAATACCGTAATTTCACGCGTATGAGCCGCGTCTTAGTTAAGTCTTTTTCAAACCGGAAATTTTATTGAAAATAAAAAGTCAAATAAGTGCTAAGCAGAAGTAAGTCACATTTTATTTAAAATAAATTCTGGTAGAAAATCAAATTGTCTGAGGTGCGGCGTATACGCCCGAAATTATGGTATCTTATACTCAATATGTCATGCAATTTTGTATTTTGTATTTTGAATTTTGATATTTTTAAATGTTCTTAATTAGCGCCTTATTTTATTAATTTTAGAATGCATTTCTTAGCATTTAATAAACACAGGATATTATTTCGTAATATGATGTAAAATCGAAAAGAGTATAGAAAATAAAGTATTGGTTTCGAAATAAATCACATAACAATATTACAAGAAAAACACTATACAAATTTTACAAATCTTTAAATTTTCGGTTTCAATATGCCGCGCTTTACTACGTTCAGAATGGTTATCTTTGTATCCCCAAATTCTTGAATCTGTATTTTAGAATAGAGTTAAACCTACCTGTATACAACAGTGTTACAGGTTGAGCGGGTTTTTAAAGTTAATTCAGACGTGAGCTTTTCTGAAGAGAAATATTCGCATCATTTAATGAAGATATAAATAAGGCGCATATTGTTATTCAAAAATAATGGTAGCATTCTGAATTTAAAAAAATGCCCAGCTGATAGCATCGAAATGTATATATTTTTTTATGCTTAACATTTCTAAGACCACAGTTGCTGCAAGTGTGTTCGTGCAAATTCTATTTTCTGCATATGTGTGCGAGCAACAGAATTAAACACACGTAAAATTCCAAAAAGGCTGGGCGGCCGCAGAAAAGTTCTTGGCGAGCCGATTGTGACCCGCGGGATATGTGTTTGACATGCCTGGTCTATGGATAAAATCGCATTCTATTTTAATGATGATACACTATTTCAAACATATTGGAACTGATAGACAACTCTAAGGTTTAATGCAAAATGCTTACTGTAGAATATGGTGTGCATAGCATTTTTCGTTCATTTACATCATCCTGGTATGTGTGGTATAGCAAATGAAGTGTGCATTTATTGTTCGTTTACAGGGACAATAAAAATGTCCATTATAGTCTATGGCAAAATTATTTTAAAATGAAATTTAACTATGTTACACTATTTCAAACATATGGAAACTGATATACATCACAGAGGTGCACCACAAGATGTTTACTGTAGAATATGATGTGCATAGCAATTTTCGTTCACTTAACAGGGACGCACAAAAGAATTTGGTTACTGTACTGTCTAAAACCAATAATTGCTGCAAGTAGTTTTTAAATTTAACCGATGTTTTCCATATTACTTGGTGTGTATAAGTTCTACAGATTATATACAGGGCTGTACACAATATTTCGAGTACATTTCCTTTTATTGGCGGAAATTGCTGAAGGGGAATTTTAAACTGTGTTTTGTTTTTCCCAATTGAAATAAATTTCAGCATACTATGTAATTGCTGAAATTAGGTTTTCAAATGCGTTATGCGTTTTCCAAATTGTTTACTAAGATATAATCTTTTACCTTATTAAAATGTGGGGCCTCCGTGGCCGAGTGGTTAAGGCACCACTCCGCTAATCGCTTCATAGCGTAGGAAGCAAGGCCGGCGGTGTTCGACTCCCGCCAGCTCCATTGCACACACTTTGTGGAGCTCCCGGATGTAACTCTTGGTGTTGTAAATTTCCTTGTACTTTCTCGTCAAGATTTATGTAATTGTTGAAGTCATGTCTGTGAATAAAAAAAATGTATATGGATAATTCGAGACGACAGCCTTGTAGCGATAGGTCTCAAAGCCCACCCCCCTTCAAAGTTCAAAGCCCTTCAAAGTTATTAAAATGTAATTTATGTTTACACTATTCTGAATATGTTGGAAAGTGTTCATATTATATGCCTGATTATCTTTTTTGTTGATAATTAGCCGAGATATTAATTAAAAACCTTAATGAACGAGTTTCAATTAACGCCGGCGTCAAGATGGCTTCTGCCAATGTCAGGAGAATCCTCGGATTTGCAAGTAGACGAAAGGGAAATAGTTCTTTTTTGCATTTTGTAACTGCCATTCCCATTTCCCGAATGAAAAAATATATTATTTTGGGTACTTTTCTGGTTGTAATGGTATCTTTTGTTTAAAAATATAATAATATTTTTGGTTTAAAAAATGCATAGTCTGAAGTTTGAATTCATGATAGTTTTCATGTTTTTAGGGTTTCGTTCATCTCACGAAACCCTATTACTCCCGCTCCGTTGTCTGTCCGTCACAAAGTTATTCTCAGAAACTATGTAACTTACAGAGTTGAAACTTTGCGTATATATAGCTGAATACCAGCTTTGAAGCTCAGAATATTTAATTTTTAAAATATCCTATTATTTTAATAAATACAGATAAAAAAGCAAAATTTTAACAGCCTTTTCCTAGTTAATTTAAACATGTTTCGTTATAGCAGTTGCCAAAAATTAAAATTCCACAATGAAATTCTTTCTACAATAATTAATTTTCTATTGCACGATTTCCACGTGAAAAATGAAAATAAAACAAAAAGTTTCACCAATTGGAAAAAAGATAAATATGAAATAAAATTGATTGCCGTCATAGTGGTAATAAAACGGAAATTTTCTAAGATTTCTCAATAATACAAGGAGTATGAGTATGTGTATGTACACAAAGCAGATTAATATCACATCATTAGAGAATTAAAAAGAAAATCTGAGGTCATGTTGGAAGTTTAACAAATTTTTAAAATGTTTGAGAATAATACAAAGCGAGTATCAATATGACTAATAGAGAATAGTAAATATATGAGTTTGAGAAACATATTGAATCGTGATTAAAATCCGATTATGGAAATATTCGCATATTTTAACATTTTGAAAGTGTACAACATGTTTAATTTTGAAATTATTTTTTTAAATATCGCATTTAGTCCGCATGACAGATATTATTATGACAGAATATAATAGCGGGCTGGTTTAGATATTCGAAAAAACGGAAAAATAGACCGGTAAATTTTTACTTTATAAAAAACATGACTTTTTTTTTTTTTTGCTAAATTAAATTTATTTGGATTTATTAAAGAAAGTATAAAGTGTTTTGAAAGGAATATTAAACGAAACCCTTTGAGCGATCTTCGATCATACTTACCCACTTGTTTATATTATCTACAGATTTAACTGTCATCCCCGTTTTCCATATGAAAAAAAAAAAAAAAAAAACACCGATTTATTTTTGTTACCTTTCCGGTTGCAACGGTTTCTGGGGTTTTAAAAAATTTCAATATTTACTATATAAAAAATATGTTTTCTGGAAATCGTTTCGCCGCGGAAATTTTTCCTCAGATACTTCAACATTGCATCAAGGTTTTCGTTTTTTTTCGCTTTTCCACTACAACAGAGATACTATTTCGCGTTTTAGAAGATGGCAACAAATGGAGTGTTGAGATTTAGCAGTGTCAAATATGTCAAATAATAGAAATCCGAGGTTCAATTGCAAAAAGAGATTGGAGCGTGGGCAGCACGCCCTGGTGTACGCTACCGAAGGCAGTGGGGACCCCAACTCTAGGTTCGTTTGGATAGATTTTTGTATTAAAAGTATTATATGATACAGATTCGAGTGTAGTTTAAAAAGACTGACAGGAGCAAGCGTAGCACACTCGGGTGTAAACTGCCGAAGGCAGTGACATCCCCTGCTCTACGTTTGTTCAGACAGATTTTCGTTTAAAAATTTACTGTTATACTAATTCGAGGGTGTACGCGGCCAAAAACAGTGAAGCCCCCAGCACTTAATACCTCTCGGAGTAAAATAACTTAATTCAACATTGATTTTAGATATATTTTATTATCTCGGGCCTGGTCGACGCCGGGCGGATCAAACAGTTTACTAATAAAACTTAGACATGAAAGTGAGGTAGCATTTATTTTAATAAGGAAGTTAAGTTACTTATGCACAATGTGTCCAACATCGGCAGCTGTGCATAATGCAACTTACATGTGTCCCGATGATAATGATTAACAATGAGCATACTTGATATATTGATTTCCTTATTAGTACCTTGTTTAAATTCATTTTTATATTTAGGAAATGTATAGATCTGCATGCAGTTAGTGGCGTATTTAAACTGGTTCTTGGATATAAAACATTACATTTCAGAACTTCTACTGAAGTTTCTATTACATACAGTTAGTGGCGTTTTTTAGTTGGTGCTTGTAAATAAAACATTACATCTCACGGCTTCTATTGATATTACTTTTATATGTAAGACATCATTTCATACTAAACTAAAGACGCCCTCCAACTCTATAATTGAATTTTTCCCGTATCTTGTACTGTTTATGCGATGGGAACGCTAGCTCTATAGTTTTCGGCGAGGGGGCGTTGACAGGTACTTCATCGTGTAGTGCGTATCTCTTTTCTATGCCTATACTTCACTTTCATGGCTGTATCTAACTTGGTTCATCATTTATTTGGCGCGAAACGTAATTAGAAAAAATCCCTGTATATTCCGGTCTTTAACCATTTTACTCGAAATTCGTTTCCACCACAAACTCAAAAAAGTAATCTTCGCTTTAGTTAATTTGGAAGGATCTGTTTTCAAATAAGGCAAGTTTTACTGCACTGAAATAGCGGTATCTAGGTGGCCCGCAGGTCACAGGTTGGCGTTCGATCGTACAGGAAGCACGCATGTTTTTGGGCTCCTGGTTTTTGCTATCTTAGCACCGGTATTCCTGAGATTTTTTTTCAGATTTTTGAATTCCAGGAAAGAGAAAAACATTTCCTATCCGTGGACATTAATTTTTCAATTGTGTGACTAACGGTTAATTAGTTATGTACTAATTAGTGTAATCAAGGGACCACGTGTCGAAAGAGCTAGCGGAAGGAGACTTTCGGTTTTGCGGACAGACGATAGCAGACAGGACCGCGGGAGAAAGATGTTCTCCCGGTAGAAACGGATCAGCCACCCCTGCCTTGATCAACATAGCAGCTCTTAGCAGGAAGAAACAGCAGTAATTAAGGTAACTGGTACCTGGCGAGGATTGCCTATGTACGTATAAAGCTTAATTGACCATCTTTTAAACACTGGCGGCTGATGGGTACGTCAAAGCGATCTCAATTAGTGAATTAATTTACTGATTGCGGCAGTTTTGGAAGCTACATCCCCAGCCATCTCGGGTTAATTAGGTCCTTTACCTAATTGTTCATCGCGAAGTAGGCCCAGTGTTTCAACTCAAAAGTTTAGGAATCAACGAGTCATAACACCATATCAATTAACAATCCTTAATTCAACGAATAACTTCCCCCACTTCCCTTTCCCAAAAATATAAATATATAATTGCCCTTTGTTATTTTATTAGTAACTTAAATCCTTAGTGTATTCAACTATATTTTTCTCCCACACTCCATATTAAATTCAACTAAACAGCCTAAATAGCAGTTTAATAATTAAATTGTAATTCCTCTCTAATCCTCCCAATAGAACAATTTAAAACTAATCTCTTCAACTAAGCATTTACATAACTAAGCTAAAGTGTAAATTCGTAAATTCTAACCTACCCCCCCCCCCCCAGTTTTAATTTCATTTAATAGATTAATTAGCTAAGAATCAAATAATTCATAAATATCTAAATAAAACCCCGGGAAAAAAAATCAAGAAACTAGACAGTTTCTCAAGTACCCCCAGAATATTTTCTGTAACCATACAAGTCTAATTAGACATCTAATTTACTTTAATAAGCAAATTAACAGGTAAGCGCCCTCAAGGAAAAAAGAAATTCTCAAGTCATGTCTATAATTATAATGTTATTTTCATGTTTCCCCCTGCTGGGAATAAAACATAAATAAACTAATAAAAGGGTAACTAGAAACACCAAATCCAAAAAATGAAACTAAGCACACGTGCAAGTTCCCGCGAAAAAACAATAACACCAATAGACCAAAAGCGCAATGCGTCAACAAAAACCGCCCAAAAAGGCTCAAAAACAAAAGTAAAAAACACTAAAAAAACACCAGGAGCAAGTAGTACACCTGGAACTTCCCAGAAAGAGCAGGTAAAAAGCAAAGCAAAAACCTCCGAAAAAGTAGGAACAACAAAACTAAAGATGACACACATTCAGGGATTTTACGAATTGACAAAAAAAGATACGTGCGAAGAGGCAGATTCAGATGTGGATAGTGTAATGACAGAGCCAGATAAAGAAACACCGGTACTACAAGACACAGAAGTCACGAACCCTTTGCGACATATCAGATGGATCTAAAAGGAGATCCCTAGAGATAGAGAGGAGTATGATGGCAATAAGCTACATCAAGATGATCCAATCAAAATCAACTAAGATACCAGCCTCGACGTGTGAGGCCATGGACCAAGCTCTGCAGGTAGTGATAAACTCACTGACTGAGATGGAGTTGAGGGCAACGCATGCCGAGGCAAAGGCGGAAGCCTTGAAAATAGTAACAGCAAAAAGAGGAACCCAACCAACGGAAGAAGAGACAACATCGCTACCAGCACAAAAGACAACTAAAAAGACTGCAGTTGCTCTCAGTTATGAACAGGCGGTCAAAGCCGCGGCGGCAACTGTAATTATTCAGGCTACAGAAGAGCGGACAGCAGAGGAAGTAGAGCAACAAATAACAAATACGGTAGAAAACAAGGAAGGAGTCGGGAATGTCAAACGGATTCGCAACGGCATAAAAATTGTTTGCGAAAACGCAACGGAAGCTACGAGGATAAAGAAAGCCCTGGCAGAGAATGAGGAGAGTAACAGTGGCCTGAAAGTAAAAACAGTCAATTTAAGGAAAAAGAGAATCATCATCTTCCATGTACCGGAATCGGTGGAGCCAACCATAATCAAGCACAAAATATGCAGAGAACTAGGCATCGACATAGAACAAAACGAGGACAAAATACAGCTGCTAAAATCGCTACGGGCACCGGCAGGGCGATTGAATATACCGGTAGCGCTCTCTGAACCCCTGGCGGATCACCTTCTCAAAGAGAGAACGATCTGCCTGGGACTCAAGGAATGTCTGATAAAAAACTATGTGACTATCCAAAGGTGTCACAAATGTCAAGGTTTTGACCACGTGGCGCACCAGTGCAAGCAGAGTCAGTACTGCCCAATATGTGCAGGTAGACACAAATACGAAGATTGCCCAAAATGAAGGAAGAGATGTATCATCTGCACTACATTCCACGAATGGAATAAGGCGCACTTACCAGCACAAATTCCTATAGACCACACGGCTCATGATGGGCAGTGCAGGGTGTACAGAAAGCTCCTCAAAATTAGACAAATTGAAATTGAACAAGGAAGAAAAAAACTAACTACAAGTAATGATGTCCTAAACAACAAAATCACATTAAACACACCAAGGGGTGTGACACGGGTGCATAGGAGGTCACAGGAGGAACTTAACAACATGCAACAAGGGACACACGAATTGAATTATGTTCAATATCAATGCCGCTAACACAGACGCGTGCCTAAGCGGCACCCAAGACAATCCAAACCTGAATGAAAATAAAAACCCAAAAGAAAACTCCAACAATAAAAATCAAGACAACATCAAACTAATACAAATAAACCTACATAACAGTCTCCATGCAACACAAACACTTATGGGATATATGGGAGACAAGCAAATAAATATTGGACTCTTACAAGACTTTCACCAAAAAAAAATACAGGAAAAATAACAGGTTTCAATAATGGTAATTGGAAAATAACAAAAACAAAAATAAATCGATCAGCAACTGTAACTCACACAGGCACCAATCCAATAACAATAGCAGAAAAAGAATACACAACAGCAATAAAAATCGAAAATAAAAAAGAAACAATAACAATAATCAATGTATACGCTTACGCACCCCCCTCAGTAGAAGACTTCGAAGATGTGCTGCAGGAGGTAGAAGACACTCTGAAAATAGCCAAGGGCGAAGTACTACTGACGGGGGACTTTAACGCACACTCTCAACAATGGAGATATGCGAACATAGATGACAGGGGGGTAAAACTTACAGACTTCCTACTCCTGAATTCCCTCTTTGTACAAAACCCACCACACGCAAAAGCAACGTTCAGCACCATGAGAGGTAAAAGGAAGCTAGAAGGATGGCCGGATCTAACAATAGCAACAGCTAAATTAGGAGAAAATATAACAGACTGGGAAGTAAGTGACGACGAATCAAACAGTGATCACAAATACATAAAATTTAATATAAAATATAAAAACACGTGCTATCAAAGACATAGATTAGTAACAAAACACGGCAAACACGCAAAATTCGAGAAGAAAATAAACAAATCAGAAACAAATATACAAAAGAACTAAGAAAAACAACAAATATAGATCAGTTAGACAACATAACACTAAGATTACAGACAGAAATAGCAGCAATAGCATTCGCCTGCTACAAACATAGAAAAACTCCAGAATTAATGGCACCACCATGGTGGTCACAAGAAGTCAAAATAGCAAGAAATAGAGTAGTAGTAGTTCAGGAGAAAATTCCAGCAACAACAAGATGAGGAACTAAAACACAAACAACATATAGAATATAAAAAAGAGCACGCAAAATTAAAGAAAATAGTCCAAAAAGCCAAAAGAGACACATGGAAAAAATACTGTGAGGAAGTCACTAATACATATGGCCCTCAATACAAACTGGCATCAGGCAAAAAAACAAGCCCATCACGATTAGAAAATATCATGCCGAACAATCAAGAAGTAACAGTCAAAAATACATTAAACCACTTCCTAAACAACCTATATATAACAGATCCATCAATAGAACACGAATTAAAACCAGAGACACCGACACTTAATGAAACAAAACCACAGCTTATAACAAAACAAGAACTCAACAGGATAATCAAAAACATAAAACAAAACAAAGCTCCGGGCTTTGACTAAATAGACTATAACCTAGTAAAACAAATACACACAGCAGCACCACAACTACTACTAACATTATATAACACATGCCTTAACTTCAACTACTTCCCAAAATCATTTAAAATAGGTACAGTTGTCCTATTTCATAAAAAGGGAAAAGATCCAAAATAACCAAAAAATTACAGACCCATATGCTTACTACCTACACTTAGTAAAATATTAGAAAAAATAATACACGGCAGGATATCACATCATCTAACAATCAACAAATACTGGAGCGACAAACAATATGGGTTCAAACAAGGGTTATCAACTGAACACGCACTAAATAACCTAATAAAAACAATAAAGAAAGACAATGAAGGCAAATACCAAACATTACTAATAGCAATGGATATAAAGGGTGCATTTGATAATATCAGATGGCCTATTATAGCCGAAAACTTAAAACAATCACCATGCCCCACTTACTTAATAAATTGGATACTAAGCTTTTTAGAAGACAGATACGTATCCTTAGAAGAAAACGGCATTAAAGTAAAAAAACAAACATTTGCGGCTGCACACAAGGCAGCTGTCTGGGACCACTGCTGTAGCTGCTTATAGCAGATACAGCCGTAAAGAAAAACTGGGTTAATATGTAAGAATACAGACCTTCGCAGACGACTTTATTTTAATAATAAAAGCAAAAACAAAAGAACAATTAGTAAAACTAGCAAACAAAATAATAAAAGAATTTAATGAATGGGTAACGGAAAATAACCTGACGCTTAATTGGGACAAAACAGAACTACTGTACCTTAATAGAACACACACAAGAAACCTACCAACAGCAGACACATATAAAATTGAAGGAATTAAATTCAAAGAAAGGGAATTCGAAGGTAAAGAAAACAATAAGTATCTAGGTGTAATCATACATAAAAACTAAATTGGGAAACACACTGCCAAGCACAAACAGCCAAAGTAAGGAAAGCGTTTTGGATGATGGGACAAATGGCCAAACGGGGCTGGGGATTGAAACCAAGCATCTTAAAAATATGGTATAGAACAGTAGCTGAGAAAACACTGACTTACGCAGCCTCAATATGGGGACATAATCTAAACCAAAGAAGTAAACAAGTACTAACAACATGCCAAAGGCTCTTTTTGCTAGCTATAGTTAGGGCATATAAAACTGCCCCAACAGCGGCCCTTCAGGTACTTGCTGGCCTGATTCCAATTCACCTCCAAGTTAAATACGAGGCAGAATACGGCACAAAATCACGTTTAAGAGAAAAGACAGAAATACACGGAACCACTATCCACCATACAGACTATATAAAAAAGATTAATGTATGGAAAACACATCCCGCGGACACCATAGAACCAAGAATAGGCCATAATTACAAGGACATAGTAATATATACAGACGGTTCAAAATTGGAATCAGGCGCTACGGGTTCGGCATTCGCGGCTTTCAAAAATGAACAAAAAATAAAAACATGGTCAGCTCCATTATGGAAGTACAACAGTGTTTTCCAAGCCGAACTACTGGCTATACTAAAAGCAGCAGAATGGGGAAATAGCACAGGGAAGGAATACAGCATTCGCTCGGAATGCATGTCAGCCATCCAATCACTAAGTAACCCCTTCAATGTAGCAAAATTAATCGATACAATACAAAAAAGAGTAAAAGACTCAAACAATAAATTGAAAATTAGCTGGGTCAAAGAACATGTGGGTATCCAAGGAAACAAGGATGCCGACGAATTAGCAAAAAATGCTGCAGAAAACCAAACTAAAGAAATTCCATACCATCTAGAAAGACCGATATCAAACTTAAAAAGAAAACTAAAAGAACTCACTATCAAACAATGGCAGTACGAGTGGGATTATGGGGAAACGGGCAAGAAGACATATGAATACTTCGCAAAAGTAGATTCTCGCAGAATCATCAGCTGCAATCTACTAAGTCAAATTTACACGGGTCACGGAGCATTCCCGGACTACCTACACAGGTTTAAGCGTAAAAATGCACCAAACTGCTCAGGCGGGGAGTTGGAAACCCCCAAACACTATCTAACAGACTTCCCACTAACTCAAACACTACATCTGATCCACATCACACCGAACAACGAAAAAATATGGCACAACCAGTTAGCGAACAACAAACAAGTACAAACAAAAAGAAGAGCAGTGATGAGATGGTTAGTAGAAAACATCGATCTCATATCACAATAAATACACCTTCCCAGCAGCGAGATTCCTCAATAGCATTTCCCACCCTCAAAAGCCATCACTTTGGTAAGTATATTTTCTAATATATCTTTAAAAAAATTAAAGGGAAAAAAAGTAGCAAAGGAACCTCTTTGCTACGCCAAAAAAAATCGTTTTTTTCAGCACTAGTGAGAAGTGGAAGTCATCTGTGACGGACTGAATTTCACCAACTGATGAAGGCAAGTAGCCAACAAAAAGTGAACAAAATGCAACAAAATAATTAAATGGTGAATGCACAAAGCACACCTGCCAAAGAAAGTTATAGGGAAAAACAGTGTCACATTAAGTAAATACAGCCTCATAGATACATGACGGACTAACAGCCACGGAACAAGCCCCACTCCATTAGTGCGAAAAGTTTCTCAAACAACAAATCAACAAGTTGCACAAAATTCAAAAGCAGTGATAACAGCCATTAGGATTCAATGGACTGATCGCAAAAAGCGTATTCACGAAGGAAAAAAAATCAAAACCCCCAATGCTTGGGTGAGATAAAGTGACAAAGACAACAAAAATGAGTGTGCAACATCCAGAAAAGTGACAACCACCAGTAACAGAAGTTACAATGTGACAACCACCAGTAACAAAAGTTACAATGTGACAACCACCAGTAACAAAAGCTACAATGTGACAACCACCAGTAACAAAAGTTACAATCTGACAACCACCAGTAACAAAAGTTACAATGTATCAACCACCAGGAACAAAAGTTACAACGTGACAAAACCCACGATAGTGACATAAAAACCAGTGGAACTCTCGAAAGAAGACCAAGATTCAAAATAAGAAAACCAGCTCTAGCACAAGCTAGAGGTAAAAATATATCAAGAAAGAGACAAAAAACCAATGAATGATAGACAAAAAACAACCCACAACAGGGGTGAGCCTATAAAAACGCCAAAAAGCCTTGACAGAGACAAATACAACAAGAAGTGAAATCAGCCCATAAAAGAGGCGATAAACACTACAGCGACAACCCACCATGAACGTGACAAGCCAACAGACATGGTAAATATGTAAATCTATGTACGCTAATGGCACCTGGTGCATGTAAAATCCGTCGTGGGTGCAAAGCCCTCAAAGTTACCTGTGAATAATACCTCTGGGGGTGCCTAGTCAGGTGAGGGTCTCGTCACCTGATCAAGGTTCTAAATTACGAGACCTATTAAATCTGTCAATTCCACAAAGTTAAACAGAAACCTTGAACCGGCAAACAAAGGTAACGGTAGCAAATCACAAGAGATCAAGCACAGCAGCGATGTGAACAAATCTATAGTCAGGTGGATCACAGCCATGCTGTGATCAGGCGATTTCCGCCCCGCACCCAGGTACTAACCCGTTAAGCTAGGCATTCATGCTGGGCAGGTAGGGGCCTGGTTAGCGGTATATAAAAAAAAGGTTATAATGGTCATAATTTTATGAACTTTCATTCAACATTTTTCAAGAATTTTCATTAAAAATATAATATAACAAATATCCATTACTATCGGTGGCGTTAAATTCCACAACAGTATATGGTTATAATGTTATGAAATTACGTTTAGCATTTTTCAGAGTACAGTGAGCAAAATACTGGATTCATCATTTAAAAAATCATTTTAAATGTTTTAAACATTAATCTGGCTCAAGTTTGGCGTGTTGTTTGAATAGGCTCTGGTAATAATAAGACTTTTTAAATTTCAATTTTTTTCTTTTGTAAATTCTAAATAATTTTGCTAATTAGAATCATTAAACGTGATTTGTGGTTTTGAAAACCAGTTGTTCTAAAATGCTTATAAAAACAATTGGATACTCAATGCATGTCATTTAATTATTTTCTTCTAAATATTAAGTGATTCTATTCAACATTTTTCAGATGTTATGAATATAAATATATTAAAAAATACTTAAATTATTTAATGAACAAATTAGTTTAAATATTTACATAACAATTATATTCAGAATAGTAATATTAAATTTTAAGACAATCAAAATGTTTTTCAAATTACTAATTGTTCATAAAATTATTTACCTATCAATTGACAGAATTAAAATTTTTATACAAGTTAATTAAGAAGCAAAATAAATAAATGAATAAATAAAAATAATAAAAAAACACAAAACTTACTCTGTATGATGAAAGATAAATGATTAATGACTCAGATAAAAATAAAAAATAATGATATAAACTTTATTTGTAAATAAAAAAACTTTTTTTTAATTAAAAGGGTTTACAGCGCATAATTTTATAAAAAACGACATTTTGTTTTCTTATGCTGTAATAAATTATGTCAGTGTGGTCCAACTGCATCCCAAGTGGAAAAATTATTATTGAAGAAAAAGTTTCGTTAATTTAATCGCAAAACTTTTGCCATTAAATATGGCAGAAATTTTATGTTGAAAATTAGTGGTTCCTCGCGGACCGAAATTGGGAAACACTATTAACTCTTTCAAAGAAGTGTTGCCAGTGGGCTATTTTCTTTTAATTCAGTTTTCTTGATTGTCACCAGTGTTTTGAGAAAATTAATTCCGTCTTATTTAATAACAGATTAATTAAATCGAAGACTTATACCATCTCAAAAAAGTGATACCAATCAAGCAATCGTACTTAATAAAAAGTAGCCCACTGTTTCAAATGCGGCGATAGATATACTTCCACCGTAATTTTAATCCCCAATTGTCGCAGTTGTATCAGATTTTTTTAAGTATTTTATAATGCAGTTAAAGGCAATCATTTATTTATTTGTAAATCAATTTCTTACGGAATACTCAATCCTTTTTGCATTTTATAAATAAAATAATTTTGACCGTGAAAGGGTTTAGGTGATTTTATCTTCACGCATTACAATCTTTTACGTCTCAATTAATATATATTACATAAATATTTAACCATAATGATTTCGTATATTTTTCGTTTGATACATACATTTTTTATATGTGTGTAAAAAATATATGAAAATAAGAATTCGCAAATGACAACCATTATTCAAGCTGCGTTATTTTGACTCCAATCAAATAAACGTGCTTTAAAAAAGAAATTTTAAACAATAAATCAAATAAGTTAGATATAGAAATAAGAAACATGCCAGATGCACAACCGCTGGCCCGAGGCTACCAAGATACCGCTATTTTTACACAGAATATTTTGCTTTTATAACAGAAACTGTGCTATTAAATAAGTCGAAGATTGAATTTCGTACATTCTAATGGTAAACGACTTTCAGGCAAAAAAATTGTGCATCATTATTTTATAAAATACATATTATGGTTCAAAACATATTTATTTGACTTGGGTTAAACTGGCTCAGTTAACGAATACTGGAGAATACTGGAAGGCTGGCATGTGTGGATGCCTTTGTTATATTTTGCAATTTAAAATACGCTCAATCAGTGCGAACGGGTGTGGGCGTGTCCCGTTTATAACTAAAACGTTTTTTACTAGAATGACTTAAAGTCCAAACATTATTATTAATTGTTTTATACTTTTCCAACATCTATTTACTTTAATAAAGCAGCGCCAATTTGCCAAGACATTATTTTCATATTAAAAAGAAATAGATGCTATTTATTCAGAGGTGGAAAACTGGTGCAGAGGTTGAGCCTTTTGACACCACTAAATTTTAATAGAGTTTTTCTACTTATTTAATGACAGAATTTCAGAATTTTTGTTAAACTGAAAAATACTATAAAATATTTGCGGTATCAATAGACTCCACCTCTGCGCCAGTTTTCAAGCACTGTTTATTGCACGGGTTACATAAATGCTACAGCCACAACGCATAAAAACTAATTTCTAACACTTTCCAACATAGTTGAAAAAGTGTTTATGACTTCGGTTTGTCTGGCCCTCTGTCAGTCTAACTGGCCGCCTCTCAGCCTGGCTGTCTGCCCGTATTCTATTTCATGTAAATATACTCGGATTACCATGTAACTGATAGCTATATGTTATTGAGGTTTACTATGACTTGTTTAGTATTGAAAATGAACTGAGTAGTATTTATAGTTCGTTTTCAGGGACACTGAAGAAAAGAACTTCGTTACATTATGGTTTGTGAAAAAATTCGCTTGCAGTGTATGTTAATCATGCTGCCTATATTTAAAACATATTGAATATTATATGTAGCACTGAAGTGCACTACAAGATGCTTGCTGTAGAAAGATGTGTACAAGGCATTAAGCGTTCCTTTACAGGGATACACAATGAATTCGGTTGCAATTCTGTCTATGAGCGTTGCTGGAAGTGGACTTTTGCTGGACGTTGCTGGACTTTGCAGTTGTGGTATGAGCTTTTAAATTTAACTATTTTTTTGCATATTACTACGTGTGTATAAATTTAATAGATCATATACAAGGCTGCAAAAAAGATTTCAAGTACATTTTAATTTATTGGCGGTTATTGCTGATGAAACTTTTTAAACTGTGTAATGCCTTTCCTAACTGAACTAAATTTAAGCATACTATGTGCAAATCGATAGATTATAGATAGGGTTTCACAAAAATTTCGAATATTTTCTGATTATAGACGGTAATTGTTTAAATTTGTTTTTTATATGTGTTATGCTTTTTCTATATTGTTTACTTAAATACAGTCTTTCACCTTACTAATCGGTGAAGTTTCATTACAGATTTCAGAATTTCTTGTGAAGGGTTTCAGAAATTATGCTTGACGCATATATTTTCTTTTTTATTTTATGTTTGAAAACAATGTTCTAGAATATCAATACTGCAGCATGAATGTAGATAAACATTGGTTATGTATGAAAACACATAATTTAAAAGTTTTGCATTACAATACTTTAAGTATAAAGGTAATTTATAGGAAAAGTATCAGAAAGTCCCCATGAATTCAGCAAATTTTAAGATAACTTCAATAATACATTAATATATAACTGTAAAATAAATCCGTTGATTGTCAGCACGATTTCCATATTTTTACTGTTCTTTTCCTATGAAGTTATTTCGTGAATGTGTCAAAAAGTAAGGATGTGATAATAGTATGCTTGACATATAATGCTAAATTTAATTTTTTTTAAATGATTTTCTTTTGTATGTTTCTTTTAAAATATAAAAGCATATATTTCAACTGTTTTTAAAGAAGTCATATTGTTTTAAACTCTTAATAGAATCACGTCTCATACGTTGCTACTAAAACTTTTTAATATAATTCGTTGACTTATTTAAACGCAGAAAATTATTACAAATTCTTCAATTAAAAGAAGTGATTACAAAGTCGGCTATTTAATCTCTAGAATGACTATATATGCATTTAATATATGACTATACATTTGATGTTAAAACGCACAGGGCGCTGTATCACAGATGTGCAGAGAAATGTGTGGGATTTTTTTAATAAGTAAAAATTATTGTAAAAACAGTTATTTCTCCACCGACTGGCGGTGCTTCAGTTCTTTTGATGTTCAGCTGGATTACATTTGTAGAGTGACGCAGCAAAATTTACATTGCAGCTAGAGCAAATGCTCATTTTGTTGGCCGTCATTCGGCAGAATGGCTGTCAGACGTGGCACGACACAGTGTCACGGCGGGCGGAGCGTCAGGGATGCTACTTCACTTTATTACCAGTAAAGAAATGTAAAGTGATGCAGCATCTCATGAATTTTCGCCACTGCTGTGCAGAGCATCAAAAAGTGTTTTAGATGTCTTGAGACAATACACCTCGTGACTTGTTATTGTGGGTCGTTTATTATGTTGTTACAGGTGTTCAGCGATTGGCCTATTTCTTTTGCTATGCTGGAGAAAGGTATTAATTATCATGTAAGGGTAATTACAGCTGAACCCAGTCGCGGCTAGTCAGGGGGATTACAATGACTTTACTAGCAGTAATTTCGTAATCTAAATCTCTACATGTTTAATAGGGCGTATCGAAAAAATCCAAATTTTTTAGATTTTTTAGCGGTAGTGCGGAAAAGTTGTGAACTCCCTTTATTAAAAAGTGTGCGGAATCTTAAAAATGTGAGTTGATATCTTCTGTCGCCTCAGTGGGCCGAAAGTTCCAAAATTGGACTAAAAATGATTAAAATACAAAAATTAATAAATAATCACAGATTTCGCTCATCGGTTTGGGGTAGTGGTTACAAGTTACTGTTTTGTAACAACAATAACCATAGAAAATTGTAGAATTATAGGTTAATTTCTTCTGTCGCCTCTTCGGCATCGAATTTTTTAAATTTTGATGCAGTTTGGTAGTTTTTTGCATTACTGTTTACTGCTTGCACAACGCACAATCGAGACAGACTGGGTATGTCGATCTGCCAAAATAGTGGAACACCCTTATTTTCACGCCGAGAAACAATAACAACAACAGCCATAAAAAATTTTAGAATTATACGTTAATATCTTCTGCCGCTTCATCGACACCAAATTTTGGAAAATGAAGGCAAAATTTTAAATAAATACACGTTACACTTACCTCATTTTAATGCGATCACAAACTTTATTTTACCTTACGAACATACAAATGACAAAAGCATTACTGGCTTGTAATCATTTTTGGTCTCAAATTTTGACATGTGTTTTCTGGATTCTAGTGTCGCTCTAATAAATCTATCCCTGTTCTGCATCCCAACTGCTTTTCCAGAGGCTGCAAGTGACTAGTTTCATAATCCGCTCTACCGCTTGTGTGTGTGAAGCAAATTTAATAAAGTCCCAGCAATAAATTGGCATACTGCCCTGTATCATCTTCAGAAATTCTTGAGAACTGATCTCTGTGGGAACAGTATGCGATATCATATAACAAGTTCGCCAGTCAATGAGACCTACATAGTCTGTAGCTCCAAAGTTAAAAACAGGAATAACAAATTTGCGAACACAATTTCCGTCTGGGCTAATTTCTCTTGCCTTGATAATCCGCCGATCTGCAAGGGTCCTAATACGGCACATATCATCAGATAACATGGCCAAAATCATGTTTACTTGAGCCGCAAAGTAAGCGTTGCGAGAAATAAATGGGTAGATTATGTCACAATACTTTTTTGGCAATTACCGAGATGAGCTGATGAAATGCCACAGGCACCATCCTTTATGGAATGTCGAATCTCAATTCGCAGAGACTACGTAGACTCTTAGAATGAATACAACCAATGTTAGCAACTTATTTGATGGGTCTGATGTTGATATATATAACCTCAGTATTTGATTGGAAGTTGTTAGCCAGCGGGACAAATTCAACGTTCCCGGTTCCCGGATAGCTCGATCTGAACAACAAACGCTAGAACTAATGGCGGTACAAATGTCTAATAAGTATTTCTGATCTGAACTGAGGGTGGTAAGATCAATGTCATCAATGCCGGGCAACTTTCATTCAATACTATTAAAAGCAACAATTGAAAGCTTTTCGCATCCTTTAAGGTTTCGTTTAATGCCTCCGGTGTAAGATGTGGAGCCAGATGACTTGCCGTCTATGGACTGAAACAGGTGTCATAATGGCAACTCATTGAAATAAAGTAAGCAGATAATCCATTGGACTAGTCTCTGAAGTTTCAATTCAAGCCTGCGAATTACGACATTAGACATTCCTGTGTTCACTACAGTGCCGTCACACCCGAGAACGATACGGTTGTTAAAATCATCCAATAAAGCACTTGTTACGTATTCGTAAATGATATTAGATATATCAAGACTAGATCTGCTTTCAAATGTAACATGTCCCATATACGTAGAACCAGGCTCCGATACAATACAGCAATGCGCTTCTACAATTGTTCTTTAGAACTGCTTGTCCTCGAGTGTTTCTGATGTTAAGGTTTCGTCATGTCGTCCATCAAAATAAAGGCCAGATAGAGTGGAACGATTTTCATTTGATTTTGAGACCAATTTTATGTAAATTCTCAATTTTTCCCTCCATATTTTATTTTTGCCTGTGACGAGGCTGGTATCTGATTCCGATATTAAACCCAAGTCTAGCACAACACGCAATGCAATAGCAACCGTGGCTCTGTTGAAGACACCATACCTTTCACAGACAAGAACTGTGTTGTCCAGTTTTAAACGCATTTGAACACTCCTTGTGGGTTCCCACATTGCCTTCACTAGTTTGGCAGACCGCCAAACCCAGTCTGTCTCGATTGTGTATTGTGCAAGCAGTAAGCAATTATGAAGTTAACAATTATTAAAACTACCAAAATGCGTCAAAATTTTCAAAATTCGATGCCGATGAGGCGACAGAAGATATTAATGTATAATTCTACAATTTTCTATGGTTGTTGTTGTTACAAAATAGTAACTTGTAAGCACTACCTAAAACCGATGAGCGAAATCTGTGATTATTTATTAATTTTTTATTTTTAATCATTTTTAGTCCAATTTTTATAACTTTAGGCCCACTGAGGCGACAGAAGATATCAACCCACAGTTTTAAGATTTCGCACGTTTTTTAATAAAGGGAGTTCACAACTTTTCCGCACTACCGCAAAAAGATCTAAGAGATTTGGATTTTTTCGATACGCCCTAATGTTTAACCACTTATAAGTTTCGTTTTTTGACACTGTAAACTAGAAATAAACACCACTTTTTCCGTAATAAAATATTTGTCTTCTATCATCGAAATATACCTGCCAATTAACACGTTGACGGACACTTGCGGCTATAGCCGCCAAAGCGAAGTTCACAATGCGGCATGACGGCTATAGCCGCCCAAAACGAAACGGTCGTTTTTACACACTACGGCTATAGCAGCGCAAATGTGCATTTACCGGCGTAAAAGTAGAAGCCCTGTGTCATGTTTTGGAAACAATTTTTTAGGTTGAAGTTCGTTTTCCACCTGTTATACGAGTTGCAGCTTCAGTATGCACGTGCAGGGTGGCTAGTGGTCAGGGAAAAATACAGTAAAAGAAAATGATAATTACCAGTATATTCTTATAGAAAAATTCAAATTGATTATTTGATCGAATAAACAAGATAATTTTTTCTATAAGAATATACTGGTGTTTATCACTTTTTTTTACTGTATTTTTCCCTGACCACTAGCCACCCAGACGTGGTTGTGAGGGGAGTAGTGCAACCTAATTAACCCCTTAATCGTCGCGCTCTTTCAGTGTAGGCTACTTTTAAAAAAGTCAGATTGCTTGATTACCACCAGTTTTTTTAAGTAGAAATGTTCGTCTTATTTAATAGATAGATAAAATAATGCGGGAATAAAGCAAATAAGACTATTTAAAAAAAAAAACTGGTGTGAATCAAACAATCTGAATAAAACATGCGCATACTACGCTGCCCGTGAATGTCTCGGGCACGACGATTAAGGGGTTAAAGGTGCTGAATTAATCAAAATTAAGTTTATTTAAGCAGAAAGAGTAAAACTATACTTCTAATATTCTAAAAATTACAAAAACATATAGTGTCAATTTTTGAACTTCACTTGTTCCTACTGTCAGTCAATGTGTTAATAAAGGGGAGACTACAGGTAAAAATTAGTGGTATCAAAAATCTTTTAGAAACGAAGCAAGCAAACTCTTCTTGCATGAGTGGCGGTCAGTGAAAACTGTTAAGTAGTTAATCGTGTAACGTCCCTCGATTAATTGTGATCATATTTTACGTTATAAAATTCTGGTAGTAAAGTCATTGTGAACTCCCCTGATGAGGCGCCACTCTGAACCCCTTTTGGATTTTGAGCACAGTGTCGTGCTACGTCTAATAGAAATTCTCATGAATGACGGCCGTCGCCATGAGCATCTGTATACCTAGCTGTATGGGAAACTTTGCTGCATAACTGTACATATAATACAGAGCTAAACAACAATAAATGTGAAGCGCCTACAATCGGTGTGAAATATAATTACTCCTGCAACATTTTATTCGTAAATTTAACAAAAAACATGGTTATATTTGAAAACGAGATCGTGCTATTGTTTAAACCTTTAGAATTATTGTGATCATATTTTACGTTATAAAATTCTGGTAGTAAAGTCATTGTGAACTCCCCTGATGAGGCGCCACTCTGAACCCCTTTTGGATTTTGAGCACAGTGTCGTGCTACGTCTAATAGAAATTCTCATGAATGACGGCCGTCGCCATGAGCATCTGTATACCTAGCTGTATGGGAAACTTTGCTGCATAACTGTACATATAATACAGAGCTAAACAACAATAAATGTGAAGCGCCTACAATCGGTGTGAAATATAATTACTCCTGCAACATTTTATTCGTAAATTTAACAAAAAACATGGTTATATTTGAAAACGAGATCGTGCTATTGTTTAAACCTTTAGAATTATTGTGATCATATTTTACGTTATAAAATTCTGGTAGTAAAGTCATTGTGAACTCCCCTGATGAGGCGCCACTCTGAACCCCTTTTGGATTTTGAGCACAGTGTCGTGCTACGTCTAATAGAAATTCTCATGAATGACGGCCGTCGCCATGAGCATTTGTATACCTAGCTGTATGGGAAACTTTGCTGCATAACTGTACATATAATACAGAGCTAAACAACAAGAAATGTGAAGCGCCTACAATCGGTGTGAAATATAATTAATCCTGCAACATTTTATTCGTAAATTTAACAAAAAACATGGTTATATTTGAAAACGAGATCGTGCTATTGTTTAAACCTTTAGAATTATTGAATTTTTATTTTTTTTGTGTTTTTTGTATAACCCAGTATTCCAAATTAGGGTCTGCAGCTTTTGGACCGTAGGCCACCAAGCTACCATTATTTAAAAAAAAACTTACCTTGTTTAATGACGGAAACTTTTCGATGAAATAAGACGAAGATTTCCTTTCGGAGTTTGTGGTGGCAAACGACTTTCTTTCAAAAATGTTGAAGATCCCTATTTTAAATGAACTACATTTGCGATTTTTGAATTTACATATAATTTGTCTGAAAATTACCTTTCATAAAAAACAAAACCACGCTCTTACAAACGGTGGTGTACTGAATTTGTCTTAATTGAAAACAAATTTATTCCATAATCTGGCTTTGAATATACATTTTATATAATTCAATACAGTTTTACTAATTATTTAATAGCTTTCTAAATCATAATCAACAACAAATCGAGTTGTGATAGTTCTTGATTTCATGATATATGCTCAAATGTGACCTTTGCGAGACTTAAAAAGTGGTCATAATTTTAAGCTATAAATGAAAATTCTTTAAAATTTACTGGTGTGCGTGATTTGAAAGGTAAGTTATTGAAATTTTATGCATAATTCATAAGTATTAACCTTTTCAAGAGTAAAGCAATTCTGCTCCTAAAATGTTATAATAATTGACTGCAACCAAAATTTACGACAAAATTTATTGAAAACT
This sequence comes from Maratus michaelseni, assembly GCA_963931845.1. Lineage (NCBI taxonomy): Eukaryota > Metazoa > Arthropoda > Arachnida > Araneae > Salticidae > Maratus > Maratus michaelseni. The sequence continues at coordinate 267,708,088 of OZ007599.1, forward strand.
AATTAAAAGATTTTCTTTACGTACATGAAAAGCGAATTTTTTTTTTTAACGTTCTGGGTGTAATTTGGCAGTTTGGAGTTAAAATGAAGTGTTCTCGCCATTCAGACATCGCCCTTGCGATGGTTAAAATACCGAAATTTACGGTGTATAAACCGCTGCTCAAATAAATCTATTAACGAACAGAAACATTATTTATTAAAATTTAACTTATTTTTACTTGAAACTCATTTTACTGTATTAAAAAAATCTGGTTTGAAAGAGACTTCTGTTAGCCACTGCATAGATACTGGAATTTACAGTGTTTTTATTTATTAAGAGTAAATATTTATATTAAAATCAAATGTTCCTGGAAAATACTATCAAATAAAGCTATAACCAAACATTTTATTTAGTAAGAGAAGTATGTACAACAAAATAATGTGTTGCATTTTATCAAATAGTATTTCTGGAACTAAATATGTTTACATGTATTCCTAAAACAAGTACAAGTATGTACAACTTATGTACAACAAAATAATGTGTTGTATGTACAACAAAATATTGTGTTGCATTTTATTAAACAGTATTTGTGGAACTAAATATGTTTACATACATTCCTAAAACTTTTGTATCGTATGCCCACATTTTTGAAATAGCTTTATATAATAATCCCCTTAATCTCTCATTAATTAAGGCGAATATATCAATATTTAGAAAGAGTGGAAATGATCAAGCAATTAAAAACTCACCAAACTGACAACAATGTTACGAATTTATTTCATTATTCGTTATCACATAATATTAGCAGGCTTGGAAATTAAGCGGATTTTTTTCAGAGAAATTCCAAACAATAATTATGCTTTATTTAATGACGGACAATCTACGATTAAATAAAGCTAAGATTACTATTACGAATGTCTGGTATGAATTCGGGATTTCTGAATAAAAATGGCCACTTAATTGACAACACTGGTTACCAGTCCTTAGCAAAGTCAAAATAGTTCTGTAAAAAAGTAGCTAATTTCATTCAAATTTTTCACATAAAGTTCGCACAATCAAGTAGTTTTTTAACCTATTTCAAAGAGTTCTTACAAAATTTTCCAAACAATAATCATATACATATACTCCTACAGCACCCTCGAGAGAAATCTACAGCAAAGAACATATATTTTTAAGTAGTCTTGCGACTAGAATATAAAAATAATCACCCGGGGCAACTCTGCTCTTATATTCAATATCATATCCTCTTTTGAGCATGTAAAGTACAACAAATAAAAGTTCACTTTGCCTAAAAATTGAATGCTGCATAAATAAAATTGTATATTGTAATCTGGGTCTACTTTGCACCTAGAGGTGTTGGTTCAAACCAATATCGAAAAAGGATTCAAAGCTTCTTAGTGATTGATTCAAAAAATATTTCAAATATTTTTTATTCTTCCCAACTGGTAGGATTCTCTGTTAAATCATGTTAATTATATTAATAAAATCATTAATGTTTATCAAGAATCAGTCGTTTTTAACATTGTTTTCCAAGTGTTTTCTAAGTTAATTTATCATCCTTAACGTCATGATATCTAGATAGATGCCAAAATTTGCGCTTTTGTCTTACCATTAAAATTTAATCGTAAAATTTTCCTTACTTAATCATCAAAATCTGTAATATAATAAGGCAAAAATGTATATTAAATTTTAGTAGTATTAAAAAAGTATTAAAGTTAGAACCTCTGTGCTACTAAAGTTTTGGTTGAATTTATGCCAATAAATGTATGAAATTTTCTTTTACAAAGCAAAATACAGTTGTGAAGTAAAATACATTTATTCATTTGTTGAAACTCATCCTATATATTAAATTGAAAAGGAATTTTCGTCAAATTCCATACGAAATTGGGATAAATGCAAATACGTTAAGGTCTCTGGGTTGCCCACTCTTAATAAAGTGAACAATTCACCGTAGAAAATGCATTGCTCGGTGAAGGGATAGCTACTTCCACGTTGTTGGCGAGCCTTGCTATTCAGACAATGAGCTGAGGGCTTTTCCTTTCCAAAAACGAAGCAATGATTCTTTTAGGATTGATTCATATTGTCGTTGATTATTTATCGTTTTTAGGGTTTCGTTCATCTCACGAAACCCTATTGCTCCCGCTCCGTTGTCTGTCTGTCACAGAACCATTCTCAACAAGAACGAAAAATCATGCGTCAAGCATAGATTATGTAGCACTTTCCAACGCTTCTAAAATAATTTTACAAATCATTACCGTTTAATAAGCTGAAAGATGACATCTAAGTAAACAATTTGGAAAACGCATAACATATTTAAAAACGTAATTTCGGGAATTTTCAATATATACAATATTCGGAAAAATATCCGAATACTTTTATGTAGCCCTGTATAGGATCTATAGATTTGTATATATACATAGGATGCTAAATTTTAGTTTAGTTAGGAAACGCGTAGCACAGTTTAAATTCTCCTTCTGGAGTTTGTCAATAAACGGAAATGTGTTCGCGAACTTTTGTGCTGCCCTGTATAGGATCTACAGAATTTATACACACCACGTAATAGACAAAAAGCTAGTTAAGATTAAAATCGCGTTCAGTAACTTAAAACGCACTTCCAGGAATTATTGTTAACAGACAGGAGAGAATTCTTTTGTGTGTCCCTGTAAATGAACGATGACTGCTATACACACACTATTCTGTAGTAAGCCTCTTGTAATGCACCTTAGTAATATATATAAACTTCAATGCGTTTAAAATAGTGGAACATTATTTAAATAAGCCGCAGACGATTTTTCTCCATAGACGTAATGTAACGGAATTATTTTGACTGTCCCTGTAAAGTAACTCTAAGTGCTATACACCTACTATTCCATATTAAGCTTCTTCTAATGCATCTTAGTGATCTATATAAATTTCAATGCGTTTACAATAGTGAAACATTTTTAAAATAAACCGCAAATGATTTTTCCCCATAGACCGCAATGTAACGGAATTCTTTTGAGTGTCCCTGTAAGAAAACTATAAGTGCTACACACTTCAGTTGAAATAGGGAACGTGCCATAGATAACGACAATAACATATAAAAATTGCAGAGCAATCCGAGCATATTTACGGGAGTTAGAGCACGGACAGACGGCCAGACGGCCAGACGGCCATACGGCCAGACAAACCGAAGTCATAAGCACTTTTCAACTAGGTTGGAAAGTGCTAAAAACTATGTAACTTACAGAGTTGAAACTTAGTGTATAAATCTGAATAGCAGCTGTGAAGAGCTCAAAATATTCAAATTTGAAAAATTCATATTATTTTAATAAATAGAGATAAAAAACCAAAATTCTAACAGCCTTTTCCTATTCAATTGAAACATTTTCAATTCTAGCCGATGCCAAAAAATAAAAATCCACGATGAAATTCTTTCTACAATAATTAATTTTCTATCAGACGATTTCCACGTGAAAAATGAAATAAAAAGTTTCACCAATTGAAAAAAAGATTAATATTAAATAAAATTGATTGACCTCATAGTGGTAATAAAACTAAGATTTCTCAATAATACAAGGAGTATGAGTATGTGTAATGTACACAAAGCAGATTAATATCACGTCATTAGAGAATTAAAAAGAAAATATGACGTCATATCGGAAGTTTAACGGATTTTTCAAATGTTTCAGAATAATACAAAGCGAGTATCAATATGAATAATAGAGAATAGTAAATATATGATATAAATGCTGGACGATTACACCATGAAACATTTCTACATTAAAGACGTGAGTATAAAACATCACAAATTTACTGAATGGTGTATACAAAACGTATGTATACATATACACCATTCAGTAAATTTGTGATGTTTTATACTCACGTCTTTAATGTAGTAAATATATGAGTTTGAGGAACGTATTGAATCATGATAAAAACCCGATTACGGAAATATTCGCATATTTTAACAATTTAAATGTGTACAACATGTTAATTTTGAAATTATTTTTTTTAATATAGCATTTAGTCCACATGACAGATATTATTATGACAAAATATGATAGCGGGCTTCGCCCGCTATCGAGCTGGTTTAGATATTCGAAAAAATGAGAAAAATACACCGGTAAATTTTTACTTTATAAAAAACATGACTTTTTTTTAATTGCTAAATGAAATTTATTTGTATTTATTAAAGAAAGGATAAAGTGTTTCGAAAGGATTATTAAACGAAACCCTTACAGCGATCTTTGGTCACACTTACCACACTTGTTAAATGGTGTTGTTAAGTTTCAAGTTTGGGTTACTAAAAATATTAGGTATTTTTAAATTTCATCTTTATTTGTATTGGTTAATTGAGTTCATGAACATAGAAACAGATATGTATTTCTATGTTCATGATTGAGTTCTTTGGATTCTCCGTATAATGTTCGTGAAATTGTAGCGGATGGAGATTATTTAGTGTGCTGTTTGCATAACATAGAAAATCATTACTCGCGTATTCATAATGCAATTGCAAAACATGCTTTTGAAATTGGAATAATTGTGTAACACAAAATTGGAGATACAATCTGTTTTTTTTTTGTTTTTGTTTTTTTCTGTCGTTTGTATTTTGATACTTTAAATTTCTTACCTTAACGTAATTGTCAAATTTTTATTGGGATTTTTTTTCTGAAAGGGTTTATTTTCACTTGAAAAAGCTGAAATTTCAATTTTTGAGTATAATATTTCAAATTTTTTAATAGTTACATTCGGCTGTAAAACATTGAGTTTTCATTATATATAAAAGTTTCAAAATTAGCTGCCACTTTTTTTGCTGTTTATTGATACATGATATTGATTTTTACTTAAATGATGTGCTGTAAGTGCAACCTTCAGCATCACTGCTAATATATGGAATCCTACTTTCCAAAATAATTTACAGAGGCAATGTGTAAGTGGAAATATGAATTATATGAATTAGAGGTGTACTGAGCACTCGGTATTAGGCCAGCTTATGTATATGTTCTCGGCGAATACTGATTGGTTGTAAAAATTTACTTTCTTTTTGCTTTAATTAGTTGTAAAATTTTACCTTCTTTTTTTTTTAACCCCACAAAACGAAGTACTACACTTGTCGAATATGTTGTCGGTATAACAGAAACATACCATAATGCCACACCCTCCCTGCCACAGATGAAAATGCCCTATTTTTTAAAGTTGAAATTTCTTTTTTTAAATATTTTATTTAAACTTTTACAAAACTATATTCAGGTGTTTTTATCAATTAAATTTTTTGATCAATTGAACTTTTTGTGAATTAAAGAATCAGTTGTATACTTTTTGTGAATACGAATTACCGATGAATATACGAATACTCTGCATTTGGCCGAATTCTGACCATGTAATCACCTAATACCGAATATAACCCTGAATAACAAATGGAGTCGCTAAATAAGCAAGACAACAGATATATTTCCAGAAAAAAGAACAGATCATACTACAAATAGTTTCCATACAGTACAATTTATAGCGAATATAATATGGTGAATCCAAAGAATTCACACAAAATAGAATAAATAATGATAAAATGAAAAAATACCTAATATTTATGGTAATCATATTGATGGTAATCCTATATATTAAAAAGAAAAATGATTTTCGGTTAAATATATAGGACTAGATGGAACACGTCCAAATTTGACGTACAAAACAACTTCACGGTACCATCAAAAAACTTCATAGCCACTTTAAAATGCTTGAAATATTTGCAGAATAATTCAAATAAATAAAATCTTACCTTGATTTAAATCAACGCTGGGTATGATGGAACCGACAAAATGTGAAAGTTACACATGCACTCACAGAATTTCTTCCATCTGACGCTTTTCCATTTACTGGCAGAGTATATATATATAATGATAATAAACCCCATACACTACACTTCTCCACCTGCTGATTTGATGACCTTTTTCTTATTTATTGTGTATCTAGTAAATGCATTTTGTGAGCAATAAATGTCAGATAATCATTATTAACCCTTTCCAACATCGTTGAAAAGTGTTTATGAATTCGGTTTGTCTGTCTGTCTGTCTCTCTATGCTCTAACTCTCGTAAATATATATGTATAGTCATTCAATTTATATATGTTATTGACGTTTACTATGGCATGTTCGGTATTGAATATGAAGTGTGTAGCCCTTAAAGTTTTTTTTTACAGGGACACTCAAAAGAATTCCGTTGCCTTACGGTCTATAGGGAAAAATCATTTGCGGTTTATTTTAATGATGTTATACAATTCCAACCATATTGAAATTAATATATATCACTGAGGTGCACTACAAGAGGCTTACTATAGAATATGGTGCGTATAGCACTTAAATTTGTTTTACAGGGACACTCAAAAGAATTCCGTTGTATTACGGTCTATGGAGAAAAATCGTTTGCGGTTTATTTTAAGAATGTTTAAATATTTCAAACAAATTGAAATTTATATATGTGACCAAGGTGCATTATAAGAGGCTTACTACAGAATATTTAGAGTATAGCATTTATCGTTCATTTACAGGGACACACAAAGAATTTGGTACTGTTTGTTAAAAATAATTGCTGGAAGTGCTTTTTCAATTGCTTAACATGTTTTTAAATTTACCTCCTTTTTTTCTAGTACTTGGTGTGTATAAATTTTATAAATCATATACAGGACAGCACAAAAGCTCTGGAGTACATGTAGGTTTATTGAGGGAAATTCCAAAAGGGAGACTTTTAAACTGTGGTACGCGTTTCCTATCTGAACTCAAATTTAGCATTCTATGTAACATATATACAAATCTATGAATCATATATACAGGGCTGCACAAAATAATTCGGATATTTTTCCGAATATTGTTAATAATTCCTGAAATTGGATTTTTAAATATGTTATGCAATTTCCAAATTGTTTACTTAGATATTATCTTTCACCTTATTAAACGGTAATGATTTGTAAAATTATTTTGGAAGAGATGGAAAGTGTTACATAATCTATACTTGATGCATGAGTTTTCGTTCTTGTTTTTAACTCATGAAGGTATCGAATGGAAATTTATCCCCAATTATTATTTTCATTTAAAGGCGTAAATAGGTGATCAGAATTTAATTTTTTAATATTCTTGATCTTGAAATTACTAGCCGAGATTGAAGGAGTTTTAAACGCACGACAATTTACACCGTTATCACCAGAAATTGAAATGTTCGAGATTTTAATTCCGTCTTATTTCATGATAGGAAGAGCTATAACTTCGATATTAGTACTATGGTTAGTTGAAATTAACGAAAATAGGTTGCGAAAATGGCAGAAAATCACCAAATTAAGTCTGAGAATATGAAAAATATGGAAATGAGATTATTTAAATAATCTACATGAAAGTGGGCAATGGAAAATTAGAAAAGTTGATATGAGGAAAGACCATAGTAATGATAAGGCAAGAAAATTTATTTTCTACTAAATTAATAGTTAGTAGAATAGTTGAGGTTTTTAAGGGAAGGGTACAAAATAATTAGAATTCTAAATTTAGACATACGAGACGGATGAGTCCTTAAAGAAATGTCCAGAGTTATTTGCATTTTACCACTTGAGTAACAAAGGTTTTTTCTATTTTTTAATGTAATTTAAAAATTAAGTGTTACAAAATATATTATTTTAGTATTTAATTTAGTGTGGTAGTGCATATAGTGTTGTATGTTTATATATTGTGTTATATTTTTATTATTGTACTTTTCCCTGTGAGTATTATTTTTTGCAGATTTATATATTTGACTTGAAAGTTTTAAAAATTGAGTTTCAATCTCCGGGGCTGTGTTTTTAACACTTTCCAACATAATTGAAAAGTGTTTATGAATTCGGTTTGTTTGTCTGTCTGTCAGCCGCCTGTCTGACTGTCCATGCTCTAACTCGCGTAAATATATCAGGACATTCATGCAATTGATATATGTTATTGAGGTTTATTATAGCATGTTAGGTATTGGAAATGAGAGGTGTCGCATTTATATTTTTTTTACAGGGGCACTCAAAAGAATGTCGTTACATTATGGTCTACGGGGAATAATCCTTCGCAGTACATTTTAATGATGTGACACTATTTCAAATATATTGAAATTGATATACATCACCTAAATACACTAAAAGATGCTTACTATCGAACATGGTACGTCTAGCACTCATACGTTTTTTACAGGGGTACTCAAAAGAATACCGTTACATTATGGTCTACGGGGAAAAATTCTTTGCAGTGCATTTTAATGATGTGACACTATTTCAAATATATTGAAAATGGTATTCACTGAAATATACTACAAGATGCTTACTATCGAACATTGTACGTCTAGCACTTATAATTAATTTACAGGGAAACTGAAAAGAATTCCATTACATTATGGTTTAATGTGGAAAATTGTTTGTGGCGCATTTTAATCATGTTACCCAATTACAAACATAATGCAATTGAAATCAATTTCTGAGATGCACTAAGACTTGCTTTCTGTAGAATATGAAGAGTAAAGCTTTTTTATTTCATATACAGTGCCACACAAAAGCATTCTTTTACATAATGGTCCAAGGGGAAAAACTGTTTGCAGCATATTTTAATTAAGTTACGCCGTTTCAAATATAATTAAATTGATATATATAATTCATTTTTACTAGAAGATACGTGTTATGTGAATAACATTTTCGTTCATTTACAGGGACACACAAAATATTTCGGGTACAGTACTGTGTGAGATGTATTGTTTATAAGCCATAATTGGAAGTGGGATTTTAGTAAGGTATGCGTTTAACTAAATTTTTGAATGCTATGAGGTATGTATAAATGCTACAGATCATATACAGGGCTACACAAAAAATTTCGTAATCATTACGATGCAACAGCGTAAATTGATTAAAATGGGTTTTTAATCGAGTTATGCATTTGAACGTGAAATATATTTAGTATACCAGAAAAGTTTGTAAAATATAAATAAAATCATATACAGAGCCACACAAAGAACTGAATACATGGCTGCCTATATATGATAATTTCTAGAAGTGTGATTTCAGCGTGTATTTGCCTGAATTAAACTACATCTTAATATGTGTCGTGTATAAAAAGCTTAAGGTTATATACAAAGGTAATGTACAAAATAATTCCAGTATTTTTCCGTTTATTATTAGAAACTGCTGAAGACAAGATTCCAACTGTGTTATGTGTTTTATTACTAAAATAAATTGTAATATACTATAGAGTATATACAAATAGTATATAAATTATATACAGGGCTGCAGAAATGAATTGGAGTATTTTTCCGGCTGTGGATGGTAATGGCTGAAATCTGGTTTTCAAATATGCTTTGTGTTTTTCTGAAATGTTAATTTATATACCTTATTTACCTTATTAAACAGTGATGGTTTCTGAAAGTATTCTGTTAGTGTTGGAAAGTGTTTCATAATCTATGCTTGGTGCATGATTTTTCATTCTTGTCGTATATTATTAATTTGTGTTCTGTCAGTAAATGAAAACCACTGTTAAAGTGCTTGCGTTGACATGCATACAGATATGTATAACGTTCATAAATATCATGGTATTTTTTTTAACTGTCTTATATATATATATATATATATATATATATATATATATATATATATATATATATATATATATATATACATATACTGGTTTAAAGAAATTAAGGGGCAATGATCAATTTCAGATGTTTCGTTGAATATCTTACTGAAACCCGTGAGGAAATGCCCGGAATGCCCTTGAAGTTTGACGATGTAAAGAACATGTTTGACTTCATGTTTTCCAGTGAAGATTTTGTCGCGAGGACAATGAGGGGGGGGAGGGGGCAATAATAATTTTCATAATAAAATAAAATTTTTGATCGCCTAAGTAACAGAAAATGCTAAAAAGGAACTGTCACTGTAGAAAATGACTATGTATGTCCTGTTCAACATTTGCGTGCATTTGTGTAAGCATAGCACGTATATTCGTGAAGATGTTAACATTTCGGTGAAAAATTCAAAGGGGTTTTTTTAAAGCATGCAGAGTTTTCAGCCGAAATTAACACCGCTTTCTAAAAACTTGACAAAAACTTGTAGAAATATTATACTGTGATTAAAATATTAATATATTGAATATTTGATGAGATATAGGTATTTGTAAGAAATAAATTTTAACTGCGTATGCGCGAACTACAACAAAGATTTTTGTCATGATTTGACAGTCAATACTATAGGGCAATTCATATAAAAAGACCACTGAAAGATCGTGAAATCTCAAAAAAGTTTCATCAATAATTTTTAAATTGTGCAGTGTGTCGCATGTCATCCTATGGGATGTCCTCCTCAATTTTTCAGTACGCCACTATTGTAAATAATATAAGGAATATTTTTTAAAATATTTTTTTTGCTTTTGTTAAATATTGTAGCCAATAGTTCTTTATATAAAAACAATTGGCTAATGTTCTGTGATAATAAATGTTATTGTATTTCATGCCATTGAACCAAAAGCGCCCAATATATCGTTCATTATATATATATATATATATATATAAAGACCTAAATATATCGTACACGAATGTAGTTATCAGGCATCAGTGCACATAAAATGCATTCATATGCACCTGTCGATTTCGATCATTTTGTCATGATAGTGTGTATGAAGTCATTTTACATGAAATCGATGACTGATAACAACAATCGTGGACAATTTATTGATGTTGTGTCGGTGAATGGAAAAGCTCTTTAAAAATTGAAATACGGCCAAATCTTAACAAAACTTTCAATGCTGCAAATGCATTTATATCTAAATTATAAGATATAAGATAATTTTAATATACGAATATATATGCATGTAGTGCTTTTCCCTATTGTATATGCAAAGGTTTGGTGATATATATATCTTATATTTATTTTCAAAATTATGTTTTATATTTTTATATATTTGATAATTATTTTTAAAGTATTGTGTATGATATTTTCTGACAAAACAGATGTAAATGAAATTTCAGTTGATATTGTATGTATATTATGGGACAAAATTAGCACTCGCCACTCGCCAATCGGCAAGTAATACTGAAGATTTGGTGATTGACTTTGTTACCATCATTGACCAAACTTAATAGTCACACTCGCCACTGGCGATGATTGAATGGAAAATGAGATTTTTTTTCCTCTGTCGCTCGACGAATTTCGAAACCGTTTGGAGTGGATTTTCGGGAAACCATTTGGCGAATTTCGCGACTGTTTCCCCGAAATCATTCTTTTCTCGATTTTTTTTCTCGAAACCATTTGGCGATATTTTCAATTATTTTATCTTGGACCATTTGAAGAATTTCGCGATTTTTTCTCTGTCGATTAACGAATTTCACAATTATTTTTTTTGATTGTTCGACGATTTGAGCACTTTTTTGCAATGTCGACATTTTTCGAGACTTTTCCCCGAGATCATTTGACGAATTTCGCGATATATCCCCGAGATCAATTGACTGATTTCGTGATTTTTTCCCCTAGACAATTTGATGAATTTATCGAATTTTTTCACGATAGTTTTAAGAAATTTATTTTTTTCAATAATTTTTTGAAATTCTCTATATATTTCGCGATCGATTGACAAAATCAGATATTTATCTTTGCGATTCCTTGACAAAATAAAGGTTTTTTTGCGGTCGTTCGACAAATTTCATGATTTTTCCTGCGATTGATTGACAAATATCGCGGTTTATTTCCCGACATAATTTGCCAAATTTACCCGATTTCTTTCCCGAGACCATTTGGCGAATGTCGCGAATTCTTTCCCAACACCATTTGTCGAATTTCGCTATTTATCACACAATCGTTTGACGAATTTCACGATTTTTTGCCTGAGACCATTTGAGGAATTTCCTGATTTTTTTATCAAGCATTTGTAAATTTGATACTGGTCAGAGCTTAAAAAACTGCCCATTGAAAAAAATCCACGCAGTGGCCAGTGGGGAAAAAGTTAATTTTGACCTATATATTGACTGCTCCATTTAGTACATCAAATATTTTCGTCCGTGGCAGTGATATTTTTATAACCCCCACTCACTGGCGGATTCCTCCCAGTGGTTCTGACTCGGCCCCTTAAGTGGGAAGGAGGACCGGACTCTCGACATAGTGAGATGTTTGTCGACACGACGGGGACAGGACACGGACGGACTGCGACCTCACCGTGGTCCGCCAGTGGAAAGGGACGTCCAAAAAAGCCGTTCCACAAAGTCCCGTAGAGGGCTTTCGGGTCTGGGTCCCCCCTCTTAAGCGCGGGTTCTTCGCGGCGCGAAGACTCGGTCTATGCTCGCAGTCTCTTCCACAGGTGGTGGAAGGAAGTCCCGTAGGCCAATCCCAGTTAATCGGGCATGGGTCCCATTTCCCATGCCCGTAGCTGAGCAAAGGCAAGCAAACGGCAGCTGTACCGTCTCCATAAATTTATCAGAGGAATTGACGACGGCGAGATCGAGCTTTGTATCAATATGCGCGGTGACTTTGTAGTGACGCTGGTCAATGGGAGATGTGGCGTACAGCAACCATCTGCACCGTTCCAGCGGCAGAGGTAAGATAGTTACCGGCATGTTGGCGGGCATCCATGGGCCGCAACCACCACATCATCCGCTGCAGCTGAAGCAGTTGAGTGCCAGACCTCAATAGTTGAGCAGCGCAGGAGGTGCCCAAAATCAAGTGGTCTACAGTCCGAAAGCAGCTCCTCAGATCGATGTGGACAAAGCCAATCTTGGGGGGAGATCACCCACTTCTTGTGTTGTCTGGCTACGAGGAACAGCGCGTGTGGCTCGCCGACTAATGCGATGCCGATCAAACCAAAACTCGACTCCTCGGATCGAAAACCAATCCAGCATGTCTTTGCGTAATCGGAACATTCCGTGGCCGATGGTTGGATGAGAGGGAATCTTCCCATAACTTTCACGCAACTAATCTCGACCGGGTCCGATTCTTTAGCGTGCTTGTAGGAATTTTCCATGCCCTACAGAGTCCGGTAGGGGTCCTTTTTCTTCCGTTGTTGTTATTGTGTTTTTGTTTTGTGTTGTGTTTGTGTTCTGTTGTTTTTATATGTGTACCTTTTCTTGATGTGTTAGTTACTGGTCATCTTAGTACATTTGACACCTGTGTATACCGTAAAACCTTTGCAGTCTCACTCCCCTCTCATTTCAATTCTTGTCACTCCCCTTTACAAAAAGCCTCGGCATTTCATTTCTTTATAAATAGAGCATGTTTTATTTGTTCGGATAATGATTCCCTTGTTGCAGAATTGAATTATATTATATCAGTGGCCAGCAATCGTGGTTTTAGTTTGTCTTATATTAACCGTTTAATTTTTCGTTGTCTCAATAAAGGCATTAATAATCCTGATTCTCCTGCTGTTCCAGTTTCTTTTTCTAACATCATTATTTTGCCATTTTATAATGGCATTAGCTTCAAAATAGCTAATATTTTAAAAAATATTATTTTAAAGTTGTTTTTAAGCCAGTTAATAAACTAAAGGATAAAATTCCACATCAAAACTTTTGGGGTATTTACAGTATCCAATGTCAGTGTGGTTTGTCCTATATAGGACAGACTGAACGACAACTCCGTTTCAGAATCAATGAACGCAGAAACTATGTTAAGAAAGATGAATTACGAAAATCCTCTATTGCTTGTCATTGTTGGAGTGAGGAACATAATTTCAACTTTGATTCAGCCACTATTATTAAGAAAAGCAATAATCCATTAGATTTAGACTTTTTTGAAGCAATTTATATTCATAAATTTGTTAACTACCTGGTCAACGATTTTTCAAGCGTACGTTACATCTCAATTTTCTGGGTTGATTTACTGTGTCGTAGTGCATCACTTCCGGCTTAATCTCATTCGTTGCTCGAGCGTAATGGGCTTTCGGTGTGTTGTTGTTTGTCATTTGCGTTTTTGGATTCTGTTTCATGTCTTTGGGGGAATATAATTTTTCTTTTTTACTGACACTGAAGATGTGAGTCCAAGTTACTCACGAAACGTACGTCTTTTTATTGTGTTATAGTTCGATACTGTGTGGTAAACGTTGGATTTTGGTGTATATTTGTCCACACAAGATTTTTTTTTCATATTAATATTCGTCTTATTTAACCGAAGAGTTTGTAATAAATTTCTCCAATTTCGTAAGGGGAAGATTACTATTCAAAACTTATAGTTCTCGAATTCAAAGACCGTTCAAAACCAGTTAGCAAAGCCCTTTCAATCAAAGCACTTTTGTTAAGTCTGATCTATATCATTGATTATATTTGACAACTCTTTCCGAATAGCAATTTTCACCTCATTTAATCTCAGAATTCAGCGTTTAAATAATGAGAAGATTGTTTGCCTTAGACAGGGTTAATTCTGTTTTTAGAAATTTATGGATAAACTCCTAACAAGTTTTCATTCATAATCCTATAATGTTTCAAATAAATTGTCAAACGTGATTATTACTTTTTGAAAAATAAATATTGGTGCTTTTTTTAATATGTAGGTAACACATATATTTTTTAAAAATTTAGTAAAAATCTCATTTACTAAACTTTTACTTTTATTTTCATACAGTTGCAATTAATTAATAAGAAATCGAATTGAAATGTGAGTACTTGACCATGAAAGAGTTACATATCAAGATTAACTGATGCCAAAATTTAGAGCAACAAATAAAATAGTTAGATAAATATTTGAAATTCTTTAATGTTTCTGGATTACAAATGTTTTCAAAAATTTTTTAAGCTCTCCTTTTTAACACTTTCCACAATAGTTGAAAAGTGTTTATAATTTCGGTTTGTCTGTCTGTCTACCTGGCTGCATGTCCGTCCTCTAACTTGCGTAAATATACCGTATTGTCACACAATTGATATATGTTATTGATGTTCACTATGGCATGTTCGGTACTGGAAATGAAGTGTGTCGCACTTATAGTTGCTTTAAAGGGACACTCAAAAGAATTCCGTTATATTACGTTCTATGGGAACGAAATGTTGTTGGTTTATTTGAATGATGTTATGCTTCCCATTACATTACGGTCTATGGAGAAAAATCGTTTGCGATTTATTTTAATACAGTTTCCCTATTTCAAACATATTGAAAATGATATATTTCCCTGAGTTGCATTACATGGGGCTTACTATAGTGTAATAATGTATGCAGGCTGTGTGCATCGTTCATTTACAGGGACACACAAAAGAATTCGGTTAAAGTAATATCTGTTAATAATAATTTCTGTAAGATCGTTTACAGTTGCGATATGCGGTTTTTAAATTTAACTAATTATATGCCTATTACTTGATGTGTAAATATTCTATAAATCTTATTCAGGGCATTGCAATAAACTCGAGCACATTTCCGTTTATTGACGGAAATTCCAAAAGGGGAATTTTAAACTGTACTATGTGTTTCCTAACTGAACTAAATTTTAGCATTCTAAACGCATTATATGTAGCATATTTACAAATTTATTTATCGTATACGAGGGCGCACAAAATAATTCGGATATTTTTAGAATATAGTTGGTAATTCCTGAAATTGGGTTATTAATTATGCTATGCTTTTTCCGATTTGTTTTCTTGGAAATGGGCGGGGCTAATTAAGCTTAAGCTGAAAGGTAGGCTCCCCGCCCGGTTTGACTTTCACCTTGTTTACTTGGAAATCATCTTTCACCTTATTACACGGTAAATATTTGTGAAAGTATTTTGGAAGTGTTGGAAAGTGTTACATAATCTACGCTTGATGCATGATTTTTCGTTTTTGTCTATATATGTTTTAGTTCAGTGTGGTCTAACTGTGGCCATCAGCATTTCGGTGTTACCATGTTTTGCGTAAAGTATTATTCGCCGAATGTAACCCTCATAGTACCACTGTTTTTTTTATGGGGTCTGATCTTATATATATTTTTAAAGAAATTGTGCAAATAAATAAGACGAAGTTTACTATAAATGGTTCCTGGTGCCATCTAGACCCCACAAGCCACAATTGGATGAAATTGCTTTAATTAAATTTTACATTCTCATTATATAAGCAATTTTTCATTTATATTAATATTTATTTACTGCTTTTTCTAAGAAAAGGATAAATAATCTATAATTTAATACCTGCATAGAAATATTATTTTAGGTGTTTGATTCTAAAATTTGAATGAAAATTTTATTCCTTTCTTATTACGCATTTTAGAACTTGTTTGCTTCTGTATTTCAATTTAATGACATTCGCGTGTCTTAAGCGAAAAACGCATTTAAGATTAAGTTAGAAGTTAAAAAGTAATCCGATGTAATTCTCCATATATTTAACAATAGACACATTTGTAAATTGTTCCATAAATTCATGTATTACATTAGAATATCCCCATTATATTCCATATAGATCAACTCAGTTTACAATAACAATTAATGAAACTTTAAATATTAATTAAAATATTTACAAATATACATGTTTGTTTTTCCTTTGATGTGTCTTATTAGATAAATATATTCAACAAATAAAGATCATATAGCAAATTTCTATTTAATTAAATAATTGAAAGAATTTATTTAAAATGTGAATAAATCCTCTTGCAAAATTTTGATTTTTAATTTTAAATACTACAGCCACCAGAAATTTGATTGAAAAATCTTCACATTATTCAATTACAGTATTTGAATTACCTTTGTGCAACTAAACAATGGTGAGATTAATATAAATATTTACTGGTATCTCTGAGACCCACGGTTGCGTTGTTAGGTACCTTCGTGCTAGATATTATTTAAAATATCCCCGAATTGTTTTAGAAATTTCCGAAACAACAAAAGCTCATATAATGTTTAATAAACATATAAGAATTTAATTTAATTAATTGAAAATGTCATACTATAATAAATATAATAGCAGTTAACTGTATACTCTTAATTTAAAGTTTGCTTTGAATCCCATGGATTATTTAAAATGTTAAATAGCATCATATTAATTTAAGAAACTATGTATAAAATGCATAGGTAATCCAAAAAATATATATGCCTGTAATATTAAATTAAAAATAGTTCGAAATATTATTTTTTTACATAAAGACATATTTTTATTCATACTGAAATATAAAACAGGCACAGGATTTTCCTCTTATACTAATACACCGTATTTTACACTTCAATTCAAACATTCAATTTAGTTTATTTTTACTGCTTTTTATGTTAATGTTAAAATTTTAGAAAACAATGCATTATACTGTAATTAAATATATTAAAATAGGCAATGTCGTTAAAGATTATTATAAAAATAATTGCATTTCTTTTAATAAAGAACTGCGGAAATAGTTACCGAGTAAATTCTCAAGAAAAAGAATTCGCAAGCAGAAAAATTTAATAATGATTTAACTTTCCTAGTCCCATTAGAATCCTTTATAGCCCCCAACACCTTCCTTTTTCTGTTATTTTACTTGAAAAGTTTCATTTTTAGAATTTAAAAAATAATAATTTCAACTTAATAAATAAAATCAAAAATAAACCACGCAGGAAGAAGCTACATTTAATAGAATTAAATCTCTGGTTTAAATCATGAAAAACTAAAAACGTTCATCAAAAATTAAAACCTTGTACTAGAATGGTTATGCATGATTTTATGTTTGAGCAGGGGTTTCGAACATACCGCCCGCGGGTTGCAGTGCTACCGGTATTTTCGTATAGAAAAAAATCACCTTATTTAATGAAAGAAGTTCTATGATTAATTAAGGTAAAAATTCTATACGAAAAAAATGGCGTCAACGAGGTTTAATGTAAAAAGTTCGGATACCTCGGTGGTATAGTAAATATTCCGAAATATAATTACGTATCAATGAGCCGTTACATTTCTTAGTAAAATAAGACATCTTAAAAATTAACAGGGTGCATACGGTCCTTGCTTTCCAAATACACTATATTGACAAAGGTGACCGGTCACTTGCGATTTTAGACGTTTTGTTAACTATCTAGAAAAATACATGAGGAATTAACCTGACACCGCAGGTGTGTAAACAGTATAGTATAGGTTCTATATTTCCGCGAAGATTTTTTCACGAAACCCCATAGGGGACTGTCAACAAATTGAAAAGAATTAATATCTTTTGGATAACCCTGTAAAAACTAATGTAGCAAAGGTGTTCAAACTCGAGATTATTGATAAGTGGCTTATTGTAATATACTGTGTTCATTTTTATGAGGATAGCATGTATACTCGTAGAGAAATTAAGGTTTTTATAAAAACAATCCCAAATTTCGCCTAGTTTTTTGCTTATAATTTGCATATTTCCTAATATAAAAAAAGTTCTTTTCAGAAAATAGGACAAACAACATTGTACATAATACTCTGCAATCAGAATTAAAAAATAATAAAAATTGGATGAAAAATGAGCAGGTTTACTAAAAAATGTTTCACTGCGCATGCGCAAATGCTATCAAAATATAATATGCATAATGTATTAGCTAGGTATATAAAGAAACATTTGTGAAAGTTTCAAAATCATAGCTTGAAAATTCTGAAAATTATCGTCGATAGAATAAGCTCGAAATCCGTTGTTCCCAAAAAGAAGCAAAAAGATGAGGGGTTGTATCAAATATCTCTTGATTAGTGCCAAGATAGCGTACACAATATTGCACGAACTACTATATTTGGATACAACCCCTCATATTTTTGCTTCCTTTTGGTAACAACTGATTTCGAGCTTATTCTGTCGACGATAATTTTCAGAATTTTCAAGCTATGATTTTGAGACTTTCACAAAAGTTGCTCTACATACTTAGCTAATACATTATGCATATTATATTTTGATTGCATTCGCGTATGCGCAGTGAAACATTTTTTAGTAAACCTGCTCATTTTTCATCCAATTTTTATTATTTTTTAATTCTAATTGCAGAATATTATGTACAATGTTGTTTGTCATATTTTTTGAAAAGAACTTTTTTTTATATTAAGAACTCTGCAAATTATAAGCAACAAACTAGGCAAAATTTGGGACTGTTTTTATAAAAACCTTAATTTCTCTACGAGTATACATGCTATCCTCATAAAAAGGAACACAGTATATTAAAATAAGCCATTTATTAATATTCTCGAGTTTGAACGCTTTTACTACATTAGTTTTTACAGGGTCATCCAAAAGATATTCGTTTGTTTTCAATTTGTTGACAGTCCCCTATGTGATTTCGGGAAAAAATCTTCGCGGAAATATATAACCTATACTATACCGTTTACACACCTGCAGTTTCAGGTTAATTTCTCATGTATTTTTCTAGATAGTTAACATAACGTCTAAAATCGCAAGTGACCGGTCACCGTTGGCAATATAGTGTAGTAATTTTCGCCTTGCTTAATTACAAACAAATATTACAAATTCTACGATTAAGTAAGGCGAAAATTAGTATTCGGAAACCGTGGTGCCCAGAACTAAATGTTGTCCGCAAGCTGATTAAGATTTTTTTATTTCTTTACAATTTTACAAACTTAATGAAAAATTAGATTTATGTCCGACAATATGCTTGGACTGTGAAGTCGTTTTTAGTTTCTTCTATCTTTACAAGAAGAGAGTATTGGATTCATGAAAATTTTCGACGGATTTATACTTTTTAGAGTGTTCTGAACACGATTTGACAGTTTTTACAAAATGTCTGTCTGTGAGTCTGTGACTCTGTCTGTCTCTCTGTCTGTCTGTATGTGACAAAAATTTTGTGTGCGCTCTATCTCAAGAACTAATGCAAGAAATTTAATAAAACTTTATATTCAGTTATTTTCTGGTATAAATTGGCAAGGATTAGTTTTGGGGGAAAATCGCCCAACAGGTGGCGCTGCTATGCTGCATTTTTCGCGATTTTTCAATAGCTCTACCTCAAGCACTAATGCACTTATTTTCATCAAACTTCGGATTCAGTTAGACCTTGAAATATATAGACGCTGATTATGTTTTGGTGTAGACATCCCAACAGCTGGCGCTGCTATGCTACTTTCTTCATAATTTTCATGATAGCTGTAACTCAAGAACTAATGCACGAAATTTCATCAAATTTCAGAATTTGTAAGACCTTGACATAAAAAGATGTTGATTAAGTTTTTGGTGTAAATAGCCCAATAGTTGACGCTGCTATGCTACTTTCCTCACGATTTTCACAATAGCTATATGACAAAAACTAATGCACAGGTTTTCATCAAACTTCAGATTTCCTTAGACGTTGACATACGTTGTTGTTGATTAGGTTTTGGTCTACCGTAATTTCCGGCGTATAATCCGCAGCTCAAAGAGTCGTTTTTCGACCCAGAAATATTATTTTATAAAATGTAACTTAAAAGATTGCTTTAAATATTTAACTACAATCATTGAATAAAATTTCTGGGTCAAAAAACGACTCTTTGAGCTGCGGATTATACGCCGGAAATTACGGTAAATCTCCAAACAGGTAATTGCATTTTTTCCCGATTTACACGATTTTAGCTATAGTCATATCTGAAGAACTAATGCACGGAATTTAATAAAACTTTAGATTCAGTTAGACCTTGATATAAATTGGTGCTGATTCGTTTTTAGTGTATGCGAAACCTGTGTTAGATAGAAGAAAGTTTTGGGTTTGGCACATCCGAGTAGAGTATTTCAACAGGACAAGACAGCACTTCAATAAGCCCGCATTGTAAGCACAGTGATTTCAGGAACATGTCGATGAGTTCATAGCTGCCAAAACTTCTTATATTTTAGCACTAATATTTTAGAATAGTAATCTTCGTCTTATTTAATCGGTTATTTCTGTCATTACAGAAAGCGAATATTTCTATTTGATAATAGGAATACTCAGAAATCGGAAAATTTGGCAAATATATAAGTGCCAGTTTCATTTCTGCCCTTCTAACGCACCTTATATTAATTCTCTTGAGCTTATATGGGATAACATTGAAAGCCAGTTCCTGTCTCATAAACCAGCGTAATCAAAAAAAGTGCAGCCGGTACTCCTATTCACGACAATTTGCTAATAATAATATTCACCTTATTTAATCGCAGAGTAAATACAGAATATGCATATAAAATTTTGTAATTTAATAATGAAAATATTGCTATTTGCAAATAGTGGCGAATAGTGATACAGAGTTGGACTATGCTGCCATAAACCATCGGCTCATAATTTGGGGGAACTACGTGAACTCTGCTTGTAAATATCTGGAACAGTTTGTTCTTCGTCATTTATCAAGGATTAGTAGAATCAGTTACACGCCAGGCGAGTTCTAAAATTTGAGAATAATATCAGGATGGTGGTCTTAATATTCTGGCTCATCAGTGTATATTTTCCTTTCGAACAGTAATACCACTCCGACTTCATTATCCACTTGTATTTTGAGCACTTTTTTATTTAAATACTTATTTATAATCTTTACATGCATGAATGAACCAGAAACGAAGTATATCTTTCAAATAACAAACAATTCCTTTTTTTACATTTTGATTTTTACAGTCGTAAAATAAATATCACTTACATGAAAATTTAAATAAAATTCGTGCAATTTCAGAATTATTCATCTTACTCAAATGGAAATTACTGTCACTATCATGATATGTATAATATTTGGTGAAAAAAGCATATTTTTTAAATGATCAGCAAATGAAAACTAAAGCAGCATTTAAAAAAGCTGTCATTTATTACACAGTGCAAAAAATGACTTTTCCTTTCCTAAATAAAAATATATAATGCAGTTTTATTTAAAAAAAATAAATAATACGAAACATTCTTTGTTCAACATGTACTAATACGAA
The DNA here is from genome assembly GCA_963931845.1 of Maratus michaelseni. Lineage (NCBI taxonomy): Eukaryota > Metazoa > Arthropoda > Arachnida > Araneae > Salticidae > Maratus > Maratus michaelseni. The sequence continues at coordinate 267,729,798 of OZ007599.1, forward strand.
CAAAAATGACGCCATACATAAAGGCACCAGCTCAAGACTGAATGCTAGTTCAAAGAGTAAATTATAGCAAGAAATAGAGAAAACAAAGAAAAATCACCCGAGATAAACTAATGTTTAGTAGGTGATCCTCCGGTATGTATAACAACGAAACAACTTCGAAACAGGGAAAGAAGAGTTTCTGGATGTATTCAGGGCTGATTTCATTATTTCAAACATGAAATATGGTTTTCTGAACCTCCCAAAAAAGGGCTCCCACTGGTCCGTTTTTGAAATAGAAGTAGTTCTGATGAAAATTTTTCATGGTAGTTTTTGAGAAAATTTACCGTAATTTCCGGCGTATAATCCGCAGCTCAAAGAGTCGTTTTTCGACCCAGAAATTTTATTCAATGATTGTAGTTAAATATTTACAGCGATCTTTTAAGTTACATTTTATAAAATAATATTTCTGGGTAGAAAAACGACTCTTTGAGCTGCGGATTATACGCCGGAAATTACGGTACAATAGAAATAAGTCGTAGGTTCCTACAAAATTTTCAATTTAAATTTAAAAAGAAACTTTTTGTTTTATAATAGTTGTATTAACATTTCCTAAGGGTGGTGGTTGCAAATGCGACTACTGAATTTAAATTTCTAAGTGCCAAATTACACCCAGAATTTTTAATAAAATTTTGCTTTCATAATGTGAGTGAAAAAAAGCGTTTTCTAATAACTTCGTTTGTAAATTCTGGTGTCAGTCAATCATTTCACCATTTTAAAAACAGAATTACTCTGCGCCTGAAAGGTATAAAAACGAGTAAGAGCCCTGCCAAAGTGTCTTTGGTTCCTTTTTATCAACAGCAGATGCTACATAATTGCAACATTCCTATATTTGGTTAATATCGGACTAATTTCCCGGCAGAGGATGATGGCCCTTTTCTGGCTTCGTGCGTTTTTTGTGCCCAACTGGCGTCATGGTGTCATTTTGTGCTCAGCTTATATTACAACATGTAGGAAACAAACATAAGTATTTTTTATAAAATCAATGGTATTTATATATGATTGTTTTTACCAGTTGAATAACTCAGTACACCCAAAAAAAGGAATTGATTAAAACTACAAAACATGTTTTGTTGAATACATTTTGGTTGTTTTAAGCAACATTTTTAGTTGAAGTAAGAAATTGGTTTTGTTCCTTGGACAAAAAAATATTGTTAACACTCTTACAAAATTTCATCAATTTTACGTGATTTTTACTTCAATTTTACTCAATTTTTTTTTGTTTTTGCTAAATTTTTGTGTAGTAGCCATAACTCTTTTACGTAACTTGATTTATTTGACTTATATAGCTATATAATTAAAGGATTAACATAATTTTTGGATAATTAAAACATTTTTCATTGAGACGGACCAAGATAGTTTTAAAAATCCCCTTGTCCCATTTACTACCTTCTTCTATCTTTACAAGAAAAAAGTATTGGATTCATGAAAATTTTTGAATTCCGGTTTCCGACGGATTTTAGAAGATCCTGAACACGATTTGACTGTTTTTAGAAAATGACTGTCTATATGACTTTGTCTGTCTGTATGTGATAAAAATTTTTTAGGAGCTCTATCTCAAGAACTAATGCACGGAATTTAATAAAACTTTATATTCAGTTACTTCCAGATATACATTGTTGCTGATTAGTTTTTGGTGTAAATCGCGCGACAGGTGGCGCTGCTATGTTGCATTTTTCGCTTTTTCTGCAATAGCTCTATCTCATTTTCAGCAGTGACTTACGCCTGTAATCTTTGAATAATAACCAGGAAATTTTTATCCTGCTTTATACAGGCGTAACTCACTGCTGAAAATAAATTAAAAATTAACTATGTGTTTCCGTATGCTGGGCTTTGTATTGTCGTCTCATGTTTGCCGCAGAAATTTGCGTGCTCCTGATGACATTTCCTTCTTCTGCTGCGGTTCCTTGTAACTCAGTGGTAGAGCCTCAGAGCGCTGTTCTGAGGACCCGGGTTCGAGTCCCCGCTTGGGGCATTTTTCACTCTGTCGGTTTACGCTTGAAAAAAAGCAGGCTAAAAATTCACTTGTTATTATACAAGGATTACAGGCGTAATTCACTGCAGTAAATGAATTAAAAATAGTTAAAATTACATATTAGATTAGATTCATTTAACAAATTTTTTTGTAGTATAAACAAAACAAGTTCGTTATATAACATATTTTATTATTTAAACAAAGAAAATATATTTTGTTGAAAAAAGAAAATAGATTGTTAAAATAACTCATAGCATATATGGCATAGCGCATAGCATATAACAAAAAGAATTTTGTTAATTCAAGTAAAATTGAACAATTTTACTTGAATTAACAAAACTTTTTTTTGCTGACGATACAAAAATTTTTTGTTGCAATTGCAAAAAAAAAAAAAAAAAAAAAAAAAAAAAAAAAAAAAAAAAAAATCAACAGTATTTTTTTTAATAATTCAAACAAAATTTTCATTGACCCATATTTAAAAGAAAAGTTTTATTGGGTCAACCAAATCTTTGTTGATTCCACAAAACATTTCTCTGGGTGTAAATATATCACTTATATACTCAAGTTGCGAACAGAACAGTTTGAAATTTCCAAATAGTCTGGCTCCATTATTTAACAATAAAAAAAATCTATTTTATATTTCAGTAGCAGAATCCGAAATAAGTCTCTTCAATCGCAAAAGTTGTATTAGTTTTCTGAGATTAAATAAGGATAAAAATTTTATTGAAAACATTGTTGTAACAATTTTTGAACGGTGTTTACTTTAATAGTTTTACCAGAATCTTGCTGATTAGTGAAGTAATGAGTAGAAAATACATAGTGCCTAAATGACACCACACCATACCACCAGTTAATGGTTAAGGTAAATAATGGACGGTTATTCATTCATTGTTGAACCTGTATAAATTGAAATGCATCAAAATCAAATCTTCCAGGAGACAAAAATTAAAAAGTATTAAATATGTGACCTCTTATCTTTCTGGCCTGATAACATGAAGCAGAGTCGTCCATAACGATTCAATTTCCAGGCTGGCTAAAAATATCTTTCGTTGTTTTCATCAATTTGTTTTTCAGTGTGTCTAAATAATCTTCGATGCTCAAAGTTCCTTGTACACAGTGCAGCCTATCGTTTTCCTCATTCAATATGCATACCCACGCAATTTGGCTAGGAAAGAATATAAAAGTAGTGTCCACATACTCTGGTAGGAATTTGTTTAGTTTTGCTTTTTGATCTGGAAGTATCTTTCTTCTACCTTCCTTCACGTTCTGAAACCGCCATTCGCGAAAGAGACTAGAGATGATAAATTGGTAGAATGGTTTCGCTGCCACAAGCGGTATGAAACCGTGATACCGTACACACAGTTAATTGAAATCTTCGGTTGAATAATCAATTATTATTTTATGGATTAAATTTGTATATTAGAAATATATATTTACAGGAACAGAGTTACTTGAATGCCCTGGATAATGGACAGTCTACAGTTCTGTCAGCAAGAAAGTACAGTTTTCGCTCATCTAATGAAATATCTTTTCTACCCGATTAATCAACGCAATATTTTTAAAACTATCTCCCTGGTCGTACGCCACACTTCATGCTATTGAACTTCTCTATCGTACACACTCCTTTGACGACTAATTTCACTCACTCGATCAGTACTCGACTCTATTTAAGACACTTCTACCTCCGGCCCTTGCTACCGCACTTCTCCGCACTCTCTCTCGAAGTGTCTACCTTTCCTTGTCTAGTTCACCACCTGGTTTCTCCTCCCCACACTATGGGGTCCTCCTTTTTACTTTCAAGGGCAACCACGTGCGTATCTTTCTCCAGACCACTCCTATCCCCCTGGCCTCCTCTCTGCTCGCCAAGAATTGTATTGTGATCATGTCCGCATTCCAAGGAGATTATAACCCCTTTTGAACGGGATTTAGAGCGACCCCGAACAGCTGCAAATCATAGGAGATTCTTTTGATCAAACACGTAGAAAAAATATAAAGAATACATAAATAAATACAATAATACATGATAATAATTAAATACAGCAAATTAAATAAGGTACACACGGTATAGGACCTATTAATGTCAAGAACCTGACAACCCCCACGTTAGCGGAAAATATACCTGTTACACTGTAAAAAAAACTCGAAAACGTTACTCTATCTGGTGGGGCAGCAATGTGGCCCATCGGTTCTGTGATGTTTCCGCATATTTCGGTCAGATATTCGTAAAAGTTTCCGCATATTTCGGTCAGATATTGAGACATGTTTCTGTATATTTTGGAAACATTTATGGAAACGCATTTCGGAAACGTTTCTTTATATTTCTGTCAGATATTCAGTAACGATTCTGCATATATTGGAAATGTTTTTGTATACATCGGAAAAGTTTTCGTATACATAGGAAAGGTTTCTGCATACATCAGAAATGTTTCTGTATACATCGGAAACGTTTCTGTGTGTTTTGGAAACGTTTCTGTTTGATTCTGTTTTATAATTTCTTTCATTTGAGAGAACAATATGCTTTAAAAAAAATAATATTACATTCGCAAGAGGCGAAACCCCACTCCACATCATCGTCGTTGGGATTTCTGCGAAGTTCGGTGAGCGAACTCGCTAATCATACTACAGAAATGATCCTATGAAGTACGATCTTGTAGATTAATTATACTCTAGAATTAGCAATATTATAAACTTTCTGTAATTTCTGGTGAGAAACATATATTTTTCTGAACTCGTTTTATTATTCACCTTTTATTATTAGAATGCTACTCAAGATATCAGTTTAAAGTTATTTATGCAGGCGAAATAAACTTTGAAAAAACTTAATTCTATGACAAATCCTTCTGTCATTTTAAAATAACTCCAAATTTGAGAGTATGTCCTTCTACTGAAGAGAGGCTTCCAAATTTTCCTTTGTAGGAACAGAGTTGAGTCGCCTGGAAACATCTTTAGTTTACCTACTACAAGTTTACAAGTACAACAAGTTTAGAAGTTGTTGTATACACAGTTGAATAACTCGTTCGATAGTTTCTTTATATTCTTGTTCCATGAATATATAATAAATATTAGATGTTTGATTGATGAATAATAATGTAGTACTAGTATTAATGAAGTACAGATAGCACCGTATATACGTATTTAACATCTTTTCGTTTTGAGATCGGTTCCGTTTCATAACTTTTTTAATGATGAAATGTATCGTTTATATGACAGAACAAATTCCTAATTTCACTTATACTATACGTTTTCACTCAGTTTTTATGAATCAGATATTTGTAAATAAATAACGTTGAAAATTCGATTTATGGATCTATAACCCGTATAGCATGTATGTTCACAGGGACGTCACAGTGACGTCACTGTGAGTCACGTACGTCACGTCACATATGTGACTGAAATACCACCATTCAGTGAAGTCACACTGTGACTAAAATGTGAATTGATTAGAAACTTTAAAAAAATTACGAAAACACTACAAAATAAATATTCAATGTAAAAAACATGTTTCTGACATTTTCTTTTATTTTTGTGACGTTACTGTGACGTTACTGCAAGTCACAAACGTTGCGTCACCTGTGTGGTCAAAAGACCTCTATGTTTTGAAGTCACAGTTTAAGCAAAATGGGAATTTGAAATATATATATGAAAAAGAGGAGAAATATATTAATCAGGAATGCCTCAATGCACTTAACCCCTTGAGGGGCGGTGGTATATAATATATACCACTTAATTTTAATTCCCAAACGCCAGATTGACACCGGAATTTTGGAATCAAATTTTACTTTTATAATATACGTGAAGAAACGCTTCTACCTTTTTTGAAATAAATATTGTTTTTAAATCCCGGTGTGAATCACTGATTTCAACATTTTAGAAACATAAGTACTTTGCCCCTGAAAGGGTTAAAAGGTCTGATTCTGAGTGATTTTATGACCCCTAAATAATTATTTATTTATTTATTTATTTATCGACCTACAGGAAAATTCTTCGTAAATAGATAAATTTCAATCAATATGAAATTATAAATTATAATACAAACATAATTCTGCATGTACTCCATGAACAATTTTTTAAAATTAAGACACATTTTCATTTGCTTTTCATATTATGTGAAAAACTAACTTTTTTAAAATTAGAACAGCAATCTATATTATAGAGCGAAATCATATATTAGAGTAACAATGACGGTATGTTGACGGTGGCAACAAGTGAACATTAAATAACGCTTTTACTGTGATTTTTTTTAACTACGAAACATTGCACAATTTCGATATTTAATCGACGGAAAAAAAAATGTTCTTTCAAATGCAATATGCTTGAAACTGTACTTCAATTTACTATTCTTTATGGTTGAAAAAATAATTTTCAAGCATGTTTTTATTTTTAAATCTCTCTATTGAGGGCATTCCAGTCAAAACAGATTAAAACGTTTCCATTTAAATACAAAATGTTACAATAATAAATTTCCCATAATTCAGCGTTTATTTCCGACTAATATTCAACATCGAAATTAAAAACTTCATAAAAAATAGGAATTCATATTCTTTTAAAACACAAATTTAATAGACATAAAATCAAACTATTCGCTTAAACCACTAAAACTATTAGAATAAACAAACAAACAAAAAAAATTATATATATATATACAGGTGGCGATATCTTCGACTAATTAAAACCTGACATGCGACTAATACGAAAGTATCACTAATGAATTTTAAAACTTTATTTAAATACATAATTGATATTTTTTATATGAAAATTACTTTTGGTGTTGTTAGTGGACAATCTAAAATAATGTATTAAATGTAAAATAAAAAAAAGTATTAAGTGCAAAATTAGAATTTTCAATTTAAGAATATATATATCTATATATATGCTATATTCTATAACCCGAGGAACCCGGGTTGGATCCCCTATTTGTGTCAATTGTAAGTTACGGCAGAAAATAATATACAGATGGGGTAATTAAAGATTTGTTTTTGTGAAGGGTAGTAGGTTGTGATAAACAAACATTTATTATAATAAAAACACTTGTACCGGGTGATTATAATTAAAGTTACGATGTCAAAAATCGATAATTTTAAAACTACTGGTCAGAATGACTTGATATTTTAGCAGAACAATCGTGAGGCAATGGAATTTTGTTTGGCGAAGGAAAAAAAATAGTTCCAAATTGTGCCGATAGATGGCGTTGTCAGGGTAATGTCAGGGGAAAGACCAAAAATGTATTCTTGAACCCTTTCCGGCGCGGTGTAAATTTGTTTGCAAAATGATGAAATAATAGACTGACACCGGAATTTACAAACGAATCCATTAGTAAAAAGAAACTTGCTTATTTTCTGGTTCTTAATGAAAGGAAAATTTTAATTAAATATTCTTGGTGCCGTTTGTCAGTTTTAGAATTAAAATTGGGTGTCCTTTTTTGTGACCACCGCCCGTTAAAGGGTTAAACATAGGAATGATGTTGCCAAAAGGAAAAAAATAGAGTTCAGAGATTTACTAAAAATTTATTAGCGAAAAGACAAGACTACATGTTTACAGCGACGACAGCGATAATGACAAAAAATGAGCTTCATGGAACAAACACCTTACTGATTATTAAGGCATAAGTTGCTCAATATGCCCTCCGCCTTGTTCCGCTACTAATTGGAAGCGCAAAACGGCATGCTCCACGACAGATCGGAGGGTATCTGTACTAATGCAATGGGTGTGTTGTGTGATGCTTGCCTTCAAGTCGGCTAGATTCTGAATCCGCCCGCTATAAACAACATTTTTCAGGTACCCCCAAAGCCAGAAATCACACGGGTTTAAGTCGGGGGAACGTGGCGGCCACGTTGTTGGAAAATGGCGGCTTATGATCCTATCATCTCCGAAATTATCACTCAGTAGCTGCTTCACAGTAGTAGCAATGTGCGGAGGAGCACCATCTTGCATGAATATTATGCGATCCACACACTGACGCTGTTGAAGTGCCGGAAGAACATGGTTACGCAAAAGTGCTTCATACCGCTTGCCAGTAACTGTACAGGTAACGGGACCCGCAGGTGTGATCTCCTCGAAGAAAAATGGACCGACGATAAACGCTGCCGTTATTCCGCACCGCACAGTGACCTTTTCAGACTGAAGAGGTAATGGCTGTAGCTGGGACGGATTCTCGGTCGCCCATATCCTGCAATTTTGCGTATTTACAGAACCTTGCAAATGAAAGTGGGCTTCGTCAGACCACAGAATGGTCCATGGCCATCCGTTGTCCACTTCCATCCGGGCAAGAAATTGTAGTGCAAAAGATTGACGTGCTTCCAGGTCAGCAGGTAGCAACTCCTGCACATGAGTTATCTTGTACGGATAACAGCGTAAGACGTTCCGTAGGACTTTACGCACCGTGCTGTTCGGCATATCCAGCATTCGGCCAATCCCCCTTGCACTGCTGATTCCAGCATCACTGTCAGTATGTTCCTGTAATGCTGTAGCCACATCTTCCACTGCAGCAGCTGAAACTGGTTTCCTTCCTCTACCCCGTTTAACGTCAAATGAACCGGTCTCTTCGAATTTAACAATCATTTTTTGCAGACCATTTGTTGTTATTGGACCTTTTTTATGGATTTTAATGTCCGAAACTTCCTAATAGCTGTAAGTGCACAGTCATCGTTCTTATAATAAAGCTTCAAGAGCAGAGCGCGATCCTTCATAGTCAGAGTCATGATGAAGCATTCAGGCAAAGAGCTGCTGCTCTGCATTTTTATGGTTGCTATGTCTGCGGTGCGCATGTCACGTATTAGTAATTTGCATATCTTCAGACAATGTGAACCCAGACAGCGCCATCTATGGGCACATTTTGAAACTTTTTTTTTCCTTCGCCAAACAAAATTCCGTTGCCTCACGATTGTTCTGCTAAAATATCAAGTCAATCTGACCAGTAGTTTTAATTAAAATTATCGATTTTTGAAATCGTAACTTTAATTATAATCACCCGGTATTTAATTAAAATTTTCCTTTCAGTAAGAACAAGAAAAATAAGCAAGTTTCTTTTTACTAATGGATTCGTTTGTAAATTCCGGTGTCAGTCTATTATTTCGTCATTTTGCAAACAAATTTACTCCGCGCCGGAAAGGGTTCAAGAATACATTTTTGGTCTTTCCCCTGACATTACCCTGACAACGCCATCTATCGGCACAATTTGGAACTATTTTTTTTCCTTCGCCAAACAAAATTCCATTGCCTCACGATTGTTCTGCTAAAATATCAAGTCATTCTGACCAGTAGTTTTAAAATTATCGATTTTTGAAATCGTAACTTTAATTATAATCACCCGGTATATTTCCAATAATAATTGTTTTTCTGTTAGTGTTTAAGTAGATTAAGTACCTCTGCCAATATATATTTTGGTATTTGTTTCATACTTCTTAAATAAATTTAACATTTTCCGAAGATAAAATGAAATATACGAAACATATGCAAAACGCATGACATAAATATTTATTTATCTTTTCCCTTTTCATTTATCAGAAATTTTTTTTTTAAAAATATTGCTATTTTACAAGCTGTTTTATTCTACAGGATATTAATAAATAAAAAAAGAAAGGTTGAAAAAGAAAAAATGCCTCCTCCCCTCTCCCGCGATAACCTTTTCTATTTTTTATGATCATATTTTGCATTTATTACGTGTGATACAAATGTTACTGTTTTTGTTAAACGATCTTGCATTATTGACCATTAAAATATTTATTATATACTCCAAAATTTAAACAATATTTTATTTGATATGCCATAAATATTATAATAGCATTGTTTCAGTTTACAAAAAAGGAACTTACAAATCATTTAAATTGAAATTATTATGAAACTAATCGAAAAAAATAAGATCAAATGCATAAAAAATACTTCTTTACATAATAAATTTTAATTGGAGAGAGTCTCAAAAAAATATTCCGTATTTAACTTTCTACTCTAACCTAAACTGTATAATAAGAAACAAAAATCATCTGCGCTTCTAAGCAGGCCGATGTTTTGAAAATATCGTCTGCAGATCGACGTCAGAGTACGAAATTCTTAATAAGTAAAAAATAACAGTGTAGGGATGGAAGTGGGAGGAGAATGAAGTACTTGGACAATAGACGTGTATAATGGATGTGGAATTAAAATTTAACAAAAACCTGCATAGAACTTCGCATATACATATTTGACAGAAAATTACGTTCGAGAAAGGTACAGTTTTTATTGGCGCGGTGAAATTTGAGTCCGGTCAATGATACTGTACCAGATTTGGACGAATTATTTTCGCCGAAAGAAGCTTTCGTTATATGGATTACATCAAAACAGAATATTGAAAATGATGACAAAGGAACATTGGTATGAAGAAATATTATTTTACTTGTTATATTTTTATTAAATTATGACGTTTTCAGTTAATTCCATATGAGTTTTTTACAAAAGCTATATATTTCATTAATTTAATTTTTATAAAAATAAAGTTTATTAAATTTAGAATGTTTATTTTTTAAAAAATAAATAGCAGTATGTCAACGATTTTAATCAGATGATTAATGTTACTGTTTCATTTCCTGAATCATTTTATAGTTATAAATTTCAAAATATCTATGCACTATTATTAAACATTTATTATTAACAGGGGCATGTTATTTTTAATTATCATATTCTGTCATATTCTGTCTATTCAGATTCTGTCAAATCTACTTGTTCTGTTGATGGTGATATCAGAATTACAGAAGGTTATTGTGGTTATTGTCCCGTCACCAAATATCAAACCAGATAGGTCCTTCATCGGCGTCATATGATACATATATGTATCACTATCGATGCATCTAAAATCTGAAGTAAAACGTTAAAAAATGACTCACATTAGACGCCAAACAGGGTAGGTGCGGTGCTGTGTCATTATAAATAATTAATGATCTGTGTTTTAAAAAAATAATCCCTAGTAAGATCTATTACTTATATAAATATATAATTTCATAAATAAAAATATAAATTTGACAATCAATTAATAAAATTATATTTTTAATAACCAAAATATTGTTTTTAAGTAATATATTTTACTGCATTCAAACCCTGTTGCAAAATGAATTAACCCTTTGTATCGCCGTGTTGCATATCTGTAAACATACCCAAAAGTCAAAGTTTTTTACAGTGAGCTTAAAAAGGCGATTTTATTTATTACTGTTATCTTTCAACTCAGAAGTTAATATAAATTGTTCACAGAATTCTCATCATACGACAATGCTAAATTAATTTTTCATATAAAAGTCTTATTTATTATTTGAACAGTTTCACCTCGTTATTGTAAACTAAATTTTGTTGCATTTAAAAGTCCAGAGACGTTCAATAATAGATTTTTTACAAAGGTAAGTTCGTACACTTTAGAATTTTGTATTAAAAAGTGACAATATTTATGAGAAGTAGGTATGTAATTTTCTGTTTATTACAAATATGAAAAAGACTCTTTTAGCCAATAATTTTTATTTTTATGATTTAATTTTTTTAAATTATTTTTTACTTGCTTAAAATGATGTATTCTATCATGTGAGTATATATTTTTCAAATCGATGTTGTTGAGCCACAAAGGGTTAAAAGGCATGCAAGTGCCTGTTTATTAAAGTGATTATTATGCGTTTAAAAATTTGTTCATAAATGTGTCAGAAAGTTTCGTGATACTGAGAGAAGGGAAATATGGCAAAGTATACACATTTAAAGACTTCAATACTTAACAGCACTTTAGCATAGTTTTAATTATTGTCAATATTTTTCGTGGATACATAAAACAAATAGAAGTAGAAGTTAATTTAAAAAGTTGTTATTTGCACAATAGAATTTCATATTATTCAAATATTTACTTTTATTATAATTTTTAATGGATTCATCTATTATTTTTATATTAGTATGCGTTTTTTACATTTATAATTGTCTTGCTTAACGGCTACATTAGCCAGTTTCCTAATCAGATGCAAAGTTTTAATTTGATTACGAGTTACATAAATAAAAAATATTGCCGATCCAATCCTTATCGTCGATTTTATCCGGATTTGGTAAAATCTTGTTATACGAATCTATACGAAATCATTTATCAGGTTCGGTCGGGTTGTGGGCCTACAGATTTTGTCATTGTTGTTGGGTTAGGGTAAGAATATGGGTTGAATCAAAATATAATTTCAGTCAATCATCATTCATGCTCAAGTAGACTTTCAACCATGTTCAAGAAGTATATAACCGGATTCGTGCGTGACTCTAGATCTAAGCCGAAATCAGAAATTGTGTCGTAACACAATTTCTGATAAAATCTGGTTACTCTGTCGTATGCAAGATTCTATTCCGAACAAGACTTATAGTAAAAACATTATACCCGACTCGGGTCAGTTCGGGTTCACGAAAATTAGGTCACCCGACCACTAATCCAAATCTATTCTGTAGCCAAACAAATCCAAAAAGATCGATCCGAACTTTCTGGATTGGATTCGGGTAAAATTTGGTCACCCGACCCGGTGCAGTGTCGTCACAAACGTCACAAACATGTAGCATAAAAAAATGTCGATCCGAACAATCCGGATAGGATTCGGGTAAAATCTGGTCACCCTACCCGATGCGCATTCGTCACTTTTTTCACAATGAAGTCGCACGGTGACTTCACAAAGTAGTCACATTGTGAGGTCACAGAAATCCTTGAAAACGGCCATAACGACTTCACATTTAGGTCACAGTGACTTCACATCGACGTCACTTGACGTCACGACGACGGTCACAAAGTCACAGTGTGACTTCACAGTGACGTCGCCGTAACGTCACCATGCATTACGGGGAATAATTTATTTTTTAAATGCAGCCTCATGAGTTCCATCCTCTAAATGGATACTCAATAAAAATATTTAATTTCCCTATACTTATAAATAGATAGATTTTAGTAATACCTTTCAACATTTTTTTTTATCTTGTAAATAGTTATACTATTCGAAAATATTTTATATCTGTGGTAATTGTTTTATTTTCACGAATTGTATACTTATAAATAGATATATTGATAAAAATGTTTTGTCTGTTTGTAAATATTTTTAATATAGTGTTTTACAACTATCATGCTTCTAAATATATTCATTTAACCCTTCTTTGCATGAGTTTTTCTTTTACAATTGTTTTTTTTATACATATATTAAATATTAGACACCAGAAATTTTAAGATAGATTTTTAACTTTGTTCAGCTTAATAGTTCTAGACTATTATAGTTCTAGAAATTTACTAGATTAATATTTCTATATAAATATAGTGGTGGCGAAGAAGTTGATTTATTTATTAAAAGTTAAATAAGCAGTGATGGAAATTTCCATCATAATGCAAAGAAGGGTTAAATGTATTATTTTATTCGTATAACTTGAGAAGTGCTGAGATAACCTGAGAAAATAAATATATTTTTATAAGTATACAGTTCATAAAATAAAATAATTATTTACAGATACGAAATCTTTTGACATAATATCTATACTTACAAGATTAAAAAATATATTTATTTAAAGGCAGTAAAAATAATACATCTATTTTGGGAAATAAAGCATTTTCATAATGCATATGTATCTGTTTACAGCATGGAATTCACGAGACCGGATTTTAAAAAAGAATTATTTATAGATTTATAAATCAAATTTTCAATTATATTTATTTACAAATATATAATTCATAAAAAATGAAGGAAAAACGTATACTATAAGTGAAATTAGGAATTTGTTCTGTCGTATAAACGATACATTTCATCATTAGAAAAGTTATGAAACGGAACCGATCTCAAAACGAAAAGATGTTAAAGACGTATATACGGTGTTATCTGTACTTCATTAACCCCTTCGCGACGAGCGTCCTTTATAGAATTTTTAATCTTTTACCACCGGTTTTTCAAAACAGAAATTTTAGCCTAGTTGAATCGCAGAAATGCTAAGATTTAATGAGGCAAATCTTACAATAAAAAATAACTGGTGGGGAAAATCGAGGATTCTGAGCATCTTATGCGTCACGTATACGTGTCGCTCGTCCCCAAGGGGTTAATACTAGTACTACATTATTATTCATCAATGAAATTTCTAATATTTATTATAGATTCATGGAACAAGATTATAAAGAAACTACCGAACGAGTTATTTAACTTTGTGTATACAACAAAAGATTAACTGCAAATGTAATATTAATATGCAATAAAATAGAATCTGATAATATTAATTTTTTTTTAAAGCATATTTTTCTCTCAAATAAAAGAAATTATAAAACAGAATACTTACAGCTTATATAATTACGTTGCATCTGCATCTGTTTTAAGCTGTCTTTCCTCTCAATTAATCACGTGAATCACATAGAAATCACGTGATAATGACATATGCAATAGGTCGGAGTAGATGAGCATGCGCAAATATTACTTCATTTCGAATTCCATTTTAAAACTTTACACGGAATGAGTGTAACATTTCCGAATTTTTCAGTAACCATCATTTTACACTACCTATTCGAAAACATTTCCGGTATGGAATGTAACGTTTCTGACTTCTTCAGAATAATTCACCGCTTTGAATATTTTTTCGAAAATACGTGTAACGATTCCGAAATAACAAGTAACTGAGGAGAACACAAAGTTTACTATAAATTTCCGGAAACTTTTCCGCCTTGTGCCGAAACGCTTCTGATTTTTTACAGTGTATTTGCTTTCCCGGCTTATGAATTAATGATCTAATATATTATCTATTATTAACCGTTGAAGAATATACTTGACTGGGGACCTGTATTGATTTAAGTTCTCTTTCAGGCTCAGACTCTAAATAATCATAATGTCTACCTTCTAAATTTCTTAACTATATTGTGTCCCAATCCTCACTGAACACGTTCTTAACTATTCCACTGTAAGTACGTTCACAATAATTCAACCTATTTTAATAAGAAAATGCTATCATATGATTAGTGCTTCCCCAAGCATCATCAGTTTGTAAAATGTTACAAAAATCAAATTTCAGTTCATATATTATTGGTTTGGTTTCATACATAAAATTTGAAAGTAAATGTGTTTTACCAGGTCTTCATTTGCTTTATCTTTAAACATATGATATGATAATGCTCTAAAATAATAATTACCATCTCCCTGAATTTTAAAATAATTATATTTTCCACTGCAAACTGCGACAACTTCAATACGAGTTGTCACTTTAGATAAGTGAATTATATGGTCCACAATTAGTTTTGATGTATTCACATTCAGGTGCCCTGATTGTTCATCACTATCAAAGCTATTCTTAACTCCAATAACCCTAGCAATAAACTCTCTTTTTTTATTTTGGTGTATCCGCTTTTTGCAACCGTCCGCTAACTCCTCTAGAAACGAATGTGGAAAAGTTTTTTCTTTCACTCTATCACTCACTTTCACCCCTCTATTTAGTTGACACTCTAAACATGATATAAAAATTTTTTTAGTTTCTTTAACAATACCTTTCTATTAAAAATAATGTCTAATTATTTGTAACGTATTCTTTGCCGTGAGATGCCCTCCATATACATATACAGAAATATGCGCTAATTTTAGAATTTCCTGCCGTCTGATTTTAGGTACTACTAACTGAACTACCGTTTCTGCTATCAATCTCTCTTTATAATATATTAACTACAATATATATATTTCTAATATATTATATATATATATATATTATATATCTAATATATAACCCATTTACTATGTAATAACACCCTTTACCATTCTTAGCTAATTCCCAAGATTTCTCTAACTCTTTATATTCCACCTGTTCTTTCTTAACCCGTCAGCACACGCGCCTCTTTCCATTACGTTACTACACGTGCGAGATAAATTTTACCCCAATGGGTTTTCTTGTGTCAGTTTCCCCCCCGATTTGATTATAAACAAAAATTTATATTTTAAAATAAACTGTAAACCAATAAAGAACATAATTTAACTCAAAATAAGAAGCTATTTTAGATTTAAAGCCAAAAAAAACATGAAATCCAGCACTAAGATTCTTTTCTGCATATCACTACATACAAAGATTTTACAATCCAAATTCAGCCATGAAAATACAAAAAAAAAATATAAAACTGATATATAGAAACTGTATGTGCAAGAGTTGTTAACTTTTAAAAGAACAATTATATTATTTTTTGCATTGCATAAACATTTGCATTAACATTTTCCTATCATTATGGGTTACGTTATAACACGCTTGGGGTAAATTTCCTCCCACGTGACATTTTTATAACAAAAAAATGGAAAATCCACAACCGGAGGTAAATTCCTTTTGGCCACATTTTGATATCTTTCAGTTTGAAAGGTACTATAAAGCTCAGAATGATCACGAACGATTATCGCACATTTTTTAGGAATTGTTGGGAATCGGGGTAGATTTTATCCCAGCGCGTGTGCTGACGCGTTAAATGTATTCGAATTACTTTCCATAACTTAATTATCAATATTTTCTTACCTCTCTATTTTTCTTGCCCTGACACTTTAAATTCACCGACCTCGTTTCTGCGGCATAAATGTTACCATTATCACCTTTTACACTTTCCTCTTCATTCGCTTTATCAATATTAATTTCTATACCTTTTATACTCTTGCATTTTAAATGTGACCCTTCGAGATTTAACCCTGACAGTTCATTAGCCACTTCAGAATGTAAAATTAGCTGTTTCTTACTATTATCAATTACCGCGCAAAGTACTTCCTGATGAATTACATGAGTTTGCCTGAATTGCGGAATAGCTAATTGTAATTTAATTAAAGTTGATTTAACTGCTTCACCAAATATTCCTTTTAAATAAATGCTACCAGCCCCTTTCAATTTCTTTTCTGGTACCACGTCTTTATGAACAACACTTAATTCACAGCCTGAAACTACTAATCGTTTCGCGCCTTGTCCATTTACACTGACCTTTATTTTGTCTAGTTTATTTAAACTCCAACTAAAAACTATGTTATTTGCCTCCAATAACATTAGTTCTTCGTTTCCCTTTTGCCACGACTTTCCCCTTAATCGCCCCCTTTGGAAACTCTTTAATTTCGCGCACGGAAATTTGATTTACACTAGCTTTGGATTCTCGCCCAAACTTAGCATGAATACTTCCCTCATTATTTACTTTCATACGAAAACGTTAGTAATGACCCCTCAAGTCACATTATAAACATCTGGGCGTTGTATCATCATTAGGTTTTGTAAACTCTTGCTTTCTGCCCCCCCCCAAAAAAAAAAATTGATCTCATTATTCCCATTTTGTCTATAATTACCACTAAATCTACTATCTTTTTCCCCTCTAGAATCTTCGTTGTTTACACACCTTTCTTTACTTTTAAAATCTTGATAACTTACCGCATGATATTTGTGTTTAGCGGCAAGAAAATGATCACATTCTATAGCAGTTTTAGAAGCTTCTAACAAGTTACTTTGTTGCGTTAATGAAATATACGCAGAAGTTTCATCATCTAACGGATTAATTAATTTATCGGTAATAATTAATTGATTCACTTTTTCATACGTGTCAACGTCCCAAAACTTACAGTAATTTTCCCACGTTGCCAGCAAACGCTTTCGATAATTTTGTACTTAAGGGTTAACCTTCTATCTCCTTCCACGACTTCCACCCCTACTTCCTGAGCTACCGTCTGAAGGTGAACCTTTTATAATTTTAGTAAATAAGCCATACTTTCTGCTAGTTAATTAATACTACTCTACACTTTATTAAATTAACTTTCACAAAACTTTTACTCTAGCACAGTTATCTTAACACTACTATTATTTAACATGTTTAAAATAAGAAATTAACACTTATTATATCACAATATACTTTCACATGAACACTGATACCCCTCAATATTCTCTTAATAATAATGCAAAATAATTTCAATAAAGTCACTAGTGCAAGACGATATAAAATATAGTATTGGTACAAGACTATTTTAATAACACTACTAATACCACAAAAATTTGAATAAGAGTACAGTTGCCAAATAACTTAATTAAGAATACTGATCATAAAAAATACTTTAAATAAGAATATTGAAACAAAACAATTTACACTTCATCACTGATTCTCACCCAAAAAAATTTAAACATCGCCTTCTCTTCTTAAGAGCATTAGATAGATTTTTTTTTCACTAGCCTCACTTTTTTTTCGTATCTAAAATTATAACGTTAACTTGACACAGTTCTAGATAATTGAAATTTTGCTTAAAATGCAGATGCAATGTTTAAATTAATATTATATGCTTACGTGAATTAACAAAAGAAAATTAGTAAATTCATGCCAAATTAAACAAAATGATTTTATTTTAAATAATTATTAGAATTAAGTATTCCGCACAATGATTAAATTATTGACTAATAACACTAAAATATTTATATAATTAATTTCACAATAATTAATTTACACGAAACACGTATTTTACGTTTCGGTTTGGATTTGTCAGCAGAAAAATGAACAAAACACCTTACCTTGTTTCTTTTTTCTTCATTCGGCTCCTAGAGTTCCGATGAGTGTATCTCCTTCCTTGTCCAGTTCACCCCCTGGCTTCTCTTCCCAACACTACGAGGTCGTCATTTTTACTTTCAAGGGCAACCACGTTTGCATATTTTTCCAGACCGCTCCTTTTTCTCTCACCTCAGCCCTCCTTTCTGCTCGCCAGTAATTCTAATGTGATCATGTCCGCATTCCAAGTAGATTATAACCCATTTCGAACGTGACTGCGAACGACCCCGAACAACTGCAGAACATAGGAAATTCTTTTGATCAAACACGTATAGAAAATAGAAATAATACATAAATAAACACAATAATACATGATAATAATTAAATACAATTAATTAAATTAGTAAGCTGTAAAAGGCATAGGCCTATTAATGTCAGGAACCTAACAGAATGTTGTCAACGGGTCTTTTTATTTTAGATGTAAGGAGAGGCTTTTTTAATGGAGAACGAGCTATAGACAGAATTTTGAAGAAAAGTCTTCGTGCTGTTACTGCACTGGGAATCACTCCTGCAACCTCTTCATATTCTCCTTCCAGCCCAGCGAAAATACATCCTGCAGTTTTTCACACACAAACGTTTCAGTCGATTTTAAGTCATATTCGATCTTGTGTTGGCGTAAATAACCGTTTTCGCATGTTCCCTTTTACCTGTTAAAGGATCCGTATTTCTGATATTAAAATTCAATCTACGTAATGTCGATGAACTACATGTAATCAATATTGCCAGTAGGCTACTTTTTAAAATTCAGATTTTTTGATTTCCACCACTTAAAAAATGTAATTGCCATTATTCTCTCATTAGTTAATCTGTCATTAAAAAAGGCGAATATTTTTACTTTAAAAAAAAGTGGCAATCAAGCAATCTAAATTATAAAAAAGTATCCTACTGGCAACACTGCATACAATGAGTGTATATTTTGGCTTGGATCAATTGAGTATACTTCACCCTGACAAGAAAGATACAAAACATCATTAACATACATAATGTTGATTTAATTGCGCTTACAAGAAGATGGTGGAACCTCTCTTCTTATTGCACTAGTCTAGCTCAATTGCGTAATAACTTAAATAATGCATTTTAAATGGATTATTACAGCACAGTTTTGTTTTATAACCACACTGGAAAAAAGAAATATTCAACCTTGAGAGGAAGCATGATGGTTTCGTTATTCTTATACAGATGGCATTGCAGAAGTTTTACGAGATAAACCGAGCCCGGACTGCTGGTCCGTGATCATAGCATTAACGTGGAGAGGGTAAGTCGTTTTGATATAGATGAATAGTATGTTAAGAGGAATAAATACAGGAATCTGTCTGAGTGGTAAAAATGGGCTGTCATATTTGGGTGTTCCAATAACCCCACAGTGGGCGAAGTTGCTCGAGTTGGTCGTGTACTAAAGCGAACTCTCTAACGTGTCTGCAAGAAATTGTGTACTTTTGTTTGACATGAAGAACGGAGTCTTGGCAATTACGTTGAAAAAGAAATTAACCCAGAGGTACAAAATGAATTGTAACACCTTTTCGATAAAAATTGATTACAAACGCAAAAGTTATGCTGCAGTCATTGAATTAAGATCCATTACAACCTGTTTCCGAGTGAACATTACGAAGGAAACTGCATGAAATAAACATTTTGAGCAAAATACCTCGCAAGAGGCAATTGCTCAGAGCTGCACATAATGTTTCACGTCTTCAAAGGGCTGAAATATATCACACGTTGATATTGGCTGGAAGCGCGCGATGTGGTCCAACTAATCCCAAATTTGCATTTTTACGAATGATACTGACGTATCGAGTGCATTGGCGTCCAAAGGAAGCATTCAAGCGGCAGTGTATCGAGGCTAAAATTCAAACGGAGGTAGTTCACTGATGTTTCGAACTGTTTATCGTACTATGACATGGGGCATGGATTAATCTGCCCATGAACATAAACCAGTGCTTTTATTTGAACAATTCGAGAAAACAAAATTCATACCGTAAATTCTAAAAGAATAATTTTAATTTATGCAATCACGAAAAGTCTATCATTATGTAAAATACAAATTACTACTATAACTTTCTGGTATGAATTCAAAATTTTGAATTTAAAAAAAAAGGCCAAACTGGCAACCTGAACTTACGCACATACGTCCTGGTAATTCAAATAGAGGTGTTCATGACGTACGCAGGTACGTCGTGGTGCTTAAGGGGTTAATGATCATTTAAAGATTAGAATCCTGTGGCACGGTGTGATCCGTCTCGATTCCGACCGCGTCATATTCATGGTAAACTAGGAATATGGCGTCAGGCTCACAAAATCACAGATATAGTATTCCAAGTACGAAATGTAGAAAGTTAAGAAGATTCAGCAAATTCGAAAGGCATATTGTCTTGGTAAAGTGTGTCGCTTTTAGTAATTTTAAAAATGTCGTTTGTAAATTTCGGTGTCAGTCAGTAATTTCTCATTTTCGAACAGACTTTGTCTGTGCCGGAAAGGGTTAACCCATAATTGTTTTTATGCAAAGAAAATACCGTTGAAACTCCTGTCAAATTCCCAGATCCGTGCGAAACCTGAACTTAGTGATTTAGCAGATACATGTTTGTCTTAGGTCAATTGCAGAGTTGCCATGTCTCCGGCTTTTTTCACACCAGTATTTTCTTTGAGAAAATATTGTTCTTTTAAATCGCAGAATGTTCCGATTAAAGAAAACAACATTTTCTGTACTAAAATACTGGTATCCAAAAAACCGGAGACTTGGCAGCTCTGCAATTGTTACATTTCTGCGATAAAGTGAGTCGAAGTTTTTTCGAAGTCTTTTCGTAAAATAGCTGTGACAAATGCAAACAATTTACGCCATGGTATGTCTTACGCAAAGCGTGTTCCTCCGGGATAAAATCCTCAATATTTTGTTGTGTAACATTTTTAAGAATTTTAATTGCAAACTTTATTTGTCTTTTATATTTGACTTTAATTACAAATATATTTTAATTAAAAACTCTTGAAATGTCAGTCGTGGATTCATGTTATTCGCTCTTATCCATAACTATTTGATTTAAAAAAAATTAACTTTAAGAAATTATTTGCGCACGTCTATTTCTCTTGTCAATAAAAATCTTATCAATAACACAGAAAACAGTTTTCGTTAACCATAAAAATGTACAAAAGTGCATTTTTAATGCAAGGATTTGCAATAAAATAAACCTGTCTCGATCTGATTTGTTTTAACATATTAAATTTAAAACATTATTACTAAATGTGATTTGTTTACCAGTAACGTGTAAAGCTTAAACATAAAAAAACATTTAGTTGTTAAATCTTTTAAAGTTTTATTGAAGTATTAAATATTTATAGGCCATTCATTTATATTTTACTGCCTAAGTGTAAGTACATGAAATATTTCTTGCTAAAACATTCAGAAAGGTGCAGTGTTTTGTTAAGATAATAAAATACATTTACATGCCCTTCTCATGAATACAACGAAATAAGCTTTTTTCGACTATTATTTTTTATATTATGGGGATTTGGTTACAAATAGAAACATAATAAACTTGTTTTTACAGATATATTTTAATGCCCTATAATCGGATTTGTTATATAAGAAACTTATGTTCATGTGAAAACAGCAAATTTATTTTATATGTTTGGTAGCGTCCTTTAATATATATTTTTTATATATTAGGATACAAATATTATTTACAGGAAAACTTTGTTAAATTTTTCAAAGTTCGTACAGTTGCTTACTTATGAATAGCACTATTTCTGAGAAGCAATTTATGCTTTTTTTAAATTCAAGATTCTGTGATTAAACACAGCAGTTTGATTACGGAACCTACACGCTAACAGAAAAATGGCGAATAGGCGAATGGTTTTCAGCAATTGTACGTTCTTTTGAATTTGAATACCTCTTTTTCGAATAGTATTTTTCGCTTTATAAAATCGGAGAAAAATGGCTAAAATTACTGTTCTAAAAAATGTAGTACCCAAACACAAGGGATCGTACACATACCTAAAAATTACTGGTATTCAAGAGATGCCAATTTTTAATCACCAGGAATTCAGGGAGCTCTGGGTTAAATAATCTAAGGATTACTTTTCAGAAAAAGTGGCGTTTTAAAGTAAGCAACCGTACGAAATTTGTTTAAAAAATACGGATGGCGAATTGTAGGTGAGACTGCGTAGCAACAAACCAATTATCACCACTATTTTCAAATAGTAATATTCTTCTTATTTAACGAAGTAAATTTAACTGTATTAACATTATCATTAAATTCAACATTTTCTTAAGCCTGTACGTACGGCTCGATTTGGACATTCTCTGATCCTGATAAACGGGACGAATTTTTATATTTTTATTATTTTGTGTAACTTTATTTGAAAGCAGTTTTTATATAAAGTTTTCAAAATCTTAGTGAAGACATTTCTAGCAGAAATAAAACATGGAGAATACTATTTTGAAACAATCGTAGACAAAACAATAAAAACACGGTCTTCTGTTGCACTCATTCCCCCGCGATATCCGCATGTGTTAGTGGACGAACTTGATAATCCATTGAAACTGCAGGAGTTGTACCCGAAAAGTTAATATATGAATGTGTGCAGTTTATTCGTTCAAGCAACCATTTGAGGTATTAAAGAATATAAATCTATATCGTGTACTACTGAATCATCACAATGAGATATGTTCTAGGCACTTTTAGGTATATTAAATATAAATGAAAATAATAAAAATATATTTAACCAGTCACCTGTTCTCCTCGGATTAAAAAAGCAATTGAGGGCCCTCTGCAATAACAAGGCAAGTGGATTTACCTTGATTCATGAAAACCATGTAAAAAGTCATATTGACCTACTTTGCTATTCCTTAAGCTCTATTTCATATTCGAACCGTCTGTCATGGCTTGTAAAAAAAAAAATCGATTCTTATGTGTCTTAGTTTCCAATTCTGATAACAGAGATGAGGGTAATATTACAGGGTTCGTACGCTTTTACCACATTTTTTTAATAGAAAATTTCTATTTGATATTTAAATAGCTGAAATTTGAGACCCCACGTTTAATTGCAGGATTTGTAAGACTTTTCTGCTTTTAAATAAGGCAAAAATTCAATTAAAAATTTGTAGTAAAAGCGTACGTTCGTTATAGCGTGCCAGTATTATGACTTCTTTAAAAAAAAAAAAAAAAAAAAAAAAAAAAAACGCTAAGTTGATTTCATATTTTGTAAACTATTGTATTCACTATATAAAAGTTGCAAAAAATGTCATTATGTGTTCCAAATGTACTTTTTCTTTCACCCAAAATCATAGAATATGCAATAATAAAGTAAATGTTCAATTTTCAGATTTATATACTGTTTTATTAAGCATATAAAGATATATAAATTTTATGATCATAGACTAAGAAAACATTCTAGAAAATTTTTCTTAATAGGAATATATACAAAGAAGTTATATTTTAAAATTAAAATGTTGAAATAAATTTAAAAGTTTTGTAACTGAAAACTCCATTTTTCACTTACCTGATTACTGCAGAGGGCCCTTCAATTATTACTAATGTATGGAGATTGTTATTTTCAGTCAATTTTAACTCAAATAACTGGTGAACAGAGTTCGCTAGAGCCATGAACGCATTGTCTTCGTATAATAAAACGGATATGCACTCACCGCCCCCTTGAATACTAGCCCTGCGCCCTAATACAAAAATAGCGGCTATCGAATGCAATTTTTTAAGCAATGGTACGGTTCCCTGAATTTAAATAGACACCAGTATTTTCCTTTTTTTTTACTAATTTAATCTGATAAGAATAAGGCGGAGAAAACTTTTTGAAATAATTGGTATTCAAATTCAAAGGGCCGTCAAAGCGATGAAAATTATCCTCCTACGACAGCCACCATTTTTGTGACAGCGTGCTGGCCTAATTATTCAAGTTATCGGTGATGAGTTACATGATGATGTGCCTCCCTTACAGATAAATTCGAGATTACGGATATTAATGCCAGATTATAGATTGTAATTCAAAAATTATAGCAGTTAACCCTTAATTGCATAGTGATGTAAATTTCCATCACTTTTTATTTAACTTTTAATAAATAAATCAACTTCTTCGCCACCACTATATTTATATAGAAATATTAATTTAGTAAATTTCCCGTGAACTATGTTGCTGAACAAAGTTAAAAATCTATCTTAAAATTTCTGGTGTCTAATATTTAATATATGTATAAAAAACACAATTGTAAATAAAAAACTCATGCAAAGAAGTGTTAAGACTAAACGTTCAATGACAAAGTCCTAGATTTAGTATGAAATTAAGTTTTAAATGTAAATATATCTTTATTAGAAGCTCTGAAACATACGTAAGTTTTTTTATATTCAATCGCTAACTTAAATAGCCCATAATTGAACACTAAAGTGTAGGATTTTAAGGTAGATGCAATGTAAATAATAGTAGGAAAGGTAAAGTTTATTTCAATAATAAAATCAATTTAACTATGTGCGATGTGTTTATCATACAGGGGTCAAAGAGTCCTACAATATATATACCATAATTATTATCACACTATAATCGTAGTAGCTTCTTATTGCACATGTTAACCCATTAAAGCCTAGCGGTACCATATGGTACCAGATAAGTTTCAACCCTTTTTTTGTTTAATACCAGTATTTTTTTACGGAAACATTTTGTTTATTTTATGTCTTCAAGTTCTTGATAAAGCAAACAAAAATTGCTAATTTAAAAATACTGGTGTGAAATGTAAGTTTTGCATTTTAAAGACGAAAATAATTCCGGCTTTAATGGGTTAATGAAATATATGATAAAGATATCAGTTATGAAAAAGTGGTAGCAAATATATAAAAGAAATAGGACGCTGCGATCCCTGATCATGTAACATCATTTCCTACTACATCAAAGAACCTGTAAAACTTTCGGTCATAACTCTTTTAGTCTTCGAGAGAGAAAAAGAGAGAGAGAAATACGATCTCCAATTACACAATTAGTACCACTAACCCATTTCAGTATATCTAGTCAAATGGGCGCCGACTTCACGGGGGTAAAATATGCAATCAGTCATTCTTCTACAGCTAATTTTAAAAGTGTTTTTCTTCTTTTTAATAACTGTGAATTATTAAGACAAAAATAACATTTTAAAATTAGTATTGGAATTTCTCTTATTTTGCCGCCTCGTTAAGTTGGTGGCTTTGATCAGCCACATTTCTACCACTATCTCCTATTTAATCGCTGTGATTAATTAAGACAATAATAACATTTTAAAATTAGTGGTGGAAGTTTGCCTCATTTGCCCCAATCGCTCCCGTTACGTCGGTGTCTATGTCTCACGTTCATGGCTGTGGCTAACTCGGTTCACTAGTTATTGAAGTCGAAACGGATTTAAGTAAATATTTTGC
Organism: Maratus michaelseni; assembly: GCA_963931845.1. Classification (NCBI taxonomy): domain Eukaryota; kingdom Metazoa; phylum Arthropoda; class Arachnida; order Araneae; family Salticidae; genus Maratus; species Maratus michaelseni. The sequence continues at coordinate 267,755,695 of OZ007599.1, forward strand.
ATATTCTTTCTTTTAAAAATTGTTTAAGAAAGTCTTACGAAAGTTTAACAAGGGTATCGAAACTGCATCCACATCTACCGCATGTGACCACAATTTCGGAAAATTAATCTTACAGTTACTTAATTACAGTAATACTATAATTAAATAAGAGGACTATTACCACTAGGAAATAGTCTTAACATTTGACTCGCTACCATGTGGATTCGACAACGCTTGTCTATTTTGTTTAAGTATAAATTTGACAATTAGGCACAAAATATTTATCCATGGTCAGCTTTTAAAATTAAAACATTTATGTTTGAAAGCTATTTTGCAAATATAAATGAAACACACTACATTCGTTACACAAATCCTTTTTTCATTTCGGAGGAAATAATGTTTTATAAAAGTTTCATTATTTTTTTTCTTTTGAATGATTTTACTGTATTATTAAAAATTGGCTGATGTAAGTATTATTTATTTAAAATGAACAAAACAAAATTAATGTTTTGTGAGTGTGGCTGGGAATTTTCAATTAACCATTTATATAAAAATTGTATTTAAATTCTCTATTCAGACAATTTTCCCTATGTTATTATCTTTGCATTGTATTACAATGAGAATTGAAAAAAATCTTAAAACTGCAATTCCTACAACGATTACAATTATTATCATATACAGATATGTTTGGAATTACATAATTTCACATATATGACTTATTGGATTTTAATAATATTATTTAAAAGTCTGTGGTTTTACAGTTGTTACAAATAGTAGCATTTCGCTGATAGAAAATATATAGAGTTACTTTTTTCAACCAGAAGAAATATTCTTCTGAAGAGATATTTTGACTAACATAAAATCCTATATACATCATATCAAATTTTCGAAAGAATATCTGGTCAAAAAGCGAAACTTAGAAGGAAAATATTTATAACATATTTTGATAAATAAATATCTATATTCGGAAGGCTTAAGTTTATGTTAATACTGACTGTCTTTACAAAAATACGTTATAATACTTCCAAAATTTCTGAATCATTTAAATTTGAAAAACTTATAATTATAAGTAACATCAAATCATCAGTTATTTAATATAAAGTATTATCTGATCTGAAATTTTCTTTAAATAAAGACAAAGTAATTAAAATGAGAATAAAATATAAAATTAGCAATTTCTGGTGTAATTTTTGGTGTAGGTATAAATATCATGGTGCGTACGTTGTTTCTTTTGAGTATAACTATTTCCAAATATTTTTCGCCTTGTTTAATCACGGAATTTGTATCTTGCGATGAAATATGGTGATGAATTCTATTCAAAAATAGCAATACACAAACGTAAAGATCGTACGTATCCTGAAAAATAAAAAATCTTATTAAAATACACGTGAACACCCTAATCTGTTTTAATTACCTCTGGACTAGGCGTCAGAACAACTGGCCACCAAGATATCATAATTTTTACACAGAATAATTTGTCTCATTTAATGACAGAGAATATTTATTAAAGCCAACTTTTAAGAAATTTAGTTGTAAATATTTCGTATTTTATCGCCAAAATCTGTGATTAATTAAAGCAGAGATTGCTACTAAATTTCAGTGGTAACAAAAAGCATAAAAGTTGGAAACTTTGCCTATGAAAAAACTGTGCTGATTTATTCCCCCTTAGAAGAGTTATTTTTGCAAACTTAATGGCTTTTTTTATCCTGATTATTTATTCTGCAATAGAGTATTTTCATTATAAAATATAATAAGTGATCGTGAAAATTTTATATTAGTAATGCAACTGGGCGCTATCTACACTACTGGCCATCCAAATTCAACACCATTAAGGATGCAAATAACAGAATGATATTTATTGGATAAATACATTATAATGGGAAGGACAAGTGATTCCATTTTCAGAAAATTTGTAGGTATAGTTCCTGAGAAAACACTACCCAGAGTTGCAACCCCTGGCCAAAATAACAGCATTTATCTGCCTAGGAATGGAGTCGAACAGAGATTGGATGTGATGTACGGGTACAGCAGTCCATGCAGCTTCAACACTATGCCACAGTTCATCAACCGTAGTGACGGCCGAGTGGTGACGGGTCAGTCGCTCACAAGCCATTGACAGGACATTTTCAGTTTGTGAGAAATCAGGAGTATGTGCCGGTGAGGGCAACAGTCGAACATGTTCTGTATCACGGAAGGTCAGGATAGTACGAGCAACATGCGGTCGTGCATTGTACTGCTGAGAAGGTGAGTTCCAGAGGCCTCGAAGCTAGGGCAGAACCACGGGCAGTAACACCTCAGAAATGTATGGCTGCTGTTCATATTGGGAGCATGGCAATGGGAAAATGTAATCACTTGTCCTTCCCATTATAATGTATTTGCCCAATAAATATCATTCTGCTATTTGCATTCCTTCATGGTGTTGCATTTTGGATGGCCAGCAGTGTATATTATAAAGGACAAACATGTCCGTGCGTAACGCTGACATCATTTTGTCAAAGGACAACAATTGACGATGAAATTTCGGTTTTGCGATTTTTGCTACTGCAATTTTTTAAGTTTCTAAACATCGCACGATTTCAATTTTCGCACCGTTATATAGAGAACAAAAGCTACTTTGAAATGCAATTTGTTTGAAAACTGTATATTAATCGATTGATTTATTATGCATTTTATAATAATTTACAAATATATATATTTTTAAATCTATATATCGCATGGCAGTCGATTAAAAAAGATTAAATCGTTTGCACTTAAAACAATATAAATAGTCCAGCATTTGGTTCCAACTAATATTCCATAAGGGAATTAAAACTTCATCAAGCAATAAATAAAATAATATGAATAAAACACAAATTTCACAGACATGTAATCGAACTACGCGCTTAAACCGCTGAAATTATCAGAATCAAAAAGGCTACATCAGAATACAAATCGAAATCTTTGGCGATTTATTCATTCGGCTATTAATTCCTGGCACGAGGCCAATACAAAAGTATCTCTTTTAATATATTTCAAAACTTTCATTGAATAATTTATATATTTAATATAAAAATGCTTTTTTATTTTCTTAGTGGGAAACCTAAAAAAATATATTAAATGTAAAAAAAAAAATATTAGAGTTATCAATTAAAAAAAAATATTTTCGCCTATATTCTCTGTAACCCGGGAAGACCAGGTTTGGTCCGCTAGTATTTATAAAGGATAATTACATTTTGTGCTTTTCCAGCGAAGAAAGCATTTATGTAGAAAATACTCCGTAACATCTCCAGTTTATAAGTGTTAAAAGACAACAACTTTCAGGTATTGTGAAAAGTTTATTATGTCATTCAAAATAACTTCAGATACTGAATAATATTAGAAAATAAGGTAAAAGAAATTTTAAAGTTTCATAATTACTTTCTAAAATATATCTTCTTATTTCAGGTTGTTTCAGTAAATTCTATCTTATTATAATTTGTAAAATATATATAATTTTATAAGAAATAAAATTGCTGTGTATATTAAAGTCATGTATTTGAGAAATATTGCTGAGTGTATGTTAAATGTGAAAATCTTGATATATTTTAAGTATGAAAAAAATATTTAAACTGGCAAAATTTATCATAAATGTATAAAAATCTAGGAATTGAGTGATACATAATATTAAAATCTTTATTCATAGTTAAAATGTTTTAAATAAGATATTGAGCTCATTTATTCATTAAAACATGTTTTTCAGAGATAGAAGATTGTCATATTTTTCATGAGTTCAACATGTTTTATGCACATATAATTTATGCAATATTATTAATTTTTTTCATAGATGCTCTCTTATATGTATATCTATATGTTACTAAAATAGCCTCATTTAAAGGTAATTAAATTTGAAGAACAATTAAAAAAATTCGACTGTTATTTTAATTAAAATCTATAGAATTCAAAATAAGTTAATGCTTAAAAGCTTTATTTAGAAAATAAGTAACAAAAATATAGAGACTTTTTTATTATGTATAAAAAGATTGTTCAACGTATGAGTAAAAATAGAATGCGCATGGAGTAGTTTTAAATTTGCTAATTATTCGAGATTTAAAATTCGAGATTCAAAATTAAAATTCTCATTATCTGAAGAACCACTGAAGATAGATATCTTAACAAATTTGTTATTTGGTTATTTTATTAAAAAAATATTATGTTACTAGCTGACCAGCCATGTGTTTCCCGGGCCCAGAACCGAGATGATAACCTTAAATATACTTTAAGAAAAGTGACAAATTCTCAACATTTTTCTCCGGGAGTGAGTTATTGTTGAGAGCTCTACTGCCTTCGGCAGCATGCACCCTCAAATTTCTATGACATTATATTTTAAACCGAAGAGCTATCCAATCGAACTCAGAGTCCGAGGGCCCACTGCCTTTGGCCGCGTACATCCGGGCGTGGTACTCCAGTCAGTTTTTGTTAACGACACTCGAGTTTTTATTATTTTATATTTTTAAAGCAAAATCTTTCCAAACGAATCTAATGTTGGGTCTTCTCCAGCGTAGACCCTCGAAATTGTGTAATTGTGCATTTTTAACGAAAATGTATCCAAACGAACCGAAGGTTGGAGGGTCCCACTGCCAACAGAAGGGTACGTTATAGCATAATTATCTTTATGCATTGCTGACGGGAGACTCTAATTTACAACTTTTGGACATGTATAATTCCGCCCACTGGCAGTACTTTTGCATTTTATGTGTTACAATAATTCTCAAAAGCATACAAAAAAATTGTGTTTTTACAATTAGAGTATCATGCGTACAAATACTTTGATTAGAAACAATACCATTATTATATACATTCATTTATATTATAAACGTTAAAAGATAAAATATTTTTGTTAAATAAAGTAATAGGCAAGTATAACGCCCATACGTGGGGCTTCCTGTTTAAAAGAACGAAAACTAGCTGTCACTAATGTGTTAAAACTCGAAATGATATCTGGGAAAATACTGAGAGAAATAAATAATATAAATAAATTGCTTGTCCAGTTATAAGCGATTTGTGTCACGTGACGACACGTTTTTCCCCGTTCTCGGACTGTGGTATCGGGAAATCGATTCAAAACGTCGACTTTGACAGTGTTTTCTGAAAGATCTTCTGCCTTTACCAAAAGAAAAGGAAAACGTTTAAAAAGTTTCCGAATAAGAACACCTGCCAATTTCATGTGTTTCCGAACAAAAATTAACTTTAAAATATGACATAAAGTAGAAAGTTTGGATTTTAAATCACCTTTAAGTCATAAAAACAGCGGTTTGTAAATTTTTTCCGGCTATCTTTTACTTTGACTTTCATCTTTGCAGATTTTAGATTTCATGTGTGGTTAGAGATTTGTTTTCAAATTTGATAACATATAACATCGAAAGATTTTTTTTTTCAGAAATGAAACTTTCCACTCAGTCAGTGTCTTTCAACATAAAAAAAAAGCTGAACAGTTATAATAGAAAAAGAAATTGTCCTCTAAAAATATTTTTACTTGTTACAACGAATAATGCTTTTGGGACATGGGAAAGTAAAGTATCATTAACTCGTCCTAAATTGTATTACTGCGAATCAATGTGTTAAATGAATTTTATAACAAGTTTTATTTTATAGTACTTTAAAAAGTCGCCGGGACACAAAAGATTAATAAGGTCAAGCTAAACAAATTATTTTCCACTATACAATTTAGAATAGCCAATTAAGTGTACCAATACACAGAATGACTTTTTTATTTTACCTTTTTATGATTCGTAAGCCAAAGTGTTAATAATTGAGCCTCTCGGCCGCAAACAAAAAAGTGTTCGTACGGATGCGTACTTTTCCACATAATGACGGGGAAAAGTAAGCGCCCGTACGAATCTTTTAAAATGTCAGCGGGCCACATGCGTCCCAAGGACCGCAGGATGGGTATGGCTCTCTTAACCCTTGAAAGACAATTGGTTATCATTTATACACTTAAATTTAATCCCGAAATGTCATAGTGACACCATAATTTTAGAATAAAATTTTGTTTTTATAAGGTACCTGACGAAAACATTTTATCCATTTTCAAATAAATTTGTTCGTAAATCCTTGTTTCCCTCAATCATTTCACCGATTTAGAAAAAGGAGTACTTTTATTCTGAAAGTGTTAAGAGCTTCTTTCTCCTGCGGTACGGTACGTTCTGTGAATTTCTTAGACACAAGCTATCTTGCTGAGCTTCAGTTTTGAATAATCGATTCAGCCTAGTTAATTATTTAAATTATTTCTATTAAAAATAAGCGGTATGATTATACCCATGACCTCACGCTATGAATGCCTCCGGGAATTATTGGGGGGAAAAAACGTAGCAGTTGGAAACTATGAATATTTAAAAAAACCCCAGAAAAATGCTTTAGTTGAAATTTTTATTAATTCCTAGTTTGAGACATAAAGGGTTAGAGCAGGGGTGCACAAACTGTGACCCACGTGCTACCAAGCAGCCACTATTTCATAATAGAAAAAAATCCTTATTTAATAACAGCAACTATTTTATTAAATATAAATCGAAAATTAGCTTTCAGAATTTGTGGATGCAAATGAATGTCAAGCGAAAGGCTGTTGCAACCACAGGTAAAATCTTACTCAAAATTCGTCTTCTACAATTTAAATATTTTGCGTTAATCTTATGATAAGTTTAAAAGTTTTACTATGAAAATTAAGAAAACATCACATAATATGACAAAATCATTTTCATCACATTTATACTGCTTTCGGTTCCATCAGTGAAAAAGGAGTTAATTATAAAGTTAATGTCCAAGTATCGAAGTAATTACTATCTTATCGATTATTTATTTTACCCACAAAATGTCTAAAAAACACAAAAAGTTTGCTTTAAAACGTATAAATTTAATTAAGCTGTCATTTACATCTGATTTTTAAATTTAATTTGCTCACGGTAGTCCTAAAGAAATACAGTAATTAACAATTTTATTTTGATTTCTTATATAACAAAACGCGGGTTTTAAATTAAACATAAGTAATCGATGCGTCAAAAAATAAAGTTTTACATATAGATTTAACTATTTATCTCACTAATTGATTGTGTAAACAAGCAAATCCAATATATACAAATTTATTTTTAAAAAAGCTGTTTCAAAATTTCGATTTTTTTTTTCGAGGAAAGATATTTCTGAAATTAAGCAATAAAAACCATTGTTTTACAAATATATTTCTATAGCTAATATTACGTTCAACCAATACATTATTAGAAATAAATTTATCGTAAATAATTGTATATCTATTTAGTGCGAAGCTAGATTTTGTTTAATATAATTAGGATCTAACATAGGGGTTAATCTACCGTTATCGAGTTGCACGCCATCTGGCATATATTTTATCTGCGTGGTTCTAGTTGTAGCGTAACATATAGTTTTTTGTGGGAAAACGTGTAGGGGTTTTCAACACTTTTGCCTGAAAGTTTTTCGCCACCACAAATTCCGAAAAGTAAACTTCGCCTTATTAATCGGAAAGTTTGTTTCATTAAGTAAGACAAATTTTTCTGTTCTGTAATAGTGGTAACTTGGTAGCCAGCGTGCCACGGGTTGAAACCCCCCTAATATTAATTAATTAATATAAACGTCCTATAATTAATTAATATAAACGTCTTCAACCTATGTTACGCGAACTACCATTATTTTAGAATAAAAAAAAATACTTTACTTGACAGAATATTTAAGGCAATAAGATGAGATACTTTAATGATATCCTTAAAATTCATACAAAAATGAGTCTGTTACGAATTTTGTTAAAATATCTTCACTACTGTTAAATCTAAGAACGATAACGCGAGTACGGATTCGACTGAGACGCCCTGTAATTTGGACTAAATAAATGGATTTCTGACACTGGTTTTTTATACAATAAGGAGTTGTTACAGTGATCTGTACCAACCTTTAAAGTTTGTACCATGAATTCACTATCACCTGTATAGTGGTCTCCAACCTTTCAGCCTGAAAGTCGTTTGCCACTACTAATTCCGACAGGCAAGGATCCCAAATGATCCGCCAACCGAATACCAATAATTTTTAACAGAAAATTAATTGGTAGGTTTCTACAACGTTTCCGCAGAAATTTACCTCCGAAAGTGGTCTCAGAAAAATTTGCAAGAAAAATCTAAAAATAAAAATTTTCTAAGAAAATACCGGTATTTATAAAGTGGACCATTTGGGAGCCTTGGATAGGTTATCTTTTTCTTATTTAATCGCAAGGTTTCTACCTTTAAATAAAGCAAATTTTTCTGTTCTACAATAATGGGAGGTTAGTTTTGTGGAATTGTGGCCCTGTGGAAACATTTTAAATATCCAGGGTATTATAAAGAGAGTCCTGTAAATTATGCAGAAATTTTATCATTACTTTTAAATATTAACTCTAGAACGCCCAACAGGAGTTACATCGACTCCGACCAAATGATTAAATGCCAATTTGCTCCAATAATTTCTTCATAAAATATTTTAAGCATAAAACACATCGAAATAAGTTAAATGAATAAGGTAAATAGTTTTATATTTAAATTCTGGTGTGAATTGTTTGTTTATAAATCTTGAGTAAAATTCACGGTCTTTCTAGTTTTAATATTCATATTATGTAATAGCAGAATTTCTGTCTTTTAATAAAGAGAATTATAGAATAGTGGTAAAACTCCACAGAATTTATAAGACCCTAAACACTTAAAAGTTTTGCCCGAACGCCGCTCGTGCAAAAAGTGTTTGCATGCTTCGTTATTAAAAGCTTTTGTATAAAACTAATGTTTAACTGTAACTTTTCTTTATTAATTGGCAGACACTTTTTCAGTTACATAAGGCAAATACTTTAGTACAAATAAAGTGTGTATCGTCTCCATTTTTATTTTATTGTGTTAAAAACGAAACTGTTAAGGGAATAATTTCATTTAGTGTATTAAATTTTTGAATTCTCAAATAAACTATTGAGCTCCCAAAGAAATTTAGTTTAGTTTGCCTTTTCTTACATTGTACTTATATGATTTCATAATAAAAGAAGTAAGTGAAGGAATGAAATAAATAAAGTAAAGTATCTGGTACCACATATGCTTGTGTGACTTGGAAAAATGTGGATATTTACCAAAGATATTTAATATAAATTAGAAAAAAAATCAAAGAAATGAAAGCAAAATATACTTAATAAATATCATCCTCAATGTCTTTCTCCAATAATCTTACTCTTAATTAAATAACCATAAACAGAAATATTATGTTTTATGATTTAAAATAAACATAATTTAAAACAGGGTTCGTACGAATTTACCACAATGTTCGCCTTATTTAAATGCAGAAAAGTATTACAAATCCTGTAATTAAACGAGGCGTCCACAATTCTGCTATTTAAATATTAAATAGAAAAATTCTATTAAAAATGTGTGGTAAAAGCGTACAAACGCTGTAAAAAACGCTTGTAAAGCAAAATTATAATAAAAACATTTAAGGTAAAAAAAAAAAAATCTATAAAATTAGAGTTATTAAAATATTTATCTTTCTCTTCAAATTTTAAAATTTTCTATCAATATTGCATTATTTAATTCTAAAAGATAAAAAAAAATATTTACTCACGCCGCTTTTCAGTTTAATAATATATAGATCTTCTGTAAAATATGGATATATGTCTGAAAACTCAGAATGGCGGAAGATAAAATTACTCAAACTGGAACGGCAAAATATACATAGATATTATAAATAATATTTTAGAAGAATATATCGCATGTCGGAAAAATTGAAGTATGCTCTTTATCTGAAATTTCATATTTTGTGAAAAATTCTTAGCATTACTATGATTTTTAAAAATATGATATTCATTAAGATGAAATTTTCACTCAGTTAAATTTTATTTTAAATTAAAATACATTAACCAAACAGTGTTCTTCTTGCATTTTCTGAGAATTAATATTTCCCCTGTGATTAAATTTGAGAAATATACATGAAAAATTTTTGAAACATTTGATTTTCCTAATGTAACACTGTTTTCGAAGAACACAAATTTTCAGACATGTATGAATGACCGAGTGTTTGTCTATGTGCTTATTTTTAACCGTTCCAGCGGGAAAGTACTTCTGCTGCTAAAATGTTGAAATGATTGACTGACAATAGCAATTACGGAGAAATATATTCAGAAATAAGTAAAGGCTTTTCTTGGCGTAAGTTATAAAAACAAAATTTTACTTTAAAAATTTAGCGCAATTGTAGCATTTAGTGATTTTAATTATTTGGTACAAATAACACCGCTCTTCAAAGTGTTAAGGGGACGTTTACTATCTTTGATTTTAAAAAAAAGCACCAGTGTTCGTTCGCTTTTACCACAACTTTTTAATAAATTTTTCTATTTAATACTTAAATAGCAAAAATTATAGAAGCCTCGTTTAATTGAAAGATTTGCAATACTTTTCTGCATTTAAATAAGGCGAAAAATTCTATTAAAAAATTGTGGTAAATGATAATCTGGTAAAACGTTTTTGGGGATTTCTTTTCTTGAACTAGATTAAAAATGTCAACTCAGGTGTTTTAGCTCCCTGTTTATTGATATTTAGAAAAGTTTAATGAATTCTTTTAATTTGAAATGTTGCATGCTTTGCTACATTTTGCGGAGAGTATTTGCCGCGAAATTCCAAACGAGCATTCATTTTTCTTCCTACTCAATCAACTGAAACAAATTTTTGAATTAGATACTGAAAGATTATGATATTTTTTCGATATTATACAAACGATATAAATCACTTTTATTAATTAACTATTTTTATAAAGCACTAAAATTAAAAATAAACCATAAAAATAACCCTTTCTTAAAAGACCGCCACTTTGTCAATTAAGAACTTTTAAACTAAATGCTTGTAAAAATCTCCACGGAATGATAATAATTCAGAATCTAGGCAAAGTTCAAATATCTATGATTAAAAGAATCATAGAGCTAATCTAAACTGTAATAAATATAGTATAAAAAACCCTGAGTTGGTATCTTTATTCTAATTCAAGAACTATATTCCCCCAAAACATGCTTATTTTGGCTTTGGCTAAAGATAGTAAACCGAATAGGTTTCTCCTTCCTTAAGGCCAAAAAAGGTCTTCTTTAAGGCCAATCTCAAAAAACATTATTTCTTCCCCTTCAACAACGCCAAACTTTCTAACCTATTTTCTGACTCTTTTTTAAACATAAAACAGGGTTCGTACGCTTTTGCCATAATATATTAATAGAAAATTTCTATTTAACATTGAAATAGCAGAAATTGTAGGAGCCTCGTTTAATTGCATGATTTGTAATATTTTCTCTTCATTTAAATAAGGCGAAAAATTCTATTAAAAATTTGTGGTACAAGCGTATGAACCCTGTAAAAGCATTGTGATTAAAGGCATGATTATTGAAGTAATTTGTAATCGATACGTTTTTTCATTAACCGATGATAAATGATCTACATATTAATTTATAAGCGATTGCTGTCTCCGAAAGGAAGTTTTTTCTTTCCTGGTCTGTCACATGTGGAAATTCTGTTCAAAACACCAATTTTGACAGTATTTTCTGAAACATTTACTACCTTAACCGAAAACCGAAAAAAACCAGTTCGATTTCATAGTTTCTTATTAAGACCACCTGTAAATCTGATACGTTTGCGAACAATAATGAACTAAAAATGTGTCAGAAAGTACCCAGTTTTTATTTGAGAACGGCCTAAATTTCAAGACTGAGGTTAAATTAGCATTCAAAAATAGCAAGCAGATGCACAAAACCTGTGATCACACAAATGGAGAAAATGAAAGGTTGAAGAGAAGAACCACAATAGGTCTTCTGGTGAAACTTTGCGAAAATTTAAATCAGCATATAAAATATGCCTAGTTATGAGATTTCGCTGGAAAATTCAATCTTTTTAACCTAATCAAGTCATATATAATTCTTTTTCATAGCAAACTATATCTTCATAAAAATTGAGGACAAAATACTTTATGTTCCAAATCAAATAAACATATTTTGAACCATATGTTTCTTATAATGGCTTCTTAAGACTTCATATTTGGGGATTTTTCGTAACACATATACCGTGGACACCGGTTTTAACAAATATGAAAGAATTTATGCGCGAAAAGTGTTTCAAGATTTATAGGTGTTATGCGTTAACTTAACTATAACTAGTTTCATTTAAACTTCTTGCGATAAATGTTGTCAATTTAACGGTTTTCCGGATACAACAACCACCAAATAGTGATTTTCGCTTTATTTAACTGTGGAATATGTGTCATTAAATAAGGTGTTTATTGGAAATCGGTAATAGTGATTTTCAAAAATCAGCTAATTTAGCAATACTGGTTGCGATTTTCATGGGATTTTAAAATGTGCAATACTTCAAGGTAACCGGGCAGGTAGCATTCGAATTCTAATGTGGTTGGTTTGCCATTATTTTCTGAGTACTTTAAAATTAACTACTTAGAAAAATTCCTGCATTTACGCTTTGCTTTATACAATGAATAACCCTTTGATTACGGGTCCGAGCATAAACGTCACAGTGGACTTTTTTTTTTGTTCTGTTCGTACCACTTTTTGAAAAATAATATCTACAATACACTTATAATAGTACCGTAATTTCCGGCGTATAATCCGCAGCTCAAAGAGTCGTTTTTCGACCCAGAAATTTTATTCAATGATTGTAGTTAAATATTTACAGCGATCTTTTAAGTTACATTTTATAAAATAATATTTCTGGGTCGAAAAACGACTCTTTGAGCTGCGGATTATACGCCGGAAATTACGGTATATTTCGAGAGATATCTACGCTAAAGAAAAACTGTTTGTAAATTATGGTGCATTATAAAAATAGTCCCCTGTTCTGGGAGCCGTTATAAAAAGGTTAAAATGTAATTACCACGCTCACTTATTTGTTGCGGATAGCAAAAACTCAGCTGAGTTATTATTTTTTATTTTACAAGTTCAGTAGTGTGTCCATAGTTTATGCAATGAAGCCTAGGGAACCATTATTTCTGAATAACAATCTTCAACATGCATAATAGGATACCTTCCGTGATAAAGTAAGGCAAAGATTACTAGTCTGAAAGTGTGGTACCTAAGACCCTCTTTGTACACACCCTGAACGCGTCACTGTACGAAAAGCATTCCATAACTGATAAAAGAAGAGTATTATATGTCTTTTTTTTTGTTATGTACTCTTGCTTGTTAATATTTAAAGATTTTTAATGATCGATAAACCGAATGACAAGACATGTCGTGAATACATAATTAAAAATTCCACTTTCGGCCTTTCCGGCACGAATTTGGAGTTTCTTTATTACAAAAATTTCAAACTGGCAACCCTGCCTACAAGTCATAGCAATTACACTTAGAGTGTGCACTGTACAAGTTATATTTATTAGCGCAAAGTAACGCCACTTTACTGTCCTGCGGCCGGTTATAAAAGCAGACGACTATTGGACAGAAGACAGCTACTGATATGTCACACACTTTTTATCGTTTCCCAACTTTAATCTACATATTTAAAGCTGAAAGAGCATTTTGTCACATTTCGTATTCACAAGAAAATGACCCATTTGCGCCTGCGTAAAATTAAATCTTGAACCTATCCAATTTCAGAGTACACTCGAGCGAGGAAAAGATGGCCGAGTGGTTTAAGGCGTGGTGCTTCGTTGTTAAGTTCGTCGGTTCGATACTCACTCCGGACAGAAGGACTTTTCTCATTTTATTGGCAATAATTCATTTTAATAATGTCATATTTAATTCAGGAGGAAAAGTTATATATATTTTATTATTATTCGAATGATTTATAGTTAAGTAAAATTTAACGCCCAAGAATATTTTTTTAATTACTAAATTTATATTAAAAGTATTTAAATTAAAAGATTGTGCATGTAATTATCGATTAAATAAATTGAACTGGTGTACAATTTTTGTTATATTTGGTATGATCTTTATCAAGGTGTCATATATACACTAAGATAAGTATGTAATTATTTTTCGTAAAAAAATAAAAATAAAAGGAGAGAAAACAAAAAGATGGAAAAATATTCATACATGAACTCTAAATTATCTTGATATCCATGATTTAATATTTAAACAATGTATGAAAGTGTAAAATAAAATTCAAGTAATTAAAAATATTTAATATAAATCATTAGCTACAAACAGCAAAGTTTAAATTCAGGATTTTAGAATCAGACTGATAAAAATTAATTTAATGAAAAATTTTACAGGTCGCGTAGTTTAAAAAAAAAATCAGAAATATTAAATATTGTTATTTTTTGAAAATATTAGTACTGTGGTAAATAAAATTTAACAACCGAGAATATATTTTTTAATTACTTATTTTATATTAAAAAGAATTAAATTGAAACATTTTGCATGTAGTTATGGATTAAATAAAGTGATCTAAACTTTTATCTATATTTTCTATGACCCTTATCAATAAGATATGTTTGTATAACTGAGAAAAGTATATGATTATTCTCCTTAAAAAAAGAAAAAGAAAAGAAGAGAAAAAATAAAGAAGCAAAAATATTCATATAAGAATTATAAACGAAATCACCTTTACATCCATGGTTTGGTTTAATGTATAAATAATGTATGAAAATGTAAAATAAAATTAAGGGGTCTCAGGAGTCTTACTTTTCCTCCGAAGATGCAAGTTTGTATCATGTCACATTTTATTTTATTTCTGATTTCATCTAACACACAATAAAATGAAATTTTTACCACTACTAGGTCAATATCTGCTTGATTTAGCATAATTATTTCAATGTTGTACAATTCATATTTAATTATTTTTAAAAAGTTTAAATTACAAAAAAAAGTTTAAAAACTTTTTCGCCTGGTATCCACTGCGCGCAAGGTTGTAGAAAAAATATTACTTCAAAAATAACAAACAAAACTGATAATGATGTAAAATTGGTGTATCTTGAACTTATACATCAATTTCAAACAATTAAAAATTTAATTTTGTTAAAATTTAAATTTAAATTGTAAAATGTTGAAAAAATGACCATTTAAAAAAAATTAAATTTTTAATTATTTGAAATTGAAGTATAAGTTCAAGATACATCCATTTTACATCATTATCAGTTTTGTTTGTTATTTTTGAAGCAATATTTTTTCTACAACCTTGCGCGCAGTGAATACTAGGCGAAATTTTTTTTTTACTTTAAAAAAAAAAATTAAACTTTTTAAAATTAATTAAATATGAATTGTACAACATTGAAATAATTATGTTAAATCAAACAGATATTGACCTATTAGTCCTAAAAAATTCATTTTATTGTGTGTTATATGAAATCAGAAATAAAATAAAATGTGGCATGATGCAAAGTTGCATCTTCGGAGGAAAAGTAAGACTCCTGAGACCCCTTAAAGTAATTAACAAATATATATTATAAATCGTTAGTTGCAAACAACAAATTTTAAGTTCTGGGTTTTAGAGTCAGGTTGATAAAAATAAAATGAATGAAAAATTTTATAGGTCGCGCAATTAAAAAAAAGATTAGAAAATACTAAATATTGATATTAAAAAAAACTGATACTGTAGTAAGTAAAAATAAATCATTCAAGTAATATTTTTAGTTACATTCTTGCTAAATTAATTCAAGTATAATAGGATGTAAATTAAATGCTTAAAATTATTTCACTTCATTCATTTAGTAGACTGGACTGGCAACATCATCAATCGTCTTCTATCTATAGGAATCGCTTACACACTATAACAATTCGTCAAATTTTCAATACCTAATTAATTTAAAAGCAACTAATGAAAAATAAAAGCATATTTCTAAAGGAACTTTCAAGTTATTTACCGTCAAACCTAGACGTGTACCATACAGTACCTTTCTTATTATAAATGTTTATAGAAATGAAATAGATAAAAATTTTAAATAAGCGTAAAAATTTACATTTGTTGTAGGTTTTAACATTGGATTCACAAGAATTAATATTTTACTGGTGCGAATCAATATTTTACGATAGCTTGACATCAAATGCAAAGTTATGTACAAACAGCTGCTACCAACGGCCCCTAGATAAGAAAGCCGTGACACACGTTACGAAAACGTCATACCAAGCAGGCAAAACAAAGAAAAAATTCGAATAACTTGCATGTTTCGATTGCATTGGCTCATAGAATTAATAATTATAGTTTACGACTAATAGTTAATAATTCCACGAGCCATCGAAATCGAAACTTGCGAGTTGTTCGAATTTTTTTCTTTGTTTTGCCTGCTTGGTATGACGTTTTCATGACGATTGTCAAGGCTTTCTTATCTAGGGGGCGTTGCTGCTACAGGGCGCTAAACTCGCTTTATTTCTGCCATTTATCTGCGCAGGCCAAGTCCATTACCTGTTAAACCTGCGCAGATGAATGGAAAAAAATTAGCGAGTTGAAAATGACGCCTTCTTACGACTGATTTTTTTTGTGCATGTTAGAAAAGGAAAATAATTTAGCAGAAAACTCAGAAAGAGAGATTGCAAAATATTAATCAAGACAAAAGGAAATAACTACGCTACATTTGGATCCTGGATTGAAAACCCGCGCTTATATAAAGTCAGTGATTTGGATGGACAGTAAGAAAGGTTTCGGTTATGGCTTTACATAAACTACTGACAATGGAACCTATGCATTACAAGTAGTTGGTTTTTGGCCACAAACTTCTGTATTGACGATTCGTCACACGAGAGGAAAGTGTCGCTAATGCATGTGACAAAATTTACATGTATTTAGCACGCTTCAAGATAGAAGCGGTTTGGCGCTGGTTTAATGAATAAAAACTTTACTACGAGATGTCTATTTGATTTAATTTACCGTAAATTCCGGCCAATAATCCTCGGATCAAACAATTATGTGACTCAGAAGTTTTATTTTATATAATGTAACTTACTAGATCGCTGTAAATATTTAACATCAATTATTCAATAAAATTTCTGGGTCGAAATATAATTATTTGATCCGCGGATTATAGTCCATAAATTACGGTATTAAGTTTTACTTGTTATTTTTAAAGTTTGAAACAATAGGTTTATAGAGGTTTCAACATTTAGACCGAAAGGACGAATTACTTTTTACGAATATAAATCTTTAATCTTTAATAATTCTTACGAATCTTTAATAATTCTTATGAATATAAATATTAATCACTATATATTCTGCGTTTAAATAAGGTAAAAATAACACTTCAGAAATAGCGGTAAGAAGCGGACAGCAGACCTACAGATTGGACAATCCTGCTTTTAAAAAAGTACTGGAAATACGTTGTAATGCATTATTTGTGATTGTTTGAGTTCGGTCAGTTCTGACTATGTTATTGTTCTATACGTATGAAAAAAGGAGGAAGTAGTTGTAATTATGTATCGTCGACATTTTTAGTAATTTCTTTTATTTTAAAACGAGTTTCTTTCGAACCATTTCTGTAAGTGGAAAAAGATTTTGGTGTTTCATATGTGTGTGCTAGAGAGGTGTTTATTTTTGAAAATAAGGTTGTACTTTCTTTTAAGAAGGAAAAAAAAACAGCTTCTATAATATAAATTTCTACGGTCTTTAATAACTGGATTTGCTATCGATAAAAGAATAGTTAAATGCGTCTTTCTGTTGATGAATGCATTTACCTTAAAGGTAATTAAATTTTAAACAAAAAATAAATTGTAAAAATTTAAAAACTCATTCGATCTGAAGTGTTTTGAACGTGATTTAAACAAAAGCAGACGGATATAAACGCTGCAAATACTTCATTAAAAAAATTATAATTCACCGTTTTGACAACTATTAGTAATTTTGTAAATATGTTTCATTAAATCGTATACTTTCAAGAATATATTGTTTGTTTGAGTTTTAAAATGGAGATTTAATTTATATCGTCGCTTAATGAAAAGTGAGAAATCGTTTGCGATGTTACAAAATGATGTTTCAATAAATGTGTTATTCATTACTGCTATGTTATGGTTGTTTAAACTTTTTACCTAAAAATACTTTATTACCTCTATTTTTTAATAAAATCTTCGACTTATTTAATCGCAAAATTTCTGTCATCACACAAGGTGAAATATTCTGTAGGAAAGTAGTGATGAAGGCCGCCAGTTCCAGACACCTGATTTAGTTCAATGACAATGTAAATAGTATTTGTACGGTATATACTCGCGTAAAAGTCGGCGCCCACATTAAAGACGAATAACATGTTGAATACCAATATATTTTAAAAAGTTTAACCGTCTTATTTAAACCAAGATTTTGTTATAATTTTCTGCGTTTAATTACGTTCAATATACATATTCGGAAATACTGGGATTCATCCTGTTATTCTTCTGGAATTTGGGTCTCTATTTATAAACGAGTATAAGTGGCACATTTTTTATATCTCATCTCGGATTTGTAATAAACTGTTTGTCATGAAGTACAAGATTTTTTTAAAAACATAACGGTAACTCTTTGATATATTATATATTGAAAAATGAATCATAAAAAAGATTAAATAAATGTATTTTATGGTATTTCTTCTAATAATAAAGCATAAAAGATTTTATTCATAAAATAAAAAAATATACAGGGTGTAACTGAAATGCTTCAACAAACTTTGAGGGATGATAGTACTCATGAAGTCGAACAAAAAATGCAATGGAACATGGGTCGCAAATGACGTTTACCCCTTCAGGGTCAGTGGTATGTTTATGAAAGCGTTTAATTTTAATTCCAAAACGCCATAATGGCACCAGAATTTTGCTAAAATCTTTTCCAATTAGTATGTATGTGAAATATAGCCTTTTTCTTATTTACAAACAAATTTTTTTATAAATTCCGGTGCCAGTCATTTATTTCAACATTTTAGTACTAAAAGTAGTTTGCCCCTAAAAGGCTTAAGGGCCTATATCCCAAGGGTAAATAATTGGCCGTCAATAATCAACCAACCAACCTAAAAGGCTTAAAGGATAAAAATAGAGAAAATGCGTCTGAAAATGGACTGGCACCGGAATTTACAAAAAAAAATTGTTTGTAAATAAGAAAAAGGCTATATTTCACATAAATATTAAATGGAAAAGATTTTAGCAAAATTCTGGTGCCATTGTGGCGTTTTGGAATTAAAATTAAGTGGTTTTTTAGACATACCACTGTCCCTGAAAGGGTTAAATGTCATTTGCGACCCCGTGTTCTATTGCATTTTTTGTTCATCTTCATGAGTACTATCATCCCTCAAAGTTTGTTGAAGCATTTCAGTTACACCCTGTATATATTACTCTATATTTATGAAATAGGGCCTAAAAGTTTTAAATATATTTCGTGAGATTTCGAGAAAAATATGGGATTAAATTCGTATTTCAAAGAATAATCTGTCATTTTCTCTCATTTCTAAGACGTATTTGAGGCTATTTAAAGATTCTGCTACTGTATAATTGAGCTTATCTAAAAACAAAGAGTGATATGATCTTTACAGTGATAGAAAAGTGGCGCACTATTTGGACGATTGTCACCATTAAATTTTAATTGAAATTTTCGCCATCCAAATCGCGGAAATTCTGTCCTTGAAATAGACGAAGAATACTATTTAAATTTATGGGTGTCAATTTTGTTCTCTGGTGCGGCACTGTTCCATCAGTACTTTTTAAAACATTTTTCATCAGCAACTTAATATTCACCTAAAGAAATTTGATGAGAGCGAATGAAATAAATGTCAAATAGCTCAATGTCTGATAAATATGTTGGATGTATAATTTTTCCTGAATTCTATGTGTAAATATTGTCTAAAAATTGTTAACGGAGATGAATAACACGTGAAGCATTGGAATAACTTTTTGTATGAAAGTCGTTTGCGCCACAAATTCCGCAACGTAATTTTCGTCTTATTTAATCAAAAATCTTATGTCATTAAACAAGGCAAATATTTATATTCTTATGTAGTGGTAGCCTCAGGCACCAACATCACGAGGGTGAAAGAGGCAATAAAGAATATTCCTCCACTAATTTTGTGATTTTTTGCCCTATTTAATCACAGAATTATGTGTTTAGTTAAGAAAAACATAACAACTTAAAATTTGTGATGGAATTATGCCTGATTGTACCTGTCTCCCCCGTTATGTTTGATCCATTGGTGATAGCTTCGTGGACCTCTGACCACAGTTTGAAGACCCCTATATTAGAATGTCCTAACAGAACAAAACACCTCCACTTTTTTGGTTATTCTTTATGAATCTATGGAAGATTTATTTTCCGTTTCTTTATATATGAGGAATATAAAACATTTTATTTTATACAGGTTTGACACAGGCGACTATCTTCATATTCTATTTCAAAGGGCTCGTACTGCTTTTTCCGAACTATAATCTTTGCCATATACTTCAACAACTGCAGGAAAAATTTACCACAAATATACTTTTTGTAATAGTGGTACGACAATATCATAAAAATAGTCGCCTGTGGCAACAATTTGTATTATGTAAGTATCAGGGTTGCACAGGCAACTATTATTATACATGGTAAGGATGATAGTTTGGAAAAGGTAGTATGAATCATTTGAACTACAATGAAAAGATATTTGCCTGTGGCAATCCCATAGTTTATTGCATAATTTTTACGTTAAGATGCATTTTTCCGAAGTGGAAGTTTTGATGGAAGTTTTTTCTTTCTTCTTACGGAAAACGTTTAACATTTGACTACAAGAAAGCAGTTGATTGGAATGAAAATTAACTATTTCTGTTTAAGAAATGTGATGGCAGGATGAAATCTATGGGAAATAAATATTTTTCGAGTTGCTTATTCATAATATCTTATTATAATCGGGTTGCATCGCAAGCATTGGCGATATGAGCAACAGCGATTTCGTAACCCGCTGATTGTTTTTGACTAAGGAACTATCAAAGTGTGAGTCTTCAATCTGTACCCTGCAAGCAAACATTTGTCTTTATTTAGTGACAGAAACTTTGCAATTAAGTAAGGTGAATAATACCTTCCGTACTTACTGGTATCTAACAACTTTCAGTAAAAATGATTCAAGATCTTTACATTAGAGTTTAGAAAAAAACTATATGCTACACCAAACCACACACATAAATATCATAGTTGCCTTGTCATCCGATAACGGAATATTAACGCATTTGGTAACTCATAAGCCCTTAATTATATATTCTAAATGAGTTTCACTAAATTAAATTGAATATTTAATATAATTATTTAAAAACGGCTCTAACAAATTTGACGAAATTTTGTATCCTACCGTTTTGGGGCACCGAAAACCATTGGGCTGGGTCACACGTTCGAGAACTTTCGATTAGTGAGTCATTTTTGGGTAAACGCGGGTAAAGTTAATTTTATCTAAAAAACAGCTCGGACGATTTTGATTAAATTTTGTATCCTACGAGCTTCGGGCACCAGAAAATCATTGGGCTAGGTCACATGTCCGAGAAATTTCAATCAGTGGGTAATTTTTTATTTACTGCGGGTCAGGCATATTTTATCTAAAAAACGGCTCAGACTATTTAGACTAAATTTTGCATCCTACGGTTTTCGGGCACGAGAAGACTATTGGGCTGGGCCACATGTTCGAGAAATTTTGATTAGTGGATCATATTGATCATGGGTCATTATGGATCAAGCTATTTTTATCTTAAAAACGGCTCAGACGATTTGAACTAAATTTTGTATACTAAGGTTTTTGGCCACGAAAAATCATTGGGCTAGGTCACATTCTCGAGAAAATTCGATTAGTGGGTCAAGCTAATTTTATCTAAAAAACGGCTCAGACTATTTTGACTAAATTTTATATCCTACGGGTTTCGGGCACGAAAAGTCAATTGGGCTTGGTCCCATGTTCGAGAAAATTTGATTATTGGGTAATTTTGATTATGGGTCATTATGGGTCAAGCCATTTTTATAAAATAAAAGGCATTATAGCAGACCTGCCAAGTCTCCGGCTTTTTGGATTCCAGTAATTTAGTTCAGAAAACGTTGTTTTAACTAATCAGAGCATTTTCCAATTTAAGATAACAACATTTTCTCTAAAAAATTACTGGTGTGCAAAAATTCGGAGACTTGGCAACTCTGTTATAGTAATAATACAGAGAGAAAAATATATCAAGTTGAACTCAAAGCTAATTTTGACCGAGCATAGCTCGGTCTTTCCTGCTCGTATTGACTGAATTGAATAACATATTCAGTAGTAAAACGCTTAGTAGTGTCCATTTTATAGATAACAATGATTACTGACTTGGAAAAGCGTTAATTCCGAATATTAAAATTAGACGAAAATTCAGAATACTGAAGTGGAAGATTACCATTCCAAAATAATGATATTCAAAATCCGTAATCCTTGGCCTCTATTTTCCATTTGCATAATGCTAAATATTTTCTATTTTAGTAATAAAAAATTTCTTCTACACTTAACATGATTCAGCTAGAATATCCATGTATTTTTTTAAAATGAGTAATTCTTGAGTTTTGTAAATCCATATTTTTAGTGGCATCGCGCTCTTTCGAATTCGAAAAATTTGAACTTTCGGTTAATTCGAACTATTCATAAAATCCCCATAAACATGCCTTAGAACTAATGGTAATTCGATTAATTCTTATCACATCCGTTAATTCGACCTAAAAAAATATATGATCTTCCAATTTTTGTTTTAAAAATAAAAATTACCGTAAATCGTTTTTTCTTTTGATACTTAAAAACATAAATATTAAAATATTACGCAGTTGTCAGACATTAATGATCTGTGTGCCACATTGAATTTTGAGAAGAGGGAAAAATAATGAATTGTTTTTATCATTCCAGATTTAGAGATGTGGAAGAAACGCATTAACCAAAAAATTCGATTAAATCTTACCACATCCGTTAATTCGATATAAAAATATATCAATTTCCAATTGTTTAAAAAAAATGCTATTGTAAATCGCTTTTTCTTTGTTACTTACAATCATAAAAATTAAAATATTACGCAGTTGTCAGATATTAATGATCTGTATGCCACATTGAATTCTCAAAAAGAGGGAAAAATAATGAATTGCTTTTATCTTGTCAGATTTACAGTTGTGGAAGAAACGCATCTTCCAAATAATTTTAACAACATGATGCCAGAACTTTTCGACTTTAATGAAAAATTCAGCTTTCCAAATATAGTACTTTCTGTACGTGTAGCAGTAGATAATAATTTCGAAATTTGTTTGAAAATGTATGAAAAATTTATTAAAACAATTAGAGGCACTGAGTCAGAAAAGTTAACTAATTCGAAATATGACGGGTAACATGGTGATATTCCCACGTTCTTTAAATATTCAAATGAAACATCTCTACTGGAGGATTAATACTTTGAAAACTTTTATTCATATGAACGCTTTAGCAGAAAAAATAAATAGTTGATTCGAGATAGAAAGAAATGAAAAAACAAAACAGTAATAAAAAATTAAAACTATAAAACATATATCACATTTGATCAGTTCTTTCTTTCTAAAATATACTTTTCTTTTCACAAAATATTTTAGTTCATTATATATTCGAATTTCTGCTGCTATATTTCTGTTATATGTTTCTATTTTTGATATTTGTCAAACATTTTTGTCTTATTAACACATAACTGACCCGGAACGAGAATTCTCGTTTTTATTCAATAAATATCATTGACTAAGGGAGTGGCTTCTAGCTTACAGAAAATGCATTTATATCATATTGTCCATATTTTTTTACAGTGTAAGACATTTAATATTAAATCAGTACACTGAAAGCTATTTACTAATGCATAACTTGAGAAAGCTACCTAAGAACCAATTTATGAAAAACCTTTAGAAGAGAAAGGAGTTTCTACCGTTTAAAGCCTAGATTTCACAAAAACATAGAGTCGGTATCATGTTAAGATTAATACGTTTTAATCATTTTAAATTTAAACTCTAATATTTTTTAACATAATATGTTTGAAACTTTCAAATTACAAAATAAAAATATTTTTTAATGTAAGAAAATATATTTTTTCTATAATGATAGAACAGAAAGTCATTTTCATTTTCAAATCGGATAATTCGAACATTTTTCTCGAAAAATAATTATCGAACCGCGACTGCACATATCGTTTATCTCTTTTCACGAGAGATTATTTTGGAATACTACCCGTTTTCTCAATTTTAATTTAGAGAATTCTCTGAATATACAGGGTGGGCCAAAAGTTCCGCATCATAGAAACAACATATATTGTTACAATATGTTCTCAACATGATTGCATCACAGATCATCTTCTGCCATGTGGTGCTTTACTTGCAACTTATATGGGTGAAACTTGTGCTTTTTCAGGATTCGCCGGATAGTTGTCCGCGGAACACCTAGTTGTAAGCTGATTCGGCGAGTTGATTTCTTTGGACTCGTCACTATCTCTGCCAAGACAGTTTCTTCCACCTTTGTTGATGTCATTGACCGTCCATATCTGAGCGCATGTACCACACTTCCTGTCACCTTGAACGTATCAAGCAGTCGACTCACGGTGCTTTGCGAGACTGGTTGTCGTTCAGGATGCCTCTGATTGAATTCTGCTGCAACGTCTCTCTGAGAGTATCCTTCTCTCCCACACAACAGAATAATCTCTACACGCTCTTCAGTAGTCAGCATTTTTACCTACAAATAAAAAAAAAATATATATAACTCATATGATGTGGGACTTTTAGCCGACCCTGTACAATAATCTAAATTTCCAGTTAAATTTTCAGCAGGACTGAAACTACGCTATAAATCTTTAAATGGTACTGCAAAGGATGTGCATTTCTTTTTACTCTGTACTGGTTGTACGCTGTTTAGCAAAGGGAAAAGAAATTCATATCCTTTGTAATACCATTTAAAGATTTATGCAGTAGTTTCAGTCCTGCTGAAAATTTCATTGGAAATTTAGATATATTATCCGATACTGGGAACTTATTCGTCTCATGCACTTCACTGAATAGTATCCTCATGTTGGCTTTCCCTCTTGCGCTGCGAAGTTACAGCATTGCCAACGTATATTAGTGAAAAATTTCAGACTGGATGTCGTGCAGATGGTTTACTGGTAATGCCTTTGGTGCGCTATACCAAGGTTTGATCCCTGGTCTGGACACATTTTTCACTTTGTTGGTTGTACGCTTCTTAGCAAACTGAAAAGTAATTCACGTCCTTTGTAGTGTTATTTATACAATATTCTTTTGTTACATAATTTGTTTTATGACTCAATTGTAAAAAGTTTTATACCATCACATTACATATTTTGTAAAAACTATTGATAGGACCGTTCAGTAGACAAAGCAAATATTTTCCACAGTTATGCTTTTATATTATTTTTTTTGTATGAAAAAGAACATCTTTGTATTATTTTAAAGAAAATATTATTCTTTTTTTAAAAAAATAGGATTAAAAAGGGAAGAATTATGCTCTTACAGACCCAACTTCAGTTTAAAAAATGAATGCCAATTTTGAAAGTTAACTAAAGAGATTAAGTAAATCCAACATTACAAAATATTATCAGCAAGAGAAATTTTTAATCCCATTTGAATTAAGGCGAAAACTAAATAATATACATTCATTTAATGTAATAATCCTTCCTTAACATTTTACTTGATGATAACCTTGAAACCTCTAATGACCCAGTCTTTACAGATATTGCTAACAAAATAACAACGAGATTGACAGGATAAATATTAACTTTCTCTCAAAAGATTTATTTTGTTATAGGAAAAGAATCCCCAGAGCTATTTAATAAAGTCATTCCAGTATGGTGGAGTCTTTTAATGAAAAATGATTACCCTTGTGGCCTATCAATTTTTCGATTAGATACAAAGAAATCTTGTCTAAATAAATACACATATTAATTTTCATTTGTAGTTGAATTTATCTGGAGATAATTTTCTGTATCGAAAACAATTTGATTTTCCATTCTCTGAATTTTACAGAAATAGACTGTTACATAATGTTAGTTAATTTAAATGTTTTATATATGTATGAGTTAGACTAATTAGAGAAGGCACAAATATTCATGCATTGTTGCAACCATAAATTATACTTTAGAGCAGAGATTCCCAAACAACGTCTCGCAGGCCCCAGAGCTACCGCTATTTCTTAACAATATAATTTGCTTTATATAAATACAGTGATTCTGCTGTTTGCAAAAAATGGGTAACAAAAGTCCCATATTTAAAATGTTTGAACAGCCCTGTTTTAGAGTATTTTATATTAAGAGTTTGAGTTTTGAGATATTGGGGTTATTTCAATTAGCGAAAACCAGCATGCCCTCTATTGATCCATCACAAACGGGGATAAATAAAAAACTAAAAAGTTTTAGTAGCAGTGCATTCTGCATTCTGCATGCGTTCCGATGGGGAACAGTGTTAGCATACTTAACATGATTTTATTATTAAAATGGACTGTATGTTTCTTACACATGCTAGTTTTATTAGTAAATATGTATCTGCCCTTTAATGCCAAGCTTCTGAATGCAATTTGTGACGTATTTATGTACAAGAAAAATGGTTTCTAATAAAGTTATATTTTTTACATGTATAAGATATCATTATATGCTAACTCGAGGACGCTCTACAACATCGTAATATATATTTTTACCCGTATCTCATACCTTTTTCGAGCTAAGAAAAGGTACCTCTGTTGTTCATCTCTAAGTGGAGTTGTAATCGGTGTCATCGCGTAGCGCATAGCCTCTTTAATGTACCAAGTATTTATGACTATAGATTTAGCCGTTTTGTAGTTAATGGGAGTGGAAAAGATTTTATTGGGCGCCCTGTAGAGTACAGTGCGTTGCATAATATTAGATCCATTCTTAAGAACCTGAATAACTCTTAAACATGTGTAAACTTTTTTGTTAACAAACTCTAGAAGTTTACTAATCTAAAATGTTATATAATAAGAAAGAAAAATTATTTTAAAGATCACACACCATATACTAAACTAAAATTTAGTTTAACTAAAAGCTGCATGTACTTCACCTACCATTTTTTATCAGTATTTCCAAAAATTATTCTTTGGCTTAAGCAACAATAGAATTTTGCGATTAAGTAAAGTGAATATTACTGTTCATTAGCGACGAAAAATCGTAGAAGTTGCCAGATATGGCATTACACTGTTTAAAAGTAATTGTCGGAAGTTCCCGTCTAAAGCGATTAGTAAATTCGAATTCTCGTATGCTGCCTTTTGTATGATATGTACAGTTGATTTTATACTGCATGTTATACTACAATTTTTTTCAGCTGGAAAATGCAGTACACGAAAGAAAATGCACTTCCGACGATTACCATCCATAGACAGAAAGGTAATCAAATTCTTTGGTTCAGTCCTGTATATGATCTTTACAAATTATATATACAAAGCATCATATAAAAATTAAGTTAATACTTTCGCGACGAGCGTTCTTTAGATAATTTGAAATCTATTTTTACTGGTAATTCTGAAAAGAAAATCTTTCGAAATTTCTATCCAAAATAATAGGTAAAAATAATCAAGAATTCTGAGAAAAATACATTATACGCTCGTCACGATGAATTAAGGTTGCCAACGTATATCACAAAGAAAAGCGTGCTATCAGCAATGGACTTTATCCAGAAGTAGAAAGGGCTTCGCCTCTGCGGGTATATACCCTCTGAAAAAGACTGTTTATAGGACGACCGAGAAGCAGTATTAAAATTTTCTTCACGCCTATTAGTGTTTTATTTTTGATAGTCATGACTGACTTGACATGAGTAATGGATAAAATCTATTATCGCTCTTGAACGATAAATTTACTGAAATATTTTGTACTGCTCTGTGAAAGTACATCATGTGATATGTACGACATTTTCTATCAATGAGACGCTACGGAGTATCTCAAAAAACGATATGTTTTTTTTAGGTTAGAAATAGTGCACAATCGTAAAAACAACTTCAAACCATAAAGACAAATTCAAACAACCACTGCCTATTAACAGTTATGTAAGCGATTCATTTTGTGTTCTCCAGGAAATGAGAGATAAATACTACGCGCAATATGTTCTATAGAAAATGTGTTACAGTGCATAATAATAATACATATACGTTTTCATAATGTTGGAAGTTGTGTAACATCATTAAAATATATTTCAAACAAATATCGTGGTAGACCACAATTTAGTGGCGTAGTTGGAATGGGGTTTCAGATACTCTGGATACAACAAATTTTGTAAAGTTTTCTTTGACTTATCTAATCGAAAAAAATCAATGCGAAGAAAACTTTACAATATTACTGGTATCCAGAGCAATTGGACGCCCCTCCCTGGCTACGCCACTGACCACCAGTGGCGTAGCGTCAGGGGGGCACGATCAATTTACTACCAGTATAATTATATACTACATTTAGCTTTATTTAATCTTTGAACGGTATGAATTAAATAAGGCCAAATATAGTATGAAAAAATACTGGTAGTAAAGTGATCCGTGCCCCCCTTGACGCTACGCCTCTGCTGACCACAATATGTCCTATTTTTATGTGTTCCTGTAAATAAAATATAATTGCTCCATACTGCATTTTCAGTAGAAAACATGCTATAGTAAATTTCAATAACATGTATAAATTTCGAAGTAGTAGTCCACTCATATTTATGAATGTTGGAATTTGAACAGTGTTTGCAAATTAGAATCTTTTTTTTTATAAACAAAAAACTACCGTCTTACTGGAATTTCTGTATACTTCTTTTCCATTTATTTAATGACACACACTCCGTGGTTTAAAAAAAAAAGAAAAAAAAGAAAAAAAACATTTATTGAACACAAATTGTGATACGACGGTAGCTCAAATGAAGTGAAAAAAGAACTATGTTCGCAACACTGAACATAGACCTGCAGACAGACGGCCAAACAGAGAGAAAAGTCACATCAAAGTCGTAAATACTTTTGAATTGTGTTCGATAATATCAAAACTATATGTAAAAGTGGTAAACACATCATCTCATAGTAATACCATCATGGTAAATATATTGCCACAAGTTTGGTAGAGTTACACTAATCATGACCACCAGACCCCAAAACCCTGTTATGCTCTAACTCTCTTATTCATGAGTCCATTTGAATGTGACCATGCGTATAGAACATACCAAGGTCTCGACCGAGTTCGTTGGTCAGCTTCATCCGCCATCTTGTTTTAAAATGGTGGCCACTAAATATTTCTAAAATTTTTAAAAATTCTAAAAGATGTACAAAAAAATTATAAATGGAAATATAAATCCGTTGAGTGATACAAGAATTCTGGAAATTTTTTTGTTTTGGGTTTATCTTAAAAAATAGCTGAGATATAGCAGTTTGAAATTATAGATTGGCTGACATTTTGAAACAATCTGATATTTGTTATGCTGTAACTCGCGTATTTATGAACCGATTTCAATGTGATTGAGCATGTGTGCAGGACATTCCAAGATCTAATCATAGTTCATTGTCCAACTTCATCTGCCATCTTGTTTAAAAGTGGCGCCACATAAAAATGTTTGAAATTTTAAAATAAAAAAAATATGCAAAATAAATCAGAAATTAAAAAAGTATTTTCTTTTAATTTAAGTGCTTAAGTTTGGTACAAAGATCCCGGGGCATTCTTTTTGCCTTTATCTTAAAACATGGCTGAGATATAACAGTTTGAAATTCTATGGTCGCTGACCATTTTGAAACAATCTGAATTTTATCATGAAATTGCACTCGTATTTATTAACCAATTTGTAACAATTTTTGTTACTCTGATACATTTAAAGTTACATAGCCACATCCGTCAGCGTGAAATTCTCGCTAAGCTTGGCCATGCCTGACAAAATATTGCGCCATAAATAAAGTCAACTGGTATACAGGTTTCCTACGATGTTACCACATTTTTTAATATAATTTTTCGTCTTTTTTTAATGCAGAAAAGTATTAAAAATCCTGTTATTAAACGATTTCTAATTTCTTCTATTTAAATATTAAATAGAAATTTTCTATTAAAAAAATGCGGTAAAATCTTACTTACCCTGCGGCAAAATTCTCATTCAAATTCAGTATTAACCCCTTAATCGTCGTGCCCGAGACATTCACGGGCAGCGTAGATTACGCCTATTTTATTGAAATTGTTTGATTCCCACCAGTTTTTTTTAAATAGTATTATTGGCTTTATTCTTGCATTATTTTATCTGCCTATTAAATAAGACGGACATTTCTACTTAAAAAAACTGGTGGTAATCAAGCAATCTCATTTTTTAAAAAGTAGCCTACACTAAAAGTGCGCGACGATTAAGGGGTTAACGAAAACTTGGATTGAATCTTCTATAATCGGTTTCCACACATTTTAGCTTCGTGTGTTTGAGTAAAATGAACTGAAAATTTAAAAACAATGGACATGGAAGCTAACATTTACTACCGGTACAGGCCGGGTGGACTTTTTGATATTTGTATCTAATCGAAAAAAAATCAATGCGAAGAAAACTTTACAATATTACTGGTATCCAGAGAATTCGGCTCTAACCTTCATTTAAAATTTTAATAAGGTAATGTATCTCGTTAAAAAATTATATTTTGCATTCGAAATGATATTTAAGTATGTCTATATGAAGTTATAAATCCAAATACATTTTAAAATCATGTCTAACATGCAAACTATTACAGTTAATAATTTAATGAAGCATTTTCCTTGTATAATGGAAATTGTAAGTATTTGAAATCGCGTATATTTCAAAAATACAAGAAACGACATTCGTTAATAATGTTAGGTCACCACATTTATTAAAATGTTGCAATTTAAAGATCCTACGATGCTATAAAATGTTATAAGTTGGTTGAAAAGTTTTTTAATGACATACGGGAGCATATTAAGTATTTTAATATGTAATAAATGTTACAGCTGAATTTCGAAAGAGTTTACTAAAATTTAATTTCAAGAATTATCCATTATGTTTATGTTTTTATTTCAACTGAAATTACTTGGCGCTGAGATGTGCATATTTTTGAGTAAAACTAAATCCAAATACGAATATTTATCTTGTTCAGTTGCGAAACTCTGCATTTAAATAAACCGAAGATTACTATTCGTAAATTGCCACACTCAAACGTAAGAACTTCAAAGCAACTAGAACGAACTGAGATAATTTCTAATAGAACCGTGCATCTTATAAAGCATTGTAGTCCAACTTGGGCCTGTTGGGTCTCGATGGCACCGTATTTAAGAAAAGTAAATGTCGTATTTTTTATTCTCAGAAATTCTGAGATTAAATAAATGAAAAAAATATTATTCGGAAATAGTGCTGCCGTCTAGACCAGGTATGCCACAGTTGGACCAAGTTGTTACAAAGCTGCACCTTGTTCTAAAGCGTACCTACATTCATATTTATATATACTGATTGTTTATTATCATAGCTGCAAAAACCTTCCGATTTTTGACTACCAAAATTTCCCAATAGAATTATGCTTTTTGTTTAATGAGATAAATTTGAGATTACAAAAGACCAGAGTTGCCAAGTCTCCGGCTTTTTGACACCAGTAATTATTTAGAGAAAAATATTCTTCTTTTAAGTTGCAGAATGCTCTGATTAAAGGAAACAACATTTTCTGTACTAAAAAACTGGTATCCAAAAAGCCGGAGACTTGGCAGGTCAGCAAAAGACGAATAATGCTATTAAGAACCAGTGGTAATCAAAAATCGGAAGGTTTCGCACCTATATAGAGAGTGAATCTAAACTCCTGGGCAAAACTTTAAGTGGTGATAATACACATCAAGACAAACAATATTAAATAGGAAACTAAGGGTCCCAAACGTCTTCCGAAGGAGATAGGCGCCATTAAAGTTTAGGGTCCAAAATTTTAAATGATTATAAAAAACGAAAAAAACGGTCGATTCGTTTGCGGTTTTCTCTAAAACTATTCTTTATGTCAGTATTTTCTTGAAAATGAATTTTAAAGATAAAGTTCAAAAAATGCCGATAGAGGGTGCTTTAGACTAACAATTATTTTTTGCCGTTATTTTTTGTATCTCATTAAATTCTTTCAAAAGCTTAGACTTAAACTTAAATTTTAACTCAAAATCGGAATAGCTGGGAGTAGTTAAGTAGCGTAAACTCAACTGTGTTCAGGAGTTGAAATTTGAACCCCCACTCCCCCTCGTGAACACAGTTCAGCTATTCCTTATCTTGGTGTTGTAGACCAGGCAAAAACTAATACCCCTACATGTAAAATAAATGATGGAGGGATGACAAAATTATAAAAAATATATTCATAACAGACATGAACAATTTCTCCGCGCAAAATAAAAAGAAACAATTTCAGGTACGCAAGAAGTGCGCAATATGAATGAAGGTTGACACGTAGAAAATGGTACACGCATGATGTTCGTGCGGAATCACAAAAACTGCTCGAAAGAGTACCCACCAGCAACGATGCAGGACTCACACCGCCGGCGGAGGGAGTTGCGAACATTAGTGAATACCCCGGGCACCTCCCGGAAATCGCCTGCTACGACGGCAATCCTTTCAACCAGGTCGGAGTCGGAATCGACGGGGCTTGCGTAAACAAGACTCTTCATATGGCCCCAGAGGCAGGAGTCTAGGCAGGAGAGGTCAGGCAAGCGTGCCGGCCAATTTTTCGAACCACCCCGTCCAATCCATCGCCCTGGATATGCTGTATCCAATGTATTTCGCACATCCGCGCTGAAATGTGCAGACACTGCGTCATGTTGGAACCACATACCAGCCTTTATGTTGGCTGGAATACTTTGCAGTAGAACTGGAAGCACCTCTTGCAGGAATACCAGATACGTACCGCCGTCCAGGCGCCTTGACAGAAAATATGGCCCGATCAAATGATCGTGGATAATTCCGGCTCACACATTGACGCTGAAACGCCGTTGATATGAATGAGGACGGGTGGCGTGTGTGTTCGTGTACGCTGAGCTGTGTGCATTGCGCGCATTTAAAATGCCTTCCCGATTGAAACTGCATTCATCGGTGAATAGCACGTGTGCGGCTACGTCTGGTTGCGCATCCAACTGTAGGATGAACTATCCAGAAAAATCAACACGTGGCTGATGGTCGGTTGCTTTCAAGACGTGCACACGCTGTGCATGATGGGGTCGAAGGCCTTCGTCTCCTAACACTCGCCAAACCGTCATCTAGCTCACATTTGCGGTGGTGGATACAGCTCGTGTGCTCGTCTCCGGTTGCTCCTCGAATTCACGCAACACATGCTCTTCAAATTTCTGTGTCCTCGCAAGTTCCGCTGTCCCTAAATCGGGAATAACTGAGCTGTGTTAAAGGGGTGGGGGGAGCTCAAATTTCAACTCCTGAACACAGTTCAGTTTGCGCTACTTAACCACTCCCAAAGATTCAGATTTTGAGCTCAAAATTTAAGTTTAAGTCTAAGCTTGTGAAAGCATTTAATGAGATACAAAAATAACGGTAAAAAAGAGTTGTTCTTTACTCCAAAGTGTAAAGGGCATTTTTGGGCATTTTTTTCTATTGGCATTTTTTGAAGTTTAACTTTAAAATTCATTTTCAAGAAAATACTGACATAAAGAATAGTTTTAGCGAAAACCGCAAACGAATGGACCAATTTCTTTTTTTTTTTTTTTTTATAATCATTTGATATTTTAGAACCTATACTTTAATGGCGCCTATCTCCTTCGGAAGACGTTTGGGACCTTTAATTTTCTGTTTAATATTGTTTGTCTTGGTGTATTAATATCACCCCTTAAATTTTTGCCCAAGAGTTTAGATTCACCCTGTACAGTGGACTATCAAAATTGTTCCGCTTAAGATGTATCTCTGGTTAATCAGGACAATTTCGTTTTCCCCATCATTTTCTATTTGCAATTAATGTTAATGAAAGCGCTTAATACGTACTACGCTTCGGATAATGCGGACAATGTTTTCACAAATTTCCCGGAGAGAATCGAAACTAGTTCTGCATGTTATTTTGTCAAAAGCAAAATTTTATCTTTGGTTATTGAGATATTAAGAAATTCCCAGGCATAGTGATGAAGATAAAATAAACATTCCACCACCAAAAACATGGGTTCTTCAAAAATTGCTAACGGCTGTTTAGACATATTACCAATCAAAATGTTATGTAACAGATCAAAATTTCAAGTTTGTATCAAAACTGAGAAATGGTGGCTTAAAAAATCGTTTGTTCAACAATTTCAGAGAAATGTGAAAGATTACATTAATTAAATTTAAATTATTTTAGTGAAGTACACGAATGTTTTTGCATATTTTGGTGGTATTGAGTTATTTATTCTTTTGCATAAACATATAGTCTTTAACTTAAATTTTAATAAAATTAAATACTAAAGTAAAGAAAAAAGTCATTTTATTCATCATAAAGTTAGTAACCTATTTAATTTCTTCCAAAAACTGAATTCAGTTTATTTAACTGCGGAGATTATTGCACCCCACTGTAATGCTTACATCGTTTAATACAAAAAAATGGCCTAACTTGGAAGTCCGCACTAACGAGGGCCCCACCAGTGGCTGAGAGGTTCTGCTCTCGAAGCTGGTAGACGGGAGGTGCTGAGTTCGATCCCAATCGCGCCCGTCGGCGTAATCGTTCGGAGTTTTCGTGGTTTTCTTCGAGCCGTGGATTTATCCATGCATAAATACGGGTTAGGTTCTCTTAGAAAGACCCCCACGAAGGGCACTCCCCCCAGGCCTATATCCCAAGTGTAGATAATTGGCCGTCAATAATCAACCCAACCCAACCCGCACTAACGAGTGTTAGCAGTACAGGGATCGCACGGCTCAGGGAATTCAGGGCTTTGAATTCTGCATAATGTAACGGTCGTTATTTTCAAACACAGGATTTCTTCATTAAATAAAGTAAATATTTAATTACTTAAAATCTGGTATTCAAATCTTTTGAAATTACGAATTCTGCATACATTATACTATTTTTGTATATTTAAAATTTCGACTAAAGATATTACAGTTTGTAAAAGTTACGTTTTACACTACAACGGCTTTTGGACATTAAACATACGATGTTTATTTGAATAAAAAAATTATATTAATCTCTTTCTCATATATCATAAATCGTTTTCTGATTAGAATTATTTTTAAATTTTTGAACATAAAAATATGTAACCATTTACGTAGATTGTTAAACTTAATGCTAAATTTAGTCACCAACATTACATATGTTTCGAGAAGAATTAAATCTGTTGTTATTCACAAAAAAATTATTATGCTTTTCCTCTCTCTAATGTAAACTAAATAGCAGGTACCTATGGTGAAACCTCCAGTTATTGACACCTAACCAGTAACTGACACTTCAGTAGAAATCTCACTCAAATAAGCATTTTCTTTGTAAATTCTGCAAAATAATGTCATCTAGTAGCTTATTTATCTTAACTGTTATAACTAATTTTCGAGCTATTGGTTTTTCAAAAAAGGTATAGGGTCAGTTACTGGAAATATTGACCATATTTATGACAAAAATTAATTTTTAGCAATAAAAAGTATAATTTTTAAAAATTTTGTCAACAATAACTTTTTAATGTATGTTTAATATACTTTCCAAAACAAAGATAAGTATAAAAGAGATTTAAAACTTTGTAATAGTGATTTGAACAAGAACGAATTCTTAAAGTGTCAGTTACAGAAGGTTTCACCCTATTTATCACTTTTTTATGTTTAATCGTAAATATGTTTTATATATTTGCTAATAAATACAACTAATTATGTTAATAGTTCTTGAAAGATCATAAATTTTCAAACAATTATTACTCTTTAAATATTTTCAAAAACAGCTCAGTAGAATGTTACACATTAAATATTTGATTTTCTACGGTTATTGTCCCGTACTTATATTTTTATGTCTTCTAGTACGTGACGAAGCTTGAATAAATTATGTATTAATAGCGGGATATTACATCTTCTGAATATTGTTAAAATATATTTCGCGATTATTCGCTGGATTACGAATGAAATTTTAAATATGTTACTGCTTCAATAACTATCGTGATTTAAACACATTTAAATGGTGTTAAATGTTTTAATTACGTAACCAAGGAGTAGGTGGCCACTGTGGCTTCGTGTGCCCAATGACACATGGTTAGAAACGTGTGTGGCACTTTTACACCTAAATTAGCTTTGTACGTAAAAGATACAACGCCCAAAACATAAATTTACATATTTTTATGCTTAAACAAGATTTATCTATGTAAATATAGCAGTAACTATTTTTGAATACGTAGTATTTGTACTTAAATAATAACGAAAAATCATGCATCAGGTATTATAAAACACTTTCCGACACTAACAGAATATTATTACTAATTTTTGTTTTTCCTCACAATGAAATGAAATTACGAAATAAGCAATTTAAAAATCAAGCAACATTTTCAAAAATTTCTATTCATATAAGGCAATGTGTAAGAAATATATCCTCCCGGTATATTATGATAATGTATTATTATTAAGTAATGGAATTTTTGTGCATCCCTGGAAACGAACCATAAATGCTACTAATTATATACTCCTGCGAATGCAATTTTGTAGTCCAGCTCAGTGATACATATTAATCTCATTATATTTAAAATATAGTAATACCAATGAAATGCACCATAAACGATTTTTCCCTATGGAACATAATATAACGGATTTTTTTGTGTGTCCCTGTATATTAATTAAAAATTCTACTTGCTTCATTTTCAAACCGAACATTCTATACGAAACGTAAATATCATGTAAAATTTACATGGCAATCCGGGTATATTTACCAGAGTTAGATCACGGCCAGACAGACAGACAGATCGAATTCATATATATATTATTTATTTAATGTAAAGTGTTAAAAAGAAATTATCATGTGTTGTGGATGTGACATGGCTGCCCCACCAGCAACAGAAAAGAAATAATTCTTTAAGTATGAAAATGATGTTTTAGAATGTCATTGCTGTTACATTTAGATAAATCTTTGTAAAACATTAAAATATTTATCTTAAATGTTTAGTCTTTATTCCCTTTAAGTACAAAGTTAATTATGAGTTTTTAGCTCACAGGCTATCAAAGCCTGAGAGCTTATGTGCCCGCCGGTTCTGTATGTATGTATGTACGTACGTATGTATGTATGTACGTAACGCGATAACTCTTGATAGAACTAACCGTTTTACTTTAAATTTTGTTTATAGGTTCCTTGGGATAAGGTGCTTCCCTGATTAGTCTTGGAGGTTCATTGGTTAAGCATAAAGGGGGCAAACGGGGGGCTAACCCCCCATAATTTAGATAAATAGGTTTTTCATGCAGAATTATCCCATTTTCTTCAAATTTTTTAAATAGGTTCATTTTGATAATGCGCTTCTGTCAATAGTTTTGGGGGTTCATTGGTTAAGTATAAAGGGGGAAAGGGGGGATAACCCCACCCCCTAACTTAGATAAATGAGTTTTTCATGCAGTATTATCCGATTTTCTTCAAATTTTGTATATAGGTTCATTGTGATAATGCGCTTCTCTAAAGAGTTTTGGGGGTTCATTGGTTAAGTATAAAGGGGGAAAGGGGGGTAATCCCCCTTTATTTAGATAAATGGGTTTTTCATGCAGAATTATCCGATTTTCTTTAAACTTTGTATATAGGCTCATTGTGATAAGGCACTTCCCTAATTAGTTTTGGGTGTTCATTGGGTAAGTATAAAGGGGGCTAAACGGGGGGCTATTCCCCCTTAATTTAGATAAATGGGTTTTTCAAGCAAAATTATCCGATTTTTTTCAAATTTTGTGTATAAATTCATTGTGGTAAGGCGCTTGCCTGATTAGCTTTTGGGGGTTTATTGGTAAGGTATAAAGGGTGGGAACGGGTGCTTACCCCCCCCCCCCTTAATATATTTTCAATTTCTTTATTTTTCGATTGGCATTATTCTTTGAAAAAATAGCATAATATACAATTAGTGTGAATAGCCTGTGAGCTCAATGCCCTCAGTTTAACTGGGCAGTTTTCTTTATTAAATGTTTAACTATTTAAAATACGTACTTATTGCAGATGCAGAAACTATCGGTAATGTCCCTATTCAAACGCATTTTTTTAGGATATTTGAAATATGTAAAAAAAAAATGTTAGAAACCACGTGTATGTAAATTTAGGGTCCACCTGTATAAGCAATAATTACACTTCTAAACTCATATAATACTATTACATTATGCTCATCACATTATAACTTTATTGATTAACAAAACATACCATTTTTATTAAGGCCACGTTTGTTTACATTTGTCTGAAAAAGAATAATCTTTTTCTGATTTTTTCTAAATGATTACAAAAATGTTAAATAGACTATCATATAAACATACTAACGTATACTAACATATAGTTGTTATATGAAATAAGACAGGCAATCATTTCTGCTCGTTAAAATATTCTTAAAAGATTTTATTCTGTCCTACTCGTTAATAACATGTTTTACGAGTATGAATGAGTGAGTTGATGAATAGTGTTGTAAAGGTATAAATGTGAATGCGGTAAGTATGAATTGCGCAATTGTGTAAGCTACATTTTGTAAAGACGCTTCTACTATGGGAGAGTTTTATAGCTTCACGCAATTAGTCAATATATAAAGTGAATTTTAGTCTAAAAAATATATATTTTACTACTTGAGTAAGCTTTGACACACAATTTGACCTTACTCTCTTTTACGTACATTTATATTTACAGTATCTTCAAATTATTACTTACTGCATATACTATTCGTAAAAATAAAAAATAAAAAATAAATCTTTAGCTTATTCAATCTTAATTTATTAATTCTCTGGTACCAATACGTAATCTATTATCAGTCTAATAAATTTCCTTGCGCTATATAGTATTATTATTATAAGTATACATATGAAAGTAGTTTTTATATATTTCCTTAAGTGTTATTTTAAACATTACTTGTAGACATTTAAGGTAATGATACAGGATATACAAAAATCGACGAATGTTATTTAAAATTCAATAAGAAGTAAATGGGAAAAGCATTAAATTTATTCTTGCAAGAGAAAATGTGTGAAGTCAGGAATGTCTTTACAACGCTTTCTGGTTTTAGGTTTCAAATATCATCAGCAGATGGCGCTTCACGGTTTTAAATTCTAAAAATGTTCAAAATAACTTTTAAATTTCAAAACGCAAAACATTGTTTTTGGAGTTTCAACAGATAAACAGAATGAAGGATAAAAATTGAGTGATACATATCGATCACTTTCTATGCTTTTGTTTGTGATTTCAAACAATTTGAGAGAGTACCTATTGTTAATATTTGGAACATAAACCAGGATTTAGTAGTCAGCTTTATAGGCTGACTTATGTAAATATACTATTCGAATATCGTATAAGTTCAGAAAGATAGTGAAAATATAGTGAGCTGGATTTCAGTTGCTTTCTGAAAGTAGCTGGATGATAAGGAATTTTTCATAATTTGTCAATCAGCTGACTGTATCTCCGATAGCTTTGTGAATCTTTACGTTACTCCAAAAGCCTTTTTATATAAATTACCCTGTATAGTTAATTACTAAATTGTGAAAAAAGGGTGTTGAAATCGTTCGCGCATGCGCATTTACACATTATTTCATACAAATGCTCATATCTCATCAAATATACAATGTATTAATTTTTATTGCTGTATAATGTTTCCTACTGCACTGTCTCAAGTATTCGAAAAGCGACGTTAAATTTGGTTGACAACTCTGAATGTTTTAGACAAAAAACATTTGCATTTTTTGCATAAACGTTTATATCTTCATGAATATATGTGCGATTATTAAAAAAATTGCATAGAAGCATTGTACAGGGCCTACATAGACATTTGCTACAGTCACAGGACATTTCGAGCATTTTCCGTTATAGGGTGAACGTAATATTTTTATTTTTTCCATTAATTTTTGACCCCATCTTTGCTCTCATTGTTATATATCATTATTATTAATATTGTGTGGCAACATATCATTTATGACTGATAGATGGCAACACTGTGTGTTGTTGATCTCCGTGTTGTATGACTTGCTAGCTGAAGCTAAGCAGCATCTTAAAATTATGTCATGTTAAATAAACAAGTGTTTAATAAAGTAAGTGTTATTTTAAAAATAAAACATGGCGTAGTCGAAAGTTAAACGAACCGTGGATAATTGAAGAAAGTAATGTAAAGCATGGCAAATGAATATTGTCGAGCACCGGTAGGCTTAAGCCTAGAAGGCAACGTGGCTGAGAACTGGAGAAAGTTCAAACAACTTTTCACGATTTATATGAAAGCTTCGGGTCAAGGGGAAAAGAACTCTGACGCGAGAGTTGCCATACTCCTGAATGCAGTGGGTGAAGAAGCCATAGAACTTTTCAACACATTCGAACTGTCAGATGATGACAGAAATAATTTTGACAAAGTCTTAGAAGCCTTTGAAAAGCATCTCAGTCCGAAAACAAATGTTGTTGTCGAACGATTTGTTTTCAATAACCACGTTCAAGACAGCCATGAAAGTTTTGATACATTTTTTACCGACTTAAAAAAGTTAGTAAGGTCATGTGAGTTTGGTGTACAAACTGACAGTGTTGTGAGAGATAGGATTGTTCTCGGAATCGCCAACACCGAATTGCAAGAAAGATTGTTACGTGAAGGTGGTGATTTGTCTCTAGCTAGAGCTGCAGAAATCTGTAAGACTACAGAGCTTGGGAAAAAAACAAGCCCCGGCTGTACAAACAAAAAATGTAAATGCCGTTGCCAAGAAACAATCACTCTCTTACATAAAAAATCGGTTGTCTTCCTTCAAGAACTGTGGAGGTGAGAGTGTTTCACAGTATAGTACTCAGAACAGTACATCACAAAATACTCACAATACTGTTTATTTATGTAAGAAGTGTAACAGGAAACACAAACGAACAGAATGCCCAGCTTTTGGCAAGCAGTGTTTTAAATGTCACCAATTTAATCATTTTTCCTCCGTGTGTAAAATGCGTTACATTCAAAATGTAACTTATAGTGAAAATAAAGAGGAAGAACAGTATTTTCTGATTCTGATTTCCATAAGGATATTTTTATCGACTCTGTAAGTGTTCTTGAGGTAGGTAAAGTGGCTGTAACAAATGAATGGACTAAAAATGTATATATATGTGGTCATACTATTAATTTCAAATTAGACACTGGTGCACAAATTAGTATTTTACCTTTACATGTTTTTTTCTGTTTTAAATAATAGACTTAAACTTGGTGATTCAAATATAATATTGGAAGCTTATGGTGGCTCTAAAATTGAACCTACAGGTATGATTAATTTAATGTGTAATGTTGATAATAAGCAGGCTAATGTGAATTTTGTTATTATTGATAATATTCAAGCAAAGCCTATACTTGGATTAGAAGCATGTGTTAAACTAAATCGTTTAAAATGTGTTGATAATGTATCTATAAATATGAATGTAACTAAGTTTATTGAGAATAATATGGAAGTATTTACAGGGGTCGGGAAATTTAAAGGGAAGTATGCTATTAAAATGGGAAAAAATTCCATACCATATTGCTCGACCACCTAGACGGATCCCAGTTAGCTTACGTCCTAAATTACAGGAAAAACTAAAAAAGCTAGAAAATCAGGGAATTATTGCCAAAGTTGATAGTCCACAGGGTTGGGTGAGTAATTTAGTTGTAGTAGAAAAACCTGATAGCTCAATCGGGCTCTGTTTAGACCCCCAAGATCTAAATAAAGCAATTATTAGAGATCATGTTCTAATGCCTAAGGTTGAGGAGCTTGTTTCCAAATTATGTAACAAAACAGTGTTTACAGTACTCGATCTTAAAGATGGGTTTTTTCAAATTGAATTAGATGAGGAAAGCACCGATTTGAGTACTTTTAGTACTCCATTTGGGTGTTATAAATTTTTGAGACTTCCAATGGGATTATCGTGCGCACCTGAAATATTTCAGAAAAGAAATGAGGCAAATTTTGGGGATATTGAAGGGGTTTTAATTTATTATAATGATCTGATTGCAGCAGATACTCCAGAACAACACGATGAAATTCTGGCTAAAGTCATTAAAAGAGCTAAAGAGTTGAATGTAAAATTCAATAAAGGTAAAATACAACTTAAGGTACCTGAAGTTAAATATTTAGGGTTTATGTTTAATTCTA
Source organism: Maratus michaelseni (assembly GCA_963931845.1). NCBI lineage: Eukaryota > Metazoa > Arthropoda > Arachnida > Araneae > Salticidae > Maratus > Maratus michaelseni. The sequence goes on from OZ007599.1 coordinate 267,797,703, forward strand.
AGGGTATGAAACCTGATCCTGACTATGTCCAAGCAATAATTGATATGCCTGAACCTACAAATAAAACTGAACTTCAAAGGATATTGGGTATGATCAATTATCTCAGACAGTTTATACCCCAGGCATCCACAACATCTGCTCCTTTAAGAGAGCTTCTAAAAAAAAGGAACTTGGCATTGGATGCCTGTGCACACAAATGCTCTTAAAGCATTAAAGAGTAAAATTGCAAATGCGCCTGTATTAGGAGTATTCAACAGTTCAAGCCTGTAGTGATACAGGCAGATAGTTCCAAAGATGGGTTGGGTTGTTGCATGTTGCAAGGTGGAAAGCCAGTTGCATTTGCTTCTCGCAGTTTGACAGATACAGAAAAGGGATATGCTCAAATTGAAAAGGAATTTTTAAGTATTGTCTTTGCTACAACCAAATTTCATTATTTTATTTATGGTAGACAAGTTGAAGTACTAACTGATCACAAGCCATTAGTTTCTGTAATGAATAAAAGTGTAGGTAGTGTTGTGTCCCCTAGGTTGCAACGGATGAAAATAAAACTTTTGAAATATCAACTAAATCTTAAATATTTACCTGGTAAGTACATGCATGTAGCTGACTTATTGTCAAGATCATTTATTGTAAAACCCATGAGAGATTATGTGGAAATGACAGAAATGGTTCATAGCTTAACTAAACATTTGCAAATTAGCGAGTTTAGAAAACAATGAATTTAGGGAGGCAACACTTTCTGATGTTGGCCTTGCACATGTTTTGAAATTTTGTGATGAGGGGTGGCCTACCAATAGTAAAAATATCCCAGCTGAAGCTCAGGAATATTTTAATATAGGGATGAATAATATATATATAGAAATATAATATATATAAATATAATATATATAATATATATAATATATATAAATATAATATATATAATATATATAATATATATAATATATAGAAATATAATATATATAGAAATATAATATAATATAAATATATAGAAGAGGGGCTGGTATTTTTAAATGACAGAGTCATAGTACCAATAAGTTTAAGAGCAGAAATGTTAAAATTACTTCCTGGGGCTCACTGTGGAATGGAAAAGGCTAAGGCTAGGGCCAGACAGGTTTTATTTTCGCCGGTGATAACAAAAGATATTGAAGATATGGTTTCCAGGTGTAAAATATGTGAGAGATACAGGCCCAGAAACATAAAGGAGCCTTTGATACTTCATGAAATCCCAAACTTAACTTATAAAAAAATCGGGATAGATATTTGTGAGCACGGGGGCTACAGTTTTCTTGTTATCGGTTGCTATTTATCCAAATGGTTAGACATAATAAAGTTATTTAACAAAACAGCAGATGAAATAATACCAAAACTAAAGGCAGTTTTTTCCAATCATGGCATACCTAAAAAATTGTTTGTGATAACATGCCATTTGACAGTGGTAAATTTAATGAATTTTCTAGAAAATGGGGAATTGAACTCTCACACAGTAGTCCCAGATATCCAAGATCAAATGGATTTGCAGAAAAAATGGTGGGTATTGCCAAGGGTATTCTTCGTAAATCTGGCACTGAAACGGATAAAATTAATGAAGCATTGCTTGAACATAGAAATACACCTATCAGTGAAATGAATGTTTTTCCTGCTCAGATACTTATGAGCAGATGTCTTCGAACTAAATTACCTGCAACAGTTTCTATTTTGCAACCAAAAATAATACAATTTAAGGACGCATTAAAGATAAAAAAGGACAAGAGTAAATTTTACTATGACAGGCAGACCAGAGAACGACCAGATTTTAATGAAGGGGAAAGTGTTATTTTGAGGGTCAATAATATTTGGGAACCAGCTAAAATTGTAAAAAAAGGCAAAAATCCTAGATCATATTTAGTGAAAACAGTAAGAGCTAATGTATTAAGACGAAATTCTTTTCATTTAAGAAAGCGGAAAAATTCCTTTCAAGATTTATATGATAATATTGATACTCCAGAGATAACTGACATTCAAAGGGAAAGGGGAAATATTGTACATCCGAATGATTTGCAGAGTCAGAGTACAGGAAATAGTAACAGTGGATATGTAACAATAAGAGGTCGTCTTGTAAGACAACCTTATCGTTTCAGAGATTATGTTGTATAATGTTAATGGCGAGGTGTTATATATTATGTTATTTTATTTATATTGTAATTTGTGGTGGAGGTGTTATATATTATTATTATTAATATTGTGTGGCAACATATCATTTATGACTGATAGATGGCAACACTGTGTGTTGTTGATCTCCGTGTTGTATGACTTGCTAGCTGAAGCTAAGCAGCATCTTAAAGTAATGTCATGTTAAATAAATAAGTGTTTAATAAAGTAAGTGTTATTTTAAAAATAAAACACTCATGTTTTAATCTTATGTCAAAAATATCACGTCAAACAGGTTCTTTACATCTGTTAAGTTCAAGAAAGATTTGTCAAACAATATGGAATATCTGTAGATTTTCGACAAAACGTCTGAAATCGAAAGTGTCTGGTAATTATCCTAAATTTTTTAGAAAGAGCGTAGTTTAGATTTTTAAAATTTGTGGACGAACCTCTGACACATTATTTTTATATATCTATGAAAATCAAGGAAAAGTATATAAACTATATAGTTTCCCATGCTGTTTTGATCTAAGGAAATCATATAAAGCATTAAAAAAAATTTTGCTATTTAAAAATGAAATTGCTGCAATTATACGTAGCAATAAATAGTAGACTTTATTTTCAATCGATTGGTAACTATATATATTTTATTGCTTATTCGCAGCAAATTTAATAGGAGATGATAACTTTTTTTCCAAGACTTCCTTTATTTTTCTTAAAAATCTTTAGTTGCAATTACTTATTTAGTTAATTTTTATTTAGTAATTTTTTTTTATAATTTACATTTTTTAAATTTTATTAATCTTCTTTGTTGTACTAGAATTGTCTGGAATTATTTGGCTATTTCATCTATTTTACGTAATGACCTTTTTTTTCAATTTAGTTCTAATTTTCACGTTTCTATAGTTTTCTTTTCCTTTGGTGAAATCTCTTAAATATTCCTCGAAAATTCCCGAAATTAATAGACCAAAGTTGAAAAAATATTCTTAGATTGAATTAAAATTACTTTTAAAGTTTATAAGAAAGAAAAAGTTTATTCATCAATATTGAGAAACGGTTGAACGAAAGTGTTGCAAATGTTGATATTTTTTTTTGACGAGTAAAAATCGATGTATTTATGGAATTAAGTGTTGGGCCTTTTTCGTCGACTGTTTATAAGGATTTAAACACTTAATAATAATTACTTTACTCTACATTATTTACTTATATTCTTAGTCATTAATATACTTACAATAAAACATTTAATAAGTGTTGGAAGTATTGACGCTCACTCAGGTTTCCCACGGGTCTTTTAATTTGAATACTATTTTTTTCTGAATATTAATATTTGCCACATATAGTTACAGAAATTCTGAGATTAAACAAGACGACAATTACTATTCGAAAACACTGTTATTCAAATTAAAATATCTGTAGGAACCATGCCACTTTAATTCTATTGAACACCAAAATACTCGTATTATATTACTTTTTATTCAGTTATAATTACCTTGAAAAATAAGCGAAATACCAAGTACTTCTGTAGAAAGTTTCTATATGCCCCCTGTACAAATGCTAAATTTGCTCCTTTTCCAATTTTACGTAAATGAAATATAAGCAAAGTAAATAACAATAGTTTCAAATTTCGCACTCTTCAAAGAAAATATGGTCTTGAAAGCTTTTGTAGAAAATCTGTTGTAAATGTGTATATAAGTATTTTCATTTTCTTAAAAGCGTTTTCATCCATATTTTTTGAAATTTCAGGGGTTCAAATTTAAAATATATGTATTCAGCGGATATGTTTGTAGAACTGAGAAAATATATGCTCATGTGAAAGTAAATATAATCCTATACATTCTGAAAGCTTTTAGATCAGAATGTTTCCGGGATATCTTTTTAAATTATTGATTTTTTATCAAGTGATAATTTAATTTATATTTTTATGTTTCAATATAGAAGTTAATCCGTATTCGTTAAGTATATTCGATAAAAAACTGTGTGAAAGTTTTTTAATATATTCAATATAGAAATCCATTACCCATGAAACATATGTTTTAATGCACAGAAAAAGCATTATTGTAGTAAATGAATATTTTGTAACTCTAAATTTCATTTTGAATTAAAAATGAAAAGATATACATTCTGTTAAGGTTGTTGTGTCATTTTGAAGACAATTAAGAGTGTGCTTTGGGACTTAAAGATTTTCCCATATTTTACAATCTTATCAGAAGTGGGGATTCTGGGATTTGCACTTCTCTTCCACCTAGCGATGGCCGTATTTAATAAAATAAAATACTATTCTGAAAAACTAGTTGAAGGTTGCACATATTGCACAAGCTCCTTACTGATCTTTCTGCGAGAAGAATACCCAGAACACTGATTTTGGGGGACGATCTGTGACACCGAAATGGCGTGAACAGTAGCAAGACGTTCACAAATTCACACTCCGAAGTACTGATCGCAACCGACGCTGCTTAATGTTGCTGTCAGGATGGTAACAAAAGCTAAGCTGTAGGGATAGCTAAATTGGATAATGCTCATTTCAAACAGTGAATCGCCTTATTTAAATGTCGAACGTCTGTGATTACAGGGTTTGTTCGATTTAACCGCAATTTTTTAATGGAATTTTTCTATTTGATATTTAAATAGCAGACATTATAGACGTGCGGTTTAAGTTCAAGATTTTTAATAGTTTTCTGCATTTAAATAAGGCGAAAAATTCTGTTAAAAAATTGTGGTAAAAGCGTACGAACACTGGAGTATACATGGTTATAAATACTATTAAAGAGTGTTACCTAGTGGACGCCAGGTTGAACAGTCCGACTGTAGAGCAGTAATATTGATTTACAATGAATAAATTATGCTTTTTCATACAGCGATTCTTAATCTCTCAGTTATCACGAACTCTTTTTCACATTTCTTTAATCTTCGCGGACTTTCCGAATTTTAGACTGAATCTACTGATATTGTTTAATAGTTACCAGATCTCCTGAGTTTTAAATACCATTATTTTTAAAAGATTGTTTGTGATCATATATGAGAGAAAATATTTATAATAAACTCAGGACCATCACGAACCTTTTGAAGACCCGCTGCGGCCACAACTGGTTCGATGACAAGAGTTAAAGAACGGTTGCTTTAACAGCACTAAACCAACTGAGACGAGTCATTTGACGCATGTGTAAATATCATAAAATTTCTGCGAGTTTTTTCCACCACTTTATTTTAGTAGTATTCTTACCAGGAAACCACGCCATAGTGTAATAATGAAAAAAAATCTACGTTAGCAGCAATCGAAAAATAGAATAGTTGAATGTGTTTTTTAACACATAAATCATTTGCCCTCGTCTCTTCGTTACCGAGACATAAAGTCTTAAAATTTGATAATTTATTTGTTTAATTTAGGGAGAAAAGGCATGGTTCTGATTCAGAAATTTTAATAATCAGATATAGTTTAAGAGATAAAAAGAGGAGACTATTCTTCACAATAAATTTCGATGTTAAATATTAACAAAACTACACATTCAAACATTAATAATTGTTGAACGTTTGTTTTGTTAATTTTTAGCATCAAAATGTTTTGCGAAGGATGATTCTTCTCTTTTTTCTCTTAAAGGGGCCAAAATTCACCTGTTAATTTTGGGTTTGATTTCAAGGCGGAAAACCCCTTCCTTAAAACGTTTGGATTTTTTTTAACCGTACGGACACTACTCTTGTCCTTGCCGTCAATCTGCTACATTTTTAAAATTCAGATACCCACACCTTTTTTGAAAAAGTATTACTCACCTTATTTATGATGGATTAAATAAAACAAGACCAATTAAACTATTTAAAAAAAGTTGTGGCAATCAAACAATCTGAAAAATGAAAAAAAATGGCGGGCAGGCAACACTGTCAGAAACCGTGTAAATATTGTGATTCCGAATACACAATGCTTTCAAGCGTTGAAAGACTGCGAATAACCCCCTAAAACAAAACATTTATTGTGTAGAAATTTGTGTGCAAGTGACATTAAAACACCAATTCAAAAAATACAGATAAATATAATGCAGAGTACATAATACTCTTCACCTTTTGCATCCTCATTATGTACTTAATTTAAAATAAGAGAGTTTAGACAAGATTTTGGATATGAGTAACCCTATTCTCAAAATGTAAACTTTGCCTTATTTTATCAATTAATTTCTGTCATCGTTAAGACTACATAGGCACGAGTAAATGTCCTATAAAATAAGAAATGCTCAACAATAAAACTGAAAATAGCGAAATGTTTTAAATTTTCTTATTTTATAGATGTGGCAATATTAAATAGACACGGAATTATAAGAGTTTCTTTTAAATATTATTGAAGTTTACAAAATGTATAAATTTTAAATAATTTCCAACTTCCATTATTATATGAATATAAACTATGTGTCAAATATTTGAATGTACAATAAAATTTTCTATTATGGTAAATGTATAGTTATTCCATGTTTTATCTTAAAATAATATTATGTGGGTAGTTAATTGCTTTTTAAATAGAAAACTGTTTAACAATTTCGATGAAAAATAATTGTTTTAAAAATCTGGAAGATATATATTAATGATTCCTTAAATATTACGTAAAATACCTATAGTAAGTTTAACTATTTATGAACGGTGCTTTTGTGAGATTTGAGATTTATGTTTTGAAAAATATATAAAAAATATTAACTTTTATAAAAATTTTAAAATTATAAATTTTTAACTTTCTTTATACCAAAAAAAATATATTAAAATTTCAAAAATGCTGAACTCTTTTTGGATGGATACCCTTCTGTATATGTCCCATATAGGGAGTGTATGGATCCCCTTTAGCATAAGGAGTGTATGCATTTCCTTTTTTTCGTACCAGAATATTTTAATCATAAACTTTATCTTATTTGGTCGGATAACTATCGGAAAATATTCGTGGAAAGTAAAGTGAAAAATACTATATATAGTTACTGGTATGAAAATTTTAAATGTCGTTAAATGACGCCCATCAGTAAAGAGGTATGTACTAGATTTAACAATATTATTTTTATTTATAGTTTGATTCTTTCATTTATCAATAACTTGCAGACCATTCCGTGCAAAGCGCAAAAATAGACAGCAATATGAATGGAAATGTGTATCAGGATAAGCATTATTATTAAACTAAATGCATTGTAAAATATATAATTATTAACCATCTAATGTCCATGGTAGCATGCATGCTAAAATCTACGAAATTTCGAATTCATACCAAAAATTTAGAATGCTAATTTTCGTTTTCTTAAATCTTGGAATGTCTGTCATTAAAAACAACAAAAATTACTCTTCGGAATTTCTGCTATAATTTCAGATTTCTTGAATAAAGAAATTCTCCAAATTGGCAATACTTATTGTGACATATATGCTACCATTGGCATTAAAGTAATCACAATTTACTTGCTATCGCTCATACATCTTTTCATATCAAGTAAAATATGAAAATTGTTTTGAACAAATATGGGGCTTTTTTAAGCGTCGGCACGGTGAAATTTTTGGTTACCACTATTTCTGAATATTAATCTTCGTGATAGATTTCTCATGCAATTTTTGTAGAATTAATCTAAAAAATAGGTATATTTCTCTTGCATATGTTATCGAAATTGACCACGGAAATTATTGTATGAATATAATGAGAGCTAATTAAGTGCTGCACTGACCTCTACCTTTTGTTTGTTATTAACAAATTTCTTCTTATTTGCAATCATTTACATGTCACATTAAACCAGCGGCGTCCGATCGGCGGACCTCTTTTTACCGCTTTTTCCGCTATTACCGCTGACAGTTTCGAGACGTACATCTTATAACTGTATGTATTTCTTTTACCAATCACATCAAAATTAAAGTTGGTTGAACAGGAGTCTCTGGACCAGTTAATATGAAATGACCATGTACCATATTAAAGAGGAACATTTCAATCAGATAATTTTTGGATATGTATAAAGTCTGTGACATCAACATCAATAAACATAACCATCCTCATTCTTTCATCCATTCCAATTGTATTGAAATTTAAGAAAAGTCCATAAACTATATTCTTTCCATATTGGTATGATCCACTGAATTCACATAAACTGTCAACAAGAACGAAGAATCATTCTTCAAGTGTACATTATAAAACACTTTCCAACACACATAGAAAACTGTAACAAATATTCCCCGTTAAATAATGTGAAAGAATATATATTAGTAATCAGATTATAAAGCTTATACACATACTATAAAAATTCAGTTTCATTAATTAACGTGCTTAATCAGAAAATTAGTTGAATTATTTTCAACAGTCCTGTATATGAGCTATAGATTTGTATATATACTACATAAAATGCTAAAATTTAGTTAAGTTAGAAAATGTATAACAGAGTTGAAAATTCATATTTAGAAATTTTCGCCAATAGACGGAAATACACTTGAATTCTTTTGAGCAGACCTGTATATAATCTGGAAACTTTTATACACTCCACATATTAAGCTAAAATTTAATTCAAGTAAAAAATGCAAATGAAACTGCATTTTCTGCAATTATCAACCATAAGCGGTAATGTATCCCCTTCTTTATGTAGCCCTGTATATGAATTTATTTATAATCCACAAACGTTTCTTAGTTTACTAAATATAGTTCAGCAGGAAAATGAATCACACAATTAAAAAACCACCCTTGAGTAATTCACGCACATAGTCAATAATATTTCCGAATTATTTTGTGTAGTCCTGTATCATGAACAATAGAATTTGTACACACTATGTAATATGAATAAATTTAATTAAACATAAAAATGCATACCACAACTGTCAAAATTATCGCTCATTGACAATACTCTAACCGAATTCTTTTGCATGTCCTTGTAAATAAACTAAAAAATGCTATGCATATTCATACTTTACAGGAAAAAACACTTTATAGTGCATCTCAGTAATATATATCAAGTTGATTACTATTGAAATAGTGAAACTTCAATAAAATAGACTGGAAACGATATTTCCAGTAGACTATTATGTAACGGAATACATTTGAAAGATTTTTCCCCATTAACCGTAATGTAACATAATAGTTTAGAGTGTTCTTGTAAACAAACTATAAATGCTACAAACTTCATTGTCAATTGATATCAGGCTAAGGTAAACCTAAATAGCATATATAATTTACATGGCATGTTACACTATTATAAACATAATGAAATAATATATAAAGAGTCTAGCCGGGTTTCATAGTAAAATATGCTCTTGAGTCAACCAGGTAGAGTCCTACATGAATCGATAGCCCTTTAATAGAGATACGTTTCTGCCACGTTTGAAGCATATTTCTGAAACCCATGGGCAGTTATGACCCTTGATGTGCATTTTGAACAAAAGTGAATTGTAACGAAACTAGTGTTCGACTGTCACCGAAAAAAATTAGGGATGTGTAATATTACCATACAAATAGTGGATATTTATTTCAGGAAAAGAACAAGTTTTATTACAATTTTATTGTTTTTAATTGAACTTTTTAATTAAGAATATATCAAAATGTTTCAGTAACCACCTTCATTTTTTCACAGCAAATACTGCGAGATCTGATGTACATTTGGTGAGTGTTTCAACTCTTTACGCTTGGTGCATCATACAAAGCAAAAACCTTATTTCAGGGGGTGGATTTGCGAGATAAGTGTATTATAATTGCAAGTGCATGCGCAGAATTATGTACAATTTACGTAATGTACCTATGTTGATGGTGGTAACGATTTGAAGGAAACCATTGTGTCTTGTTAGTTGACAGTTGACTGATTTTTTTTTATGTTTTCAGCTCAGTTTGGCTTAATATTGTTGTTGATTAACGTTTGAAAAAGTTCGTTAGTGACATATTTTTATACATGCAGTGCACGGAGATAAATTTAATTAATTGAGCTATTATAATACGTAATAATTTAGCAAAAATAATTTGTAAAGTTTTGCCCACTCAACTCAGTGATCTGAATGAATTAAAATGTGCCACTTACGAACCTTTCCAAATGTTAATCAAGAACAATGTTAAAGCATTGAGGACGGGAGAAGAGCCTAATTATCATCGGGGAAAATATATACCAGTAAATTTTAGTAGAAATTTTCTCCTTATTTAAACGCCCTATTCACGAAAAATGACTGTGTTGAATAAGAACGGAATTTCTATTCATTTTTACTGGTGGAAGTTTGTCCCATTGGTAATCGGGCTCTTGACGGGAGACCTGAAATCACGTCTTTTGGAGATCTTTAATTCTGCCCATGAACGGTAGTTTTGTGTTTTATATGTTACATTATTTCTCAAAAAACCTACACAAAATTCGTATTTGTACAATCAGAGTACTATGCATATAAATAGTTCGATTAGAAACAATACCATAATTATATACATTCATTTGTAATATAAACACAAAGTGATAAAATATTTTTGTTAAATAATGTAACATGCAAATGTAACGCCCATAGGTGGAGCTTCCTGTTTAAAAAACGAAAACCAATGTGTGAAGTTTAACTGTGAAAAAACTATTCAAAAAATCAGTCAACTCACAACAAACAAAACAGACTGCTTTCCTTGAAATGATTACCACCGATAACATAGTTACTTACGTAAATTGTACATAATTCTGCGAATGCACATATAATAAAACACAGAACTCGCAAAACCCTCTAGAATATATTTTTTTATTTTTTGTATGATGCACCCAGCGTACAGAGTTGAGACTCACACCAAAGTACATCATACTTCATAGTATTTGCGGTAAAAAAAAGAAGGTGGTTACTAAAATATTTCGATATATTCTTATTTAAAAAGTTCAATTAAAAAGAAGAAAAATGTAATAAAACTTGTTTTTTTTTTCTGAAACATATCTGAAAAGAATATCCACTATTTATATGGTAATCCTATACATCACTGATTTTTTTCGGTGAAATTCGACCTATAGTTTCGTCACAATGCACCTTTTCCCAAAACGGACATTAAGTGTCATAATTGCCCATGGGCTTGAGATATATATTTCAAACACGGCAGAAATTCATCTCAATGGAAGGAACTATCGATTTATGTAGGACTCGACCTGGTTGGTCAAGAGCATATTTTACTATGAAACCCGGCTATACCCTTTGGAGGTGCACTATGCCTTTAGCCGAATATATAGTGTAAAGCAAATATCACTCAATTACAGGGCCACACAAAATTATTCGGTTACATAATGGTCAACGGAGAAAAACTATTTGCAGCGTATTTTAATTACGTTACACTATTTCAAATATAATGAATTTGTTATACATTACTGAGGTTTACTGCAAACCTGTTGTACAATATTATCTGTAGAGCATCTATCATTCATTTACAGGGACACACAAAAGATTTCGGACACCGTACTGTATCCGAAATATTGTCTATAAGAGATAATTGCGGGTCGTACGCTATCAGTTAGATATGCGTTTAATTAAATTTTTGCATACTATGTGGTATGTATAAATGCTATAGATATATACAGGGCGACACTAAAGAATTCTTAAGCATTACTGTGTAACAGCGTAAATTGCTTAAAAGGTTTTTAATCGAGTTATGCATTTTGAACGTGAACTATATTTAGTATACTAAGATATGTTTGTTGAATGCAAATAAATTCATATGCAGGACCCCGCAAAGAACTGGATACATGGCTGCTTATGTATGATAATTTCTGGAAGTGTGATTTCAGCAATTTAAAGTGCGTTTTTCTCAGAATTACACTTTAGTGGCGTGTATAAAATTCTTAAGGCAATCTAAAAGGCTGTACAAAAGAATTCAATTTTTTTTGTCTATTTGCGGAAAGTGCTGAAAGTGAAACTGTGTTATGTGTTTTCTTACTGAACTAAATTGCGGTATACTATATATATATAGAAAAATCTAGATATTATATAGGGGGGCTGCACAAAATAATTCGAGTACTTTGTTGGCTATGGTCTATAATTGCTGAAATCTGGTGTTCAAGTGTGTTTTGTGTTTTCAAAAATGTTTACTTAGGTATATTATTTACCTTATTAAGCAGCGAATGTTTATTAAAGTATTCTGGAAGTGTTGAAAAGTCTTTCATAATCTATGCTTGATGCATGATTTTACTTTCTTGTAATATTTATGTTGCAAATTTTGCTGAAACCTATAACGAAGGTTATTTCATAGCTACCAACTTTTACGCTTTTTTTTCGACCACTAAAATTTTATAGTAAATTTAAACTTATTAAATCGCCGAAATCATGTGATTGAATAAGGTAAAGATTTCTATTAATTTTTAGTGGTAATAAAAATGCGTAAAATTTGGCAGTCACGGTTATTTCTATTGTAAATATAAAAACTTATCGCGAAAATTTTTCTACGAAATTAGTGATATTCAAATAATGGACCAGTGTATAGATCCTGTGTGAAACAATATGATTACAATTTGATATGTTTAAAATATTTCGTGTTATAGAAAATGTTATATATATATATTTCGGATATTTATATATTTTTATATTTCAGAATCGAATAGTTCGAAATTCACAAAAATCGAAATTTATTCTCTGTCCCATCGAGGTCGAATTAATGTACGTGAACTGCATTATACTTATATATCGTCTCTACCATGTCAAACTATTGAATATGAAAAAATGCATTTTTCATTACTTTTAAAAATGAGCCGATTGTCACCACTAAATTTTATTAGAATTTTTCGCCTAGTAAAAATACTAATAAAATTTCTGTGAAGAACAGGATTACCAGTTTAGCCCCCCCCCTTTTTATTCAGAGATGACGAATTCATACCGGAAATATTGCGAAAATAATTTTTTACTCTAAGCAATCACGAAATATGCTGTCATTAAAAAAAGCAAAAATGTCTATTTTAAATTTCTGGTATGGATTCGAAATTCCTGAATTGAAAAGGACTCCAAACTGGCAACCCTGGTGATGTTGCAACTCCGAAACCCTATTAAAATTTAGTGGTGACAATCGGTTCATTTTTAAAAGTAATAAAAAATACATTTTTTCACATTCGATAGTTTGACATGGTAGCGACGATATTATGTGTGTTGTAATCAATATGATGCTATTAAATTTCAATATGCCTTTCATTTTTATCATTAAATATATTTATAGCTCTTGTGTAATTGAAAGAATAAACAGTGTCAAAGAGTCCGTAATCCGTAATTAATGAGATAAATTAATTTCATTCAATCTTTCTATACTTTACGGAATATTTAATGTGGTTCTCAAATGATCTACTAAAAAATGCGAAACTTTCTGCCATATTTTTTGGCTGATTTTTAAACGCAAAGGCATAAAATTGGCAGGCATGACTATTGAATCGATTTCGAATCAAAATGTGTTTCCATTTTTTGATAAATATATTACTTCTCGAGTAATAAATAATTCCTGTCACGTAATGACACGTTTTTCCCCTTTCTCGTGCTTGGACATCGGAAATTCGGTTCAAAATTTCGACTTTGATGGTATTTTCTGAAAGATCTTCTGCCTTTAAGAAAAACTTAAAACGTCTTAATTTCCAACATAGTTGAAAAGCGTTTACTGGATATTTGTATATTCAGATTATCCCTTGAACTTCTAGGAGCAATCTGGATATATCCAGATAATTGCGGCAATCATAATAATAAATTATGTTGTAAAAAAACAAAAACCTTTAAAATCGCTATTTTTTAATAAAAAAGTAGGCCTAACGTATGTTGAAAATAATGTCTGACTAAAAACAATTTAGTAGACTACTATCCCGAACTATATTTCGGGATATTTGTAGTAAAATACATAAAATGATGAAAGAATAATGCATAAAGCATGAAATACATATTTATTGTTAAACTACATTATAACTACATATTTTCACTACGATGCTACAGAAAATTGGTCATTTTGAGACCATTTTTTTTCAATATAGCTACTCAAGAATGCTTTCCAACAGAAAATTAATTGTGGATGATTTGAGAGATAGAACTGGTGGTTGCAGCATCAGATCGATGCTGATCTTGGCCATCTTCATGAACTCCCTTATGGTCTGACAACTCTCTTCTGAATCGTTGTTGTACCAGCGGCAGTCTCAAGTTACCAGGTAATGTATCATTTCCGAATAAATCTTTAGACATCAGAGACAACGCGCGTGCGTTACTGGAAGATATTTGAAAAATATATTTATTAACTCAATGAAGAAGATTTTTTTCTGAAAATAATCAATAAAAGAAATGAACTGTTAAAAATAATTAAGGGTACAGATGACATAAAATACCTCAAATTTTCAAAATTTCCATTATTTGCTTAAAATATAAAACAGACTCAAACAATACCGGATATACGTAATTCATCTATTTGCACAATATATGAGATCCTTAACAGAACCTTTCAGATCGTATTGAAACAATACTACGCATGTATGTGTAAATCTTTTTTCAGGTCCGTCAGAACGCGTTTTTACAACTTAAGACGCACCTTTTAAAAATCTATTAAAGTTAGACCATTTAAAATAAACATGCATATATAACTAATCTTTTTCGTTAAAATTATATAAAATTAGGACTTCCCTCAAAGGAATTAGTCTGAGCGATATTGCTGAGAACATAGATTTAACAATAACAAAATCATGAAAATGAGCAAATTACGATTTAAAATTACAAACTATCATATATAAATTAATATAAACTGTATAAAAAAAAGGAGTACCGTCCATCTGATTTATTTTCATAACTTTTTATATCATTTAGCAATGAATCTCATTTTTTTAAGCACTCATTACGCAAACCTTTATAAAAACGCCGAAGCTTTAAAAACGCCAAGCTCTTTAAAGTTTCGTAGTACAATTTCCACCCAATAGCGTGTTTTAGCAAGCATGACTTAATGCAAATTTAATTTCATTGTTCTAACAGTTTCTTCATGGAAAAAGCTTCGATGGAAATAAATAGCGGGCGTAGCCCGCAATTCTGCTCTATCATAATAATATCTGTCATGTGGACTTAATGCGATATTTAATAAAAAGTAGTTCCCCCCCTCTCTCCCCTTCTGTATTAATAATCCCTACTCGCATTTGGCAGTGTTTAACAAGCGTGACTTAACGCAAATTTAATTTCATTGTTCTAACATTTTCTTTGCGACAAATAATTCACAAATACTAAAAAATATTACTTTTTCGCTATGATTTTCTGAATGCTTCAACATATATTTTTTAAATGTTTAAAATAATGTAAAATGCTTATTATTGTTTTTTACTAAATTACTAGCTGACCCGCCCGGCGTTGCCTGGGCCCGTGGTAATAAATTTAAACAAACCCCAATTTTGTAAGGTTTTATATCTTTAAACTGATTTTGTATAAAATTATTCTTTTTAAATGAAATTTAAAAGGACAATGCTTATTTAATGATCAAGAAAGTAGTGTAATTATGATCAATATTCTTACTCACTGATAAAATTAAAAAAATCATGTATTTATTTTTTAATAATTTATATTCCATTAAAATATTACTTAAAATTTATTAAAATTTTTCATGCGCCCCCTGGCGGTGGAAAGAGGAACTAAAATCTTTCAGGCGATCGAAATCAAGTCGAATGACCCAAATCCCGTTGTAATAGGACCCATACAACGCGAGATAAGAATACGAGATACTTTGAAATGAAAAAGAAAAAAATCTAAAGCTATTATTCGAAAAGAGTGGTGTATACAACTCATACATTTACTTTAATGTTTTAGGGGGTGATTGATTATTAAGTTAATTATAATGTTTGGAATATGTTTCGTTGAAATCCGAAAGATAGTTGCTGAGTTATGGAATTGGGCCATAGTTAAAAAAAAAAAAAAAAAAAAAAAAAAAAAAAAAAAAAAAAAAAAAAACTTGAAGGGGAGGGGGGGGGAGTGGAGATGAGACAGTTTTTTGTCAAATAAATAATTAAGACTACCGGAGTACTTGCTCAATGAATGGGAATGGTTGAAAATCTTGGAACTGGAAAAATAAATTTGCTGGAGTTACTATTCTAAAATAATGGTAATTATCTGTACATAACACCAATTAAACGCTGCGATTGAAGCTAAAAATTTGTAATTTGTTAAATGGATTTAGATGTGTCGAAATCATAGTAATATATATGTACATATTAAAAAGGGTGTGAAATAACGGAAAAAATCTCAGCCAAGGGGCGCGCGATGATGTACAGTAAATGCGATATTTAATAAAAAGTCGTTTACCCCCCCCCCCCTTTTTTCCTTCCTATTCCCGCATATGTAACAAATAAACAGTTAAAGAAAACTTCGATGTAAATTAGAGGCTTAGATGGAAATATATAGCGGGCAAAGCCCACTATTCTGCTCTATCATAATAATATCTGTCATGTGGGCTTAATGCGATATTTAATAAAAAGTAGTCCCCCTCCCTCTCTCCCCTTCTCTATTAATAATCCCTACTAGCATTTAGCAGCGTTTCTTTATTAATTACATCATTGTCCATAGTGTTTTATTTCTTTTTCTATACAAAAATCAGGGTTTAGGTAAAATGAAAAATTACCAGCCAATTAAAAAAAAAAAAAAATCTTAATCCCCAGCCCAGTTTAAGCAACGATGCATAAATTTTCAATCCAAAAATCCAATATATTTAATAATAATTAAAAATATTATAGTAAAATTTTAGAGTCCCTTACGATTATTAAGCTTGGGCAGTATACATGTAACGCTAATTTATCTTATAAAATTCATAAAATCTGGCATAATATGTTATAATCCATTAATACAATCTATTCATTTTATCTTCCAACCCCCCCTCTTTTCACTACGGTGGTTTGATCTATTTGGTTGCCATGGGAACTTGCTGACATTTGCGCACTCTCCGATCAAGTTTTCTGCAGGACTCTCAGACGTGTATGTCTATTTTGGCATTTTAGACTTGTTTGTAACATCCTGATGACGTTCACAGAAGCGAAACGAAACGTAGATTATTTTAAATGTATTTGTAAATTCACGATTTTAATGTGTGTACCAATTAGCAAATGTTGTATTTGATTTTAATACATTATTTTAAATATTTAATAATTTTATACATCGTATAATAATCCCACACAATTTTTAATTCTGTATTTTATATCTTCCTCCCATCAATCAGAACCACTATGTCACGTGAAATGACATAAGACATGTTAAATTACATTATTTTCTGCGATCAATTTAATTAAATATATGAATCAATAAATCCGGTAGTAATTATCTGATTTTTACAAAAATTAGATTTCTGAATTAAGCGTTACATTTTGTGCATAAATGTGCAATTTTCAATCCGGTAAATGCAATAGTTTTAGTAATTGTATAGAGGCGAAAAAGTGCCTATTTCGCCATTTTACATTTTGAAAAAGATAAAGTTGCAGTCTGGAATTATCAAAACGCGTGTAACTCCAGTGCACCTGTCCTCTTGAAATAGGAATAAAATAATTTTCTATGTTCATAAATACGTTTTTAATTAATATTTCGAAAAATTACGGATGTAGTTTTATGTTTTTTGATTTTTTGAAATTGCGATTCTTTTATGTCTATACACTTAATATCAATTCGATAAGAACTTACCCAGAGGCAGGCGGACCAAAGGTATAATAAGACGTTTACATAGTCTATGGATAATTCAGGGAGTTTTCTTCTTTCATCGACAATTTAAATATATTTTGGCTGCTCAGGAGGCTTTCTATCTGACACCCATGGGAGAATCTCCTCAAACTCCAGCGAAGGGGGCTCCTTTGTGTGGTACTTCAGCACGAAGAGGATTACGGCTTCGCCACTACCGAGGTGGCTCCTTATTTAGATTTCACTTCAGCTTGAAGTCACTCCAACAACATAAACAGGGGCACCTGCTCCACTCTGTAGATACTTCGGGAAGGTTTAAAAGACTCCACCGACAGGGGCTCCTTGTCGTTGTATTCCGAAGTTAAAAATCTCGAACATCAGGGTTGCAGAAAATATCTGGCTCGGAACTTTTTCAAAACAGGAGAAAAAGGGGCTAGTGTAAGAGTATTAACCCCTACTCAGCTCTGCTTAACGACTGCCAGGACGATTCTTTTTGCATAGGTGCCAACCTCTCATTAACCCCTTAATCGTCGCGGCCTATAAGTGTAGGATACTTTTTAAAAATTCAGATTGCATTACTACCACCACTTTTTTTTAAGTAGAAATATTCGCCTTATTTAATGGACAGATAAAATAATGCCAGAATAAAGCAAAATACACTAATTTAAAAAACTGGTGGGAATAAAACAATCTAAATAAAACTGGCATAGCCTATGCTGCCCGTGAATGTCTCGGGCACGACGATTAAGGGGTTAATATTACGTAATATGCTGGTTAATTTAACCCAGTTTTTCAACGCTTCAAACCAGAAAAATTATTGAATGAATCTTTATTTATTCAATTTCAGATTTCGACGTGGAATTTATTTAATTTAATTTCTTAAAAAAAATTTCTGGGGCGAAACGTGTTAAACCTGGGTCAAATTAACCCGCATATTACGGAATATTAATGAAAGGTTGGCACCTATGTTTTTGATCTAACTTCTAGCGTGGACTCTCTCGAACCTCAACACAGGGCGCTGGTTCCACGCTGTAGACTTGGTTAAAAGGTCGGTAGAAAAAGGACCTCGTGAAAAATACTTTTTCGTTGCTGCTTCTTTCAAAATTCAACTAGGGCTAAACTCCCCCCAATACATATATAACTTGACGGCACAATCATACCGCACCATTCAACTGGGGCTAAACTGCCCAAAACATATATAACTTGACGGCACGATCATACCGCATCTCGTGGAGAAACGTTTTTCCCGGGAGAGCAAACCAGAGAGGCCCAAGCCCTTGGTTGCCTCCCTAATCTCCAACTATTTCTTACGATCTGACTGCCACTTAAAAGTAAAAACAAGCAACCAAACAAACTGGGGCTATACTTGCCTCCCACTATAAGGACACTTGTCCAATCACAAACACAAGGGATATAACATTCTAGAACCCCTTGCATTCCCACGTTGAATACAAAAACCAGATGGTTCACACTGCGAACTGCACTTTGAAAACAATTTATAAAATGTTTATTACAGACATCCCGGGAAACGCGGGACCTCCATGAAAACCTTCAATTCTGGGAAACGCATCTAGAAAACAGCCTGTTTTTCTATTTTTTTGTTTACGAAAAGTTCGTTAACCGTTTCAGAGGCCCCCACCGAAACACTGCAAAAGCACTTACTCCCTTCCGACCCCGGGAAATATTTCTGTACCCTGGGATCCTTGGAATTTCAGGCTCAATGAACTTTACTCCTATCTTAAAACGCATATTTACTTTACTAACAAACTGACTGACTAAATAATTTTACTATTATTATAACTACTTTTAAACAACCCTTAAATTTTGTATATTTAAATTTTCTTAAAAATTCATTTATTTAAAATTCTATCAACCAATAAATCCAAAATTCGTATGAATTTCCACCTAACAACATGATGTCGCAGAAAGCAGTTCAATATTTCCCTTCAGCAATTTCTGTCAGTAAACGGATATTTACTCGAGATCTTTTGTGCAGGCCTGTATATGATCTTTAGAATTTATGCACATCAAGTAATACGCAAAACTTTAATTAAATTTAAAAACGCGTACCATAAATTGAAATGCACTTTCAGCAACTATTGTTAATAGACAGTACAGTAACCGAATTGTTTTGTATGTCCCTGTAAATGAACGGTGATTGCTATGCACACCATGTTCTATAGCGAGCATCTTGTAGTGCACCTCAGTGATATATCGCAATTTCAATATATTTGAAATAGTATAACGTCATTAAAATACAACGCAAACGATTTTCCCACATACGCCGTAATGTAACGGAATTCTTTTGAGTGTCCCTGTGAACGACCTACAAATGCTGCACACTTCATTGTCTTTACCGGACATGCCATAGTAAACTTCAATAATATATACAGAGGTGCCAAGCTCACTAATCTTCCGTAATATGTGAGTTAATTCGACTCAGGTTTAATACGTTTCATACCAGAAATTTTTTTAAGAAATAAAATTAAATATATCCCACGTAGAAATCTGAAATTAAATAAATAAAGATTCATCAAATAAACTTTCTGGTTCGAAACGCTGTTAAACTGGGTCAAATTAACTCACATATTATGGAAGATTAGTGGGAGCTTGGCACCTTTGCATATATATCTATTGCATGGCAATCCTAGGAGTATATTTACGCGATTTAGAGCAGGGAGAGACAGACGGCAGACAGACCGACAAACAGAATTGATAAACACTTTTCAACTATGTTGGTAAGTATTACAAAAGTACATTTTGAATTCCGTCTCTGACAAATTGAAATTTTTTGTATTGAAATTAATTTACTTATCGTAAGTTATAAAAAATTAATTAAAACAAAACAATTATTTACTTACTCATCAATTGCATAGACGACAGTAGCCGTAATCAAAGACTGCATGGGCAAGCGTAAATACATTTTTCAATCAGCAGCAAAATCTCTTGAGTGGGTTTATAGAAAAAAAAAACATGAAACTTAAAGCCCATACTAGTCATCATACGACATTCATCAGCAAATTCTAAAACAACGAAAGCACTCTTTGCAAATTTATCGTTTTCATTTCTATTATTTTTAACTCTTTCATGCGCAAAGTTTCTATTCGTAAAATGCTGAAATGGACTGACACCAGAATTTACAAATTTATTTCAAAATAAGTAAAAGCTTTCATTTTCATACATAACTCGGGAGAAGTTGCGCATACCCAGATAATGAATGCTCTTTACATAGTCACCAATAAATACAATTAATAATCGTCACCTTATTAACCCTCTGAGCGTTTTGAAAAAGGGTAAAATTGTAATGTTGTTTTCTCTTTATTTTGTTATAAATACTAAAAAAATATGATTCTTTCAGCATTATAAATAAAACCCAATTGCAAATATGAATGTAACCCTTTAGTGTATTTATCATTCTTCAATGTTTTGAAAATTCATTAAATCTATAGAATTATATTATCTTAAACATTGCATATATTGCAGTGAAACCTGGAACTTAGTGAACGGAATATTACGTTCCACACGCTTAGAGGGAAGTCTGAGACAATTGTTACAAATTCTATGATAATGTAAATTGTAGATCACTTTTTGAAAAATAGTGGTGACAGTTGTAAAAGCCGTAAGCACTCTGGGGTATGTCATACCCCGTGCGACTGCTCCCTGGTTAAAAAAAAAACAAAAATTCATTCCAAAATTCTGGTGCCAATTTGGCGTTTAGGAATTACAATTACGTGGTCCAATAACGAACCATCACATTTCAAGCGGTTTAACGATTCTTTTTGCATGGGATATCTGAGATCGAAGGATATTGTTGCAATTTATGACGTTTTTTATTAAATTTTTGCTAGAATGTATTTTACAAAGTTATAAAGGAAACAATATGTAAATCCTCCCCAGTGAAGTGTCTTCAGAATAAAACTGCTACAGAAGTCGAAAAAGTACAAAACTTTCAGAGTTCAACCTCAGATCTCCATGCAATAATAATAATTTACAAATGTTGAAAGCAAACGAGAAATTTATAAAAAGCGCTTTCACTGGTTTAACATGAGATCTTCACCCCTGAGTACTAGGCTTACGCCCTAACATAAAAATGGCGGCAGTCGCAGGCGGTTTTTTTTCAGTGTTTGTACGGTCCTTTGAACTTGAAACATATGGTTTCTAAAAGTTTTCGCCGTTTTATTTTTCTGAGATTAAATAACTCACAGGAAAGTTTTGAAAAATACGGGTATCTGAATTCAGGGGACTGCACAAATGTTTTAAAAAATCCGCCTAGGACAACAACCTTTTTTGAGTCAGCGAGCAGGCCTGGGGAGGCGATTCATGGGGTGGTGATTAGCTTATGAATGTCGTATCTCTTACATGGAAAATATCAAAGCAAAATTTAGCTTCAATTTTGAATGTACAGGGTGCTTAAAAAAGACGGAACAATTTTTAAAGAGGTGGTAGGGAACACAGAATCAAATAATTTTTTTCTAGGAAATTAGGTCGTTGTCTAGTCAAAATTGCAGTGTATCTGAATCCAATAAGAACCGGGAAATTTGTTCATACAAATAAATATAATGAAGAAATTTTAACGAAATTTTGCATAGACTTCTTACTCTTGCATGTAAAATCTCAATTAAATGCTAAAATCGTTAAAATGAGACTTGAGTGCATCATAAAAAGTGACATTCCGGTTTGAGAAAACTAATTTTATTTCTGATTTTCCGATTTACAAATAATCATAAATAGAAAAATATCCCCCCATGCAGAGAATTTACGTCTTAGGTTTTAATTGTAAAAGTAGAATAAAATTATACAGGGGTTAAAACTACGAAGAAAACATCGAGTAACATTTGATTTCATCAATTCTATTAGAGGAAAATATAAAAGAAGCTATCTATATTATAAAAGACAAACGTGTCCGTGCGTAACGCTTACTTCATCTTGCGAATAGCAACACTTTACGATGAAATTTCGGTTTTGCGACTTTTTCTACTGCATTTTTGGTAATTTCTAAACATCGCATATTTTTAATTTTTACACCATTATATAGGAAAAGAAATCTACTTTTAAATGCAATTTGTTTGAAAACTCTATCTGAATCGACTGATTTATAATAGCATTTAAATTAAATTTCAAGCATGATTTTCTTTTAAATCTATATTTTTCGTTTGCAGACGATTACAAATTATTAATCCGTTTGCACTTTAAACAATATAAAAAGTTCAGCATTTGTTTCGACCTAATATGCAATAACGGATTTAAAACTTCAATAAGCAATACATAAAATAGTATAAATAAAACCCAAATTTAACCGGCACGTAATTGAAATAAGCGCTTTAAACCACTGAAATTATCAGAATAATAAAAAAAAAAACTGCTGTGGATAACGATATATTTAACGATTTTATGAGGCCAATACGAAATTACCGCATTAATAAATTTCAAAATTTTAATTGAATACATGATTGACATATTTCATATAAAAATGGTCTTTGGTGTTGTTAGGGGCCATCTAAAAAAATATTAAATGAAAAAAAACTATTAGAATTTTCAATAATAAACAAACAATGGTATTCACATATTTTCTCTACCCCGGGAAACCTGGGTTGGATGCCCTAGTGATTCTAAAAGGCAAATAGAAATGTTAAACTATGTCTTACCTATTCCAGGGAATCTGACAGAAACTATCGACGTCCACTTAATCAAGTCTTTTTATACCAATGCTATCGCGGAAAATTCATAATATTCATCAATACTGATTTATTTTATGTACCAGTATTTTCTATTGAAATTAAAACTGATTGACACTTGTCAAAGACTTTTTCTAAATACAATGAACAATCAACAAATATAAAAGCTATTCAAATTCAACTATTCAAAAATCAAAATTTACGTAATTTAGCTGTGTCATAATGAATGAAATCGCAGCGGATGTAGAAATCCAATCAATTTCTTATGACAAAAAAAAAATTTTTTTTCATTTTACAATTTAAAATATATTTATAAAGACAGTTATATAACGAAAATAAAGGGAAGTGGCATTTCCTTTCACTGTCAAAATTTTCCCTTTTGTTCACACTTTCCAACAAAGTTGAAAAGTGTTTATGAATTCGGTTTGCTGTCTGTCTGTCTGTCCATGCTCTAACTCGCGTAAATGTACTGGGATTGTCATGCAATCGATATATGTTTTTGAAGTTTACTATGGCATGTTCGGTATTGAAAATGAAGTATGTAGCACTTATAGTCCGTGTACAGGAGCACTCAAAACAATTCCGTTACATTATGGTCTATGGGGAAAAATCTTCTACAGTGCATTTTAGTGACTCTATTTCAAATGTATTGAAATTGATATCATCGCTGAAGTGTACTACCAGACTTTTTTATCGAATAAGGTACATGTAGTACTTATAATTAGTTTACTAATAATTACTTACTAATAATTACTTACTAATAATTACTAATAATTACTTACGAATAATTATTTACTCAAAATAATTCCCTTATACCTATGGTCCATGGGGAAAAGTCGTTTGCGGTTCATTTTGATCATGTTATACTATTGCAAACATAATTGAAATTGTTATCAATTTGTGAGGCGCACGAAACATGTTTTCTGTAGAATACGAAGCTTAAAGCATTTCTCATTCATTTACAGGGCCACTCAAAAGTATTCGGTTACCTAATGGTTTACGGAGAAAAACTATTTGCAGAGTATTTTAATTAAGTTTCACTATTACAAATATAATGAAATTGATATACATTACTGAGCTTTACTATACGATACCTGTTGTAAATATGATGTCCATAGCATTTATCGTTTATTTACAGGGACACACAAAAGATTTCGGATGCAGTACTGTAACCGAAGTATTGTCTATAAGCGATAAGTGCTGGAAGTTCGCTTTCAGTTAGGTATGCGTTAACTAAATTTTTCATACTATGTAGTATGTATAAATGTTATAGATCATACACAGCGCTACACAAAAGAATTCGTAAGCATTACTGAGTATCATCGTAAATTTCTTAAAGTTTTCTTTTTAATCGAGTTATGCATTTTGAACGTGAACTATATTTAGTATACTAAGCGATGTTTGTTAATTGCAAATAAATTCATATACAGGACCCCGCCAAGAACTAGATACATGGCCGCTTATGTATGTTAATTTCTGGAAGAGTGATTTCAGTAGTTTACAGCCTGTTTTTGCCTGAACTAAACTTTAGCTAAATATGTGGTGTGCATAAAAATCTTAATGTAATATACAAGGCTGTACAAAAGAATTAATTTTTTTGTCTATTGGTAGAAACTGCTGAAAGTGAATTTTCAACAGTGCTATGTGTGTTTTCTTAATAAATTAAATTGTAACATAATATATAGAGTATATATACAAACCTATAGATTTTATACAGGGCTGCACAAAATAATTACAGTAATTTTCTAGCTATGGCCTGTAATTGCCGAAATCTGTTTTTCAAATGTGTTTTGCGTTTTCTGAAATGTTTTCTTAGGTATCTTATTTATCTTATTAAACAGCGTAGGTTCGTTAAAGTATTCTGGAAGTATTGGAAAGTGTTTCATAATCTATGCTTAATGCCTGATTTTACTTTCTTGCTACATAACAAAGTTGTGAAGCTGGGTGATTTGAAACTTGGCAGTATTTCATTTCCGTTGCTCTTTGGCTTAGTGACTGACACAATAATAATCACGTGAGTATTGTCTGATTTAAGGTAACTTGGACAATGAAAAACTGTTTTCTCAAGACCTTGACTAATCAATGTATAGTGTGCGTTCTTTTTTAGGTGTGGATTATGTTTTTGCTTTTTAATGAAATATGTCGAAATAATGGTGAAATATATACTGAAAATATTTTGTCATAGGATTTGCAGAAACAGGTCTTACACATACATATTGAAAAAGTCCTTCCGGCCTGTGCCGGGAGGAAAAGGTAGATTTCATAGTCCATGTTTTTAAAAATGCAACTCATTTTACTCAAAAACCCGAAGCTAAAATGCTTGGTACTCGATTATAGAAGATTCAATCCCGGTTTACGTTAATACTGAATTTGAATGCGAATTTCAGCATGAGAGTTACAGCATAACAAAAATCAGAACATTTCAAAATGTCAACCACCCTAGAATTTCAAACTGTCATATCTCAGCCATTTTTTAACATAAAGCCAAAACGAAAAATGTTCTGGAATCCTTCTATCACGATCTAACACTTAACGCAAACACCTTTTTCAATTTATAATTTTTTATACATGTTTTTGAATTTTTTAAAAAAATAAATAAATTAACTTATCCTCATTTTAAAACAAGATGGCGCATGAAGCTCGACCTCGACCGAGTTCGTTGGCCAGCTTCCCGCGTCATCTTGTTTCAAAATGGCGACAGGTTAAATATTTATATATTTTTTTTTAATTCAAAAAGATGTATCAAAAATTATTAATTGAAAAAGTCATTTCCGTTAAGTGTTAGATCGTGATACAAGGATTTCGGAGCATTTTTTGTTTTGGTTTTATCTAAAAAAATGGCTGAGATATGGCAGTTTGAATTTTTAGGGTGGCTGACATTTTTAATCAAACTGATTTTTGTTATGCTGTAAATATCATGCTGAAATTCGAATTAAAATTCAATATTAACGAAACCCGGGATTGATTCTTCTATGATCGGGTTCCAAGCATTTTAGATTCGGGTGTTTTAGTAAAATGAGTTGAATATTTAAAAATATGGACTATGAAAGCTACCTTTTCCTCCCGGTACAGGCCGAAAGGACTTTTTTTAAATGAAGCCGAAATAAAATATGTTCCGGAATCCTTGTATCACGATATAACACTTAACGGAAACAAAGTTTACAATTTATAAATTTTTGTACATATTTTTGATTTTTTTAAAAGTTAAAACTTTTTAACTGACCGCCACTTTCAAACAAGATGGCGGATGAAGCTGGCCAACAAACTCGGTCGAGTCATTTGTATGTTTTGTACACATGATCTGTCACATTCATATCGGTTCATAAATACGAGAGTTTATAGCATAACTAATATAAGATTGTTTCAAAATCTCAGCCACCATAGAAATTTAAACTACCATATCTCAGCCATTTTTGAAGATATAGCCAACACAAAATATGTTCCAGAATCCTTGTATCACGTTTTAACACTTAACGGAAACAAAATTTTTAAATTTATAATTTTTTGTACGCCTTTTTGAATATAAAATAAATTAAATTTTTTTATCTGGCCGCCATTTTGAAACAAGATGTTGAATGAAGCAACGAACTCGGTTGAGACCTTGGTGTGTCCTATAGACATACTCAGTCGCATCCAAATTGGTTCATAAATACGAGAGTTATTGCATAACAAATATCAGATTGTTTCAAAATCTCAGCCACCCTAGAATTCCAAACTGCCATATCTCAGTCCTTTTTTAAGATATTGCCAATACAAAAAATGTTCCAGAATTCTTGTATCACGTTCTAACACTTAACTGAAACAATTTTTTCAATTCATGTTTTTTTGTACATCTTTTTGAATTAAAAAAATTAAAATTTTTAAGCTGTACACCATTTCGAAACAATATGGCGGATGAAGCTGGCCAACGAACTCAGTCGAGACCTTCGTGTGTCGTATACGCGTAGTGAATTACGCTCGTGTCAGCATAGCTGTCAAACTTCCGTATTTTTTTTTTCATGTCAAAGAAAAATAATTTTAACCATTGATTTTTTTTATTGAAACTTTTCTTGCTTTTATGGCATTATTAACATCAGAACTACCGGAAATTTTACTCCAGTTTTTAAAACTATTTCACACCAAAAATTTTATTTAAAACTACTTAACTTCATTTAACGTATTTCTGTGAGTTTTATATTTAATTTATTTGAAAAATAAATTTCTGGTTCGAATCGGAATACATTAATTTTGTAGTCGTCAAAATGACGGCTTATGATAGTTCTACTGTTAAAAAATATTTTTTTATATATATAAAATTAGTAGCTTAATTTGATTTGAAAAAAAAAATCAGAATGTTGGTATATGTAAGTATAATCCTCGTTTCGTTGTAACGCTTTTTTCGTGGTAAACGGTGTTTTCTGTTTCAATACCGTAATTTACGACCTTTAATCCGCGGATCAAACAATCATGTTTGAACCCAGAAAATTCATTTAATAATTGAAGTCAAATATTTACCGCGATCAAATAAGTTACATTTTATAAAATAAAATTTCTTCGTCGAAACATAATTGTTTGATCCGGATTATAGGCCGGAAATTACGGTATATTGTATTGCAGGTTATTTAAAATTGGTGCTACCTGTTGGTCGGTTTTCTTATTCAAAATGATACCTGTTTTTGATTCGCCTTGTTTAATGACAGATAAAACGAGGCAACAATTACTATTTGAAAATTTTTCTTGGATCCTGAAAAAAAAAACGCTCAACTAGCAACATTGTTTATTGTATCTACAGCAGATTGTTAAATTTCCCTTCATTAAAATTTCTGATTTTGTCGCTGACTATTTTAAAGCAAATTATTTGAATTATTAAAATTTCTATTTTAAAGTGTTTACATCATCACACATCATTTTATTAATTATTTCTTTTTAACATTTTTAGGGTCGTTGGACTCTGAAAAGAGCAAAAATAAGAATTTCTGTTTTGCGTTAAACTTTATTATTAACACGTTGACGGTCACTTGCGGCTATAGCCGTCAAAGCGAAGTTCACTATGTGGCATGACGGCAATAGGCGCACAAAACGAAACGGTCGTTTTTAGACACTAGGGCTATAGCAGCCCAAATGTGCATTTACCGGCGTACAAGTAGAAGCCCGGTGTCATGTTTTGGAAACATTTTTTTAGGTTGAAGTTCGTTTTCCACCTGTTATACGAGTTGCAGATTCAGTATGCACGTGAAGGGTGGCTTGTGGTCAGGGAAAAATACAGTAAAAATAATTACCAGTATATTCTTATAGAAAAATTCAAATTAATTATTTGATCGAATAATCAAGATAAATTTTTCTATAAGAATATACTGGTGTTTGTCACTTTTTTGACTGTATTTTTCCCTGACCACTAGCCACCCTGACGTGGTTATGAAGGGAGTAGTGTAACCTAATTAAATGTGCTGAATTAATCAAATTTAATTTTTATTTAAGCAGAAAGAGTAACACTATACTTCTAATATTCTAAATTCTCTTGTTCCTACTGTTCGTCAATGTGTTAAAAAAAACTGCAGTATTGATGGCAGAAAGTGTATTTTCATACTTTTTAAAAGGGTAAGTACAAAAAATATCATGTCATAATGTATTTCAAATGCATTTTTCTCAAATAGAATGTTCCTCACTCTGTATATGTGTTGCCAGTTTGCCCCCTCTTTTATTCAGAAATTACTAATTCATACCATAATTTCCGAATAGTAACTTTTGCTTTATTCATAATGTTGCATTCAGATCATCGCACAGATTTCGTGATAACATAAAATTTTAAAAAATCTTTCGGAATTTTGTAATGAAACAGGAAATTAAACTACCTTGGTCTATGCACAAGGCTCTCACTTAATTTTTTTTTTAATTCAATAATCTTATTTTAGTTGTTTTACAAATTTGGCAGAAATCTACCACAAAGGTTATTTCTATCGCAAATGTTGTAAAAATATGCCACGAAAATTATTCTTAGCCATTATCGATATATATAAAAGACCTTAGTTGTAGCCCTATATAATCTTCCAAATGTTCCATACGAATCAATGTTTGAGCAAAATTGTCAATATCGTTAAAGGTACAATCTTGATATACGCTACAAAAAAATTAAATAAATAAAATAAATAAAAAATATATCCAGTTTTTAACTGACAGACAGTTATTTAAAAAAGACATAACATTGGCGCAAAACTGCATTTTCAATAGAAATTCATGTGAATAGTCTTTAATGCTAATTTTGGGACTTGGAAAAACTAACACACCGAATCCATAGGGGCGTTTCTGACACTTTCACGCATAAATTAGCTTTGTACTTAAAGAGTATATAGCTTAAAGTTTTAATTTGAATAATTTTATATTTACACAATATTTATCTATCGCAATATAATAGCATCGAATTTCTGAAATAATATTTTTATATCTAAAAAAGAGAATTTTCAAGAATTGAGGATGCGACATATATATCGCACAGAAAATTTCGCTATTTTTAGTTATGAAAATAATGTTTCAGAAAATCAATGCTGCTGTATTACGATTGATAAATGTTGGATAAATGTAAAAATACTTAATTTAAATATTTGGACTTTAAACCGTTTATGTACAAATGTAATATATGTGTAAAGTGTCAGACACGCCCACACGTGTAAACATGGACTGAGCGAGCATTCGTAAACATACATATTCTTGTACAAATTTTAATGATAATTAACACTTAAATATACCAACAACCGGTCATTCCACTGGTACTGAATGAAAATATTTCGAATCGAACCACAAATTTAATCATAAAATAAATAATCACACAGAAATAAGTTAAATAATAAAGTTAAATAGTTTTAAATAAAAATTTTGGTGTGCAATATTTTTTTTAAAAAATCTGAGTAAAATTCCCGATATGTTTCCTGTTAACACGTGACCGTTACACAACACGTACGCAATGTAACTTAATTTTAATCCTTAAATGCTACATTGGCACCAGAATTTTGGAATGAAAAATTCCCTTTTACCAAGTACATGAAGACAAATTTTACTTATTTCCGAATTAATTTCATTCTAAATTCTGGTGCCAATCAATCATTTTAACATTTTACGAATAGAAGTATTCTTACGAGATATGTGGACGGCAAAGTGTTAAGTAGCATTTAACCCCTTCAGGGGCAAAATACTCTTCTACCTAAAATGTTGAAATGATTGATTGGCAAGAGGATTCACGAACGAATTTATTTTAAAATAAATAAAAGCTTTTCCTCATGTACCTTATAAATTCAAAATTTTACTATAAAATTCTGGTGTCATTGCGGCATTTTGGAATTAAAATTAAGTGGTATATATAATATACCGGTGCCCTTCAAGGGGTTAACCCTTTCTGGCACAGACAAATTCTGTTCGTAAAATGCGAAATTACTGACTGACACCGGAATTTATAAAAGACTTTTTTAGAAAATAAGAAATCCTTATTTTAAGCTTTCATTATAGAAGAACAATTTTATTAAAATATTCTTGGTGTAGAATGCAAGTTTCGATTTAAAATTAGGCGTTCCCGGAGTGGGCCCACTGTGCCGGAAAGGGTTAAATAATATTATGCCAACGTCCTAAAGTTTCAAATTTTCTTTAAAATAACTTTTGCAACAAAAATTCCACATTTAACGATGTCTTATGATGAAAACTGTATTACAGTACGGCGATTTGTTAATTTAAAAAAAAAAAAATTCAAATGTGAATGGACATATGTGAAGTACGTATATTACCTCATTTTTAATAGACTTCTTCGCTTCATTCAATGGTACAAAAATATTACAATTCCTGCATTCAAAGGAGGTGATTACATACCTGCAATTAAAATATAAAATCTAATTATTCTAATTAGAAATAGTGGTACCGGATTTCTTGGAAATTCGAAGGAACGTGCGCACCTTACTTATGGGATTCTTCGAACTATTTTTCTCTTTTTGTGACGAAATATTACCCTCTTCCACATGTCTTACGCACTTTGATAGGATATTTTTTTAAGTTGTATGGATTTTTTTAATCTCCACTCTTTGAACTATTTTATTTGTATCGCCATAAAAAAATTGGAAGTCGTATCATGCAAACCACACCATGATGCAGCAGTTTTTTAATATTTTATTCATTTTTGAACTGTGAACGGACTTATGGCGCCAGTTGTGCTAGTTGGGATACATTCTTTATTTGCAGATTGCTTGAGTTTCTACCATTTGTTCTAAATAAAAATATTTGTCTTATTTCATGACAAATTAAGTCGAATATTGCAATTTCAAAAAGTCTTAGTAATCAAGCTATCTGAATAAAAAGAAAGTATCCCTACTGGATGTATACCTATGTGTATCCTTTACATATATATACATATATAGCTGCTAACTTTTACGCTTTTTTAAAATTAAAATTTAATTGTAAATTTTCGTTGAAACAAAGAAAAAATCATATTAAATTGTAGTGGTATTTGAAAAGCATAAAATTTGGTGGCTATGTATACTATAAAAAGGTGATGAAAAAACTACATTTTTGAAAATTATGAAAGAAAGCAATAAAAAACAACTGAAATATACTTTTATGTTTGAAATTTTTAAACAAATGAAATTGAAAACCCCAATGAAATATTATTTTTAAAGTTTCAGATATGTTATCTAGAAAATGTTGACACCTTTTTCAAAGTGAAATTAAATTCCACTGAAAAACATTTTTTTAGATACTGATCGTATAAATCACGAAGTAAAACTTGTCACATAAAAGTTTATACAAACTTAACCCATTTAATTCTAGAAGCAGAATTTCCTGCAAACATATAACTAATTTCAAAAATTAATATTTGTCTAATATAATGTCAAAAGTTGTGATTAAATATAAGGAGAAAATTTCTGTTTCATAATCGCATTTTTTAAAAGTTAAAACCGTACAAATACTGTTTTCCACCTAAGTCAGTTACATTAAATGTAAAAAAAGCTGTCTTAAATATTTCTGCTCACAATCCGTTTGCATCTACATATTCCGAAAAGTAACCTTCATCTTATTTAACCCTTTTTATCCTGACGGTACTTATAAGTATCACTTTAACCCCTTCGCGACGAGCGTCTTTTACAGAATTTTTAATCTGTTACCACCGGTTTTTCAAATGAGAAATTTTCACCTAATTGAATCGCAAAAGATAAGGAAAACTTTACAAAAAAAAACAAGAACGAAAAATCATGCGTCAAGCATAGATTATGTAACACTTTCCAACGCTTCCAAAATAATTTTACGAATCATACTCTTTAATAAGCTAAAAGATAACATCTAAGTAATCCGAATACTTTTATTCAGCCCTGTATAGGATCTATAGATTTGTATATATACTACATAGGATGCTAAATTTTAGTTCAGTTAGGAAACACGTAGCACAGTTTAAAATTCTCCGTCTGGAGTTAAATAATACGGAAATGTGTTCCCGAACTTTTCTGCTTCCCTGTATAGGATCTACAGAATTTATACACACCACGTAATATACAAAAAGTGATTTAAAATTAAAATCGCGTTCAGTAACTTAAAACCCACTTCCAGGAATTATTGTAAACATACAGTAGAGAATTCTTTTGTGTGTCCCTGTAAATGAACGATGACTGCTATACAAACAATATTCTGTAGTAAGTCTGTTGTAATGAACCTTATATAAATTTCAATGCGTTTAAAATAGGGAAACATTATTTAAATAAACCGCAGACGATTTTTCTCCATAGACGTAATGTAACGGAATTCTTTTGACTGTCCCTGTAAAGTAAGTATAAGTGCTATGCACACCCTATTCCATATTAAGCTTCTTCTAATGCACCTTAGTGATATATATAAATTTCAATGCGTTTAAAATAGTGAAACATTATTTAAATAAACCGCAAATGATTTTTCCGCATAGACCGCAATGTAACGGAATTCTTTTGAGTGTCCCTGTAAAAAAACTATCAGTGCTACACACTTCCGTTGAAATAGGGAACATGCTATAGATAACGATTATAACATATAAAAATTGCAGGGCAATCCGAGCATATTTACGGGAGTTAGAGTACGGACAGACGGCCAGACGGCAGACGGCCAGACGGCAGACGGCAGACGGCCATACGGCCAGACAAACCGAAGTCATAAGCACTTTTCAACTAGGTTGGAAAGTGCTAAAAACTGGTGGGAATAATCGAAGATTCTGAGCATCTTATGCGTCACGTATTCGTGTCGCTCGTCCCCAAGGGGTTAATAAAACACCTATATATTCGTAATATGACCGTTTTTCCTAACGGTATTCACAATGGCACAAAGAGTGTATTTCTGACAGCAGGCAGGAGATGGCAAATTCAAGCACATATCCTCTTTCTTTGCATTGTAGGGATTTTACATTTGCCAAGCTACATTCGAAATCCATTTTGCAATAGAATTGACATGCATGCTGTTCTTCATTTGAGTAATTTTAGTGGTTTATTACCGGTTATTTAGTACTATTATTTTCTATTGTTTTCTATACTCTACAGGTGAACATTTCCTATATTTTATTTGGTTTACTATTTGAAATTTACTATTTTATTTTATATCATAGGGTAAAAAATTTATAGTGGTTACAGTTGCATAAAAAACCACAAACACAATAAAAAAATAATTTTCCTCTTTCCTATGTTTATTCTGCACCAAAAATTATCCAATGATGCAATAATACAATTAAAAAGTAGCTGGAAAATTAATTCAGGATATAAACGGTTAATTTGCAAAGTTTTCAGTCGATAAATAACACTAATTATTCTGTACTAAAATAGTGGTATGTAGATGACCCGTGGAACAGAGTTTAACACTAAATATAGCATCAATCGTTCATTTGACTGATACCAAATGAAAATATTTCGATTCGAAACAGAAATTGCTTTATAAAATAAATAAAATGTACATGACACAGAAATAAGTTAAATAAAAAAGTTAATTAGTTTGGAATAAAACTCGTGGTGTGAAATATATTTGCAAAACTTGAGTAAAATTCACGGTATGTTTAGTGTTAAAGACACCTAATGAAAATGTTTCAGCAAATCACTTTGCTACTTAATTTTACCTATCCACTATTACATTTACTCTTTGTTTTCTTCATAAAATCTAATTACTGAATTTAGTGTTTTCAAAAGAACTTTCACATTATTTAAGTGTTCTGTTTCTCATTATACTCTTCATAATTTTCCTGCCAGACAATCAACAACCATTAATTTAAAAATAAATGCCAAATATGTCACAAAACATTTGCAATATATAACAAACGAAAGATTTGTAAGTTGAAAATGGAAAGAGTCTCAAAATATAATTCTTGGAACAATAGAAAAAGTGTTAAAAATGTCAGTTCACATGTTATTTTACTTTATTAAAAAGAAATAATAATAAAAAATTAACAGGGTTCGTATATTTTTACCACAATTATTTAATAGAATTTTTTGCCTTATTTAAATTCAGAAAAGTCTTACCGTAATTTCCGGCGTATAATCCGCAGCTCAAAGAGTCGTTTTTTGACCCAGAAATTTTATTCAATGATTGTAGTTAAATATTTACAGCGATCTTTTAAGTTACATTTTATAAAATAATATTTCTGGGTCGAAAAACGACTCTTTGAGCTGCGGATTATACGCCGGAAATTACGGTACAAATCCTGAAATTATACGTGGCGTCTAC
Organism: Maratus michaelseni; assembly: GCA_963931845.1. NCBI lineage: Eukaryota > Metazoa > Arthropoda > Arachnida > Araneae > Salticidae > Maratus > Maratus michaelseni. Next base: position 267,832,739 of record OZ007599.1, read on the forward strand.
AATATCAGCTATTTAAATATTAAATGGAAATTTCCTATTAAAAAATTGTAGTAACAGCGTACGAATCCTGTTTAAGATAGCAAAAATGTAAAAAAAAATTGCTAAGTTGGTGTTTTGAAATTTTGAAAGTTCCAACCTGAAAACTGTTGTTGGACACCGCATTTCTTGAACTTCTGAGATAAAAGCATTTTGAGGAAATTTATGAATTTAATATTGATATTTACGCATAAAATCTGCACATAAAAATATTAGTAATTTTTTAATACAGTTTTTTATTTGTATCATGCTATAGTGGTGCGATATAAAAGTTCCTGGAATGCATATAAAGTTATTTATTTTTAGAAATTATATTTAATAAAATGTAACTTATTCCTTAGTGCTACAGCTCTGGAAAAATAAAGTGATCACCCCTGCTAACACTGAAAACCCTTGTTTAAAATTAAGACTGGCATCAACTGAGTAGTAATAACGTCTCGTAATTTATGACGTGCTTAAATTTATATAAGGGTTCGTCTACACATAGAAAGTGTAATCAACTTTAGAATTTCCAATACTAACACCTACCTTTGACATCATATTTAGATCCTTCGGTAAATTTTGCTGATGGATATCAAATTCGAAAGTCTTCGGTCCAGTACAAATATGTGCAGATTTAAAATTTGGAACGCTTAATGTTAAATTCATGTTTAATAACTGCGTAACAGCTTAAAATGCGGGTGATTTTCTAATAATAACTCAAAACTACTAGTCAGAATTATCTGTAATTTTGGATTTGCATGCTTCAATCTCCGAGAAATTGATTTTTGTTGAAACACTTATAGGTTACAATTATTTTTTTTCGAAAATTAATTTATGAAATATATATGTTTTTGAAATTATAAAAAAAATGAGAATTATCAAAATTTTTTAGCTTTCCTTTCTTTTATTTGGCTTTCAATTCCCTTTTCTTTCTTTTACAGTCTGTATCGAATTCTCTCGTGATCTTAGTTTCATGTTCAATGCTGCCTCACCTGAAACAGAAAATATTCACATGTTTGTCATACATTAATTAACTTGAACATTTTTACATAAATATATGGTGCAGAATTCAAACATATAATATGTCAGAGAAATTTGAATATTGATCTCGTACTCCATTGATCAAATTTTAAGTATGCGGAAAGGTAACATCAACATTTGTTTTGAAATTTAAGAGTTACGTTGTGTATTATTAATACTACATAGCTGTCGAGTGGTTATAAAATTACGAAACACTTTCATCCCTGTTTAAGGTAAGCGTTAATGAAGAAGGTGAAAAATTACATTCGGCTTCTCCCATTTAAGATTACAGTGACAAAATTTGAAAAATGTTACAGAAATACCAACATTTTTCATCTCCAAAGGGTCATCATAGCGATAAACCATATATGTTGTTAAATTGGTTTTTTTTAGCACAAGAAACAATGACTAAAAACAAACGTAAACATAGCAGTTAGGACAACAAATGATACTATAAAAACAACAACAAATTTTAATCGAATTAAAAAATGTTCCCATGTTTCTTCTGTTCAGGCGATGACACATCGCATACGGGAGATTGTCGAAACAGTACATCATGGAATAAATTTTAATGCTTGGTTCTAGTGCCTTAAGTAGTAGTTATTTGAAATTTTCGAAATTTTCAACCTATCAATAACCTATTTCAACCTATTTCAATTATCTGTAACATGAACTATGAGGGATAGATTTTTTTCATGTTATTCATAAGCGCACACTTTAAAAATCACCTATCCTAAATTACATCCGTTTTCTATACGATTAGGTGACTAAGGAATCATTATTGGCAATTTTTTATGACTACTATGTGTGTGATTTAAAAGCCAGCCTCTGACAACTTCTAGACATCAGATGACACCAATAGATTAATGCAGACTCAAATATTTATATTAATTTTAACGCTACTGATACCTTTTAGCATTTCCAATACGACTATTTTAGATCAGACATCTTTGCCTAATATTTTTCCTAACAAAAAGCGTTTTGCATTTGATCAGAGAATATATAATATTTTTCTGTTATTAAAAAAGACGAAAAATACTACAAAAATTGCGGTAAAGAATTACGCACCTTGCTTTATGAAAATTTTAGAATATAGAAGATCTAGTAGTTTAACATTCTTTGTCATCTCATAAAAGCAAATGAATATCTTAAGAACTGTTGGATTTTTTTTCTTCTTTTGACAAGGACGAATTCGGCATTAAAAGCTTTTTTCAAAAAATGAATGTGATGCTATACAGGGTGAATCTAAACTCTTGGGCAAAACTTTAAGGGGTGATAGTACACATCAAGACAAACAATATTAAATAGTAAACTAAGTGTCCCAGACGTCTTCCGAAGGAGATAGGCGCCATTAAAGTTTAGGGTCCAAAATTTCAAATAATTATAAAAAACGGAAATATTGGTCGATTCGTTTGCGGTTTTCGCTAAAACTATTCTTTATGTCAGTATTTTCTTAAAAATAAATTTTAAAGATAAAGTTCAAAAAATACCGATAGAGGGCGCTTTAGACTTTGGAGTAACGAACAACTTTTTTTTACCGTAATTTTTTGTATCTCATTAAATGCTTTCAAAAGCTTAGACTTAAATTTTGAGCTCAAAATCTGAATCGTTGGGAGTGATTATGTAGCGCAAACTGAACTGCGTTCAGGAATTGAAATTTGAAACACCTCCCTCCCCATCTCCCCAAATTCCTGAACACATTTCAGTTATTCCCGATCTTGGTGTCGTAGACCAGGCAGAAATAATATGAGTTGTAATTTTCCAACTGGACGAAAAATGTCCGGGACAGGATTCGAACCTGGGATCGCTTGAAGCTGCCATGCTCTACCAACTGAGCTATCCCGGTTGAATCTGGAGGGAATAATTCATCCAGTTCATGCCGGGATAGCTCAGTTGGTAGAGCATGGCAGCTTCAGCCAAGAGATCACAGGTTGGAATCCTGTTCCGGACATGTTTCATGCAGTTGGAAAATTACAACTTATAGGATTTCTTTACCAATTTGAATAATTGTGTTAAAATTAATCCAGGCAGAAACTACTACCCCCTACACGTAGAATAAACAATAGAGTAATGACAAAATTAAATAGAAAATTTATTCATAACAGACATAAGCAATTTCTCCGCGCAAAATAAAAAGAAACAATTTGATGTATGCATGTAGTGCGCAATATGAATGAAGGTTGACACGTAGAAAATGGTACACGCATGATGTTCGTGAGGAATCACAAAAACTGCTGGAGAGAGTGCCCACCAGCAACGATGCAGGCCTCACGCCACCGGCGGCGGAGGGAGTTGCGAGCATTAGTGAATACCCCAGACATCTCCCGGATATCGCCTGCTACGACGGCAATCCTCGCAATCAGGTCCTCATCGGAGTCGACGGTAAAAAATAGTTGTACATTACTCCAATGTCTAAAGCGCCCTCTATCGGCATTTTTGAACTTTATCTTTAGAATATATTTTTAAAATAAATTTTTTATTTAATTTTGTCATCCCTCGGTCGTTTATTTTACGTGTTAGGGGTAGTAGTTTCTGCCTGGTCTACGACACCAAGATCGGGAATAACTGAACTGTGTTCAGGGGGTTTCAAATTTCAACTTCTAAACACAGTTCAGTTTGCGCTACCTAACCACTCCCAACGAATCAGATTTTGAGCTCAAAATTTAAGTTTAAGTCTTAGCCTTTGAAAGCATTTAATCAGATACAAAAAATAACGGTAAAAAATAGTTGTTCGTTTCTCCAAAGTCTGAAGCGCCCTCTATAAACATTTTTTTAACGTTTTCTTTAAAATTTATTTTTAAGAAAATACTGACATAAAGAATAGTTTTAGCGGAAACTGCAAACGAATCGACCAATTTTTCCGTTTTTTATAATTATTTGAAATTTTGGACCCTGAACTTTAATGACGCCTACCTCCTTCGGAAGACGTTTGGTACCCTTAGTTTCCTATTTAATATTGTTTGTCTTGATGTGTACTATCACCCCTTAAATTTTTGCCCAAGAGTTTAGATTCACCCTGTATAAATGAGGAAGAATTTTGATAAAGACACCATTTACAGAGCCGCGAAATCATTTTAGTTTTGACTACCACTATTTCTGAACAGTATTTTTTCTCTTTCTACACAATGTTAACCAGTCACAAGTATACTCTTATATGCATGGATCTTATGTAACGTTTTTTAATTTTTTTTTCGTACCACTATATTAGAAAAATATTTTTGCCTCATTTAATCGCGGAAATCCCCAAATGCCAAAATTTATGAAACAGTCTGTAGTTACAATTTAAAGACTTTCTGTGCAAAGTCGATATATATATATATATATATATATATATAATAATTTCGTTTCAGTATTAACAACTAAACTAAGGAACATCATACTTTTTTTAAATACAGGGTGATTTTTTTTAAAGTTGTGAAAGTAAAACCCTATAACAAAAGAACCACTGATCCAAATGACTTGAAATTTCACTAGTGTGCTCCCAAAGCAATGGATATTTTTTTAGACATGGTTAAAAAAAACTTAAAATAACACCAGCAGGTGGCGCTGTATATGCAGTAATGTCGGGAGACGAGCTTGTGCACGACACACGTACAGTGGCGATAAAAACATGAAGCACGCACATCTCTTGTTCAATATTCTGCGGATATCCTCGCAATGACTGTGCGTTGTTATTGAAACTGTATTATCAGAATAATGACAGGGTAGCAACTGCTCTTAGGAGATTTAGGACACGTAAGAATTTAAGAAAAGGTCCAATGACTACAGAAGACGTACGGAAGATGGTTTTGCAATTTGAACAGACTGGTTCACTGAGCCTAAAACCCGGTAGAGGAAGGAAACCAGTTGATGTTAACCTACAGCGCCATCTGTCGGAGCAATTTTAAGTTTTTTTTTTTTTTTTTTTTTTTTTTTAATACGCTTAAAAAATCCCCATTGCTTTGGGAGCATACTGTTGAAATTTCAGGTCATTTGGATCAATGGATCTTTTGTTATAAGGTTTTACTTTAACAAGTTTAACAAAATCACCCTGTAGATCAAATGCAGTGGTATTCGTTATTCTCATGCAAAAGTATCTTCTCACCACTATCCGCTAAATGTATTATTTGCCTTATTTAATGATAGAAATTTTACGATTAACCCTTAATTGTATAGTGATGTAAATTTCCATCACTGTTTATTTAACTTTTAATAAATAAATCAACTTCTTCGCCACCACTATATTTATATAGAAATATTAATCCAGTAAATTTCGCGTGAACTGTGTTGCTGAACAAAGTTAAAAATCTATCTTAAAATTTTTTGTGTCTAATATTTAATATATGTATAAAAAGCACAATTGTAAAAGAAAAACTCATGCAAAGAAGGGTTAATTAACACCTTGGAGACGAGCGACACGTATACGTGACGCAAAAGATGCTCAGAATCCTCGATTATTCCCACCAGTTATTTTTTATTGTAAAATTTGCCTCATTAAATCTTAACATTTCTGCGATTCAATTAGACAAAAATTTCTGTTTTGAAAAACCGGTGGTAAAAGATTAAAAATTCTGTAAAGGACGCTCGTTGCGAAGGGGTTAAGAAGATTTCTATTTTTTTTAATGTTAGCTATGCGGCCTGTAGGCCGCGTAGTGAGTATCACTGCATTTAACACATTGTATGCCTATCCATTCGAAATGCTTATAATTTCACTAAGATTCAATTTATATGTTTCAGTTTTGCTGCAACATTAAGAAAAATAAATAAAAACATTTATTTCATTTAAAACTTAAACATTTTTATTAACTTTTGGATTAATCCTTAAGCATTAATAAAATGTACATAATAGCTATTTTTTAAACAAGAGTTCTCATTTTTGAAATATTTTATTTTATATTAAAATATAGTTATTATTAGTAATGTGTCAACACTACTTTAAAATTAATTTTTTTTAATTGAATTTTTAAATCTCAGAATTCGCAATCCCCTTATTTAACCACAGAATTTACAGTATTTATCTGCAATAAAATTAGGCAAAATATTCTATTTAAAAATTTTTGTAGAACAGTTCGCACTCCGACAATCAAATGCGTAATATTAAAATACAAATATTCTTTTCCGTGCTACATTCTTCCGAAAAACTCACATAAAGGTTCCAAACTGGGTGCTACCATTGAAAAAAAGAAATTTGATACAATTCTTAATATTGAGATAACCCTCGGAACATAATGTATGAATAGCATTGGTCAGTGGACATTATTACCTGTTGATCGGCACTTAAACCTTTTTGTTCTATGCGAATACTTTCTGCAGAATTATTAGGAAAGTATTACTTATTGTCTCTAGGACTGTACCAGAGTTCGTACGCTTTTACCACAATTTTTTAATAGAATTTTCCGATTTGATATTTAAATAGAAGTAATTGTAGACGCCTCGTTTTATTGCAGGATTTGTAATACTTTTCCGCCTTTAAATAAGATGAAAAATTCTATTAAAAAGATGTGATAACCCTGTGTACCTAAAATGATTAACAGTAGACGGAATTTTATTGCATTTAATGGGAATTCTCAAGAGATAACTTTGATTATCGACCAAAAGTTTTTATTAGAATAATTAAACAATATCTTTGGAAACATGTTTTCCTCATGATCGTAAAAAATATACATCAAACGAAAAGCATTATTGATTTTCACTCAAAAAGAAATTATTAAGCGCCCATCTTATTTAAAATTGTAGATCAAGGAATTCAGTTTAATGGTTTTTGTCTGTATAAAAAAAAAATATTTATCAGCGACAGTAAAATCTTTGTAAAATTGAATGTAAGAATTTTTAAATTATCTAATTAAACAAAGTCGTTTGTAAAATTAGATTGCAGCAGTTCTTTGGATAAAACCATTCCGTCTATATTTCTTAGCTTTTGTCATAAATATTCTTAGAGTTATAAATGAATAGGAATCCAACAGTTTAGAATAATGTAATAACTGGCGTATTCAGGGATAAACCAGACTTTTCAATATCTCAATTTAAGTCATCCTACCACTTTTTCTGAACAAAATTATCTTCTTATTTAATCGTTGAATAAAAATTCTGATATTAAATAAAGCGAGCATTACTGTTTAGGAAAAGGGGTGTGATGTCCACTCTGACACTCTCTAGTTACGCCACTGAGTGAAATTAAGATCTTACATAGAAAAGTGTCAGAGGTAGGAGTAGGGGTAGGAAAACGCTACTTTTTCGCAGCTTTTTGTATTTATTTTGCTTGATTCCCACCACATTTTTGAAATAGTAATTAATATCCGCCTTATTTTCGACTTATTTATAATCCGTCATCAATTAAGCGTAATATTTTTATTTTAAAAATGCGGTATAGATCAAGCAAACTGAATACAAAAATTAGCGGAAAAGTAGCGTTTTTTTTGTCCCTGACAGGCATTCAATTTGTAACCAGAAATTTGTAAAAATTGCTAAATATAATGTAAAATAATTTTAATAAAATTAATTTATAAAGATTTTAAAAGGATTTTTAATACTTTTCTGCCATTAAATAAGTCTAAAAATTCTATTACCGTAATTTCCGGCGTATAAGCCGCAGCTCAAAGAGTCGTTTTTCGACCCAGAAATATTATTTTATAAAATGTAACTTAAAAGATCGCTGTAAATATTTAACTAAAATTATTGAATAAAATTTCTGGGTCGAAAAATGACTCTTTGAGCTGCGGCTTATACGCCGGAAATTACGGTAGTTGGAAATATAATATGTGCAAAAATTGTCAAAAAACGCAATACTAGAAAAGGAATGATATCGAATTATGAAAGTTTAACCCTTTCGGGCACGGTGGGTTACTGTAATTTCCGGCGTATAATCCGCAGCTCAAAGAGTCGTTTTTCGACTCAGAAATATTATTTTATAAAATGTAACTTAAAAGATCGCTGTAAATATTTAACTACAATTATTGAATAAATTTTCTGGGTCGAAAAACGACTCTTTGAGCTGCGGCTTATACGCCGGAAATTACGGTAAATACATGTGGTATACGCGTACGAATCCTGTGCACCTAAAGTGTTTAAAAGTTGGACGGAATTCAATTAGTAACCAGAAATTTGTAAAGAATATTAAATATAATGTAAAAAAATTTTAATACAACGAAAATTTCCTATTAAGTTTTTCATTATTTACTATAATTCTATTTTTGTGAATGCAAAAGATAACAGGACACGGTTCACGTGGACCGTCGAAAAATAATATTCCTATACATCTCTAAAATTAATTATACAAATGAGCTGTAAGGATCAGCAAGACCACTTTGTAGGCTACGACTATTTCCAAACTTCAGTCACTGCCAAAAGTTAGCACGCAGATGAAAATTTAGGTTAAGGAAGGTTAATTTTCGGAAGCCAATCTGAATCCGAGTTACTACAATTCGTTTCGGAGTTAGATGGAAGTATGCAAATATGTTATATAACAGCCAATCACGGTTTCGTGTCGAGAAATATGCAAAAAAACAGTCGTATAAGATGACAGCATTGTGAAGAGTTGTAGGAGTTGCACGTAAGTGCTGATAAAAAGTATTCAGATCTTTCGTACATTTTGTTTTCAAGACAGACATGTGTCAATGTCTTCCAGAAAAGGTATGGAAGATTCTGAGCTATGGCGTGCCGTCGAAACCATTGAAGCGAGACAATCAATCACAGATGTTGCTCTTTTCTTTAGCGTTTATCAATCCGTAATTTCAAGATTAAGGGAACAATGCCTAAACAGGCAAACAGTTGTCCGAAGGCATGTGCCAGATCGTCCAAGGGTTATGACCCCCTCGGATGATCGATATATTGCTGTTGTAGCCAATCGGAATCAAAGAGCTACCTCGACACGTGTGATAGCTATGGTTGCAGCGTTCATTGGTAAAACGATATCTGCCACTGATGTGCACCATAAGCTACACATTAATGGACAGTATACCCGGATACCCAAGTGTGTGTTCCTCTATCTGTCCAACCCAGAGGGGCACGATTAAAATGGTGTCGGCAACATATCAATTGGCTGTGTGTGATTGGGGCAACGTTATGTTCACGAATGAGTCGGATTTGCCCTGCAACCAGATGACAAGCCTGTAAGGGTTTGGAGAGAAGTTGGCACATGCAATCGGCCGCAGAACATCACCGAACATGAAGCATTCCGAGGTGAGCTGGAAGCATCATGGTCTGGGCTGGGATTTCGTTAGTATATTGCATCGATCTGCACATGGGCTCTATGACGGCTGTCCGGTATCGGAATGAAGTCCTAGATCCCACTGTATGATTGTACGCTGCAGCAGTTTGTTCTACTTTCATTTTAATGGATGATAATGCGCGTCTCCATAGATCTGTCCTCGTCGAAGAGTACCTGGAGAGTGAAGGGATTGTGCATATGGTGTGGCCGGCGTACTCGCCCGACCTTAATCCCATTTAACATCTTTGGTATGCCCTTGGCCGTGCTCTTTGCCCACATGTCCCACTTTCAGCCACTATTACAGAGTTGCAATCTGCTCTACAGGAGGATTGGCGCTTACTTGAATCTAAGTTGGTTGATCACCTCATGGAAAGCATGGTGACACGCTGTAAGCTTTGTATGCAGGAGAGGTCTGCTCCCATAACCTATTAATGTCGGCTTTGTTTTATTTTGTGGTTTTAAACATGCGTTTGTTAATGACTCCAATATGATTTCATCTTATAACTTAAGAAAATCCAATATTTTTTTCAGCTTTGTATGCAATTATTTGTTTTGTTTCTTACATAAGCATATTTGCTACTTTCATGGAGCGTTTCGTGTCAATCTAAGCAGTACCTGTCGATTTTTCCACATTTTACCGCTGCGTGCTTAAATTTTGTAAATGAGTGTATATAATATTTTTCTTTAGATTTCTCTTATACATGCTGTACATACCTACTATGTGGTAGATTTATCTTGTAAAATTTTCAGAAACCTGCAATAATTCATTTATATTGTTTGTAGATTATGATAGCTAAAAATGTGGCCCGATGGTTTCTGCATGCGTCTGTTTCTGAGGATTCTGATTCTTTAAATTTTAAAATTAATGTAGGTCAAAATTCTGAAATATCTTGCATACAAAATTATTAAAAAATTATTATTTATTTTTTTAATGAAATAAGAATGCATAGATTATATTTGTGTCGATTCATTGTATCCCATCTAAAAGGAACGTTTCAATTGGATGATGTTTTCAGAAGATTTAAATAAATGTTTTTCACGTGGATTTAACATTGGCATCCTCACATTTTCATGCTTTCTAATCCTTCAAAGATTAAGAAAAAATATGTAATTGTCTTTGCTGATTTTTACCCAAAGGATCTCAAAGAAAGTGTAAAAAGTAGCTGTTACTATTTGAAAAATAAAACTTGTTAAAATGTTTGCTATTAAGAAGACAGCCTATGACGAAATAAACGTCATGTAACTGTTAAAAACGCTCTTTTCTTCTATTCTTGTATCAGTTAGATACATACTCGCAGAACCACGGGAAGCACGGGCTAGGGCTATTATATAATACTGGCTGAATCAATAAGCATTTTGATGCCCACATAGACCAATCAGCGATTGCTGCCAACGCGGCGTGATGTGACGTAGCCAATCGTTCTTCTCCTATGGGCAAATAAATGGCGGCGTGACCGGCATTGTAGGAGCCTTAGCACGGGCTTCCCACCACTCCATGTGAAAAGTAATGATCGATATATTTAACCCATTAAAGCCTAGCGGTACCGTATGGTACCAGATAAGTTTCAACCATTTTTTTGTTTATACACCAGTATTTTTTTAAGGAAACATTATCTTTTTTTAATGACTCAAAGTTCGGGATAAAATCAAACAAAAATTGCTAATTTAAAAAAAACTGGTGTGAAATGTAAGTTTTGCATTTTAAAGACGAAAATAATTCCGGCTTTAATGGGTTAACCATTTGTAGGGCGGTAGTTATGGCTAAACCACTTAATTTTAATCAAGACTTGTAGCTGAAAATTTCAATAAAAGTTTGCTTTTATAATGTACGTGACAATAATTTTAAAGTTTTATTTCTTTTTAAATGAAATTGTTCTTAATTTTTGGTTAGTTTTCAACATTACAGGAAAAGAATTACGTGCGCATGAAAGTGTACACGCAGAATTTGTATCTTAAATAGCGAGAAAAATTCTATTCTAAAAAAAGTTGCGAGGAGTTTGGCTGTGCTCCTCCCCTATCCTACTGTACGCCTATGATTATATCTGAAGTTATAGCAATCGTACGAGTTTTTTTTTCCTTTGGCTTAATGTACAATAAGTGCTCTCACGGAAGAACATTGAATATTTCAAAGCAACGATTGTTTTGCGATGCTGGAAACGTGACTTCATATCTATAATAGAAATAATAAGTCAAAAAGTGGGCAGCTGGACAGCGGACGTAGATGTGTTAGTTCGCTGGTTTCTCTCTCTGTGTGTGTGTACTTGTGCGTGTGTGTATGCGTGTACGCGTGCAATGGATAGCAAAACCTGTCGCAAATAGAGGTTCTGAAAATGACTTTCAGGATAGACGACGTCTATCGAAGACAAGATAGACGAAGACCCAATTCACTAAAAACTCAGATTTTGTATATTTTACTAAATTCATTTTATGTAATCTTTAGTGTTTTTTTGCGTTCATAACAGGAATTCAGTTTCAGTCATTTAGTCCAAAATAGTAAATTTTGTCCACTTTCCAAGTAAGTTTATTCGGAATTCGCAAGGCACTTTTTGAATTTTTCGTGAATTTTTGTAAAATTAAATTATACAATTCTAAATAGAACAAAAAGAAAAACCTCATGAAAATGTTTAAATTATAACAGGGTCGATTTGAAAGTAAAAATATGTACTTTAATACAGGTTCCAATTGAGTTTTTTTGCCTGCACTTTTCTTAAAATTGTAATTTTGATGCTTCGACGCACCGTTGAGAAAAGCGTTTGTAGACCGGAGTATTCAGTTTTATATTGCAAAAGAATGCATTTAATAATGATACTGTTTCTAATTGAAAATTTTATAGGTACAATTCACTAATTGTATAAATATGACTATTGTGTATATTTAAAAAAATATATTGTTAACATGAAAGTGGGAAAGGTATTATATCATATCAGTGGAGTTACACATTTTCAGTAGACATGATTTCGCGTCAACCGTCACGAATATGTTATTATACGGGACTTCACCGTGTGGCCCGCAGGCCACCAAGCTACCATTGATTTAGAATGGGATAAAATTGCCTTACTTAATGACAAAATTTTGTGATTAAATAAGGCGAGGATTATATTTTTGAACTTATGGTGGCAAACGACGTTGAAGCAAAAAGTTTGAAGACATCTATGTTAATATTTCGAGAAAAGTAACATTTAAAAATAGAAATTGAGAGCAAATGACATTATTCTATGTTTTGAAAAAAAAAAGTGCACCTTACTCAAACTATCATTTTACTTTATATGAAATTTTATTTGTGATAAAATAGCGTATTAAGCCTTTCAGGGGCAAAGTACTTTTAGTAATAAAATGTTGAAATAAATGACTGGCACCGGAATTTACAAAAAAATTTATTTGTAAATAAGAAAAAGGCTATATTTCACATACATATTAAATGGAAAAAATTTTAGCAAAATTCTGGTGCCACCGTGGCGTTTTGGGATTAAAATTAAGTGGTTTCATAAACATACCACTGCCCCTGAAAGGGTTAAAGTGACATTATTTTTAGAGGTTCAAACTTTATGTGAAATTTCTTTCAGTTTCTAACTTGACACGCGGTATCAAGATACTGCAGACACCTAAAAGTTCTCTTAAACTATTTCGAAACAAAAATCTTCGTGGTAGAATTTTATGACATGTATTAAAGGAATGTGTTAGGAAGATTATTATTTAGCTATATTAGTAGGGCAAAATAGATAGCTGCGATCCTTGTAAAGACGTATAGTTTATATATTTTTTACTTATTTCTGTATAAAGTTATTACAGGTCAAAATTTGAGGATGATAATATAAAGTGCGCGTGAAGAAATTTTATTTATATTTGCTTAAAGTAACTCGATTGAAAAGTTTCTTTTTAAATGAGATACAATGAATAGACCCAATTATATTCTAAGCATATATTCAATTAAAAAACATATTTTTCTTTATATAAATTATTAATAATATCCATATTAAAAAATAAGAATTATGATCTACGCCAATTTTTACATAAAACGAATAAGTATCTTCAAAAACATTACAATGCCCTTTTACAACACATTCATAGCATTGATTTCCGAAGTATAAAAAAATTTTATTTTAAAAGGGCATGCTACTCTCAAATCTTTGACACCGGAATCGGGACATATACGTCCCAATGACTGTTTTTTTTTACTATATTCTAACCACTTTTTACAAAATAATCCCTGCCATACACTTATACTAAGATGTTTCAAGAAACATATACAGCAAAGGCAAAGGAATTTTTTTGCGAATTGTGATACAATTGAATATAAAAATATTCGCCAGTCCCGGCCTCTAGTTAAAAGGTTAAATCTTTAAAAAAAATGAGATTCATTCAATATATGAGAAACGTATATACGAAAGATCAACATTTAACATTTTCTGCACATTTTAAAACAAACTTCCTAAAAAATTCTCCTAAAATCAGGCTAGTTATGAATAAAAATGTATATAGTATTCTTAGTAAACAATGATTAAACGGTCATTTCCACACCCAATTATAGCTCTCTGAACGCATTTACATAACTGAGTTTTTCTTAGGACAATCATTATAAAATATTAAATCCTCAAACGGGCATCACAGAAGAAAGAGGATGGATGGCAAATTTCTTATGACTCTGGTACAGTACTCATACACAGTATTGTGATTTTTTGTACCACTAAAATTCAATAGAATCGTTTGCATTTTTTAATCGTGGATTTCTACAATTAAATGATGACAAAATGAACTATTAAATTTTAGTGGTAAGAGAACACGTAAAAGTTGGTATCTATGGTATTTGCGTAGTTCTATATGAAAAAGAAACATTGGTTTATACGACAATTCTTTAACCTATTCTTTACCCTTTTTTAAGTAAACGACATCGAAAAACTCGTAGTTTTATTAATTAGATCCGCCTATGTAATGTTTCTTGAATAAAAAGTTTGTAAGCTTTTGGCAGACTATATATGTTCATGCATTTGACCATATGTTATTAAACTTTCAGCAAACTTTATATTAAACCCATATTTCGAGACATTTTTATTGACGCGTAAACCTGGAAAAACTACCTATGTTAATTAATATTTAAACTAACATATAAGCACATAATATTTTAATTTATATTTTTTAATATGTTAAATAATGCACCACCAATATACTAGAACTGAATATTTCAAGTTTAAATAAAATATAATTTAAAGTAATTTTTGTCAAAATGAGCTTTTTCAGAATTGCGCACACGACATCTCTGGAACTAGTCGATATCTTTCATGATATTTTTAGGCGTTATATATTATATATAAATCTTAAGACTGACATTAAATATGTTTATTGTTTCATCTACAAAAATATCATGCATTGATAAACAATGCAAGAACCATATTCAATACTTTAAACATTGTCAAATATAATTCTTTCCAAAAATATACACATATTGGGTTCAGTCTTAAGAATAATCTATAAACCCGTAATGATTTCATGTAAAAATATTAAATGGTTCAAGAGAAAGCTTGCACCCCAATTTTTTTTCTAAAGGATATTTTTAACAATTTGAATAAATGGATTTAAATGATTCTTTTAATCATTGCTTACACAGTAATCACCTGATGTGTTTCTCGTCACAACTATAGCAATTATAAGAATTTTTTATGTGTTCTGTTTTAAAATGCGCGGAAAATATTTCTCTTTCATAATCATGTTGCTCGAAAAATCTATTATTTTGGTGATTTAATAGTAATGGACCTCTTAAAAACGATTTTATATCACCGTATTATATTATAATTCGCATCCACAGAAAAGAAAATAATTGAAAGTTACTAGAACAGTTTTATAATTATATTTTTCATATATACTTAAAATGATCAGGGTCCATTAGCCGTGTTTTTGGCCCATATAAGACTAAAATTCGATTTTGTTATACTGAGTTAATTATTTCACTTTTTATTATTAGAAGGTTTATACTGTACGATTTCAACAATAGTTTTTGCATTTTGTTCGGATTTATATGACTTACACATAAAATACATCAAAATGTACAATATATGTAAAAATAAAAAAGTGTTGCAAAGCTGCTATATTAAAAGTAGAGAGTTACCGTAATTTCCGGTGTATAAGCCCGGCTAAAAAAATTCTGTTACGAACCAGAAATTTTATTTATTAAAAAAGGTCAAATAAGTTCCATGCACAAATAGGTTATATTTTATTAAATAAACTTTCTGGTCGGAAACAGATTTATTTGAGCCGCGGCTTTTACACCGGAAATTACGGTGTGTAACTGCGTTCCCTCACGTCACTAAGATATTTTAGGATGCAGCAACATGTTTAAACGTGCTAAAATGAACGTAATTATTGCTAATGTGTAAGAATGCAGTTATTAGCAATAGTTACGATTATTTTAGTACATATAAACATGTTGCTGCATAATAAAATCTCTTACTGACGTGAGGGAATGTAGTTACTTAACTCTCTATTTTTAATATTTTACTATGAGCGCAGCTTTGCAACACTTTTATTTTTACATATATTATATAATTTGATGTATTTTATAATATATGTTAAGGTGTAAGTGTTGCATAAATGCGTTCATATAAATAATTGAGATGAAATCAGGATAAATGGTGCATTTTTTATCAAAAACTACGAATAATACTAACTTTGAGCTTCTGTTAGTCATATAAATCCGAACAAAATGTAAAAACTATTGTTAAAATCATACAGGATAGACCTTCTAATATTAAAAAGTGAAATAATTAAGTCAGTATAACAAAATCGAATTTTAGTCTTATTTCATGAGCCAAAAACACGGCTTATGGACCTTGATCCTTTCAGTATAATTTTTCTAGTTACTAATTGAATGTTCCAAGTACTTTTTCCAAATGTATTTTAGTATTGAGTATGAAAAAATTTCCAAGTTTATACATGATTTATTATTCATAATATTTTGTTTAATATTAGACTATGAGTGAAACAAAAATAAGGAATTATCAATTACCACATATTCCAGCATATAACGCGCACATTTGATACAAGAAAATGGTAGAGAGTTACAAGTGTGCTTTATGCGCTAGTTATAAAAATATACAATTAAATATTAAGAAAAAAATATCATAACAACTACGGTTTTTAAATTTAATGCAGGCTTTTTATATCCAAAAAGAATTTTTGCTATCTGATTACATGAAAAGTAATAGTGTACAAGGATCTTTATTTTTTTTTTTTTTTGCTATGTATGTCATGAAGGTTCCTTTGTAAAGAAAAAGGTACGTGTTATACAGCGAAGATACATAAAAATAGAAAAATGAAGCCTAAAAGTTTAGGTACATCTTATACATCAGATCGCATTATACGCCGAAATATACGGTGTATTATATTACATATAAGTCTTGAGAATAATTTGAATTTGAATTAGAAGGTATGTTCAGGCAGAAATGTAGTAAAATTATCAAACACTTGTGAATAAAATTAAGGCCCCAGATCAGACATTAAGTGAGCCGGACGACTAAAAGTGGTGATGTAGTTTGTCAAATAATTAACAACAGCCTGTGAAGTAGCCGGCTTAATTGAATAGATCTGTAAATGTTTGGAAAAATGGGCGGAAATTTCAGCACGTAGAATTTATTAGAAAATGGACCCAGAAAATCCATCAAAACGAGCTCACTAGATTTTGATGGAATAAACATCTCTTGTAATAGTGCTTCTGTTATTCTTCGTGGTTTATGCCTGACACACAAATCACACCACTGAAATACTCAGTTTTTGTAATAAAATTACCCAAAATTTGAAATTGCAAATAATTACTACTTTTCTGTCTCTCTTTACTTCTAAATAAAATTAAAGCCCCGGATCAGATATTAAGTCATCCGGACGACCAAATGTGGTGATGTAGTTGGTCAAAGAATTAATAACAGTCTGTGTAGTTGCCGGCTTAATCGAATAGATCTGTAAATGTTTGGAAAAATGGTCGGAAATGTCAGAACGTAGAATTTATTAGAAAATGGACACGGAAAATCAATCGAAATGAGGCAACTAGGTTTTGATGGAATAAACATCCCTTGTAATGGTGCTGGTATTCTTCGCGATTTATGGCTAATACAAAAATCACACATCTAAAATACTCAGTTTTTGCAATAAAATTACCCACAATTTAAAATTGAAAGTAATTATTGCTTTTCTGTCTCTTTTTGTGAAAGGGATAAAGAAATATGAGTAAATAAAGATTACTAGGAAACTGCATACTATGACAAATGAAACAAATATTTAAAATTAGGGGGTTCCGGCACCTGCTTGTTATGCTCGTCAACCCCTGTGAATTGCGTTGCAATTAGACTTACTACTATGAATATATTGTTAATAACTTTCATTTCCTGATTACATACGTAAAAATTTAAATTATTCTTATCCATTTAACAAAAGAGATAGTGAAATGTCTGATTTTAAAATTAAAAATTTTGAAAACAAGAAATGCAAGGTATTTCAATTATTTCTTACATTTGATTTTAAGGCTGTTCTCAAATCCAAACTGGCCCAACTGATATACTTCTTAATTCATTTTTGTCCAGAAACGCATGAAATTGCCACATTTTCACTGAACCACACTTTCTGCATGAAATTGCCACATCTACACAGACTGATAACAAACCCAAAGATTTGTTATCAGAGTAAAATGAAAATATTATTAATATACTGTATTTTGAAAAATTGCGTTTCTGTTATTTAAATGAATTTTATTTTTCTTAAAAATACTTTATTATGTATATTACTTTGGTAAGAATTATAAAAAGGAATGCGTTCCATTTAAAGACAGTTTTAAAGAGAGATAAAATACCTGAACCTTTGCTTTTAATTTAACAATTTTATTTTAAATTTTCGGCGATTAAATAAGAGAAATATTCTTTTATTACTTTTACAAATATAATGTTATTTTTATTTAGACTAATGGTGATCGAGAATCTCACTCGTTTTCAGCTATTTAAGGTGGTTCTCAAATGACCTGTTGAACAACGCGAAACTTTCTGACACATTTTCTGACCCATTTTTAAACGCAAAGGCATAAAATTGGCAAGACTGGTTATTGTAGGGATTTTGAATCGAAATGTGTTTTCTATTTTTTGATAAATTGCTTATCGAGTTATACGCGATTCGTGTCACATGACGACACGTTTTTCTCTTTTCAAGTGCTGCGGTGTGGGAAATTCGGTTCAAGACGTCGACTTTGATAGTATTTTTTGAAAGATTTTCTGACCTTAACTAAAAATGCTAAACGTCTTTCGATTACAAAATTTCTGAATAAGAAAATGTGGCAATTTCTCGCGTTTCCGAACAAAAATGAATTAAGAAATATGTCAGTTGGACCAGTTTGGATTTGAGCACAGTCCTAAAGTCAAATGTAAGAAATAATTGAAATACCTTGCATTTCTTGTTTTCAAAATGTTTACTTTTAATAGTCCCTAATTTTGGTAATGCTTCGGGAAAAAAACATTAAATTACGCAATATGAATTTATATTTACGTTTAGCTTGTATAATTAAATTGTTTTTTATTAAATACTCAAATTCAGACAAATAAAGGAATATGCAATTTAAATTTCATTTTATGATTACGTACTTAAAAATAAAAATTGTCTCAAGAAATTAGCAAAAGAAGTAAAAAGATTAATGTTGTACTCAATGACTTGTTATCAGGAAGGATAAAAAACTTATTATTATGATACATATTTAAAAATATTCGTTTCTCTTAGCGAAACGAATTTTCTTGTTCTAAAAAATATTTTATTATGCTATTTACTGTGTTAAAATTTTAAATATAAATGTATTTTATTAAAAGCCGATGTCAAAGAGAGCTGAATTACCTGAAGTTTTTGCTTTTAATTTATTAGTTTTATTCTCGGAAACTTTTAATGTATTTGACGTCTTCAAAAGATAAATTTTTATATAATATATATTTGCAATATTTATTGACAATTTAATTTTTCTTTTATTCAAACACTTTTGTGAAATTTTCAAGAGACAGCCATCGAAAAAATGCAGTGTTTAATGCAACATAATGTAATGTATTTTTGCGATAAAGCTCCATATATCAAAATAAAGTATGCCTCATATAATTAAATAAATGGAGCTAACAGAAAATAAATGGTTCACATAATAAGTCCAGAATAAAATAAAATGCTTTATTTTAAGATCCAGATTAAAAAAAAAAAACTCTTTGAGATAATTTTTTTTTATTGAAAATATATCATCATTAAACCAGGTTAACCAAAATTCAGGACTTTAAAAATTTATAATTCGCCAACGAATAAATATAAATAGATACAGTTTGCACCTAACGTATGGGAAAGAAGACAGATTTTTTAAGACGAAAGGAAAAAATAATGCTTTTAACCGCCATTACTCCTATAATTAAACGATGCCCTCCGCCAATATGTGCTTGTGATACCCCAAGATATGTTGCTTATTGCTATCAACGGTGTTGTACCTTATCTGACAGCTGTGCTGCTGAATGACGGCCTTACTTGTAACTTACAAGCGATTGTTACTTTTAAATCACGTGTTTGCCAATAAAGGGACTGTTCAAGCATTCGTTTTTGCTTTTGTCATAACTAAATACGGCTTCTATATACTAAGATAAAAAGATGCTGTTTGAACTGAAAGGGTGAAAACCCTTTTGGGTCAAACAGCATATTTTTATCTTTAATCGCTTACGAAGTTGGGGAACATGGGGCATGGTGAAATACTTAAAAATAATTACAATTTTCAAAATGAAAAAACAGAAAATTTATTTGAAATTTTACACTACCTAATTTGTAATACACTTGCCTTATATAATTAATTATTCTCAAATTTTTATTCTTTAATTTCTGTGGTGTATTAAAGATGTAATACAATAGTAGAAAATTATCACTTTGCTCCAGGTAAGAGGCAAAGTGATATTGTCAATAATGCGAAGTGAAATATAAACAAGTTCAATTATTTAAATGATTTTTTTTTGCAGTTCTGTGATAATTATGCTAATACACATAAGAAATGAATTTATCCATGTCTGAGTTTTGGTATTCTATATTGTTCAGCTGCTGAATTAAGACTCATCTGATCAGCACCTGTTACTGTCTGTACAGTAGCAGCTATCGATGCTTCAGACCAGGATTGCGGCTCTGTTTTTCTCTTGTATGTCCTTACTATTACCTCAGTATGTAAAGAAATTGATTTTACACTTTTAAAATTATAAATATGTTGTAGGGGCAAAGTGAAATAAAATATTTCAGTTTGCTCCATCACTAAAAGTCTTTTTCTCTTTGCACCGCATGTGTATCACAAATGTTTATAAAAATTTTAAACCAAAAGTAGGCCTAATATTAATCAAACAAATATTTCACCAGACAGCAGAATAATCTAATTTTTATTTACAATATTAATAATGAAAATTTTATTATGATATAATTCAAAAAATGTTATTTACTCATAATAATATTACAATATATTCATCCAATTTGAAAAATGGTCACTAAAATCATATATATTGATCACTTGAGGTGATTGTTGCCTGACAGTAAGCAAGTAGCTGTCAAAAAACATAATTAAAATATCGGCTGATAGGTGGCACTGCATACATAAAAAATATTTAATCATTTTACTTTGCCCCTGTATTTCATTTTGCCCTAAGTTCCCCTACTAATTTTTAAAGTCATTGCTGACTTTTGAATCACCCGGAATGTACGATGATTCAACAATTGTCGCGGAAGAAACGGCTTCCATTTTCTCTATGGAATTCTGTTTTCTCCGTTATCACGGCCCTTACAATGATATGTTGTTCTTTTCTCTTAGCGAAAAAAATTCGTTTACTTTATTTCCTCTTGCCCCCTCCTTACCCTTATACGGGGTGTCCCAGGATTATTGGGACAAACTTTAAGGGGAGGTAGGGGACATCACAAGGATTCAGATTGCATAACAACCCATGGTCGGAAACGGATTCGTTCGCCATTAGGTGGTGTTGTTCACAATAGAATTGGAGCACCTCTAACATCTGTATATTATCGCATCTTTTTGTAAGAGGTGGTACCAAGCTTACTTGAGACTATGCCACAACATGTCAGAAGCTATATATGGTTTAATCATCATAGGGCACCTCCCTATTATGGCAGATGTGTTCGTGAACATTTGAATCAGGTGTTTGGTCACCAATGGATTGGCCGTGGTGGACCGGTTCCCTGGCCACCAAGCTCTCCTGATTTACGCAGCATAGATTTCTTTCTTTTGGGGTGCACCGAAAAGTGCTGTGTACCGATATGGATTTGGTACCCTGTGGATTCCGATATGGATTTGGTTGCAAGACTCGTCTGTGCTGCTGCGGATGTCCAACAAAATCCAGGTATATTTGAGCGAGTCAGCTAATCCATGGTCCGACGGTGTAATACATGCATCGCTAGCAAGGGTGAAAACTTTGAACATCTTTTGTGACGTTTTCACATATCATATACCACAGCACATGTAATATCTTTGACCAATAAATTATTTCAGATGATCTCAGTCTTGTGCGTTTCTTATCCCTGTCATACTACTTTCCCATGACGTTTCGGATCATGCTGAAACCACATATGGCGTCTGACATGTTGTGGCATAGTGTCAAGTAAGCTTGGTAGCACCTCTTACAAATAGATGCGATAATATGCAGATGTTAGATTTGCTCCAATGCTCTTCTGAACAACACCACCTAACGGCGAACGAAGCCGTTTCCGACCATGGGTTGCTATGCAAATCTGTATCCTTGTGATGTCCCCTACCTCCCTTTAAAGTTTGTCCCAATAATCCTGGGACACCCTGTATATAGTGAACTCTAACTTTTACCCTTCACTCAACTTTCCTTCTGGGGTATCCCAAACTAGTACCATCAGGTCGACGTCTTTAAATGTGATTTTATTTTTTCGATAGGGGCTAAGTTTCTGAGATATTAAGGTATTTTGCCACTCATTTAAGTTTTCCCCCTCCCCCCCTTTATTTTGTTTTTCAATTCTGCGTTTTTGCATTTTTGGGAATTTTTGGCCTATACCCTATCTTTCCCTAAATTGTTGTTTCATGCGGACAACTTTTTTAAGCTTTAGCAGCTATGGTCCCACCACACCACCATGTGGCGTTTTTGTTACAATACACATAGTAATTGTTAGTTTTTTGTCTTGTAATTATCGGATTTTCAGGCAACTTTACCCTTTACACCTGTAATTATTTCCTCCTTCAGTTCCTTTTATGCCCACCACCTTCTCCGGTAGACTCTCCCTTCCACTTTTTATTATCTGTCTAATATCTGATCTTCCTTTTGCCAATTGTACTTGCATATTACCTTATTGACCATGCATATTTTCCCCTCATTTGTATATTAATTGGAGCAGCATGTCCCTAAAGGGACTTTGTGCCACTAAACCCCATTCAAAAAACCAACTTTTTTACAATTCTCATTTTGCTCTTTGTTTCTTCGTTGCGTTTTTCTTCTTCTTTTTTATTTATTATTATTATTATTATTATTACATTTTACATTTGACATTGGTTCTTACAACACAGAATAAACATTATCTAAATATTAGATGACGAATAATGGAATACTAAACATTGATTAGTAACCGGAAAAAGGAAAAAATTTTAATGTCAAAAATGGAAATTTTAGTAAGTTTTTATTATTTATTAATAAATGTTTATTAGTAAATTATTAATCATCTAACTAATATGTCGATAAGATTACTAGTTATTTAGATAAGTGCTAAGAATCAACTGTGCGCAAGAAATAAAGGAAGATCGTCCTTCTAACAGAGAAGATGAGAACTAAAACAAAGGTTGGTTGGTTGCATGGTGATTAATGGCACAAAGTCCCTTTAGGGACATGCTGCTGCAAATAAAATAAAGGTGTAGGGAAAATATGCGTGGTCAATGAGATGAGATGAAATTCGAACTAGGAAAAGGAGGATGAGATATTAGTAAGTAAATAAAAAGGGTAAGGAAGAGCACAATCTACCGGAGAAGGTGGAAAAGAAAACGAAGTGGTGGAGGAAATAATTAAAGGTACAAAGGTGAAATTTGTATGAAAATCGGATAATTAGAAATCAAGAAAATTAAGAATGAATATGTGTATATTACTAAAAGCGCCACTATGCGGCGGGACCAAAAACCTGCTAAAGCTTAAAAAAAATTGTCCGAATGAAACAGCAATTTGATGAAAAATATGGCATGGGCCCAGAGCTTAAAAAGTAAAAAAAACAGACTATAAAACAATATAAAGCAGGAAAGGGAAGAAAATTTGAAAATCAGGAGCAAAAGCCTTTAATATCACAGAAACTAAGGACCCTATCATAAAAGTAAAGGCAGAATTAAGGATGACGACCTGATGGTACATGTTTGGGATACCCCGTAAGCAGAGTGGAGAGAAGGGTAAAGATAGTGTTAAAATATATATAAGCGTATGGAGGGGATAAGTAGGAATATAGTAAGGGCAAGTGTTAGGGACGTGATAACGGAGCAATGGAAGGGAGATGGAGCAAAAGAGGAGTGAGAGATGAAAAGAGATAATCTATAGGGGGAGGAGCAAGGGCGAATGAAAAACAGATAAAAGAAACACCGAAAAAGAGAAGAAAAATGAAAGGGACTCCTACATAAAATACATATGCATCCAACAGAAGGGTAAATCCACTGGATGCTGAGACCCATGATAATAAAACAAGAATGAGCTAGAGACCCCAAAGCCGTGTCTCTATCTCGATTAAGAATGCATAACAAAATATTTTCAGATATTTTATTTTCTCTATTATCCGCTAAGTGGCGTTAGCAATATATAAAAAAAACTTCAGTTAAATCTGTATTAATTATTTTTATCTTTGATTAAATTCCCATTCAAGAAAACATAAAAAATCAATTTTAATAAATTTTGCTTATCTGTTTCATATTAGGTAACACTAGATTGACGTGTTACCTAGTAAAAAAAAAGTTGAGTTAAATCTGACGCAGTTATTTTTAATTTGGATCCGATTGCCATTCGAGAAACCACAAAAAATCAATATCTATTAAATTTACTTACTCTGTTTCACGGTAGTAGACGCTAGAAAATGCAAAAGAGTTTAGATGATTCTGGCCAATATGTTTTAATGTTTAATATGTTTGCCATATGAGAAAAACAACAACAAAGAATATTTAAAGTATAAATTGCAAGGGGTCAAATATATTAAATTTCCCAATCACTACCAATAACATATGCCATTTTTAATCATTAATCAGTAATTAGAATAACTAATTAAATTGAGAATAGATTTAATTGTTAATCAAACAGATCACTTGTAATTAAATTAGCCATTAATCATTATATGAGTTGTAATTTTACAACTGAATGAAAAAGTGTCCTGGTCAGGATTTGAGCCAGGGACTATTTTGGATTAAGCTGCAAACTCTCTTCCAAATGAGCTATTCTGGACAAATATGGCGAACACAATTCACTCAGACAACCTCTTGATAAGGAAATGTGGTCTATTATCTGAAACAGCTCAAAAGAATAAATCGCAAGTAATGAGACTGGCAAAAAGAAAACGCAGGATTCGTAATCCCAATTCATTAATTTAACACAATTATTCTAATTGGTATATAAATCATAAAAATTGTAATTTTCCAACTGAGTGTTGGAAAATTACAACTCGTATGATTTATTAAACAATTAGAATAATTATGTTAAATTATTGAATCATTAATCATTAGTCTATGCGTAGAATTGAAACGAAATTTAATCGACGAAACTTTAGTCATGATTAAAAATTTAATCATTAATTTTCAATCGTTAAGCTAACTAAATTTTGCAACAGTATAGTAACATATATTAACACTTTGCCGTCTGGCGACACCACAGTGGTGTCGTACGTAAAGTAATTTAATTTATTTTAATCCTTAAATGCTACATTGGCACCAGAATTTTGGAATGAAAAATTCCCTTTTATCAAATACATGAAGAAAATAGTTTACTTACTATCGAATAAATTTGTTTCTAAATTCTGGTGCCAATCAATCATTTCAACATTTTACGAATAGAAGTAATTTTACAAGACATGCGGACGGCAAAGTGTTAACGTCTTTTATTTAACAAAATAACAGCTTTTATTTCCTTTGAAAGAGAAAACAGTCAGTTATAATGATATAACTGGTGTTACCAATTTGGAGTTTCAAAAAATTCAGATTGCTTTATTGCTTATTGAGTGTTTGATATATTACTTAATGACAGATTAATTAAGGCAAATACTACTATATGAAACATTCAATAAGCAATAAAGCAATCTGAATAAAAAAAACCGCCCAACTAGCAACACTGGCTATATATAATCTGAAGTCTGAAGGAAGAGAAAATTTGTGATAGGGAAACTTTAACGTGCTGCTTTTAATGCAGAGCAATAAAAATACATGTTACTTGAGAATCTTTCTAAAATAAGTTATAAATTAATAAACCCTACTGTTTATTAAAATGTTTTCCAGATAATGGATTTAATCAGTTGACAACCAACAGCACACATGCGTACCATTTATGATGATCAAACATAACACTTTTTTTATCATTTTTCTTATATTATCCAACCAGTAATGTTGATGATAAATTTTTAATAGAAATAAATCGTTGTATGAAAATAGTGGTCGACAAAATAGTATAAAAAAAGTCGGCTGCGGCAATACTGTGTTACCTGGTGTAACAAATGGGATTTTCAGGTTTAAAGACAAACTTATTTTATTATTGAAAGAAATCTTTCTTAAAATATTAATTCTTCATTGTGCATACACTGTCGAAAATAAACACTTATTTTTTTATATATTACTCTCATTTCTACAATTTAATGACCATGTGATGCATTAGATGTCACAAATTTTCAAACAAGTAAAAGAAAAATTACAAAGGCCAGCTGGCACATGACAATAAAGGCGTTGAACGGACGACGAAATTTTATAAGTTCTAAAAGAACAGAATTACAGTCCAAGCCATTAACTTGGCTGCTTAAAAGTCTTATAGTTACGTTAATTCATATTCCTATTTTAAAATATTTAAGGAATCCTGAAAGTGAAATTTAATTGAAAGTCATAGTAAGAAATATATAACCTTCCCATAAATATAATGGCAGATTTAGTTAATTACGCAAAGAAAATAACTTTCGTTTTATGCATAAAAGTGTTAAAATTATGCATAAAAGTGTTGTTAAATGAGAAATTAGTGTAACCCAGGGGAGGCGAATACATGGATCAATTGTCATCACTATTTTTGAAAACTGATTTTTGCCTTATTTAATCCTCTACTGCCCATTTCGCATTTAGGCTACCATCAGTGTTCCGAATTAACTAGATTTTTGTACTCAAATATTCTGAATTAATACCAGAAATTTAAAATAGTAATCTTTGTTTTATTTAACAACAAACATTCAGCCATTATATAAAGGGAAAGAGGTATGGTGGTGGGTAGAGGGGGTAAACAGATTATTTTACCCATTAAAGCCTACTGGTACCATATGGTACCGAGATAGCTGCCCTCTATTTTGTTGTTTGTATACCAGTATATTTTAAGAAAAATGTTCTCTTTATCTGATTAGAAAAGCTCCGTAATAAAAGGAGACTAAAGTTGTTATTTTGAAAATTTGGTATGAAATGCAATTTTTGTATTTTAAGGAAAAAAATAATTACGGCTTTCATGGGTTAAGATATTGTGTGTGACACTTTACACTATACCACATCACCGCACACATGTTTTATCAATGTTATAACATTTGAGTTTCCCTAGTTTTGTGGGAACTGATATTTGAACAGAAAAAGAAAAAAAAACGTGCTGAATGTGTTGGAAAATATTTAATAATCCATGCTTGACGCATGAGTTTTCGTTCTTGTTTCAAATATTGTGTACATCTATAAAAAGAATATATTTTAATCCTTTGAACTTACAATTTTTTGCATGTGTTATTATCATTTCAATCGCGGTATAACTCATTTTCGCTCGTATGACAGGTGAGCGTAAAATCCATATCAATCTTGTATTCCAGAAACAATAGTCGTAAATTTATTGAAATTTCAATATAGTATGGCATACGTATTAGACAGGCTTATTATTTTCACCGAAAAATGATTGAATTGAAATTTTAAAGTGAAAATAGAAAACAAAAAATATGTTCTTAATAGTCAATTACGAGCAGGGAAGACCGAGCTATGCTCGGTCAAAATTAAATTTAAGTTCAAATATCATGACCCATGACCAAAATGACCCACTAATTGAATTTTCTAGAACATGTGACTTAGCCCAACAGTCTTCTCGTGCCCGTAAACCATAGGAAGCAAAATTTAGTGTAAATAGTCTGAGCCGTTTTTAAGATAAAATAGCTTGACCCATAATGACCCATGACCAAAATGACCCACTAATTGAATTTTCTCGAACATGTGACCTAGCCCAACAGTCTTCTCGTGCTCGAAAACCATTGGATGCAAAATTTAGTGTAAATTGAGCCGCTTTTAGATCTTGACCCACAATGACCCATGACCAAAATGACCTACTAATTGAATTTTCTCGAACATGTGAGCTAGCCCAACAGTCTTCTCGTGCTCGAAAACCATAGGATGCAAAATTTAGTGTAAATTGAGCCGCTTTTTAGATCTTGACCCACAATGACCCAGAAATGACCCAGAAATGACCCACTAATCGAATTTTCTCGAACATGTGACCTAGCCCAATGATTTTTGAGTGCCCGAAACTCGTAGGATACAAAATTTCGTTAAAAACGTTTGAACCGTTTTTTAGATACAATTAGCTTGACCATGACCCAAAATCACCCAAAATGACCCACTAATTGAATTTTCTCGAACATGCGACCTAGTCCAACAGTCTTCTCGTGCCCGAAAACCATTGGATGCAAAATTTAGTGTAAATTGAGCCGCTTTTTAGATCTTGACCCACAGTGACCCAGAAATGACCCATTAATCGAATTTTCTCGGACATGTGACCTAGCCCAATGATTTTATCGTGCTCGAAACTCGTAGGACACAAAATTTAGTCAAAATCGTTAGAGCCGTTTTTTAGATAAAATTAATTTGACCCGCGTTGACCCACAAACGACCCTTTATTCCAAAGTTCTCGAACATGTGACCCAGCCCAATAGTCTTCTCGTGCCCTAAAATGGTCGGATACAAAATTTCGTCGAAATAGTTTGAACCGTTTTTTAGATACAATTAGCTTGACCATGACCCAAAATGACCCAAAATGACCCACTAATCTAATTTTCTCGAACATGTGACCTAGCCCAATGGTTTTCTGGTGCCCCAAAACGGTAGGATACAAAATTTCGTCAAAATCGTTAGAGCCGTTTTTAAGATAAAATTTGCATATATATATATATATATATATATATATATATATACATATATATATATATATATATATATATATATATATATATATATATATATATAACCACACACAAGATTTGCTCGTATTAGAATATATGATAAATTGGTAAAAGAAGGAAATAATTATTCCTATACATGTAAAGGGCAGGTGTTAGTAAAACAGGTCATTATCATAAAAGAAAAAAAACGGTGTATTGTAAATGTGAAGAAACGGTAAAATGATAAATGATAGAAAATGGGGTAAAGCATTTTACTATGAAGTTGCGTAGCAACCCGTTGTGTTTCGTTTGTTGTTTAAAAGGTATTTCGAGTTTTGGAGAATAAATACTTTTCAATCCAGTTTTTAAATTAAAATGTATAAGTCATCAGATTAAAACAAAATTGAATTTATAAATCTTAATTAAAACTCGCGCGCCGTCAGATTCTTTAATATTGATTAATTATTTCTCTAGTTTTTGAGCATTAAAGATTGTTTTTTTGATTGATTGATTCTCCTGATTTTCCTTGTTTTCTCAAAAACTATTTCAGATGTCAAAATGCAATAAACTGCATATTGTAGCCAGAATTATTATTTATAAATCTAGACCTTACAATTTCCGTAAGATTCCTTGCAATTGATAAATTAATTCTCAAGTTTTTGAGCATTGAAAGATTGGATGATAGATTGACTAATTCTTCCGGTTTTTCCATGATTTCTCATAAATTATTTTGATATCGGAATGCAACAAACTGCACATTGTGGACGAAATTATCATTTATAAATATTAATTAGACCTTACAATCGCCGTAAGATTCCTTAACCCCTTGAAGGGCACCAGTATATTATATATACCACTTAATTTTAATCCCAAAATGCGACAATGACACCAGAATTTTATAATCAAATTTTGAATTTAAGGTACATGAGGAAAACCTTTTTCTTATTTTAAAATAAATTTGTTCGTGAATCCTGGTGTTAATCAATCATTTCAATATTTTAGCTACAAGCGTACTTTGCCCCTGAAGGGGTTAAAATCGATCAATTAGTACGCGAGCTTTTGAGTGCTTAAGAGGATTGGTGGACTGATTCTCTTGATTTTTCCCTATTTTCTAAAAACTCTTTTTGATATCGGAATACGGCAAACTGCTGACTGTATCCAAAATTATCATTTATAAATATTAATTAGGCCTCTCAATCACCGTAAGATTACTTAAAATTTATCAATTAGTTCCCGAGTTTTTGAGCATTGAAAAAGAGGTTGAATCATTTACAGATTCTCTCGGTTTTCTCCTGTTTTATCAAAAAGTATCTTAGATATCGGAATGCGAAAATCTTCAGATTGTAGCCAGAATTATCATTTATAAATCTTAAATAGATCTTTCAATCGCCGTAAGAATCCTTATAATTCATCAATTAGTTTCCGAGTTTCTGATAATTGAAAGATTGGTTGAGTGATTGTCTGATTCTCCCGGGATTTCCCTGTTTTATCAAACACTATTTTAGATATCGGAATGTGATAAACTGCAGATTGTATCCAGAATTATTATTTAAATATCTAGACTTTTCAGCCGCCATAAGATTCTTTATAATGGATCAATTAGTGACCGACTTTTTGAGCATTGAAAGACTGGCTGACTAATTGACTGATACTTCCAATTTGTTCCTCTTTTCTCAAAAAATATTTTAGATATCAGATTGTAGTCAGAAACATTCTCTATCTACACGTGATAAATTTAGTGTTTGTTATCCAACTGTTCCTGAGCCTATTCTGGGAAAACAGACAGACGGACAAAAATATTAAATTTAATTTTTGACTATACGCAGAGGGGCGAAGATCTCACTTATCTTCCGTAATAGAGGGGGGAGTATTTTGACTCAGGTTTAATACGTTTCGCATCATAATTTTTTTTAAAGAAATGGAATTAAATATATTTCATGTAGAAATCTTAAATTAAATAAATAAAGATTCATCAAATAAATTTTCTGGTTTAAAACGTTGTTAAACTGGGTCAAATTAATCTGCATATTACGGAAGATTAGTGTGAGCTTGGCATCTCTGTAAACGTCGTCTAAATAATCGAATGAACTTAGAAATAGTTTTTCTAAAATAACACACAGACACTCCAATTTTATATATTAGCATAGACAGAGGTCGGAAGTAGCGGGCCACAAGCTGCGAAATTACAGTACCGTAATTTCCGGCGTATAATCCGCAGCTCAAAGAGTCGTTTTTCGACCCGGAAATTTTATTCAATAATTGTAGTTAAATATTTACAGCTATCTTTTAAGTTACATTTTATAAAATAATATTTCTGGGTCGAAAAACGACTCTTTGAGCTGCGGATTATACGCCGGAAATTACGGTAGTTGCTAGTTTTTACATTAGTTTGTAGTGTAGTAAACTACATTTTGGACAATGTAGTGTAGCGAATAGCGTGATACAAAAAATCAGTAAGTTTATATCGATAATCGACGCTACTTTAACGTTAATTTAGTGGAAAAATTCAGGTGACCGTAACTTGCTTATTTTCCGTAAAATTTGTTCTGTTCAACTAACTGTTAATCTCAGCTGCAAATCTCAGCTGCTGTGTATAGCAACGCATCGCATGAAGTAATAGATTTTTCCTATTGACTTTTCTATGCTAAAATCAAGTACTAACCCACTAAATGAATTTCCTTGTTGACAGTAGTTGTCTATTTACTCGTCATTATCATGTTTTAATGCCGGTTTTCTAATTATTTGGAATTGCTTTATTTAAACATTTATTTATTGCTTGCATTTTTGTTGTTATATGTAATTTTCTAGATTGTAAAATTAGACAACTCAATGTAATTAACTCTCAACAGAACACAATATAATTAACATATTAAGTGTATATTACAGAGTTAAACAAACAAATCTATTGGTAAATATGTGTCAAAGGTAATTTTATATTCCAATGCAATAATTACTGTATAGTAAATAAAATTTATGCAGTGGCCTGATTGTGCAAGAGTAGCTCTCGATATATCGATTGTTAGATCGCTCAAAAAAACTATAGACGAAACAAATAAGCTGTAATTTAATCAAATTATTACTTTCTGCACACATATGGTATAAGGAGAACATTTTAGTCGTGATAACAACCCGATTATGGGAATATTGGTATATTTTTACATTTTGAGGTACCCTAAATCCGTTTTAGTTATTTTTACAATGACTATAGTGGGATCTTCCTCCTACGAGCCACGCTCGCCATCCCCCGTTCAGACACCACTGACTCTAAAAACTCGCTAATTTGATCTGCTTTAAAATGAATACGGAATATTGAATTATAATTAAACGACCAGTAACAATCTCCAGTAATCGGATTTCCATTCAATTCCGTTTGAGTAGGGGATTTTAATACCGAGCTGTGGAGACAGCCAATGACTGTTTTCATGATTGATTAAATAAGATCAATTAAACATTTAAAAATCAGCTTGTAGACAACATTATTATATGCTACAAGAAAATAGTTTTAAATAAGGCATTTTAAACGTTTCATTTTAAATATGATGTAATTTTTACCAAATTTTGTGTCTATTTTTAATATTCAAATACATTTTTATTAGTTTAAACTATTATCTCGAAATATGAAATAAATCTCTCGTGTAAATATATTTTTAAATTGAAAATGTTTGGAAATATTATTATTTGAGAATTTAAAATTTGGCGTAATTTTTCCCATTTAATGTTTTTAACGGGTAATAATTTAATTATTATTTTACAGTTTTATTTCTCTTTTTTAATATTCACGTGTAAATACATTTTTTAATTGAAAGAGCTTCAATGCTATTATTACAATGCAATTATTTGCGCTGTCTTACAAATTGGCAACAATATAAAAAATGGCATTTTCGAAATGTGAAATCAATCTCAATTAAAGTGATGAAATTTTGAATAAAAAGTTGAAAGAAGAAAAAACTCTCAAAAGATTAGTCAAATTCAAAAATAATTGCACACTGCACGCTGAAAGCTTCTAAAGCATCCCGGCAATATATGGTTTATTTCCTATGCATAGTTTTTGTTCCAATAAAACTTTTTTAAAGGAACTATTTTGACCGAATTCAACATTAAATAGTTCTTACAATTATTCTTCGATTTAAAAATTGTCTGCTTCTGCATGTTAATCGACCATTTCTCTATAAAACTGCCACTTCTCATATTTTTATATGCAATAATTTTCTTAATATTAGCGTAGAAAGACCTCCGCTCACAAAACAATCATTTACACAGGGTTCGTACGCTGTTACCACAATTTTTTAAAGGAAAATTTATATTTAATATTTAAATGGCAGAAATTGTATACGCCACGTTCAATCGCAGGATTTTTAATACTTTTCTGCATTTAAATAAGGCAAAAAATTCTTTTAAAAAATTGTGGTAGAAATGTACGAACCCTGTTACAGCGTAAACAGCAGTAGTCCCCCCCCCCATTATTTTTAGAATTGACAGATTCCATATGTATGAGTGGATGTATCTCTCTATTCTAAAAAAATAGTGACTAATAATAATTAAATAATCACGTGTTAAAAACAGTAAATGGGGAAAATTACGTCATAAAAATGTACTTTCACGTGAATATTAAAAAGAAAAATAAAACTTTAAAATAATAATTAAATTATTCCGCGTTAAAAGCAGTAAATAGAAATAATCACGCCTCATTTAAGATTATCAAGTAATATTTCCAAACAGTTTCAATTTAAAAATATATTTACATGAGAGATTCATTTATTTCGAAAAAATCTTTTACCTATTGTTGAAAATTTTAAAACAGCGCAAATAATAATATTTCCTTTCAATTAAAAACTGTATTTTTACTTTAGTATTAAAAAAAAGAAGAAAACATTGATGAAAATTACATCCTATTAGAAACGATACACTTAAAACGTCTTATTTTAAAAAAAAATATAGCGGCGTTATAAAATTCCGTGAGGCAGTGGCATTGTTTACTTAGTCATTATATAATAGCTGATTTTCAAATGGTTAATTGATTTTATTTAAGTGGACAGATCACCTTTAAAATGGTCAAAAATTCAATATCAAGGTTTTGATGTCAGTAAGTAGTGCATTTTATTCTGAGTAGAAAGGTACCAATGTTTTTCAGAGGCGATAATTATTGACGAAGATATAAAGTAAAACGCAATCGTCATTCTTTGTTTTTGAATGGAGAGTGAAAACTTTAAATGCATTTAATTCACAACAATGATTTTCAAACTTGCGCGCACGATTTCTCCAAAAATAATTTAGATAGAACCTCAATTTTTTTCAAACTTATTAATGTTGTAACAATGAACAAAATGAACTAGAATCTTTTAATTTGATCAATAAATTAAAAAATAATTAACTGTAATTAAATTAAAAGCGCATTTTGAATGCGCTTTTCGATGAATTACAGTTAATTATTTTATTTGTACTGTTCCCTTAATCAATCACGAAGACAGTCGTTAACTTTCACGACAGCAGTTGATTCAGCCTTAAAATTCCCCCAATCGATGGAAAATAAATGGAAACTCAGATACTGGAGATCGCCACTCGTCATTTAATTATAATTCAATCTTCCAGAATCGTTTTAAAGAAGATCAAATTAGACTGATTTTAGAGTCTGCGATGTCTGAACGGGGATTGTTGAGCTTAGCTCTTAGGGCGAAGAGCTCTCTACGAGCGAGGAGATTGTAGAGAGGGAGCAGCGAGAGCACCAATTTTTTCCACTAATATTTAGTTAATTTTTAAACTTTGGAGTAACTTTGGTAACTATCTTTTTTTTTTCTAACACACAGTCATTATAACCGTTAAGGGAATAACCAACATGATCCGGGATATTATTGAGTGCGTTCGTAGATATATAAATACTTAGCACCTATAGTCGTCGTTTTTTCAGTCCGTCCGTCCATCTGTCCGCATATAGCAGCGCAAAAACTACCCAACCGAATCGTTTGAAACTTAATATATATAATTGTTGCAGAATTTTGTAGAGTCACTTCAAATTTTATAAAAATCGAATCACAACTTTAAAATATATTAATAAAAATATTTATTAAGTAATTTGAACTCTTAAAAAATCGGTACTTCCTTGTTTTTGCAGCTTCCGAGGATTAATCGTCAAGCGACCGAAATGTATCGCCTAGTTATCTGACATGTATGACGTTATAGTCATGTATGACGTATATGACTTTTAGCAACCTCTTTGACCAAGTTATAGTCACACTCTATATTCTATTAAATTCTATCATGCGCAATTAATTCAATGATATCCCATGATAGGTAATGATTCTAGGTTGCCATGGTGATTACGTCATATCTAAGATGTAGTCACATTATTTTCGTATTACTGAATTTAAACACCGATTTTGTATACTAAAGTTCTTTAATTATAACAATCCTATAATCTACCGATTTTTTTGTATAGATGTTTCCGGAGAAATAGGTACTACAGGTTTCGTACGC
Organism: Maratus michaelseni; assembly: GCA_963931845.1. NCBI lineage: Eukaryota > Metazoa > Arthropoda > Arachnida > Araneae > Salticidae > Maratus > Maratus michaelseni. The sequence continues at coordinate 267,867,792 of OZ007599.1, forward strand.
TTTTAAAACAATTTTCTACTAGAATATTTCTATTTAATATTTAAATAGCAAAAATTGCATACGCCTCGTCTAATTGCAGGATTTGTAAAACTTTTCTGCATTTAAATAAGGCGAAAAGTCCTATTAAAAAAATGGGGTGAAAGCGTACGAATCCTGCATTACATGGAAAAACAGTCTAAATATGGATTTCAAGTTCTGAAATTTTCAAAGCTAGGCTTAAGTTTCCCATTGGAATTTACACTAAATGTCCACAAATGATAAATGTTGCCAACTTAAAATGTGCTTATTTTATTACGGAAATTAATCATATCATAATAAGAGATGATATAATTCATTTCACTGGAACTAGTTATAGTACGAACCCACCTCATTTGTTAAGCTTGACGTACAATTTTCAATTATTTTTTCGGTTTCCATAATCAAAGTGCTATTTTTAACCCATTACTGAAACTTGGGGATCCACCCCGGACTTCCCAGTTACAGAATATACGTGAAAACTTTTTTTAATTATTATTTTTGAAAACTCTAAGAGATTTTTTACAATTACTATAGTGTTTTAGATTGCCAACTAACAAAAAAAGGCATTTTTGTATGAAAAATATAAATCATGTATTCAAATAAAGTTTTGGAATTTATTAATAGCGGTACTTTTGCATTAGCCGCATGTCAGGGAGTTAACAGCCTACGAAATCGCCAAAGATTTCATTATTTACAAGAAGCCTTTTTGATTCTCATAATTTCAGTTCGTTTAAGCGCATAGTTCGATTACATGTCTGTTAAATTTGTGTTTTGTATTATATTATTATATTATTATACTATATTATTATATTATTATATTTATATTATGTTATAATATTATATTATTGTATTATTATATCAATATTATATTATTATATTATTATAATATTCAATAATATTATTTTATTATTTTAGTTACTTATTTATGAAGTTTTAATTTCTTTATGGGATATTAGCCGGAAACAAATGCTGAACTATTTATATTTATCTAAGTGCAAACGGGTTAATCTTTTGAAATCGGGCTGCACGCGATAGACATAAAATTTTAAAAAAAAATCATTATTGAAAATTATATTAAAACCCCTAAAAAATCAGTAAACTGAGATACAGAGTTGTTTTCAAACAGATTGCATTTGAAAGAACCCCTTTTCTTCTATTCGACAATGAAAAAAAGAAGAAAAAAGGGAGAGGGGGTGCAATGTTTAGAAGTAAAAAAAATGCAGTAAAAGAAAAAAATTACTGGTCAGGTGTTGGCAACGTCCATATTGCGTCAGCATTACTCATGGACATATTTTTGCTTTATAATATATATTTCTATCATATATGGTGCGTTACATGCCCATCTGCCATGTGCCAAACTAGAACATTCAAATGTGATAAAAATAACACCGATATAGGCAATGTGAGGGCAATATCCTGCTATTATGGTACGGTGTATTTTACAAAACCATTGAAATGTGAATCAGATCAAAAACATTCATGGTAAAAAGGAGACAGGTATATTATTACAGAGATATTTATGTCACATCTCTAAAAAATAATCTTTGAAATCTAAAATAAGGAGTTCCATTTATAAAAAGCAGGTGAATAAAATGTATTGGAAGAAACTACTCAAGTTCGAAATTGATTTAGTTTATATATAAACAATTAGTTTTCAGTAATCTTTCTCCACTGCGAATCTTTGCCTTTAATCATCAGCAACCACATGTCGTGTAAGCACCTGTAAGGACGACAACACATACTGTCATCAAGAGTAGCTCCAGTATCCCTCAAACACATTCGATAGCGATTTCTTTACACTGCTTGTATTTTTCAGTATATAATATAGGTTGGAATTCAATTCCATTTGAACAATTCCCGTACATAAACCCCTCCCCTTCGTACACCTAGAGTACTCGTCGACATTCACATTGTGGTTTAAAATTAATAGGGTACCTTTAAAGTGTTTACACAAAACACTATTGTGCCCAATTACACTCGCTAAAATACGCCTTTTGTCCGTGGACCTGATTACGGAAGATTAAATCAATATTACGCTTTAATTCACTTTCAAGGGGGAAGGGTGGGAACCATACCAATTTCGAACCTGATTAGCTTATTCAATAAGGAAAGGGCATGTTTACAAACAAAAAGTTCCATCAACCAATCTACCACTGCATTTTTGTCGCAGCTTTCATTGCAGGAATCGTCATGGCGACGTATGCCAATCATATCACAGACCAGTTTAACGTAGACCAATCAAATCGCTCCATCTCATGTGTACTGTAGGAGTCGTAAAGAACGAACAGGTTTTTCACCCAAACCAACAGTAATTTAACCAACAGTGACGTCAGTTGCCCTTTCCTTATATCTTTTTCTACTTGCTTATCAAATACAGAATTCGGAGTTGAGTTGATAAAAAGAACTTGTCATTATTTTAGATTTGAAAGATTTATTGTTGTTGCTGTTTAGAGATGTATAGAGAAAAGTTGCTCTACATGAATCTATAAAATTTTCTTCGATCCTTAATTAAATCAAATCTTTTTCGCTTAAATCCCCTTACTACATTAATATAACTTAACTTCCCCTCCTACAATATAATTCTAACGAGAACTTGGCCCATTTATATATGAATGTATTTGAACTGATTTCAATATTTTTACTTTAATTGTTTTTTGTTCTTGTTTTTAACCTCAATAACATTTGGATTCTTGCTTATGCTTCGGAGCAATAAACAAATAAACTTTTCTTAAATTTTTCTGTTCATTTACTTTGAAAGTAATCACTGTGTAGTTATTAGCAAATGACAATTTCAAAGCATTTATAAATATAAAATACTTTAATTGCTTATAAAGTATATATTCAATTTCTGTTCTTTTTTTAATCTTGTAAACAAATCTTATCTGCTTTTTACATACTTTCTTTTAACTTACATTTCTGTATGTATGTGGCAGTCAAATCTTGATAATCATTTTCCACCCGCTCCCTGTAGACGTAAAGCTTTGAAATTTGGAATATATACAGTGGCTCACAAAAGTGTTCGTACATTTATATATTTCAATAAAATAGTGCTCTATCCATTAATTAAAATTAATATTCCAGAATGGGTATTTAAGAATAAGATCTATAACTTATTCTTAACAAAACTACATAAAATATTTTAAATACACAGTAAAACTTTATTTTGTAGAAATCAATAATCAAAAAATAACAAAAAAGTTACCTCACAAAAGTCTTCGTACACTTTAAAGAAATCGCTACATATTAGTAAATATTGTAACATTTTGTTAAATTAGTACGTAGTAGGGTATCTTTTAGCATCCACAACAGCTTTTAAACGCCTGGGAATAGATTTCACAAGTGTTTTTTGTAATTATTGCATCAATGTTCATCCATTCATTGATCGTTACAGTTTTTAGTTCGTTTTTCGTTTTAATATCGTGTTTTCGTATTCTAACCTCCAGGTCTCTCCAAATATGTTCTATTGGATTCAAATCCGGCGACTGAGGTGGTGTTTTCTGGACTTGTGGACAATTATAAAGACACCAGAGGCGAACGTTGAGAGCCGTGTGCTTAGGATCGCTATCCTGATAAAAAACAAAGTTGTTTCCAATACCCAAATTTTGGGATGATAATTTTAAATTGTCTTTTAAAATATTTAAATAAAGAGCATGATCCATTATGCCATCAGTAAATACTAAATTTCCTATTCCTGATGCTGCCATGCACCCCCACACAAGGACACCTCCACCACCATGCTTAACTGTTCCAACTAAGTTCTTAGGATTGAGTTCTTCATTTTTTCTTCTCCATACAATTATACGCCCATCGGAGTAAAAAATGTTAAATTTGCTTTCTTCTGCAAATAAAACATTATTCCAATACGATTCGGGTTTATTTATCATTGATTTTGCGAAGGAAAGCCTGAGCTTTCTGTTTTTCGCACTAACAAAACAATTTTCTACGGGCAGAACGCCCATTTAATCCAGCTGATCACAGAACGCGTCGAACAGTTTCAGGTGAAATTGAAGTAGAACATTTTTCATTAAATTCTGTAGCAACTTTTACAGCACTTAAACGTGGATTTTTTTACAATTTTTCTAATTATAATTCTTTGATCACGTTGTATTAACTTTGACGGACGACCTTTTCTTACTTTGTTTTCGATCCGATTTTCTTCTTTAAAGCGTTTTATCACATATTGCACTGTAGAATTTTATAAATTAACTAATTTAGCAATACTTCTAACTGATTTACCATTATTATGATGAAAGATGATAAATTTTCGAATGCTGTTAGTTGTTTCTTTAGGATTACGAGCCATTTTTATTAATAAATAGAATATTACGGTCCAATCAAGCAACATATAAAGCCAAACTATTTTTTAATGTCACCAAAATGCAAAAATAACAAGAACGAAAAATCATGCGTCAAGCATAGATTATGTAGCACTTTCCAACGCTTCCAAAATAATTTTACAAAACATACCGTTTAATAAGCTAAAAGATAACATCTAAGTAAACAATTTGGAAAACGCATAACATATTTAAAAACATAATTTCAGGAATTTCCAACAGATACAATATTCGGAAAAATATCCGAATACTTTTATTCAGCCCTGTATATGATCTATAGATTTGTATATGCTAGGCTGCTAAATTTTAGTTTAGTTAGGAAACGCGTAGCACAGTTAAAAATTATCTTTCTGGAGTTTCTGTCAATAAACGGAAATGTGTTCGCGAACTTTTGTGCTGCCCTGTATAGGATCTACAGAATTTATACACACCACGTAATAGACAAAAAGCGAGTTAAAATTAAAATCGCGTTTAGTAACTTAAAACGCACTTCCAGGAATTAGTGTTAACAAACAGTAGAGATTTATTTTGTGTGTCCCTGTAAATGAACGATGACTGCTATACACACACTATTCTGTAGTAAGCCTCTTGTAATGCACCTTAGATATATATATATATAAATTTCAATGCGTTTAAAATAGTGAAACATTATTTAAATAAACCGCAGACGATTTTTCTCCATAGACGTCATGTAACGGAATTCTTTTGACTGTCCCTGTAAAGTAACTATAAGTGCTATGCACACCCTATTCCATATTAAGCTTCTTCTAATGCACCTTAGTGATATATATAAATTTCAATGCGTTTAAAATAGTGAAACATTATTTAAATAAACCGCAAATGATTTTTCCCCATAAACCGCAATGTGACAGAACTCTTTTGAGTGTCCCTGTAATAAAACTATAAGTGCTACACACTTCCGTTGAAATAGGGAACATGCTATGCATAACGACAATAACATATAAAAATTGCAGAGCAATCCGAGCATATTTACGGGAGTTAGAGCACGGACAGACGGCAGACGGCCAGACGGCAGACGGCAGACGGCAGACGGCCATACGGCCAGACAAACCGAAGTCATAAGCACTTTTCAACTAGGTTGGAAAGTGCTAAAAATAGAATGACAGACGATAATTTTAATTATGAATTTATCCGAAAATGTTTCAGTGTACGAAGACTTTTGTGGCGTGTTTTTTCTCTCCCTCCTTCTATTTTTATTTTTAGATAAAAAAGAAAACAGTCAATATTTTTGAAAAATGCTGTGTGTTATTTGGAATAAAATAGAGATGGAGTGAAAAAATATTGGACTTCATATTCTAAATCAGTTCGAGGGAAAATCCTTTTTACTGCAAAATTTTGAGCCACTTTTGTGAGCCACTGTATATATATATTCCTAAAGGCAATACATAAATTGGACATTATTTTTTTATTCAATCCCTAAGGTGTGGGGGGGGGGGTGGGGTCAAAAAAACTTCAATAACTGAACGTTACATTGGAATTGTACTAAATAGTTTTAAAGTTCTACCATGTATTACAGTGAGTATTCCGAGTTCCACTCGCTTTCTGCCACCCTTATATATGTTGCCACCGAGCCACTGCAAAATCAAGAAGTAATGGGAGAACAACATTGAATGCTTAAACTAGTTTAGGCAATCTCTTCACTCTTTCACACACACACAAGTCTTTTCAATATTAATACAATTTATTTTTAATATAAATAAGCCATTTATCCATTTTTATATGGGAACAGAAGTAAATTGTATATAAAAAAATAATAATTCATATATAGAAATAAGATGTTTATATATATAAATAAATATATAAACTAGTCGTTGGGGGCCACCGTAATACTTACCCATCGTGGATATGCATAATATAAAATAAGAAAATAAAACATGTGTAAACTATTTTTAAAATGCATTGCAATTCGAAAAAATCGTGGCTTGTTGACGTCGTAAACTTTAAATCGAGGCTAACGAAAAAGAAAGGCTACCGCGGTGCTTAACGCGTATCTTTTTTTACAGACCACCGGAGTCACGTGATGCTCGAATGCACCAATGCGGGTGTACGAAAAGAGCATCACGTCACTCTAGCGGTCTGTAAAAAACGTCCTTATAACTCCAAAAATTATAATCATATTAACTAACGGTTTACTGCGTCGGATTAAGCGTCTCATTTCCAATTAAAATATATCTTTGAATTGAAATTTGAATGAAATACAGGGTCATGAAAAATCGAAGAGTGTGAAAAACATGATTACAAATATCTCAGCAACTAATTATCCGATCAACTTCATTCTTTATGCAAAATTTGTTTTTTTATTGTCTTTTCTATTCACTCCTTAAAATAAACAATTTTGAAAATTTTTATATGCCTTTTATCAGAACGAATATTTCGAGAGTCCGAAAAAAATAGTTCCGGATAATCAAGGTTACTGAAATTCAATAAGCTTCTTCCCATTATTACATACTAAGTACGTACCAAATTTCAAGTCCGTATCTCAATTTGTTCGGGAGATAGAGCGTTTACAGACACACAAACGCACACACACACAGACGGGCGACAATTTTTTTTTCTAAAAATATGTTTTTCGGAATCTCTAGTCCCTGAAACGTGTAAATCCGTCAAATTTATTTTTCGATTTTCAAAACCATTACAAGACTTACCCTATACTACGTATGATGGGTAAGTAACAAGAAAAAAAGTTCAAAAGTTTTTTTTTTTTTCATATCTGTTTATATTATTTTGCAACAAATCTCAATTTCTTAAGCCCGAATTTAAGCGCCAAACTTTTTTAACATGCGCCAAGGCTTCTACAACAAACATCTACCATGATGGTATACGTTTTTTTAAGTAAAATTTGTGTAAATAAGAAACTTTAATACACTAAAAATATTTACTTTACATATATATGCAAAAATAAATTAAGCAATGTAGACTGAAGGCTATAGAAAGAATAACTCGACACATTCTATCAATATTATGAACATCAATATTTTCAAGACGAGAATAGATAGCATCAAATATAAATTTTTATCTTCTAGTACAATGTCTTTCGATGTAACCTGAAAAGAAAAAAGAATTTTTTGTTTCAGTAGATCTGTAAAAGCATGGCTTGTTTCAAAGCAATTATTCTTAAATACTAAAAATGGTCAATTATCTTACTTTGATATCTGTTTTATTTTATTATTAATTTCTTTGTTATATTCTTCTCCGGAGGAGGCAGAGAAGAAAAATAATTAAAACTAGTTGTTGAGGGCCACCGTAATACTTACCCATCATGGATATGCATAGTATAAAATATGAAAATAAAACATATGTAAACTATTCATAAAATGCATTGCAGTTCGAACAAAATCGGGGCTTGATCACGCCTTAAACTCTCAATGCTCTATTGTTGAATTGCGTAATAGAAACATCCTTATAACTTCAAAATTGATAATCATATGAACTAACGGTTTACTGCGTCGGATTAAGCGTCCCATTTCCAATTAAAATATATCTTTGAATTGAAATTTGAATGAAATACAGGGTCATGAAAAATCGAAGAGTGTGGAAATAGTATTACAAATATCTCGGCAAATAATAATTCGATCAACTTCATTGTTTATGCAAAATTTGTTTTTTTATTGTCTTTTATATTTACTTTTTAAAATAAACAATTACGAAAATTTTTATATACCTTTTATCAGAAAGAATATTTTGAGAGTCCAAAAAAAATAGTTCCGGATAATCGAGGTTACTGAAATTCAATAAGCTTCTTTCTATTATTACATACTAAGAAAATACCAAATTTAAAGTCTCTATCTCAATTTGTTTGGGAGATAGAGCGTTTACAGACACAGAGACGCACACACAGACGGCAATTTTTTTTTTCTAAAAATGTGTTTTTCGGAATCTTTAGTCTCTGAAACGTGTAAATCCGTCACATTTTTTTTTTTTTTGGATTTTCAAAACGATTACAAGACTTACACTGTACTACGTATGATGGGTAAGTAACAAGAAGAAAAGTTCAATTTTTTTTTTCATATCTGTTTATATCATTTGGCAACAAATCTCACCTTTTTAAGCCCGAATTGCGCCAAACGCTTTTAACATGCGCCAAGAAACCTATAACAAACAACTACCATGATAGTATACGTTTTTCTAAGTAAAGTGTTTGCAAATAAGAAACTTTAGTACACTAAAAAAAATTACTTTACATATATATGTAAAAATAAATTAAGCAATGTAGGCAACAGCAAGAATAACTCGACACGTTCTATCAATATTATGAACATCAATCTTTTCAAGACGAGAATAGATAATATCAAATATATAGCTATGGCTTCTAGAACAATATATTTCGATTTACACTGAAAAGTAAAATAATTTTTTGTTTCAGTAGCCCTATAAAAGCATGGCTTGTTTGGAAGCAATTATTCTTAAATACTAAAAATGATCAATTATCTTACTTTTATATCTGTTTTATTTTATTATTAATTTTTTTTTGTTATTTTCTTCTCTGGAGGAGGCAGAGAAGAAAAATAATTTAAGAAATGCAGTTTTAAGTAATATATTTTCAATTATCTAGAAGAAATCGTAATTACATTGAATTTTATTTGTTATTTCTTTTTTACAAATAACAGTAATGACTTGTTTTATGCAGTGGAGAAGGCAGGATACTCATCTGGATGGGGTTTTGAAACTTTGTTACTCATAAAATGAACAATTTCGTTGTTTTCATGACAATAAAGAACTGTTTAGCAAATACGTGGCACATAAAAACCGCCGTAATGAAAACCACAAACAGCATAATAAATTTTGCATTTATGTGTTTAAAGATTTCTTCAGAGAGAAAAAAAGAGAGAAATTTCAGAGAGAGATTTCAGAGAGAAAAAAAGGAAGGGGATGTGGTGGTGGAGAATGAACCGTAGCAGTAACATACATACTACTTTGCTGCTATTACTACTAGCTTTTTCTTTCATTTTCTTGAAATAGAGGTTTTTATTAGGAATTCTAAATAAATCTGAATGGTAAAAATGTTATGCTTTTTTTACTTTGGTTTTTACGTGTCATATTTTTATTTAGACACAAGGGTTTTTCAATGCATCTTATCCGTTTTTAAATGCTCTGGAGGGGGGGGGGGTTGATCCCGAAATCTCTCCCACACCTTCGCTGTTTTATAAATGAAAGAAATTACGTATTACCTTAGCTATGTACAAAATATAATGCTAAGTTTATTTCTTTCTGAAAATGAATACTGTGGATACAGAAATTGTTATATATGGATATATATTTTTAATTCATAAAACATGATAGTCTTTAAGACAAATGTATCATTCATATTCTTTGGTATTGGTGATAGTGTAATTGTTCGTATTTTTAATTGTTAAAATTATAAGAAACACAAAATAACAACAATTATATTAATAACAAGAACGAAAAATCATGCGTTAAGTAGAGATTATGAAACACTTCCCAACACATCCCGAAATCTGTATCGAAACTTCGCCGATAAATAAGGTGAAAGAATGTACGTAAATAAACATTTTATTAAACATAAAACACATTGAAAATACAGTTTTAATTACCTTCCATTATCAAAAAAGTAGTAGAATTATTTTTTGCAGCCCTGTATATGATCTATAGATTTGGAAATATACTACATAGCATGATAAAATTTAGTTCAGTTAGAAAATTCACATTTAGAAATTTTCGCCAGTCGATGGAAATGCACTCGAAATCTTTTGTGCAGCTCTGTTTATTATCTGAAGTATTTTGTTCATACCACATATTAAGCTAAAAGGTAAAAAACTCATTCGGGTAAAAAATGCATAAGACAACTTAAAACTCACTTCCAGCAATTACCAACCGCAGACAATGTATCTTGTTCTTTGCGTATCCCTGTATATGAATCTATTTATATTCCACAAACGACTATTAGTCTATTAAATATAATACAGCAGGAAATTGTGTAACACAATTAAAAAATACCCTTAAGCAATTCACTCCCATTTTCTATAATGCTTACGAATTCCCATGTATAGCCCTGTGTATGATCAACCGAATTTATACACACCACGCACAATGAAAAAATTTAGTTAAACTTATCAACGCAAACCAAAGTTGAAAAATCACTTATCGCACATAGACTGTAATTATCGCACCTATACTGTAACCGATATATTTTGTGTGTCCCCCTGTAAATGAACGATAAATGCAATGCACACAATACATTTAAACGAGCAATTTATAGTGCACCTCAGTAATGCGTATAATTTCCACTAAGTTTGAAATAAAAAAAGTCATTGTATTTTACTGTAAACGGTTTTTCCCTGTGGAACAATGTGTAACAGAATCCCTTTGTTTGACACTATAAATGAGTAAAAATGCTTTGCACCCTATATCCTGCAAAAAGCATGTTTTAATGCGCTTCGTAATTATACATCAATTTCACCATGATTCACATGGCGCGGCATCATAAAATGCATTTAAAACGATTATTTCAAATTGACTGTAATGTTAAGGAATACTTTTGTCTGTCCCTGTAAAAAAAAAACTGTAAAAGCTACACATTTCATATTGAATAGGGATAATGCTATCGTAAACGAAAATAACATATAAAAATTTTAGGGCAATCCGAGTATATTTACGTGAGTTAGAGCACGGACAGACAGCCAGACCACCATATGGCAGACGGCAGACAAACCGAAGTCATAAACACTTTTCAACTATGTTGGAAAGTGTTAACAACTATGTTGGAAAGTGTTAAAAATGAAAAATGAAAATTGTTTTCCAAAGGAATGAAATTCTGTAGTAGAAAAAAAGTAAATTGATTGACTATTTTATAATTTTAATTTAGAGAACAATCGGCATTCATCAAACTTCAGGGTCACAATCAGATTATTTTGTTGTAATGGACAGTATCAAAGGACTTTTAATTGTATTCACGCCCTTGACTATTATTTCAAATAGAAATTTTGATTGATTCGAATTTTGGATAATTTGAATGTTTTACGTGTCGCCTTAGATATAAAACGAGTCATTTAACTAACGGGGAAATCTTTTCAAATGTTTGAGAATGTGGAAACACATTATTATATAATTTTTGTCCTTCCAGAATCCTGTGTAATCTAAATTTACCAAAACGATAAGTTAACAATTTACATTTATTTTCCGCATTTTAGCTTTTTTCTTTTCTTTTTTTTAATGTTAAAAAATACCGCTCTTTTATATATTTTTTTCGTTTCAAAATGAAAAAGAAGAAAAAAAGGAACATTTAGTAATCCTATGTCCTATAATTCCTTAAACACATTTCTATAACTTTGAATAAGTAGTTTCAGAAGATACCACAAGAAGGTGCCCGTTTTTTCTGTCTTAGTCTTTTTAAATTTGTAGACGCCTGCCATGTATTTAGTACCGACAGATTCACCTGCAAATTATGTTTTGTATTTTAAAAAAAATGTATTTTCATATACAGGGTGTCCGAAAAGTCTGGAAACGGTCAAATAACTCGAGAAATATACATCGGATTGAAAAACGGCAAAATGCATGTTCAATATTTTTGAAAAATCTATTTAGGGAAATGAAAGTTGCCCCCCCCCTTTGCCCTCCCGGGGGGGAATGGGGGCCACTTTGAAATCTTAAATGATGACCCCCATTTTTTATTGCAGATTCGGATTCTACGGGAAATATACGTAACTTTTGTATCGAACATTTTCTTCGAAACATTGTTGATGGCGCTGTAATTGAGTGCAATGGTGTGAGAATCGTTACCATTGCAATGTCTGGAAACGCTCCAATAACTCGAGAAATATGCATCAGATTGAAAAACGGAAAAATACGTGTTTAATATTTTAGAAAAATGGCAACTTTGATAGCCCTAAATAGATTTTTCAAAACTATTCAACATGCATTTTTCCGTTTTTCAATACGATGTATATTTCTCAAGTTATTCGAGCGTTTCCAGACATTGCAATGGTAACGATTTTTACAGCATTGCACTCGATTACAGCGCCATCTACAATGTTTCTAAGAAAATGTTCAGTACAAAAGTTACGTATTTTTTCGCGTGGAATCCGAATCTGCTATAAAAAATGGTGGTCATCATTTAAGATTTCAAAGTTGTCCCCCTTTCCCCCCCCCGGGGGAGCAAAGTTGGCGGGGGAACTTTCATGTCCCTAAATAGATTTTTCAAAAATAGTGAACATGCATTTTGCCGTTTTTCAATATGATGTATATTTCTCGAGTTATTTGACCGTTTCCAGACTTTTCGGACACCCTGTATATACATTGTATCTTTTACCAAGAGCCTTTTTTTGCATAAAACTTTGCAAGTTGCGAATCCACTGCCAGCTAGCTGGCAGGTCAATGATTTCATAATCAGGTAAGGTAGAAGTAATATACATCTAACTTTTAGCTTTTATCAAGTACCTGCTCCAAATAACCTGCCAGCTCTCCTGAAAATTTTATCAATCTTGAATTAAACGCCATTCGTTTTAGGACATTCTAAAATATGTAAATACAAAAACCCAGACCGAATTTCCATTATAAACACATCGACGTGAATGCTTGAAATGCTGAAATTTGAAATTTTTTTAATCAAATCAAGTCATTTGCTTACTGTTTTCCCTTTGTACCTTAATAAGTAATATACGAAAATACTGAAGACGGACCAATATTATATTAGGAAAGTGGTGGTAAATATGACCAAACGTACGAAAAAAAATACCCTAACCAAGTTATAAGCATAATCTTTATTAAAATGTTTCAATGTTTGTTTTGTTTCAAGGTTTTTCAAAATCGGGCTTCGTACGTTGTTATCATAATTTTTTAATAGAAAATGTCTATTCAATATTTAAAAAACAGCAATTGTAGACGCTTCGTTTAATTGCAGGATTTTTAATACATTTCTGCATTTAAAAATGGGGAAAAATTCTATTAAAAATTATGATAAAAGCGTACGAACCTTGAAAATATGTAAATAAAAAAAAGGCAGACCCAAATTTCATTACGAATTCCTCGAAAGACGTGTGTAAAATGTTGAAAGTTTGAAAGCGTTGAATCAAGTGAAGTCATTTGCTTCATGATTGTGCTTTTGAGAAAACCCGGCAGACATGCAGAAAAAGTTTAAAATTTGAAAACTCCGAGAAAACAGTACATAACAAATGAAAATAAAAATATTCGACAAACATGAATTTAAAAGATTCAAAATTTCGTTATTGAAACATAAGAAGTGTTAATTTCAAAAACGTGCTAATGAGCAATTTTCTCAATTTCAATTATCCTCTTCCGCACAGTCATTTTCATGTTCAGGATCATCCGTAGGCCGAAAAGTGTGAAACGTCAATAGAAACGTCTATGGAATATAAAATATTTGATACGTGATCTTTTCCGGGTATTCTCGTGTATTCTACCGTGGGAAGTAAATGTGACAATTATGTGCTTAATATAAATAAGATGGAAGTAATAACATAAAATATGGATTAAAATAGCTTTAGGTGACATATTTCATTGTCTGAAACCAAATGTTATGTAATATGTGCCAAATTGATTATATTATGAATATAAAAGAAATTTTTCATTACTATTACATGACACACATTAAAATTTCAATTTGGAGTATAAATTGAAATATATATTACTAAATATGTAAAATAAAATTGCAAAACATTGCACGGATATTATTTTATATGCATATACAGGGTTCGTACGCTTTTATCACAAATTTTTAATCAAATTTTTCTATTTTTTATTTAAATTGCAGAAATTGTAGACGTTTAATTGCAAGATTTGTAATATTTTTCTGCATTTAAATAAGGCAAAAAATTCTATTAAAAATTGTGGAAATCACGTAGGAACCCTGATATAACACATACATCCCATTTTATAAATTAAACGTTGGAAGTAATCAGAAATAAACATAAGAAAATGTGCCAGGAATTACATTGGAGAAAATGCTACAAAAGTTAATTAACTATAACTCCGTAATTATAAAAGGAAAGTTATGTGTAAGATGCCAAAAAGAATCATTTTAGAGTAGAACAGAATGATGTACAGAACATATTTAATTAACTGGTTATGGAGAAATTAGCTTCGAAACAAGAGGAAACTTAAAGACGACCGAGGCAAATGAAAGCTTACTTATATCGTAATTATCTAAAATTCAAACTTTGTTAAAGTACTTTAAGTTTTAATAATATCACATCTTCTTCATTCATATTTTCTTACTTTATAATAAAATCCTCCACTCTAATTCATTTTTAAGCAAAAATCAATAATAAAGTTTTTTCTTTGTAGTTATTTTGTTGAAATGATGCATTCTAAAGATTTTACTAAAAAGATTTTACTAAAAGATTAAGAAAGTTGTAGGAGATTATAAAAGTTATTTTTTGAGAATTTGAAATAAAACTTAAGAAAATAAGTTAGATATGTAAACATGATTAATATAATTTCGTAAATAAAAGAAATAATATAGATAGTACAATAAAATATTTAACCTATTGAATGGCCGTGGGATATTGTATCCCGCTCAATTTTAATCCCCAAATGCCATAAAGTCACAAAATTTTTGGAATAAAATTTTACTTTTGTAATGAAACCCGAAGAAAAGCTTTTACTTATTCTGAAATAAATTTGTTCGTAAATCCTGGTGCCATTATACAATTTTAGCAACGGAAGTACTTTACCCTTAAAGAGTTAAAGAATGCTATTTAATGATTTCCAAAAGCAATGTGGACCAACTTCGGTGTACCTGCAACCACTAATTTCTAAGAAAAAATTTAGCCTTATTTAATCGCAAAATATCTACGATAATATAAGACGAAAAATTATCTTCGTAATTAGTCGTTCCACGTGAGTCACAAAGTGCAAAATTATTATTTGATAATTAATTTTACCCTTACTCTAAACTGTATCATGTAATCAAGATGAGTAGGACTTTTTATATTTATTAAATATATTAAATAAAAAGGAGGCTATTCGAAAGAAGTGGTATTCAAAAATCGGAAGGTTTGGCAACTCTGGATATATAGTATTTACTTCTAAACTTCAAGGTCTATTTTAATCCGTACATGCGTTATGTTCCTTTTAGCATAAAAAAATCTCAGTAAATTACATCATACGGGTGCAAATCATACATGATAACGTCAGATATAAAAACAGTTCAAATATTTTATTTTACTTATGGATCTACACCAAGGGTGTCGAAATTAGTTACATGCGGACCGATTGCCAGCACTAATTTTAAATAGAAATTCTTTCCTTATTTAATTGCAAAATCTATGTATATTATAATGTGTATGTCAGTAAATAAAGATCTTCAGAAATAGTACTGTAGTTCCGTGGACTGCAGAGTATAAGTTGGATATACCTGATACACCAATAGTTGTCAATCTTTATTCATTTTATCAAATCAAATAACCCAATTTTCAATCAGAATTGTTTTTAAATAAAATACATCAAATATTTACCTCATACAGACAAAGAACCTTTCATTAAATAATGTTTCTGGTTAAAAACATGTTTAATAATTTAGATATAACAAATTTAATACATCACTCACATTGCATATATTATTCCAGACGTCTAAAATGCTTCTTGTTCAATAATTATATCATAATTAGTATAATTAAGTACTGCAATACATAAAAGATTTTGGCATTTTGGAGCTAAATACTAAATTTTCGGTGCAATTTAAGGTAAAAGAAAATAAAAGAATAAAATGTCGTAAAAGTTTCAGTAGTGAAATAAGCATATGAGAATCCAAACATCAATTAGCAACCGGCGAACTAAGGAAAAGCAACTTAGGCAACAAGATGCACTGAACACACGTCGACCTAGAGGCTTATCAAACAGATCTTCGCCATGCGGAGATCAGGCGAATCTCGCCCCGTTGCCAGGCATCAACAAGATAAACTGAGCAAAAGCCCGGCAGGTAGAAGCCTGGTCAGTGGTCTAAACAAAAGCATAAGAGAATGATTAAATCTCATGTATCTCATTATCTATTTATTTATTTATTTATTGATGAAGTTTTAATTTCGTTATGGATTATTAGCCGGAAACAAAGGCTGGACTTCTGACATGTTCGTGCCGACGTGTACCACTGGTGGTACACAGGCATATGTTTCGAACAGCCTGTGTGTTAAGTGATGCCGCAAATTAGCGTATGAAATCTTAATTAAAAATAATTATGAAAGTAAAAATCAGTAATTAAACGTAAATGGTAAGGATTTTTAAATAATATAAGAAAACCAAATTTTAAGTGTTTACAAAACAAAGTATATGAAATGGATATTACTTTTATTGTAAGTTATTTTTAGATTAAGATTTATTTACAATTATCAATAAACTACCGGCTGTCTCGTATAGTAAATTGTTTGTATAACTACAAAATTTTACGAGTGTCTGTCACCACTTATTCCGAAGAATAATATTCCCCTTATTTTTTCTCAGAAATCTTTGACTGTATCTGTGATTAAATAAAGCAAATAATTATAATCTAAAACAGTGGTGACAAACACACGTAGAATTTTGGCAATCTAATATATACGTGAAATGATCCATTCGCGGTATATTTAGTGTTAAAAGAAAGTTTTAAAGCACTAATTATATCACTTTTATAAGTAGCTATATTACCATGACATTAAGTATATTACCATAATGTTAAACGTACCCGTAGTGGATAATTTAAGATTTTATTGAAAAAAAAATAAGAGTTTCATTTACGATACCGATTTGAACTGCGAACCATTTCGAATGTTAGCAGTTCTTCTAAACGATGTCAATGCTACTTAGAAATCAAACAAACTTGAAGGCAAGGATAGCCGTAGTTTTTAACATTGCAATACTTTGGGATTATTAAATATACGTGTCTCGTAAAAAGTATTTTCTCTTGGAACCTAGTGTTAATTAAAAAAAAAAAATGTTCTTTTTTAATCAATCACAGGGTTCGTACGCATTTACCACAATTTTTAAAAGAAAATTTCTATTTAATATTTAAATAACAGAAATTATGAACGCCTCGTTTAATTGCAGGATTCGTAATACTTTTTTCTGTATTTAAATAAGGCAAACAATTCTTTTAAAAAATTGTGGTAAAATCGTACGAACCCTGTTATATTTACACTAGCTGTTTAACCCGTTCTACGCACGGGAGTTCATGAATTTGATTCTAAACAGTGAATAAAATGAATTTAATTCCCCCGTTAAAGTGTTGAATTGTTCAATAACTATACGATTTAGAAAAACTTAGAATTACTACTTAGAATTACTACTGTGCATTTTTTTAATGAAACTTAATTTATGTTGCTATGACAGCAGACGATAAAACGATATATTTGGAATAAGGGAATAAATAGAATAATAATTTTGTTGATGTTTGTAATAAAATGTTTTTCTTTATTTAAAAAAATGAAATAATGAAGCACAATTAAATAATCTCTAATTATTTGCATGCGAGGTAAAAGAATTATCGTAATACCCGCTACAGCTTCTTACTATTGCAGCGTGGCGTCCGTAATATGTATATCTCACATTGCAGTAAACATTTAGAACTGTTTAGAACTCACACGATTACGGGTTGACATAAAAAAGGCAAAACTTCATCAAAAACATTAAAAACTATTTAAAATTTTCGAATTTTTTGCCCCAATCGTTCATGGGCTCCCTACCAGCAACACGTTTGCCAAATTTCGTAGCCCCGCGCCCTGCGGTTTCCGAGTTTTTGAGCTAACATAGATAGATACGCGCACGGATTTTAATAGGGTATATTATTCTAGCTGACCCGCCCGGCGTTACCCGGACCCGTGTAATAAACTTAAATCTCTTAAAAAACGAAACTCTGTCCCGGATCTCCGATGGCTTTGGCACCATCTACGGGGCATGCTCGTACGCTCCGGAAAATCTTTTATTTCCACCTTCCACCACCAGGAGAGCATTCTGTTCTAAACAAACCTCTTTACGAACGAATATCTGACACAGATTCCTGTTGCTGAAGACATCGTAATAGTAGACGGGCTACAAAAGCAGTTTGGAGAAGATGGGAACATTATTAGCCGAGTTATTGAAATTAGGCCCAGTTAGAGAAAATAACCTTGAGGGGGGCGCCGGAAGGAGGGGATATTCAAGTGTCCTTCAGAAAATGACTAATTAGGAGGACCACTATGCATCTTTAAAAATGTGTTCGTTTGGTTAAGCTATGAACTTAATTACAAATTTGGCTTAAACTATAATTCGTAAATAGTGGTAACTACTACTCATAAATTTACTTTAATGTTATAGAGGGTGACTATTAAGTTAATTATAATGTTTGTAATCAGTTGCGTTGAAATCGGAAAGATAGTTGCTGAGTTATGAAAACGGGGCAGAGTTAGAGAAAAAACCTTGAAGGAGGTGCCGGGAAGGAGCGGATGTTCAAGTTCATTCCAGTAAATTACTAATTAGGAGGACCAGTATGCATCTTTAAAAATTGGTTCGTTTGGTTAAGCTAGGAACTTAATTAGAAATTTGTCTTAGACTGTTATTCGGAAATAGTGGTACCCGCTACTCACAAATTTATTTTAATTATACAGACGTTGATTATTAAGTTAAATATGATGTTTGGAATCAGTTGCGCTGAAATCGGACAATTTGTTGCTGAGATATGGAAACAGAGTACAATTAGACAAAAAGCCTTGAGGGAGGGGCTGGGGGGGGGAGCGGGTGTTCAAGTGCCTTTCAGCATATGATGAATTAAAAGAGCCACTGTATGCATCTTTAAAGATTGATTCATTTGGTTAAGCTAGGAACTGAATTTGATATTTAGCTTAGACCATTATTCAGAAATAGTGGTACCCGCTACTCACAAATTTATTTTAATTATACAGACGTTGATTATTAAGTTAAATATGATGTTTGGAATCAGTTGCGCTGAAATCGGACAATTTGTTGCTGAGATATGGAAACAGAGTACAATTAGACAAAAAGCCTTGAGGGAGGGGCCGCGAGGAGGCGCGTGGTCAAGTGCTCAACAACAAATCACTAACTTTGACTGTTGGTATGCATCAACTGAATACGGGCTCTGTACTTTTATTAGGAACATAAATTTAATTTTTACGAAAACAGTTATTGTAAAATAGCGGTATCATCTATATAAAACAGCGTTTAAACGTTAAGGGTGAAGGAAAAAATGTTAAATTTCTTAAATGTAATTAGTTCTGTTGAAATCAGAGCAGTAGATTTGGATTTATTAATACGGAGGGTCAATTAATGGAAAAGTCGCCACCAGTTGGCACGCAGTCAAGTAAAATAAATGTAATATTTAACAAAAAGTCATTTAGAAATTAATTGCTTAAAATGTTTGAAAATGTCTTTGCATCTGTTCGGGAAATATAAACGTCTTATTTTCATATTTTTTACAATTTTTAAAAGTGTTTATTTTTAATTTCCACTTTAATTTCTTCGCTGCTTAGTAACCGTATTTCAAAGAGTATATAAAATAATAAAATTCAAGGAACTCGCATTATTTTGGTGAAATATCTTTTTCTTTATTTATTTTTAAAATCAAAACGAATGCAAATTTAATGAGACTACTGTGGGATGAATACCTGTTTATTTAAAAAACTTAAAAGAATAAGCAATTCATTAGAATTTCAGAATATCATTGTATAACACTGTGTTTAATTTAATGATTCTAATTTCTGACACATTTTATATGCTTATAAATATGCATGCAATTGAAAAAATAATAATTGCGGATTATACTATGTTAAATGATATGGAAATGATGTTTAAAAAACAAGCAGCAACAAGCTATCGCCAAGCTATGTGTAATCCCATTTTAAAGAAGTTACCATTGCAGTGTATGAGAGTTGATTTTCTGTTTAAATCTCCTTACTCTGAGAAAAAGCGTATTTTTGATGAGATCTCTTTGTGGATAGATTTTAATTAATATTTAATCTATCAAAAATCTATTTAAAATTTTCGAATTTTTTGCCCCGATCGTTCATGGGCCCCCTACAAGCTACCCGTGTGCAAAATTTCCTAGCCCTGCGCCCTGCAGTTTTCGAGTTTTTGAGGTTACTTAGATACGCGAACGGTTTTTAATAGTATAGATGTGTGGAATTTAATCGTGTATTAACCCCTCACGAACAGCGTCATTTTACAACATTTTAAATTTTATTACCAGTAGATCCGTATATAATTTTTTGATTTATTTAATCCAACACATCTTCGATTAAAGAGGGCAAGGATCAGGACTAAATTATACTGGTAATAAAAATTTAAAATAATACGAACCTGGGTAAAGGGATATCCCTGTACCAATAATTGACGCTTGGGTCAGCTACAAGTAATTGACTTCTCGTGTTAGTATTCTTTTGAGAATTCCAGTGATTAGAGACTTTCAAATTGCATTATCTAGAGAGAATATTTAAGTAAGTTTTCTAGTATACATGTAAGGTAGGAAATTGGCAAAATGTTGAAATTTAATGAATGATTTTATTTGTCCTAAGTAGATCTAATATTTACTAGGATTTTCCTATGTCTTTTGTCTTCAAATATATGCAAAGGAAACTATAAATCCAAAATTTCACATTTCAGTATTATAAGTAACTAAGTCCAGATGGTGTGTATAACATTCTTTTTAAAGTAATGAGAAAGTTCCTTTATACATATATTTTCACATACAAGATATTTAAGTAGTCGTAATGCTACCTAGAGTAAATTTAGATTTGAGCTGGCCGACTAGGCGAAAACAAATTCTAGTGACGTATTTCAGGTATTGCAGACTTATTTTGTGGCTATCAAGATTAACAGTTAAAAAGTGGTAGAGACTTGAATAAACAAAAATAAAAATTTCTTGATACCGTCGGGTAGTATGCGTTTTTTCTTAACAGATATTATATCATGTTTCAGCGATATTTTTACCAGACCGTAGAAAATGCGTCAAACAGTTTTCGTCAATTCAAAGCTACGGAAACCGAACTTAGAACTAGACAATGTTTTCCTCGTTCTTCAAGGTACGCAGCTGTAGAAAGGCTGTTTTTCTTGCGAAGAACCTACTGTAAAAGGATACTTTATGTATAAAATTTGTAATATATATCACATAAATTTATTTTTTAAACTTATACGGGATGCCGTGGCTCCAAACTCTTCTATAAGGACTCAAACACACACGCGCATATATATATTACTATGTCTCAGGTAATTTTTCAGTGAAATAGTATTTTCTTATAGAAAAATTCACTTAATTTAATCACGCGATCAAATGAGGCGAGTTTCTTATAAGCAAATACTGGTATATCCCCTGAAAATTCCCTGACACATAGCAACCTTGTATATATACATATTAAGCACTATAAATTTAAGACTATAGCATCCATGTCAAGTATCAAGATATGTAACAAAATTTACAATTATATTATCGCAGGAACTACACGAATGGAAAACGGATGTTCTTACAGAAGTGAGCATTGAAGCAATTCGGGTACAAGTGGGTTGCAGGGTATATTCAAACGAGTATTGTTACGGCCTGAAAAAAAGGAGAACACAAAAGGAGAAATGTTTCCAAGTGCTATTACATCAGATTTATGGCAAGAATATTACTAAAAAAAGAAGAAAACAGCATACGAAGACGAACAGCATACGAAGACGAACAGAAAGTAGAAAGAGCAGAGACTTGCAGAAAGAAAAAACAAAGGAGAGAAAAGTTTAAAAAAACCCCTAAGATATACGAAGAGAGATAAAACGCATTCCTATAAGCAGGAACGACAATTTGTCTCTTTAGTGTCTTTATCATAATTTTAAGATGAAAACTGAATATCTATATTATAAAGCAAAAACATCTCTGTTATAAAGCAAAATTGGCAACACTGTGAGTAACGTTGACGTCATATGAACGGTGAAAACGATCTGAACAATCATTTTCGTTTTATCGCATTTTTTTTAAACTTCTAATCATCGCAGAATTTTGAATTTTATACTTTTGAATAGAAAAGAAAATATAAACTTCAAAACACTGCAAATTGCATCGCCACTTGCTGATTCTTTATGGTTTTCAAAATACTTTTCAAGCATAAAGTCTTTTAATCTATATGAAAAATGAACGTGCAGCCCGACTGCAATTGCATGCACTTGTAACAATGTAAATCATTCAGCATTTGTTTTAGATTTTCGTGTAATATTCCATAACTAAATTTCCAAACGAAATTAAAACTTCACAAATAAATAAATAAAACTAGAATTTAACAGCTATGTAATCAAAGTCTGTGCTTAACCCTTTAAGGGGCAAAGTACTTTTATTCATAAAATGCCGAAATTATTGAATGACACCCCCAGAATGTACAAATTTATCGGAATATAAGGAAAAGCTTTCTTTAATATTTACTAAAAGAAAAATTTTCATTTTATAATTCTTGTTCCAACGTGGTA
This sequence comes from Maratus michaelseni, assembly GCA_963931845.1. Lineage (NCBI taxonomy): Eukaryota > Metazoa > Arthropoda > Arachnida > Araneae > Salticidae > Maratus > Maratus michaelseni. The sequence continues at coordinate 267,890,534 of OZ007599.1, forward strand.
TTTGTGGATTAAAATTAAATGACACAAAAATGAACCACTTAAGATTAAGTTCTCATCTCCTTTACTGAAACATTCAAAATAATAAAGATTGCTATCGCTGGCAATTTCTAGACAGAGCCTACTAATGGCCGGTTACAACTGTCAATAATTAGCACAATACCACACTTAGAGAAAATAAGGTGTTGGATGCACCTTTACCATAACCCAGAAATTATCTAAAGGGTTTCTGATTACAGAAGACTCGCAGGGCTCCCACTCGGTCCGTTTTTTGAACAGCACTTTTTTTTAAAGAAAAATCTTCTTTATAAATTTTGTAGAAACTAACGTCGAAGTGCGTTTTAGTTGCAATTGTTGCAAATACCTACCACAATTTTCTTTCTAAAAAAATACTGGTTTTCAAAAAAGCGGACCAGTGGGAGCCCTGGACTCGGTGATCGTGACTTAATTAGATACTATTTAATAAATAAATTATTTATTTAGAAAAAAATAATCATCGAGTTGTATCTAGACGAGTATCTAATTTATAGCTTTTTGTTTCGAATAAGAGTGTATAGAATTCCCAATTATACAAAACAACCCCAAAGATAATTTTAAATTCAAATTCAAATACTTAAGTTAATGAATTTAAAGAAAACATTTAGGTTTTAAAATTAATTACGCAAACACTTAAATTATGACAACATCTTTTAAACAAAACAATTAATTTATTTACATTCAAAAAAACATTTAAAGAAACATCTTCACAATATACACCAACCATTTTTACAATTTTATAAAACCATTAAAAATTATTAGCTAACAATCGACAATGTTCTCCTGCGAGAAATACCATGCATATTGGCGGTACAAATACTTTTGCCGAGATGTTGAAAATCATAAAATGAATTTATACCTGAATTATTAGCTGGACTCGAGTAACCTACCAAGTTGCTTAGCCGGCCGGAGATACACATTTTTTTTACTTGTAGGGAAGCCTTCTTGGGAATACCCTCATCACACGTACTAAGTACAAAATCAACTTCAATTTTTTCCCTCCACCTGCTAACTACTTTTCATCACACTCTCTCATCTTCTGCTCTCTTCTTCATCTTGTAGCTCTTGTTTATCGAAGTCGGCGGGGCTCCTTCCAATATCCAGAAATGTGCATATTTGAATTTGAGTGGCCCTGATGGGCCTATTGTCACATCCACCTTTCATGATCCTCCAATTCCAGTTAAGTTGTCTGGTCAGTGGCCGCAGACTTTCTTGCACACTTAATTTCAAGCGACATCTCGGCGCCTACTACGAGTCCCCTAATTGACGAAATTGAAGGAACCACACACGAAGCGGCCCCCCCTAAATTTTCAGTCATAAAAGTTTCAGAAACGACTCCAACCCACATTTTGAGTCTGACAGCATTCATAAAACTGGCAGTCATCCTGCTAGCTAATATTACACAAAACATTGTACCGCCATAATACTTAAGTAATTACAGAGTACCATAAAAATAGAAAAAAAAAACACAGTAATATACTAATTATACCTAATATGCAAGAAGACATTTGATTATAAAAATACAAAATAAAAACACTTAAAATATGTATATAAAAATTTATCCTAAAATTTCACACAGCAAGGTGGTGAACATTTTCCACCAGCTATAAACACTGAATACGTTATTAACCGCTGGAATACGGCTAACACCACAGTACCAAAAATTCTTTTTGATGCATTTGATGTGGTATCTAAAACAATATACTAAATGTAAAAATCTGTTGAATTTTTCAATTAATGTTTTTTCACATACGTTCTGTATATCAGACAATATATGTGAAATCATTAACCCTGGTAGTCCGGTATCCATCTCCTGGTTATTATAATAGTATATATTATGCAGTAGTGATACATATTGTACAGTCGTGGAAACAAAAAAAATTGGACACCCCCCACTAACTATGCAACAAATTATAGTAGAAGGAAGTGACTGGTACCAAACGATTGGAAATAAAGTCTACTTTTAAATGATGATTTAAATTTTGCTTAGGGGGCCATATACATATAAAAACACACCCAAACTTTGTTTTTTTCAATAGCAAGACCCAAATTTGACAACATATTTGAAATTTGCAGTTCAAACTATGCCTAGATACCAAAGTTCATTAAATTGCTACGATTAGTTTCTGAGAAATTAATTACTTTATAATGAGCATATTTAAGGGGCTGTATCCAAATTGAAGTTCGGTACTCGATTGTTGAAATGCTGCAGAATGTCACTTCTTTTAATGTATTATGTTTTACCGATATGACCATTTTACTCACTTAATAAGTTTCGGTTATTGTTATATGCGGTAAAATAATGTTAACAAGTGTTGAATTATCCGATTTTAATCACTTGGGGACGAGCGACACGTATACGTGACGCATAAGATGCTCAGAATCCTCGATTTTTCCCACCAGTTATTTTTTATTGTAAGCTTTGCCTTATTAAATCTTAGCATTTCCACTATTCAATTAGACGAAAATTTCTGTTTTGAAAAACCGGTGGTAAATTATTAGAAATTCTGTAATAGACGCTCGTCACGAAGGGGTTAAAAAACCATAAGATTATTTGTAATTAAAATAATTTTAGAATATGTAAATATATAACGAAATCTATATAACGAAAATTTCTTCCAGCTTGCCACATGCCAATCATTTGGCCTTTCGTTTCTTCAGTTAATTGTGGGGCCATTTTGTTTCAGCAAATACTCTACGCATATGCATTTATAAGAAACTTCACTTCAAACATATATACTGCAGAAAAAACAATATAGCTTTATTAGACTGGAAAAGAAGCTATAAATCAATTTAAAGGTAACAAACATAATTAAGTTTTTCATAAGGTAGAACTGATCATATTTTTCAAAAATGAGCTTTATTAATTTAAAAATAAAAGCGAAACTATTTTCCATAAATGACGTAAACACACATCTCATGCAAATACGTTTTACGTAATTTTAATGAAAAATTTTAAAGCAGACATTGAAAAAGTAAAAGAAATATATATATATATATATATATACTAATAAAGGCTGGGGTTCTGGTGCCTCGCTATCTTATATCTTACTACAATCACAGGTCGTTGTCAGGTTTGTTGTGCTCCCGCGATCATTCACTTACGCTTCAGTTTAAGCTAGCTTTCAATTTAACGCAAGAACGCGAAGCATTGAAATACGGTTTACGCATTGTTTATATTGTAAGACAGACTTAATCTCTAAGTTTTTCAAGTCACTATAATCCCAGCCTATGAGTATAATATTTTCTCAAACAGGGATGAGAGCGCTCCGACCCGAATATCGATTCTTACCACTAAATTTTAATAGTATTCTCCAATTATACTATTGGGAGATTACTATTAAATTATTTACAAAATTACAATTTTGAATTTCAGAAATTTTGTCCTTGAATAAGGTAACAAATACTATTAAAATTTAGTGATGTCAATCGGGATTTCGAGACGGAGCGCTCCCATCCCTGTTCAAACTATGCTTTAATGCACATCATAGACGGCCCCTTAAAGCAGCATCTTGCCGTTTTTTAAGCATAATTTGAAAACTACTTGGAAGAAAAATTTGAAATTTTGAATACACATAAAGCAGGACATAATAAATATAAATCCATCACAAAAATTGTAGGTTACAATTCATAATTTTTTCGAATATTAATTTCATAATTCATAATTCATACTATAAAATTTTTAAAATTACAAATTTAACGTAGTTATGTTTGGGTTTTTGAGTTTTATAACCAAACAAAACGTTAGCACATTAGGATTTTAATTTCAGGAGATATTAATAAAAATATGAAAATGTAATTTAACATTAGAAGCTCTAAAATTTGAATGTTTATAACTCGAAAACTCATCATCCGAATGACTTAAAATTTTGTATCTAGGCATAGTTTGAACCAAAGATTTAAAATATCATGTCAAAAGTGGGTGTTGCCATTGAAAAAAAATAAAGTTTAGGCTGGTTTTAATATGTAGATGGCCCCTTAAGCAAATTTTAGATACATAATTTAAAAGTAGACTTTATTTCCAATCGTTTGGTACCAGTCACTACCTTCTACTATACTTTGTTGCAGAGTTAGTGGGGGTGTGTCCAGTTTTTTTTTCCACGACTGTACATTTGTGAAAAGAAGGTATCGGAAATTTTGTTTATTTTTATTTTCAGGTAGAGGCGTCGATTTTGGATGATAAAAATATTAGTCTGTAGGAATTTGTCCATTAAAATCAATTTTTTTTATTATTAGATAAATAAATGCATTTAAAAACAATTACAGTCCTACTACGCTCTTTATATTATCAGGGTTCATATGCTTTTGCCACAATTTTTACTTTCTTCTATCTATACAAGAAGAAAGTATTGGATTCATGAATATTTTCGACTTCCGGTTTTCGACGGATTTATACGTTTTAGAAGGTCCTGAACACGTTTTGACCATTTTTAGAAAATATCTGTCTATGAGTCTGTGAGTCTGTCTGTCTGTCTGTCAGTCTGTATGTGACAAAAAATTTGTGGGCCCTCTATCTCAAGAACTAATGCATGGAATTTAATAAAACTTTATATTCAGTTAGTCCCTCATACAAATTGGTGCTGATTAGTTTTTGGTGAAAATCGCCCGACAGGTGGAGCTGCTATGCTGTGTTTTTGCGATTTCTGAAATAGCTCTATCTCAAGAACTAATGTACTCATTTTTATCAAACTTCAGATTCAGTTAGGCGTTGACATAAATAGATGCTGATTACGTTTTGGCGTAGATATCTCATCAGGTAGCGCTGCTATACCACTTTTTTCATGATTTTAACAATAGCTATATCGCAAGAACTAATGCACGAAATTTCATCAAACTTCAGATTCTGCTAGACTGTGACAAAAATAGATGCTGCTTACGTTTTGGTATAAATTGTCCAACAGGTGGCGCTGCAATGCTACCTTTTTCATTATTATCACGATAACTATATCTCAAGAACTAATGCACAGATTTTCGCCAAACTTCAGATTCAGTTAGACGTTGACATAAGTTGTTGTTGATTAGGTTTTGGTCTAAATCTCTCAACAAGTGGCGCTGCTATGCTGCATTTTGCAGGATTTACACGATTTTAGAAATAGTCATATCTCAAGAACTAATGCACGTAATTTAAAAAAAAAACTTTAGATTCAGTTAGACCATGATATAAATTGGTGATGATTCATTTTAGTGTATGCGAAATCTTTGTGAGATAGAAGGAAGTTTTGGGATTGGCACATCCTACTAGTTTAAGAAAGAATTTCTAATTAATATTTAAATAGCAGAAATTGCAGACACATCGTTTAATTGCACGATTTGTAATTATTTTCTGCATTTAAATAAGACGAATAATTCTATTAAAAAATTGTGGTACAGCAATACGAACACTGATTATCTTGCTATTTTAAAACCAGTTCCATAGAAAGTAATTGAAACCTTTTTAAATGTGCCAACCAGTAGAAATAGGGCCGTATTAAGAACATGTGCAAATTTCAAACAGTAATTTATTACAGTGATTTTTCATTATAAATGATGATGCCGTCGCAGATAAATAAGGCAAAAATTACTGTACCAAATTAGTGGTGGATAGCTGCACATGTTGCACGTGTTCAAATTCGGCCCCGACTGGAACATTAAGTGTCAACTACTGGGGCTCGACTGTCAATTATTGGAGCAATAGGAGAGTTGCACGTTGCAAACCATTATATTTCAAAATTGATATTTTTACTTCTTGAAGACATTACGAACTTTTGCCATTGACAAATATACAACCGAAATCAGAGACGGCGAACCCGCGTGTCAGAAAGCTAATTGTCAAATTGCTTCCTGATTAATTTTCTTCACCTTATTTAATCTCAGAAAATCTTTCATTAAAAAAGTGGAAGGATATTTTTCCAAAAGATTGGTGTCAATTGTCCTTTTGGTACGCGGGTGCGCCGTTCCTTGGTTGATTTTGCTAGCCCGCTACTTTATTTGATTTCAGATCAATCTATTATTATCACTTATTTGAAATAGTATAATTCATCTTATTTTAAAATTATTTAATCTGCCATTCAATAAGACGATTATTTATACTTCAAAGAAGTTGTGGTAATCAAACAACCTGAATTTAAACAAGAACGAAAAGTCATGCGTCAAGCATAGATTATGAAACACTTTCCAACACAGCCAGAAAACTGCAACGAAACTTCACCGTTAAATAAGGTGAAAGAAGATATGTAACTAAACAGTTTAGAAAACATATACCACATTTAAAAAATTCAGTTTTCGAAATTACCTTCCATTGTCAAAAAAGTAGTCCTATATATGATCAATACATATGGATATAATAGTACGATAAAATTTAGTCCAGTTAGAATATTCACATTCAGAAATTTTTGCCAATCGATAGAAATGCACCCAAAATCTTTTGTACAACCTTGTATATTATTTGAAGACTTTTGTACACACCACCTCTTAAGCTAAAAGGCTACTTAAAACTCACTTGCAGCAATTACCAAACGTAAACGACAATGTATCTTTTTTTGCGCAGCCCAGTATATCAATTTATTTATATTCCACAAACTTCTATTAGTCTACTAAATATAGTTCAGCAGGAAAATGCGTAACACAATTAAAAACTACCCTTAAGCACTTGATTGCCATAGTCTGTAATACTTACGAATTCCCTTGTGTTGCCCTGTATATGATCAACCGAGTTTATAAACACACACGTACTATGAAAAAATTTAGATAAACTTAAAAACGCAAACCAAAGGTGAAAAAGCACTTATCACACAGACTGTAAATATCTCACATGTACTGTAACCGATATATTTTGTGTGTCCCTGTAAATAAACACAATGCACACAAGAGAGCAATTTATAGTGTGAACCTCAGTAATGCATATAATTTTCATTATGTTTGAAATAGTGAAATATCACTAAATTACACTGCAAACGATTTTACTCCATAGAACGATGTTTAACAGAATTCTTTTGTTTGACCCTGTAAAGGAATAACTAATGCTTTGCACCCCATAGTCTGCAAAAAGCATGTCTTAATGCGCTTCATAATTATATATTAATTTCATCATGTTTAAATGACGTAGCATAATCAAAATACACTTGCAAGGATTGTTTCCCATTGACTGTAATGTAACGGAATACTTTTGACTGTCCCTATAAAAAACTATAAGCTAAAACTATAAACTAAAACTATAATACACTTCAGTTGAAATAGGGACATGCTATAGATAACGACAATAACATATAAATATTTCAGAGCAATCCGAGCATATTTACGGGAGTCAGAGCACGGACAGACGGCAGACGGCCAGATGGCCAGACAAACCGAAGTCATAAACACTTTTCAACTAGGTTGGAATGTGTTAAAAAATAGCGAAATGGCAACACAGTTCGTGATATACAGGGTATCCCAAAATGATTACCCTGATTAAAAATTACGGATTATTTTACTGCTTATTTTGTGTAAAAGCATCATATTTCACACAGACTCACAGAAGTTGATCAAGTTTTATGACTCTCGATGGTCGCCCAGCACTTCGACGATTTTCGACTGTACTAGTTACTAAAAACGTTTGCAAACAAGATTTTTTGAAATTCACATCTGGCCATTGCTTTTCATAGCAAGTTTGAAACTTGCGTTGCACTGTTTTTGGTGATTTGGTCTCAGTCAGCCACACAACATACGGTTCCTTTTCTTGTGTAGAAGCCATGTTTTCAGATTAAGCAGCAGCAGTGCCCGTATAGATGAATCTGCAAATTAACATCTCACAGCCACAAAAACTTGACGATAGGTCCAACACATCTACAAAAGAAAATTAAAATTAGTGCAATCACTAAATGGTAAGAACATTCTGAAAACAAGGTAACTATTTTGGGAAACACTGTAAAAGTTAAGAAATTTCTGTTAAGTTAAAATTCCTCTTTTTATGTGTAAAATATAAGAAAAATCACAGGCCTCGGACCGCTCCACCGGTAATTTTTTAGTGTTATTTTGGTGGGAGATTTATACAACAGTTGCAAGAAAACGCCCTTCACGAAGTAAGTTTTTACGATATATGCATGATAAATCTAAAACGAAAATTTTTGTAAGGAAATAGTGGTTGGCAAAATTTTGTTTTAGTCTCTTTTTATAGAGACCGCTCCGAGGCCTGAAATCATAAGTGTTAACTGCTGGTACAGTTACCCTACGCTGATAAAAATGTCCCGATAATATAACATAATATCTTTTGAGTATTACTGTTATTCTTGGTTGCATATGAATTTTGTTCGAACAGCAAGATACTCAAAAAACAAATTTGCAGCAAAAAATATATTCAGAACTATTAAGCATGATGAATTCAGTTACTACTGGCATTGCTATTATTAAGTTATGAAACACATGTTTCTATTAAATTAATTTTACTATTTGCTTTATGAACTGTTTATATGTTTTCTATATTCTATATGTAAAAGGCATTTTAATATTATTTGTGATATTGCATTTTGCATCACCCTGCATAATTTTCTAATGGGAAAATTACACGACATTTTATACTGTGCCTTGATACGAATCTTTGAGTCAAATATATGACATTTAATTCAATACGCAAGGACTACAATATGCAACCTGATATATGATGCCTTAAAGAATCACAGATATGAGGTCCAGAAAAAAAACAACGTTTGGTAATTTTTTACAGGCTGGTGAGTATAGACATTTACAGGAATACAGTTTTCAATTGTATTGAGAGTCCCATTACTACAGCGCCTAAAAAACATAGTGTGGAAAACGGCTACAAAATAGTATTAAAAAATTGAATCCGATAAATGTAGAACGATGCTGAAAAGGTAACGGGTCGATCGCAGCGACATCTTTTAGCAGTGGCGTAGACAGGGTGGAGGTCCAGATGGTGTGGATACCACTAATTTTATAAAAATATTTTTGTCTTATCTAATCGGTGAATATTCTGCAATTTTGAAGGCAAAGACAACTTTATAATATCACTGGTTTGCAGAGCATTTGCACCAACCCCTCTCTGGCTACGCCACTGTCTGCTAGCTCTTTTCAACGCAAATATTGTATAAGAATTGAACTGATAAAACATTTCAGCTGGTGGTAAATATTTTAAATAATTATATTATACCCTATTTCCTTTGACTTGGATAGTGATTTTCATAAGCTTTGAAAATATGAATGATATTGATCATGGCCAAAAAACGTGATACGCAATATTTTGTGCCTTGTTGCAGTGCTCGATACAAGACAGCAAACTAGAAACCAACCCTATTTATCATACCAAAGGATGAATATTTGCTAGAAGAGTGGAAAAGATTAATTCCTTGATATGATAAAAAACTAACTTCAAAATCAGTTACATCTGAAATATACACTTACAAGAAGATTTTATTAACAGAAATTATGTTCATGTTGTCAATAGTGAAACGGTTTCTTTTGCTAGAGGTAAATCTATTTTTAAAGTCTATTATTAAAATCTATTTTACCGCATCGTTGCACGTTTGTAGGCTACAACTGTTTAGTACTTTTTAAAACATTACCACTTTGTCACTTTTTAAATTCCGAAATTTCGCATTCACACCAGAAATTCCCTATAATGTTCTTTTCCTTACATAATGGCAGATATTTCGTGACTTCTTGAAGTTAAAATTCTTGTTTCATAATTTTCAGTTTGAATTCGAAAATTTTGAGATAAAAAACGGTAAAACCGTTTTTCACGCTATGTATTCTAGGCGCTGTACCATTCCGTAACTAAGACAGTGTTATCTATTGCGAAAGATCTCGCCATTTTTACGAGATTTCTGAAAGAATTAACATGAAAAAAAGCAGTTATTTCAAAGTTATGTAGGACAAAATATAGCAAACACATCAACGGCAGTGCTTGGAGAAAAAATATTTGGAGTATCATTGAAATTAGAGGTATGAGAGTTATAAATAACAGTTTAACCTTTTCACCACAACGTATCCATTCGTTAACGAAACAGACAATGACGTTATGTAGTTTCCACGTCACATTCTGTGACGAGAAGTCCTATACTATTTCTCTGAACTTTCTTTGTCCTTTAATGTTGGCCAGTTGAAATCTTTTTTATTGCTATTTAAAGGTTTGGAAGTAAAGCTTACACATTAACAAAATAAATTCTTCTTTGGGGAGGTGATAAACATACCAAGCACACTTCTCCCTTTCTGGGAGATAAGATTCCCCACATCGAAGAAGTCGAGAAAAGAATCGCCGTCGAAAAATGTGATCTGAACGGATTGCATATTGCACAGTCGTTTAATAGTATAGCTATAATCAAAACTATTTTCTAAACTATAAATTGTAAAAATGTAGAGAGAAAATACTAATAAAATAGCATCATAATAATTATTGGATCGTGCGGAAAGTTCTTTCCATTTGGGAAAGATCATTTGTACGGGAAAATTCTATCATTCAATTATTAAACAATAATTCCGAAAGCTAATGTTTAATAATTGACGCGCAGAATTTTCCAGTACGAATTGGATTTCCCAAACGAAATGAACTTTCCGAACAGCCCAATATTATTACGGCTAACGAAGGAGCAACCCACAATCACCGAAAATTTTCTGTTTTTTATTAAAAAAAAATAACAAAAGATATATTCGGAAGTGCAGACAGATAGGATATTCACGATCTTAAGGGAAGTTACACCTTAAACAGTTACACCGTGTTTATTGGCTTACTTGTTATATATATTTAATTTAATTCTTTATAAAAAAAATTCATATAAAGGGATGATTTCAGTACTATTGATTTATGGCATTTTATTTTCTGATGGGAAACTTATTAACTCACATGTTTTTTTTTCTCGTTTTTTTTGGCGTATTTTTTATTAATAATAATTATTAATGCATTGAATTAATTTCCCTTTGTCATAATTTTTTTCAAAATCATTTGCTATACTATTCATAAAACGATCTTATTAACAAATTACTACAGCAGCAAGTGAACTCTAGGAAATAACCAGAACGTTTTCCATACATCAAAGTGAAATGACATTTTGCGATTCCACAAATAGACTGGACTAGATTCAAGACTCCTCAGTAAAATATTACATGATATGATAGCAACAGCACATTATTAAAATTCATCACCATGTCTACTTTTTTCTGATGCAGGATGGTAAGATGTTGCGTCGATTTAATTACTGATTTTGTTCGAATAGCAACATGAAAGAAAGAGACAATTACAGTCAAATTAAAATGCGAGAATAAATACATACTCTGGCTTTTCTTATCATAATCGTCTTAATTTTTTTCTATAAAAATTTACCAATTTTATTTCCTTTTATTTACACAAACATAACTTTAAAAAGAAAGAAATGTCTGACGAAAAATGTATTCGAATATTATGTCGCCAACAATGCGGACGATCGCCCAGTAACTTTTACAATTCAGATGGGAATGAAATTAATGAAACCACTAACATAAAATTATGTAAGAGTTACTAGCATTTACGGGCATCGAAGTATATTAACATACAGGATGGCCAGAATTAAAACACTCCTATTCCAACCTCTCTCTATATTGAACTATTTGGTGTATAAGCTTCACATTGTGTACACGTACTATTCAAGACATGAGGAAATGGATTACGCAAATATAGTTCAATAAATCCCCGATAGGGGGCGCTGTATAACTGGACGTACGCTTAAAAGACACAAAAATACATTTTAAACATATTTTATCTCAACATACCAAACATTCATGTGACAAGGAGTGTTGAAAATTGTTCAAATGCTGCTCCATTGTTCCATCCCTGGAACCGGAATCCGGTTACTATTGAAGATAAATCGCAGCAAACCGTAAAAAACACTAAAAATCGAATTTTTAAAATCATGATTTTTTTCTGTAAAGAATTACCAACTTTTCCAAGCTAAAATGAGGAACAAAATAACGATTCTGAGAGTACCTGAGGCTGAAATCGAAGCGCAACCACCGAACCAATGAAGCATTCTGCCAAAGTTTCTTAGTGTCAAAGAACAAAATTCGACAAAAACTCAAAAATCTCTGTACGAATTTCACATAAACTTTATTGAAATGATGATAAAATTTACTATATTGGGCTAAAAGATTGGAACTGGATTCCCGTTACTAATGTGGAAAAATCGCAGCGAAACGTGAAAAAACACTAAAAATCGCATTCAAAATAAAAAAATTCCAAAATTCCAAAATCTGGCTTCAAGGTGCAAAACTACATGGATAGTGGTAACTTCCCACCAAATTTTGTAGCTCTGCATGCAGCGGTCTCTTCAGAGCACAACCGAGAAATAGACAGACACACACACAAAGTTCCTTCTTTATTATAGTTGGAGATTTACATAAACACATAGTGTATCATTCTCAACACTGTCGATAAGGCTTCGACATTGAAAAATCGCGTTTGTGTCACAGACAACAATGAATAGGGTAAGATCGGGTAGTCCCGGACACTTGGATAAATTGAAAATAAAAAACAAATGAATGAAATTTCTGTCTTTATGTTATACTTAAAATAAAATTATGAACTACTTTAATGATTTCAATTAAACATTGCTAATAATATCGAATTATTTAACGAAATATACTCAAAATAGTTTGGCCTTATTTTTTTGGCGTCACAAGAAACGGCGGGTAGCCCGGACATATTAATCAATGGTGTCCCAACCGTTTTTTGGCCTTACAAACATCAAAATTATAATACAAATCTGATGCATCTATATAAACACAATCTTAATGTCCAATAAAGATCATCTAAAATAAGATCTAATTAATCTAATTAATCTTTCTTAATAACGTGCAATAAAGTTTGACAGGAGCAACGAAAATGTATTGACGAAAACTAAACACTCACTCACGACTAACTTACTCGGCGCGCACGTCGCAAAACTGTGTTTGTTTCGATTATAGAGGGCGTTCATTTACAATAACTCTTTATTAACGCAACACTCTGAATTTTTTAGAAATTGAAATGTCTGCGGTTACCCGACTTTCCCCTAAGAATATTTTTGCCATGGATACCAACAACATTCTTCGATACCTAAATGTAACGACAGCGATCATAATCAGTTCCATGAAACAGTTTCTTCACCAATTTTAATGAAGAGTTATTATAGTTATTAGTTTCAAAATTTTCAAACTACCAATTTATTCTTATGTCTAAATTTATTTGGTTCAATGTCGTTTTAGAATCCTAATCCACAACTCGATTGTTGCGGAACGTTCTTTAATAATACGAGGTGTTACATAAATAAATTTAAAACAGCTGAAGAATCCGCATTGTTATCAATGGCGACTAGATCGAAGTTATTAGTTGGAAATGTAATATGTGCAAAAATTGTCAAAAAACGCAATACTAGAAAAGGAATGATAGCGAATTATGAAAGTTAACCCCTTTCGCGCACGGTGGGTTAAATTAAGTGCCACTTAATTTTAATCCCCAAATGCCACAAAGGTATTAGAATTTTGACAGAAATTTTTGCCCGTTACAATGTATAAAAAGAAAGACTTTTCCTTATTTCCCAATAAATTTGTTTGTAAAGCCTGGTGTCATTCAATAATTTCAACATTTTAGTAACAAAAGTACTTTGTGCCTGAAAGGGTTAAATTACATGCTTTCACTTAACCAACTATTTTTTTAAATTCTTATTTGCTGTTTGCAGCAGTTTATATTCTTGTTGTATTTTCAAAATCTCCATAAGCATCAAATGCCCATGAAAAGATATTTCATGACTATTGAATTTATACGGATGTGTTAATAATAAGTTTTTGCATTCATAAAGTAGCAATAATTCTCAAGAGCTTAATTTAGTTTCCAGTTTTTAATTTCTTCTATAAGTAGTATTACTTCTATTAATTTATTCATTACAAAAACTTTCTAAATTACTTGAATCATATTATGAACCTTTGCGTGTCTATTTTCACCTCAGTAAGTATTATTCGATAATTTTCATAAATAATACTCTATAACATTCGCGCACAAAGAGGAACGAGGGTTGTGGATTGGTGAATACAGGGCTGCCATTGGCGACTATTTTTTAATTCTATCTCGCACCACTTTTTCAAAACAATTTTTTTTTACATTCACTTTGACAACATGTGCAAGAGAAATATACTACACAATTTATTCTTTTTAAACAGTGGTGCGAATAGAATATAAAAATAGTCGCCAGTGGCAGCCCTGTGAATACTAATTTTCGCTTTATTCAATCGCATAATTTGGCGACTGAAAAAAGCGAAGATTTGTAATCGAAAATGGTAGTATTTGTAACATAATCTCTCTCTGAGTGTGCGAATGCTTTATAGCTACGTAATATATGTCGATTAGACACAATTCAGTTTATTTCAACCTCTAAATGTATGAGTAGCATTGAAAATGAATTTACAGAGATGAACAAATTAATTCGAAGTCATTGCAATGGAAACATTAAACGCGATACTAAAATTATATTTTTGTATTGTCAAGGTGTTTCAAAATCTATGAGTGGTAATTTTTCTTTATTGTATTTCTTTTTCAGAAGAAGGAGGGATGTCGACACCAACCGAAGACGATCCTGAATGTACAGTACGTGATGCGGAAAACCGAGATTCCGAGATAGAAACGCCCCTTTCTATCTCGGTTCCCAAAGAATTTATAGAACTGACTATACAAAGAACCGTGTCAACCAGTGGCGTCTCGTGACTTCCTTTATTTGGGGCACTAAATGCATGGTTGCAAAATTTATCATTTTTTACCACTATTTTGCAAAAGAAATATTTGCCTTATTTGTTGGCAGTAAATTCTGCCATTAAAGGAAAGAAAAGTTTTCTTTAACCCTTTCTGGCACAGTGGCCCCTCTGCGGGCACACCTAATTTTAATTCCAAACTTGCAGACGGCACCAAGAATATTTTAATAAAATTTTGTTTCGACAATAAAAGCTTAAAATAAGGAGGTCCTATTTTCTAAAAAAGTCGTCTGTAAATTCCGGTGTCAGTAATTTCTCATTTTACGAACAGACTTTGTCTGTGCCGGGAAGGGTTAAAAAAATAATTGTAAGAAATGAATGAAATTTTCGTCACTTTGCATTTAGTGCTCCAAAAAGAGCGAGTCACGAACCGCAACTGGTGTCAACATATGCTTATGCTGCATTTGGGAAAAAGAAACAACTAGTCGTTGTTCCTAATGAAGCGATATTGAAAACGTACATAAGACTAAATATACAGGGTGTATCTGAAATGCTTCAACAAACATAGAGGGATGATAGTACTCATAAAGAAGAACAAAAAATGCAATAAAACATGGGGTCGAAAATGAGGTTTAAACCTTTTAGGGGCAGTGGTATGTTTATGAAACCACTTAATTTTAATTCCAAAACGCCACAATGGCACCAGAATTTTCATAAAATCTTTTCCATTTAATAAGTATGTGAAATATAGCCTTTTTCATGTTTACAAACAAATTTTTTTGTAAATTCCGGTGCCAGTCATTTATTTCAACATCTACGGATCAACGCCTGGCGGACACGCTATGTGTAATAATGTCCGCGGTCGACACTTTGAACAATTGCTGTAAAATATTTGTTTTCTCCTGACATCACGAGCTGTGTTGTACCTATTCTGTGCAATAAATAACTTTCTGGAGTGTTTCTTTCTTGTCTCAGTTTGTCCATTTCCAGACGCATTTTCTCGATTTTCATCCTTTAAGCCTTTCAGGGTCAAAGTACAGGGTCAAAGTACTAAAATGTTGCAATAAATGACTGGCACCGGAATTTACAAAAAAATTTGTTTGTAAATAAGAAAAAGGATATATTTCACATACTTATTAAATGGAAAAGATTTTAGTAAAATTCTGGTGCCATTGTGGCGTTTTGGAATTAAAATTAAGTGGTTTCATAAACATACCACTGCCCCTGAAAGGGTTAAACGTCATTTGCGACCCCATGTTCCATTGATTTTTTGTTTGTCTTCATGAGTACTATCATCCCTCTAAGTTTGTTGAAGCATTTCAGATACACCCTGTATATATATATTCTTTATGGATTTTGATGTTGTAAAACACAATTAAAAATCGCTTTTATGATAGCGAACTAGAATATCTAAGTTCTAATATATCGAAACTGGACAAAACTGAATTAACTAAATTATTACACGGAACAACTCATGAATGTACGTTATCTCTTACAAAAAACATTCAAAGTATTCCTAAACATCACATTGAGCTTATTACAGGATTAAATTTTGATCATATAGAGCTGCGAAACCTGATGACTTCGGTCAGGGATAGTAAAAACCGAACTGCTTAAGAAGCAGTTTTTCTTTTTTTCGTTAAACTTTGAACTGGTACATCTACTAATAAATTTATTTCTGCTAAATTTAATTTAAAAAGAGAGCACATGGTTTCTCATTATACTGCAAAAGTTATTACTGCATTTGAAAAGGATGTACTTCAGTTTGGTTTTGGAACTAATAATAACTGCAGACAAGATTTAGTTGAAAACTGTACAACAGATCTAGAGAAAAAGTTGTATAATGCAAAAAATAAATTATTTTTGATTTGATACGGTACATACGAAAAATATCAAAAGTGTTGTCGATAACGAATATCAGACAAAATCCTGTTCAGTGTAGAAGAAAGTAACCTTTATTCAAACCTTTCACTACATGAACCAAAGATGGCCACATCATTGATATGGTAGAAAATCTGAAGGTAGTATATATCTTGGATACATTATATTTATTATATTATTATTATACTTATTATTATTATATTTATATTTCTTTATTCTATTTCTTAGACTAGCGGATAGGGACAGCTTAATGCAATAATGTTAAAACTTCGACTGCCTTTTGAGAATTCAATGCGCATGCGTGAACTAGAGGGTAACATAACGATATGGGGAAAAAATAAAAAAATCCTTAGCCGACTTCAGAACATTGTTTTTTATTAATATTTTGTTGCTGTTCGGTTGTATGCTTGGTGGATGAATGGTTAGGACGCTGATCTTGCACCTAGCTTGTTTGAGTTCGAATCCCACGCTTCCATCAGATTTTATTTTTCTGCTTTTTTATTTAAAAATGTTTTGTAGGTTGCAATATGTTTTTCATGATAAATGGTAAATTTTGACATTAATAACAATTTCAGATTAATACTTACTGTTAAAATAAAAAATAACTATTTAAGTATTGTTTTTCAGATTTTTTTCAATTTTTTTAATTTAAAATGTTTATTGGTTGCTTTATGTTTTTCATGATAAATGGAATATTTTTAATAAAAGTAAATTTTGATATTAATAACAATTACAAATTTATTTCTATTATTATTGTAAAATAACTCATTTAAATACGATAAGTGTGGGGAATCTCCTGATTAAAATTTTACTTTACAGTGCTTTATAATGTTTAAAATTTCACACATGTATACTGAAAACTCTCCATAATTCGTTATGGCAGTAACATTAAAATCAAATAAATAATTTTATGGTTAAGTACTAAGGAAACGAACATCAACAAACAACGTTCCGAAGTCGGCTAAGGATTTTTTCCCCCATATAGTTATGCTACTCTCTAGTTCACGCATGCGCACTCAATTATCAAAAGGCAGTCGAAGTTTTAACATTATTGCATTAAGCTGTCCCTATCCGCTAGTATTTCTTAGTATATTTAGTATTATTTATCGGTGTATCCGTTTTTGAGAAAACTGGTTTTTATGGTAATATAAAGGTAATTTTTATCTCATAAAAAATAAACATTTATAAGGTGACAATAGGGTAAATTTACTATCAGATAAGCAAGGCAGCCACATTAGGGTAAAAAATCAGGTAAATTGATTGAAAGGCATGTTGTCCCTGCATATCATATTGTGCCCTTTTTGGCTTTAATATAAATGTATGAAACAGGGTGCGTAAAATTTCACAACAAATTTAATAGAAAATTTCGCGAAAATCGAATAAAACCATTACGAATCATGTGAGACAATTACAAAATCTACATTTTAAATATTAAATATAAATTTTCTAATTAGAAATAGTGATACCACATTCATTTTAAATTCCAAGTCGTGTACGTACTTGTTTTGCAAAAATTTCGGATATTTAACTTGCATTATTTTATTAGTGTTATCATAGCTTCCAAACCTTTCGATTTTTGATTATCAGTATTTTCGAAAATAAATACATAGTTGCCAACTATTACAATATTTCGTCACTATTTCGCAGATAGTGATCTTTGCTTTACTTAATCGCAGAAGTAAAACAATTAAATACAGCGGAGATCATTATACGAAATTATTTCTATCAGTTTTATTGTGTCAGCTTTATGTTGGCTTTATAGTCGCTTTATTTAATGGCAGAAAATTGCGATTAAATATGACGAAGATTATTATTTGAAAATAATAGTATTCAAAAATAGGAAGGTTTTATAAGCTAATATTTTATTAAAATATATTTTTGTGTGCTTCTTTTTATAAAGAAAACTAGTTTCATCTCTATGGTTCGTATGTTTTTATTCATTATCCAAATGTTTCTTTTACATATTCAGGAATTTTCACGTCACTAAAAATGGAAAAGGAAATAAAAATAAAGTGGCTTTCAGGAAATTTCCATAAAACTTTTATAACTGAGTAAAATGTTATGGTGACGTTAAAGAAAGGCGTTATTTTATTCTATACTTTTAAGAGTATGACATAAAGTATTTACTTCCTTATTCAGGGTTCTTAGTTTGACACATCTACCTTTAAATTTATATTTTATTCGCTACTTATAACTTACATTCTATTAAATACCACTGGTTAATCAAATAAACTTTTAAAAGTCCTCAAACTTTTTCTGTTAAAGTTCATGCTAAAATCTGTACTTTTGAGATTAAATACATTACAAAATTTTGAAAAGCTTTTAGCATTTTTAGTGACAAAAATATTACATTTCTCTAACTTTGGGGTGTGTATTTTCATTTTCTAAAAATACTAATGCAGAATGCATACATTTCTATCGCAAATATTTAATAGAAATTTTTGTCTCTTTTAATAGTAAAGAAACATTAAACCGATAGAGTGGTGCTTTACGCCTTCGGGGTCCTAAAGAGTGTACACTCCTTTTAACTTGTACAAAATATGAATTTCAAAGAAGTACAATAAGATTTGTAATATTTTATCTAGTAGGTATTACTTTTATCATATTTAAAATATTTAATTTAAATGTCCAAATTATAAATTGAATGAAAATTTTACACGCAATTTAAATTCCTAATGTTACATTGTATTTTAAATTGTTATTTAAAGTTAATATTTATTATAATCTATACATAAATATAAAATTAGAGTGTCTGTGTGTGATATTAAAAAAAAAAACACCTTTTTCTGTGTTCATTTGACTATTTAGAGGACGCAGAGTCCAAAATTACATTTGAAATATAGTTTGTCCGTGGGTCTGTTTGTACGAAAAAACTCAGAGACTGTTGCATAACTAACACTAAAATTACCAGGGCATATAGAGAATGTTTCTGACTACAATATGATGTTTGTCGCATTCCGATATCTAAAATAGTTTTTTTAGAAAACATGATAATACGAGTCTGATGCTTTTATAGTACACATAAATTAGAATTGTACGTAAAATGTTTAACACTAGCCATACCAAAATTTTACTCAAGTTTTTTTAAAATATTTCACACCAGAAATTTTATTTAAAACTACTTAAGTTATTCATTTAACGTATTTCTGTGAGTTTTATATTTAATTTATTTTAAAAAGAAATTTCTGACCCAAATCGGAATATATTCATTTGGTAACCGTGAAAATGACGGCTTATGGTAGCTCTAGTGTTAAGGCCCAAAC
Source organism: Maratus michaelseni (assembly GCA_963931845.1). Lineage (NCBI taxonomy): Eukaryota > Metazoa > Arthropoda > Arachnida > Araneae > Salticidae > Maratus > Maratus michaelseni. Next base: position 267,910,372 of record OZ007599.1, read on the forward strand.
TTTTATTATATATATATATATTTTAATCAACATTCATCTATCATAATACAGCTGCATCCGATTTTATAAAACATCATTTTCAAACTTAAAATTAATATTTCTTACCTACATGAAAATTCTCATTTTTAGATATGAAAATGATCTGTACAAAATTCGATGCGGCCGTATTAGGACATATAAATTTTGGATAAACTTAAACATATATAAAATGAAAGTTCCAGATAAACATTTTACATATATTGCTAATTTAGACGTAAAAGTGACAGAAACACGTCTAGGGATTTGGAGACATGTAAAATGCAAATGAATGCTCGTATGGGCGGCTTATCGATAACCAAAATCAGATGAATTCAAGTCAGCGTTCCTGAATGTGTTAAGAGAATGAAATGTTATGCACGAAAATGGAACATGTGAGTAATATAACATAAATCTTAAAGAATTATATAAAACAAGGAAATTAAACAAAGATAAATATTAATCTAAAATTAAAAAATATATATGAAAACCTTAACATAAACAAGATCTATTTTTTCAATAGAATAAAAATTATCAATGTTAATTTGAGTTTTCTGTATTATGTTGTTTTTTATTTTATATTGTTAGCACAGAACGATTACGAATTTGTGTTTGAGTAACAAAAGATATTAGTCTGTGTCAAATAAATAATAAATTATTTAGTTTATATGTTTTTGTATTGTTCGTTTGTTAAGGGTTGTGGAATATTATATATAACACTTAATTTGAAATCCAAATGCCACAAAGACACAGAGAATTTCGGAATAAAATTTTATTTTATAATGTATATGAAAAAAAGCTTTTACTTATTTTAAAAATAGGTTTGTTCGTAAATCCTGGTGTCATTCAGTCGTGTCAACATTTTAGTCACAAAAGTACCTTGTTTGAAAGGGTTAACTGTGAATTTTAGAAACCAACTACACTATATTGCCAAAGCTGACCGGTCACTTGCGATTTTAGACGTTTTGTTAACTATCTAGAAAAATACATGAGGAATTAACCTGAAACTGCAGGTGTGTAAACAATATAGTATAGGTTATATATTTCCGCGAAGATTTTTTCACGAAACCCCATAGGGGACTGTCAACAAATTGAAAAATAACGAATATCTTTTGGATAACCCTGTAAAAACTAATGTAGCAAAGGCGTTCAAACGCGAGATTATTAATAAGTGGCTTATTGTAATATACTGTGTTCATTTTTATGAGGATAGCATGTATACTCATAGAGAAATTAATGTTTTTATAAAAACAGTCCCAAATTTCGCCTAGTTTTTTGTTTATAATTTGCAGAGTTCTTAATATTAAAAAAAAATACTTTCAGAAAATATAACAAACAACATTGTACATAATACTCTGCAATCAAAATTTAAAAATAATAAAAATTGGAAGAAAAATGCAGGTTTACTAAAAAATATTTCATTGCGTTGTTTCATTCTTTCATAAAAGTTGCTCTATATACTTAGCTAATACATCATGTGCATTATATTTTGATTGCATTCGCGCATGCGCAATGAAACATTTTTTAGTAAACTTGCTCATTTTTCATTCAATTTTTAATATTTTTTTAATTCTGATTGTAGAGTATTATGTACAATGTTGTTTGTCATATTTTCTGAAAAGAACTTTTTTCTTATATTAAGAACTCTGCAAATTATAAGCAAAAAACTAGGCGAAATTTGGGACTGTTTTTATAAAAACCTTAATTTCTCTACGAGTATATATGCTATCCTCATAAAAATGAACACAGTATATTACAATAAGCCACTTATTAATAATCTTGAGTTTGAACGCCTTTGCTACAATAGTTTTTACAGGGATATCCAAAAGATATTCGTTATTTTTCAATTTGTTGACAGTCTCTTATGGGGTTTCGTGAAAAATTCTTCGCGGAAATATATAAACTATACTATACTGTTTACACACCTGCAGTTTCAGGTTAATTCCTCATGTATTTTTCTAGATAGTTAACAAAACGTCTAAAATCGCAAGTGACCGGTCACCTTTGGCAATATGGTGTATTTCTGATTATAAATTTTTATTTAATATTTAAATCGCAGATATTACAATCCCTCTTTTCAATTGCTGAGTTTGTAACATTTTTCTGCGAGTAAATAACGCAAAAGATTCTACTAAAATTTGTGGTAACTATGTACGCACTCTGCGTACCATCTATAAAACTGCTAATTTCTAGAAATTGCTATAAAAATGAAAACAAAACAAAACGCCTAATTAGTTACTATAAATTGAACATAAATATTTATGTCTAAAATACTGATGCTTTAAGACGATTTGACAAGACAAAAATATGCTGAATTGTTTTACAATGTCAAGGCGGTACATTATCAGTTAATGTTTAGCAGTCTCAGAGACTGCTATTTCCGGTTGTGGTTAAAGAAGCATTGAAGACACTATATACGTGTGACGTGACCTTGCGGATTTGATACAAAATAATTCCCAATTCCCCAATTACCCAAATAATTCAAAGAAAAGGAAAACAGGGAAAACAGTGTGTGTTACAATTTGAAAAAAGAATATATGTACAATTTTTTTATTTGTAAACGACCCCTTATGCAAGAAATGCACTCATTTATTCCTTGTGTTCTTGTGTAACGAAGATCTCTCAAATGATCCGTATATTAAATATCAGTTTTTAAAGAAATATATTATATTTCTTTTGACACCTTCTCCGAAATATATTTATTTCTATTACAAATGCTTTAGAAATCTACCACGAATTTTTCTCTTCAGGAATACTGGTGTTTGAACTAGGTAGAATTTAAAAGTATGCCGTCTTCCCTGGACATCTGTATATAACATAGCACCCAGGTTCTTGTTGTTTTAAAATAAAACAGAATATTTTTCTCCAGAAAAATTACTTAAATGAAATCTTTCTTGTTTCCATTTTGTTGATATTTAACAATTTGTATTTAATAAAATTTCTTTTTACGAAAAAAACAACACCTTCGGAAAGTGGGCAAATATGATGTACTAATATTCACTTGGGAGTTAGAGCCTCAATATGCTAATTTATTTGACTGATGTTTTCAGACAATGTGTTTTAGCCTATCTGGAGCCATATTACGACACAGACCACATAATTCAGATGTCATCCCAGACTATCACTTCACTTACCATACAACTCTTACACATAGCTCTCGTCATAGAAGAGGACATTGCTCTATTCATGTCTCTTCTAACTGACATTTCTATCCTACCAACTCTATGTGGATAGCACGATGAGATTACAAGAAGACCAATTGCCACCACTTTTCATGAATAGTTTTCTTCGATTCATTCAATCTTACCAAGAAACCACGCCGTTAGTGTAGTAATGAAAAAAATCTAAATAAGCAGCAATCGAAAGAGCATAATGAAATGTGTTTTTTGACGCATAAATCATTTGCCCTCATCTGCCCCTTATCGAGATATAAATTCTTATAATTTGCTAATTTATTGAAGGAAGGAGGAGTCATTACGTTTTCAACGTAAAAGAATCATCAAACGCCAGTCACTTTGCCATTTCCAGTGTAGTGCGTCGAAATACTCCGACATGATTCGGTATACTTTGTACAAGTCTAGGTTAATGTAAACTGGGGCACTTCCATTTGAAGCGCCCTTGTAATTTTTTTTTCACTGGACGTGGACCATTGTAATCATTGCTCTAGAATTAAATTCATGAAATGTTCTTGGTGCCACTATTTTCTATGCTTCTATAATTTTTTTTTCAGTACCATATTTGTCAATAGCATTTTTTGCGGGCTTATTTCACTTTTATATTATCTAAATATGTATTGTATTTTATATTAATCCGACTGTTAAATTTTCTGAATCAAAACCATGCCTTTTCTCCCTAAATAAACACATAAATTAGTAAACTTTAAGACTTTATATCTCGATAACGAGGAGACGAGGGCAAATGCTCTATGTGTTAGAAAAAAACATTTGACTATGCTCTTTCGATTGCTGATTACTTAGTTATTTTCATTATCTAATATCTATGGTGTGGTTTCTTGGTTAGGAATTATTTCCTTAAATAAGTTGAAAAATATTTTTCCAAAATGGTGGTAGCAATTGACTTTTTGTTACGCGGATTTCATGTCCCTGTCATAGTTCTCACGCACACAGACGTGCAGTAGGTTCCAGATTTGTTACTCAAAACTTGCGTCGAAGTACACGCGCGAAAGTATCAATTTATTGGTGAAGACTGACATTAACATTTTGGTTTCTTCTGGCCGTGTAGCCTTAAATATACATCCTCATTTTGATTCTTGCTCGTCGAAAACCTTGTCTTTGTCTTCGGAATCCATTTCCAGTCCACAAAAATGATTCCAGATCCTGCAAATCACACTTTGTTCTACTCCCATGACTTCCACAACTACGACTATAACTATTTGGTCCGCTTCTAAGTGTCAAGTAATTATTTTGATTCTTGTAAATTACTTACTTAGATATCGTCAGCAGCGATAAAATGCATTCGACTCATGTAGATTATTGATTTCCACCTTGTCTTTAAATAATCTGACAGAACTGCATTCGTTGCCTTTAAGGTGTGAATTTCGACATCGCACACTTTGTCTATTTCGACGATAGAAAATGTTCAACATTTGCATTATTTCTGATTTTTTAAAAAGAGTAACGGTCAGTTCAAATAGCAATTCCTGTAATGATTATACACTTTAAACACAAATCTCACATCATTTTTTCCATCAGCAATAAGCCATGAACTTAAAATATTTTTTTTTATTATTCCTTTCTTATATGGATTGTTCGATATGTAAGGTTGAACGTTTGTCACGGAAAAAATGATGAAAAAAAAATAACACCACTAATTCGAGAGATAAATCTTAGTGATAGATTTATACAGCTATTTAAACAAAAATCGAACAATTATTGTTGTTACAACACACAATTATTGTTGTTTGGAAAAAGTGGTGCTCAAACCTTTTGGAACCATTTGTTTGCTACAAAGGTTCAACAGTAGCCATGAGTATAGCGTAAAATAAAGTATTGCAATTAATATAAGAATAAAATTTGCCATTAAAAAGTTATTTGGCTATGTAAAAGTAAACTGCGCAGGAAGAGAAACAGTAAAAGGCAGAAATTACATTGCTGCCAACTTTTACGCTTTTTACTACCAGTTTAACTTGTTAGAATATTTTGCTTTATTTAAGATTGTTGAGTAAATGACGAAAAATTTATTAATACATTTCAGTGTATAAATAAGGTAAAATTTAAAATAAAATTTTATTAGTAAGTAAATCCTGATAAGCGCCGAGAAAAACTTCCACCAGTAAAAACGAATAGAAATTCTGTATGGATGAGTTGTTTAAATAAGGCGAGAATTTCTATTCAAAATTACTGGTGGAAGTTTGAACTGCGGGATTCTGGACCTGGTCATAAGAAACGAGTGAAACACATGAAGATATGAAAATATGGATTCACACAAGATTTTTCTAATATAATTTCTTAAATTCGTTTTCTTCTCGTCCGATCTGTAACATAATTCAAAGTAACGTATATTTTATAATAGATTCTTGGAATTTAAGAAATCTGCAAAAGAAATAATGAAATATAATGTACATTTTCAGGTGAAATATTTATACTTAAAGAGGAAAATGTGACAATAACGCCTATATTTGTTTTAAATGGAGTATATTTCGAAAATAAAAACATAAAATTTATCCTCCAAAAGGATCATATTTATTATAGATAATTACAAATTTTAAAGAAGGTCTATATTATTTTATATTTTTTAATAACATACAAAAAAAACGTTTATTGTAGAATTTCATTTTATTTTTTTTAATTCATATTTTTCTGCTCAAGAATGGAAAACTGAACGGCAGTGAACTTAGATAAAGCTTCGATAAATGCAAATCGTCTAATCTCTGAAAAATATTAAAGCAAATGTAAAATTAAAAAATTATTTGGACGAACATGGTGTTAGGATGTTAGTCATCCTCATATATATAAAATATCATTTTTAGCTTCTATCTAATGTTACATTTTTGTGACCCAATAAACCAGTGTGTAATACTAATTTAAAGAGATTTAAAGCCAACAAATACAGCTCACAAACTACCTTGCAAACTTACCTTACAATTTTTAAACAAGCAATGGTCAAGTGTACAATCTACCCCAGGGCTTTGTTCTAATCATTCTGAAATCAACAAGCTGATATTAATGAAATATTAATGAAAATAAGATTTTATTTATATATTTTGCAGTACATGTTCACGCAGAAAATGACACAAGGGTGATTGTGTTTCTGAATATTTGTAACCACTATTTCCAAATAGTAATATTCGCTTTAGTTAATTGCTGTAATTATAAGATGAATATTACTACTCGAATATAAGGATTTCAAACATCAGGAATAACAATCACCCCTAATGACAAGAATAAAATAATGTTCTTCTGTTTCGATAATTCAAATTTTATAACTGTCTTAGAGGTGAAAGAGCAGATATTATATTCTTTGGCATTGCTGTAATATGAGGGGGTTAGAATGACAGTGGAGTAAGTCAAAAATTTGGAAAATCTCGATAACTATATTTTTAATGAAAGTATATTAATTTCTGTTCAGTGTGACAGTGAAATATGTCATAGTCCACTTATACAATCGCGAAATGGCTGAACTAGTTGGACCACTTAATGCAACGGGTTACGACAACTTTCACAAAAACCCTTCATCTCTCAAATGCTAACCCCCTCATATAATCTATAAATTGTCATAAAATATCTGTAATTTATCAATATGAATTTCATTGACTTTAATGTACTAAAAGAAGTTAAGAGTTTGTACGAAATTTTCATAAAAATAAAAAGGACATAACAATTTTTGTTTTAAAATATATGAACAGAGTTGAACGTTTCTCGTGGAAAAAATAAAAGACGACCATTTTAATATAACTATTTCCACACAATACTCTTCTTCTGAGATTTCTACTGAAAATGATGTAGAATTTTACCACGAAATTTGTTGTTTGGAAATTGAGTGTTTAAGAGGAGGAGCTCTTTTTTTCCTCGACAACCGTTGAACTTTCAAAATAATTAACCCATTAAGTACTGAATTATTTTTCGCAATAAAATACAAATATTGCGATTCATACCACTTTTACATTATAGCAACCTTAGAGTTACTTTATGATGGTATTTCTTGTATCAAATATAGCGAATATTTATCCTAAAAAAACTGGTGTAAAAAACATAATGTTGAGAAAACGCAACATCAGTCTTTAACCCCTTGAAGGGCACCGGTATATTATATGTACCGCGTAATTTTAATCCCACAACGACACCAGAATTTTATAATAAAATTTTGAATTTATAAGGTACATGAGGAAAAGTTTTTACTTATTTTAAAATAAATTCGTTCGTGAATCCTGGTGTCAGTCAATCATTTCAATATTTCAGCTTCAAGAGTACTTGAAGGGGTTAATATACTTCAAATTAGTACAAAATAAAATACGTCGTTTTTCGCCATAATTCAAATATTACTAATATTACTTGAAGTAGTATAAGTTTTACGTCTTTTTAATCCATATTTTCTTATGTGTTTAAAAATTCGGAACCCTAATTCATTTTTGAGCGAAAATCAATAAAGTTTTTATGTTGTTATTTTATTGAAATAATGCGAAATAGATGTTTTCAAAAGACATTAGTTGAACTTTCTTTGCGAACGTTTTAGGACACTATCAAAATTATCATCCGAAAATGCAAATAAAAAAATACTCCAGGAAGGAAGCAAGAACCAAAAATACATTTAACCCTTTCAGGGGCATGTAATTGAGTTTCTCTAATGTTGAATTCAGTTAATAATATTAAAAAAAAAGTATATTTGAAAATAAGGAAATGTAATTTTACAGACAGCTGTTCTTCACCAAAGTTTAAAAAATAAAATTATGCTACAAAACTGTGGTACAAATCATAATTCAGTGATATAAAAAATATCCCACTTCGCTTCAAAGGATTAACACATTACAAATTATTTTTGAATTATTTTTAAATTAAAAAAATACTGTCCGTATTTTACAAAAGCTGTGTGAACGTTACTATTCAGAAATAGTATTATCCTGTCACACTAAATTGAACATCCTTGCACTAAAAGATTAAAAGGAATCTTATAAGCTTTTCGAGACAAGTATATAGTCAGGGTTGCCAGTTTGCCGCAATTTTTTATTCCGAAATTTCGAAAGAAAAATTTTTACTGTAGTATTTCACGAAATGTGTGTCATAAAATAAAACAAAAATTATAATTCGAAATTTCTGGCGTGAATTCGGAATTTCTGATTAAAAAAGATATTCCTAAAATGCATGCTATACTACATATAAGACATTAATTTTTAATAAGTGTCAGTCAAAATAAAATTCAGTCGAAAACCGAATTTTAAACTCTGATTTTTTTTAACTTAACGCTATCGCATCGGTATGGTTTTGTGATATGTGTGTTTCAAAACAGTAGAAGCTCTTCCGACTTATGGAAGTCTTTCGTAAATAGTTTCGTAGATAGTTTTCTAAAGTTTACACATAGGTAAATATCATTCAATATACGGACTTATTATAAAATGTCTTACAATCTAAAAAAACTAGGGGGAACATGATATAAATGCACTTTCTGTATGGTAGAAGCCACGCCCTTAATGAGTGAGGGTTTTTGAATATAAAGGAGAATTCTCGTTTTCCGATTCGAATGTGTTAATATAGGAGCCTCTTATGACATAGGATTGCTAGGGTGGGTTAAAGGTTAAACTTTAAAATCATAGAACCTGGTCGTCAAACCATGTCATGATATTTTGGTGGTGGTAGAATGGATGAGCTTTATGTTTGTAGTACTTTTTAAAAATATCGTAGAAAAAAATGTAATAATATGAAGGGGCGAACAAAGACAGGGTTGCCAGTTTGGCCAAAATTTCCATTCAGTAATCTCGAATTCATACCGGAAATTCCGGATAATAGTTATTTCTTTATTTAAAGACTCCTATTGTCCATGGAAGAATGCGATCTATAAATTCTGTAATTCAAAGAATCCGAATTCATACTAGCAAATCCAAATAATAAATTTTACTTTATTTAATGTCGGAATGTCTGTTATTAAATAAAGCAAATATTACTATTTTAAATTTCTGGTATGAATTCGGACTATCTGATTAACAAAATTTAAATTCCGTTGATTGTGAACACTGCTGGTAAGATAAATGATACATGGGTAATACAGGGTTAATGAGAAACATTTCGTGGTTACATAAAGTAACAGTTCTAGTTTCGGGATTTCCGGAAGAAATTCGGTATTTCTGAAAAAAATAGGCCAAACTGGCATTGCCGGCTTCAACAGACTTTTTCTTTATTGTTCGCTGTCAAGAAAAAGGTCGCCAGTTTGGACTCCTTTTATAATTCAGAAAATGCAAAAGAATGTGTACTTCATGCAATCACGCAATATCGTCATTAAATAAGGCAAATTTAATATTTGAAATTTCTGGTCTGAATTTTAGAATTTCTGAATAAAAAAGGAAGTCAAAACACTGGTGAAGAAATTAGACAAGAAAGAAAAGTCATGTGTCAAGCATAGATTATTAAACAATTTCCAACAATTCCAGATTACTTTAACAAAACTTCGCTGTTTAATAAGGTAAATAAAATGCCTAAGTTAACATTTTACAGAGCGCATAAAGCATTTGAAAACCAGATTTCAGCAAATACTGTCCATAGCCACTAAAATACTCCAATTCTTTTGTGCAGCCCTGTATTTTAATCTATAGATTTGTATATATTATACATTGTATGATAAAATTTATATCAGTAAAAAAACGCATAATATATTAAACATTCACCTTCAAAAATGTCTACCAATAGACGAAAACATACTTGAATTCTTTTGTACCGACCAGTGTTACCTACAGAATCTTATACACGCCACATATTAAGCTAAAATTTAATTCAGGCTAAAACACGATTAAAACTACTGAAATCACACTTCCAGAAATTACCATACATAGGCGGCCATGTATCCAGTTCTTTGCGTGGCTGTATATTAATACAATTTAAAAAAAATACCCAATTTTAAATTTTAGTTTTACTTAAAAAAATATTTAGAGTGTAATAAAATACAGGGTCGACGAAAAAGAATGTTGGGATTTTGAAACCTTATAAAAAATTAATTCTTATACGTACGGAAATAATTCTTGTGTATTTCAACACAAGAATTATTTCCGTACGTATAAGAATTTGTTTTTTATAAGGTTTCAAAATCCCAACATTTTTTTTTCGTCAATGAAAGAATGTAAGATTTTCCTTCGGTCATTAGATGGCGTGCAGCCTTGAATGAGAAGTTCTCCAAATCATGGATTAGACGAGATGGCCCGATTCCATGACCTCCATGAAGTCCCGATCTTACGCCTGTCGACATATTTTTCTAGGGATTCATTAAGAAGATTGTGTACAGTGAAATAATCACTGATATCAGCCATTTCAAACGTCAAATCATAGCCGCCAGAGATGCTTCACAATATATCGAGGGAGATTGATTTGGTTGGTTGGTTGTATAAGGTTTCATGGCACAAGGTCCCATTGGGGACAAACTGCGCCAAGGTAAAGCGAGGAAGATTGAATATCGTTTGGACGCCTGTAAAAAGACTAATAGTACACATGTCGAAACGTATTGAAATGGATATAAAACTTGGTACTTTTCTAAATATTTTATTACTAAATGTATGTACCTATGTACCTATGTGTTTCTTTACTTGTGTAAGATAAATTTCTAATCCCGGTATTTTTTTCGATGACCCTGTATATAAAGGCAGTTTATTGCAATATAATACATAATATTAAAGAAAAAATATTTTAAATGAAAATTTATCTCTTAAAAAAATCTATAGGAATTAGCTAAAACATTCTTCTTTAGACACATTCTAGAAAATACACTTTTCTGTCAACAGAACAAAAAAACATTTCCAGTCACTTTTATGGACCGTTGAAGTTAAGCGTTTTAGCGAATCATATTTCTTTCAGTTCTTTTAAATCATATTCCAGGGACTCGTTTTCAACTTTAAAAAATAGTTTCTCATTACTGGTCCATGGCCTAGTACATGCGCAATTACCTTATATGTTTCTAAAATCTTTATATACTTGTCGGGAAAAAGTGTGGGCAAACAAGTAGAAAATGTAGAGGAGATTTGTAAATATTAAAAGTGAATTTTTTTCAATATATATTGTGGATATCCATAATGATGCACTGTCTAAAATAGGTAATCAATCCCATATTAATTCCGTGCGAAATAGCCGTCTAAAAACTGTGGTGTCAGCTGGGCGTTTTATAAAAAAAAATTCAGATGGCTTGATTGCTGACCCTTTTCAGAAATAGTGGCGGTAAATAAGTAGAAATAGTCTACAAGTCTTTTCATTCTTTCAGGAAAGAAGCGAATATTACTATTTAAAATATATGCAGAGTTGCCAAGTCTCCGGCTTTTTGCACACCAGTAATATTTTAGAGAAAGATGTTGTTCTTTTAAATCGCAGAATGCTCCTATTAAATAAAAGAACATTTTCTGTACTAAAATACTGATATCCAAAAGGCCGGAGACTTGGTATGTGGTGGCAATCAACCACATTAAAATTTTCCAACACACGACACTGCATACACCCATATAGGTATCATTCGATTTGACATAATTTATACTAATTAATACTATACATAAATTATTATTTTGGTTACGTCTACATATAACAACTTCTACCATCTTTCATTTTTGAAATGGTGACACATAATTTTGATATTTATTCCAGTTCCTAGAATCAAATCAGCTCAAAAAAGTATAAAGATAGGACTGCACAATCTTTTGCAGAAAGTCGTTTGCCACCACAATTTCAAAAATGTAATATTTGTTTTATATAAAAGCAGAGGTGCCAAGCTCTTCTTAATCTTCCGTAATATGTGGGTTACCGTTACCTTGACCCAGGTTAATACATTTCGCACCAGAAACTTTTTAAAGAAATGTAATTAACCCCTTGGATACATTTGACGACTGTGACTCGTCATCAGTATTGTCCACGGATTTTTTTTAATTGAGAAATTTCGAAGTTACCGTAATTTCCGGCGTATAATCCGCAGCTCAAAGAGTCGTTTTCCGACCCAGAAATTTTATTCAATAATTGTAGTTAAATATTTACAGCGATCTTTTAAGTTACATTTTATAAAATAATATTTCTGGGTCGAAAAACGACTCTTTGAGCTGCGGATTATACGCCGGAAATTACGGTATATCAGAAAATTCAAGCAGTACTTCTAGCTTCTTTTAAATCAGTGAATATCTGTCTACAAATACACAAAAAAAACACTATTTCAAATTTCTGGTGTGTCTGTTTTTTTTTTCAAATAAATCTGTACCCAAAGGGTTAACTAAATTCTACGAAGATACCTGAAATTAAATAAATAAAGATCCATTCAATAAGTTTTTTGGTGCGAAGCGTTGTTAAACTGGGTCAGATTAAACCACATATTATGGAAGATTAGTGGGAACTTGGCATATCTGTATAAAAGCAAAATTTTCAGCCACTAAACACGGCAAATTTTCTTTACTAAAATAGTGACAGTTTGTTGGTCCGCAGGACAGTGGTTGTGAACCCTTAGCTTAAGAAAATTTAATAGGAATTAAGAAAAACATGTACATGAGCAATACACTCTTTGGACTGATTTGTTCCAAGAAACTAAAATAAAGCGTTTAATGTGGGTGTTACTGTTGATTAAAACTTTCGAATGAAAAATGTCTAATTTCTCGATTCAAAAAAGTTCTCTGGTAGTCTCTATGTCTGACAGAAGTATTCGAGTACAAAGTTGGTTGTTTGATTTATGACGGCCGATTATATACTCGAGGGATATAGGCCCTAGGGAGGGCGCCCTCCGTGGGGGTCTTTCTAAGGGATCCTAACCAGTATTTACTTCAAGGTTCGAAGAAAGCCACGGAAATCTCCGAACGGTTAGGTCCACGAGCGCGACAAGGGTTTGAACCCAGCACCTCCCGTCTACCAGCTTTGAGAGCAGTACCTCTCAGCCACTGGTGGGAGCATTCGAGTACAAGGTAAGTGGTGTTCGTGTACGCGTCAAAAATTTCAGTTTTCGATTATTTTTGTGGTCAGTGGCGTTGCCAGGGAGGGGGTCCAAATGCTCTGTGTACCAGTAATAATGTAAAGTTTTCTTCGCAGTGACAATCGCAGAAAGTTCTCCGATTAGATAAGTCAAAGAAAACTTTACAAAATTAGTGGTATCTAGAGCATCTGGACCCCCACCCTGGCTACACCACTGTTTGTGGTAGACCGAGTTTTCTATAAACTCGTAAAATTCTTGGAAGAATGCTTATGATCAACACTAGTAGGCTAATCAGCGTTGTTCGAGATACTTTTTTTCTGTATTTTCGCGGCTAGTAGGATCATCCGCTCTATTTCATTTTCAAAGTTGTTTCAGTTTTTAAGTGTGTTATGAACCCAACTAACTTGCACATAAAGCGTAGACGTTCGATTTTACGAACTCGCAGGAACTACGAAAATACTTCGTTAAATCAAGAGTTCGCAACTTAGAAAGTCATAGAAAATTAATAGTATTGTAGACTGTAATGGTTTCGAGGTAGTTTAGGGAAAACATTCAGCGCTTTTAGCTAGAATAAGAATTATACGGGAAGGTCGGGTCGTATCGGAGACATAAGCTTGTTCGAATTTTCCAAAAAAATGTTTAAATTTGAATATTTTCTACTCTAATGAAAATTTTAACATGTTATTTGGATACTTTAAAAAGCTCATTACCTTAGAATAATCTTTATTGAGTTTTCTTTGACTTTTTATAAACCTTACATTTTGACCTTTCTGATATATGGAGGGTTGTATCGGTTATGGTGTTGTGGTCGAAAAACCATCATTTTTGGATTTAGAAACAATTTATTATTACTTCATGTATGCATTATTATACAAAAATATTTTTTAAAAAATGCACAGACTTTACTTATCATATGTAGAAAGAAGAAAAGGAATCTTAATATTTAAATTATGACACTCATGTTTTTTTTTCTTTTAATAGAAACAAGTATCACACTTGTGAAAAAAGCCTGTTAAGCTTAATATCTACACAGTTTTCATTGTTCCAACCTTTGCAAATATTGTTCTGGATCCAGTCTTCTTGAAAGGTTTCATTGAAAATAATACTTCGAGTCAATTCATCCTTTTTCCACAATTCTTCGTCAAAGTTTAAAGACTTTCTACCTTTTTCTTCGAAGGTTTTTTTTTTATCGGTTTTAACATCATGCCAAACACTCTTCTTCTGTTGTTTATTTGCTGTGAAATTTGATTTGTCCGTTTCACTTTAATTCCTTTGAGTCTATCACCTAAGCTGCCTCTAGCTACACAATATCTTTCACAACTTTCCGTAATTGACATTTCATGGTGTCGGACTTTTCTATGCCTGCTTCATGTGATTTCCATCCTATTTATGACGTATTTTCTCCATCCTATAATAAAACAGAGGAAACCATATGAATTTAACTTTTTAAACGTGTAAACTTTTCCGATACAACCCGAATACTGCACTACGACGCTTTGACTACCTACCATGCTTATTGCCGGGTCTAGACATATTTGCAGCTTACAGTATAATGCACAATAACTCATACGTGTAGCAAAATACTAAAAACATTGTTGCACTTACTTTCACACAACCTACATAGCTCCAAAGTTACCTTCGTGCACCCTAAAATAAATAATACTTACTATCACTTGCAAACGCACAGACCTCTTGGTCCAAAATTGCGAGAGTGTCTTCCTCCTGACTTAATAAACACGACAGTAGCGTGACAGGTGCTTCTACCATCGGCCAAAGCTTGAAACACTACTTGTTTGATACAACACGTTGTCCGATACTACTCGACCTTTTCCTTCTATTATTATTGCTACTAAATAAATGATATTCTTATTACTTATAAGAAACAATAAAAATTATTTTTCGATCATACTACTTTTGTTAAGACATATTAACCCATTGGAAAGCGATGCTATATATTTACACCACTTAATGCGAATCCCCAAATGCCACATTTGAAAAGAAATTTCAAAGAAATGTGAGTAACCTGTATAATTTTTCGAAATATTTCATTTTTTAGTAATAAATTTATTTTTAGAATACTTTCATTCGAAATATGCAAGATAATACAAGATAACCCCAAAAACGGCCATTTAATGTTCGCCTGACTTCTTAACTTTGAGTTTGAAAATACTGTGTGTGACATTTTATTGTTTATAACTTCTGATATCGCCATAAATTACGCAGCAAAATATTCGTATGATGATAAATCATATTTATGATGATCAAAATTGTAATAACATTTAAAGTTTTTTTTTTTTTTTTAACTGAAAAATCTTTATTATTATTTTCTTGAAACTTCAATAATATTTTCATTGACAAAATTTTTCTTCCAAAGAAAATTTTAAAAGTTGCAATTCAAATATAACAAAACATGAAAATACACATCACTAAGTTATTACTAGAAAAAAATGTATATTGCAAGAGGTTGCCGACTAAGCAAAGCCTGATTACGCCGGGGAAAGCAGGGCAGCTTCCCCTGTCAAAAAGCACCACTAATTTCGAATAGTAATCTTTGCCCTTTTTATACGCAGACTTTCAGTAATAAATTATGTTAAAATTCATATTCGTGAGTAGAAGTGATTGTCTGCAGTGAGTGTTTCTAAAGCTTGCTTAGTGCAGCCATGCGATTAAAACTCTTACCTTTTTATTTATAATATGTTGAAAATTTACAATGGTTACTTTTTAGAAATATCAAGAAAAAAAATCTTCTTAAAATTGTCCCATTCTTTAAAAGAATCCTTTGCGATTCACCAAGTACTTTTAAATGCATCAATACATTAAACGCATTTAAATCTTTTTTTTTTTTTTTTTTTTTTTTTTTTTTTTTGGAACGAATACGAAATTACATTCAAAGTAAACTTCATTTTATCACGTTTACATACTAAAACTCTAAATGCATTTATGACAAACAATTCAGGAGGGGAAAATATTCTAAAGTCTTTATGCTTGTTTTGGAACTTTGTAAAGGAATTTGAAGAAATTCAAAAGATTTCGAAGTTAGGATAAAATAAAAGTTCGTCGGATTGTCAAAGAAGTTGAGAGAAAGTTTGAAAAGAATAAAGTTCACTTTAATAGGAATTTTATCTGGAAGAGTAATGAAAAATTTATCGATTTCGTAAATTTACTATCTTTTAATTAACGTGTGAACTAATGTTGATAACTACTATTTGATATTTATATACAATTAACCAGTGCAGTAGCATCAGGGGATACTGCATCACTTTACTACAATTATTATTATATATTAAATTTCGCATTATTTAATCGTATAACGTTCAAAGATTAAATAAGGCTCAAATTAGTATCTAATAATACTAGTAGTAAAGTGATGCAGCATCCCTTCACGGTACGCCACTGCAATTGAATCTGTTATTTTGAAAAGGGCGTAAGTTTACTTATTATTTTTTTAGTAGAGACAAATAATAATGCGATCTAAATAACTCCTGGAGTGGTGTTGTTTATTTTTTATATGTTAATACACTATTAAACCTTACTAAGTATATACATTTTGTGAACACTGATAATTGAAAACAAAGAATTTATTTTAAGTTGTTAACTTCTAGCCTTTCTTAAAATTAACGAAGATTAACGAGAATTAATCCCTTCACGGTACGCCACTGCAATTGAATCTGTTATTTTGAAAAGGGCGTAAGTTTACTTATTATTTTTTTAGTAGAGACAAATAATAATGCGATCTAAATAATTCCTGGAGTGGTGTTGTTTATTTTTTATATGTTAATACACTATTAAACCTTACTAAGTATATACATTTTGTGAACACTGATAATTGAAAACAAAGAATTTATTTTAAGTTGTTAACTTGTAGCCTTTCTTAAAATTAACGAAGATTAACGAGAATTAATCCCTTCACGGTACGCCACTGCAATTGAATCTGTTATTTTGAAAAGGGCGTAAGTTTACTTATTATTTTTTTAGTAGAGACAAATAATAATGCGATCTAAATAATTCCTGGAGTGGTGTTGTTTATTTTTTATATGTTAATACACTATTAAACCTTACTAAGTATATACATTTTGTGAACACTGATAATTGAAAACAAAGAATTTATTTTAAGTTGTTAACTTGTAGCCTTTCTTAAAATTAACGAAGATGCATCAGGGGATACTGCATCACTTTACTACAATTATTATTATATATTAAATTTCGCATTATTTAATCGTATAACGTTCAAAGATTAAATAAGGCTCAAGTTAGTATCTAATAATACTAGTAGTAAAGTGATGCAGCATCCCTTCACGGTACGCCACTACAATTGAATCTGTTATTTTGAAAAGGGCGTAAGTTTACTTATTATTTTTTTAGTAGAGACAAATAATAATGCGATCTAAATAATTCCTGGAGTGATGTTGTTTATTTTTTATATGTTAATACACTATTAAACCTTACTAAGTATATACATTTTGTGAACACTGATAATTGAAAACAAAGAATTTATTTTAAGTTGTTAACTTGTAGCCTTTCTTAAAATTAACGAAGACAATTTTAATGAAACAGTCATATTTATACGGTTTACTGAGTCTTAATAATACAAACACCAAGTTTCTTACAATTAAACTTTAATCTTATATATTCAGAGGTGCCAAGCTCTCACTAATCTTCCGCAATATGTGGATTAATATGACCCAGTTTAACAACGTTTTGAACCAGAAAAATTATTTGATGAATCTTTATTTAGTTCATTTCAGCTTTCTACATAGAATATATTTAATTTCATTTCTTAAAAAAAAAATTCTGGTGCGAAGCGTTTTAAACCTGGGTTAAGGGAACGGTGGACGTTAAAATTGATTTTTTTTATTTTTCATTATAGATACATGAAATTTTGTACATATATACATTTCACCATAAGTATATAGAATACCTTAAAAAAAATTCTAACCTTAATATAATTTTAAGATTTAAAAAAAAATTAAAAATTTATAAACCATATTTTAAAATACTCCTTGCGCCTTAATTTTTAAAATAATTCCTCTATTTGGCATTTGGATTACTTAAAACTATATTACAAACAAATCTGTGTATCAGTTATTTAATCTCTTGAATAGTTAATTTTTAAGAAAATTTTTACTCTATTCCATTCCGATTTTCATCAAAATTTAGCATTTAAAAAAGTTATAAATCAAATTTAATTATCTTAACGAAGTCTTATTGTAAAATGCATACACAGTTTCTTTGTAAACAGTATCATGATTCTTCCTTATCGATGTCATGAGATTTCAACAAAAATTAAAACGCATGGAGCATTTCAAAAATCTAAAAAATGTGTAAAATCTATATTGAGAAAAACAGTTTTAAAGTTTAATAAAGCACCGAAAAATGCATTGTGTACATAATTCAAACGCTTGTAACTTTGTAAAAAATTATCGCAGCTGCATGCAGTTTTTCTCAAATGGTTCAATACAAACTGAAGAATAATAATACACAAAAATAAATTTCGATTTTTGGGACAATTTTTGATCAAATAAAGGTCCACTGTCCCCTTAAAATAACCCACATATTACGGAAGAATAGTGAGGGCGTGGCACCTCTGTATATTAATCATCTTCTTCAGTGTCGTCATAAGATTTAGTAGGCAATTTTATTATTAAATTTTTAAAAAATTAAGTAATTACTAGGTTTAGTGTTTTAGCACTTTCTTTATGCCATGAATTTCTTTTATTATTAACAGGAACTTCTGTACCGTATGCTTTTTCTGTTGGTAAAGTAACGCTTTTACGCCCACGAGACAGCTTGAAATCATATTTTATAGATATATTTATGAATTCGTATGTCTTACATACCCTGAACATTTTCATCATCTGTGAACATCATCTTGCTTCCAAAGTGGTTTGTTAACGGAATAAACATATGAAAATTGTTTGGGGCTAAGTTGAAACTGTGTAGTGAATGTTGAAGAAGTTGCAAGATGATGTTCACAAATGATGAAAAGGTTCAACTTGAAGTCCTAATGTGGCTGAGACAGCAACCCAAAGAATCTTATGCAGCTGGTGTTGGGGCACAGATAAAACGGTGATATAAGTGCATAAATATTGGTGGAGAATATGTTGAGAAATAAAAATAGTTTTGAAGTGAATATCATTGTAAGTTATTATTTAATTATCTTTAGTGACTTACTTAATGTTTTTCCCGCGTATAAAAGATTCAAAAAATAGTTCAAAGGGTGTCCAGTCCTTTTAAAATATGGGTCTTTAACTTTTTTGCCTAAAGTCGTTTTCCACCACAAATTTTGAAAGATAATCATCGCCTTATTTAATCATAAAGTTTCTATTTTCAATTAGGGTAATTTTTTCAATTCTAATATATTGGTAGTTCTGATTCTCGCGGGCCACTGGTTCAAGACCCTTACTTTAAACATTTCAGTTTAAAAGAATTATGTTTTTTTAATGTAGGAACTCACAAAAATTTAAAGCAAATTTATTTTAACACTTTAACGTTCATTGGTTTCCCTACGAAACCACAAAACATTAATTACGAAATTCAACAATGACAGCAGAATTTTAATAGAAATGTTTTCCATTTATTATGCATGTGAAATATCGCTTTTTTTCTCATATACAAATAAATTTGATCATAATTTCCGGTGTCAATCATTTATTTCAACATTTCAGCAATTGAAGTGCTTTATCCGTTAAAGGGTTAAAATGAATAAATGCCCCTTTTTCACCTGTTATAAAAGCAAAATTTTATTCAGAAAATTCTGGGACAAGCCTTTTCAATTGAGTCAAAATTAATCACTACAAATAAATAATAAATCGATGCCTAAATAATATATGACGAGTTAAAAAAAAAGGTATACAAAAATATCCGAATATTATGTAATCAATAATAATGCTTTTATATGATTTTTATATGTAATAAAAGTATGTCATAAACACATGACTTAAAACATAAGGGTCATAGAAATAATATTTCTTATTATATAATACTTTCTTCGTTTGAAATCTTTTATATATTTTCATAACCACTTAATAGGAAATAAAAAGAACATAGACAGCCTAAAAGATCATAGATGTCTAATATGTTTTTTTTATTACAGAATTTTGAATTTCCGAATTCTTATTGTATATCACGATATTATTTTTTCTGTTTTCTCAAATTTTTAACATTGTCGGCTATATAATCTCAAAGAAAATTGTTTTTTTTCCTTTTACTTCTTTACGTTATATCCTTAATTACATTTATTCATTCATTAAAGCTTTGTCGATTTAATTATAAAAAATATTTTTTCCCCTTTGCCATTTAAAAATAAATAAATTAAATTAATTAATTTTATGATAAAATAGATATTTAAAATTCCTAACAAAAGAAGAAAAAGGGATGAAAGGAATTTTTGAATCCTAGTTTATAATGTAAACCTATTATTTGTTGCATTTCAATTTCACGTACATACTGACATATACATGTCATATTTCGCATTTTGTAAATAATAATAATAATAATAATACGAGTATTTCCAAACGGTAATCGTCGCCTTATTTATACACTCAAATTCTGTATTAAATAAGGTAAATATAACTATTAAAGAATAATGGTTCTCAGTTTTTGCACTGTTGTAACCACCCAGCTTCAGAGTAACATTTTTAAAATACAATTTTTGAGAATAATAAATGACATTCGAATTTTTAAAGCACGTTATATTAAAAACAACATTTTGCTAAATTTATAAATGTAAAAATTCGGTAAATAATAATCTTGTTGAAAAAATATTTTGGTATTGAAAACTTATCACAATAATATTTAATCTAAAATGAGTAACAAAATTTAAAATAAAACATAGAGTCCAACATTCCTGTTTCTTTCAAGTCAATTAAACGTAATATAACCCTAAAATATTTTTGATAAAAACTTTCTTGGGATTTTTGAAGTAGTTATTGTTACTAACCAAATCAATTGCTATGTTTCACACGACATATAATAGCACATATAATACATATACATATAATAGCTTTGTACAGTTAGTATATAAAAAACGATACATCTGCCTTTACGCACACCCTTCACAATAAAAGCACACCAAAGGTGTCATTAGGCACAAAATAGTGTCTTCTTTCAGAATAATGAAAACATCTTCTAAAATATGTGTCAACCACACTTTAAAACTGCACCAAGTTCGTTTTTTTGAATGGCAACATTCAAATTTTGCACCATATTTGAGTTCCCAGGAAACCCAGAAAAAGTTATAGTTTATATACTTTTTATTAAATTTGAAAAGGAAATACCGTAATTTCCGGCGTTTAATCCACAGCTCAAAGAGTCGTTTTTCGACCCAGAAATTTTATTCAATAATTGTAGTTAAATATTTACAGCGATCTCTTAAGTTACATTTTATAAAATAATATTTCTGGGTCGAAAAATGACTCTTTGAGCTGCGGATTATACGCCGGAAATTACGGTATATTAGGGGTAAATATACAAAGAGTATACCCGGATAAGCATGGACAACATGCCTTTCAATTCGTTTTCTTGATCTTTTTTCCAGATGAGGCTACAAATCTGACAGTAAATTACCGCTATTATCGCCTTACAAATAGTGTTATTTTAGGAGATAAAAATGTTTTTTAAATTTTTATAAAGATCAATTTTCTAATAAACTGCTATTAATGCCATTAACATAGGTTATAGAGATACTAAAGATGCATAACTGGGAATTTTTGTATAATTTTTTTTTTTATAAAAACTGTGAAATAACGCTCAGGAAATTAAAAAATATATGAAAATCATAGTTTATATTTACACGGAAACCACATTTCAAAATTTCCTTATGTGTGCCCGTGTAATATATATCTCACTGCAAACAAACTTTTAAATCGAAAGATTTTTTGGAAATATATAAATTAAAGTTTGCCTCATGAATTTAACATTGGCATTTTCTAAATTTAACATTTTTAAATCCATGACTACTTAACAAAAATACATAAACTATATATTTTTCCGTGTTGATTTGATACAATGATCCGAAATAAAATATCAAAACTGATTGCTACTATTTAAAAAATCAAATTTCGTGAAAGTTTTAATATGTAGTCAAAACCTATTTCAAAAATTTCACTCACATTCTCAGAGAAGACAGTATTCCGAGTCTAGGGACAACTTTGGAGTGATTTTATCTTAAATGGTCTGTGGATACAGGCAGCTTTAGTTTTTTATACATGGGTGTACCTAAAGAGATTAAAACACAAACGTCAAAATTGTTATATATATATATATATATATAATCCAGCAAAAAACATGATTTTGGCCTGATTTTTGCTGGATTATATTGAATTTGTGTGTTCTAATATGCAGCTTCTGGCGCTGTTCATACGAATATATAGTTGTTTTGTTTATGATGTGATGGTTACTGCTTATATATATATATATATATATATATATGTATGCATTCAAACTTCTTAAAGCATGTCAAATGCAGCACAGAAAAAGTATATTGTTCTTAAATATAAAACGGATGTTTCAAAAAGTTCCGGTGCTGTATTCACATAGTTAAGTGCTGTTTACACATAAACATATTGATTAAAAATGTTTGGGATTTAACCATTTACGGACAGTAAGTGTAAAAAAGATAAACCTGACATTATTTGCCGATCGTACCTGACTTTATTAGCCGATCGTTAAATATAAAAATACAAAAAAGATGTCTTTCGACTCGTAAAAATATCTTCTTTCAAAATATGAAAGTAATTTTTGAAATAAGTAATCGTAAACATAGTTAAAAATGCACCAACTTCTATTTGTTAAATATTACCATCCACATTTGACACCATATTAGAGTTGACTACGTATACGACCTTTGACTACGTATCGAGACATATACATCCGAGTGGACTATATTTTCATCCTATAACCACTTTTATTCTTTCAGCACGTACGAGTTTTTGAAAAATAATCTCTTACATACAGTTATACTAGGATACTTTTAACCTTTAATTGCATAGTGATGTAAATTTCCATCACTGTTTATTTAACTTTTAATAAATAAATCAACTTCTTCGCCACCACTATATTTATATAGAAATAATAATCCAGTAAATTTCCCGTGAACTATGTTGCTGAACAAAGTTAAAAATCTATCTTAAAATTTCCGATGTCTAATATTTAATATATGTATAAAAAAACACAATTATAAAAGAAAAACTCA
Source organism: Maratus michaelseni (assembly GCA_963931845.1). Classification (NCBI taxonomy): domain Eukaryota; kingdom Metazoa; phylum Arthropoda; class Arachnida; order Araneae; family Salticidae; genus Maratus; species Maratus michaelseni. The sequence continues at coordinate 267,933,662 of OZ007599.1, forward strand.
TGCAAAGAAGGGTTAAACACAAATCTACCACAATGAAATTTTTTTGTATTTTGTGGTACGATTGAGTATAAAAATAATCACCAGTTCTGGCCCCATAATAAATGTGATAAGCTCAGATCTGCCAACCTCTCATTAATACTCGGTAATATGTGGGTTAATTTGACCCAGGTTTAACAAGTTTCGCACCAGAAAAATTTTTGGATGAATATTTATTTATTTAATTTTAGGTTTCCTCTTGGAATTTATTTCATTTCATTTCTTAAAAAATTTTCTGGTGCAAAACGTGTTAAACCTGGGTCAAATTAACCCACATATTACGGAATACTAATGAGAGGTTGGCAGCTCTGTAAGCTGATTAAAATTTGATGTGGTTATTTATTAGTTTCCTTTATTTAACTCATTCAGGGGCAAATGCTGAAAGGATTGTTTCACACCAGAATTTACAAATAAATTTAATTGAAAATAAGTAAAACTTTTCTTCACATATTTAATAAAAACAAAATTTTATTCCAAACTTCTGATGCGGCACTTAGGGATTAAATGTATGTCGCCAAAAAATGAAGCACCGCCCTTCAAGGGGATAATAAACTTTGTGGTTTTTTTTATTTAAAAATAATACGGAAAGTTTGAAGGTATGATAAAACTGGTGTATAGTGTCCTATTAAGTATGCTTAAATATTACCACGATTTTTTTTAAAAAATTCTCTTTATTTAATGACTGAAATTCTGAGTACAAATAAGACGAAAATTATTATTAAAAATAACTATGTACACATTCAGTATATTTTATAGGGAGCTACTAGTGCATTATTACCAACTTTTATGCTTATTTCTTAAACTTTTATTTTAATAGTAACATTTACCTTATATAATCGCAGAGATTCGTCAATTAAATAAAGCGAAGATTTCTTTTAAAATTTAATGGTAACAAAATAGTTAAACATTTGGCAGCTATGCGTGTGTCATCTGAATGTTTCATCTGTTTTTATTCAATATCACATAATTCCTTTTACCAATTTAAAAATTTTTATGCCAGTAAAATGCAAATGGAAATAAAGCGACTTTGTAAAATTTCCTATAAAACTTTTACAACTAAGTAAAACTATATAGTAATATTGATAAAGTTTTTATTTTATTCTAAAGATTTATGAATTTGGCGTAAAGTATTTACTTTCTTATTCTTAGTTTAAAGTACACCACTTCTTCATTTAAATGTAAATTTTGTTCGTTGCTTATGACATACATTTTGTTAAAAGCCGCTGGTTAATCAAATGCACTTTTTAAAATTCTCAAAGTTTTATGGCCCTAGTTCTTAATAATTTCTTCACTTTTGAGAATAAATAGATTACAATTTTTGGAAAGATTTTATTATTTATTTATAGCGACAAAATATATTTCATTCCTTTACATTACAAAATGTAAATTAATTTTCCAGAAATTCTATTAGTATAGGAAATGATATCGAGAAATGCAGCCACACTTTCTATTTTCTATCTAGCGGTGTATTATAGTTCTTTTACAGCGTTGTTTGGAAATATTGAAATTATAAATTAGGGTTCTCCCACATTTTTGACTGCGGGCCTTCCGTTAGCACATTTTCAAAACTGTAATCTTCGTTTTATTTTAACGGAGATTTTTTGTCATTAAATAAAGTAAATTATAGTAAACAAAATTAGTGGTACTTTTGCGAACCGCATGTCCACATAATAGGTCTGGACATCATCGATATAAGTAAAGTATAATGGATAATATTTCATATTTATTACTGTATTTCTATTAAAATCAGTAATTTCATGTAATTAATTTTTTTAAATTATTTTTTCATTATAGGGTAAGGTGGTGCAGGAGTGCGCACTTTATATATTTCATGAAATAACAAAAAAAAAGAGATTTAAGGGATAATGTTATACTTAATTTATACTCTTAGATTATTAAGCTAACAAAAAAGTGCATTTATAAACTTATAAGAAACACTTTCGGTATTATTTGAAAAAGGATTATCCTCCTGAATGCCCACTATTGTACAATCAATGAGGGAAATAATCGGTAATAAGAAAGAGGAAGCGCTTTACTTACAAACGTCACATCTGTAGTGATTACGACCTTCGTAGTTTGTGCACTTTTCGTGTCACCAGTCTCTGCAAGAAATGCACTCTGTCCAATCCTCCACAATTGGTTCTTTATAGATTTCTGGACAGCTTGGACATATCCACTCTTTTATATTTGGTTTCTTGGGTTTACTTTTATTATCTTTTGTTAAAGGTTTTTGGCTATTATTCCGCAGAGCCATCATAAAGCTGCCTTTTGTGTGGTTAATTGCTTAAAATTTCAGACCTTCATCTCCTCTTACAGTAGGACCGCAACGCAGATGACTGTGGATGCGATGACACAGCGGCATAGCGTCAGGGAGGGACTGGATGACTTTACTACCAGTATAATTATATATTACATTTGGCCTTATTTAATTTTTGAACCTTATGAATTAAGTAAGGTCAAATGTAGTATATAAAAATACTGGTAGTAAAGTGACCCCCCCTCCCACCCTCTTGTCTCTACGCCACTGCGGTGACAATTCTGTGAATTTGTCACAGCCCACTTTAAGTAAGGATGCATACTTTTCAGATTAAAAAAATCCGATATTTAAAAAAAAATTATATAGCCCATCCAGTCATTTTCAAATGCCTCATTTTATCAATTCTTCCCTTACGGCAGAAAGCGACGCTGTGTCGGATCAAGAATTGACATGTTAAAAAAAATCTTTTTAACCCTTCTTTGCATGAGTTTTTCTTTTACAATTGTGTTTTTTTATACATATATTAAATATTAGACACCAGAAATTTTAAGATAGATTTTTAACTTTGTTCAGCAACATAGTTCACTGGAAATTTACTGGATTAATATTTCTATATAAATATAGTGGTGGCGAAGAAGTTGATTTATTTATTAAAAGTTAAATAAACAGTGATGGAAATTTACATCACAATGCAATTAAGGGTTAAATGATCCTAACTCAGGATCTAATAATCTCAGCGTTGTAAAAATTAGATTTCTAGATTCGTCGATGAAAAATACGCTAAGATGTACAATTTTGAAATCTATAAATACAATATTTCAAAAAAACTTTATAGACAGTTTAAAGGCCCTATTCCGCCATTTTATATTTTGAAAATGAGAATATTTCGTCAACTGTAATCATGGAAACACCAGCAAATTTAGTACAACTGTCCTCTTCGGATAGAAATAAATTCATTTTCCAATTTCATTAATGAGTTTTTAATTAATATTTTTTTTTAAATACGGATCGATTTTTATGAATTTTGTTTCATTGAGTTCGCGATTTTTTTTTACTTGTGTTTCCAAATTTCCGTGGACGTAGAGTAATTATTTCGAAAAAAAGTCGACTTGACTTTGGATGTGGCAAACCCAATTTGCTGTAACCCTCTTTCCTGTCTGGGTCAGATTGGAAGTCTGGTCAGTTTTTGGCCGAAATAAAGAAAAGTTACGATTTTTTGGAATGACAAAATCGACTGTGTCTGTACCGCGAGTTTCGAACAGGTACTTCCGGTAGTTTTATTTTTAATTCGATGATGCGTGAAAAAGAGGCAATTTCGATGTCTGGGATTATCAAAACGGTAATTTTCTTTCAAGGTTTCGATAAAACAGTTCCTTGTTTCACTAATTTTGATGAGGTTTTCAATTAATATCTGTATTAATTAACCCTTAACCCTTTGAGGGGCGGTGGTATATATTATACACCACCTAATTTTAATCCAATTCAAACCAGAAATTTTTCATTAAATTTTACTTTTTTAACTTTGACGAGAAAAAGTTGAAAAATTGCTTATTTTTATTTTGAACTAAGTTCTTTCCCAAATTCCGGTGGGAATTCAACGTTAGAGGAGCACAAGTGCTTGCCCCTGAAAGGGTTAATTGCATAGTGTGATATAAATGTCCATCACTTTTTATTTAACTTTTAATAAATAAATCAACTTCTTCGCCACCACTATATTTATATAAAAATATTAATCCAGTAAATTTCCCGTGAACTATGTTGCTGAACAAAGTTAAAAATCTATCTTAAAATTTCTGGTGTCTAATATTTAATATATATATATAAAACACAATTGGAAAAGAAAAATTCATGCACAGAAGGGTTAAGAGCCGAATTCTTTGAAACTGTGTTTCGAGAAGACCCGAATTCTTCCGAAGTTTTTTACGTCAAATTGCTTTGCTGCTTGATCCACTCACAGAGATCCGTTTACAGGCGCACACACACACACTCTCAGAGAGAGAGAGAGACGGCGTTTCCGAACATTAATAATAAGGATTACAAAATGTTTGGCATTAAAATTAAATTTCGTAGACTTATTCGATGAACAGTGAGTATAAAAATTGCGATACGCCTGCCTTTTTTCAGAAACCGTTTACGATACATATAAAAGATGTATCATTACACATTATACACGGAACATCATTACACATTATACACATTATACACAGACATTATACACGGAATATTATATTCTTTCCGAATATGAATGCAATTTTTGAAGTAGGAGTCGTATAAATATAAAACCTGCATCACCTCTTTGTTTTCAAATGGTAACCCTCTTTAGACACCTTATTAGAGTTTCTTGGATCAAGGCAGCCCGGAAAAATATATAATTTACTCACTTTTTATTAACCCTTTGGGTACAGATTTATTTGAAAAAAAAACATAAATAGCAGATACACCAGAAATTTGGAATAGTGTTTTTTCTGTATTTATTTACAGATATTCCCTGATTAAAAAGAAGCGAGAAGTGCTGTTTGAATTCTGATACAAATTCGAAATTTCTGAATTAAAGAAAATAATCCGTGGACAATACTGATGACGAGTCTCAGTCGTCAAATGTACCCAAGGGGTTAAACATTCATAGAGTTATGAAAAAAAGACACTAAAGATAAATTCACAAATGTAGAAAAATTAAATTAGGATCTTAGAGGAAAATTTGTAAAATTCACACCAGCAAAATTATAAATTAAATAAAATAACATCTCCTACAATTTACTTTAAAAAGGTTTTCACATACATTTTCGGATTACTCTTTTCGATTTTCTTACATGTGATTGGACAATAGCAGAATACAATCCTTATACGTCTTCAAAAAGGGAAATTTCGCTATATTTCGAAAATTAATCATTAGAATGAATTGTAAACTTAAACATCCATGCTTTTGACGATGCCTATTCTGTTTATATGTATAAATTGGTGTATATCAGAATTCATAACTTTATTAAATATGATTTTTGAAATAATTTCCATAATGAAAATTATGCTTTTGAGTAAAAATAAATGCCTAGAATATGTGTGGGTTATAGTCAATGCATCTCGCTGAAAACAAAACTTTATGTCGGATAATATTTTTAGAAGATAGAAAGTAAGGATTGTCGCGGTAATTTAACCTTAGCATCCTGAATATTTGACCTCATGTAATTCCATAAAGAATTTCCTAAAATACATAAATTATATAATTATATAATTTTCCGGGTTGATTTGATCTAAGGAATACAAATAAATTTTCTAAAGTTGGTGTTACTGTTAAGAAAATCGTAGTTAACGCAAAATTTCATATGTAGACGACCTCAATTTCAAAAATGTAATTTATATTCTGAAAGAAGATTATATTCTATAAGGAGTCTAATGACACCTTGGGTGTAATTGCATCGTAAACGGTCTTCGATTAAATGCAGGTATATCAAATTTTTTTATACTGGCTGTACAGTCCAATACGTAAATTGGATTGTTCAATATATGACATTGACTTCCGTACAACGTTTATACATCAACATGATATAGACGGACATAATATGGCGATAAATATGACGCCCGTTCTAAAAATAAATTGGATCGTGAAGCAAATTGAATACAGAATACTTTCATATCTCAACTATTCATAGACTAAGATAACATAGAGGTAAATTTTAGCTAAATATCCTGCCGTCAAAACTTTTTCTTTGAAGCATTTCTTTTGAGTGTTGTAGACACGCCGGCCGATACGATTGTGGTGTTTGATTTATTTCGTCAAAAAGAGTTCTTTTTATCTTAATTGTTGCTATTATTGTTAACCTTGGGTACATTTGACGACTGACACTCATCATCAGTATTGTCCACGGATTTTTTTTTTTTATTCAGAAATTTCGAATTTATATCAGAAAATTCAAATAGTACTTCTCGCTTCTTTTTAATCAGGGAATATCTGTCAACAAATAAGAGAAAACACTATTCCAATTTTCTGGTGTGTCTGTTCTGTATGTTTTTTTTCGAAATAAATCTATACCCAAATGGTTAAAAAAACATACGATACTCTGATTAAGAAAGAACCTTCTATATATGTTTATAAAATTTTAATTGGACCAGAATTTAGATGTAAAAGTGCTTATTCGAAAGCAGCTTTTTTTAACCCTTTAATTATGAGTTAGGACTGCCGATTATTTTATATTCAAATGCAGCACAATTTACAAAAAAAATTCTTCGTGGTAGATATTTCTTCAAAATATCCTAGTATATGTGTATGGCAGAGATTAATTTTTAAAAAGTAGTACGAATAGTACAAAAGGAAAAGCCGTTGGGACATTTCGTATCCCAACACCGTAGCGAAAAGGTTAAGTATGTCTTATTGCCTCTTTTGTAGTGTAACAAGCTACATTTTGGAAAAAATAATTAAGCCTTTCTCTACAGGAGTCCTTGATCTAGGAAATACTTTTTAGAACTTTTTTAAGACGTTTAATTTAATTTAAAAGAAGTTTGTATGAATTTTTAATCATTTCTCTACCATGAGCATCAATATTTTGAAATCAAACCAATAGATGATGAAAAAAAATACTAGGAGAAATTTCAGCATCAAGATGGATGGAGACATCCAGGGTAAGCTATTTTAAGTCATATAATTTTTATATAATTTAATATCCAAAAAAGCTAAATATATTTTTTATTTTGTTAAGAAAACTAGAAATTGGTTTAAACTTATTAGCTTGAAGAATCATAATTTCGTTAAAGAATTATTTTTAAACGTTTGTCTTTAATGCTTGTCCATACGGTAACAAACAAAAATATCGTCAAGAATTTTTTATTCGATGAATTTTAGATTATTGGGAGAATTAAGAACAATGTGTGAAAAATTCATAATTTTATATGTTGCTAGTAAAAGTGCTAATGAGTAATGCAATTAAAAAACACTAGTTCGTAGCGATCATCATTATTACTTTTAACATTACTTCCAAAAACCAATATATATATTTTTTTAATCGGTCGCCGTTACTTCTTTTGAGTAAATTGTTGTGTTCAATGTGAAAATCTGCTCATTTCAGTAAAACAAATCTCCGTTTTACTTAGTAAATACGTCGAAAACTTTATTTATCAGGTTTTAACTTTGAAATGCAACTTTTGTTCAAAATTAATAAACGTGTTTACACGTGTTACATATTTTAAGTAAACAGTTTTTACTTTTACTATTATTACTAATTAATAAACCATTCCTTGTTATTTTAAAAATTTTGTTAAATTCTATGCGATGTTTATTTTATTGAAATCCTCTTTAATAATTTATCAATACTACATTAAAAAAATTAGAAGTACTACATGAATTTTTATCCGCCGTTCTCACCTTCAGAACAAAGGATAGTTTAAGTTAAAAAATCTTAATTTTTTTAAAAATAATTTGTAAAACTTTCTCAACACATAAAAAGTGCCATAGCAGGGTTCGTACCGGTACCGTTACTTTTCCAGGTGACATACCAGTATATTTTTCTAAAAAAATACATGAAGTTCAAACGTGCGAAATTTCACCTTATTTAAAAAGAGATTATCTATAAGAAAATAGTGTTGCCGAATAATTTCCTAGTCTTAAAATTCTAAGACCCGTACGAACCCTGAATACAGATTAGTGACTGGTGAATAAACTGGTGCCTCGAGATTCGTCGCTACCATGTCAAACTATCGAATGTGAAAAAATGAATTTTTCATTACTTTTAAAAATGGGACGATTGTCACCACTAAATTTTATTAGAATTCTTCAGCAAGTAAGAAAGCTAATAAAATTTTTGTGAAGAAAAGGGTTGTCAGTTTGGCATTCTTATTGATTGAGAGATACCGAATTCCTACCGGAAATTTTGTGAGAAGAAATTTACTTTAGAAAATCGCGAAATGTCGATCATTAAATCAGGTAGAAATTTCTGGCATCAATGCGAAATTTCAAAAGAAAAAAGAGGCCAAACTGGCAACCCTGCTGAAGAATATTATTAAAATTTAATGGTGTCAATCGTCCCATTTTTAAAGGTAATGAAAAATTCATTTTTGCACATTCGATAGTTTGACATGGTAGCAACGTCATATGTACAATAGCTGGCAAAAGTTTTACGAAATGTGGCAATTTGAGACGATATGTTTTTCTGTTCTAACTTTTTCTGTTAGCAAAGTTTCTTAATGATGTAAATTAGTAATTTGTACCTCATTTAAGGCTCAACAAAATGCAACATTAGAACAATTGAGACATATGCCCGAATTAAAAATAATTCGGAAATTCGCGAAATTACTTAAGAAAAAGTTTTGAGACTATTCAGTTTTTCTGAACTTTTATTGAAATTAAGCGCCTTAATGCAACAAAATACAGCAATATTTAATATTTAGTTGAATATATTTTTGCTTTGAGGACTGGAGCACATCGTCTGAGCATAGAATTAACAAGACTTTCTAAGGTGGACCCAGAGATTTTTCCCCATTCCGATTGAAGCTCCTGAAGGAGTTCTGGCTTTGAAGAATGCTTCCGTGTCCCAACCTTTTTTCCGATGTGTTCCGTAAGATGTTAAATCGGATTGAGGTCAGGTAATTGACTCGGCCAACCCAAAACTTTAATTTTCTTAGCTGTAAATCAATTTGTTAACATTTTGGAGGTGTGCTTTGGATAATTATCCTGGTATAACCTTCGTCCACAAGGCATCTTTTTATGAACAAAAGGCAGCATGTGATCTTCTAAAATGTTTTTATAAATATTTTGATCTATAATCCCATCGATGTGTTCGAGGGGGACGACGCCATCATGATTGAAAGCTCCCCAGACAATTACTGATCAATTTTCGTGCTTCACTGTTGGACGTTGGTACAGTAGATTTATTCTGGTGCTTTTGGAACGACGAATATAATGTCGGCCATTACTTCTAAACAAATTGAATTTGAATTTATCACTCCAAAGGACCTTCTTCCTATCTTTGGTTGTCCCCATTTCGTGTTACATAGCGAATTTCAATCGGATTTTCCTCTTCTTTGCCCGGTTGAGAGGTTTCTTTCCAGGGATCCGTGCACACAATCCAGTGGCATCCAGACGACGTCTTATGGTGTCCTTACTCACTGTGGGTGAATGTTTGGTGGCGGTCTTCTTACATATTTCCACATCCAAAATGGTGACAGATTGGTTTACAGCTCAGAAAAGTAAGATTTTGAACTGGCAGAGTCAGTCACCTGACTTCAATCCAATTGAAAATCTTTGGGAACACCTCGGAATAAAGGTCGGGACACGAAAGTATTCTTCAGGAAACTACTTCAGGATCCTTAATCGGAATGGGCGAAAATATCTAGGTCCATCTTAGAAAGCCTTGTTAATTCTATGTTCTATTCCGGACGATGGCCCGCAGGCCTGAAAGCAAAAGGAAATGCAACTAAATATTAAATATTGCTGTATTTTGTCACATTAAACGCTTAATTTCAATAAACGTTTAGAAAAACTGAATCGTCTCAAAACTTTTGCTTAAGTAATTTTTCGAATTTCTGAATTATTTTTAATTCATGCATCTGTTTCAAGTGTTCTAATGTTGCATTTCGTTGAGCTTTAAAAGGGGTACAAATTACTAATTTACATCATTAAGAAATTTTGCTTACAGAAAAATTTAGGACAGAAAAAGATATCGTCTCAAAAATTTGCCAGCTACTGTATGTTTTACGTCAAATTCGATCGCTATCAGAAGATAACAGGTGCGTAGTTTTAATGTATAGCAAGCAACTGTAGTTTGTGATCTGCAAGAATGTGAAATCTGTTGCCCTTGACAATAGGCGCTGATTTAACAAGAGCGACGGGTTCAGATTTCAATCTAATTAGACAAACTCCCACCATTAATTTAAAAAATGTTAATTTTGTCTTAATAACGCACAGTGATTAATTAGGACAAAAGGTTTTGAAAAATAGTTGTTTAAGTATGCTGGATTGCCTTTTTCGCGCGCGTTATATAAACGCCTATGCCTTGGACTATGTGCTACTCATGTTGTTTTGGTACCAGATTCTTAAGGCAGGATCTAGCAACGTGTAGCCCAGGGCGACGGGATTAAATCATGTAAACATGTACCACTAATTTTAAAATGTTATTTTTGTATTAGTTAATCACAGTGATTAAATAGTACAAAAAAACTTTTTAACATTAGTGCCCTATTGCCTTTTTCGCCCCTGTGATTTTGGTGCCTATGGTACAGGCTACTCCTATGGTGAAGAGAATTTCTCCAAGATCAACATTTAACGCTTATTTTTACCAACTGAACGTCATGACAGTAGAGTTTCACGATACTTTTTTCCAAATCGTGAACTTCGTAAAAAATATCGAAAAATATTACAACAAATGTTTATTAAAATTTAGTTTTTAAATACTCCGGTAATAAAAATTTAAGAAATATGTTATTAATATAATTCTGCACTTTATTTACTACGAACGCTGGTGTCGTCTGCTTTGACCTTTACACACGGAATTGTGACCACTTCTTCCATTGAGGAGTCAAAGCTTCCTGTGTAGTCAACTTTGGTTACCAAGTTTCTTTTTTTCGAACATAAACTTAGTCTTGTCTTATTTAAACCTAGAAGTGCCGGAAATTGTACTCAACCTTAATAAAAACATTTCACTCCAAAATTTTTATTTAAAAATATTTAAATTATTTATTTACTTTAGTGGTTTCATTTACTGTTCTTTATATTCAACTTATTTTATGAAACAAATTCTGGATCGAATAGTCATTTTGAATGGACACGTGTGGTAGGCGGAGAGTTAATCTATTCAAAAAAGGTAAAAAATAAGCTAAAAAGATGGCAACTATGTTTACAGGTGTTTTATTAAGCTGATCAAACTAAGTTTAACACATTCTAAATTACATTCTGTTTACATATTTAATAGCTAATTCTTGTAGTGTTGAAAATAAAAAATGTTCATGATAAACCAAGGCGCAGTAGTGCTAGTAAAATTTTACTTTCTTTAAATAACAAACTCTTTCAGTGCTATTTCTACAGGTGCAAATGACCCTTCATAAGGTTTTGATTTGTTGTTATTTTATATGTAATTTTAAATTCAAACAATCACAAATCAAATGCGTAATATTAATTCATTTTTATTTTAATTTAAAAATAAAAAATAAAAAACTGCAAATCAAATCTTAAAAGGTGTCAATTGACAACGGTAGAAGTACTTTTTATACTTTCAGATACGTATTGAGCAATATTAGTTATGTATGTGAAAGAATATTTTTTTAGTAATTATTAATAAAAAATAGTAATTTGTATTTAGATTTTAATGTAACAGAAACTAATTAATACTACTAATATTATTTCTTGGATGTCTCAATTGCTCTATTTAAAATAATTTTATTTTCATAAAATTTATATCCATTTAAATATTATTTCAAATGACATTTAGCACTTCAATTATTTAATTAATCTTTTCATAATAGCAAAATTCTATGCTGCCAAATAGCTATTCTGATAAATCTGGGATATAATAAATTATATCGCAAATATTTAATAAAGGAATATTAGATTATCTCTTAAAGTTAATTTTCAAACCATGTGTTAATTCCATTTTAATAATCTTAAAATCATAGTGTCTAGCATTTATTTGCATATTTTAAGTACCAAAACCATCTGATTATGAAAGGATTTATGACTTTGTCCAAACTTTCTGATTCAAATCACAGAAGGATAGATTCTTGAATAAGAAACTGATTCTGTTTCTAACGATTTTATTTTGTAAATATTTGAATGATACCTTGATTAGCATACATTAAAAAAATTTTCAGTAATTGAAGCAGACATATTCTGCAATTTCTCATTCATATGTATTTATTTATATGAATAATGTATGTAGAATGTTCAGCGAATTTTACAAAATATTTATTTTTATTCAGTTATTTATTTTATCTTAATTTCGTTTAAATATTTTTATATCCACACAACTATTAAAGATATTCTCTTCGGCAAAATGAAATATTACAGCACGTGTTTGTTTAGATTGTGTGCCATGGAAACATATTACAAGACTTAAAACCTCTAAACATTATAAAGTGTAATTGCATAAATATAATAAACTAAAACGCGGGTTTTTGAATTTTAGTTCTACATTTTCTGAATAGTAATAAATTTCTAATATAATAACAATTTTCTATTGTTAAATAAATCTTAAAATTTCTAATCGAAACTAGTGGTTTTAAAAATCAGAAGATATAGCAGCTGTTCGAGAGGTTTAAAATAAGTTCATCAACGCATTTTCAAAATTTTGAAACATATTTGAATATTCCACTAACATGAGTGATATATTTTTTTTTAAAGTTTCAGCGAAAACACTGAATGTGTTAATTTAAGTAATATAGTCATTATGACGTCATAAAGAGAACGAGAAATAATCTGAAAAATTGAAGTGGAACATTACACTAAAGAAAATTCAATAACCATTTTTCCTCATATTTTCGTGATAAACGTTTAACCCATATTTCGTAGCAGGTTTTCCTGCGAACATATATTTTCAGGATCCGTACTTCTAATTTTGGAAAGTACCGTAATTTCCGGCGTATAATCCGCAGATCAAATAATCATGTTCCAACCCAGAAATTTTATTATATGAAATGTAACTTATAGATCGCTGTAAATATTTGACTTCAATTACTAAATAAAATTTATTAGTCTAATCATGACCGTTTGATCAGTGGATTATACGCCGTAAATTACGCTAATAATTGTTTCATTTCACGGCAGAAATTTTCGTTTAAATAAGGAGAAGGTTAGAATTTAAAAACAGTGGTGTTTAAAAATTCAAATACCCCGAATAATTATTTTCACATCCTTGAGACACATAGAATGTAAAAGCAACAGCAATTTGTTTGATACTTACCGTAATTTCCGGCGTATAAGCCGCAGCTCAAAGAGTCGTTTTTCGACCCAGAAATATTATTTTATAAAATGTAACTTAAAAGATCGCTGTAAATATTTAACTACAATTATTGAATAAAATTTCTGGGTCGAAAAACGACTCTTTGAGCTGCGGTTTATACGCCGGAAATTACGGTACTTGTATATACATTATACACTATTACATTCAGTTTTCTAATTACCAATTTTGGCAGTGCTGTCCCGTGAATTTTCACGTCATTTGATTGTGCTGTTTCACACTTGCAAGTTTTCCTATCAAGCACAAAAAACCCCAGAAATATTTCCAAATATGTCCTCGCACATTTTAATAGACGACAAAGATAAATTATATAATAAATAATAACAGTTATAATTTTTTAAAAATTTGTGAGAACAGTTTGTTTAATTTTGTACATCTTGATAACGGTGCCGTTTGAGCGTTGAAACCTGTCGATCTTTATTTTAAAAGATTTTTATAAGCCTTTTTATTTTCTTTTTGTATCACTTAAGCATTTGTATCTATATTTTAATGACAAAGAAGAGTTGTTTGTTTAAATTGCAAAGTATCAAATAGCATATTTCTCGGAACAAACGGGTAAGTGAGACATGTATGGATTAAAAAAAAATAGTTTATTGAATTTTTACGTTATTGAATTTATTGACACAAATTAGATTACGTATAAAAAATACTGTAAAAAAAATATTTATCTTATTGCTTAGGTGTCCAATCTGCTTTCCGCGGTTTACAAAAATAAAACATAGAATTACTATTCTCAAGTAATGGTAACAAAGGGTTCGAAGCGCGGGCAACCATGCTTTAAAGACCTAAAAAGCGAAGTACTAACAAGTTTAAAACAAAAATTTTGAAATACTTCTTGTTTTTAGTAAATTCCGAATGTCTTATTAATACTTGAATACTTACGAAGGTTGACACTGGCAACGAATAAGCGCGCCAGCTGGTTCTTTGTCAGACTATTTCTGAATATAGTAATCATCGCCTTAATAGCAGTTTTAGTAGTCATATTAGTCAAAGGTAACTATTTGGAAATAGTGCTTAGTTGTCCCGCTCCCTAGCACCCCTGTATTTAAAATGTGATCAATTATACTAGATATATAAAAAGGAAAGTGGCCAGTTAAACTGACGGCATTGAGCTCACAGGCTATTCACACTAATTGTATATTATACTATAAATGGTACACAAAAGACTATTTGTAATCAGTGGCGTGCCCATTATGAGTGCAGGGATGTCAATGTACCACTATTTCTCAACAGCAAACATCCTCTTGCATAGTTGCCATCATTTACGCGTTTTCGTTACCACTATTTTTTAATAGAAAAATTTTCCTTATTAAATAAAATTTTTTCTGTGCTTAAATAAGTCAAATTTTACTAATAAAAAATCGCAATATTTGGCAGCAACGTTGCTATTAAACCAAGGTTCCGCAATTAAATAACGCGAATTTTTTTTTGTTTGGAATAGTGGTAACGTGCATCCCCATGCACGGACACTGGGACAGCCACTTGTATCATTATGTGTATATCCATTCATAAGAAACACTAATACAGAAAAGCTTTTAGTTATATACTTCAAGATGGAACACCCAGAGCGGGGCTTATTGTTAAAACGACGAAAACAAGCGGCCGCAAATGTGTAAAACTTTAAGAATCGTTTTGTTTTTTATAAATAAACGATATGAAGCTGTTTTTAAAAAAGAGGAAGGAACTTATATGTTTATTTTCTATCAGAACTCTTATATTTTAGTGCTCTTATTTTCAAATTGTAAACTTCGCCTTATCGCGCGAATCCTAGAAAAATACTACAAAATATAACTTCTCAGAAAATTTAGTGCGTATGAACTCTGTATATTTTAGTTTGAAGTTTCCAATTTATAAAACTTATTTGAAGCGCAATTAATACAATTATCTGGAATAACCTATGGTAGAAAGATACAAGACATCACATGCGAGACTATAAAGTATTGTACCGTAATTTCCCGGTCTATAATCCGCGGATCAAACAATTCTGTTTCAACCCAGAAAATTTATTCAAAAATTGAAGTCAAATATTTACAGCAATTTAGTAAGTTACATTTTCTAAAATAAAATTTCTGGGTTGAAACAGAATTGTTTGATCCGTGGATTATAGACCGGAAATTACGGTATTTAGTTTCTCTCTGTCTCATTTTTATTACACTTTAAAGCGGAGTGTGAAACTAATATTAACAGATGTTACCTCGGAATAAATTCCAACCAAATTTGGAACCTACCCTGCTGTTTTCGAATTTCTGCGTCTTTATGAGGATTTGTAAGTAATTTGCAAAAGGTCCTATTTACTTCCATTCATTCTCAAATCAACTTGCTACTACTAGTGAAATTTTAATTAAAATGATCTTTTATTAATGTGTCTTATGGCATTAGCTTTCAGCAAGATTATGACGCAACATAAGTTGTTTCTGCTTGGATCGGGTTGCTCAAAATGTATGATAAATTAAATAATAGATAAAATTAAATAAGAGATATTAGATGCATAGCTTCCAATCTTGTTACATTCGATAAAAATACGTGGCACCATACTTTTTAAAATATGTTAATTCCTTCTATGTAGTAGTTTATTTCTGAAATATGATTATTTGGCTTAAAACAAAGCGGAAGGTTTGTAGCTAAGTAGATGCATTTTTATTACGAGTATTATTGTAACAGTATAATATAATTCTTATGCATAAAACTATAATATTCCTTCAGAATATTTTATTAATGTTAAAAAAATTCAGATATTGGAAAATGTGTTGATAAATAAGAAATGCTGTTTGATTCTTGGTTTTAGAGAAAAGTACATATTTTGTGCATTTATGAATCAAAATTGACTTCTTGAATGTATCAGAATTTTGCTAGTTTGAAATTATGAACAGCCTTATGTTTGATGATTGCCAGCTTAATTTTTTGAGTTATATGAACAACCTTAAGTTTAATGATTGCCAGCTTAATTTTTTGAGCATTATGAACAACCTTAAGTTTAATGTTTGCCAGCTTAATTTTTTGAGTTTCCAACTCCAGGTAAAATGTGTTACTTAATTAAAAAAAAAACATCCAAGCTATAGTAAATAACGCCAAGTTTAGCACAGATACCAACTTTTGTGTGTTTATATTATCATTATTTCCGAATAGTAATGTTTGCCTTAATTACTAAGACTACTATTAATAAATAGCAGTAACAAAAAAGCGTAAAAAATAGCATCTATGGCTCAGGTTACATGAAAAATACATTTGTTTAACAAAAACCTTAAATTTATCTCGAGATATTCCGGAAAAAGATATTTCAGCTCCATACCATACCACTCATGTTCTATTACGAAAGAAGGAGAATTATAAAACAAACTCAGGAAAAACTAGAAGATTTTACGAAAAACTATTTTGTAATAAAACATTGTAAATATAATGAAAAAAGTAATAGTTTTATCTAATTCATTACACCTATGTAAAATTAAAGCAAATTAAACTTTATTTATAGATGGAGAAATAAATTAATTCTCATCCTATTTTGAAAAACTAATAGAATTTAATTTTTTTAATATGAAATATTTTTTTACACATCAGAAGCAACTGAAAAATCTGATTTCCTTTTCAAAGATAAGGTACTAATTTTCCTTCATAAGTTACAGCAGGAATTGTTTTTAAATGGACGATCAGATTTGAAAATTTGCAGTTTAACATATTTTTTTACGTTACTAAGAAAAAAGTATATCCCCTTCTGAGAGACAGCTGTCGAGTTTACGCTTATGAATTTTCATAACTTTAAAAGCATATTAATCCCAAAACAGTATACCTTTCCTTCCTTTTAGCACTAAATTTAAAACAATACATAGCAGAATCTACTCTGTGTGCTTCAAAATTTAACAAAACACTAAACCATCCAACTTAAAAAAAAAAAAAAAAAATCTGCCATTACATCAAATATTTAAGAATGCCATTTTTTCGTTTAAAACGAAGAAAAAAGGGGGCATTTATATTTTCTGAGCAGAAAATCAGAAGACTGAGTTAAAATACAGAAAGCTTCTGCAAATTTTAGAACAATTGGCATCTATGTCATAGGATTAACATGGAGAATGGATATCGGATATCTAACCTATTTGTAGCCACAAAATATAAAAATCACTTTCGTACTGCTAAATGGATGTTTTAAAAGTTTTTACGCCAGAAAATATAAACATTTAGACTTTCGAAGAGTAAAAAAAGCTTTAACAGTTACAGTAGTAAATCTAACAAGGAAGGTCTCCATAAGCACATACTGAACACATTTTGAGAACAATTGCTTTATTCGTCTGATGTAGGTACACTTGTTTATGAAATAATTTCTGTGGAAAATCTATTAACCGCATGTAAAATATAACGAAGAATTGCTTTATTTGGAGATTTATCGCTCGTTGAAGACACAATTAAATATAAAAAAAATACTGTTTTATGATCATTTATTTTCATTTTCACTCGTTTGGTTAAAACTCATCCAAGAATTTTTTTAACTACACGCTGAACCAATTTAAATACCTTTAACTTAAATAAATGCATTTTTTAAATTTTAGTTTGATCAAATATGAAAACCCCAGAAGCCAAGGGGTGTAAGTGAAAA
Source organism: Maratus michaelseni (assembly GCA_963931845.1). Lineage (NCBI taxonomy): Eukaryota > Metazoa > Arthropoda > Arachnida > Araneae > Salticidae > Maratus > Maratus michaelseni. The sequence goes on from OZ007599.1 coordinate 267,951,474, forward strand.
AATTAAAAAAACTAAGCTAGGTGTACAGACGATTTGAAAGTAAGGAAGTAAGTGAATTTTTAATTATGTGCTGCGTTTTGGAGGTCAACTACTTAAGCATTCGAAACTTGTACCCCTTGTTATCAATATTGAAGAAATACAAATTTAAAAAATAAATGTACTCCAATTTCTTTACACAGTTATTGAAATAAGAGATAAAAAACCACTACGAAATAAGCAACAGTTTCATAATTATTTCAGTCAGTTATTATTGACTCAAACCTTTGAACTCAATTTACTCCAGAACGAAATTTTATCACATGTATCCCTTGGCTTCTAGGGGTCTTCATATATAACTTTTGTGATTCATTGCATTTTGACTATTTTATTATATAATTTCGAACAAAATATAAGTTATTAAAAAAATTTTGGAACCAAAATTCATTTTACCATAATGTAAAATTTTACCTAACCCGCTGAACTTTCAAAAACTCATGGAACGGACAGATAAACATGGATACCGAGGCTAACGTAAAATAAAGGCTACCGTGGTGCTTTGCGCGTATATTTTTTTACGGACTGTGGGAGTCACGTGATGCTCGAATCCACCAATGCAGGTGCGCGAAAAGAGCATCACGTCACTCTAGCAGTCTGTAAAAAACGATAAGTGGAATGCACCGCGGTAGCCTGTCTTTTTCGTTAGCCTCGCATGGATACAATATGAGTGAAATCTGAAATAAACTTTGTGGCAAGGTTTGTTCTCACAATCTCATTTAAAATAGTTTAATTTAATGCTGTTGTAAAAGTATAGAGAATTGAAACTATCAAATGTAAAATGAAAGATGTTCCAAGTGATAGATATGGGATGGGGGAATGGGTTATACGCTCTTGATTTAAAGAAAGTTACAGAATAAAAATTATGGAAATAATTCAGTATAGAATAAAATAAATGTAAAAAATAAATAAAAAATTAAACATACTTTCATTAAAATTCACAAAAAAGTCAACTTATATTCTAAAGCACAAATGTGTGCGTCGCTCAATGCTTACATCATAATGATGCAGTGTGATGCAGATGCAGTTAAAGTGTGATGAAAATGGATGAATGTTGCAACAGTGGAGTTATTTTTCAATTAAATGATCGTGACGTTATTTCTATGGGGAAAATGCAAGTTTTGGGCCAACGTTGACCCCCCCCCCCTTAGGGATCTAATTTTTAAAAAAATCCCTGACGACTCGGCTTACAGGCACAGGTAGATTTCGAAGACTCAGTCCGTGGGGCGCATATTTGTTGGGAATTGCGGAAGAAATGACCTTTCTGCCATGATGCGACAGTTGGAAGCACCTACTTCGAAACCTAACTTGTTTGTGGGCGGAGCAGGCAGGGATTTTTTTTGTTTGTTTTATTTGTTTATTTATTTTTTGCTATAAGGGTCGGTCCTATAAAAAACTTGTCAATATAAAAGTTATAGATAATATTAAGAGGATTTATAATAAATTTAAGCGGATTTGATTTCTTTTGAATTGACGAAGTTATGAATTCTTTTCTTCTAAAACCTCTCCTTCTCCCCTCCTCTTGGGTCCATTTTTAATGATATCAAAAATCTTTGATACATAAATTTTCGGCTCTTTTCCTAGAAATAATAATTAAAAACTTTAAACGGATTCGATACGTATCATCATTAAGAAATTATGGGGGTTTTCTGTTTTCATGAACTTTGATTGGTATTTTATAATACACTTATGTTTGTGAAAATTGAAACACCATGAAATTATGCAAATTAAACCAAACTTACAGGAAATGTAATGTGAGGTAAGACATGCAAATTATTAGAAATACAAAGCGGTTGCGCATACGTGGAACGAGAACTGGTTCCTTATCAGTCTGTTTTTCCAGGTCTATAAAGAACTGGTAAAGATGCGTTTAAATCCGTTTACCTTCCTCTGTCTTGGATAAACGTTTCATTGGTGGTTGATATTCCTCGTCAAAAGCATTGAAAGCCATAACAACTAACAGAGTTCGTACGAGGCCGCATCGTCGGTACGCGAGAATATGGATTTTCGTATCGAGAAATTGCAGCCAGCACGCAGTATATTGCCACAGCAGTGATGAGTGTTTGGAAGAAATAGACAGAGGAGAATCAAACAAGGCAAAAACCTGGCAGGAGGCAAGCAATAGCACAACGGCACGGAACGAAAGACACCTTACCCGCATGGTTGTGACGGACTGTACTGCGTTTTCTCGTGTGTTAGCACAACGTTGGAACACAGCTACAGGTGTTTTGTTGTCTAGCTAAACAGTTCGTCGCCGTCTGCTGCAACATGAATTGCGTGCAAGGGTTCCTCTACGCAGGATTCCGCTCTCGCTTCAATGGGCTCAGCAACACAGCGCGTGACGCGTCCAGTGGCGACAAGTTGATTTTTTCCGATGAATCTCGCTAAAGTCTAAAGTACAATGATGGACGAGTAAGCGTCAGACTTTACAGAGGGGAATGTCTAATCCCACAGTGTTATCCAGTGTCTTAATGCACAAACGCCTGGCATCATGGTGTGGGCAGCTATTAGGTATAATTCTCGATCCCATCTAGTTCACATTGCGGTCAAACTCAAAAGTGATCGCTACATAAAATAAATTGTTGATCCAGGGGTCCACCCCCTTCGACGCATTCTGGGTTCTGTATTTTGACAAGATAATGCCCATGCACATGTTTCTCAGACTGCACAGCTCTTCTTCGGTGCACAACAGGTTTCGCATCTTCCATGGCCTGCTTATTCTCCGGGTATGTCTCCCATCGAGCATTTCTGGGATTTCATTGGTCGGCGACTCGCTCGTACAGCTGGTGGGGCACACAGTGAGACTGAACTTTGGATTCAAGTCAAAGCCATCTGGAATGCTATTCTCCAGGATTACATTCAGAACATGTACGATTCAATGCTACGACGTGTACATGCTCTCATCGCTCAGCGTGGCTGACAAACAAAGTACCAATTTCCGACGTTCTTTTTGTTTTTTTGTCATGTAAATTTGATCGTTTATTTGTACCACTGTCAGTAATATGTGGAAAAAATGTCATTAATTTCTGACACTTTCTTCATGATGTTGCAATTTTCACTAACATGAGTGTAGTTTTCTGAAACTAACTTCGTTCATTAAAGAAGATACAATATCAAAACTTCAAGCATATTAATATAGTTTGATTTGCACATTCATGCAGTTTTAAAATATCGGAAAATTAGTTTTTTAATTCAGTTTTCTCTTGCATAAGATTTGTTATTCCCGTATTTTTTCTGCATATATAAAAAAATCCATATGACAACACACTAATTCCCAAATATATAGCCATTATTTAAGAAAACAAAACAGTTCATGTATTTAATTTTCCAGTTTAAAAAAAAGGGGTAAAAATGTTAACTTTACTTCACGTTCAAATAAGTGGTTGCAGTTTGCAAGATAAAATATTAAGATTTTTAATCACGAAATTAAATAAATGAAATAAACACAGCTTGCATGTATTATAGTATAATTTTATAAAAAAAAGCTGTAAATTATATCTTTGTTTGAATTTAAATTCAGTAAGCATTGCAACTTCTGTCACGTGCATTTGGCGTGCACCAGTTTTCTTCTCAAAATCCCTTTTTCAAAAAAACTCAATAGTATATATTTTTTACAGATTTTATTTGAGATTCGGCAGCTAAATTTCACTAATGTTATATTAACTACATATGGTTTAACATCAGCAATTTTTTCAAAATATTTTGAGCATGCGCTTAAAGGAGACATTCTTTGTAAGTAAGCGTGAATGCTGTGTTAAGAGATGGGCAGGGTTGTCTTTTACTCTGATAGCTTGATGGATACCAGTTTTTGAAATAGTAATATGCACCTTAGTTAATAACATGTGACTACATCACTTAACTTATTCTTCTTTATTATTTAAAAAAGTGAGAGCGATCAAATAATTTGTATAGAAATACTAGCACCGCTGCATTCACGTTAATGTAAAATAAGGTAAAGAACAGAAAAAAGCAAAATTTCAACTCTGGAATACTTTCAATAATATATGTTAGGATTGTATTTTGGCTTTAGCAAAAAATATCAAATATTGATACATTTACAAAAGATAACGTGTTTGGATCAATGCAAATATCTTGTGTAAGAAATAGCCTTAGTAACTTTTTAAAAGATATCTTCATAAAATTTGAATTAAAAAAAACCTTTAGCTATAAAGTTTAGGTTTATTTCATTTTAACTGCATAAAACTAAATAAAGAAAAATCATAAATCTTGCATATACGTTAGTCATGCGTTATTTGAAAAAGTGGGCAAAACTTTACCGGGTCATAGAATGCAGCTATATGAGCAAATTTCATCATAGAATGTATGGTCGGAACACAAGCGGTGAGAAGTTAAAAGGTAGTTTTTCCACTGTTGCAGTTAAAGAATTAACACAAGAATGAGAGGAGTTACTTCAGAAAACAATTTATTAACAGCAAAGTAATTAATGTACATGCTCAAAGAAATTTCTCAAAAGATCTTCCGCCAGTTGTAATGCACACTTCACACCTGCGGGATAGGGATAGACGCACATTTGCGAAGACACCAGGCATTTCCCGAATATCCCCGACAACAACGGCAATCCTGGCGACTAGATCCATATTGGTTTCAATGGGGCACACGTCGATTAGGCTTTTCATATGACGCCACAGGAAAAAGCCCAAACACGAGAGAACCGGCGATCTTGGTGGTCAAGCTATGGGACAACCTCGACCAATTCATTGCCCTGAGAACGTTGCATCTAAAGTGTTCCGCACATCCAAGGCAAAGTGTGCATGCGCACCGTCGTGTTGTAACCACATTCTCGATCTGATGGGGGTTGGAATCGGACGCAACAGCTCCGACAACACCTCTCGTAGGAATGTGTCATACTATTTATAACGCCCCCTAGCGGTTCGTGCGGCCATACATTCTGTGTAGAAATATGCTCGTATAGCTGCGTTCTATCACCCCGTAAAGTTTTGACCACTTTTTCAGACCAGTATTTTTCCAGTATGCGTGTGTGTGTATTATAATATATATATATACTAACTCTTTCCAACACTTTCAAAACACTTACGGATCTTCAACATTTAAAAAGGGGGAATGAAGATATCTAAGAAAAATCTTTAATGCATAAAACATTTAAAACATACGATTGCCTGCTAAAAATCCTGCTAACAACCCTCCAAAATTCATGACTATTTCTGGACATTTTTGGATGGTTGCCACTGGTTGTACTCAGACTTTAACCTGCATAATACACTGAACTGCCAAAAGTCATAAGATACCTCCTACTATCGTGTGGGACCTCTTTTTGTCCAGCATAGTGCAGCAACTAGACATGCTATTGACTCAACATGTCGTCGGAATTACCCTAAAGAAATATTTAGCCATTCAGCCTGCACAGTCACGCATAATTGCGCAAGTATTGCCGATGGAGGATTTTGTGTATGGACTGACCTATCGATCATGTCCCATACATGTTCGATGGGATTCATATCTGGCGATCTAGGTGGCCAAATCATTCGCTGGAACTGTCCAGAATGTTCCTCAAAACAATCGCGAACAATTTTGGCCCGGTGACAAGGACCTTTGTTATCCTGGAAAAGGCCATTGTTGTTTGGGTTCGTAAAGTCCATTAATGGCTGCAAATGGTCTCCAAGAAGCTGAATATAACCATTTCTAGTCAATGATTGGGTGAAAATGACCAAAGAACCCAGTCCGTCTCATCTAAAAACAGTCCACACAAATTAGGGAGCCACCACGAGTTAACGTGCACAGTGCTTTGTTGACAACTTGGGTCCATCGCCTCGTGGGGTTTGCGCCGTACTCAAACTCTACCATCATCTCTTACCACTCGGAATCGTGACTCATCTGACAAAGCAACTTTTGTCCTGTCATCTAGGGTTCAACCAATATGTTCACGAAACCAGAAGAGGCACTGAATCGGATGGCGTGTTGTTAGTATAGGCACTCGAGTTGGTCTTCTACTGCCATATCCCAAAAATGCGAAAGTTAACTGCACGGTCCTAATAGACACTTCTGTACGCCTTACAATGATTGTTGCTGCTTTTTGACGCAGTGTTGCTTGTCTGTTAACACTGACTACTCCACGCACATGTCGCTGATCTAGGTCATTAACCCTCTAAGCATGTGGAACGTAATACTCCGTTCACTAAGCTCCAGGTTTCACTGCAATATATGCAATGTTTAAGATAATATAATTCTACAGATTTAATGAATTTTCAAAACATTGAAGAATGATAAATACTCTCAAGGGTTACATTAATATTTGTAATTAAGTTTTATTTATAATGCTGAAAGAATAATATTTTTTTAGCATTTACAACAAAATGCAGAGAAAACAACATTACAATTTTACCCTTTTTCAAAACGGCCACTGCGTTGTCCATGGTGGGAGGTAATACTTGTAATTAGATATTATCGACACTCTCTTTACACTGTGGATCGAAGAATGTTGAATTTCCCAAGAATTTCCGAAATGGAATGTCTCTTGCGTCTAGCTCCAACTAGCATTCCGCTTTCAAAATCTGTTAATTTCCATCGTGCGGCCATAATCACGTCACAAACCTTTTCATATGGATCGCGTGAGAACAAATGAGAGCCCTGACAGTTCACTGACTATTTATACACTTCTAATGCAATGCTACTGCCACCTGGATATCTGCATATTGCTATCCCATGAATTTTAGCACTTCAGTGTCTGTTTTTAATAGAAAATTGCAATATCAGTTTAGCACTGGTTTCATCTTTTAATTAATGAACAAAGGAAGTGTCCAAATATTAACGTAAATTTTGGAGAATTGCCAGTAATTGCGCCGCGATTTCACTGGGAAACTCCTATACGCTTTAAGTAGATATTTTTGAGCTGTACGTTTTAGAATTGGTTTCAGGTTTTAATTAATGAAATATGTTATGCACCCATAAAACATTCTAATTTTAAAGGGTTGCCACTTGTTGCACCGTGATTTGTCTAGACAATCGTTATATATTTCAAAAGCCATATGAAGGGATTAGAATGACAGTGGAGTAAGTCAATATTTAGTTATTTGAGAAATGAAGGTTTTTGTGTAACTTGTCGTGTTGGCGTTGTATTAAGTGGTCCAACTTGTTTTGCCATCTAGCGACTCCCTGAATTATGACTTATTTAACTGTCGCACTGAATAGAAATTAATATACGTTCAGTGAAAATATGGTTATCTAGATTTTTCAAATTTTGGACTTACTCCACTGTCATTCTAACCCCTCTTATGTAAACTCGACATTTTACAGTTGGTTCCTTTTTTTAATTAACTCGTAAGCACACGCGGTGTAGATTTCACCCCAGTCACTTTTTTTCGAAAAAAGGAAGCGCAATTTTTACAGAAACTACTACTAATATTTTAAATAAATATAAAAAGCATGATTATTTTGCCTAAAAATAAGTAGACATTATGCATTTTACAAGTAGATTTGCTTTTAAAACGTATTTAGTCAAAAATATAATGGAAGAAAAATGGGGTGTTATTTACTCCATATCTGTTACAAAAATACGCGCGTTTGCTTTCGGATTAATTAACTAAAGAAGTGTTTAAAATAGCCCTACTTTTCGGATGGTTGCAACTGTTGCACCCAAATTTTAGCAGGCAACCCTACTTTTTTTAATAGAGAATTATAAGATCTCCTTTTCAGCGCTGATTTCATCTTTTAATTAATGAGCAAAGTAAGCGACGGAAAATTAAACCGGAAGTGAGCCTCTTCTCTGTAACCGCTTTGATTAGGCAACCCTATCACATTTGCTTTGCCTTGATAAATATTATTGCGTTTGAAATTTTCAGCTTTTAATAAATGAGCTGGGTTTTTTGCAGTCGCCGCTTGGACTATCAATATTTTGCGTAAATACGCTGCTCATGCGCGATTAAAAGGCGCTGTCTAATTTTGAAGATTAATTTCCTATGTTTTTCAATGATTTCAGTAATTAGCAAAGTTCAGTTCTCACAAAGTTTAATGAATATTCAAATGATTGCAAAATATGGAATTTTTGCTGTTTGCATGAACTTTAAGGTGTATGCGCGTTTAAAAGATAATTATTTTAGCTTCTTTTATGTTTATTTTTGTCTCTTTAATGCGCACCTTTCCGCAGTATACCGAAAATAAATTGTTTTGAATTTTTCGGCCCACCTTACTGTATATGATCTTTAAATTTTATACTCAACACGTAATATACAAAATTTTAGTTAAATCTCATACCACAATTAAAAACATTTCCAGAGTTTAACACCCATAGACAGTAGTGTAACCGAAAGTTTTGAATGCTCCTGCAAGTGAACGATAACTGTTATGCACGTCATACTATAGAAAGCATCTTTTAATGCCCCTCAGAAATACATATGTGTTTCATTCTGCTTGAAATAGTGAAACATTATTAAAATATGTTGCAAACATTTTTTTCCCCTGAAGTCATATTATGCAACTGGATTATTTTCTGTTACCCTGGAGATGAAAGTCATATGCTTTGCACTTTATATTCAACAGAAAGTCTGTTTTAGTGCGCATCAGAAATACAAATCAATTTCGTTATGTTTAAAATAGTGTAACGTCATTGAAATATACAGCAAACATTTCTCCCTATACACCATATTGACACTGAATTATTTTGAGTGTCCATGAAAGTAAACTACAAATGCTACATGCTTCAATTTCAATAGCAAACATTCCATAGTAAAACTCAGTAACATATCATCTACGTAGATATCAGAGTATATTTACGACAGTTAGAGCACTTAGAAACGGCAGACAAACTGAAGTTAAACCGTTCTACTAAGTTGCAAATTTTAAAAAATGTACACGGAAATTAACTTATTCCTTCTCTTTGTCTTTATTTAACATTATTTTTTACAAAAAGTAACATACATTTAGAAAAGTTCCGTTTCTTCGTCATGTTAAAACAAATAGATTGACTTAAATGGGAAAAAAGTCAAAGAAAATATGTATCAACATAACTGGAAGATTTCACATAGATTCACATAGATTCACATTGACATAAATCTCATTCCAGAAAACAAATGCCCCACATATCGGAACTTACTCTTTTAGTTTTACTTCTGCCATTGCTCTCAAAAGATTGTTTGCTAAGCGGTAGTCATTTTTCAACAAATACTCCCACTCGGAAGTAAACAAAATTTTAAAGCAATTTTTTATAAAAAATTCTAGAACTTTATTATATAATTGTGTCTCGTCATGCTTATCAGCAAACACAGCAACCTCGCAGACATTTTCTACTGTCAAACACTTCATCAGATATTCGACACACAATGTCTTGAGACCCTCAACATAATATTTGTCCGATGTATAATACAGAGTTTTAGCACTGCGAAAAGATAACTCTTCAACTTTACCGCTGTACAAATATTCCAAAAATACTTGAAAAGTATCAGGATCGCAGTCGGAAATGGTGATGACTCCCGTCTGTTTCTGTAACGTACCGTGCTTGAAAATAGCAGCAAAGACGCTGGATTGTCCGATCAAAACTGATCTGTGAACTCTGTATTTTTTATCCATTACTTTCAAGGTTGCGTCACAAGTTTCTTTATCGACAAAAACATCTCTAAAGTTCTCGGATAATTTATCCAGACCTGAAAATAAAAATAAAAAATCTGTCATAAACGAATCGTAAATGTTGAGCAATGTTGCATTTTTTTTTTTAGATTGTTCAATTGCTACAACGTTTTTTGAAATAGTAATATTCGCCACATTAAATTAGGCAAATATTACTACTTTTAAAAAGTGGTAGCTTTAAAGAAATGGGATTAAAAAATACCCAACTTGCAACGTTGATGTAGAGGCATTGGGTATGATCTTACATGGACAGGCTTATCGATAGCATGACATTTTATGTAATATATACACCTTGCATAACGATAAATGCTTCTTCGCCACTGACATAGGTTGCATTGGATGAAAAGTTACTAAAGAGGGAGACATTGTTATTTTGTTAATATGTAACTTTGGACTGTATTCAATTCTAAAAGCGCTGCTAAAACACCCGTTAATGGATTACATTTATGCACTTAATGCAAGCTATGTGAGCGATAAAAACATTCTTTGACTTTGATTGTACGAGACCTAATAATTAAGTAATAGTATCTCAAAACGTTTAGACAAGTTATACATTATACAGTTTGTCATCTCTAGAAGAGATGGTTGGACACAATGTCCAACAGGACATGGAGAGACAGGTTGGACACAAAAGTCCAAACCTGTCGGCGCGCATCTAGAATCTATCCCAAACATTAACTAAATAGGACACTACCTTAGAGTGTAATGGTAATGCAATGACTATTGCAGTTCTGCTAGAGACCCAAAAGGGAAGAAACTTGTCATCCACTAAATATTTCTGCTCTTGCGAGTCCACCTTAATATGATCTTTCTTTTATATGTTATATGCTTATGTTTTCCACAAAAGTTTTTTGTGTTTGTGTGTAAATTGTGTTAACAATATTAGTACAAAAAACATTAAGCTTCAAAAATAGTCTAATGTTACTTATCCTGTAAATAAGATATAATCGGAATTAAAACGCATATCAAGTAATTAAGTAATCAAATATGTAATCAAGTAATCAGTAATTAATCAAGTTAAGTAATCAAGTAATTAAATAAGATATAATCGGAATTAAAACCTCAATCAAATAATTAAGTAATTAAGATATCATCGGAATTAAAACTAATTAAAATGCATATATGCTTTAAAACGAATATTAAAACAATCTGCAACCAAATCGTAAAAGTAAAAAAAGGGCCCGGTTAGAGATTGATCTCCGTTATCCTGTGCAAAAAATAGTTTAAAAATATAGAAATGCAAACGAAAAAAAACCCCGTTCTTATAGATTTAATATTAGCTTGCCTGTGTCTTCACGTGACTACTGTAGGCTCTTAAACCGTTGTTTTTTCAGTTTGAATGTTGCTTTGAGTATTCTTCCGCGATTCTAAATTTAGGTTTTTTAAGTAATGTATTTTTGAAACAAGTAATTTTTACACATTTTCTAAATCAAGCTGATAAGAATATTTGACTGAAAATTTCTAAATCAAAGTTGAAATATCCAAAATTTCTAAACGTTGGGGTTAAAATAAATAAAAGTTAAAAATAACTTAATTACATCTCTCATAAGTAAAATATATACCAGTTTTCAAAACATACCCATTTTCGTACCCACTAACTTTAAACACTGGCAAAAATTATGTTTGCTAGCAGTTTTTTATAGATTTTCCACCTTTGTCAACCACTTACTAACCTTTATCAAAATGTCTTAGAGCATTTTACTGTTATAGTATTTTTTAAATTATATTTAAATTATTTTTGCATGCATAAATTTTAAGAGGTAGTAAACTGGAATCAATCATACAACAGGTGTTATAGAGGGTGTTTAAAAAATGTAGCGACAAACTTTCATGGGGGTAGGGTACGTCATAAGGATTGAGAATTGCACAGCAATCCATGACCGGAAACGTCATCGTACGCAACTAGGTGGTGCTGTGCACGACAGCATTGGACAGGAACCTAAGGCCCCACGCTCACCTAATTTATCGAGCCTTGATTTCTTTCTGTGGTGAGCTCTCAAAGATCTTGTGTATCACGAGTCTGTGATGCGTGAAATGGAACTCGTGGCAAGACTCGTCTGCGCTGCTGCTATAATCAAAGAAACTCCCGCTGTATTCGACCGTGTCATGCATTCAAAAAAACTCCCGGTGTATTCGACCGTGTCATGCATTCAAAAAAACTCCCGGTGTATTCGACCGTGTCATGCATTCAAAAAAACTCCCGTTGTATTCGACCGTGTCATGCAATCAATGATCCGTTGGTGTCGAGCATGCCTGGCATCTGATGGTGCACATGTCGAGCATCTGTTGTAACGTTATGAGCTGTATTCATCTCTTACGCCATTTGTATACATGATGGGCCAATAAATGTTCCCAATTAATCACTCTCCTGTGTCCTTTCTAATCTTCTACCTATGCTACCACTTTCCCTTGATGTTTCCGGTCATGGGTTGCCATGCAATTATTTGCAATGATGTGCACTACCTCCCCTAAAATATTGTCTCTTATTTTTGAGACAACCTGTATACTTCATTTTGGTACCATAAGTTGTAATAATATACATTTTCTTATCAAAAAATAGATAAAATTATGATTTATAAAGCTTTTTCTTAAAAATTATGCCCGGGTGAGTGCCCTTCGTGGGGGTCTTTCTAAGGGAACCCGTATTTACGCATGGATAAATCCACGGCTCGAAGAAAACCACGAAAACGCCGAACGATTAGGCCGACGGGAGCGATTGGGATCGAACCCAGCACCTCCCGTCTTCCAGCTTCGAGAGCAGAACTTCTCAGCCACTGGTGGGGCGGTTAGTTCATAGGAAACTATTTCTGTACTAAACTTTATGTACAGGACTGTTGTAATTCAAAAGATTATATTTAGTAGTCTCTAGCGACAGTACTAAGGTCTCGAAACTAAAACAAATTCAACCATTTACTGCTGTTAGCGATCTCAGAGACCCCCTGCTTTTTTTCAATCTTCACAGTTTAACTTGTACTAGACACTAGTGAAATTTTGTTTCGTTTGGAGCCCTTGTACTATCGATAGAGACTTTTGAATAGGCGAATATTAATTATGGTAGTTCTGAACATAAAGTTTAGCACATAAACTGTAGCCTATGTGTTAATCTACATTTTCTCCATCTTTCGATCAAGTGGTCTCGGAGACCGATAACAGAAACTATGCAACATTTTTTTCCCACAGTAGTTAAGCTTTAACTGGTATCCTCCGTTAAACTGAAAATTACAAGTTCAACTGTGAAAATTAACAGTAACAACTGTCTGCGATATCGCTAACAGAAGTCAAAGGTCAATTCAATAAGACCAATAAAATCTATCGACTGTTGCATATTGAGTTAACTGTAAGTTCAGCCTTCAAGAATGAGCTGTTTTAGGGGAAGCAGTCATAATAGTTTTGGCTGTGGATTTTTTTTAGCAAAATTAAATATTGAATCTCACGAAACTTTCTGTCAGTTACATTGTATTACACTCAAACACCTCAAATATCTAAACCGATTAGAATCGATCCGTTTATTACTTTGTACAGTCAGATGTAACCAAAGTAATTCATTCAAAAAATATTAAACTACAGACTGTACTATTAAAAATCTTACATAAAAACAATTAAAATTATCAATGTATAAAATTAACATTGTTACTTTTTCTCAGTGCTAACTATTTACGAATTCCTCTACCTACAAACGTTCGAGGAGTGGTTCCGTTTCCATTAAAAATAAGAATTTTATGCCCTGTATGTATTAAAATGAATAACTGTTGATGAATTTTTTTTTTGTGTGAGAAACAGTGATTTACAGAACATGAAAACGATTGTGAAAATCGTCCTTCCGTTAAATAATTCAGTTATCATAACTATACTAATAAAGGAAAGTTTCGCTCTGTGTGCCTGTGGGCGATGACAAACAAAAACTAGCTTACCTATAAGCCTGAAAATTCAGATTTAGGTAGTCCAAGCCCTCTGATGATGCAACTGAGACGCAGAATTTTAATATTTTTATTATTTACTGAAATATTAATTAAAATCCATAAAGAACTCACATCAAAATTACGCTTTTCTTTCTTCGGCTAATTGAAGAGTCTTCACAGAAGTAATTTAATAAACCAGAGTAGCAATGCCAAAGATAAGGACTTCTAATGAAATAGTGTTAATATGGAGTGCAGTTATCGGCACCACCTGCACACGAAAAATTATTCAGACGCCAACTGTTTGAAACATTTTTCCATGCACGTTTTTCTCCATAATGAGCTGGGTTTAAGTTTTTTTTACATGTCAAATATTACTATGATAGAGATTATTAACAGAGAAATCTTTATTTTACAGATTATTTATAAAATTTGCGAGGATGGAGGGGGGAAGGTGGTAAGGGAAATTTCTTTTTATTAAATATCGCATTTATTTTACTTGACCGCGGCTTTTTCTTTAATTGACCCCCCTTATTAATAAATCCAAAGCTACTGCTTTTGATTTTAACAGAACTAATTCCATTTAACAAATTTAACATTTTTAGCTTCATCCATAGCGTTTAATTTCTGTTTTATATCGAGAATACTGCTGTTTTAAATCTCAGCTAATAATGTTCCGAACTTCTCCAAACCAGTTCCATTTTGCTAAATTATCGTAAAAATCAGCATTCCTAGCCTTAAGGTATATTTCTAGAAAGCAGTTACTAGTATTTCCGAATAATAGTCTAAGCCAAATTTCAAATTAAGTTCCTAGCTTAACCAAATGAATCAATCTTTAACGATTCATAGTGGTCCTCTTAAATAGTTATTTGCTGAAGGGCACTTCAACATCCGCTCCTCCCGGCCCCTCCTTCAAGGTTTTTTTCCTCTAACTATCCCCATTTCCATATCTCATCAACTATCTTTCCAATTTCAACTCAAGTGATTCCAAACATTATAATTAACTTAACAGTAACCCTCTATAACATTAAACAAAATTTTTGAGTAACGGTTACCACTATTTCAGAATAATAGTTTAAGTCAAATTTGTAATTACGTTCCTAGCTTAACCAAACGAACGAGTTTTAAAAGATGCATACTGGTCCTCCTATGAATAACCTTTAAAAATGAATAGTGGTCCTCATAATTATTTCCTGAAGGGCACTTGAACATCCCCTCCCCCCGGCCCCATATTTAAGGTTTTTTCGCTAATTATGCCCGTTTCCATAACTCAGCAACTATCTTTCCGATTTCAACGCAACTGATTCCAAACATTATAATTAACTTAATAGTCACCCTCTATAACATTAAACTAAATTTATGAGTAGCGGTTACCACTATTTACGAATAATAGTTCAAAGCAAATTTGTAATTAAGTTCCTAGCTTAACCAAACGAACGAATTTTTAAAGATGCATAGTGGTTGTCCTAATTAGTCATTTGCTGAAGGGCACATGAACATCCCCTCCCCCGGCACATCGCTTAAGGTTATTTTCTCTAACTGTGCCATATTTCAATAACTCGGCTAATAATGTTCCCATCTTCTCCACACCAGCTGAATTTTGTAACACGCCTACTATACAGTGCCGTAGGCAGGGGGACCTGTCTCGGAGGTTCGTTCGAAAAGAAGTTTGTTTAGAAGAAAATGCTCCCCTGGCGGTGGAAGGGGAAATAAAAGATTTTCCGGAGCGTAGGAGCATGCCCGGTATACGGTGCCGAAGCCATCGGGGACCCTGGCCAGAATTTCATGTTTTAAGAGATTTAAGTTTATAAAACGGGCTCGGGCAACGCCGGGCGGGTGAGCTAATATTTAAATAAAATAAATTGCCTCTTTATCAAGGTAATCCAACCCGGGCTTCTCTGTTTAAATATTTTCAATATACTGCCGGTGTATAGGACGCAAGTTAAATTCGCTTTATTTAAATATAATATACTTTTCACATACAGTATATTTTCTTAAATTGCCCACTAACTACAACAAAAAACATCCTTGGTACTTTCGTATTAGCGGCACGTGAGCGGTTAATCGCTAACGATTTTAACTACTTATAACAGCATTTTTTATCTGATTATTTCAGCGTTTAAGTGCATAGTTCTATTACATATCTTTTTAATTCGTTTACTTATTTATTTGTGAAATTTGTATTTCGTTTGGTAATTTAGTTATGGAGTATTACATAAAATGTAATATAGCATTTGTTTGTTTTCAAGTGCAAATGATTAATTTTCCGAATGTTAATCTTCCGTAATCGGGCTTTAAGCTTTTTGACGGAATTTGTTTTTAATCATGCCTGAAAATTATTTTTAAAATTCTAAAATATCAGTAAATTTGAATATTTCAAACAAATTCTATTTGAAAGTAAAGTTGTTCCTATTCGATTGTGTAAAATGTGAAATTTTGAGACGTTTATAAGTTAATAAATTTGCTATAAAAGCTAAAATGATTAATCAGATCGTTGTCAGCGTCGATATGACGTCAGCGTTACTCACAGATAGGGTTTTATTTTATAACATAGATTTTTAAACACAGCATAATCTGTCTAAGAGTGAGTTTGTGTAAGACTGAAATCTGTTTAATTCGGAAAAATTTTCTCTTCCTTATGAATCCATAGAGTTAACTCCGTCTAAAGTGAAATACTGTCAAATGACGAAAATGTTCTCTTCTCCGAATGCTTCCACCTTATGGTGCTATCACACGTACTCTCATATCATAGTCAATATCAGATATTTCATCCGAAACACGTTTTTCAAGAGGAAAAAGCTCGAAATCGTCCCGTTTGATAGATTGCCTCTCGTAATTTCTTCAAGATCTAACTGACAGTAGTTTGTATCCTCTACGATAGATGTCAGCTTGAAATCCACCAATCAGAGCTCTCTAAAAATTTCAAGATGGCTACCGTCAGTAAGTCAACATGTTTGTTTAGCGTGGTCGCAAATATTGAACCCAAAAATACAGAAGAATTAAGAAAAAAGCAATATCTTTAGTAACACAGGGACCAATTGTACACGAAAATAACTTTAAAAATGTGCAGTTATTTTGAAATTAAAGAATTACATATGCGTCGATTGTCTCTTCGGAGTTCGTTATTACCACTCCGCATAAGAACTTTATTTACTAATTTAAAGTTATTTATTGCGATTATTTTATTTCAATTCCTTCTATTATTTGCTATATGTTATAATTGTACTGTCGTAGTCACTTATTTACTTCTCAAACTGTACTAGTTTAACTATTTTCTGCAGTGTATTTGGCGTTATTTCATACTTGTTGCTAAATTATGTCGCCAAAGATAATGATGCAAACAAACACGCATCAAGCTATTTTATTAGCATGCAGCGTTCAGAATCTAAATTTTGTAATGGAGGGGGGGAGGGAACAGAAAATTCTCTTATACTTTTAGAAAAATAAAATTTAATAAATGAAAATTTAATCTAGCAGCTATTTATAGTGAATTATATTTTTTACCTTTTAATAATTTTCTTTTAAAGCAATCTTGATAATCTTTTTTTAAAGGCAAACAATAATTATACAGACATACATATTTATTCGTAAATCGGTGGAATAGTAAAAATATATTCACCGTTGTCCGTTCATCCGAGGCTGTCTTTTAGATGGTTGGCGACATTCTCTCCAACATGGTTTATTAGTGAGAAATTGCGTTTCAGAATCAGCCGGAGTGGCTGAGTGGTTAGAGCGATAGCCCGGAACGCTGTGGACCCAGGTTCGATTCCTGGCTCTGGCTAATTTTTCACTTCATGTTAGGATTATTGTATTTAATGTATGTGGGTGAGAATGTCCTTTTCAGTCTATTTTTCCTTTTTAATTATTGAATTTCAACCACCCTAATTTTTTTTCTTTCCCCTCCTAGCGGTGTATAAATTTTAAACCTTTATATGTTTTTCAATTTGTTAAGCAAATTGTGCCCTTTTTTACATATTAATAATAAATAACGCATATACCCCTCCCCCCCTCCAGTTAAAATATTTTGTTACCCCTAAAAAAAAAAAATTAAAATGTATATATTTTCGGAAACAAAAATGAATTGTAACGTAAAACTTTCCTAACAGAAATAGATTTCTAAAATTTTCAAATATGCGAACTCAAAATTAAGACTCATTCCGCCAAACAGTTTTTAAGTTATGCTTAAAAAAACACTTGTCTTGTAATCTGTTTTGCGACGATCGAACATTTATTTAACATTAAGAGGTGCAAACATAAATCCTGCGTAATTTCTAAATTACTTTAACGAGTGACTCAGTTTGACACACGAAGGTAAAATTTACCGAAAAATATGATGTCGAAATTAGGGTTTAGTTTAGTACTGAAAGTTTAGAACATGTTACAATTGCTATACGTAACTTCCTCCTTCCCCTCAGCAAAATTTATGTACAGCATTATTATTAGATGTTATTACTAATCTATTGTTACTTGTGACATTTTTATACAGTGATTTGAGGCAGAGTTAGTAGAGGGTGTAACTCCCCCCCCCCCCCTCCAGAACTGCACACAATATGTATAAAAATAAGGATTGTGTTTTTGAAACGAAAAATATCAAAAACTCATTTAAACTTTCGAAAAATGATTAAAATCATCAAAACCAAGGAAGATAACACTACAAAAGATTGGGTACTATATCTAAATTCTATTACGTATTTCAATTTTACATTACATTCAATATGTTACATGAATTACATTTAAAATATGTAAAATATATTAACTAAAAATGTCATAGTTATTTTGGCAAAATAACTAAAATTTAAAATATTTCTTTGCGTTACAGATTTCGGCTTAGCGATAAAGTGCGGTTCCAATACATGTGACAAAAAACTAATTTTAATATTCTATTTTTTTTTTCTAAATCACTTAATACTAATAGTTGAGAATTCTTAATATTTACAGGTAATGAAAAACGTAAAATGAAGACATGGACTCTATAATTTAGAATTTTTATATTATACTAGCGACAGTATTGTTTTTATAATCTTGGAATTTTAAGTAAAATGATCACAATAATATATACAGGGTGATTCATAAAAGATGGGCAGAACTTTAAGGGGTTATAGTACACCTAAAGACAAATAATATTAAATAGGAGACTAAGGGTCCCAGACGTATTCCCAAGGAGATAGGGGGCATTAAAGTTTAGGGTCCGAAATTTCAAATGATTATAAAACATGGAAAAATTGGTCGATTCGTTTGCGGTTTTTGCAAAAAATTTTCTTTATGCCAGTATTTTCTTGAAATAAAATTTTAAAGTTCAATTTCAAAAAATGCCGATAGGGGGCGCTTTAGACTTTGGAGTAACAAACAACTATTTTTTAACGTTATTTTTTGTATTTCTTTAAATGATTTCGAAAGCTTAGACTTAAACTTAAATTTTGATCTAAAAATCTGAGTCCTAACGAGTAGTTAAGTAGCGTAAACTGAAATTTGAAATTTGAAACCCTTCTCCCCCCAGAACAAAAATCAGTTATTCCCGATCTTTGTGTCGTAGATTAGGCTCTAACTACTGCCGCGTTTTGCTAAAATTATTCTTTATGTCAGTATTTTCTTGAAAATAAATTTTAAAGAAAATTTTCAAAAAATTCCGATAGAGGGCGCTTTAGACTTTGGAGTAACGAACAACTATTTTATACCGTTATTTTTTGTGTCTCATTAAATGCTTTCTAAAGCTTAGACTTAAATTTTCAGCTCAAAATCTGAATCGCTGAGCGTGGTTAAGTAGCGAGGGGAGGGGGTTCAAATTTCAACTTCTGAACATAGTTCAGTTTGCACTACTTAACCATGCCCAACGATTCTGTGCTGTGATACGAGGCAAAAATACAACTTTCGTCAAGGACTGCATAGTCGGAATTCACTCATAAAGGCACTGGCACAGTTGGAAATGTCGCTCATGCAAACGTTAAAGCTCCATTCCTGACGCTAGTCACCGGGTGAAGAAGGAAACAGAAAGTATGCAAATGTCAAATGGGGAAGAAGAACACGTATGCAAAATTTCGACACGATTCAGGCATAAAAACCACTGAACGGTGAGTCAAGTGTAAGTCGCTGTAGTAATGAATCGGAAGATGGTGCCCGTCACGAATAAGGAAAAGGCTGAGATGCATTTAATTTACGGAGCGGCAGATGGAAATGGTGCAGAGGCACAACGAATGTACGGAGAGCGATTTCCTAACAGGCGGTTGCCTAACCGCAAAACTTTCGAGCGCTTGCACAGACAGTTGTGTGAGACGGGATCATTTCTCGCTTCCCGGTCGAATGCAGGTCGTGCAAAAAAGGACGAATCAGTAGTTGTTGCAGAAGCCATTCTGGATGTAGTAGCGGCGCAGCCAAGTACAAGTACACGAACAGTGGCTAGCCAGGTGGATACCTCACAGTCCACGACTTGGAGGGTACTGAAGGATGAACATTTGCTCCCGTTTCATGTGCAACGAGTCCAGAAACTGTCTCCAGGGGATTATCCAAATCGTA
Organism: Maratus michaelseni; assembly: GCA_963931845.1. Lineage (NCBI taxonomy): Eukaryota > Metazoa > Arthropoda > Arachnida > Araneae > Salticidae > Maratus > Maratus michaelseni. The sequence continues at coordinate 267,971,510 of OZ007599.1, forward strand.
TTGAATTCGCCCGCTGGTTTCTGCAGCAGAACGCGCTAAATCCACATTTTGGACGAACTGTGCTTTTCACCGATGAATGTACCTTCACACGTGAAGGTACATTTAACACACACAATGCACATGTATGGGCGGATGTCAATCCACATGCTACGTATCCACATGCTCATCAGAGACGCTTTTCCATCAATGTTTGGGCAGGAATCCTCGGAGACCACCTAATCTGACCGTACCTTCTTCCTGAACGCCTCAACGGTAAAACATACCTCACATTTCTGCAACATGTGCTGCCAGACCTGTTAAACGTTGTTCCTCCACGCATCCGGCGGGTCATGTGGTTCCAGCACGATGGAGCGCCAGCCCATTACGTACGAGACGTCGGCAACTATCTGGACATCACATTTCCGAACAGATGGATTGGTCGAGGTGGTCCTGTTGCTTGGCCTGCTCGCTCGCCAGATCTTTCACCCCTCGATTTCTTTTTTTGGGGACGATTGAAGGCTCTTATGTATGAGACACCCATTGAATCCCCCGAGGAACTGGTCGCCAGACTTTCCGCCGCTGTAGGGGAAGTGCTCGAAAAGCCTGATGTTTTCGCGAATGTTCGCCGTTCCATTCGTCACCGTTGTTCTGCGTGCATAACCTCTGGTGGTCACAATTTTGAACATTTATTGTGATTACATGTTAATAAATATGCTTTGGTAACATAATCCTAATTTGTGTCTTTTTACCTCGTATCACAGCACACAATGTGTGGACATGGTAAACTGAACTGTGCTCAGGAGTAGAAATTTCAAACCCCTCTCCCCAGAAACTTAACCACGTCTAACGATTCAGATTTTGGGCTGAAAATTTAAGTCTAAGCTTTAGAAAGCATTTAATGAGACAAAAAATAACGGTATAAAATAGTTGTTCGTTACTCCAAAGTCTAAAGCGCCCTCTATCGGAATTTTTTGAAAATTTTCTTTAAAATTTATTTTCAAGAAAATACTGACATAAAGAATAATTTTAGCAAAACGCGGCAGTAGTTAGAGCCTAATCTACGACACAAAGATCGGGAATAACTGATTTTTGTTCTGGGGGGAGAAGGGTTTCAAATTTCAAATTTCAGTTTACGCTACTTAACTACTCGTTAGGACTCAGATTTTTAGATCAAAATTTAAGTTTAAGTCTAAGCTTTCGAAATCATTTAAAGAAATATAAAAAATAACGTTAAAAAATAGTTGTTTGTTACTCCAAAGTCTAAAGCGCCCCCTATCGGCATTTTTTGAAATTGAACTTTAAAATTTTATTTCAAGAAAATACTGGCATAAAGAAAATTTTTTGCAAAAACCGCAAACGAATCGACCAATTTTTCCATGTTTTATAATCATTTGAAATTTCGGACCCTAAACTTTAATGCCCCCTATCTCCTTGGGAATACGTCTGGGACCCTCAGTCTCCTATTTAATATTATTTGTCTTTAAGTGTACTATAACCCCTTAAAGTTCTGCCCATCTTTTATGAATCACCCTGTATATATGTAGAACAGACACAAAAAGAAACTGCAATTTATAAAATGTTAGCACACGATAATGCTTCCTGTTTATCAATCGATCTCTACACTAAATATTAAAACACCTGCTGCAATTACTCGCCAAATGTTACGCCCTCTCCTTACATTAGCAGACAACTTTCAGTAGGGAAAATAACCCAAGTTGCAGCGTGAAAGTGTAGCTCCAAGAAATCGAGAGGCAATAGCATATACTTCATATCGTATGGTATTCCGTGTGATAACAGCTTTAGACAGAGTTTATTGCAGAGTAAATTATGAATAAATTTGTTGTGTGTGAGTGTATGAAGCAGTAAATATAGTGCCAGAGAGGGTTCCATCTATTACTTATGTCATATTTGAAGAGGGGGGGTCTGTAAAAAATGACAGTGTGACAAGGGGAAGGATGAAGTTCATTCTGTGGAACATCACATTTAAAATATGGACACAAGGAGGTAGGTATTCTTTGAAAATTCGTGATAAAAACGAGTTAGCACCGGCATTACGGAGGCTATGGTGGCAATTGGGAGCGATTCAAACAGTAATTGTCAAATGTTATTTTTGACTTAATCATAAAATAAAATACGAATCACAGGAAAAACAATTAAAAAAATAGTACTAGAGTGCTTCCTCCGCCCGCGTAAATTTGGCGCGTATGATTGCGTCAGCCATATAACTTTATATGTCCGACCTTTATTGCATTTATTTTGCCACACGCGCTCTAGAAACAATTGCATTCATTAGAGTGAATTTATGTATGATTAATGTAGTCGTAGAGCTAAGAAAAATGAGATTTGTTTAAAGGTTATTTTAATTTTTTACAATTGTAAAAATAACTGCAGTGATTCCTAAATCAAAATTAGATCTAAATTAACAATTGCAAAAATTGAGAAGTCACGAAGTCACAACAGGGAGGAAGTATCACTCGAAAGTGTCAAGTTGTGATATAGGGGGACAAAGGGGTACAAAACTTAAGAAATTTAACATGATGTAATTAATGGATGACATTCCCCCTCAAAGTTTGTGAACATGAAATTAACATCTAATATTTTTTCCAGCGATTTCTTTACATATGGAAAATACATTCTATATACCCATCTATGATCAAGTTAGCGTGTAGCCTGGTGTTTTTACAACCAGGCTGTCTTTTCTTAGAAACAGTAATAACAACAACAAACGAAATGTTTCAAATTATAGTAAAATAAATAAACAATTTTCAATGAATTTACAGTTTAATATTCATCTAAATTTAAATACTTACACTTGAATTTTCGAAAACTCTTCGTATAATGTATTATTCTTTAAACTATGACAGTCAATTGTAAAAAGTCACCAGGTTTTTGACGTTTTAATTCATGGTTTAAATTGTTTCTGTCAGACATTTTTTAAAGTGTGCTGCTTCCTGCCTTTTTTGATGTGGCAATACACCCTATCTCTATCCAGCATCTTTTTCATCCTTTAAAGTTTTAAAAGTATTATGCCTTTTTTATTGTAGAATGTATTTTAAATGTTTAAAAAAGTTATAACCATGAGTTATAATATAATTTCTTTCAGATTAAATTGTTTGATGTTCTAAAGATCAATATGTAATGTATGCTGTAAATACAAATAATCCAGTGGGAACTAAGTACAGTGCCCTTTTGATAAACCACCGTGCCCCTATTAAAAAGAAACATGAAACACTAGTTTAAACTGCCAGGTTAAAATTTAAAACAACAGTTTCTAAGAGTGAAACTTGATTCAAAGTTAAATAATTTAACTATCAATTATAAAAAATATATTTTTTTAATATATTTATGTAACATTACTATTATTAGACAAATTAAATTTTTGTCGAAATACTTATAAAATTTAATATTAAAATCTTAGTTTATAACTTTAGTTATATTGAATAGTTTTATTTATTAGTGATATTGAATTGTATTATTCTAAACTTTGAACTATTTCTTACAGTATACTAGCTGACCCCCCCCCCCCCAGGACCATGATAATAAATTTAAACAAACATAACGTCAAGTTTGTATGATTTTATTTCTTTAACTCCATATGGTATAACATTTCTTTAATGAAAAATTCGCGAAACTCTATTGATATTTAGTGATAGAAGAGCTCATTTTCTTGTTTTTTTCACGTAGGGTCGTTTCTTAGTTTAAAAAATAATCTTGTCTGAAAACATATGAATTTTTTGTCGGTTATAAATATAACGGTTTCTCAGCTCGTGTAAAAATTTCATGATAAAATATTGTTATCTAGGTGTAAAAGAAATGGCACCTCGCTTTTTTTGTTTTTTGTGTCGGCTCCTTTAAATTAATATAATACAAAAACAATAGTTCTCATCTTTCGAACTCTCAAATTTTAATCGGTTATAAATATAACTGTATCCAAGCTCTCGTAAAAAAATCATATTTAATAGTGAAAACATGAGTCGAAACAGAGCGAAATCACGCTTTTTTGCGGGGTTATTTTTTTTCGAAATTTTCTCAGATTTTATATTTTTTAAATATTTTTACGCGTCCGAAAATTTTGAAAAATATTGTAGGTGACGTAAATCTGGTCTACAGAGATGGTCTAAAAAATTGTGTAAAAATACGGACGCTGTGTGACCTTTTAGTGTAGAAAAAAAATATAGTGTCCGTGAGGTGCGAAGTGACCTAAGTTCGCCGGTGTTTCTGAAAGATTTATAATTCGTATTTTAGGTAGCTTTCATTACAAAAAGTAAAAAGCTGCCTGTTGCAGCCGTTCGTAGGAAAGCAATTCAAGAACACTTTGGTGTATTTTCAGCGATCCTGACCCTCAGACCCCCCTCCGTTCATATGTTGATATATATATATATATATATATATATATATATATATATATATATATATATATAAGGGTGGGCCGAAAAAAACTTTTATTTTTATTTTTGATTCGCTATACCGCGGAAAACTTTTCTCTAGGGTACCTTAGTATAATGCAAAAATAAAATAAATAAATTGTTACGTTCGGCGGTAGCGCAGCCGCCCTAAAATTTGAGAAAATATAAGATTTTTATCATTTTCAAGGGGGAGTGCGAGAATTTTTTTGTTTTGATTTTTGATTCGCCATACCGCGGAAAACTTACTTCTAGTATATTGCAAAAATAAAATAAATAAATTGTTACGTTTGGCGGTAGCGCATCGGTCCTAAAATTTGAGAAAATATAAGATTTTTATCATTTTCAAGGGGATGTGCGAGAATTTTTCTGCTTTGTATTTTGATTCGCTATACCGCGGAAAACTTGCCTCTACGGTAGCTTAGTATAATGCAAAAATAAAATAAATAAATTGTTACGTTCGGCGGTAGCGCAGCCGCCCTAAAATTTGAGAAAATATAAGATTTTTATCATTTTCAAGGGGGAGTGCGAGAATTTTTTTGTTTTGAGTTTTGATTCGCCATACCGCGGAAAACTTACCTCTAGTATATTGCAAAAATAAAATAAATTGTTACGTTTGGGAGTACCGCATCGGCCCTAAAATTTGAGAAAATATAAGATTTTTATCATTTTCAAGAGGGAGTGCGAGAACTTTTTTATTTTGTTTTTGGATTTGCTATACCACGGAAAATGAGCCTCTAGGGTAGCTTAGTAAAATGCAAAAGCAAAATAAATAGATTTTCGCGTCTTGCGGTAGCGCATCGTCCCTAAAATTCGAAAAAATATACGATTTTTTTAATTTTTCTAATAAATGGAAATAAATGAAATAACTTCTATAACAAGTAGATATAGACATATTTTAGTAGAACAAAGTATAAAAATGATAAATAAATGAAACAAAAACAGTTCATTTTACAATTTATTAGTAGATTAGTAAGTTTAAAAAAAAACATTGAAAAGAAATTGACAAATTTCCATTGAAATCAAAAATTATTTTTCTTATTGTGTAAATATTCAGTTTGTAATAAAATATGGTACTTTACTTTCTTTTGATATAATTGAATTAAAATTGAACTAAGATTAGCTTGAAAAACTAGGCATGACGATATTGAAATAAGTACAGTTCTTATAAAATGATCTCATTGGAGCCGATAACTTTTTCTGACGCCTCAGTTCACCACCTTGAGTAGGAAAGTGTGCCAGGCTCACGAACAGTTAATCCTTCAGGACAGCTGCCTGAATTTATATCACAACTTATGTTCAGCAGGTACATCTTATCTTTGCATGAACTTTGCTTGTCCATTTCTGGAATCTCATACTCAACACTGTCAAAATTTACTACTGGGAGTTTCTCACATTTACTGAGCTGTGAGTCAATCGGACAACAAAATGATTGTGACCCAGTCGTTTTACCATCTAAAGTTTTCAACAAATGTCGGAATGGCAATTCATTGAAATGTAAGAGGCACACCCCTCCACTAACTTGTTCTTCAATTGTACGAATAACACGGTTTTCTACCCCATATTAGTAACGGTGCCATCACATCCAATCACGTTCAGTTCAGGAAGTGAAATTCCAGCCTCAGTCAAATAAGAAAGAATGCTACTGGAAATGTTCTGAGCAGAACTTGAAGAGGGTAAAACATGACCAACGCACACAGGTCAGCAGTACATGCTGGACATATGTTCTGCTATAAAATCAGGTAGCTGTTTTCAAGATTTATCTGTTCGTGAGCCTGGCATACTTTCCCACTCAAGGTGGTTAACAACGGCGAACAGAGTTTTCCGATTGTATTTAGGTATTGAAAACATAACAGACGATAGCAAGATCTTAGTTTATTTTCTCTTAAAGTCATATGTACCTCTCTGGTTTTATATAAAAAAGTAAATACCTCACAAACAGACCAGAACATGTATTTGAAATTATAAAATGTTCAAGATTCCTGCCCGAAAACTTGTTGAAAGTCATTGACCCAGTAACTGAGAGAAACGTATTTTTTGCCCGCCCAGATGACTGGCTTTTGAGTATGATAGTAGGTAAAAGGAATCATATAATAGAGTTAGGTTTCAGAAAAATTATAATGGCTAGAAACTTAGCTTCTAAAAAAAAGGTAATCAGGAATTTTTAACCTCCGAAATCAATTTCCTAACTACAGACAACATTACAATTATTCACTGGAACACTACTGCACTTTACCACCACATTTGCTGCGAAGAATCAAATTTTAGGGCCGATGCGCTACCGCCAAACGAAACAATTTATTTATTTTATTTTTTCATTATACTAAACTAACCTAGAGGCAAGTTTTCCGCGATGTAGCGAATCGAAAAACAAAACAAAAAAATTCTCGCATTCCCCCTTTAAAATGATAAAAATCTTATATTTTCTCAAATTTTAGGGCCGATGCGCTACCGCCAAACGTAACAATTTATTTATTTTATTTTTGCATTATACTAAGCTACCCTAGAGGCACGTTTTCCGCGGTATAGCGAATTAAAAAATAATAAAAAGTTTTTTTCGGCCCACCCTAATATATATATATATCTGATATTTGTCATGCTGTAACTCTATTATTTATCAACCGATTTGGATGTGATTGAGTATGGTTATAGGACATACCAAGATCTTGACCGAGTTTGTTAGCCAGCTTTATCCACCATCTTGTTTCAAAATGGCAGCCAATTTAAATTTTTTAAATATTTTTAAAATTCAAAAATATGTACAAAAAATTAAATTGAAAAATTGTTTCTGTTAAGTGTTAGATCATGATACAAGAATTATGGAACATTTTTTGTTTTGTTAATATCTTAAAAAATGGCTTTTATATGGCAGTTTGAAATTCTAGGGTGGCTGAGTTTTTGAAAAAATCTGATATTTGTTATGCAATAACTCTCGTATTTATGAGCCGATTTGGATGTGACTGAGTATGTGTATAGGACACACCAAGATTTCGACTGAGTTCGTTGGCCAGCTTCATCCGCCATATTGTTTCAAAATGGTGGCCAGTTAAAATGTTATTTTTTTAATTAAAAAAGGAATATGAAAAATTATCAATTGACATTTGTATCTGTTATGTGTTACATCGTGATACAAGGATTTCGGAGCATTTTTTGTTTTGGTTTTATCTTTAAAAATGGTTGAGATATAGCTGATTGAATTCCTAGGTTGGCTGGTATTTTTAAACATTTCGATTTTTGTTATGCTGTAACTCATACTGAAGATCCCCTCCAAATAAGTATTATAGAAAACCCGGATTGAATCTTCTACAATCGGGTACTCGCAGGAAGGACTTTTTAAAACCAAGTGCATTGACGATTAGACGAAGACTTCATATTTAAGATAATTTTTTTTAGTTTTTTGGTACCTCTAAAATGACACCTTGGATGGGCGTTGCAATATGGGGCAAAACGTCCTTCGGGAAAATGACCCTTTTGGAAATTTATTTTTAAAGGGTTAAAAACGACATTTTTTTCAAATATATTTTAACATTTGAGACGTAAGAGTACGATGTTTCTGAATATGCTTTCCAACAAAACTACGAAATACAAAAAAAAAAAAAACCCGTGAGTTCTGTTTTCCATTTTCTACAGATGAATAATTCGGGTTCTGGGCATGCGCGGGCGCTTTTACTGGTTTTAAAAGAAATATACGAGTTTTTTTTATAAATTTTTAATCACTCAGCTAATTGCAAAAAAAAAAAAAAAAAAAAAAAAAAAATCAGCCTCACGTGCATCAAGTCCTGCCTTTGACTATTTTAATCCAAAATTTCAGACCTGTACGTGCGGTAGATTTTCCTAGTCATGGCCGACAGACAGACAGACAGTCAGACAGACACAGAGACACACACACACACACACACAGTGAAACTTTCTTTTATTAATATGAACTAGCTGACCCCCTCGACGTTGCCCGTGACAGTGATAACATTAAACAACTTTGTATAATTTTATATCTCCGGGAAATCTTTTAAAGGAACCTAGTGTCGGGGGCCCCACTGCTTTCGGTAGCGTATAGTGTTTCAAATGAACCTAGCTCTCGGGGACCCACTACCTTAGTCAGAGTCTTATGCGTTCAAAGGGAACCTCTTTCCGAACTAACCCGATGCCTGGGTCCCCGCTGCTTGCTTTAGTGTATACCGGGCGCGGTGCAGGCGATCGAAAACAAACTTGAAAGAGCCAAGCCCTGTAGTAATCGAACCCCATACAACCAGAGATAATAATCCGCCACCTGGTGGTGGTAGGTGAAACTAAAATCTGTAAGATAATAAAAACGAAGTATGAGTCAAACCCCGTTATAATTGGGCGCATAGAACCCGAAATAATAATGTGCCCCTGCGCAAGGGGAAACTAAAATCTTAGACAATCGAAAAACAAGTTAAATAACCCAAACTCCGTTGTAATCTGGCCCATTGAACCTTAGGTAAGAATGTACTCCCTGGCGGTGGAAGGTGGAACTAAAATCGGTAAGACAATTGTAACCTATGTTGAATGAACCAATTCAACGGAAACATAGAACCCGAGAAAATAATGCGCCGTTAATTTTCGAAAATGGGGGTAACTGAAGTCTAAGATAAACTTTCATAATACAAAAACGTAGCTGAATTGTAATCTAAGTTGAATAAACCAATTCCCGTTGAAATTGATATCATAGAACCCGAGAAAAGAATGAGCCCGTAGGCGGTAGAAAGTACACCTCTTCTAAATTTAACGAATTACCTTTAACATTAATTAACTTTTACGGACGAAATATCACCCCACTTCCCTGTAAACTTAAAAACTTACCTTCAACAGTAACGCGTTTTTAGTTTACGGCTGTAGCAAGGAAACGTAAGTTGAAGCCGAAAAAGAATATTATTCGAAAAATGTGGTAGCTGGAGTCTAAGGAAATTTTTTATAGTATATGAAGTAGCAGAAGACCTCTAGAACTATGTTAAAGAAAATTCGAAGAGATTAGGATCATTATAACGAACTAAGGGCCCCATGAAATAGATTAATATTCAAAAATGGTGGTAGCTGAGGTCTGAGAAAATTCTTTGTTGTACATATGGTGGACCTAAGAAAAAAAGGTTAGTAAATCGGACCATTTTTAAGGGAGCTATTGTAGGGGGCCCAAAAAGGCCAACTGATAGTTAACAGCATTGTTCTAAGATGAAAACGTCTTAAAATGCCATAGTACTTTGCGCTTTAGATCTTCAATTAGTCGAAAATAAGCATAGGGGATGAATTAATCATTAGAATAAATTTTTAAACAAAAAAAATTGGAGAAATGCTAAAAAAAGGGCCCTAGGGTTTTAATAAAAATACGAGGGTGGTGACCATCAGAGAAGATAATTCCACGACAACTTTAAAGTTATGCATTGAGAGGATGACACAATTAAAGGGGTGAAAAAGGCATGGCGCACAAACACTTCAAGGGGCCTCTGATCGGAACCCAGGGGGACAGGGAATAATGAATGGATCCTTAACTAGAATGTAGAAATAGGGGAATGACTAAATGGTGAATGGGCCCCAAAAACAAAGAAGATCGGATGAAAAGAGGCAACTTATTAATAATTTAAGGTTCCAGGGGACCTGAGTTGTCTAAAAGTATGAAGACTTTTTTGCTGGAGCTATGCATGAAACTTATACTGTAAAACGGCAGCCAGATGTCTCCTCTTCCCAAACTCAAAGCTATATCTTAATTACTTTTCATAATTTTCGCTCATTTGTAAAAAGTAACTTACTTTCCTCTCGTTTTCGAAAAGTAAACTGAGGAATTGGCTGGAAACATCTCTTTTTAGTTCAGTTCAGTTTTTAATGAATCCCGGCACCTGTTTGGTTTTTTCTCTGAATTTTTAGATTGTCGCCGACAGTCTTTTGCAAAAATTAAGAAAAAATATTGAACGATTTTCAGAAAAATTGTTATAATTGGATGTAAAAATATTTCTAAATATGTATGCCGAGTTTCACATCGATACCACAATTAGTTTTCTTAATTTTCGCTAATTAGTGAAAACTACCAAATTAATTCTTTTCCGGTATGAATTCATTAACCATTTTGATAAAAAATATCGCATTTACGATTCGATATTTAATTAGTTTAATTTATGTCTCGGCTAATTGTCAAAAAAATTAAAAAACTGAGCCACAGGTGCATGAGGAGCTGCCTTTGACTATCCTCACCCAAATTTTCTGATCTCTAGGTTCGGTAGATTTCGCTAGTCAACGCCAAAAGACAAATAGACAGACACACACAGAGAGACAAAACTTTCTTGTATTAATATGGATATAGAGGGTTTCCTAAAATGAAGGCATATTGTTAAATATTAAATAGCAACCAAACAGTGACAGCTATTACAGTTATTCTTAGAGGAGATTAATTCCTTAATTTAAAACATTCCTTCGTATTCTTGCTTGTTTTAGTATGAAATGTGACAAACATATGGCGCTTTTTGAAAATTTACAAATGCTTCAAAATGCAAACATTTTTTTTCTTGTCTCAATTGCAAGAGTTGATACAAAGCTTTCTAACTCAATCTCTATTTTCTGAAACGTAAATTTTGATTTTTAACAAAAAATATAATACAACTAAAAATAGACTACAGTTAATCGAATTCCACACAAAAATCTTATTAATATTACCTTTTTTAAATTCCGCCTGAAAAACTTTTCCTTCCTGTGGACGTATTTTTTGTTGAAAAATTGCATATTTCAAATATTAACGAGATAACATTTTATGAAGAATTTTTCTCTTATGGAATGGAATTTTATAAAAAAGATCTATTTTTCTAAATTGAAAATTTTAAAAGGCTGTTTCATTAAATATAATTTCGAGAAGGGTCTCCAAATAGCCCCCAGATTTTGCCTGGATTGACTCGTGAACAACTAAACAAAATAAAGGGTAAAAACAGAGTTAGCTCTGATCAATCTTTATAAGTAATTTTGAGTATATTTACAGTTCCAGATAGCGTAGTTCCACCTGTCTATTACATTTGGTATTAAAATAAGGAAGCATATTAAAGTCTCAACTTCCCACATTAATCTTCTGTAGAAATTACTAATAGCTGCCACCGTTTGCTTATTATTCTATTTTAATAACAATCGGTCTGGGACAATTTTGGGACACATTGTGCTTTTTATATACATTACTCATTTATCACTTTAAAACACTTTTTAGGAAAACAATTCCATGAAAATTCTTTATAAATATGTTATATCAAAAATCTATAACTAACTATTATGTAATAAATATCTTAACCTCCGTTTTTATAAATATTATAGTAATTGAATTCTAATATTCAATTCAGCTGCAGATTTTGTTATCCACATTTTGACATAAAACATACATAAGAAAATTGTATGCAGCGTTCATATTTTCAAAACTGACATACTTACAATCCTTAGTAGATCCACTAGTACCTTCTAACTGTTTAACAAGCTTTAACAGAGCAGCATTTGCAGGAAAATTTTCAGTGGGCGATACATACCATTTCTCACCTTCTTTTCGAATCATTTTCAGTTTAAAAGAGTTTTTTAACATAACTTCAGATAATTTATCACTTGGAACTCGAGATGCGAAATTTTCAAAAGAACATTCAGTACCAAACTGGGGGTATTGGGTAAATTTTCTATCGATAACATGAATATCTCTCACAGGAATAGACTCTCTATTTCCATAATCGATAAAAAATACCTCACACTGCCCCTCCTTACACTTCTCAACTCTTGCTCGGTAATATTTATCATCTTCATTAAATCGTACACATACTAAAATTCCTTCTTTTGAGATAAACGAATTGGTCTGCTTTCCTGAATAAAATGTGTTTATTTCCTCTTGCATATTAGCTAGCTTATCATAATCAATTTTTTCAAACTGTACAAAAAATGACATGCTAGAATCAAAGGATGTAACATAAACATCTTCAATATCATTAACAGGAGTAAATGGTATAGACATAAGTATTGAGAATATTTGTTTATTAATTGATAATTGTGAGTTTTTTGTATACAAAGTAATGCCATAACCTTCATCTTCAGCAAACGTATTTATATGTGCTAGCAAATTTTTACCAGAAGTCATTTGTTCTATCAAGTCAAATGCATCATCTTGTGTTTTTGAATCTTTTGGAAGATGAGTTTCATGCAAAAAGCACTTAAATGCTTGAATAGGAAATTTCAGTAAATCAGGACCTATTTTTCGTACATCATTTAAATTAACATTGTCATAGTTGCCAAAATCTACAAAGAATATTTCAATGTCATTTTCATGATTTACCTTTATAATGCGTGCCCTATACCACAGATTGTTGTCTGAATATTTTGCACATACTGGCTTTCCAGGAGTACATTCATTAAGAAAAATAGGTGGGAAATTATAACCTGTATTAAGAATATGGGATATAATATTTTGATGTTCTTTCAAATGGGTAAGTTGGCAATAAAATTCAGATACATTATTGACATAAGAAACAGTAACTTGACAATATTCATTTATTTTTAATTTTTGTGGAATATAACTTTTAGCTGCCTCGAGTAACATCAGTAAATCTTCACCATGGAAAAATAACTTTACAATATAAGACTCACTTGTATGACCTATAACTAGTAGTTCTAGTTCTTGGTAGCCAACCAGATGTTTAAATTCTTGAGGATCAATAACGGCATCACTTGGTAATGAACAACGTATAGCTTGAGCAGTCACGTTTAGATATTCTGGAGGTATAACTCTCAGTTCATGAATATCATTCTGTTCAGAAAAACCATAATCAACAAAAAATACTTTACATTGGTTTTGTTGTATGTGTGTGATAATAGCTCGGTAATAGCATTTTTTAGTAGATAGCGGAGTCAAACATGGAGTATTAACAGCCGGTACTTGTGCAACTGAACTGAAACTATTTTTTGGTAATCTATTTATAGCTCTCATCAAATGATCCAATTCCGTTTCAGCAAATGATGGCTGAACGTAAAATTTCTGCGCATTTTCAAAATAAGATACTTTTATTAAATGTATGGAGTTTTGTTCCATTACATACTTTTTATAAGACAGTTGTACAGGTGGAGGCAAAACTGTTTCTTTCTGAATTAAAGTCAGATCCTCATTGACAAATAATTGCGCGAATTCTTTATTTTTACTTTTATTGGCAACACGAACAACTGGTATCTTCATATATTCTGATACAAATTCAAAAGAAAACATTTTATACAATAAATGCTGCTCAAAATATTTAAGTGAATCAACCGTCCACTCGTTGGCAACTGGCATAATGTCAGCAAGAATGCATTCAATGGCTTGTGATGGAATATACATAATTGGATCGTCAATGTTTCTGAGATCTGAAATCAAAACGCGTTCCTCATTACCATAATCAAGTAATCGCACCAAGACTGTATTATATCCTTGTTGTGCTAATACAACTGCACGACACCATCGATAATGCTTAGATTTTGATTTTACAACACATTTAAAACCAAGAGGAAATTTAACAAATCCGATGGAAGAATCTAAGTATTGTTTTAACATTTCAAGACGATTTTCAAAGCTTCTCACTGTATCTAAATCAGAAAGAGGTAAAGCCCAAAGCTTCACAATTTTTCCTTCTCCTTTGACACATGTTACAACTAATTCTCTAGTACCTCCTGAGCAATGTTGAGACATGATAGAAATATAAATTGTAATTTTCAATTCAAAATGCAGTTATCATAATCAGGCATTGTTTTCACGAAACAACAATAAAAATTGGAGTAAACTAAAAAAAAATCCACTTCATCACACATAGGTTCTGGTCACGAACGGCGATCGGATCGCCTGATCACAAAGGAAAATAGAACATATGGAGTGCGTCTTAACAATACAGTTGGTCTTTTCCATAGAAGGGGGTTACAGTGAACTTGAGGGCTACGCGTTCGGATCTCAGATTTGCCTACTTATAACGTTTTGTTGCATTTATGAAGTGAGCCTGGTGGGCGAAAAGTCAAAGTGTTGTGCTTGAATCTGAACAGTATGGGTTTGAATCGCGCGCCCTCTATTTTAAACTTTTTTATTTCAAAAGTTTTATCGGTTGCTTTCTATTTTTCATGGTAAATGGAATAATTTTGATTTAAGTAAATTTTGATACTAATAGCACTTACAGATTGATTTCTATTATTAATTTTATTGTTTATTGAGAACATACATCTGACTTGTGTGCGTGACATCAAGTGTCCGCTTATAAGTCATCGTCAATATACAGGGACGAGATAGCCACAAAGAAATTTACAACACCAGACAGTTACATCCGAGAGCTCCACAAAGTGTGTGCAATGGAGCTGGCGGGAGTCGAACCCGCCGACCTGACTCCTACGCTCTGAAGCGATTAGCGGAATGGTGTCTTAACCACTCGGCCACGGAGGCCCCCTATTATTAAAATCAAATATAGACCGGGAGGCGGCAGCACAGACAATCACCTCATCGAGTTCACGGCTGAAATTCCAGAATTAGTTAAAACTCAGTTCGCCTATTAAAACGCAATCGGTCTGCCAAGTCATATCTTGGTGGAAAACACGGAAACCCCGATTTTAGCGGTTGACTCGTAGGTTTACCATTGTGTTTTCCTGCACCCAGTCCTCCATGTTTTCATACTTTTGGGTGCAGGAAAACACAATGGTAAACCTACGAGTCAACCGCTAAAATCGGGGTTTCACGTGTTTTCCACCAAGATATGACTTGGCAGACCGATTGCGTTTTAATAGGCGAACTGAGTTTTAACTAATTCTGGAATTTCAGCCGTGAACTCGATGAGGTGATTGTCTGTGCTGCCGCCTCCCGGTATAATACGAACGACGATCGGGTCGCCCGATCACGAACGAAAATAGAACACATGGAATGGGTGTTTACCATGGAGTTGGTCTTTACCATAGAATGAAGTTACAATGAACTTGAGGGCTACACATCCGGATCTCGGATTTGCCTACTTATAATACTTTGTTGCATTTCTGAAGTGAGCCTGGTTTGTTTGTTTATTGAGAACATACATCTAACTTGTGTGCTTGACATCAAGTTCCCGCTTAAGTCATTGTCAGTATACAAGGACTAGATAGACACAAGGAAATTTGCAACATCAGAGAGAATTACAACCAATAGCTCTACAAATTGTGTGCAATGGAGCTGACGTGAGTGTAACCCGCCGACCTGACTCTTGCGCTCTCAAGCGATTAGCGGAATGGTGTCTTAACCACTCTGCAACGGAGGCCCCAAGTGAGCCTGGTGGACGAAAGGTACATACATTAATGCAAAGCGTTGATCTTGAATTTGAACAGTATGGATTTGAGTCGTGCGCCCTCTATTTTAAACTTTTTTATTTCAAAAGTTTTATATCTTGCTTTATATTTTTCATGATAAATGGAATAATTTTGGTAAAAGTAAATTTTGATACTAATAACATTTACAGATTGAAAATAAAATACCTATTTAAATATGATAAAATGAGCTATTCCTCAATTAAAATTTTACATTACAGTGCCTTTTAATATTTAAAGTTTCATATAAATGCAATATTATCAGATACGGTAATTTTTTGAAGCAAATAAAAAATAAGAATTGGGCAAAAATATCCGTTTCCGCATACGATAATTTCCCCAGGTATTTTTATAGAGTACTTCAACTATGATTTATTATTGTGAACTAGAATACAAAAAAAATATTTTCCGATATAAAAGTTAATGTTGAAGATAGTATAAAAATAAAATGTAATAGATATGCATTATTTTAACAATAAATAGCGCCACTTATTTTTCAAAAGAGAAAAAATACATGTGGTTTCCTGTCTAGTTTTGTAATGAATAAAATATATTTGGAAGGTTTATATATTTTCTACTAAAAGTATACACAAGAATTTTGTAGATACCAATATTAGTGTTGAGTGCCATAATTATTTGTTTTTCGTGTTTTATGCTGTATTTGTTCTTTTGTCCATTTGTTAATAAAATGTGCAATCATAAACAAGAAATATAATACTTAACGCAATTTGCATCAGCAAAATTCGTTTAAAAAATTATATTTTAAGAAATTAATTTTGCTAATTAAATATTTATGTTTTACATTTTTTTTTAAATAGAAAATGATATTTTAATGAAATGTTAAGAAGCTCTTTTTAACAAATTTTAACAAATATATTACTTTACAAATACAAATAAATTTCATAAGTGTTATTATCATAATCTTATTTTATTAACAGTACTCCATTTATGATGAAAAATATAAAGAAACTGAAGAAGCATCTTTAAATCAATATAATCCAATAGAAAAATTTCAAATAAAAGGTTGGTTGGTTGATTTATGACGGCCGATTATCTACTCCTGGGATATGGGCCCTAGGGGGTAGTTCCCTCCGTGGGGGTCTTTCTACGGGTCCCTTACCCATATTTACGTCAAGGTTCCAAGAAAACCACGAACGATTAGGTCGGCGAGCGCGACAGGGGTTTGAACCCAGCACCTCCTGTCTACCAGCTTTGAGAGCAGAACCTCTCAGCCACTGGTGGGGACTCAAATAAAAGGAGAGTATGGTCTTTGTACTCATACCGTCCAGATCCTCTGTATAGTACGACAAGACACTGTAAGTATGTGCAACATTATTTGTAATATTTTAAATTCATTTTTTAAGAGTTTGAACCTAATTATAACACGGACGTTTTATATCTTGTTCCCATATCTTGTCTTTTATATCTTGTTCTCTATCTTCCCTACCTTTCGGCTTAAGCTCAACTAGCCCCGCCCAAATTAGGCAAATCAATCATTCGAACGTCTGAAAATCTCATTGTTAGTTAAAAAGTATTTACGCATCTACAATAGAGCGAAGCATTGGCTATATATACGTGCCAACCTCCGCCCTTTTTTTAAATGAAAATAACATACTTCAAGCGCGAATTTTATTTTATAAATTAAATTAAATAGATTTCAAATGACTAAAAAATAGCAGCAATACACACTTCATTAAAAATAATTTCTGGCTCATAGAATGTTTTTTAATAAAAAAAAAATCCGTAAGTTAGCAAGTATTATTAAAGCAAATAATACTTTATTTTATAATATGTATTGTATTGTTTTGTATCAGATATTTTTTTATCTGCTGTAAACCTATATGTCACTAAAACTTTTCAGACTCCGCTACTGTGTTTTTATACTGGTTCATCAGAAAATATGAAGGATTAAAAATGATTTTAGATAATGATAAAAAGTTAAAAGTTGAGAAACTTACATCTGCGATCGAGCTATTAAAGCTGTATCAATTAACCTTCCAAAACAAGTGAAACATAAGCATAAAAGACAATTCACGTGATCCACTCGATCACAAATTATTTTTGGGCGAAGTGTGCACAGCCTGACAGAAGAATCTGCTTGCTGTAAACACGTATCCGGCTAAACCAGATCACGTGATGCCGTTTAAGAAAAGATGTAAACATGACAAGATAACGGTGATTAACACAAAAACGTATTTCGCTGTCTTCCCTAGTTCTGAGCCACATAAGCAGGAAATAACAAATTATTTCCTATTTCCAATGGCCGAACAAGGCCAATTTGATATATATATATATCCTCCTTGCGATGCGGCGACCCAATTGATCTATCGTGAACACA
This sequence comes from Maratus michaelseni, assembly GCA_963931845.1. NCBI lineage: Eukaryota > Metazoa > Arthropoda > Arachnida > Araneae > Salticidae > Maratus > Maratus michaelseni. Next base: position 267,989,525 of record OZ007599.1, read on the forward strand.
ACCTTGGTTCTTCACTGCGTGTTCTGACTAAATGAAATGCGCTAATCAACCAACAAATCATTCAATATATGCAGACTGTGTTCGAAATACGGCGACTGGGTCGCCCGATAACACGGAGTTAATCGTATAAAGTTGGTTTTATCGGAGCATGAAAGTAGAAAATAATTTATTTATTTATTACTTTTCTGTTCCAGAACTTTTGAAGCCATTGATTTCACCTCCGCATTTCCAGCAAACCATTAGACATCGTAATAGCAAAATATGTCTGTCTTCACTCAAGCAAAATCCAAAGCGTTCAGGAATGGCATCACGTGACCTAAATTGTATAGGATAGTGTCAAGGCTACACTAGATACCGGGCTTGCTCATTCATTATCATGACGTCACAAAAGGTGGCTGGCGGCGACCAGCGATTGGTGCAAAGCGACGAGCCCGTCGTTTTGTGCCAATCGCTGTATGTCTTTCATTTTGTCGTTTGGATTTGTACCAATCGCTGGCAGCGGCCAGCCACCATTTGTGACGTCATGATAATGAATGAGCAAGCCCGGTATCTAGTGTAGTCATGATAGTGTCCATAACTGGCATATTATTCGCTCAGAATTCACTCATTTCACACACATATACTCTTTGGGTGATTCGAACATCGGAACTATGAATAAAGAGGAGGAGTCATACAGTTATAGCGTCTATAAGATATAGTGTGGCAACCGGGTAATCAGAGTAATGCTTTAAAAAGTGAAAACAAATGAATCCTATAAAGGTTGTACAAACCTAAACTTTAAATGACTTTGCAATGACATCGGATAGCTCTCCACCGGTTGCAACGTTTTCTCAATTCAGTCCTTATACAGCGTTTGCGTTTGAGCATCCAGATATCACTGCGATCGACATTTATCGTTTAGCGTCGTTCAACATTTATGGGATACAATTTTTAGACACTCGGAATCACTGAGCTCTATAATAACACGGGGAGCTAACTAACCGATCCACCTTCCGTCGCAACCGCATCTCACTTTTATTGCGCGCAAGTAATAAATCCTGCACTTTTCTTTATATTATAGGCATTTTTTTAACTTTTCCGCATACTTATTGTCACTTTTAGTTAATTCTACATCTTTTTCATATTTTTATGAGCAATACTTAACATATTTTTCTTTTTTTTTATTGAGCTTATATAAAATTTCTTTTTAACAAATATCAAATTAAATATTGGCGATGAATTTAAATAAAACCTGTAGATTTTACAATAAAAAATGTATATCAGTGAAAATTGTAGCCACTTCGTCATATTTTTGAAAGATAATCTAATTTAAAAATATCTACCCCATACTATTCTATGGCAGAATATCTGTGTTTTGCCAAAGATTTTCCTCCGGAAATCTTTGGCATTGTATTCATGGACGAACCGCTGGATGCAATGTATCAGAATAGGAAGTTAGCTCTCCGTTTTATTATGGAGCTCAGTGTTCGGAATATCCAGTTGAGACACTGTATCTCCTGGACGCTGCAACAAAGTTTAGTGTCTGCCAGTTGAGGGGGTTAGAATGACAGAGGAGTAAGTCAATATTTAGCAATTTGAGAAATTAAGGGTTTTGTGAAACTTGACGTATTGCCAATGCATTAAGTGGTCCAATTTGTTTTGCCCTCTAGCCACTCCCTAAGGGAACTATGACTTATTTGACTGTCGCACTGAACATTAATTAATATACGTTCAGTGAAAATAAGATTATCTAGATTTTTCAAATTTTTGACTTACTCCACTGTCATTCTAACCCCCTCAGTTTTGTGTGATGTAACTGAAGATGTAGTCACAAGAGGGCAGATATTGTTTTTTTTTACATCAGATCAACGGGTCCTGATTACTGCAAAGGCTGGGCCCTCTGTGGTCCAGTTGTTAAGACACCCTTCCACTAATCACTTGATAGCGTAGGAGACAGGACGGTGGGTTCGATTCCCGTCTTTGTGAAGTTCTCGACTGTAATTCTTCATTGTTGTTTTTCCTGGTGACTATCCAGTCTTCATCTTGACGAATATTTATAAGCGGATATATGTATCAATCATAAAAGTCTGATGTATATATATATGATAAACAAAGAAACAAACTGTAAGGTAAACATCTACCAGTAAATTAGAATTAAAAAAATCGCCTTATTAAACGCCATATTCATGCAAACTTTCTGTCATTTATAAGTCAAAAATTTCTATTGGATTTTACTGGTGGAAGACCCCGGTAAGTATTATAATCCCTATCACTGACATTGATAGGAGGATAGTTTATGTAGTCACAATATGGCGGAACCCCAGGGCCTGACTATCGCAGGGGCAAAATTCCAGTAGTAAAAATGAATACATATTTTTGCGTTAATTATGACATAAGATGTACATGAATAAGTTGTTTAAATAATTAGAAACTTTCTATTTAAAATTACTAGTGAAAGTTTGCCCCGTCTGTAATCATCCCCTGAAGAACCGTTGAAGCTCCACCCTTTTGATGATATATCAATTCCTTTTAGACCGGGAGGCGGCAGCACAGACAACCACCTCATCGAGTTCACGGCTGAAATTCCAGAATTAGTTAAACCTCGATTCGTATATTAAAACGCAATCGGTCTGCCAAGTCATATCTTGGTGGGAAACTCTTAAAAACCCGATTGTAGCGGTTGACTCGTAGGTTTACCATTGTGTGTTCCTGCACCCAATTTTCCATGTTTTCGTACTTTTGGGTGCAGGAAAACACAATGGTAAACCTACGAGTCAACCGCTAAAATCGGATTTTCACGTGTTTTCCACCAAGATATGACTTGGCAGACCGATTGCGTTTTAATATGCGAATCGAGGTTTAACTAATTCTGGAATTTCAGCCGTGAACTCGATGAGGTGGTTGTCTGTGCTCCCGCCTCCCGGTCTATTTTTATCCATGTTGAGAACATACATCAAACTTGTTTTGTTGACAATACTCATTTATAAGCCTTCGTCGAGATGAGGACAGGGTAGACACAAGAAAACAAAACCACTGAAGAATACAACCGCCAACTCCAAAAGGAGTGTGTAATAAAGTCACTGGGAGCCGACCTGTCGCCTTCGCTTACGCTCGTACGTGATTATCAGAGTTCTGCTTTAACCCCTTGAGGGGCACCGGTATATAATATATACCACTTTATAATATATAACTTTGTCACCAGTATTATTAAATAAAATATTTATTATTATTTTTTGCAGATTGAAAAGGTAAAAATTCATTATTTAAGTTTACTGTTGTCAAAACATCGCAAAATGTCGCATTTTTCGACCACGTGCTTGCCCTCCAAGGGGTTAACTAATTCTTCTTAATTAGTCATGGAAGTAGGAATCTATAACTGGAAGGATAATGACAATACCGTTAAATAAGCCGTTTTCTACCTGAACGTTGCCACTATGTTTGAGCCTGTGGAGTATTAATTCCAGAATTTATAACGGGAGAGGGGGATATTATGGTGTGTTTATCGCTGTTTGGCTCTGTTCTCGCTTTACACTTATTATTTTATATTTGAGTGTTAGTTCGTATACAGATTAAATGTAGCGAGTTCATCGATAACTCATTTTTCAATTTCTCTCGGCGAATTGTTGATTCAGATAATTTAATGTTTATAAGCGAATCATTCTAAACTTTAACAGTTTGATACTGAGAATTATGAATTATTGCAACTAATATTAAAGGTTTAAAGACTTTTATATAAGAGTCGATCGAGACATGTAGATATTTTTCTGTTAAAATGATGTATTTGTTTTTAATTCTAGTGATATTTTTACCTTTTTGCAATTTGTTTAAACGTCTAATGTTCTGTTCAAGCTTCATTTCAAATTAAACAATTATATTAACTTTATTAGCTCAATTATTGATCAAAAATACATTTACAAAATGAAATTATTAAAAAAATAAACTTTTTTTTCCTTATATCCGCAGATAGTTGCTTTAATTAGAAAAGAAAAAATATGGAATTCTCTGGAACTTTTACGCTCCCCTAAATTTCTCAAAATTTTTTAAATGCTTGTTTTTAAAAATCCAAACACATTCAAAAATACTTTGATAATTCATGCATAAGAGTTTCACAATTTGTAATTCAAATCCAAAATATATTGGGAGTCACTTACTAACAGTGCTGAATTCCGACACTTTTCGCCGGGAGGGATTTCTGTAGCTCCGCTGGGGGTGGGGGAGAATTGCACCTTTTAACCATAAAAAGCATAATGATAAATTTTCTTGTGAATGAAACCCCCGCTTCTTGGAGAAATGTATCTCTTTTTCTCTTTAAATGCATCAATTTTTACATTTTTATAAAGAGAATTTTCAAATTAAAACAAGATAAATAAGAAAACTTGAAAGCTGAACGGCTTAAAAGACACCTGTGGAGCTCGTGCTTAAAAGAAGGCTTACAGAACTAATCGTGGTTGAAAAAACATGGAACAAGGAAACAAAAAACCGCCAAAACTTAGCCAAGCACTTTAGATTTACTAGAATCCCAATCCCAGAACCCCGGCCGAAATGAGAACGAAAGCAACTTCTTATGCTACTTCCAGTAGTTTCCTAGTTCGATGAATTATTAGAACGCATCCAGTGTTGCTAACTAAAGCGACCGATCTCACTTATTATTTACAGATCGATTCTGGGCGCGACCTACGTTATACCAAGGCTACACTAGATACCGGGCTTGCTCATTCATTATCATGACGTCACAAAAGGTGGCTGGCCGTGACCAGCGATTGGTACAATGCGACGAGTCCGTCAGTTTGTGCCAATCGCTGTATGTCTTTCATTTTGTTGTTTCGCTTTGTACCAATCGCTGGTAGCGGCCAGCCACCATTTGTGACGTCATGATAATGGATGAGCAAGCCCGGTATCTAGAGTAGCCCTGAAATTAGCCCTCCATACTTTTGTGGAGATCAGTGGGAGTCCGTAGACTCAGCGTATCTCTATATGAGCATCGTATGTCGCCACTATACTATGCTCAGACTGTGCTTAGATAGACGCGTTTGTCCAAACTTTGACAAACCTAGTATTTTGTTATTCTAGAATTTGACGATTTTTGTCTGGACGAATTCGATTATACGAGTTAGACACGTTATCAAGCATTAGCTTGGAAATAATGGCAGGCTCACTCAGGTGCTTGGATATTCGCTTTTGCCGGAATCGTGTCAACCAATCAAATGTTATACGCCGTATATCGCCAGGGCTACACTAGATACCGGGCTTGCTCATTCATTATCATGACGTCACAAATGGTGGCTGGCCGCTACCAGCGATTGGTACAAAGCGAAACGACAAAATGAAAGACATACAGTGATTGGCGCAAAACGACGCGCTCTTCGCTTTGCACCAATCGCTGCTCGCGCCCAGCCACTTTTGTGACGTCATGATAATGAATGAGCAAGCCCGGTATCTAGTGTAGCCTTGATATCGCATATCTCTAATCCAGGCTCCCTCTCTCGATTGCTTTGAAGTAAAGTCGTTCACGTCGGTAAATCACTGACGAAAAGCAACCCACTCTGGCCAATGACATTTTTACTGTTACCACAACCAAAATAACAAGTAGTCGCTACGACGGATCTTTTCTACCTATTTCAGCTAGGGTAATTAGATATGAGAGTGGTGACATAGTGAATATAAAATTTGATTGGTTGAGATGATTTTGGATAAAACCTAATCGCCAAGGCATCTTGGCCATTTGTCGCTAATGTTTATTGATATGTTACAATAGCGATTATAAGAAACATGCCAAAATCGTCAAGTAAGATTTTGTTTACATCATGTTACTTCATTGAACTGCATTCCACCGCCCCCTGAATACTAGGCCTGCGCGCTGAAAAAAAATGGTGGCTGTCGCAGGCGGAATCGTTTGTACAGTCCCTCGAACTTCAACACCAATAATATCTAAAAGTTATCTTTTACTTATTTATCTCGGAAAAACAAGGCGAAGAAAACTTTTAGAAATTATTGGCATGAAATTTCGAGGGACCGTTCAAACGCTTAAAATAACGGCCTGCGACAGCCGCCATTGTTGTCAGCGCTCAGGCCTAGTATTCAGGGGGTGGTGTGCAATCAGTGCTCTTGTTCTTTTAGCGATCTTTCACTGTATTATTGATCCTTTTTAATAAAAAAAATTAATTGTATCAAAATTACTTTTTGCTAGTTGGCTTACTTGATTTGATTTATATTTGCGTAAATTATGCTAAAAGACATGATTCTAACCAGTAGCGTGGGTCCAAATGCTGTGGGTACCACAAATTTTGTAAAGTTTTCTTTGACTTATCTGATCGGAGAACTTTCTGCGATAACCACTGCGCAGAAAACTTTACATCATTACTGGTATCTTGAGTATTTGGAACCCCTTCCCTGGCTACGCTACTTATTCTAACAGCATAGCTTTTTGGCCTGATAGGGTCAACATTCTAGTCTTTATTTTTTAAGATGTTTTGATTAATTTCATTCAATTTAGGATTCAAATTTACTGACTGTGCGATTTATTTTTTTTTTACAAATTGTTAAAATGTATTATGCAGAATGATAAATATAGTTTTATTATCAAATTCTAATGTACAGTTATTTCAATTATATTCTTGTAAATTCATCTTTATTATCAAATTTTAACTTAAAATGGACAACTGGAATTATTATAGACTGAATAATTAAAGTCCTAGGCCAAAAACAATGAAGTTTATTCATTCTAAATACAAATACTGAATATACAATCATTAAGCATGTAAGAAATTTGAAACATTTTATTGTATTAAACACAAAGATTTAACACTTTTCGCTAAATTATTTCGTGGTGTCGTACATCTTTTAATATTGGCACCACATGTTAAACACGATGAAAATGCAAATCAACATCAACTAACTTTCATAATCACCATGAAATTACTATAGCTCTTTTACTGTTGTATTCTTGTAAGCGAAGATCGCAAACTTTTGTCTACACTACAAAATATTCAGTTGCCATAATTTTGACTGACCCTAGCCATCCGCGATTATTGCCAATTTCTGGGCTGCCATAATTTATACAAACGCGTCTGTCTAAGCATAGTCTGAGCAACGGGGGTCTCCGTGGCCGAGTTGTTAAAACACCATTCCGCTAGTCCCTTGAGAGCGTAGGAGTCAGGTCGGTTGGTTCGACTACCGTCAGCTCCATTGCACACACTTTGTGGAGCTCCTGGTTGTAATTATCTGGTGTTATAAATTTCCTTGTGACTATCTCGTCCTTGTATATTGACGATGCGGTCACTTGATGTCAAGCTCACAAATCAGATGTATGTTCTCAAACAAAAAAAAAATAAATTTTGCATTTCACGTGAGAATATACACATTTTACTGATAATTTCGTGGCATAATTGTCCCTTTATTATTCACTCAGGATTGGTGTGATGACAAAATTATAAGATAATTTTGCTTTATAATAAAATATGAGACACTGGAAACAATGGGACTTATAATGAATGTGGATTAGAGTCCCGCATCGTGTCCGATAACCCGACCTGACTCGACTCGCATTTCAGGTTGCTTAGGATTAGCGCTAAATTTGTTTTTTTTGCGCATAGGGTTTCGTAAAGCATTTATTCAAAATAAAGCCTACAATATTATTTCAAATGAAAAAATATATAGTTGAATATAAAAGAATGTATAGAGATAAGTACCAATCTTCCGGTTTTGAATTTAAATCAACTAAAACCACAAATATTATTAAATAAAAGAGGTTGATTGATGCACATATAGACAAGCGAACGACGCATAAAATAAATTTTATGGTTCAAACAGGTTAGTACGCTTTTACCACAATTTTTAATAAAATTTTGCGCGTTATTTGAATGCAGAAAAATATTACAAATCCTAAAATTAAACGAGGCGTTTACAATTTCTGCTATTTAAATTTTAAATAGAAAAATGCAATTAAAAATTGTGGTAACAGCGTACGAACCCTGTCAAAGGGTATATTTATTTGACTTCGAAAATCACTGAAGATTGGCAGAAATTATAGTTGTCAACTTTTACTCTGTTTTGTTACCACTAAAACTTAATAGCAATTTTTGCTTTATTAAAACGCTGATTTTGCCGATTAAATAAGGCAAAACTACTATTAAATTTTAGTGTCTAGAAAAAGTAAAAGATAACAATTGTGAGCTATGTATATAACGCTCACCCGCAAGAAACTTTACACAGATCCAAAAAAATCATTTTTGCATGTTATTCCACTAATAGGTCTGACTTAAGTTTGTCTTGCTACAGGAAAAAAGTAATAAGTGTAGTTATCAGAAAAAACCCCTGCTAGATTATGCAATGTGTCACTATGCCACTGCAGAAGGGGGGTAATTTTTGGAGGATTAATTTACTCAATCCTCCCGATATATATTCTACATCTTGATTCTTCAGTGTTTTACCCTGTTATGTACTCTTTTACAGCTGAATTTAGAGCCACGCGTGCTATACATTTATATTAAACTAAAATATACAAAACTTTTTTTTTCTTGTCAAATTTAGTATTTTTGAGTTGTGTAACTTTTCTTCGAGATGATCGATATGTTCATTTTTCTATATAAAAGATAAAATTCAGATTAGAGTTATAATTAGAAATTTGCTTGTTGCATTAATGTTATATATTAATTTTCTTAAACTTCGCCTCCGGGTCGATTTCGTGTACTAGTGCGCAAAGCTTGGGTCTGGTTTAAAGTTAACGATTTTTTTTGCCGTATTCGGGTAAGATATACAGGGTGATTCATAAAAGATGGGCAGAACTTTAAGGGGTTATAGTACACTTAAAGACAAATAATATTAAATAGGAGACTAAGGGTCCCAGACGTATTCCCAAGGAGATAGGGGGCATTAAAGTTTAGGGTCCGAAATTTCAAATGATTATAAAACATGGAAAAATTGGTCGATTCGTTTGCGGTTTTTGCAAAAAATTTTCTTTATGCCAGTATTTTCTTGAAATAAAATTTTAAAGTTCAATTTTAAAAAATGCCGATAGGGGGCGCTTTAGACTTTGGAGTAACAAACAACTATTTTTTAACGTTATTTTTTGTATTTCTTTAAATGATTTCGAAAGCTTAGACTTAAACTTAAATTTTGATCTAAAAATCTGAGTCCTAACGAGTAGTTAAGTAGCGTAAACTGAAATTTGAAATTTGAAACCCTTCTCCCCCCAGAACAAAAATCAGTTATTCCCGATCTTTGTGTCGTAGATTAGGCTCTAACTACTGCCGCGTTTTGCTAAAATTATTCTTTATGTCAGTATTTTCTTGAAAATAAATTTTAAAGAAAATTTTCAAAAAATTCCGATAGAGGGCGCTTTAGACTTTGGAGTAACGAACAACTATTTTATACCGTTATTTTTTGTGTCTCATTAAATGCTTTCTAAAGCTTAGACTTAAACTTAAATTTTCAGCTCAAAATCTGAATCGCTGAGCGTGGTTCAGTAGCGAGGGGAGGGGGTTCAAATTTCAACTTCTGAACATAGTTCAGTTTGCACTACTTAACCATGCCCAACGATTCTGTGCTGTGATACGAGGCAAAAATACAACTTTCGTCAAGGACTGCATAGTCGGAATTCACTCATAAAGGCACTGGCACAGTTGGAAACGTCGCTCATGCAAACGTTAAAGCTCCATTCCTGACGCTAGCCACCGGGTGAAGAAGGAAACAGAAAGTATGCAAATGTCAAATGGGGAAGAAGAAGAACACGTATGCAAAATTTCGACACGATTCAGGCATAAAAACCACTGAACGGTGAGTCAAGTGTAAGTCGCTGTAGTAATGAATCGGAAGATGGTGCCCTTCACGAATAAGGAAAAGGCTGAGATGCATTTAATTTACGGAGCGGCAGATGGAAATGGTGCAGAGGCACAACGAATGTACGGAGAGCGATTTCCTAACAGGCGGTTGCCTAACCGCAAAACTTTCGAGCGCTTGCACAGACAGTTGTGTGAGACGGGATCATTTCTCGCTTCCCGGTCGAATGCAGGTCGTGCAAAAAAGGACGAATCAGTAGTTGTTGCAGAAGCCATTCTGGATGTAGTAGCGGCGCAGCCAAGTACAAGTACACGAACAGTGGCTAGCCAGGTGGATACCTCACAGTCCACGACTTGGAGGGTACTGAAGGATGAACATTTGCTCCCGTTTCATGTGCAACGAGTCCAGAAACTGTCTCCAGGGGATTATCCAAATCGTATTGAATTCGCCCGCTGGTTTCTGCAGCAGAACGCGCTAAATCCACATTTTGGACGAACTGTGCTTTTCACCGATGAATGTACCTTCACACGTGAAGGTACATTTAACACACACAATGCACATGTATGGGCGGATGTCAATCCACATGCTACGTATCCACATGCTCATCAGAGACGCTTTTCCATCAATGTTTGGGCAGGAATCCTCGGAGACCACCTAATCGGACCGTACCTTCTTCCTGAACGCCTCAACGGTAAAACATACCTCACATTTCTGCAACATGTGCTGCCAGACCTGTTAAACGTTGTTCCTCCACGCATCCGGCGGGTCATGTGGTTCCAGCACGATGGAGCGCCAGCCCATTACGTACGAGACGTCCGCAACTATCTGGACATCACATTTCCGAACACATGGATTGGTCGAGGTGGTCCTGTTGCTTGGCCTGCTCGCTCGCCAGATCTTTCACCCCTCGATTTCTTTTTTTGGGGACGATTGAAGGCTCTTATGTATGAGACACCCATTGAATGCCCCGAGAAACTGGTCGCCAGACTTTCCGCCGCTGTAGGGGAAGTGCTCGAAAAGCCTGATGTTTTCGCGAATGTTCGCCGTTCCATTCGTCGCCGTTGTTCTGCGTGCATAACCTCTGGTGGTCACAATTTTGAACATTTATTGTGATTACATGTTAATAAATATGCTTTGGTAACATAATCCTAATTTGTGTCTTTTTACCTCGTATCACAGCACACAATGTGTGGACATGGTAAACTGAACTGTGCTCAGGAGTAGAAATTTCAAACCCCTCTCCCCAGAAACTTAACCACGTCTAACGATTCAGATTTTGGGCTGAAAATTTAAGTCTAAGCTTTAGAAAGCATTTAATGAGACACAAAAAATAACGGTATAAAATAGTTGTTCGTTACTCCAAAGTCTAAAGCGCCCTCTATCGGAATTTTTTGAAAATTTTCTTTAAAATTTATTTTCAAGAAAATACTGACATAAAGAATAATTTTAGCAAAACGCGGCAGTAGTTAGAGCCTAATCTACGACACAAAGATCGGGAATAACTGATTTTTGTTCTGGGGGGAGAAGGGTTTCAAATTTCAAATTTCAGTTTACGCTACTTAACTACTCGTTAGGACTCAGATTTTTAGATCAAAATTTAAGTTTAAGTCTAAGCTTTCGAAATCATTTAAAGAAATACAAAAAATAACGTTAAAAAATAGTTGTTTGTTACTCCAAAGTCTAAAGCGCCCCCTATCGGCATTTTTTGAAATTGAACTTTAAAATTTTATTTCAAGAAAATACTGGTATAAAGAAAATTTTTTGCAAAAACCGCAAACGAATCGACCAATTTTTCCATGTTTTATAATCATTTGAAATTTCGGACCCTAAACTTTAATGCCCCCTATCTCCTTGGGAATACGTCTGGGACCCTTAGTCTCCTATTTAATATTATTTGTCTTTAAGTGTACTATAACCCCTTAAAGTTCTGCCCATCTTTTATGAATCACCCTGTACACCATCCATGAAATACTCTAATATGGATAACAAGGTTCGTACGCTTTTACCACAATTTTTTAGTAATTTTTTTCGATTTAAAATTTAAATAGAAGAAATTGTGGACGCCTTGTTTAATTGCAGGATTTGTAATACTTTTCTGAATTTAAATAAAGCGAAAAATTCTACTAAAATATTGTGGTAAAAGCGTACAAACCCTGCTTTAATAAATTTTATTTTATAACTGTATGGAAATTTAATAAAAATTATATAAACTATACAATTTTCTGGGATGCCTTGATTCTATGAACTCAAATATGGTGTGAAAAGTGAGTAAAAAATACGAAAGTAAGAAGCTTTCACTTGATGTCGGTTTTATTATTCAAAAAATTACTTCAAAAAACGTCCCTATATAAGTGACATACTTCTATTATTAATTATAATTTTAAGAATACTAAACAATAATTTACAAATTAACTTTTAAAATTTGAATAATCAAATCAGATCTTTTAGATTCTCTTGAAAATGTTACATTAAGCAGAGATGAAACTGCTGCGCAGCAGCGTGCTAATTGGCAACACTAAATTTTAATAGTATTCTTCGCCTTATTTAATGACTGAGTTTCTGCAATTAAATAAGGCAAAGACTTCTGTTAAAATTTAGTGGTAACAATTGGCCTGCTGTTTCGCAGCACTTTCATCTCGGCATTAATAAAACTGTTCTTAACATATTTATTGTTATTAAATTATAAAAAATTACGTGTTTTTGATCAATTTTGTAAGATAAAGCTGGATGATATGATTTCTAAATAAAAATACGTGTGTAATTGAGAGTTTTCTCCATACATTTAAAATGGATTTTACAACATTTAACATTTCTTTGATACCAATGATTTTACCTAATATTGAAACTGTATCAACAATGTACACAATAAAGTAAAAAAATGACATAAAATAAAATTAATGTTGGAGTGTAAAAACACATAGTAATTTATAAAATTAGTCAACGTTTTAGAAGAAACTGTAAAATAAAATGGAATTTGGTGTGAATAAAAGTGTGGTAGGCAGAAATGGTGAAAAAATGGTTTTCTAACCTGTGGCCAGTGGGTCACGGAGCCACCACAATTTTAAAAAATAAAATTTGCCTTATTTAATGGCAGAAACTCTGCAATCAATGCTTTCTGGACGGACGTAATGCTATTTTTAAATTGTTAAAATGACTGAATTTCTCCAGAATTTACGAACAAAGTTATATGGAAATAAATAAAATATTTTCATGACGTACCTTATAAAAGCCGTAGTTACCAACTTTTGCGCTTTTTTGTTACCGCAAAAATTAAATAGAATTTTTTTCCTTATTCAATTTCGAAATTCAGCATTAAAAACGCAGAATTTGCTATAAAATTTTAGTGGCAACGAAAAAGCGTTAATGTTGGCAGTTAGGTAATAGCAAAATTTTATAAAAAAAAAATTCGGGTAGAATTTAGCAGTTTGGAATCAAAATTAAGCTGCATATTTAACAAACCACACTGTAAATGTAACATAGGGCGAGGACCTTTTCTGCCAGTGTTGCCAGATTGGGGACTTTTTTAATTCAGATTGTTCTACTGTCACCGTTTTTTTAAATAGAAATATTCGACCTGTTTAAAAATAGATTAAAATTTCTGAAAAATAAGGCGAATTATACTATTTAAAAAAAGTGGTGACAATCAAATAATCTGAATTAGAAAAGTCCCCAATATGGCAACACTGTTTTCTGCGGTAGAATAAGATTTTCTAGCAAAATTTTGAAAACCCCGCATGTAAAATATATAATGCGCAGATTAATTATTTTTCAGATTCAGAACTTTCGGTTTTTAGGGTTGGGAAGGTTGTAAACAATGTTTATGGTACATATCCGGAGTTGATATTTATCGTGTACACAGCTTTAGGCATGCACATTTAATCTGTGGTTTCGAGTAAGTCTTGACGCGCTGATAAATAAGTGGTTATCTACTCGCACATAAATTGAGAAACTACCGTAATTTCCGGCGTATAATCCGCAGCTCAAAGAGTCGTTTTTCGACCCAGAAATATTATTTTATAAAATGTAACTTAAAAGATCGCTGTAAATATTTAACTACAATTATTGAATAAAATTTCTGGGTCGAAAAACGACTCTTTGAGCTGCGGATTATACGCCGGAAATTACGGTAATATAAGAGATTTCTGTTAAGAGTAATTTGGAAACGGTTGATAATATTACATTCTGGAACAGAAAAAAGCTGCATTTGATAAATGTTCGTTTCTCTTTGAAGTTTCACCTATTTTTACTTTTAAATATGCAATTTTGGATTCCAGTTCTTGCCACAACCTGCATATAGGCATGAAACATTACGAAAGCAAAAAAAGATTTTGGAAAGGTTTAAATTTGAAGGCAATTTTAAAAATTGCGTGGAAAAGAAACTGACGATTTGTGAAAAATGTTTATTAAGGATTGGGAAAAGACATATTTCGGTTAGAGAAATAGTAAATAAATCTCTCGTACAATTTTTCTCGTACAATTTTACTGGTTTTGCACGCTTTTCCCACACATTTTAATAGAATTTTTCGCCTTATTTAAATGCAGAAATGTATTATAAATACTGCAATTAAACGAGTCGTCTACAATTTCTGCTATTTAAATTTTGAATAAATTTTTTCTATTGACAAATTTTGGTAACATCGTACGAATCCTGTTTTAGCAAAAATTTAAATTTCTAAGACTTTAGACGAGAGTTATAGCTTAAGACGGCCCTGTTGTTTTTCTAAACCAGAAAATTCTGTTTTGACAAAATTTTATTGCAGAAAACGTTTTGACATAAACTCTCATCATAAAAGAGATTTTCAAGAAATTTTGGACTTCGTAATTTGCTCAACAATAGACCAGCAGCAATTAATTGAAATGGCATTAAGAGCTGAAATCCTGTAAAGAAAGAACCAGACGCAGAAGACGAATAATAAAACGCTGGAATTGGCAAAAACTTATACAAAAAAGTTAAAATTGCGCTATTAACGATTGGTCTCAATGAATGATTCCAGATGAATCACAATTTAATCATTTTTGCCCTGGTGAAAATCAGTTCGTAAGACGTATAAATAGTGGAAGATATAATTATAATTTACTCTTGAAAAAGTCATGCATTATATATCTTTATGCTATGAAATAGTGTTACATATTTTATCAAGTAGATGGTTATCATGATAGTCAAATATCAAATATCAAATCTAAGAGGATTGTTAAACACTGAAAAATATTTAACAAATATAAAAGAGCGTGCATTATATTCAACATATTGAATGTTTTCCATAGACTTATAAAAAAAACTATAATATAAAGACGATAATTTTTTTTTTCAAAGGGCGCCTAGGGTAAATACAAATTTCAATCACCCATTCTTATAAATTTAAGTAAATTGTGATGATGGAAGTCTTGTAATTTCATCAATAACCCCCTTAAAGGGCTGTGGTATGTCATATGTACCATTAATTTGAATCATCAAACTGTAAAATTATAGAAATCTTTTCTTTTTTTTATAAAATTTTGCTTTTATAAGGTACGTGAAGAAACGAATTTTCTTATTTTCAAATAAGTATGTTCGTAAATTCGTATGACATTCCATCAGTTCAACATTTTCGCAATAGAAGTACATTACCCCTACAAGGGTTTAAAGTCGCCTTGTAAAAGATCAGATTTAGTTCCAATAGAAAATGCATAGCCTAAAATAAAAAATAAAAAATCTGCTGTAAATTCCAGGAATTTTATAAGAATTGGAAACCATTATTTATAGTGTAAAGCATTATGAAATATTAGGGTATTACATAAAAGTACTATGTACAGGGTTTTTTTTAAGTGATTCATGCGATTTCAAATTGCTATATTTTCATAAGTAATACATGAATTCAAAGGAAAAATATTGGAGTTTTGTTTACAAGTGTTTGATATAACTTCTTTTAGTTACACGTATAATGTCAAAACGGTATGTAAATTCCTGCCAAACACGCTGTAAAGTGTCACTGGTAATTGATTGTATAGCAGCAAAAATCCATTGATTCAGTTCACATAAATTTGCAGGTAATGGTGGCACATAATTTTTATCTTTTACAAACCCCCAAAGGAAGAAATCGCATGCGGTCCTATTAGGTGACCTAGGTGGCGAGCTGTGTAAAGTTGGATCATCTGGTCCACTGCGACCGATTCAACTGCGAATGAAACGAATGATCCGCGTTAATGAAACGAATGATCCGCGTTAATGAAACGAGGAGCCTCTGTAGCCCAAAAAAAGCTTTCTGCTCCGCGGACGCCATTATCATTTGTGCCTCTGAAAAGCTTTTAAAATATCTTTCTTGAAATAGTTTCACGAAGAACACGCGAGCGCCATCTATGGTTCACAGTATAAAACTTCCATATTGTTCATTTGTATTTATGTATTACTTTTCATTCTGTGTCGTTTATTTTTTAAACTATGGAATTTTGAAATCGGATTATACATTTTGAATAACCCTGTAATTTAATAATAAGTCGTATAAATTTGTTTAAATAAAATCAGGGCGGAATAATTATGTTCTCAGGAATTTTTAATAGCGGAAAAAAATTAAGTATATATTTCGACCATTAATTCTTTTATTATATTCAGTGGACAAAGATATTTTCATTCATTTGTATTTAATAAAATAATTTATTTTGTTTATTTTGAGATTTCTGCAGTAAGGTTTACCAAAATTGTAATCGGTCATTTATTTTTTTATGTTTTCCTTAAACAATCTACAAATAGTGAATAATCATAACCATGGTTATTGCTCAGCTCTATCTGAAAAATAATTGTTATTGTAATTTAATTGAAAATATAATATTTGAATATAATATTTAAACTATAAAAACCCGTAATCTAATTTTTAACTTAGTGGCTTTTCTTTTGTTCCAGTCCTGTGCAGTGGCTTTTTTTGTTCAGGTAGCTCTTTTGTTATTTTAAATCCACTGACTTCATTGTACTAAAATTATGCTTAATTTAATTTTTCTTAAATATAATATACATAATCAGTTTTTGTGTAAAATATCTATATATATTTAGAATAAGTTAAAAATTAATGACATCAGTGTCCAGCAAGTATCTTTGCGGCCATTTTTGGGGCACCGTAATTTCTGGCCTATAATCCGCGGATCAAAAAATTATGTTTCATCCCAGAGATTTGATTTTGTATAATGTAAGTTCCTAGATCGCTTTAAATATTTAACATGAATTTTTCAATAAAATCTCTGGGTCGAAACATAATTATTCGATCCGCGGATTATAGGCCAGGAATTGCGGTACCATTATTTTCAAACAATAACTTTCGTGGTAGAATTTTATAATATTTGCAAGTGAAATCTGAAGTAGATAATACAATATTTGCAAAAGACATCTACTACGAAGTAGTTTTTCTACAACATTCTAAAATGAGAATTAAACGAAAATAATAAAACGAAAAATTATTGTTTACAAACATGGGTGGCCACAAATCCTTACCGCGTCGATCACTGTGATATCCATTATTCAATAAAACTCAAAATATATTTTAAAGTATTTCAAGTGTTATTAATTTAATGCGCTTTTAAATCCCATTTCCTTTAACGTAAAAAAAAATAATCCGCTTTCTAAAACATTTTTGAACGAACACCAATAAAATGTTTCTTTATTGTTATTTTGTTGAAATTATGTGATATGGGTGTTTCAAAACATATTTCTTCATCTTCCTCGAGGAAACTTTTAAGAGATCATCAAAATTATCTTTTGAGAACTCAAATAAATACTTAAGATAGTATAAAGCTGGGACTGAAAATCGGCTTACATGCACTATAGAAATAGGTTAGATTTTATGGATATAAATTTTATGATATTTTATAGATATAAAATTAGTACTATAGATAATCCATAGCTGCATCTTTTACGCTTCTTTCTTACCACTGCAATATAATAGTAAGTTTTGCCTTATTTAATCGTCGAAATCGGCGATTAAATAAGAAATAAACTTTAATAAATTGCAGTGGAAACAAAAAAGCGTAAACATTGGCAGATATGTAGATATAATATTAAATTTTAGAGGAAATCTGTCAATGTCTTTCCAGTGGTTCTGCGATTAAGTAAAGCTACTAATATTTAAAAAAGTTGCGGTGTCCGTAAACCACTGGCTGAGCCACATTTTTCTAGGAAGTATTATCCAGTATTAAATTATTTCTCAAAATGTTCCAATCTATGGGGGCGTTGCTTTTACACATAAATTACATTTATCCTTAATCCCAAACTTTTTAACTAAATATTTTTTATGTTACCAACTTTTATCTACCTTAATACAGTATCGTCGAACATAGAAAATATCGGTTTCATGCATAAAATTGCGTTTATGTGTTGCGGGTTGACATTGACGTCAAACCTGCATCAAAATTATCTTTTGAGAACTCAAATAAATACTTGAGAAAGTATGAAGTTAGGACTGAAAAGTACTAGGTCAGATATTTTTTCTTCCACTTAATTTTAATTAAAATTTGTACCAAAATGTTTGAATAAAATTTTATTTTTATAAATTTGATGAAAAAAAAATTGCATTTCCATTTTTTTAAAGATAATTTTTCAAAAACTATGGTGTGAATTTTCAATTACAAAAGCACAATTACTTGTCCCTGAAAGGTTAGTGTAAATAAAATAAGCATCAAGTGACTTAATTTGAAAATTATACAATCGCTTACAAGATGCGTACTGCACATGGAATTTGCAATGCGTCCAGAACAATTATTTTAAACTGAAAAATTTCTTATTACTTTTTGAATTCCAGAATTCGTAACGAAATCGTTTTATCGTGGAATTTGGAATGGCAAAAAAATTACGTTAAATGTTGTGTTAAAATGTACGTATCCTGAGTTTGGCTTTTCTAATTTTAGCATTGATTTAAAAGGTTCATACGCCTGCCAAAATGAATACCAGAATTTTCGAAAAGTACTATTTGCTTTATTTTAAGAGAAAAGTGTCAGTTTAAATATGCGACAATTGAAGGGGTCGGGGCAACAAATTTCCAAGCCACATTTTTGGTGAAATAAATCTGTTGCATATTATTGTAAATTATAATATCCTAAAAATTATTTGTTTCTAATGTCACTTGGTGGCAGCGTATATCCCAGGTTTCGTTTTTGCTCCAGATGTTTATGCCCCCAATGAAAATAGCTAATTTACAAAGAACGTAATAGTAATATCATCAAAGTAATGCCATATTGTTTATATCTGGATTAAAATCTGGAAAATATATTAGGTTTCTAAAGATAAAGAACGCTTTTCAGAACCGTGGGTAACTCGGAAAAGGTTATTATTTATTTTCGTTCGTGGTTATATTATATTTTTTTTAGTTTATGCAACTTTTTTTTCCGTGTGTCATGTATGTACAGTCGTGGAAAAAAAAAACGGAACACCCCCCACTAACTCTGCAACAAATTATAGTAGAAGGACGTGACTGGTACCAAACGATTGGAAATAAAGTCTACTTTTAAGTGATGTACCTAAAATTTACTTAAGGGGCCATCTACATATTAAAACCAGCCTAAACTTTAATTTTTTCAATGGCAACACCCACTTCTGACATGATATTTTAAATCTTCGGTTCAAACTATGCCTAGATACAAAATTTTAAATCATTTGGATGATAAGTTTTTGAGTTATAAACATTCAAATTTTAGAGCTTCTAATGTTAAATTACATTTTCATATTTTTATTAATATCTCCTGAAATTATAATCCTAATGTGCTAAAATTTTGTTTGGTTATAAAACTCAAAAACCCAAACATAACTACGTAAAATTTGTAATTTTTAAAATTTTATAATATGAATTATGAATTATGAAATTAATATTCGAAAAAATTATGAATTGCAACCTACAATTTGTTTGATGGATTTATATTTATTATGTCCTGCTTTATGTGTATTCAAAATTTCAATTTTTTTTTCCAAGTAGTTTTCAAATTATGCTTAAAAAACGACAAAATGCTGCTTTAAGGGGCCGTCTATGATGTGCATTAAAGCATAGTTTGAATAGGGATGGGAGCGCTCCGACTCGAAATCCCGATTGACACCACTAAATTTTAATAGTATTTGTTACCTTATTCAAGGACAAAATTTCTGAAATTATTTACGTTAGAGAATACTATTAAAATTTAGTGGTAAGAATCGATATTCGGGGTCGGAGAGCTCTCATTCCTCTTTGAGAATATATTATACTCATAGGCTGGGATTATAGTGACTTGATAAACTTAGAGATTAAGTCTGTCTTACACTATAAACAATGCGTAAACCGTATTTCAATGCTTCGTGATCTTACGTTAAACAACTCTGACAACGACCTGCGATTGCAGTAAGATATAAGATAGCGAGGCACCAGAACCCCAGCCTTTATTAGTATATATATATACTAATATATATATATATATATATATATATATATATATATATATATATATATATATATATTTCTTTTACTTTTTCAATGTCTGCTTTAAAATTTTTCAATAAAATTACGTAAAACGTATTTGCATGAGATATATGTTTTCATTTATGGAAAATAGTTTCGCTTTTATTTTTAAATTAATAAAGCTCATTTTTGAAAAATATGCTCAGTTCTACCTTAGAAAAAACTTAATCATTTTTGTTACCTTTAAATGGATTTATAGCTTCTTTTCCAGTCTAATAAAGCTATATTGTTTTTTCTGCAGTATATATGTTTGAAGTGAAGTTTATTATAAATGCATATGTGTAGAGTATTTGCTGAAACAAAATGGCCCCACAATTAACTGAAGCAACGAAAGGCCAAATGATTGGCATGTGGCAAGCTGGAAGAAGTTTTCGTTATATAGCTGGGCATTTTCAAGTGTCTCTTCAAACTGTTTCAACATGGATTAATAGGTAAGGTTTATATTGGTAGTTTATTGCGGAGAAAAAATTACAATATTTCTTCTATAACTTTCGTATTTAAATCTATTCGATTAAACAGGCTAATTGAAAAAAAATTACAAGTTATTTTTATGGTTTTCTGATAGGCAAGATTATTTCCCAATCGCTAGCAGTGTGCAAAAAAATCTAATAATAATAATAATAATAATAAATAATAAATGTCATATGGCAAGTTTTCTTGCCAGGAGGCATTAATGAGTTAATTGTAAAATTTCAAATGAACTACCAGAATAGGTTTAATCATAGAATTATTACCCAAATTCCGAAGGAGAATAACGGATGTAAAGTTATTCAGATGTCTTTATAACATATATTTAGTTTTAGGTCTTCGAATAAATCGGAATGTAAATTCTGCGAACATATCTCAAAACAAGACACCCTTCCCCCTCTCGCTACTAAAAAAAAGCAATGTCTGGATTTATATTCAGACTAAAAAACAATTTATCTGCGTTTTTTTTTTGTTATTTTTACTTTGTTTCATTACGTTGCTTTATACTATTTTTTTTTAAATTCTAAATTTTGTATCTGTCAATATTATTCACGTTTCTGCCAATAAACTAAAGAAAAGGCGAGTTAAATAGATGCAAAATCTGAGAAAAAGCATTATAAAAGCACCTGTAAAATTCCAATAACATTTACATATTCTAAGACTATTTTAATTACAAATAATCTTATGGTTTTTTAATCCCTTCGTGACGAGAGTCTATTACAGAATTTTTAATAATTTACCACCGGTTTTTAAAACAGAAATTTTCTTCTAATTGAATTGTGAAAATGCTAAGATATAATAAGGCAAAGCTTGCAATAAAAAATAACTGGTGGGAAAAATCGAGGATTCTGAGCATCTTATGCGTCACGCATACGTGTCGCTCGTCCTCAAGGGGTTAAAATCGGATAATTCAACACTTGTAAACATTATCTTACAGCATATAACAATAACCGAAACTTATTAAGTGAGTAAAATGGTCATATCGGTAAAACATAATACATTAAAAGGTGACATTCTGCAGCATTTCAACAATCGAGTACCGAACTTCAATTTGGATACAGCCCCTTAAATATGCTCATTATAAAGTAATTAATTTCTCAGAAACTAATCGTAGGAATTTAATGAAATTTGGTATCTAGGCATAGTTTGAACTGCAGATTTCAAATATGTTGTCAAATTTGGGTCTTGCTATTGAAAAAAACAAAGTTTGGGTGTGTTTTTATATGTATATGGCCCCCTAAGCAAATTTTATATACATCACTTAAAAGTAGACTTTATTTCCAATCGTTTGGTACCAGTCACTTCCTTCTACTATAATTTGTTGCAGAGTTAGTGGGGGGTGTTCCGTTTTTTTTTCCACGACTGTACATATAAAGAAAAATGACGGTCCAAAATTTTAAAGTGCTCAATTAACCCTCTAATGCCCATGGTAGCATATATGATGCCACCACTGTCTCCAATTAAGTAGATTTTTTTAATTCAGATATTCCATATTCACTTCAGAAATTTAAAATAGCAATATTTACTTCATTTAATAACAAACATTCTCTCACAGGGTTGCCAGTTTGGCATCCTTTTCCATTCGGAAATTTCGAATCCATACCAGAAATTTAAATAAACAATGTTGCTTCATATAACGGTAGCCTATGTCATGATTTCTTAAAGTGAAACTTATTCTTTCAAAATTTCGGGTGTAAATTCGGAATCTCTGAATTTAAAGAGAGGCCAAGCTGGCAACCCTGTTCTGTCATTAAATGAAGCTAAATTTATTATTGAAATTTTCTGGTACAAATTCAGATTTTCTGAATTACGGAATTTTTAGAACGTATTCTACCATGGGAATTAAGGGTTAAATTTTAAATTTAATAGTTATTAAGCGATAGATGTTTGAATTTTGAACGTGTACCACGTAACAGCTGATTACGGTCAAAAATTTTATTTTACATCTACAGTTAGTCAAACTTATTCTTTTATATTTTGTCAGTATTTTTACATTTATCAAAATATTAAACGCTTTTCAGAAAAATGTATTTTGAACTATAGTACAGAATGCATTTAGAGTAAATTTCCTTTGTATCCTGTTCACATGCTAAAATTCTAACCCAATTTATGACATACAATTTAATAGGTTTAAAGAGAAGGTTCTATAAGTATTTGATGTTCCTTCGGAACTTAGAAAAGGAATTCGAAGAAATTCAAAGGATTCTGAAGATATGGAAAAAAATTGTAAGGCAGTCAAAGAGATTAGGGAAAAGTTTGGAAAGAATTAAGATCTATTTTATGAGCATATTCTGTAAAAAAGTAATGAAAATAACATTTATTTTGGACATTACATTTAGTATATTTTCATTGACATGTGAACTACAGTCAGTAACTTCTATTTATTATTTTTTGGTAACTAAATAAGAATAATCTTATTTAAAATTTTAAATATACATGCTTATTATTATTATTAAATCAATATCTATGTATCGATAAGATATCTTCTAAGTCTATTTTAGTGATAATCATATTACGCCATAAGTTAACCCTCTGACTGCTTATCCCGCGATACGAGAGGGAACCGTGACTACCTCTGTAGGTTTTCACACCCCTCGAGTTGTGGTAGAGCAAGTACGGGTTGGAACATCCCGACTTCATGCCTAGGGCCTGGTTCCCTTCTGGGTTTCCAGCTCCGAAGCTATTGGGGGACGCCGACACGTCTACAAGTGTATCTCGGTGACTCCCTGTGGTTTCACCGCGTATCGCAACGGCCTACGTCGTCAACACGTGGGTTCAAAGTTAGAGGGTCCTATTGGATTGGCTCTCTTACCAGCTGAAGCGCCGTAGCTACACAAAGCTACTGGCGCGATAAAAGTCTTTCAGGACTTGAGCTTGGTGGTCGCCTACGCGCTGTGCTATCCCTCATGGGCGCTGGAGGCGCAGCTCACTTTTATCTCACGATTTCCACGGGCAAGACATTTGTAAAAAAAATTATATAATTTACAATTTTTGAAGCAATTTTGTATTAAAATTTCACAGTCAAAGGTTGAAAATGATAATGAAAAATTTACTACATATTTCATATACAGGATAATTTGAAATATGTAATAGTGTAGGAGATAAAGGTCGATTAGATATTGGTCAAAAGGATTTTGAAAAAAAAGTTGAGCAGTCAGAGGGTTAATAGCTTTTAATAAAATATCGACAGTAGAATTTCATTTTATTACGACAATGCTCATGAAAGCACACATTAGCGCCATTGTTGCCCATGGTAAAATGCGTTCTAGAAATTCCGTAATTCAGAGAATCCGAAATAATATTAGAAAATCTAAATAAATTTCGCTTTATTCAATGACGGAATGTCTGTTATTAAATAAAGGACCGACACTGGTATATCAACAGTAGATTTTCATTTTATTACGACAATGCTCATGACAGCACACATTGGGCCCTTTGTTGCCCATGGTAGAATGCGTTCTACAAATTTTGTAATTCAGAGAATCCGAAATTATACTATAAAATCTAAATAAATTTCGCTTTATTCAGTGACGGAATGTGTGTTATTAGAGGCCCGACACTGATACCCCCGGTGGAGGTATAATTTATATTGTGACAGTATAATTTATGAACAGCCATGTGGTGCACCAATGGGTTCCCCAGTGTTGGCCCTTGTTGCCTAGTTCAAATTACGCCCCCTTGAATCAAATATTTTAAGAACATTTAAATTAACACTAGAACGACAGAAAATTTTACACGTTTCATAAAAATATTCCACACCAGAATTTTTATTTAGGACTTTTAACTTATTTATTTAACTTATTTTTGTGCGGTGTATATTTAACTTATTGCATATGAAGAAATATCTGGTTCGAATCGACATTTTGTCTTTTGGTAGGGGCCCAAATAGCCCCTCACCGTCGTTCTAGTGTTAATACCTTTTTTATTTTGGCTACGGTATGTGGATGATATTTGTATTGTTTGGCGGGGGTTGGGTGAATTAAAAAATTATTGCTATTCATACAGCAAATAAATGAACTAGATAGTAATATCAAATTTATGTTTGAACTTAAGACAGGGTGGAAGATTCCCTTTTTAGATGTAAAGTTAAAGAGGAAGGGTAATATGTTAGTTTGTTCAGTTTATAGGAAACCAATAGTGAATTTAAATATGTTACATTTTGACGTATGCACTCCATCTTCTTATAAGTTATTTACCTTCAGATTTCTTATTAATAGAACCTTTAGAGTATCTTCCGAAGACAATTTGGGGGATGATTTAGATAAAATTAAATTTATCGCTATCAACAATGGTTATCACGTAAAGTTGGTTAACCGTTTGAGTGCTGAAAATTCGGCCTATAATCCGCGGAACAAACAATTGTGTTTCAACCCAGAAATTTTATCTTATAAAATGTAACTCACTAGATCGCTGTAAATACTTCAACTGTTGAATAAAAATTAAATGATTTCAATTATTTAATCAAATTTCTGGGTTGAAGCAAAATTTGTTTGATCCGCAGATACATTGCGGAACTATCGCGCTTCATAGCACTCAAACGGTTAATAAATTAATTCTGAATTTTATTAATGAAATGAACACAGGTGTTACTTAAAATAAAATTGATAGTAAAATTAAGATGAAAAGGGTTGTTTCGAATTATTATCCGGCCTTCTTTGAGTTTATAAACACTATATTAAAACCGTTTGGTTTGAGTTTAACCCTTAATTGCATAGTGATGTAAATTTCCATCACTTTTTATTTAACTTTTAATAAATAAATCAACTTCTTCGCCACCACTATATTTATATAGAAATATTAATCCAGTAAATTTCCCGTGAACTATGTTGCTGAACAAAGTTAAAAATCTATCTTAAAATTTCTGGTGTCTAATATTTAATATATGTATAAAAAACACAATTGTAAAACAAAAACTCATGCAAAGAAGGGTTAATCACTTGACCCCCTCCGACATTAAAGACGATTTTGAGCAAAAAAAAAATAATCTGGTTGATAAGGGTCACCTTTGAAGAGTATATATTATTCCATTTATTAGGGAGGGGGGTGTTAGGCATTATTATGTAGGTATGACCCAAATGAAATTCAGTATTAGATCTAAGAAACATGTTACAGATGTTAAATATAATAGAGGGAATACAGCCTTATGAAGACTTAGAAGAAATGAGAATATCAACATGTTATTCAAAGAAGGTTAATTTATTTATAGATCTGATTTTTATTTACAACTATTTGTAAGAGAATCGATTGAAATATATATAATAATAGGGTTCGTACAAGTTTACAAAAAATAAGTTTATAGAATTTTTCGTCTGATTTGAATGAAGAAAATAATTGCAAATCCTGCAATTAAACATCTGCAATGTCTGATATTTAAATATTAAATCAAAAACTTCTATTAAAATTGTGGTACAAGCGTACGAACTCTGTTATAAGAGGTTGAAAAGTGTGTAATGATACGTTGTCATTTCAAATTCCAAATATTTGGGTAGGATCATTGAACAACATTAGGAAGTGGACTACAGATGGAGCAACGAGCGGAGTTAAAATTACAGAGGGCTTTGTATCTCCACTTTTTCATAGGGAATGATCTTACATTTCAATTTTCGTGTATATTGTATTTGTGTTTCTTATGCGTTCTGATGATGATTGGATGAATCAATCAAAATATTTTAATGTTTTCTATTGCTATTTGACGTCTTTTAAGCAATTAATGTGTTTTAGTATATTTTGAATCTTTTTGGAATATATTTTATGATGTTACTTTTAACAGACGTAAATTAAGACTTTTTCTTTATATGTAATATAATATTTGAAAAAACACTTATAAAAAAATCAAAAACTGGCCTTGAGCTGCATAATTTCGTATATACAGGTTCCTTAATTCCAATTCTTGTAGCTCTAAGTGCAACGCTTTCTTCAGAATACAGCACATATACACAATCTTCTATTTTTATTATTATAGATAGATTTTATCCAATATACAGTATTGGGAAAAAAGGGTATTACCCTCTTGTAACTCTGTCACAAATCGTCGTATAAAATATAACTAGTACCAATCGATCAGTAACAACGTCTACTAATTAATGCGATAGTTAAACTTTGCTTAAGTGTTTTCTACATATGAAAATTGTACCAAACTTAAAAATTTTTATATCACCAACTTTGACATCATATTTGGATCCTTCTGCAAGTCATTCGGTCAATTGATAGAAGATTTATGCAAGTTTAAAGACTAGATCTCCTAATGTTAACTTCATTTTTAACCGTTGCAAAACAGATTGCATTGCAGATAGTTTTTTCAAGCATAACTAAAGAAATACTTGGCTCATAAGGTGTAATTTTGGAATCGTATTTTTCAAGCTTCTAGAAATAAATTTCTATTAAAAAACTCAAAGGCAGAAATTAGTGTGCTTTTTATTCAATAATGTCAAAATATATAATTTCAAAATTAATTAAATATGTATATAAGATTATTTTTCTTTCCACTGAATGGAACAAAACCTATTCTACAAATTTTTATTCACTAACTGTAAATATGAAAACTAGTAATAAATTCAAATTCAAAATAATTATGAATAATGATATGCACAAATTTTTACATAATAGAATGGTTATCGCAAAAACATGGGTATTTTACAGTTCATTCCAAACATTATTTTTCAAGATATAACATAATTTTAGTTTTCGAAAGCATAACGGCAACATTTTCTTTTACCGTTTAATCACATATATAACAAAATTGAAAACAGCAACTACGAAATATTTGTGAAAAATTCTCTTACATAAAATTTAGATTTTTAGCGTTTCTTTTTGTTTAATTTTTACATGGATTGATTCTTATTTTTCGTTTGAAATTGTGGAAGTTTTTCCTTTGACATCTTAATTTAATATTTCTAAGTGTCTGGAACCCATAATAAACTGTCTGTGAAGATTTAATAAAAATATATATAATATACAGGGTTCGTACGGATCAGGGAATTTTCCAGGAGAGTTACCAGTATTTTTTTTATAGAAAAAGAAATCTAGGTTAAACTCGCGAAATTTCACCTTCTTTTAAGGATTGGTTTTCTGTAAGAAAATACTGGTACCGAAGAATTTTCTGGTCGCAACATTCCAGGAGGCGTACGAACTTTGATGTACCTTTTCCCGAGCTGTCTTGAAACAAGGAACTCAAACGTGATGTCAAAAGTGCGTGTTTCTTGTTAAAAAACAAAGTTGGTGCAATTTGTACTATATAGACGACCGCCATATTATTTCATAGTATGAAAGATGACTATGTTATTGTGTTATTTTCTCGCAAACGATCTGCATATAAAATAAAGTGGTATCTTTTTTGTACGAACTATACATAACTGCCAAAGTGCGTAGCCGAATAAAGACATACCTATGGCCTGGACAACATATCTTTCAATACATTTTCCTGATCGTTTTCCCATATGTATCTATGTATCTGACAGTGAATTTCCTCTGTTATCACTTTAGAAATATTGATATTTGATGAGGTTAAAATGTTTTTTTCTATTTTAATAAAAAACATCTTTATCAAACACTAGTGCACCGAACTTTATACCATAACCATCCGATTTAAAGACTCTAAAGACGCATAACTCGGACTTTTTTATGGTTTCTACAGGTCCGGGAATTTCCCTGACTTTTGGTCAGATAGACACCAGTATTTACTTAGAGACAAACTCGTCGTGCGGAATCGCAGATTACGTAAGTCGAGTTTTTCTATAATAAAATACTGGTATGTGCACTGAAAGTGTAGGAACGCTGTTTTTATATAATTTTATGTTAATAAAAATTTTGTAAAATAACGAAAACAAAATTTTGAAAAAAAATATATAAATTTATATTTTTAAGAAAATCATCAGTTTTTTTTTTCAAAAGTTCCTCATGTTTTCCAGCATAATATACATAAATTCCGGAATTGTGTGATGGGTATAACATATAAATATTTACAAATATACGAACAAAAACGTATAAAAAATTCCTGAAGGCGGCACTTGGGGCGAAGCTACTCAAATTTGACACTCGGAGAATTTTCCTAATAAAGTCAACTGGGAATGTATTAATGCGAGATTTATTGATATGTGATGTATCGATTTTAGTTACAGTTTTTTTATAAGCGAAGATAGAAGTGAAAGTGCCCTGATATAAAAAAACTGGAACCAAAATTGAAAAAGGCTAATTCCATGCGTGAATGTATTGTAAGTCACATTGCCGCAAAAGTTTACCGTTCTTGGCCACCGGTATTTTCTTTAAAAAATTCTTCACAGTATTTAATTGTAGATATATGGTATTGAATAAGTCAAATTTTCCTTTACCAGAATACTGGTACTCGAACACCGCAGTCATTTACAGGGTGCGGCAAAAAAAACGATCATCAATATTTCTGTTGTTCTAACACGATTGTTTTAACCTGTTTGATTTTAGTTTTTTTAAAATTGGATAGCCCATATTTTCCTGTACTAGTATGTCTAATTGCATAATTTTTAATGTTTTTTATATGTTATTTGCTGATGTCCAACCAATGTACGCAAATGTTGGCGTTACATAGCCTAAAAAAGCGCAACTCTGAGATCTCTCGAACTCTCGACATCAACCTGGCTACTGTCTCCCGGACAATCAAACCATACAAGGAGCTGGGCCATGGTGGCCGACGTCCAGGAAGCGGCAGAAAGCGCACCGTCAGAACCGAAAACAACCGAAAAATGTTCGAGAGCAGCTAATGCAAGGGTTTCGATGCGAAAATTCGCCCATGATATTGGAATCAGCGACAGATCGGTTCGGCGAATAGCCAAAGATGATGTCAATTTAACGCCATATAAGCTGCAAAAAGTTCAACTCCTCACCGGCGATAACAAGTACGTACGATTCGAAAGATGCAACCGACTTCTTCGTCGACACCTACCTCTCAACTGGGACCGCATCCTCTTCACGGATGAGAATTTGTTCCCCATAGAACAAGCCTACAATCACCAAAACGATAGAAGCTGTCCGACGAGGCCCCCGGCAGCTCGGCCGTTGTCGAACGCCGGCGAAATCCTTAGTCCGTGATGGTTTGGGGCGGAATTTGGCCAGTGACAAGACTCCACTCGTTTTCGTGGACCAAGAGTCAAAATCAATCCAGAAGTGTACCGACGCGACATTTTGGAAACCGTGGTACTTTCGTGGGTCCAGTATGCGAATTGGGCGTTCCAACAGGACTCAGCCCCGGCTCACAAGGCGAAAGCGACTCAGGACTGGTGCAGAAGCCATTTCCCGGACTTCATCTCGTCTGCAGAATGGCCGCCTTACTCACCAGATCTGAATCCGATGGACTACAGCATATGGTCCATTTTGAAGACCAGAGTCTGTGGTAAGCGCCACAAACGTTTGAAGTCACTGAAGAAATCGCTGGGTTGGGAATGGGACCGATTGTCGCCAGAGGAGGGGCGTGCCGCGGTCAAAAATTTTCGGAAGCGGTTGCAGCTGTGCAAACGCGCACAAGGAGGCCATTTTGAAACCAATGGAATATTTTATAACTGTGGTTGTTCTTTATTGTTTTTCGTTAATAAAGTTTGTTTTCATTGCAAAATAATGTTTACTGCAAAAAATCTTGATGATTGTTTTTTTTTTTTTGCAACATCCTGTATATCTCTGTGACTGACACTATGTCCACGCAGGGAATTGGCCCAAAGTAAAAATTAACAATGTGAGGGATTGGTCACAGCTATCCTATGAAAAAAAGAAATCATTTAAAAATATTAAAATGCGAGCGAGAAATCTGTCAAGAACCTTCCCATAGACTTAACAGTAGCGTTCGAGTTTCTTCGGATGACTAGCGTAGGCTCTTATTTTTTTCAACATTCATTCTTATTGAAAGTAGTGCCCCAAAAATGACCCAATCAAATTTTCTGGAATATGTGACTTAGTCCAATGGTCGTCGTTTCGTAATCCAATACAGTAGGATACAAAATTCACTCAAAATTTTTAGAGCAGTTTCTTAGATAAAATTAGCTTCACCCGTAGTGATCCAAAAAACCCACTAAACAAAATTTGTCGAACATGTGACTTAGACAAATTATTTTCAAGTAATCCAAAATGGTAAGATAAAAAAATTCGTAATAAATCATTTCAGACTTTTTTTACATAAACTTAGCTTGACACTGACCCATAGTGAACAAAAATGGCCTACTAATCGATTTTTTCTAACACGTGACCTATCCCAATGCTCTTTTAACACTCGAAAACGGTAGAATTAAAAAAAAAATAGTCAAAATAGTTTCAACCTTTTTTGCATAAAATTAGCTCGACCCTGATCCGTTATGACCTGAAATGGCCGGTTAATAGAAATTTCTCGAACATGTGACCTAGCCCAATGGTCTTCTCGTGGCCGAAAACGGTAAGATGTACAATTTCGTCAAAATCGTTAGAGCTGATTTTAAGATACAATTTACACACGCACCATTTTTCTCGTGTTATAATATATGATATGATAAAGTGGTACATTAACACATCAGATAGCATTTTCTCACTAAAAGTCACTTTTTCTAGAAATGCAGTCAGGGAATATCGTATTTGGCAGAAATCATGAAGAAAGATGATTCTATAAATATACATTTCGTTAAAGATGTATCCAATATCTTTTAAATACAAATCCCATCGTGGCATATTCCAAAGCAAACCGTTTCTTTATAGAATATCTCTAATACTACTGTTGTTTCTGAAATCCTAAAAAGCATTATTCCGAGTGCTCTAATGGGAAGAGAACAATAAGCTGCTGCTCCCATTTGGCAGGTAAAATATTGTATCTTTCTTACATAAAATATTTATCAGAAATTGAAAAGCCGGCAGAAATTTTTTCTACACTATTCAAAAAGGAATGTATATCTGCTGCAATTGAAGATGACAGTCATAAAAACTAAGTTATGTATATTTTTGTGTACTTTCTTTACTTTATTGTTTCACTATATATTTTTATGTATAAAATAGTGTAATTCATTAACACATTGTCGGCTGACTTTTTTTTTTATATAAACGTCACTTTTTCTAGAAACTTCACACCCTGAAACTGAGTAGCTCGACCCTCCTCACACAGTGTTCGTACGCTTGTACCACAAATTTTTAATACAACTTTTCGCCTTTTTAAATGCAGAAAAATATTTCAAATCCTACAATTCAACGAGGCGTCTACAATTTATGCTGTTTAAATATTAAATAGAAATTTTCTATTAAGTAATTGTTGTAAAAGCGTACGAACCCGGCGAAACCAACTATGTTTATTTTATAAGCGTTTATAAATATATTTCTAAAAGTTTAGCTGTATTTTGACGATAAATTTTAATTTTGAAGAGCTTGTTCTAGTAATTGTTTTAGATAAATAATTTTAAAAACATGAAAAATTTCTTAATAACACAATAAAAATATGAAATGCACTAGGCCTTTCGAAAGAACTTTGTCTTTCTTCGTCAGGCGTAAAGAAGGCGTGCAACCACTTTTAAGGTAGGAGCAAGACTGAAAGGAAATGGGAGGGAAAGCGGGACAAGTTAGGAGAACAACCAATAGGAAAGCAGAAGGCATCAGCCAATCACATAAGAGAATTAGAATGCAAAAAATAAGGAAAATTATGAAAAAATGGAAAAAAATAAAATGCATAAAAAAGGTAAGTAAAATAGGGATTAAATATACAAAATGTAAGCAAACATAAAAGACAGTACCAAAATGGAAAAAACAATAATTTTCATTTTATATGGTTCAGCTGAACAAGTTTTTCCATGCTGCAGAGAACATGGTGGAATCAGATTTTTCATTAACTATAACACAGCGATTAAGATAAATAGCTAAATTTTCATGAAAGTCCGATTCAGAGGGGCTATTGGCATTAAAGATAATTTTAGCATTTTCAAAATCAAAACTAGTGCCGGAATCCCAAGAATGTTTGGCAATAGAAGATCTAGAAATTTCCTGGTTAGTGACATAACGGGAGTGTTCTTTTAAATGGGTTTCAAGATTTTTTTTAGTTTGACCTATATAAGAGAGATGACAACCATACCAAGGAACGTTATAGATTCCCCATTTTCGAAGATGAGGAACGGAAGACTTAGTGGAGGGGAATTTAAATTTCTTGACAGGTTTAATGACAACACTAAATTTCAAGGTTTTTAAAATTTTATCTTATTTGAAAAAAAGGAGGATAAAAAGACAGAACAAATAAATTATCAGGTTTGGTTTTAACAGATTTAGAAAAGGTAGATTTACTAGAGAGTTTATTGAATTTATTATGGTGTTATTTCGGAGATTTTTATGCTTTTATAGTATCACACCAGCTTATTCAATACTTTAATGAAATAATTTAAAATTTTTAAAAACAATTTTATAAACCGTAATTTCCGACGTAAAAGCCTCTGTTCAATTAACTCTATTTCCTAGCAGATTAAAAAAAATAATAAAATGTAACTTATTTATACTTGCCACTTATTTGACTTCATTAAAAAAAAAAAAAAAAAAAAAAAAAAAAAAAAAAAAAAAAATCTGGTGCTAAGCAAAGTTATCTTAGCCGCGGCTTATACGTCGGACATTACTTAAAAAAAATAAAAACTGAATATCGAGGAAATGTAGTGTTAACTACAAAGCAATCATCCTGTGATGCTTGATTTGGGAATTATTGTTATTCAAAAATCTAACAATTTTACCCTAAAGTTGTCTTTGCCTTAATTAACTGCAAAAATCTATTATTAACTGCAAATATCTCTAATTAAATAAAGCAAAAATTACGATTTATAGATGTTTTGTATAAAAGTTTGGCCAGAATTATTCAAACCTGGTAGCATCTCAGAAACAACTGAACGTAATTGGCTTAAACGCTTGTTGTAAAATATCATTTTTGATTGTGTTCACACGCGCTTAAAAATGATGAAACCACTAAATTACCCTAATGTCTTATTACTGTAATTACCCTAATTGCTCTTCAGCAAACTTGGTAACAGAACTGTTGCAATAAAAGTAATTAAGAAAACTGTCGTTACATTTTGATACAGAAGAATGTTGTTGGTTTCCAATGCAAAAAATATTCTTATCTATTGTAGTATCTGACACTATCTGAACGCCAAATTTTCGATATCGAAAGACTATGGAAACAGTTGAAAATGACACTTTGTGCGTTTATTTAAATCTAAATACAGCAGTTCGGCTGACATTATTTGAAAAAATTTCCGAATGCCGAATTTGAGAAGATCCTCCCCAAATACCGTTTTCATATGATTGTTATGCATTTTTGTACGTCTATTTTTAAATATTTTTATGTCATACCCATCACTTAATTCCGGAATTTGTAAATATTATACGGGCGCACATGAGAAATTTTTGACCCCCCAAAAAAATATTTTCGTTTAAATATAAGATGTAATTTTTATATTTTTAAATTTTCTTATAGTCATTTCACAAAGATTTATTAACAGAAAATTATACAAAAATTCCCAGTTATGCCCTTAATCTATATCATATGTTAATGGCAAAATGTCGGTGCAGTATGTTTTGATAAAATTATTTTTATTAAAAAAAAACATTTCATCTCGTAAAATATCAGTATTTATAAGACGATAATAGGGGAAATTAACTGTCTGATAGCTACACTCATCTAGGAAAAAAATCACGAAAATTGACTGAATTGCTTATCCAGCTTTTCTCTTTACGCTTCTTTTATAGCACTAATATTTAACAGAAAATGTTGCCTTATTTATTCGGCCTGAGCGCAGACGCAAAAATGGCGTCTGTCGTAGGTGGATTTTATTTAAGCGTTTGTAGAGTTCCATGTATTTACACACCAGTAATTTCTAAAAAAATTGTTTGACTTATTTGATCTTACCAGGAAATCACGCCGTTAGTGTAATAATGAAAAAAAAAAACTAAATAAGTAGCAATCGAGAAAGCATAGTGAAGCGTGTTTTTTTACGCATAAATCATTTGCCGTTGTCTTCCCGTTATTTAGATATAATATCTTAAAATTTGCTAATTAATTCATTTAATAGGATAGAAGGTTACATTTTCAACGTTATAACATAATCAAACTCTAGTCACTTATCCATTTCCAGTTTAGTGCGCCACAATACTTCGACTCGATTCGGTATGCTTGGAACAAGTCTGTATTACTGCAAACTGGGCCACTTCAATTTGAAACGGCCTTGCAAGTTTCTCGCAGGAAGTTGACCATTGTAATCATTGCACTAGAATTAACACTTTGCGGTCCAACCCCGAGTCTGACTCGGAAAAATTTTCTTTGCAACATTTGCTTTTAACACCGGTAATAATGGAAAATAAAATTTGTCTTATTTAATTAGAGTATTTTCGAAATTGTGTCCCTGAAGGTAACTTATTTTAAAATAGTGGTGTCAACCGAATAAAATTTGTGTAAGAGTCAACGGACCGAAAAGGGTTAAGTACACGAAATGTTCTTGGTGCCATTATTTCCTATGCTTCAATCATTTTTTGGTTCAGTAGCATTTTTTGCGGGCTTCTTCATTTTTATATTTCTATATCTAAATGCGTTTCTTAATTTATATTAATGTGATTATCAAAATTTCTGAATCATAACCACGTAAAAAGTAAAAACAAACAACGTTAGAGATCGACAACAGCTATCCTATGCAGAAAACATCATTTAAAAATATTAAAATGCGAGCGAGAAATCTGCCAAGAACTTTCCCATAGACTTAACATTAGCTTGCGCGTTTTTTCGCATGACTGATGTAGACGCTTAAGGGTAGTTTTTAATTGTGTTACGCGTTTTCCTGCTTAACTATATTTAGTAGACTAATAAAAGTCTGTGGAATATAAATAAATTCATA